>CM075772.1:26089217-27473384 GCA_037974665.1 Ehretia macrophylla
GAATGCCATGCATTTTTTAACAGTTTTTCGTTCTTGTCTCGAAGGTAGAAGGTCCCGGGTCGGACTTCTTTCATGACTTCGTAGGGTCCCTCCTAGGTCGGGGAAAGCTTGTTAGTGGAGCGCGGCAAAAAGATGGCCTTCCTGAGTACGAGGTCGCCGACCTTAATAGGCTTAGGCTTGACCTGTTTGGAAAAGGCTCTTTTCATTGCAGCTTTGCTGGCCAGCATTCTGATTTGAGCTTTAGCCCGGAGCTCTTCGGCGAGGTCGAGCTCTTCACGGATTCGTGCTCCGTTTATTTCTGGGTTATGGTGGAGGGTTCTACTGGTCGGAGACCCGATCTCCACTGGCAATACTGCTTGAGTGCCGAAGGTCAGTTCGAAGGGCGATTCTCCCGTCGCCGAGCTGGTGTTGGTCCGCTGAGCCCACATCACTTTTGTGAGAATTGATGCCCATTGGCCCTCTGCTTCCTCCAGCTTGGTTTTCAGACCCTGCAAAATGATTTGGTTAGTCCTTTCAACTTGGCCATTACTTTGAGGGTGAGCAACGGACGAGAATCTGAGGTCGATCCCAATCTCAGCACATTTGCCTCGAAAGTATGCACTGTCGAATTGCTTGCCGTGGTCAGTGACGATGACCTTTGGCACCCCAAATCGGCAAATGATGTTTTTCCATACGAAATCCCAAGCTGCCTTTTCTGTTATTCTGGCAACACCTTCAGCCTCGGGCCATTTAGTGAAGTAGTCTACGACCACAAAAGCGTGCTTCTTTTGGCCGACACCGGTCGGCAAGGGGCCGATGATGTCTAGACCCCACTGATAGAATGGCCAAGGGCTTATCATCACTGTGAGGTCCACAGCAGGCTTCCGTTGCACGTTGGCGAACCTCTGGCAGGTGTCGCACTTTTTTACATACTCTTTGGCATCTTGTTCTAAGGTTGGCCAGAAATAGTCGTGCCTTAATGCCTTCCGAGCCAGAGCTTTACCCCCCAAGTGGTTTCCACACACCCCTTCATGAATCTCCCGGAGTACATAGTTTCCTTCTTCGGGTCCAACACATTTCAAAAGAGGCCAGGTGTAGGCTCTTTTGTAGAGTTGCCCGGCAATTATGACAAACCTTGAGGCCTGCTTCATGAGTTTCCGAGCAGATTTTTCATCCTCTGGGGTCATACCCCCTTCCAAGTAGTCCATGATTGGTTTGGTCCAATCTGGATTTAAATTGAGCTCGGCTACCGCCTGTACTCCCAACTAGATACTAGGTTTAGATACTTCTTCCACGTGGACAAGGGCAGGTCGGCTTTCGCCCAAGGCCAGCCTAGATAGGGCGTCAGCCTTCATATTCTCTTCCCTGGGAATCTGTTGTATCGTGAACCTTCTGAGTGTTGAGGTCAAATCCTTGACTCTGTTGAGGTAGGCTAGCATAGCACTGTCCTTGGCTTCGAACTCCCCCGATATCTGACTAGAGACCAACTGAGAGTCGGTGCTTAGGTCGATTGTCTGTGCCCCGAGCTGAGCTGCAATTTTTAGCCCTGCAATCACCGCTTCGTACTCTGCTTCATTGTTGGACGCCGAGAAGGTGAACTTGAGGGAGTACTGGTGCTCATGCCGGTTTGGGTCGAGGATGACCACCCCAGCTCCGCTTCCGGACTTCCCTGAGGCCCCATCCACATGGACCTTCCACACATCCTCTGGGTCATGCTCTGCTCGGCCAGTGCATTCTACAACAAAGTCAGCAATGGCTTGGGCTTTGATGGCTGTCCTGGGCTGGTAGGTGATGTCGAATTGGCTCAGCTCAACTGCCCATTTCAGTAGCCTGCCCGACGCCTCTAGCTTGTGCATGATGGATTTGAGCGGAGCATCATTCATGACCTTAATCGGATGAGCATCGAAGTATGGCTTCAGCTTTCTAGCCGCCGTGGTGAGCGCGAGGGCGAGTTTTTCCAAGGAGGAGTATCTCGCCTCGGCTCCCTGCAAGGTTTTACTAACATAGTAGACCGGCTTCTGTTCCTTTCCTTCTTCTCAGACTAGCGCCGCCGCCACTGCTGTTCCCGAGCATGCCAAGTATATTACTAGCTCCTCCCCCACCTCAGGTCGGGATAACAGAGGTGGCGAGGCTATATACCTTTTCAGCTCTCGAAAGGCGTTTTGGCATTCCTCAGTCCATTCAAAGTTCTTAGGGTTCCTCAATATTTTGAATAGGGGAGTGCACTTGTCAGCCGACCTGGACATGAATCTGCTTAGTGCTGCGACTTTGCCTGCCAACACCTGGACGTCCTTCACGCAGGTCGGGGGTGCCAGGTCTAGTATCGCCTGGACTTTCTCCGGGTTGGCTTCTATTCCGCGGGCTGTGACCATGAAGCCCAGGAACTTGCCTGCCTTGACGCCGAATGCGCACTTTTCCGGGTTCAATTTTATCCCAAAGTGCTCCATTACGACGAAGGCCTCAGCCAGGTCGGTTACATGGTCTTCCGCCCTCCTGCTCTTGACCAACATATCATCTACATAGATTTCCATATTCCGGCCAATCTGGTTCTTGAAGACCTTGTTCACTATCCGAGTGTATGTGGCTCCAGCATTCTTGAGGCCAAAGGGCATGACCTCATAGTAGTAGAGTCCTTTATCGGTGGTGAAGGCAGTTTTCTCCTTGTCCCCGGGAGCCATCTTGATTTGATTATAACCTTTGAAGGCATCCATGAAGGAGAGCAGCTCGAATCCGGAGGTGGCGTCTACCATTTGGTCAATCCGTGGTAGGGGGAAGCAGTTCTTGGGGCAAGCTTTGTTGAGGTCGGTGAAATCAATACACAGTCTCCATCCACCCGAGGACTTAGTCACCAGCACCACATTGGATAGCCAGGTTGGGTACTGTATTTCCTTTATGTGGCTGGCGTCCACCAACTTGTCCACTTCTTCCGCTATGATTTGTTGCTTATCATAATGAAAGTGCCGGCGCTTTTGTTTTACCGGATAGTGATTCGGGTCGGCATTCAAGTGATGCTCAATCACATTCGGGTCAATTCCTGTCATGTCAGAAGCAGACCAGGCAAATACATGCTCATTCTTTAAAAGAAATTGGCTTATACCTTTCTTGAGATTGGCAGATAGTTCACTCCCGATCTTGGCTCTCTTAGTTTCATCGGAGAGTCCCACCTCCTGAAGGTCCTCAGCCGGGCTTCCTCTCTTAGCATCTCTCTTTTCTTCGGGCAGATCTGGTCCCCAGCCGATTTGATATTTGGGCCGGAGTGAGTTTTCATAACATTCCCGCGCTGAGAGCTGGGCTCCGCGAATGGTGGCTACCCCGGCCGGGGTCGGGAACTTCAAGGCCTGGTGGTATGTTGAGGGGACGGCCCTGAAGTGATTAAGTGCCACCCGACCCAAGATCCCGTTGTAAGTGGAATTACAATCCATTACAATGAAGTTGGCCTGCATTGATACCCAATTATCCCCATCATCCAGCTTCAAGGGGAGGTTGATGACTCCCTCGGCTCGGTGGGACTGCCCTGTAAAACCTGCTAAGGTACCCCTCAACGGCCTGAGTCGGCTCCAGTCCAACCCCATCTGCTCAAAAGCGCTTAGGAATAAGACTTCTGCCGAGCTCCCGGTGTCCACCATCAGCCTTTTGACGGTGAAGTTGGCTATTTCTGCGCTGATCACCAAGGGGTCGTCGTGAGGCAATATCACCCCCTCCAAGTCTTCTGAAGAGAAGGTGAGCTCTTGCATCTCCCCCTCACTGGTCCATACTCCCTCCCTGCACGAACATAACCTTTTCTGCCTGCTGAGGTCTCGCCTCCCGACGCCAATCCTCCCGCAATAGTTTCAATCTCGGCCAAGCGTCCGCCCCCAGCCTGGCGCCTAGGCGGACTCCTCTCCCTATCCCTTTGGTCTGGATTCCGGGTCGGCTGTTGATCTATATACCTCCGGAGGTGGCCTCGGGCTATCAGTGCCTCAATCTCCTGCTTCAAGTCTTTGCACTCTTCGGTGGTATGGCCATAGTCCATGTGGTAGCGGTAATATTTGGTCTTATTGCGCTTATCGGGCCGGCCTTTCATTCTCTGAGCGGGAGGCAAGTGGTTCTGGTACTGGATCTCTATTAGGATCTGCTCCCTTGAGGTGTTAAGGGGAGTGAACATAGTGAACCGGGGGTTCGGCTTCGGCTGCTGAGGCTGCTTGCCTCGGTCGTTCTGAGCTTTGGCTCCAGGTTGGGCTCGGGAGGCCTCTCCTTTCTTCCCAGCCTCCTTCTCCTTGTCATCGTCCCTTTTTGCCTGATGGATCTCCTTCGAGTTTATGTACCCTTCTGCTCGCACCATCAACTCGGACACAGTATCCACGGGGTCGATCGCCAAAGAAGATGTGAGGGGGCCCGACCTGAGCCCGCTCTGGTAAGCCATCAGAGCCATGGAGTCCTCTAAGTTAGGAATTCAGAGGGACTCTTCATTGAATCTAGCCGTGTAAGCCCTCAAAGTTTCCCCTCTATGTTGCTTCACCAACAGCAATGTAGAAGTATGGCGGGTGGCGCGGCGGCTTCCTACGAAGCGGGATAGGAAAGCCTTCGCCAGCTGGTGGAAGCTTGCAATTGATCCAGGACGAAGTTTTTGGAACCAGTCCAAGGCATTTCCAACCAGGGTGGTCGGGAATGTCTTCGCCTTCATGAGATCTGGCATGTCGTGCAGAGTCATGTGGTGATCAAAATTGAGCAGGTGGCTGGCTGGGTCTCCGTCTCCGTTGTAGACGGCCAGGTTGGGCATTCGATTGCCGGTGGGTAGGGGCGTGGCCAGTACCTCGGGAGAGAGCGGGCTTACACCGAGTTGGTTGATGACCTTAGCTATGGCAGCCGCGGTCTTTGCCTGCTCGGGGTCGGCTTGAACCGCCCTTTTACCTCTCGCCGTGTCGGATCTTGGTGTCGGCTCTAAGAAGCCCTCCTCTTCCTGCGTCCGTTTTCGCCTAGACTCCGGGATGTGGAACTGGGGGAGTGATGGCCACGGCACGGCCTCTTGTGGCGCCAGGGGGCCCTCAGCCAGCCGGGCTACCTGCTCCTTAAGTTCTTCGAACATCCTCAGCATCATCCTTATCTCCGGTGACAGGCTGGAGTTGGGGTCTCCTTCCGCTGCGGGGTTGGTTTGAGTGGCTAAGTGTATACATTGGCTCCCTCCAACGTCAGTTTGGGTTAGGTTTTGGCTGGGCGCCTGTGCGGTTTCGAGGTCCCCTTCCAGGTTGGGCGAATCCTCTACCGGCATGTTGTGACTTCTAGTTTGTACCATGATGGTTTCTCAATGAGTGGCGAAGAGAGTTATGAAAGAACTCGTCGTTTCCCACAGACGGCGCCAAACTGTCGAGGTTGAAAATCTCACAGTTGAATTCGGGAACTGCTTTAGCCGAGTTGGACTTCTCAGGTCCGCCTCCGAGCTGGACTTTCTTGGTCGGCTATAGGACCTGCACAAGGAAAGTAAGGAAAAGGCGGGGTGACGACCCGGATTTTTCCCTCAGGCGTGCGAACGATTAGTATGTCCGAGCTGGTAAAGTAGTTGAGAGCAATTAATAGCGAGCTCCCCTAAATGAAGAGGGTGGAGCTCTATTTATACTAAGTTCGGGTTTGACAGCATTTAATGCGATGCAGCTTTATGTCCCATCAGTGCTTTATGTCCCATCGGAACAGCTGGAACTGAGGTCGGGGTTAACGGGGTCGGGTCAGTCATCTAGGTTGGACATTGAGCTGAACGTGCTGTTAATGGAGCGCGGATTAGCCCGTCTCAGCTCGGAATGGTCGGCTCACTTGGATCAGCTCGGGAACCCCTCGTCAGGTATCAATGTATAACTTAAAATGATGCAATTGTAGGTTAGGATCTAACATAATTCTCTTTGAGATAATAAGTATACCAACTTTTGAATCTCGATTTGTGAGCTTCCTGCAAATGATCTTGTGAAGACCGTAAAATCTTTCTTTCTAGAATCTATAACAGAAGGTTGCAAGCATATAGCATTCCTTTTTATTTAATAATGAAGAAAAATGCATCACTTGACATACTGATTACAGTCTCGCCATATTCATAGGCATGTAAACTGCTTTCGCTAGCTTTCGATCAAGAACAAATATAATTGGCTAGATCAAATTTATATGCATTTAATAGAGGTGGCAAATAATCCATACCAACACAATATTGTAGTGTTGCATAACAATTTGGACAATGCAAAAGTGACTTGTCGCATGATCAAAGCAACTAATAGTAGTGTTTAGCAACAAACAAATATCAAGTTGGGAGCAATCATAAGAATATATGAAGCCATTTAATTTACTGGCCTTGTTCTTTACAGTATGATATGCTAATTCTTTATGCCGAGTTTGTACATGGTTGTACAAATACATTCATATGCATGAATACATATTAGAACATATTGGCCACTTTGGAGTGTTAGTTTTTGTCTATAATCGAATGGGATATGACTTTTGGTGTCCCTAAACATTAAAGATATTAATACGCAATGTCATGCAGTACCTAAGTGAACAGGTTTAGGAGCTTTCCTACCTACTCTGGCATATATAGAATTCCCCCTATGACTTGGATTTGCCAAAGATGACTTATTCTGCTGTTTGCTTGAGTATCAAAGTTGGCATAAATATGAATGCTGAATTGGTTTCATAAAAATAATTCACTGTTTATCTAAATCCATGGAAACACACGCTGATGTCCTATCACATTCGTGCATAATGAGAAACAGAATTATTTCTGTTTTCTTCAAGAATAATGGGCGAAGTGCAACGTTCACTTTGGCCTTTTGTCAAACACTTTAGGGGCATACTCGTAAGATGCATACTTTTATATAAATTTTTCAATGCAAATTGCATTTAAGCATTTTTACGAACAACGATGGGACATATTTATATGGTGTAAAATTTATGCAATCTACATGATAAACATCCATGTAAACTGGCAATTAGGACCATAGGTTCAAAGGGGGGTTTAGACCGCAAACACTTTCAACACACAATCATAAGAAACGTATCTAAGTTTCTTGATGTCGAGATTGGAATCTCGCAGTTGAGGTTGAGAAGCTACTCCTGTCGAGCTGAAATTCTAGGTCGGCTTCTTGACCTAGATTTTCGGGTCGGCTACCTGATCTGCACAAGGAAAAAGAAGGAAAAGGCGGGGTGATGACTCGGATTTTTCCCTTGGGCATGCGAATGATTGGTATGTCCGAGCTGGCGAAGTAGTTGAGAGCATTTAATGAGCAGTTACCTCAGAAATGAAGGGGTGGAGCTCTATTTATACTAAATTCGGATCTGACAATATTTAATGTGGCGCAGCTTTATGTCCCATCAAGGCTTTATGACCCATTAGGACAGCTGGCGCAGAGGTCGAGGTTTTCCTGGGTCGGGGTGAGGTCGGATCAGCATCCAAGTTAGGCATTAACTGAATACGCTAGCCTTGGCTCGGGTTGGCCGGCCTCAGCTCAATGCGGGTATCTTATCCCAGCTCGGGGTGGGCATCAAACCTCAGTTCGGGGTATCCTCCCCGTCAATCCCTCTCCCACAAGTCGAGATCGAGAGGGTGAGATCTGGGTTTGGGAGTTTTTCCCGAGCTGGAGGTGCCCGACCTCAGCAAAGTGGGGGTGGCCACGTCAGCGGTGCATGCCTTTCAGGTGGCTGACACGTCACTTGGCAGTTATGACAAGATGCGACGTTTGGGATTCCCGAGGCGGTTACAGAAGCTGCCTATAAATAGGGCCTTGACATTCGAGATTCATTTCACACTTTGCTTACGAAATTTGGAGCTTTCAGGTCGGCAACCAGAGTGGTCGGACACTTTTAGCTCGACAAATATCTTCTCGGGGTATTCAGCTCGGAATCTATTAGCTCGGAGCCAATTAGGTCGGAGGCAATTAAATCGTGTCATCTTCGACAACTAGAGCGGTAGGTACGTCCCGACTCATTTTAGTTATTCCTGCACATATTTTGATTTGTAAACAAGATGGGGAGGTCGGAGTCGGAAGATTCCCAGGCGATGGAGGTGAGGTTCTATGGAGGGGACGAGAATCCGTCGAGCTCGGAATCTACCTCAGATGGAGGCCATGCTGATGCCAGTGCCGGTGCGTCTTAAGGATCAGCTCGGCAATCTGGGCTCAGGGAGAGTGATGATGATTGGCAAATGATCGAGGTTAGACAGGTACTAGAAGAAGCCGAGGCAGATCCTTTGGCCGACCTGGGAGACTTGGGAGATAGGGAAGATGAGGAGCCATTAAACTAGTTGGAGAGAGTTGAGATACCACAGGAGTACTTAGCTGAAGTCTCTACGTCGAAACCGATTGAAGCGATCCCGGTTAGGGCAGTCCAACCTCGGAGCTCAGCTACAGCCAGTGGTTCGTCGACTCGGGGGAAGAGGATATAGCAGTTGTTTGCCTGTTGTAAGCGCGAGTGCCATTCTACCGTCCAGATGGCTAATGCCAGGTTAAAGGATTAGTCGGTGGACCGACACCACAAGCTGAAGGTTCCAGGTCGGAACGAATCTGCCTGCTATCCTCTACTCGATCACTTCACTATCTATGACCTCGCCTTCAATGTCATCCGGCTTCCACTTCCCGACTTCATCACCAGTATTTTGAATTACTTTGAGCTTATCCGGGGTCAGATGTCACCACATGGTTGGGCCGTAATGGTGGCGTTTTATGTATTCTGCCTTGAGAGGAAAATAGAGCCGACCCTGGGCCGGTTCAGGCAGTTCTTTATGTGCAAGCCCAACCCAAAGCAACCAGGGTGGTTTCACTTCGCAGCTTGGGCCACCAATGTTATATTTACCAAGTGGCACTCCTCCAACAAGGGCTGGCACAACGACTACTATTGGGTTGAACCGGCTGTGAACCTGGGGTACAGAGTGGATTGGAATCCCTCATTAAAGAATAATATGAACGATGACCCCAAGCTCTCAGAAGCGGAACTTGCCGAGGTCGAGGTATTGAGACCCGAGCCGGGGATGCTGATTGATATTGACAGCGTCCTCAGGTAGGACAGAATCTGGAAATCAAAGTTATTTATGAGAGAACCCGACCTGAGGAAGGAGCATCCCCATCTACTTCCCGAGGCCGAAAAGAATGCAGAGTCCGGCTCAGAAGAAGGTCAGTTCACAGGATTAATGCTCGATATCCCCGTCTCCTCGTCTACTGCCGTTCTTTTCAATTTGCATTTGGTTATTTCTCACCTATCTTTCCTTTATTTTTTGCAGATATGCCGGACAAAATAAAGCTCGCGTATGCTCAAAGAAGGAGAAAGACCAAGGCCAGTGGCAAAGTCTCGGCTCGATCCGGCTTGGGCTCCGTCCTTCAAGGATAGAGGCAGCGGCTTGGTGGCCAAATGCGGGAGGTCGGCGCCGAGGTCTCCTCCAAGGGGACATCAGGGTCTCCCCTGCCTAAAAGATCGAGCTCGGGGGTCGCGATCCCGGAGCGCTCAGCGTCCCGTCCTAAGAGTAAGAAACGGCCTCGGGCCGAATACTCTGGGAAAGGCAAGGCCACGGAGGTGAGCCCTCCTAGCAAGGATTTTGTGGAGGCAGCCAAGGTCATCCGCGACCCCAAGCTGGCAATGGTCCCTGCGGAGCAACTCTTGCTCGACCTGAGGATGGCCATAGTCACGGTGAGGCATCTTCGACCATGTTGATATGGTTAAGTTTTTCAGCCTGGCTGATATTTTGCTATCTTTTGCGCAGGTTGAGTCCCGCATCCTCTCAGCACCCAACTTCTTTGCTAGGGCCCAGTCTCATTACGTTGAGCTTGAGCAACGATACATCGACGCCCGAGCCGAGCTTGAGGCCCTGAGGGAAGAAGCCACCCAGAGGAGCAAAGTGGACACATCGAAGATTGATCGGCTGAAAAATGAGCTCAAGGCAGAGAATTCCTGGCGTGAGGCCGCGGCCAAAGACGTCGAGCATTACAAACAGGAGAGGCGTGAAGCCGAGGCAAAATTTCGGGAGATGGCAGATCGGGTCGGCTTCTAAGGGGAGAAGGCAGTGGAAGCCTTCAATTTCAGCCAAACGGCCATGGACTAGTTAGCCACAGAAGGTGGGGGCGATGGCCAGGTACGCCGAGTTGGAGTACTACTTCCGAGGCCAAGTCGTAGCTCGTGAGCGAGCGAAGACCTTTTTTCCCGCCTCCGAAAATGACTATATCGAAATCCTGGAGGCTCCACCGCCGGAGTTCTGGGACATTCCTGAGCTTCCAACCGACCTGATATCCCAAGCTCAAGACGTGGTCGAGTTTGTGAAGAAGGGTATGGATCAGGTTGGTGATGAAGCCGTTGCTACCACCTCCGCTGTTATGCCTAAATGAATTTTGTAAAGTCACTCGGGTCGGGCTCTTATAATTGTTAATCTTTTTCAATTTTAATGAAATAAATATTCTAGTTTTGTTTAAGTTTTGCTCGAGCTTGTACATGTGTACCTTTCTCTTCGCAAATTTTTCTCAAGTAAGTGGGGTCGGACCAATATAATGGACCTTTCAAATTTAATTTGAATATAAAGAACTGAGATGGACCTAATTAATGAATTATCATCCTAATCCGAGCTGGTTAATTGGGCAACTATATAATCGTTGCTGACCTGGACTCGTCAGCCTGATTTGTAATTGGTCAAACTAATGTTGACGAATGTTGAACTCGAGTTTAGACCCAAACTAACATGCCAACCGGAACCCGAATTATACCGAGTTGGACCTTAATCCGAACTGGAAAAACTAATCAAATTGTTATTGATTATACCCGAGCTGGAACCTTGTCCGAGCTGGTTTACTTAATTATTAGCTCGTAATTAAGCGTGGACACCGCGTTAATCCAAGTCGGAAGTAGCTTAGTAGCTGAGGAGCTTAGGCCCGAGTCAGGCATTGTACTTACAAAATGTATTGTATTCAATTTGTACATGTACTTGGGCTCGGGAGCCGATCGCAAGTAACGTTTTGGCTCGAGGCCATAGAAGAGATTTCGGCTCGGGGGCCATTATATTGAATTTTGGCTCGGGGGTCGTTACAAGAAATTTCGGCTCGGGGCCTTAAACAAAATACCTCTTCAGGAGTTTTGAGTGTCATGTATTCTTCAATAGTTTTCCGTACTTGTCGTAAAGGTAGAAGGTTCCGGGTTGGACTTCTTTCACGACTTCGTTTAGTCCCTCCCAGGTCGGGGAGATCTTGTTACCCGAGCGCGGCAAAAAGATGGCCTTTCTGAGTATGAGGTCGCCGACCTTTATAGGCTTAGGCTTGACTTGCTTGGCAAAGGCTCTTTACATGGCAGCTTTGTTGGCCAGCATTCTGATTTGAGCTTTAGCTCGAAGCTCTTCGGCGAGGTCGAGCTCTTCACGGATCAGTGCTCCGTTTATTTCTGGATCATGGTAGAGGGTTCTACTGGTCGGAGACTTGATTTCCACTAGCGGCACCGCTTGAGTACCGAAGGTCAGCTCGAAGGGCGATTCTCCTGTTGTCGAGTTGGTGGTGGTCCGCTGAGCCCACAGCACCTCGAGAAGAATCAATGCCCACTGGCCTTCTGCTTCCTCTAACTTGGTTTTCAGGCCCTGCAAAATGATTTGGTTAGTCCTTTCAACTTGGCCATTACTTTGAGGGTGAGCAATAGATGAGAATCTGCGGTCGATCCCAATCTCAGCACATTTGCCTCGAAAGTATGCACTGTCGAATTGCTTGCCGTGGTCAGTAATGATGACCTTTGGCACCCCAAATCGGCAAATGATATTTTTTCATAGGAAATCCCAAGCTGCCTTTTCTATTATTCTAACAACACCTTCAGCCTCAAGCTATTTGGTGAAGTAGTCTACAGCTACGAAGGCGTGCTTCTTTTGGCCAACACTAGTTGGTAATGGGCCGATAATATCTAGACCCCACTGATAGAATGACCACGGGCTTATCATCATCATGAGGTCTACCGCTAGCTTCCTCTGTATATTGGTGAACCTTTGGCAGGTGTCACATTTTTTTACATACTATTTGGCATCTTGTTTTAAGGTTGGCCAAAAAAAGCCTTGTCTCAATGCCTTCCGAGCCAGAGCCTTGCCTCCCGAGTGGTTTCCACATACCCCTTCATGGATCTCCCGGAGTACATAGTTTCCCTCCTCGGGCCTAACACACTTTAAGAGAGGCCAAGTATAAGCTCTCTTGTAGAGTTTTCCGGCAATTATGACAAACCTTGAGGCTTGTTTCATGAGTTTTCGAGCTGCTTTTTCATCCTCCGGGGTCATACCCCTTCCAAGTAGTCCACGATTAGTTTGGTCCAATCTGGGTTTAAATTGAGTTCGGCTAGGGCTTGCATCCCCAACTGGATACTTGGTTCGAACACTTCTTCCACATGGACCAGTGCAGGTCGGCTCTCATCCAAGGCCAACCTGGATACAGCGTCAGCCTTCATATTCTCCTCCCTTAGAATTTACTGTATCTTGAACCTTTTGAGCCCTGAGGTCAAATCCTTAACTCTGTTGAAATAGGCCAGTATAGCATTATCTTTGGCTTCGAACTCTCCCGATATCTAACTAGAAACCAATTGAAAGTCAGTGCTCAGGTCGACTGCTTGTGCCCTAAGCTGAGCTGTAATTTTCAGCCCTGCGATCACTGTTTCATACTCAGCTTCATTGTTGGACGCCGAAAAGGCGAACTTGAGGGAGTATTAGTACTCATGCTGGGTCGGGTCGAGGATGACTACTCCGACTCCGCTTCCAAACTTCCTTGATGCCCCATCCACATGGACCTTCCACATATCTTCCGGGTCATGTTTGGCTCAACTAGTACATTCCACCACAAAGTTCGCGATGGCTTGGGCTTTGATAGCTGTTCTGGGTTGGTAGGTGATGTCAAATTAATTCAGTTCAACTGCCCATTTCAGCAGCTTACCCGACGCCTCTGGCTTGTGCATGATGGACTTGAGCGGGGCATCCGTCACGACCTTGATTGGAGTAGCATCAAAGTATGGCTTCAGCTTTCTTGCCGCTGTGATGAGCGCGAGGGCAAGTTTTTCCAAGGAAGAATACCTCACCTTGGCCCCTTGCAAGGTTTTGCTGACATAATAGACCAACTTCCGCTCCTTCTCTTCTTCTCGGAGTAGTACTGCCGCCACTGCTGCCCTTGAACATGCCAAGTATAGTACCAGCTCCTCCCCCACCTCAGGTCGGGATAGCAGGGTGGCGAAACTAGATACCTTTTCAACTCCTGGAAGGCGTCCTGACATTCTCTAGTCCATTTAAAGTTCCTAGGATTCCTCAATATTTTGAACAGAGGAGCACACTTGTCAGCCGACCTGGACATGAATCTGCTTAGCGCCGCGACCTTGCACGCGAGCACCTAGACGTCCTTCACGCAGGTTGACTGTGCCAGGTCAAGTATCGCCTGAACCTTCTCTGGGTTGGCTTCTATTCCACGGGCTATGACTATGAAGCCCTAGAAAATTTCCTGCCTTGACACCGAATGCGCACTTTTCTGGGTTCAACTTTATCCCAAAGTGCTCTATTACGGCGAAGGCTTCAGCTAGGTCGGCTACATGGTCTTCCGCCCTTCTGCTCTTGACCAACATGTCATTTACACAGATCTCCATATTTCAGCCAATCTGATTTTTGAAAACCTTGTTCACCATCCGAGTGTAGGTAGCTCCAACATTTTTTAGGCCAAAAGGCATGGCCTCATAGTAGTAGAGACCTTTATCGATGATGAATGCAGTCTTCTCTTTGTCTCCAGGAGCCATTTTGATTTGGTTATAGCCTTTGAAGGCATCCATGAAAGAGAGTAGCTCGAACCCGGAGGTGGCATCCACTATCTGATCAATCCGAGGTAGGGGAAAGCAATCCTTAGGGCAGGCTTTGTTGAGGTCGGTAAAGTCAATACACAGTCTCCATCCACCTGAAGACTTAGTCACTAGCACCACGTTGGATAACCAGGTTGGGTATTGGATTTCCTTTATGTGGCCGGCGTCTACCAACTTGTCCACCTCTTATGCTATGATTTGTTGCTTATCATAATGGAAGTGCCTACGCTTCTGCTTTACCGGATAGTGATTTAGGTCGGCACTCAGGTGATGCTCAATCACAGCCGGGTCGATACTTGTCATGTCAGAAGCAAACCATGCAAATATGTGTTCATTTTTCAGAAGAAATTGGCTTATACCTTTCTTGAGGTTGTCAGAGAGTTCACTCCCGACCTTTGCTCTCTTGGTTTTATCGGAGAGTTCCACCTCTTGAAGGTCTTCAGCTGGGCTTTCCCTCTTCGCATCCCTCTTCTCATCGGTTAAATCTGGTCCCCAGCCAACCTGATATTTGGGGCGGAGATAGTTTTCATAAGATTCCCGAGCTGAGATCTGGGTTCCGCGGATGGTAGCCGTGCCGCCCGGGGTCTGGAATTTCAGGGCCTGGTGATAAGTTGAAGGAACGACCCTAAAATAATTGAGCGCCAACCGACCTAAGATCCTATTGTAAGTGGAATTGCAATCCATTACAATGAAGTTGGCCTGCTTCAAAACCTGTTTGTCTCCGTCTTCCAGCTTTAGTAGGAGGTTGATGACTCCTTCAGCTCGGTGGGCATGTCTGGTGAATCCAGCTAAGGTGCCTCTCAGTGGCCTGAGCCGGCTTTTGTCTAACCCCATTTGCTCAAATGCCTTCAAGAATAGGACTTATGTCGAGCTCTCAGTGTCCACCATCTGCCTCTTCACGGTGAAGTTGGCTATTTCAGCGCTAATCACCAGTGGGTCGTAATGGGACAATATCACACCCTCTAAGTCTTTTGAGGAGAAAGTGAGCTCCTCCATCTCCGGGATCGGACCCCGCGCTGGCCCATACTCTCTTCCAGCTCGAACATAACCCTTCCTGCCAGCCGAAGTCTCTCCACCCGACGCCAATCCTCCTGCAATGGTCTCAATCACAGCTAGACGTCCGCCCCCAGCCTGGCGCCTAGGTGGACTTCTCTCTCTGTCTCTCTGATCTTGACTCTGGGTTGGCTGTTGATCTACGTACCTCCGGAGGTGACCTCGGGCTATCAGTGCCTCGATTTCCTGTTTTAAGTCTTTGCACTCCTCGGTGGTATGGTCGTAGTCCATATAGTTGCGGCAATACTTGGTCCTATTATGCTTCTCAGGTCAGCCTTTCATCCTTAGGGCTGGAGGCAGGTTGTTTTGGTGCTAGATCTCCGTCAAGATCTGCTCCCTCGTGGTGTTAAGGGGAGTGAACATAGTGAATCGGGGGTTCTGCTTTGGCTGCTGAAGCTGCTTGCCTCGGTTGTTTTGGATTTTACCCCCCAGGTTGGGCTCGGGAGGTATCTCCCTTCTTACCGGTTTTCTTCTCCTTGTCATCATCCCTCTTCGCCTGATAAATTTCTTTCAAGTGTATGTACCCTTCTGCTCGTACCATCAGCTCGGCTACTGTATCCACGGGGTCGATGGCCAAAGAGAATGTAAGGGGGCCCGACCTGAGTCCACTTTGGTAGGCCATTAACGCCACGGAGTCCTCCAGATTGGGTATTTTGAGGGACTCCTCATTGAATTGGGTCGTGTAAGCCCTTAGACTTTCTCATCTATGCTGCTTCACCGACAGCAATGATGAAGTATGGCGGGTTGCACGTTGGCTTCCCGCAAAACGGGACAAGAAAGCCTCAACCAGCTGATGAAAACTTGCAATAGAGCCAGGACGAAGTTTTTAGAACTAGTCCAAGGCATTTCCAACCAGGGTGGTCGGGAATGTCTTCGTCTTCATTAGGTCGGTCATATCATGCAGAATCATATGGTGATCAAAGTTGAGCAGGTGACTGGCTGGGTCTCCGTCCCCTTTGTAGACGGCCAAGTTGGGCATTCGGTTGCCAGTGAGCAACGGCGTCGCCAGTACCTCAGGTGAGAATAGGCTAACGCCGAGCTGGTTAATGACCTTGGCTATAACAGCCGCGGTCTTGGCCTGCTCGGGGTCGGCATGGGCCGCCTTTTTGCCTCTTACCTCTATAGGTCTTGCCACCAGTTCCAGGAAGCCTTCTCCGTCTTGGGCTCGGGTCCGCCCTGGGGCTGGAATGCTAAACTATGGATGCGCGGGCCGGGCCTAGCTGCTTGCGGAACTGGGTATTCCGCAGCTAGCCGGGCTACCTGCTCATTTAGTTCCTCGAACATTCCAAGCATCATCTTCATCTCTGGTGATAGGTTGGAGTTGGGGTCTCCATCTGTAGAAGGGTTAGTTTCTGAGGCTAAGTGTATATGTTGGCTCGCTCCAACGTCAATTTGGGTTGGGTCTTGGCTAGGCACCTGCGTGGTTTCGAGGTCCCCATCCGGGTTGGGCAAGTCCTCTACCGGTGCGCTGTGGCTTCTTATTTGTACCATGATGGTTTCTCAATGAGCGGTGAGAAGAGTGATAGAAAGAACTCTTTCCCACAGACGGCGCCAAATTGTTGAGGTTGGAATCTTGCAGTTGAGGTTGGGAAGCTACTCCTGTCGAGCTGGAATTCTGGGTCGGCTTCTTGACCTAGATTTTCGGGTCGGCTACCTGACCTACACAAGGAAAAGGAAGGAAAAGGCAGGGTGATGACCCGGATTTTCCCCTTGGGCGTGCGAATGATTAGTATGTACGAACTGGCGAAGTAGTTGAGAACATTTAATAAGCAGTTACCTAAGAAATGAAGGGGTAGAGCTCTATTTATACTAAATTCAGATCTGACAGCATTTAATGTGGCGCAGCTTTATGTCCCATCAGGACAGCTGGCGCAGAAGTTGGGGTTTTTCTAGGTCAGGGTGAGGTCGGATCAGCATCCAGGTTAGGCATTAACTGAATATGCTGGT
Organism: Ehretia macrophylla; assembly: GCA_037974665.1. NCBI lineage: Eukaryota > Viridiplantae > Streptophyta > Magnoliopsida > Boraginales > Ehretiaceae > Ehretia > Ehretia macrophylla. Next base: position 26,105,976 of record CM075772.1, read on the forward strand.
CTTGGCTCGGGTTGGCCGGCCTCAGTTCGATGCAGGTATCTTACCCCAGCTCGGGGTGGGCATCAAACCTCAGCTCGAGGGTATCCCCCGCTACTCGATACGAGAACCACCTCGGTATTCCGCCGAACACTTTTGGTGTATTACAATAATTAGATGGTTTTTTAGAATGCACCTCGCATCTGCACACATCATCAAGAATTAAACACCATAGCAAAAACTTATCTGACATATAGTTATTAGTTATCAAAACTAATATTATAATTCAACATAATCTCATATTTTGCTCATGAGATTTCAAATAGAACCTATATAACTAATGATAGTAACATCACATCTGTCAATGCTTGTCTATCCATCTCCATTTCTCATGAAAGTATTGAAGCCCCATTAGATAAGCAGTGAGCTAAGGACGCACCATAGGTTGCTGAAATAGATCAACAACCATAACCATAAATTCAAGAATATGAAAATTGGTCATCTTATGCAACCAGGTACATGATTAGCAATTCACAAAATTTACAACTTGCATCATAATGATTAGCAAGATGCGGCGATTCGATAAAAATTGTATTACCTTACCTCCGTAGGTCGCCTTAGGCAGCTGAAATACTTCGTAGGTTTTATGCTTTTCACTAGCAGGCAACAAGAACTAAGCTCGGGCATCCTTCATAGTTAAACGCATAGGCATATCGAACCGAGCTGAAAATAATTGTCTCCCGAGCTAAGATCAATGGATCTATCGAGCTCAAAATAAGTGATCTCCCGAGCTCAAAATAAAAAACCTTTCGAGCTCAAGATCGTATTCATTTCCCGAGCTCGTATCTCCCGAACTAAAAATTAATCATTCTTTCGAGCAAGCTATTAGCATGGTATGAGTGAATAAAGCATCTGCAAAGTCAAAGCTGAAGCTTTTTCTTTTGGTGGCTGATATATGTTCTTATTATATAAAATCATATAATAATCATCTATTGTAGATGAAAAAACACAAAACGCATTAAGTTGAGCTGCATGAGTCAACTCAGCATCTTTAAACAATCATGCAAAATGCAGATGCCGATGCAATAAGTACCAGACAAATAATAATTTGCACATGATGAATATTATCACGAAACAAGCACATCCCGAGTTGTGTTGTGACTTATTTGTGCGCTAATAGTGATTTCTCAGTGGGATGATTCATTGTTTCCCACATATAGCGCCAATTGTTGAGGTCAAAATCTGGCTCAGGGCTTGATGGGCTCGTCGTTCATCTCCGGAGGTGATTGACCTGCAAAACAAAGGACCCCGGGGTTGTCCTTCGGGGGCTTACTCCAACGATCAAGTTAGTTATGGAGCCCAAATTGCATATAAGTAAAATGAGAATAAAAAAGGGGAATTGAGAGAGAAGAAGAGAGTTATGGGGCATGTGTACCCTATATTAGTTACCTTTCTTGAGATGGTGCCCTTATATTTATACTAATACTCAAGCTACTAGAGAATGCCATATGTAATGTTGTGGTCCACCTATTGAAGTGCTATATAGGCCCCTCGGGCATATTATTTCCCGAGCTAGATCTGCTCTTTCGACCCCTTGGGTTGTCCTCAGGTCGGCACATGTTCTATTTAAGTCGGGTAAGGTGATCGTCATCGGGCGGACCCACTTTAAGTCAGAAGTTCGGGCATGATTATAATTTAGACTCTGGGGTCATTTTCGTCTATTCATACAAAATCGAATTTATACACATATCATTATACATAACACAAAATAGTCATAGAGTGACCTATTATTGTAAAAAAAAGTTTTAAGTTCCTTCGAAATACTACTTCAACTTTTATTGTACTAAAAAATAAAAAATAAAAATCAGATACATTGTAAAATTACTATGATCTAGCTAAACCTGAATTACAAACACTGTACACTTTTTTTTTTGTTTTTTTGTGGACATAAGCACTATACAGTTGGCAATATGTATCTCGTTGTAAGTGTAAGAAATAGTGTGTTTCATTTTTTTTAGCGACATCATTTGATAAGTATTATACGTTTAAACTAAGAAATTGTGTGATTCATTTTTTTTAGTGACATCCTTTGATAAGTATTATACGTTTAAACCTTACTTATAAATATATATATATATATATATATATATATATATAGAATATGAACAGGAAAAGAAAACATGTATAGAAACAAGTTTCATCATTTAGTTGTTTTTGGTCCAATGACGTGAGCATTTTGGCTGGTTTTTTGCAACGGCAAACTAACTCCGTCATGCTATTGGAGCTTATAGTAGTAAAATCAAAGAAAAAGAAAGGTTAGGGTTTTTTGTTAAATACTACAAAAAAATAGTTGTTTTGTGACAGCAGCAAAACATCGCATTTCATCACAATTATGTTAGAATATTTCTCTTTAAGTGGGTTACCGTTAATTATTTTTGGTTTTATAAAATAGGCTGCATAACAAATTCATAGAGACTGGGTTGCGATCATATTGCTTTTAAGCCTACCTCATAAATGCATATACGAGTAATTGTGTGTAGGTCTTATATTTTGACTAAGTCTTTTATGGGAAGGTCCGTTAGAATAATTATAAATATATGGTTGGGTCACATCTCCTGCTCTAGCCCTAAACTAATTATTCCATAAACGTTAGTTGTTCCTGGATAAGGCAAGGAAGAGGAAGACCTTGTCAGAAGTCGAGTGACAATTTCGACTTTCAACTTGTTTTTTATCATAGCTCAAACAGGTATGTGATTCCGCTGCTAATTGTATTTATGTCTATTGTGCTGTTAAATCATGCATATTGGAATATATATATATATATACAAAATAAGTATTTGTGACAAAAATACGATGTAATCCAAGTAGTCGCCTAATAGGGCGTGGCTAAATCGTCATTCGGGGCATTTTCGTCACAATGCGACGATGTGTAAAGTTGGAATATTTTGTTGCAAATTCGTCACATTGTGACTAATCTGCTACGACTGGAAAACATCAGAAAATCATCTCAAAATTGTGGCAATGTAGTTGTTGGTCCTAAATAACCTAAGAGGGGGGTGAATTAGGTTGTTTGGCAAGATTACTAAATTTAAAAATCTAATGCGGAAATACTATTTAGCAAGAGATAATTATACTCTAGAAGTTCTTATAAACAATTTTTCAAACACTTAGTGAACATACAAATATATAACTAGATAAACAACTAGAGCTTCAAGAATTAATTTCTAAGTGGATAAATCAATAATTATCTTAACAATCAATATGTGCAATATCCAATCGGAAGATAAATGACTTGAAACTAAAGAGTGAGGGTAAGAGAAATCAAACACGATGATTTTCAAGTGGTTCGCACTCCCGAAGGCCTAGTCCACCACCTAAGGTCTTCCTTTCCCTTAAGATTTAACCAATCTCCACTAAGATGCTTCTTCAAATGTTGGTGAAGCAAAAACCAACTACAATTACTCTTGAGTCCACAAGAGTTACACGAGCTCCTTCAAATGTAGGTGAATTTCAACCTACTTATCTTTCTTCTTTTGAGTCCACAAAGGATTACAACATTTCTTCTTGCAATGATTCTCTCAATCTATGTGCAAGAGTGTAATACAATGATTGTGTGAAAAATAAGAATAGCAACTCCTATTTGAGTTTGATATTACAATTGAAGAACACTTTGAATGCTCAAAGATATGAAAGTGATAACTCAAGATTTCTCAATGAAAATAATGTGGAAAACTCTTTTAATTAGCTTAGAGATCTGAAGATTAAGGCTTGGAGAGGTGTTTGAGATGGTGAGAGAGCATGGCTTAAAAAGAGGGAAAAGTTAGACACAAAACGGATACAATGCAAAAATCACAGTTTTCCCGTTAAGCCATCCGGTCGCTGAGCCCTTTATCCGGTCGACCGGATGGGGCAAGTAACGCCTCGACCAGAGCTCTTTGTCGGACGTTGTGGCCTTCATCCGGTCGACTGGATAAAGCTAGTAGCGCCCGGATGCTCAGCCCCAAAATAATTTGTTAAATAATAAAGGATTTAGGCACTTTTGAGGACACTTATAAAAAAATCTTTCTAGCATTTTTAACATCTCAAAACATTTTTAAAAACTCTTTAGAAAGATATAGAACAATTTTTATACCACAAGAATTTGAAATTCAAAAAGTCTTGCTTTTCAAAAAATGAGTTTGTAATGACCTTTTGAAAATATATTTTCAAAGGATATTTTTCAAGTAAAAATTTTATGAAAAACCTTTTGGAGAGATCATGAACTACACAAGTCATACTTAGGCAAACAATATTTTATTAGTCGGTACCCTTTATGTCGCCATGTCTCCTTCCTTGTAACTCCCTTTTTATCGTCGAGTCTTCAACTTCATTTCTTCGGGTCTTCATAACTTAATTCCTCATGAGAGACTTCATTTGAATGAGACAATATATAAGAATACCTTTTGGGCTTTGATACAATTTCTGAATTGGGTTTTGACATTAATCCAGTTGAATGACTTCATGTTGGAGTAGGCTTGCTTAACAATTTTGTGTTGATGGATTGAATAACTTACCCAATATTCAAATAGGAATTCTAAATCACAATTAAGATGTTTTGTTATTATCAAAATAAAGATTATAAGCTTTTCAGGCCAACAATCTCCCCCTTTTTGATGATGACAAAACATTAAAATTTAGAAGACATGAAATAGTAGACTATTGGAAAATCAAACTAGATTTGAAGTCTCTCCCTCAATTTGTGCATTTGTGCTTGATTGAATCATTCGCTTGCACATCCCCTAAATAGGTGCATAGCATTATAAAGTAAAATAATGAAAGTATAGTCATTCAATCATACACAAGTATTTTCATGCTAGATTTCAATATCTTTTTCTCCCCCTATTTGACATCAACAAAATATAGATAATAGACCAAAGATGAGCAAATAGTCATAAGAGAATTTGTAATTAAAAGCAAGTTGACATATAAAAAATCCAAAATATCCAATCAAAGTTAGAAATAAGATACAGAATACAAAGGAGTACTTGAGGCAAATAAAACTAGAAAGCTAAAAGGAATTGTTTGAAGAACAAATCTCAAGGCATCCACAAACTAAGAACCAAGATGATGATCATGTAATGCTTTCAACATCTGCTCCATACGATCCAAACGAACATCTTGTGCATTCAGGCGAGCAATGATTTCATCATGTGTAGAGGATTGAGAGGAAGATTATCCAACTCTTCGAGAACTACCAGCTCCACCTCGACTAGTGCCTTGTCCTTCCACTGGATCTCTGAAGGAATCGGGATCAATATCAAGAGATTCAAATACAATATATTACTGCTTGTATCCTCATGAGCATCAAGGACTTGGTTGTTATGAAGCTTCAACTTTTGATGAGAGATGCTAGTGTGATTTAGAAGATAAGATCTAGCACTTATAGACTCAAACTCTTGATCTCAGGGAACATCTAAAAAGTCAAGGAGATGTGTTAAGGGCACCCATAAGCAAGTTGGTTATCTGCTTCCTTAGCGTGGATGATGTGGTTGATAATGATGTGGGAAAGATTGATCCTCTTTGCCTTATACATCATATACATCAACAAAGCAGTAAATTTCGGAATAGAACAATCTTTAACTTCCCTAGCAAAAATGACTTCATGAAGTATGTAAAATAGAAGCTTCTTTTCAGGAGTAATTTCCTTTTTCTTAGGATATTGAGTGCTAATATTTCCTGTTCCTTCCCAAAGGAATGCTACAACCTTTGCTTCTAGATCATCATGAATGCCTTCCGGCATGCCCTTGTAAGAATAAAGCTTAGTTCCTTGATTTGGAATTCTAAAAGCTCTAGCAATATCACTAGCAGTTAGTTCTAACACCCTATTCTTAACTTGGCTTTACAACTTCATAGTGTTAAAGTCTAAATTTGCATAGTAGTAAAATTCACGAATCCAAGAGTTACAAACCTTATTAACAAAATTTAGCATAGGTAGCCAACCTTGAGCATCGAAAATCCTCAAAATTCTAGTGCCATCAAGTAATGTAGGAGGGTCCAAGGTCTTACCCCATAAGATATTTTGTTGAGGAAAGGCATCGGGACTGTCAATGATTTGAGGCCCAGATGATGAAGATTCTCCTTGCTTGCGCTTCCTAGAGTCGGCTCTTGGTGGTGCCATTGAGATTTTGAAAGAGATTGAAGCTTTTAAGAAAATATTGTCTTTGACAAAATTCGTCGAACACCTTGTGGGCAAAGGAGTTCAAAGCTTTTCTTTTGAAGATTTTGAAGAGTTTGATGATGCAAAGACAAGGATTTTATGAAAAAATATGTGTTGTGAATCAATTTGTGATGAAGAATTAGTGGATTTGATGAGTTAAAATAGAAGAGATTGAGAGGGATTGAGAGAATTTGAGGTTGAGTGAGAGAGATTTTGAAAAAATGAGGCCAAATCCCATTTTTCAACCAGCGCGATCCGGTCGATAGGACCCTGATCCGGTCAACCGGATAAGGGCAGTAACGCCCGGCAGTGAAGCCCGATCCGGTCGTTGCATTCTTCATCCGATCGACCGAATGAATGCAGTAACGCCCAGATCCCTTGTTTCTTGAAAAAAATACAATTTTTCAAAAACTTAAGTGATCCAAAGCATTCCTAACTCTCTTTTAATGGCACAAAATTGATTCTCATGCAATGATTTTGTAAAAATATCGGTCAATTGATGCAAAGAATCAACAAATTTAAGTTTAATATCACCTTTTTGCACATGATCTCTTTAAAAAATGATGACGAATTTCAATATGCTTAGTTCTAGAATGTTGAATAGGATTCTTTGATAGACTTATAGCACTTGTATTATCACATTTGATCGGCACACGATCATATTCTAATCCAAAGTCAAGCAAAGTTTGTTTCATCCAAAGATTTTGTGCAACACAACTACCCATAGCTACATACTCGGCTTCAGCCGTTGAAAGAGCTACACTATGTTGTTTTTTGCTAGACCATGAAACTAAAGCATGTCCTAGAAATTGACAACTACTACTAGTGTTTTTTCTATCAATTTTACAACCCACATAATCGACATCGGAGTATCCTAGAAGTTCAAAAGATATGCATTTAGGGTAAATGAGTCTTAAATCAGTAGTATCTTTAAGGTATCTAATAATCTTTTTTACAGCATTCAAGTGAGATTCCTTAGGAGATGATTGGAAACGAGCACATAAGCACACAGAGAACATAATATCAGGTCTTGAGGCAGTTAGATAGAGAAGACTTCCGATCATACCTCGATAATGTTTTTCATCAACCAATTTACCTTTTTCATCTTTGTCAAGCTTGATTGACGTTCCCATAGGAGTGCTAATTTCTTTTGCGGTTTCAAGCCCGAACTTCTTGATGAGTTCCTTAATGTACTTGGCTTGATTTATGAAGATCCCTTCCTTTGTTTGTTTGATTTGAAGTCCAATGAAGAAATTTAATTCTCCCATCATGCTCATTTCAAATTCTTTATGCATACATTCAGAAAATACTTGCAAAGGGATTCGTTAGTAGCACCAAAGATGATATCATCAACATAAATTTGAACAAGCAAGACATCTTTAGCTTTTCTTTTTACAAATAATGTAGAGTCTAATTTACCTCTAGAAAAACCGTTATCAAGTAGATAATTGCTTAATCTATCATACCATGCCCTAGTTGCTTGTTTAAGTCCATAAAGAGCCTTTTGAAGTTTAAATACATGACTTGATAAATTTGTATTTTCAAAACCGAGTGGTTGTTCAACATACACTTCTTCTTGAAGATAACCATTTAAGAAAGCACTTTTGACATCCATTTGATAAAGTTTGAAGTTCATAAAACATGCATATGCTAGCAACATTCGAATGGATTCAAGTCAAGCTATGGGTGCAAAGGCTTCTTCATAGTCTATTCCTTCTTTTTGATTATACCCTTGAGCAACCAATCTAGCCTTATTTCTAGTTACATTACCGGATTCATCTAGTTTATTTCAGAAAAACCCATTTTGTACCAATAATCGGGTAATTACTGGGTATTTCAACTAAGGTCCAAACTTGATTTCTTTCAAATTGATTAAGCTCTTCTTGCATAGCAATAATCCAATCATCATCCAAAAATGCTTCTTTTATATTCTTAGGTTCAATTTGAGATATAAAAGCAACATGTTCACAAAAAGTATTTAGATTGGAACGAGTTCTTACACCTTGTAATGGATCTCCTATGATTTGATCATTTGGATGATTTTTGACAAATTTCCAATATTTTGGAAGATATTGATTTGTTGATATGATTTGATCATTTGAAGTTGGTTGTTCTTCCTCAATTGGAGTATCAATTTGATTGCTCGTGGATGTATTGCCTTCTTCATTTGTCGGAATAGATTGACCTTATTCTTCAACTTGTTGAATGCTTACATAATCATCTTCATCTTTACTTGACATAAAGGGGTTAGTTTTATCAAAATTAATATGCATAGATTCCTCAATTACCAAGGTTCTTTTATTGTAAACTCGATATGCCTTGCTTCTAGAAGAATAACCAATAAAAATACCTTCATCGGATTTTGAATCAAACTTACCAAGATGATCTTTATTATTTAAGATAAAGCATTTACATCTAAAAACTTTAAAATGTGAAATATTTGGAGTACGTCCTTTCCATAGTTCATATGGAGTTTTCTTGAGAGAATGTCTAATTAAAACTCTATTTAGAACATAACAAACCGTATTAACAACTTCTCTCCAAAAATATGTAGGCAAGTTGTTTTCTTTCAACATTGTTCTTGCCATTTCTTGTAGAGTTTGGTTTTTCCTTTCAACAACCTCATTTTGTTGAGGAGTTCTAGGAGCCGAAAAGTTATGCTCAATGCCATTTTGTCCACATAATTCCACAAAAGATGCATTTATGAATTCCGTGCCTTGATCACTATGAATGCATGAAATGTAGTATCCTTTCTCATTTTGTTCTCTTTTACATAATTTTGTAAATTCATTGAAGGTATCATTTTTTAAAGGAGAAACATAACTCATGTGTATCTAGTATAGTCATCAACAATAACAAAAACATATCTAGATCCTCCTAGACTCGTTACATCCATTGGTCCAAAAAGGTCCATATGAAGTTTTTGTAAAGCTTTTGATGTGGTCACATGGCTAATGGTTTTGAAATATGCTTTATGTTGTTTTCCAAATTGACATGCATCACATAAATGATCTTTTTCAAACTTAGTCTTAGGAAGACCTCTTACAAGATCCTTTCGAGAGAGTTTACCAAGTAGATCCATACTAATATGGCATAATCTTCTATGGCATAACCAAGATTCTTCATTTGTTGAGATTAAACAATTAATATTTTGGCATGATATACTTTTAAAGTCAATGATATAGACATTTTCATGTCTATTAGCAAGAAATAACACATTTTTCATTTTGTAAAAAACGGTGCAACATGATGATTTGAATTCAACTAGATAATCATTATCACATAGTTGACTTACACTTACCAAATTATGATGCAAACCTTTCACAAGTAGTACATCATGGATAGATATATTATTTTTATTTCCAATGCTACCTTTACCAATAATTTTACCTTTCTCATTATTTCCAAAGCTCACAAAACCTTTGTATTTTTTGATAGGCTCATAGAAAAGATCGATCACCGGTTATATGTCTTGAACATCCACTATCAATGACCCAATTTCCTTCATACTTCATCCTTAGGGTAACCTACATACCAAAACAAAATTTAGGTCCCCAAGTTCTATTGGGTCCTAGATTCTTAGTATTGATTTTTAGCACATTTAATAATCCATATTGGTTTGAGCCAAGAAAGAATTTTAGAGTCTCTACCTACCATATTTTGAAATTTACAATGTGATGTTATATGATCTTGTCTTTCACAATAGGTGCATGACTTTTGAAATCCTTTTGATGTTGATGCTTCATTTGTAGAAGATGATGCTTTTACAAAAAAACTTTTTAGAGATTTTTGTTTTGAAGAAGGTTCATATCCTATTCCACTTTTATCAAAAGCTTTTTTTTGTGAGCCAAGCATTTTATCAATATTTTCTTTTCTTTTTGTAAATCTTGTTAGGCTTCCATTTAATCCTTGATTTTCTTTTTCAAGCTTTTCAATTTTTGTTTGAAGATTATCATTTTCAAAATGAATCTTAAGTGCATTTTCATGAGCACAATTTTGATCTTTTTCAAGCAACTTATTTTCTTCTTTTAAGGTATTATTTTCCTTTTGAAGTTCATGTATCTTGATACTTACAATTTCAAAACTATCATGCATTTTAGAGAATTCATATTGTAGTTCTTCAAAAGAACATTCATTATCAATTAATGGGCTAGAAGAGTAATATTCGGAGTTAAAAGAAGAATATACCTCATCATCCTAATTTTTCATGAGACAAACGATGTTTGTCACTTCTTCATTTTCGCTTTCTTCACCGGTTGATGCTTCATCATCAACGTATGTTGCTTTCAAGGCTTTTCCTGCCTTGGTTTTGATTGGTTTTGGACAATTTGCTTTTATGTGACCCGTCTTGTCACAATTGAAACATCTTCCTTCTTCTTTTGGTTTGTTTCTCCCTTTGTTCATAAACTTATTGTAGGGAGTTTTGCTTACCTTTTTGAATTTGAGAAATTTCTTAAAGTTCCTTGTAAGAAGAGCTATCTCATCATCATCTTCTTTTTTTTCTTTCTCTTCATCACTTGAATAAGGCTTTGATACAAGAAGTGCAAGAGACTTCTTGTTATTTCTTTTTTCTTCTTCTCGGTCCTTCTTTTTCAACTCATGGCTTATAAGAGATCCTATAAGTTTACTAAGAGTGAGAGTTTTGAGGTTTCTAGCTTCCTCAATAGCCGTTACTTTAGCTTCCCATGGCTCGGTTAAGCTTCGGAGAACTTTTCCTACCAATTCTTCGTTAGAATACTCTTTTCCAAGAGATTTTAGAGCATTAACAATATCGGTAAATTTAGAAAAAATTTGTTCAATATTTTCATCAAAAGACATTTTGAACATTTCATATTTATGAACAAGCATGTTTATTCTAGTTTCTTTAACTTGGTTAGTTCCCTCATATGTGACTTCTAATTGATCCCAAATTTCTTTAGCACTTTTGCATCCAGAAATTTTGTTGAACTCACTTGAATCTAAAGCAAGATATAGCATGTTCATAGCTTTAAAGTTTCTTTCACATATTTTGAAATCATTATCATTATAGTCTTTTTCCGGTTTAGGGACAGTGATACTTTGTTCTCCTTCCTTTTTAGTTAGAGTAGGATTGGTTGGTCCATTTTTTATCACATTCCAAACTCTTATGTCATTTGCTAGAATATAGATTCTCATCCTAGTTTTCCAAAAAGAATAGTTTGTTCCATTAAACAATGGTAGTCTAGAAGAAGATTGTCCTTCAACTATATTAGACATTGATGAGCTTGCCATAGAGATCCTCTACTAGATGTTAAGCTATATGTAGAGTACTAGCTCTTGATACCACTTGTTGGTCCTAGATAACCTAAGAGGGGGGTGAATTAGGTTGTTTGGCAAGATTACTAAATTTAAAAATCTAATGCGAAAATACTATTTAGCAAGAGATAATTATACTCTAAAAGTTCTTTATAAGCAATTTATCAAGCACTTAGTGAGCATACAAATATATAACTAGATAAACAACTAGAACTTCAAGAATTAATTTCTAAGTGGATAAATCAATAATTATCTTAACAATCAATATGTGCAATATCTAATCGGAAGATAAATGACTTGAAATAAAGAGTGAGGGTAAGAGAAATCAAACACGATGATTTTCAAGTGATTCGCACTCCCGAAGGCCTAGTCTACCACCTAAGGTCTTTCTTTCCCTTAGGATTTAACCAATCTCCACTAAGATGCTTCTTCAAATGTTGGTGAAGCAAAAACTGTTGGCCTGAAAAGCCTATAATCTTTACTTTGATCATAACAAAACATTTAAATCGTGCTTTAGCATTCTTTCTTATTGTATGACCTTCATTCCAACAAAGCAAGTCCACATCAACATTGGATCAACTTGTCTCAGTCAAAGAGTAGAAAGCTATTTGGATCAAAGTCCAAGCACTATCAAATTGTATCCAAGCCCAAAAGAATTCAAGTTATTGACTCGTCGATAAAGAGGGAGTCACAAGGAAGGAGAAATGGTGACATAAGGGGTACCGGCCTTAAAGATGTCGCTTGCCTAAGTATGATTTGTATTGCTCATAATTTCTCCAAAAATGTTTTTCGATCAACATCTATTCAAAATCATTCTTAAAAAACATTTTTTATTTCAAACTCTTGTATTTGAAATCATTTTAAATAAATACCTTTCAACTGGTTTGAAAATATTTTGGGATGTTAAAAAATGCTAAGAAATCTCTCTTTTATGTGCCCAAATATTTCTGGGCTCAAAATATACCTTTTCAGCATTTTTTAAGCATCCGGGCATTACTGGCTTTTTTCGGTCGCCCGGATAGAAGGAGCAACGCCCGGCAGAAAAGTCTGATCCGGGCGATACATGCTCTTTCCGGGCACCCGGATCAATGCCTCAGCGCCCGGATGGGTTAACGGGAAAATCCAAAAATTTTGCTTAAAATCCGATTTGTGTCTAAACTTTCCCTCTTTTTAAGCCATGCTCTCTCACCTTCTAAACAACCCCTCCAAGCCATAATTTTCAGATTTCAAAAGAGCTTTCATATCATTCTTTTTGAGAAATCTTGAGCTATCATTATCATATTTTTGAGCATTCAAAGCTATTCTTCAATTGTAATATCAAACTCAAATAGGAGTTGCAATTTTCATTATTCTATCACATAATCTCTGTAATATATTCTTTCACATAGGTTGAGAGAATCATTGTGAGAAGAAGTATTGTAATCCTTTGTGGACTCAAAGGAAGAGATGGTAGTAGGTTAAGATTTACCTACATTTGAAGGAGCTTGTGTAACTCTTGTGGACTCAAGAGTAATTGTAGTTGGTTCTTGCTTCACCAACATTTGAAGAAGCATCTTAGTAAAGAGTTATTAAGTCCTAAGGGAAGAGAAGACGTTAGGTGGTGGACTAGGCCTTTGGGAGTGCGAACCACTTGAAAATCATCGTGTTTGATTTCTCTTACTCTATTCTCTTTATTTTCAAGTCATTTACTTTCGTGTGGATATTGTTCACATTAATTGTTTGATAATTGTTTAGATATCTATTTGATATTTTACCTTGAAGTTCTAATTGCACATCTAGTGTCGAATACTTGTATGCTCACTAAGTGTTCGATAAATTGCCTACAAGAACTTCTAGAGTATTATCAATATTTACTAGACATTGCCTTTGTATTAAGAATTTTTAAATTGCTTAAACTTGCCTAACAACCTAATTCATCCCCCCCCCCCTCCCCCCCCCCCCCCCTTTTAGGTTATTAAGGACCAACAAGTGGTATCAAGAGCTAGTACTCTACATATAGCTTAACATCTAGTAGAGGATCCCTATGGCAAGCTCATCAATGTCTAATATAGTTGAAGGACAATCTTCCTCTAGACCACCATTGTTTAATGGAACAAACTATTCTTTTTGGAAAACTAGGATGAGAATCTATATTCTAGCAAATGACATAAGAGTTTGGAATGTGATAAAAAATGGACCAATCAATCCTACTTTAACTAAAAAGGAAGGAGAACAAAGTATCACTATCCCTAAACCGGAAAAAGATTATAATGATGATGATTTCAAAATGTGTGAAAGAAACTATAAAGCTATGAATATGTTATATCTTGCTTTAGATTCAAATGAGTTCAATAAAATTTTCGGATGCAAAAGTGCTAAAGAAATTTGGGATCAATTAGAAGTCACATATGAGGGCACCAACCAAGTTAAAGAAACTAGAATAAACATGCTTGTTCATAAATATGAAATGTTCAAGATGTCTTTTGATGAAAATATAGAACAAATGTTTTCTAGATTCACTGATATTGTTAATGCTCTAAAATCTCTTGGAAAAGAGTATTCTAATGAAGAATTGGTAGGAAAAGTTCTCCGAAGCTTAACCGAGCCATGAGAAGCTAAAGTAACGGCTATTGAAGAAGCTAGAGACCTCAAAACTCTCACTCTTAGTGAACTTATAGGATCTCTTATGAGCCATGAGTTGAAGAAGAAAGATCGAGAAGAAGAAAAAAGGAATAATAAAAAGTCAATTGCACTTCTTGCATCAAAGGCTTACTCAAGTGATAAAGAATAAGAAAACAAAGAAGATGATGATGAGATAGCTCTTCTTACAAGGAACTTTAAGAAATTTCTCAAATTCAAAAAGGTAAGCAAAGCTCCCTACAATAGGTTTATGAACAAAGGAATAAACAAATCAAAAGAATAAGGAAGGTGTTTCAATTGTGACAAGACGGGTCACATAAAAGCAAATTGTCCAAAACCAATCAAAACCAAGGGAAGAAAAGCTTTGAAAGCAACATACGTTGATGACGATGCATTAATCGGTGAAAAAAGTGAAAATGAAGAAGTGGCAAATATCATTTGTCTTATGACAAAAGAAGATGATGAGGTATGTTCTTCCTTTAATTCCAAATATTACACCTCTAGCTCATTAATTGAAAATGAATGTTCTTTTGAAGAATAAAAAAATGAATTTAAAAAAATGCATGATAGTTTTGAAATTACAATTATCAAGGTACATGAACTTCAAAAGGAAAATAATACCTTAAAAGAAGAAAATAAGTTGCTTGAAAAAGATCGAAATTTTGCTCATGAAAAAGCACTTAAAATTTATTTAGAAAATAATAATCTTCAAACAAAAATTGAAAAACTTGAAAAAGAAAATCAATGATTAAATGGAAACCTTGCAAGATTTACAAAAGGAAAAGAAAATATTGATAAAATGCTTGGCTCTCAAAAAATAGCTTTTGATAAAAGTGGATTAAGATATGAACCTTCTTCAAAACAAAAATCTCCAAAAAATTATTTTGTTAAAGCACCATCCTCTACAAATGAAGCATCAACATCTAAAGGATTTCAAAAAACATGCACCTATTGTGAAAGACAATATCACATAACATCACATTGTAAATTTCGAAATATGATAGGTAGAGACTCCAAAATTCCTTCTTGGCTTAAACCAAAATGGATTATTAAAAGTGTTAAAAGTCAATACTAACAATATAGGACCCAATAGAACTTGGGGACCTAAATTTTGTTTTTGTATATAGGTTACCCTAAGGATGAAGTATGAAGGAAATTGGGTCATTGATAGTGGATGTTCAAGACATATGACCGGTGATCCATCTCTTTTCTATGAGCCTATCAAAAATTACAAAGGTTTTGTGAGCTTTGGAAATAATGAAAAAGGTAAAATTATTGGTAAAGGTAGCATTGGAAATAAAATATCCATTCATGATGTGCTACTTGTGAAAGGATTGCAACATAATTTGCTTAGTGTAAGTCAACTATGTGATAATGATTATCTAGTTGAATTTAAATCATCATGTTGCACCGTTTTTGACAAAATGAAAAATGTGTTGTTTATTGCAAATAGACTTGAAAATGTCTATATTATTGACTTTGAAAGTATATCATGCCAAAATATTGATTGTTTAATCACAACAAATGAAAGTTCTTGGTTATGGCATAGAAGATTAGGACATATTAGTATGGATCTACTTGGTAAACTTTCTCAAAAGGATCTTATGAGAGGCCTTCCTAAGACCAAGTTTGAAAAAGATCATTTATGTGATGCATGTCAATTTGGAAAACAACATAAAGTATCTTTCAAAACCGTTAGCCATGTGACTACATCAAAAGCTCTACAAAAACTTCATATGGACCTTTTTGGACCAATGGATGTAATAAGTCTAGGAGGATCTATATATGTTTTTGTTATTGTTGATGATTATACTAGATACACATGGGTAATGTTTCTTGCTCTCAAAAGTGACGCTTTCAATGAATTTGTAAAATTCTGTAAAAGAGTGCAAAATGAGAAAGGATACTACATTTCATGCATTCATAGTGATCAAGGCACAGAGTTCATAAATGCATCTTTTGTGGAATTATGTGAACAAAATGGCATTGAGCATAACTTTTCGGCTCCTAGAACTCCTCAACAAAATGGGATTGTTGAAAGGAAAAACTGAACTCTACAAGAAATGGTAAGAACAAGGTTGAAAGGAAACAATTTGCCTACATACTTTTGGGGAGAAGCTGTTAATACGGCTTGCTATACTCTAAATAGAATTTTAATTAGACCTTCTCTCAAGAAAACTCCATATGAATTATGGAAATGACGTACTCCAAATATCTCACATTTTAAAGCTTTTGGATGTAAATGCTTCATCTTAAATAATAAAGATTATCTTGGTAAGTTTGATTCAAAATCCGACGAATGTATTTTTATTGGATATTCTTCTAGAAGCAAGGCATATCGAGTTTACAATAAAAGAACCTCCGTAATTGAGGAATCTATGCATATTAACTTTGATGAAACTAACCCATTTTTGTCAAGAAAAGATGAAGATGATGATATAAGCTTTCAACAAGTTGAAGAACAAAGTCAACCTATTCCGACAAGTGAAGAAGGCAATACATCCACAAGCAATCAAATTGATACTCCAATAGAGGAAGAACAACCAACTTCAAATGATCAAATCATATCAACAAATCAAGATCTTCCAAAATGTTGGAAATTTGTCAAAAATCATCCAAATGATCAAATCCTTGGGGATCCATCACAAGGTGTAAGAACTCGTTCCAATCTAAATACTTTTTGTGAACATGTAGCTTTTATATCTCAAATTGAACCTAAAAATATAAAAGAAGCCTTATTGGATGATGATTGGATTATTGCTATGCAAGAAGAGCTTAATCAACTTGAAAGAAATCAAGTTTGGACCTTAGTTGAAAGATCTAGTAATTACCCAATTATTGGTACAAAATGGGTTTTCCGAAACAAACTAGATGAATCCGGTAATGTAACTAGAAATAAGGCTAGATTAGTTACTCAGGGGTATAATCAAGAAAAAGGAATAGACTATGAAGAAACCTTTGCACCGATACCTCGACTTGAATCCATTAGAATGTTACTAGCATATGCATGCTTTATGAACTTCAAACTTTATCAAATGGATGTCAAAAGTGCTTTCTTAAATGGATATCTTCAAGAAGAAGTTTATGTTGAACAACCACCCGGTTTTGAAAATACAAATTTATTAAGTCATGTATTCAAACTTCAAAAAGCTCTTTATGGACTTAAACAAGCACCTAGGGCATGGTATGATAGATTAAGTAATTATCTACTTGACAACGGCTTTTCTAGAGGTAAATTAGACTATACATTATTTGTAAAAAGAAAAGCTAAAGGTATCTTGCTTGTTCAAATATATGTTGATGATATTATCTTTGGTGCTACTAACGAATCCCTTTGCAAGTATTTCTCTGAATGTATGCATAAAGAATTTGAAATAAGCATGATGGGAGAATTAAATTTCTTCCTTGGACTTCAAATCAAACAAACAAAAGAAGGGATCTTCATTAATCAAGCCAAGTACATTAAGGAACTCATCAAAAGGTTCGGGCTTGAAACTGCAAAAGAAATAAGCACTCCTATAGGAACGTCAATCAAACTTGACAAAGATGAAAAAGGTAAATCGGTTGATGAAAAGCAATATCGAGGTATGATCGGAAGCCTTCTCTATTTAACTGCTTCAAGACCTGATATTATGTTTTCTGTATGCTTGTGTGCTCGTTTTCAATCTTCTCCGAAAGAATCATACTTGAATGCTGTAAAAAGGATTCTTAGATACCTTAAGGGTACTATCAATCTAGGACTCTTTTATCCTAAAGGCACATCTTTCGAACTTCTAGGATACTCCGATGCCGATTATGCGGGATGTAAGATTGATAGAAAAAGCACTAGTGGCAGTTGTCAATTTCTAGGACACACTTTAGTTTCATGGTCTAGCAAGAAACAACATAGTGTAGCCCTTTCAACAGCAGAAGCCGAGTATGTAGCTATAGGTAATTGTATTGCACAAATTCTATGGATGAAACAAACTTTACTTGACTTTGGTCTAGAATGTGATCATGTGCCTATCAGGTGTGATAATACAAGTGCTATAAGTCTATCAAAGAACCCAATTCAACATTCTAGAACTAAGCATATTGAAATTCGTCATCATTTTTTAAGAGATCATGTGCAAAAATGAGATATTGAACTTGTTTTTGTTGATTCTTTGCATCAATTGGCCGATATTTTTACAAAACCATTGCATGATAATCAATTTTGTGCTATTAGAAAGGAACTAGGAATGCTTTGGGCCACTTAACTTTGCGAAAAATTGCATTTTTTTTTTGTAAAATAGTGATTCGGGCGTTACTACCTTCTTCCGGGCGCCCGGAAGAAGTGTGTAACGACCGGAACATTGTTCTCTGCCGGGCGTTACTGCCCTCATCCGGGCGCCCAAAAAAAGGGCATATCGCTCGGATTGCACAGCTTGAAAACCGTAAATCCTCTCTTCTCTCCTCACTTTTTCACATCTCTTCAAATACAAACTCAATTTTCTCTTAATTCCTCATATTTATACAACAACACCTTCACCATCACTCACCATTATTTGCATCAAAACACTCTTTAATCATCAAAATCTTGTGTTTTCATCATCAAAGCTTTCAAAATCTTCAACATCAAATCCTTCAAAAAACCTTGTGTACAAGGTGTTCGCTAGAATTCCTCAATCAAGTCTTTCTTCTAACAAGCTTCACAATCTTACAACTTCCAATTGCACCACCAAGGGCTGACTCTAAGAAACGCAAGCAAGGAGAATCTTCATCATCAGGCCCTCAAATCATTGTTAATCCCGATGCTTTTCCACAACAAAACATCTTATGGGGTAAGACTTTAGACCCTCCTACCTTGCTTAATGGCACTAGAATTTATAGGCTTTTAGATGCTCAAGGGTGGCTACCTATGTTAAGGTTTGAAAACAAAGGAAATACTTCATGGATTAGAGAATTCTATTACTATGTTGACTTAGATTTCAACACCATGAAATTGAATAGTCAAGTTAAGTCTAAAGAACTTGAATTAACTGCAAGTGTTGTTACTAGAGCTTTTGGGATTCCTAATCAAGGCACAAATCTTTTTTCTTATAGAGGCATGCCAGAAGGTGTTCTTGATAACTTAGAAGCCAATGTTATAGAATTTCTTTGGGAAGGAACGGGAACAAGCTCCTTAAGTTATCCTAAGACTAAGGATCTCACTCCAGAAAAGAAACTGTTATTTTACATTCTTCATGAAGTCATTATTCCATGAGAAGTTAAAGATGGTTCGATTCCAAAATTCACTGCCTTGTTGATGTATTTGATGTATGAAGCCAAACGTATCAATCTTCCACACATCATCATTAACCATATCATCCACACCAAGCAAGCTCAAAATCAACTTGCTTATGGGGTACCCTTAACTTACCTTTTTGAGTCGGTAGAAGTTCCGCGTGATCAAGAGTTTGAGGCCATTAGTGATAGATCCTATCTTCTCAATGTCACTAGCCTCACTCGCCAAAAGTTGAAAATCCATAACTCTCGCGTTCTCAATATTGGTGATGATACGAGTGATGATCCTCTTGAATTTGAACCTCTTGATGTTGACCCCACTACTTTTAGAGATCCTATGGAACATCAAGGCAGCAGTGGTGTTGGCACTTCTCAAGGACAAAGAGCTAGACCGTCTTCCTCTCACTCCTCCTTACATGATGAAATTCTTGTATAGCTACATGCACAAGATGTTCGTTTGGACTGAATGAAGCAGATGTTGAAGGCTTCACCACATTGGTCCTTAGTCTGTGGATGCCTTGAGATCTGTTTTCTCTTCAAACATTCTTTTCTTGCTTTCAGTTGTTTCTTTCATCAAAAACTCCTTAGTTTTTTTTCTTGTCTTTTAACATTGTTTGGATACTTTGCTTCATTTCATTAATACTTTTCATTTTCCTTGCTTATCTCTTGTCTTATACCTGTTATCTCTCATTGTGGCTTTTACTCTTATGATTATTTGCTATAGACACTATACTTTGATGATGACAAATAGGGGGAGAACGTATATATTGAAATGAAATAAAAGTGTGTCTGTCATTGCACTTATTCAGGGGGAGTTTGCTTTTCAAGGTCAAGTTAAATTTTATCAAGCACAAATTGAGGGGGAGACCTCAAATCAAGTTTTATTCTTTAATTTCAATTATTTCATGCTTGTTAACTTTAATGTTTTGTTATCATCAAAAAGGGGGAGATTGTTGGCCTGAAAAGCCTATAATCTTTATTTTGATAATAACAAAACATCTAAATCGTGCTTTAGCATTCTTTCTTATTGTATGACCTTCATTCCAATAAAGTAAGTCCACATCAACATTGGATCAACTTGTCTCAGTCAAAGAGTAGAAAGCTATTTGGATCAAAGTCCAAGCACTATCAAATTGTATCCAAGCCCAAAAGAATTCAAGTTATTGACTCGTCAATAAAGAGGGAGTCACAAGGAATGAGAAGTGGTGACATAAGGGGTACCGGCCTTAAAAGATGTCGCTTGCCTAAGTATGATTTGTATTGCTCATAATTTCTCCAAAAATGTTTTTCGATCAACATCTATTCAAAATCATCCTTAAAAAACATTTTTTATTTCAAACTCTTGTATTTGAAATCATTTTAAATAAATACCTTTCAACTGGTTTGAAAATATTTTGGGATGTTAAAAAATGCTAAGAAATCTCTCTTTTATGTGCCCAAATATTTCTGGGCTCAAAATATACCTTTTCATCATTTTTTAAGCATCCGGACGTTACTGGCATTTTTCGGTCGCCCGGATAGAAGGCGCAACGCCCGACAGAAAAGTCTGATTCGGGCGATACATGCTCTTTCCAGGCGCTCGGATCAATGCCTCAGCGCCCGGATGGGTTAACGGGAAAATCCAAAAATTTTGCTTAAAATCCGATTTGTGTCTAAACTTCCCCTCTTTTTAAGCCATGCTCTCTCACCTTCTAAACAACCCCTCCAAGCCATAATTTTCAGATTTCAAAAGAGCTTTCATATCATTCTTTTTGAGAAATCTTGAGCTATCATTATCATATTTTTAAGCATTCAAAGCTATTCTTCAATTGTAATATCAAACTCAAATAGGAGTTGCAATTGTCATTTATTCTATCACATAATCTCTGTAATATATTCTTTCACATAGGTTGAGAGAATCATTGTGAGAAGAAGTATTGTAATCCTTTGTGGACTCAAAGGAAGAGAGGGTATTAGGTTAAGCTTCACCTACATTTGAAGGAGCTTGTGTAACTCTTGTGGACTCAAGAGTAATTGTAGTTGGTTCTTGCTTTACCAACATTTGAAGAAGCATCTTAGTAAAGAGTTATTAAATCATAAGGGAAGAGAAAACCTTAGGTGGTGGACTAGGCCTCCGGGAGTGCAAACTACTTGAAAATCATCGTGTTTGATTTCTCTTACTCTATTCTCTTTATTTTCAAGTCATTTACTTTCGTGTGGATATTGCTCACATTAATTGTTTGATAATTGTTTAGATATCTATTTGATATTTTACCTTGAAGTTCTAATTGCACATCTAGTGTCGAATACTTGTATGCTCACTAAGTGTTCGATAAATTGCCTACAAGAACTTCTAGAGTATTATCAATCTTTACTAGACATTGCCTTCGTATTAAGAATTTTTAAATTGCTTAAACTTGCCTAACAACCTAATTCACCCCCCCCCCCCCTCTTTTAGGTTATTAAGGACCAACAAAAACCAACTACAATTGCTCTTGAGTCCACAAGAGTTACACGAGCTCCTTCAAATGTAGGTGAAACTCAACGTACTTATCTATCTTCCTTTGAGTCCACAAAGGATTACAACACTTCTTCTTACAATGATTCTCTCAATCTATGTACAAGAGTGTAATACAATGATTGTGTGAAAAATAAGAATAGCAACTCCTATTTGAGTTTGATATTACAATTGAAGAACACTTTTAATGCTCAAAGATATGAAAGTGATAGCTCAAGATTTCTCAATGAAAATAATGTGGAAAACTCTTTTAATTAGCTTAGAGATCTGAAGATTAAGGCTTGGAGAGGTGTTTGAGATGGTGATAGAGCATGGCTTAAAAAGAGGGAAAAGTTAGACACAAAACGGATATAATGCAAAAATCCGGATTTTCCCGTTAAGCCATCCGGTCGCTGAGCCCTTCATCCGGTCAACCGGATGGGGCAAGTAACGCCTGGACCAGAGCTCTCTGCTAGATATTTTGGCCTTCATCCGGTCGACCGGATGAAGCTAGGAACGCCCGGATGCTCAAAATGCTGAAAAATGACCTTTTTGAGCCCCAAAACAATTTGTTAAATAATAAAGCATTTGGGTAATTTTTAGGACACTTATAAAAAAATCTTTCTAGCATTTTTAACATCTCAAAACGTTTTTAAAAACTCTTTAGAAAGATATAGAACAATTTTTATACTACAAGAGTTTGAAATCCAAAAAGTCTTGTTTTTCAAAAAATGAGTTTGTAATGACCTTTTGAAAATATATTTTCAAAGGATATTTTTCAAGTAAAAATTTTATGAAAAACCTTTTGGAGAGATCGTGAGCTACACAAGTCATACTTAGGCAAACAACATTTTATTAGTCGGTATCCCTTATGTCACCACGTCTCCCTCCTTGTAACTCTTTTTTTATTGTCGAGTCTTCAACTTCATTTCTTTGGGTCTTCATAACTTGATTTCTCATAAGAGACTTCATTTGAATGAGACAAGATATAAGAATACCTTTTGGGCTTTGATACAATTTCTAAATTGGGTTTTGACTTTAATCTAGTTGAATGACTTCATGTTGGAGTGGGCTTGCTTGACAATTTTATGTTGATGGATTGAATAACTTACCCAATATTCAAATAGGAATTCTAAATCACAATTAAGATGTTTTTTTATTATCAAAATAAAGATTATAAGCTTTTCATGCCAATAGTAGTTAACACAATTTCGTGGCAAACTCGTCACAAATGTGTGGCTACATGTTTCATCACAAAGTCATCAAAATATGTTTTCATTGCAAAATCGTGGCAATTTGTAAATCCACTCCTCTACTGTTGTTTGTACCATCATCTTGTTTGTCTTGCTAAATTATGAAAAAATCTCCATAATTGAATCTCAAACAATTTCTAAAAACAACCCCATAATTGAATTTCAGCTAATTTCTACACCAAATTAGCTAAGTATACATAATAGCCACCATTCAATAAAGTTACCCTCTTCAAACATACATCCAAAAAGAAATACCAAATGTACATTTATCATAACATCATCTAATTTGTTTGTCCTGCTATGATAAGCTCCAAAAGATAAATGTTGGCAAAAGGTTTACAACATCTTCCATTGTGGCACGTCATCCTTGTATGGAAGAAAATCTATATCTAAGCTTACTATTCTCACCATCTTCAAAAAATCCTTGTCTTATATATGCAAACAAGAAGAGAGGGGGAGTTGTGCATTTGAGTTATATTAATGAAGTGTCAGAAAAGATCAATTGACAATAGTAGTTATAGTATTTTAATGCGTTTGAGTTAATATATAATTACAATTTATTAAAAGTGATTCCAAACTCAAGCAAATAAGCTTAGTGACTAATAACAATAAGTAATGATATTAAAAGAAGCATTTTTTTTAATTGAAGACTAAAATTATAATTTCAATTTTAAATTATTAATTACAATAGACATTATCGAACTATTCTATCTAACTAAGTGGTAT
The DNA here is from genome assembly GCA_037974665.1 of Ehretia macrophylla. Classification (NCBI taxonomy): domain Eukaryota; kingdom Viridiplantae; phylum Streptophyta; class Magnoliopsida; order Boraginales; family Ehretiaceae; genus Ehretia; species Ehretia macrophylla. The sequence goes on from CM075772.1 coordinate 26,129,740, forward strand.
AATACATAGGTGAATTTAATAGAATCTAATTGTGAGATGATTTTTCTAGTTAATTTTAAAAAGCAAAAGAGAAATGAAAGACCAATTTATGAAAGTAAAATTCTTCAGTTCTGCCTATAAAAGGTTGCCACTGCCGGATAAATTTAGTTTAAACTTCTTTTGAATGGAAAGTGACTGCCTTTTTCTTCTTGAGACATGTCAAAGAAATAAAATTAGTTTTCCTATGCAAAAATCTAAACATGTGTTGAACCTCGAGCATTTAATTGAGCCTTTCAACCCTTAGGTTATGTACTCAACTTCTAATTAACCAACATTTTGAATAACATAGATCACATTTTGTAGCTTGCCAGTTAATTAAGCTTACAACTTTTCTGATGCCTATCACAAGCCTATAAGCCATTATATATACTCAATCCAAATGCACTGTTATGCCCAGGTGGTGGTTATGAAATCAACCAAGTAACAAACTTGCATCAGATATTATGTGCTTCATTTTCACATTAGCATTAGCTTCGCCATGTGTTGTGCATTCGTGCCAAAAAATTATTTTCCTTTCTTGCGTGAAAATTTAATCCACATTATTTGCGCGTTATATAAAATCAAAGTTTTTTTTTTGGTAAAAAAAAATCAGAGTTAAAATAGAAAAATCCCGAATGCAAACCACACTCTTTGTATATAAAGGACTCAATACACACTCATTTCCATTTTTTTTTTTGCAAAAAAACGAAGAAGAACAAAATATTTGTACTTGCAAAGAAACAAGCAGCATCCGACTTTATGCTTGAATACTTTCCGAAAGATGCAAGTGAGGTTATTGAAAATGAGCTTCAAGCTGGTCGTAGTTTCGAAATCATGAATGTTGTGCCTTACTACGAAGCTGCGAACTGAGCTGCTCTGTGTTTCTGTGCGTATATTATTCGTACAATTGCAAGAGTACGTATTTTTTGGATACATACGCCTTTACATTCAATTGTTGTTCACACACAACAGTTATGTATACGTGTGTATACAAGTCGATACGTAAGTGTGTTCAAAATACATATATGTATGTACTTCTGTTTTTCGGTTAATTTTAGAAATCAGAAATACATATTTTTACTTTTTCAGTTAATTTTCAAAAATCTCAATGTAATAATTTTGATCCAATTGTGTTGTATATCACGATGATTTACTTCGATCGTTGGGTACCAAACCTCAATTTCCAGGTATATACGTGTATCTCTCTAGGAAGTTTCAAGCTCTTTTCAAATTCTTAAAAAGATTTCAACTTAATTTTTTAGAATTTTAATTTATTTTTGAGATTAATCTTTATATATGTACTTCGATCACTGGGTACCAAACCTCAATGTCAAGGTGATATATAGATATACACGTGTATCTCTCTAGCAAATTTCAAGTTCTTTTCAAATTCTTAAAAATATTTTAACTTAATTTTCGGAAATTTTAATTTATTTTTGAGATTTTTCTTTATATATATGTGTGTGTATGTGTGTGTGTTGATTGCCATGTACGTTTGTGATGGTTTTGGAGGGATGTGTTTGTAGTAGTTGATAGAATTGATTTTGAAGAATGGAGAATTGATTAGAGAATTTGGAGAGGAGCTTGTCTTTGAAGAAAATGGTTGTTATTGATTTTTTTGCTTGGGTATAAATGGTGGACGAGCTCATATTTATAGCCTTTCACGGAGAATTCTAGGTACAAGATATTTCTATAAAATATTCAATATTTTTCCTAAATTATCCTAGATAATAATCTCTAGATTTTTATTCTTGAAATCTTTTAGAATTTGGGCCTTAGCTTGGATCACATAATTGGACTAGTTAATAATTCTTGAGTCATCGTTTCTCTTGGGCCAAATGAGCATTAATCCATTGGATTTTAAAACTCTCCCTTAATGCTCATTTGTGTAACTCCAAGCATTCCTCTTAGTATCTCGAACTTTGGCCGTGGAAGCGCCTTCGGGAAAATATCTGCAAGTTGGTCCTCTGTCTTGATGTACTTGAGTTCAATTTGTCCTTTGTTTGTTGCCTCCCGAAAAAAATGGTACTTGATAGCAATTTTGTTTTGTTCTGTTATGGTAAACAGGACTCTTCACCATTGCTATCGCAGACTTGTTATCACAGTAGATCTCTGTTGATCTTTCTTGTTGTTCACCCATATCTTCTAGTATACGTCTTAGCCATATAGCTTGACTTGCAGTCAAGGCTGCTGCTATATACTATGTCTCTGCTGATGACTGTGTCACTGAGTCTTGCTTCTTTGATGCCCATGAGAATATTCTAGAGCTGAGTGAAAATATATAGCCTGAGGTACTCTTTATGTCATCTATTGATCCAGCCTAATCACTGTCGGTATAGCCAATCAACTTTGAGTCAATCTTCGGCTCGTACCAGATACCATAATCCTTTGTCCCTTGCAAGTATCTTAATATTTTCTTTGCAGCTCCATAATGGACTTCACTTGGGCTTTGCATGAACCTTGATAGTAGACTTGTCGCGTACATAGTGTCTGGTCTTGTAGCTGTTAGATATAGAAGGCTCCCAATAAGACTTCTGTATGCTAATGCATTTCCCTTCGGTGTGCCGTCTTCTTTGCTTAAATTTTCGTTAGTGACTAGTGGAGTAGCGACAGACTTGCAACCATGCATCTTGAATTTCTTCAGTAACGTCTCTGTATATTTCTTTTGTAAGATAAATATAACTTTTTTTTCTTCTTGACTTACCTCGATGCCGAGAAAGTAATGCATCAACCCAAGGTCAGTCATCTCAAAAGTCTTCATCATATCTTTTTTGAACTCCTTGATCATTTCTTCATTGTTTCCTGTATAGACAAGATCATCGATGTATAGAGAAACAATGAGTCTTTTGTCTTACCTTAGGTCTTGATGTAGAGTGTTGGCTTACTTTCGCTTCTTTTGAATCTTTAATTGATGAAATAGTTGTTGATTCGACTATACCACACTTGCGGAGCCTGTTTTAATCCATAGAGCACTTTTTTCAGCCTCAGAACTTTGTCTTCTTTTCTTTTTGCCACGAATCCTTGAGGTTGTTCCACATATATTTCTTTATCAAGGTAACCGTTGAGAAAGGCTGATTTGACATCCAGTTGATAGATCTTCCATTTCTTTTGTGCTGCAAGTGCAATAAGAGCCCTTATAGTGTCCAGGCGAACAACTGGAGCAAAGGTCTTGTTGTAGTCAATTTCTAATAATTGCGAATAACCTTTAGTAACCAGTCTTGCTTTATGCTTTTGAATTGAGCTATCTGGGTTAAGCTTTGTCTTGTAGACCTACTTAACTTCAATGACTTCTTTGTTGCATAGTAGATCTACCAACTCCCATGTTTCATTCTTCTCGATCATCTTGATTTCTTCCTCCATGGCTTTTACCCATTCTTTTTGTTTGATGACAACTTCAAAGCTTTCGGGCTCTATAGTCACGAAATTGCATGTCTCGTAGATCTCTTTGAGTGGTCTTATTTTTCTTGGTGGTGAGTTTAGAGATGATTCTTCTTCACTTGAGGATGATGATGATGGCGTCCTTGGGCTTATCGGCTGTGAAGCTGTTCGAGGAGTCTGCAATCCTTATGCTTCTTCTTCTTCATGGGCCTCAATAAAGCTCTGTAGTCTAGGTAACATGATATTTTTCTTTTCAACTTTTTCTTCCTCCCAATTCCATGTTGCATTTTCATCGAACTCGACGTCGCGGCTGACAATTAGTTTCTTGGTTTTAAGACTGTAAATTCGATATCCTTTAGATTGAGAGCTGTAGCCGAGGAATATACCTTTCTCTGTCTTCTCCTCTAATTTATGCCTTTTTCTATTTCGGAATGTGCACATAGCAAATGCTTCCGAAAACTCTTAGATGTTGTGCTGAAGGCTTCCATTCACTCCATTGTTCAATTGGAGTTTTATTTTGCATCGCCTTTGTAGGACATCTATTGAGTAGATAGACTGCGGTGTATACTGCTTCTGCCCAGAACTCCTTTGGCATGTCTTTTTCTGCCAACATTGTCCTTGCCATCTCCATTACTGTTTTGTTTTTCCTCTCTGACATGCCATTTTGCTCTGGAGCATAGCTGACTGTCAATTGATGATTGACTCCTTCATCCTCGCAGAACTTGTTGAACTCTTTAGAGATATATTCTTTTCCTCTATCGTTCCGTAAGGTTTTAATTCGTTTGCCACTTTGGTTCTCGACCAAAGCCTTGAATCTCTTGAAGATATTGAAAACTTTTTACCTTTCTTTCATAAAGTTGACCCATGTCATTCTTGTATAATCATCAATAAAGAGGATGAAGTACTTGTTTTGCTCAAAGGTTGGAGTCCTCATTGGACCGCATACATCTGTGTGTACCAGCTCTATGATATGTTTGGATCTTCATGCCTCCCCTGAAGGAAATGGCTTTCGATGTTGCTTGCCTTCTAAGCATCTCTCGCACACATCATCATCCAGATGGATGGCTGGAAGATCTTTCATCATATTCTTCTGATGGAGAATCTTCAATCTGCGGAAGTTGAAATGCCCGAACCTCCGGTGCCATAGCCATGATTATGTGTGTCAAAAGCTCTAAATTCAACAAACTCGATGTCCTCTGCGAATAAAACAGTTCATGCAACTGATCTTTATCAATCGAATTTCAACGTGATTCAATTGTAGTAATTGGTATCGGCGAATAATAAATTAAACAGAGAATCAAATAACATTCGTAAATTTAGGGTTTATAAGATGTAAAAAAAATTAAGGTTTAATCGTGCAACTAATAAGGATAATAATAATTAGTATTTTTATTGAAGAATTTATATGGAGAAAATCGATGGAGACGTACCTTTGGAGAGTAAACTGATGATCGAAGGCAATATTAACGGAGCATTTTAGAGGGAAAAGGCGTTGGTTTTACCACGAGGATGAGTGAAACGTCGAGAAAATCGATGGAGACGTACCTTTGGAGAGTAAACTGATGATCGAAGGCAATATTAACGGAGCATTTTAGAGGGAAAAGGCGTTGGTTTTACCACGAGGATGAGTGAAACGTCGCCGTTTGAAGGAAAATTTATTTTTCTTCTTAAGTGGCAAAATTTATCCACCTATGTTCACAATCCCACCCAGAAAAAGGATTTGGATCCCTCTGGATTTTGGATCCCCTAACAACGTTAAGTCGTGATGACTTGCTCATTGTGATAAAATAATTTTGGCTATTGATACATATCCTCAAATAGTGCATTACCTATCAATTCCTTTTGGAGGATGGTAGAAGCATGTGTGAGATACGAGTTACTTGTTGTAAGGTTAAAAATGGAAATGAGTTTGATATTCATAAAAAATAAAGTATTTGAATTCAGATCCGATTAACATAACGTGTTATCAAATTTTTATTAAGTTTCAAAACTACTAATCGAAATTGAATCCGATAAGAATTAAAAAATCTGTGAGTATTTGAATACAAACTGTATAATTAAAATGAAAAACAAAATAATCATTTAAAAATAAAACCCATCTAAAAAAAAGTTTAAAAAGTTAAAGTTCTGCATATAAACCAATCTATTAGAATTAAAGTTCTTAATTGTATTCAAAGCTGACCTAGGTTTGGAATCAAGCCAAAATGGAAGAAGTTTTAGTACCCATATTCCAAGGAATAATGTGAACAATTTAGTAATTGATTCTTGAAATTAGATTTGCTTAATAATTGTCCATGTTTCATCAATTTATCGGAGTCATTTGCTAACTTTTCTGTACTCGTATTCAATATTCCTGTGCCATCCACAGGACTTGACTATTCAAATAGCGCTTGACAATTTGAGAGATGAAGAAAAACTTGTAACACTCCGTTAGCAACACGATCCCACATTAATTCCATAAAATATATGGGTCAATTTATAAAACCTCAAATTCTCTATTATTATCACTGCGTGTTCAAAATCAATTGATTAAATTCTATATATTAATAGATTAATAGTTAAATCACAATCGATACAAATACTAAACGCTGCCTTCCATTCATATCAAGGATTTTACACAAATAGAAAAAGTTGAAGACTTGAACGAGTTTCCAACCATCACATCTAACCATCTAAGATCATACAATCACTCCATCAAGGACCTACACTAGCCAGATGAAAACATCTCATCTGAGAAAACTACCTTACAATATTGGGAAACTATTCAACATGACCTGACGAAGTGGGAGGTGACAGGCCCCATAGACAAATGGAGCTCACACCCACACTCACGGTCTGACGGATGTTGAATAATTTTCTTACAACATTTATTCCCTTGTTTTTCTATCATATGAACAAAATTCAAGCATCTGCAGTCTCAGCAGCAGCATCAGCAGCTGCTAGAATCAATTCAGGGTGGATGCTGCCCACATAATTTCCATCCAACGCATTTGGTAGTCCTAGTGCCTTCAGTGCAAGATGAGCTGCTTTTTGTCCAGATATCATCATTGCTCCAAATGTAGGACCCTGCATAATAAAAGATAAATAAAATAAAAGTTTATCATGAATCAAAATTATATTCTTCTTTTTGTTTTATTGTACAATCTTGTCATTAACCATACCAAATGTGTAATAATATATATTTGATAGCAGAATTCATCCTAAATAGGACCACACTTGATCCATTTAATGCTATAAATCTTGTGATGCAGCACACTTTAACGAATGTTTTAGGTTAGTCAAAGGTCATATAACATTTGTAATATGTAATATTTGTAATAGAAGAGCATAAATTTAAACTGGATAACAAAGCACTCCAGGACTATTGTTAACAATAGAAGTAAGCTTTTAGTAATGTGAATATGAAAGAAATATTGAACTCAATAGTGTTAACCTAGTGGTAGAGTGGTTAAGAAGGGAACAAGTGTCTCCTATTTGAATCAGCTACGAAACTAATTTCTAGGGCTTAGGACCGATACGATTTTTACCTAATTAACCTAGACTCGAGGCGAATTGTTTGTCCCAAGATTAGCCACCTCAAATGTAACTGAATTGTGTGTCCCGAGATTAACCACCTCAAATGTGAGCCCGATGGACTTCAAAGGGAGAGTTCCCATCATCAAAAAATTGAAAAGATATTAGATTATGGTAAATATTATTAGAGAAGAGTGTTGTATTGTACCATTCTTGGAGCTCCATCAATCTCAGCAACTTCCATGCCAGTAACAATCATACCAGGGACAACTTCTCTTGTGAGCCTCACAATAGCATCTTCAGCACTATTCATATCAAGTGCTTTCATCCCAGGTACACTATCAATCATGCCAATACTCTTGAGCCTCTTCACCCCAGTAGCACCAAAAGGACCATCATGACCGCAAGAGCTAACCACCACCTTAGACTCCATCACATTAGGGTCCATGCAAGATTGTGTGTCATGGTTCATGGACACCAATGCCCAATTTGTAACCACACCACCAACTCTACCACCCTTCACTATCAAATCTTCGGCTGCAACTGCATTGAAGAGCTTCACATTTGGCCTAGCCAAAATTTTGCTCATGATGGTGGATGTGAACAAAGCTGCATGTTTGATTACAACGTAAGTGTCTTGCTCATCGTAATCGATGCCGAGCTCGTCTAGGAAAAGATGTGCCGGCTTGCGGACAACCATCGAAGAGAATAGTTGTCCTCCGAGCCATGCACCACCACCAGGGCTGACAGATTGCTCGATTATAGCCACCTGTTGGAAACAGCAATATATACAAAACATAAATATCTTGAATACATTTGACTACATGCGAAGTTTTCTTATGCGTTACTAATTACAATCTTAAAGTTTCAGATGAAATATTTCGCCTTTTAACAAATTTATTGGTCCACATGAATATATTTGTATGTATATATATAATACATGGGATCAGACTGGTGAACGATAAAAAAATATGCGTGTGGACCCACAGGCTGGTTCACCAATCAGTTAGTTTTTTAAGATTTTTTAATATATGGCCAGTCTTCAACACAACAAACAAATAGACCAAACCTTTATCTAATAGCTTAATATGATACTGAATATCAAAAAATCATGGGGGTTCAAAACTCATCATATCACCACCGATTTATAAAATTAAGTCCATATTTAAAGGCTAATAAAAAATTATCTTGCCTAGATGCGAGAGAAGGTGTTGAACAGAGTAACATAATAATAAATACACCAAAATTGAAAGGTTGGGTAGAATAATATAATCGGACAGCAATCTATTGTATATAATCTAAAGGTTCAAGTCCCAATCACGATCTCAAATATTTCCAGGAAAATCAAAAGATAAGTGATCAGGATAATAAAGCAATATTCTACGCAAAATAAATACGAAACATGTATGATAAATAGGAAGGAGTCGATGGTTATGAACACACCTGGACAGAAGGGTTCTTGCTAAGCTCGTAGGCACATGAAAGCCCAGCGGAGCCAGCACCCACTATAACAACGTCAGTGTCTGCATAGGTGATCATGTCCATCATGTACCTACGAGTCATTTCACGTGAGACTATAGACTCTCTGATGGGCTCAAAGGTAAAGGATTTGAGATCATATGAAGCAGCAGACATGGAGATAGAGAAGTTTTGTGGGGTGGCCTTCGTGGGTTGAAGGCGATTTGGTGATGAAATTGGCACCCCATAGAAGGATGATGATTGGTGAGTGTCCAAGAAAGTTGTCTTTGGCTTTGTGGAAAGCAAAGTTGAAGCCATGGTTGCCATTGTTTTAAGTGAAACAAGTAGTTGTTTTGGCTTGGAGGGTTTCGTTTCAAGAAAGAAATTGTTGAAGAAGTGAAGATGGTACGGCGATTTACACTCACTTAAGTGGAGAAAAAATTTGAGATTTGTTATGGAGTACACGTGTGTGTAGTAGATAGGAGATCTATCAGCCGCCTTTATCCTTTGTCCATATTTTGTACCGTAAGCATAAAAATATTTAATATAAAAAATTTTGTTATATAGAGAAAGAATGAAGGGTTAAAAAATGAGATATATCAGTGTTCTTTTTTATCTTTGTTATTACAAACATGTAATGACTTAAGCCGAATTGGTGACATGACAATATATTAAATTTACTTAATTAACCTAATATCTAAATTTATGTTGATAGTAGTGTAATTATAAATTGAATAAATATCTCTTAAAGAATGTCATAAACTCCCCTTTAAATACGCAATATCGTTGTTGCACCAAACAAAACGGAATTCTGGTCTAGAACTGCCAAGCGATAGAGCAAGCCCACACTTTCACTTAGTAATCTACACTAATATTACTTGTAATAACCCAAATCTAATTATGTACTTTCTAGTCAACACATTGAGTTTAATTAATTAATTCAAAATATTTAAATTTATGTTAACAATAATAATAAACTTAAATTATTATAAATTAAATACACATTTTTTAAATAACTAATAAAGAACGGAATATCCTTCAAATATCATGATTTCATAGGAAAGAGATATGTTTCAAGTTACTTAAAATCTATCAAGATTAATCTAAAAAAATTAATTTTTTAATTTATTCAAAATTAAAATGTAAATAAATTTATCACCCACGTTCAAAATCACTAAACTGACTTCTAGGGTTGAAGTAGATAGGATTTGAAGGGCCTAGAATGATGATGCAGATGGCTTGTCGAGTTGTATAACAAGTGGCATGACAAGCAGAAAATAAAGTACACTTGCGCTATTATTTGAAGATGGAGCTAAGTTTTCATGCATGGGTGGGGTCATGTGGGACTCGTTGCTGATGCACTCTACTTTTGCTTTAGGTGCTGAAATGTTCACTTTTTGGATCATCTTTTGTCCCGTGAAAAAAGACTTGTGATGTTTTATGCATAAAATATCACAAGTGGAAAACCACATGGGCGATTTTCTTAGGCTCAATATCATCCATCTTTCCCTATTCGCGAGGCTTGATATGACATTATTTATCTTAATGCATTCTTGTTGCTATCGCCAAAGATCCTTCTAGTAGAAACCTAATTAATCAGCATATTCGCAGACATTGTGGATGCCAATTGGACGGATATAACATTACGAAACAAAAGTAAACTAATGATAGTCTAATTTGTATGCAAGGCTCAGGTAGAATAGTCAAATAATTATAGTAATTGTTAATTTCTTGAGACATAACAAAAAGTAATGATCAAACAACTAGCCTCTGATTCTCCTTGAAGCATCGTGTTTATCTGCAAGAGTCGATCTACTTTTGTTTTTCAAATTATTTTATTATATATCGCGCCAACACCGTATTTAATATTATAATTCAAATCATTTTATTATACTACGACACCTAATCACCATGAATTTTTCTCAACAATATAATGTTATAAAGAAATTCAAATATCATAACTACATTTTTCAGATCGAACAATTGCAATAAGTCTTCACGATCGAATAAATTATTAACACACCATGAAATTAGAGGTTCATTAAGAAACAAAAGAATTGCCAATAATAATTGGCAAGAAAATGGTTATTGTTGTGTTGATAAAAATGTTTGGTGACAACAATCTTGACTTGATGGTATCATCTCTCTTTAGCGCCTACATCAAATGTTGCCGTTACTCATTTCCCTTTCAATGAAGGCGTCAAAGGTCTCCTCCATTTAATAGTGATCTCGAACAAATTTGTCGAATAAGAAGGACAAATAGTTCCTATTGTTTATAAATTTTAGACAAATAGTCCCTATTATTTATAAAGTCATGCGGTTAATCCCTATTATTTATAAAAATCTTACAAATAGTCCTCATTGTTTGTAAAAATCTAACAAATAGTCCCTATTGTTTGTAAAAGTCCCACAAATAGTCTTCATTGTTTCAAAAGTCACTCAATTAGACCTTATTGTTTACAAAAGTCTCTCTATTAGTCCCCAATGTTTGCAAATGCATTTTCAAACATTAGAGACTAATGGAGAGATTTTTACAAACAATGAAGACTAATAGAGAGACTTTTACAAACAATGAAGACTAATAGAGAGACTTTTATAAACAATGAAAACTACTAGAGAGATTTTTACAAATAATAGAAACTAATTGAATGACTTGTAAAACAATAAGAACTATTAGTATAACTTTTACAAATAATGAGGACTAACTATGTGACTTTTAAAATAATAAGAATTATTTGTCAAAAATTTATAAATAATAGGGATTATTTGTAAGATTTGCCTGAATAAGAACAAAAATATGTGCCTTTCAATACTAATTCAATGACAACAAAAAACAATCATGCATCAAACTCCTACTATACTTGCTTAGAACCAAAAAGACAATCCGTACACAAAACTCCCATTCTACCTACCTAGAAACGAAAAGGCAAAGCCGTGCATAAAACTCTGTCTAGCCCCACCTTAAAAGCTATCGTATGAAGCCTACAATGCCAATTTATAGATCATCTGCGCTTTCTTCCTCCTACCACTCCCCTCGCCCACCGAGAAAAGAACCAAAGAACAGTTGAAAGCAACTCAAAAGACGTTGATAACAATGTTGATGCGGAACATCGTACTTGACTACTTGAGCTCATTATTCAACAGACAAAATTATTACCAACTAATCAAAACCTTTACATCACATCTAATATTAAATACTGAGATCAGAGTGTCAATTCACAAATTGAATACGGGTCCAATCTTACCCTATAGAAGCCCGAGACTAATTTACATCCATATCAAATACAATTAATGTTTTAATAAAAATTCTTTATGGCATCATTTTTCATTCCATTCTGAGGACTCACAAAAATAACAGCGTGGTGCCCACAATGAGTTCGACATACAACAGTATGTTGAACTACTAAACCAAGTCGGGGCGGGGGATATTTCCAGCATCTGATATTCATAAAGCAGTATTCACCACCCCTTCACAGACTCTTAGAGCAAGAAATGACGTAACCTGTTAAAGAGAGCCCTGCGAATAAATTGCTAGCCCTATACTAGAGCAATCAAATTTGCGTTACCAAAGAGCCGGTAACTTATTAACCAACTGCCCAAACACGGTACAAGAATCAGCTATAAAAATTATCCAGGAGATTTATAAGATTAATAGTGATAGAAGACAGCAATAAACATCAAGTGGAAGAGGGCAAACGAAACACAAGTCATTATTACGCATCACCACAGAAACAAAGAAACATTGGGCAACCATCGCATGAAAATCTAGAACACACACACCATAAAGCTTTAATATATGTTTACAATCTCAGTTGATAAAGGAAATTTAGTACTATCACTAGATCAAAGGACACAGTGTAGAGATTGAGTAGATGAATTGCAACTGATCCTGAAGAGGCTCAGAAACCATGAATCTTGATGTGTTCCTTCTTCACAATACCGTTCTGTCCATCAAATGAAGGTTTAAATAGAGTAAGTATAACAAACTAAACACGATAAAAACGAAATCACAATTCCCTACATATCTACTAAATACAGATGAAATAATTTCCCAAGAGATGTCCATTGGGCACTCTTTTCATTATCTCTATGTCTAAAAAGTGAACAGCACCAAAAGCAGAAATTGGAAATCTATGACATCAAATGCAACATGCACGTATGTATGACATCAATTACAGATGGCAATTAAAATCACTCAACGCTCCCACTATTCAGCAGCTGAAATGTAGTATTCTGTATCCAAGAAAGTTTTATTTTAGGATCAACTCATCCTAGACCAGGAAGTGCTCTGGAAACAGTTTTCCAGATGATCCCATAAATTAACACTCGTGAAGTTTATAGGATGGTGTCCACGCTCCCTCAGTATTCCTTTCAAACCTGAAGGAGAGAAACCCCTCAATCTCTCTCCCTCTCCCTACCCTTGAGGGAGAGAGCAAAAGCATGTAATTTATATATAAATCAATAAGAACAGAAAAATCACCTCAACAAGAAAGGTTGAAACATTCTTCCGCTGGTCCCCTTGGAGTTGAATTACCTTCATGAAACAAAAAAACTTATTTTAGCGAACACATTCCACACACCAAGAGAGCCAATGGTCAACTTTGAAAGTAATACAAACCTGGCCAAGTTCTGGGTCCTGAACAACAGTACCATTGCAGCAAAACTTCTGCTTGAGATCCTTGAGTATTTTATTATAGCTGAATTCTTTCTTCAACCCCTGCACGGTTGTCAGGCTTTTCCTACCATTGCGTTGCTGTATACGAATGTGCACGTAATCTTTTGACCCAGCACCGGAATTTTCAGCATTTGCCTCAGCAAAGGGATCTGTTACAGCAAAAATTCACAGCATTAAGCAAGAATTTATTCCTCACTCTTCTACTTCCTTTAATCAACTTTAATGGAGCAGGATAAATGTGTGAATGACGTACCAAAAGCGGTAGGAGTCTGGAGGTCGAGTTCAGACATGAAACTAAGCTTATAAACAAGAATAAAACTGAACACGAATTGCCTGCACTGAAATGTGAATGCTCAGACCTGAATGGAAGAAAAAAGTTCATCATGATCATAAGAACATATCTGATATATGTAAAAATTAGAACTTTGGTTGAAGTTGTTTCTCCCTATGTAAACAAGGAAAGATGCTCGAATGGAACAAAACACTCCCACCACCGTCCCCACCAGTTTTTCTTCTTTTCTTCTGTATTTGTTTCTGAAGGAGGTATTATGATAGCTAGAGAATGGAACCTTTGGAAGTGAAGCTCATCAATAATGCTCAAGCTCGAATTAAGTTATTTCCATAATTAATTTTTTGCTCCCGATACCAAAAAGATTTTGAATCATTGGAATAGTGGTAAAAATCAGTTCAAGTTGGTAAGATATGATTCAAAATTCCCAGCTGCAAAGCCCAAAGTTCAAGCAAATAAACCACTATGTTCATAAACTTCACCCAACAAATGCCAACCCCAAAATGTTTCGTTTTCACTAATCCAAGGACAAATCTTATCATCCCAAACAGAACTACCAGTCCAGTTTTAACAAACTGGATATTAACATATTTAACGCTCTAAACCTTAAGAATATAAAGAAAAACACCAAAATATAGAATTAATTCGAAAAGAAAATTTATTTGCTTAATTCAGAAAAGTTAAAAGAAACACAAATGAAATTATTCGTGAAATTTAAGAAAATACGCAAAAGGGCTAACATAACAAATAAGAAATACCCAAAACCAAATTGGCAAAACTAACATCATTGCATAGAGAAAATCTTTTAAAAAAACAAGAAGTTGAAATATTTAGAAACAACTATTATAAAAGATCAGAATTTTAGCAATTAAATATAATAAATCAAAACAATTAAGATATGAAAGATTACATCATCACATAGAAAAACCAAACGGAAAAGGAAACAATATATTTTCCAAATTAGCCACAAAAGGTTGAAATATTAACAAATAACTAGAACAAGAGATAAGAATTCTAGCAATCAAATACAAAATAACCAAACAATTAAGACACAAAAAATTACATCATCTAAAAGAAAATAAAAAATAAAAAATACCAAAAAAATAGAGCTCGTAGAGATAAGGAAACAAAAAATCTAAAAACTTTACAAATAACTATAACAAAACATCAGATTTTTTAGAAATTAAATGAAACATATCCAAAACGCCCAAAAAATATTTAAAAATAAAATTAATAAATCAACCAAAAAAATCGAGCTAACAAAAATAGGAAAAGAATAAAATTAAAATCTTCACAATACAAAATAACAAAAAGACGAGATTTTTAGCAAACAAATATACCAAATCCACAAAATTAAAAATAAAAAAAAAATACCTAAAAAATCGCGTGAAGGCAAAACAAGAGAAATTGATGAGATTGATTTTGAGATAAATATATATCCGAAAAGATAAATAGGAAGCGGGTATGAATCGTACCTGATCCGAAAGATTAGGGTTACGAGAGGTTTGAGAGAATTGGGAAAGTGAACAAACCCTAATAAGCAAATAAAAGCACAAAGATAAAAAGTCTGAGCAAAGAGTCAGAAGTCAAACGCAAAGCACTCCTTTATAATAATTATTTGCTCTGCATTGATTGTGGGACCCATTTACAATTGGGTCGGGCTTATAAATTGAGTAGCATGGGCTTTAGATTTGGCCCATGTATTAATTAGTCTTTGCCCCGACTATATAGGGCAAAAACCATTTTAGTCCCTGACGTTTGCTCTAAAGATTAAATTGGTCTCTCAGGTTTGCAAAAAGACTAAATTGGTCCCTCTAATTAATTTTTATTAGTCAAATGTTAATAGTCAAAGGGTTGACCGAGTTAAAAGACCATTATATCCTTAGGCAACATATATTATAAAAGAAAATTACGATAAAAGTTTAAATCAGTCTAAAAAAACATAATTCACAACATTTGTGCAGGAAAAAAAAAACTAAAACTAAAAAATATCAATTCAAACATAAACAAATTAAATTCAGTAATATATCGTTAAAAAATGAATAATCATCATCGACATAATTAACAGCGAGGGTACCGCCCAGAAAAGAGAATGAATCATGATTGTTCATTTTTTAACGATATATTACTAACTTTAATTTGTTTATATTTGAACTGATATTTTTTAGTTTTTGTTTTTTTTTCCTACGCGAATTATGTGAATTATATTTTTTTTAGACTGATTTAGACTTTTATTGTAATTTTCTTTTATAATATATATTGCCTAAGGATATAATAGTCTTTTAACTCAGTCAACCATTTGACTATTAATATTTGGCTAACAAAAGTTAACTAGAGGGACCTTTTTGGTCTTTTTGCAAACCTGAGGGACCAATTTGGTCTTTAGAGTAAACCTCAGGGACTAAAATGGTTTTGACCCTTAATGTATTTGGTCTTTGGTTTAATTGTCAAAACTTTTAATTTTATTTAGATGATAAATTTGGACCATTAAATCTAAGAAAGGAAAGGAGAGGATAGAATTATAAAAAAAATAAGAAGAAATGATTAAATCTTGTTCGGGTAGGAAAATTTTATAAAAAAAAGAATCATAAAGTATTATGATTTTTCTTTGTTTAGATTAGAAAAAAAAATGAAGGAGAGGGATAAATTTTATATACAACTGGACTTTTATATTATTTTTTAAGTGTTGACTTCAAGAATTGATTTCGATACCTTTTACTTAAAGCGAAAATTATACTATTAGACCAAATGGCTAGTACTTTTATTTACCTTGTTTTTGTGGTGAATATGAGAAGAAGGTTAAAATAGTCATTACAAAATAAAAACTTTGCCCTCTCTCCCTTTCATCTCAATTTGGGATGATTTAATTTTAAGGTATAGGAGGGATCAAACCAATCCCTCCTATACCCCATCTATTCATTTATTCTTAAGCCAAATAAGGAAAGGACTAAACCCCTACTTTCGCTACCACTCCTTTCCTCCCATTCCCTCCAACCCGAACAAACTGTTAGTTTTTAAATGTATCCTCTAAAATTAAAATATGGGGAGTTGTTTTTCAATAAAAGAATATATATATATATATATATATATATTCACGAGGTGGGTTGCAATATTTTCTTTCCTTTCATCTTTTTGGGCCAAAGTGCTCCTCCAATACATGGCAATTGTAATTGCCCAATCAAATTTATTATGTCACGGGGCACAAAAGCCCGGGCCGAATGAATACATGTTTTCTTGGGCATATGTATACCATAAAATTTTGAACATGGAGAACAACGCTTGTATTCTCTAAAAGAATAGTCTAGTATTAAACTAAATCTTAACTTATTAAATAAATTTTGATTATATAAATTTAATAACGTTATTTATTACTGTTAAAAATTATATATATTCTGATAATTTTATACATGCAAAATCCTAATTACTCTATTCACGATTTACTATTCATACTTTCTTGAAGAGATGTCTTCATATATCGTTACCAAATATATCTGAACCATATTTTAGAACTGAATAAGCATACAAAGCTTTCATGGCAGCATTTGCATGTTACTCTACGTGGAAGATTGCACCAAGCCACCTCAATTCATTTCCATGGCTACACATATACCCTAAGGCATCATCTTCCACGTTTTAGCCATGCAGGCCTGAAGGTCATCTATAAATACCACCAACACCACCCTTCCTAAAACCGTCAAGCTGAAAGATAAACATAAGTTTATATAGCAAAGCACTGCAGAGAGTTTAATCACAATGGCAAAGTTGACCATTCTTGTTGCACTCCTGGTGGCTCTCATGGCCTTCACAGAAGCGTCCTATCGTGCCACCATCACAACCACCACCATCGAAGAAGAGAACCAAGGGGGGCAGCAATCAAGGTGCCGCGAACAGGTGCAAAGGTACTATTAAGTCTCATCTAAAAGTTCAAATTGTTGAAACTTGAATCCAATAACATTTAGTAACTTGGGTTCTAATACTCT
Organism: Ehretia macrophylla; assembly: GCA_037974665.1. NCBI lineage: Eukaryota > Viridiplantae > Streptophyta > Magnoliopsida > Boraginales > Ehretiaceae > Ehretia > Ehretia macrophylla. The sequence goes on from CM075772.1 coordinate 26,147,051, forward strand.
ATTAAGTTTATTATCTTATCTAAACAATTTAAATGCAGGCAGGATTGTTTTTCTTGTATGTGAACAATATAAATGCAAAAGGGGTTGTTTTTAAGCCTTATACATAGCCTAAAAGTTAAATGGGTGACGGAGATACTTAAACTCAAAATTATTTAGTAACTTGAGTTCGGATACTATATTGAGTTAGGATTTTATTTAAAAGTTTAAAATATATTTGGAGATCGTTTATATATTATATTTATTTATTCTCTTCAACAGATACCGGTTGCGCAGCTGCCAAAGGTACTTGTCACAGGGAAACCCATACGCTGATGATCAAGAAATGATCAACCAACAACAGCAGCAGTCGTTAAGGCAATGCTGCACCGAGCTTCGCAACATAGAAGAACAATGTCGATGTGAAGCCATCAGGCAGGTGGTGAGGCAGCAGCAAGAAGAGGGAGGTAGCTACCGAGGTGAGGAAATGCAGCGAGTTATCCAAAAGGCTCAATACCTTCCACGCTCATGCAACATGAGATCACCCCAGCATTGCCAGATCCGAGCAGTGCTTTTTTAAGTTACGATCTAGTAGTAGTATTAATTAATGTGGTAGCCCCAATGGTTCATGTGCATAATAAACCACTTCTCTAGCTAGCTAGTTTACTAGCTAGAGATTTTGAGTGGATGTAGTAATAATAAGCATATGATATCGTGTGTTTATCAATGTAATATGATTTGAGTGTTTTTGTTTTCTAGTTTGATTCTTATTCTCTCTTTTAATTATCTTCGAAAGTTTAGTCCCAATTAGGGGACACATGATCTCGTTCGGAGGTTGGCCCAAGGCCAAAAAAATTAGTTTAAATTATTTGAGTTTCGACCTTAACAAGTCTTATCAAAATATTTCACCACTCTTTCTTCTATTTAATACCCATACATCATTCTAAATCATTATTTGCTTAGTGTGGTCGCCTCTACATTACATGAAGGCTAAAACTCTAAATAATAACCGTAGCTAAACCAATTTAATTAGTCTTCTTGGCCATTCTCACCATTGAGATATGATTTAGGTTGGAAATGATAAAATAACAGTAAAATAAATGCAGCAATCTTTTGCGTGGTTTCGATATACACTAAATTTAATGCAGTAGAGTTAAGATGTTGAAGTTAAAGTAGATATTGACCCAAGGCATCTCAAAATTCTCTCCAGTAATGTTAGAAATAAACCAACCCGTGGTTTTTTTATTGCTCTCACTGAGGGTTGTTATATATTGTTTCGTCTCTTTTATCTTTTATTGCGTTTTTATGTATTACTTCTTCATTTGTTCGTTCTCTAATTTATCGTAATTTGTGTGAAAGTTAGTTAAGACAGATTACAATTTCGTACAATCTGCAACATAAAGAATAGAAAGGAAATTGTTAATGTATCGTCTCTGCTAATTCTCCACTAACTAACTAAGATTACAGTGCACCTGGTGAAGGCAGGGAATGAACGACTCTGCATAGTATAGAGATTAATGAGAATGAGTTAGAAAGTTAATTTTTTTTATTTAAGTCAATCCCGATAGACCTTCTATCTCCTCATAGACTTTTTAAAGGAGTCATCGTCAATACTATATAATCTGAAGCAGGGAACACATACAAAAAATTCGCCAAATTAGCAATAAACAATAATCCAAACATGGAACACAAAGCTCCAGAGTTCTGAACAACCAAAATACTCCAAATTAGCTTCACATGCGCGCAGGCAATTGCAAAGCATATACTTGGAAAAGACCTCAATAGCAAGTTACATGGAAAAGCCAAAGTTTTTTATGGCCTCATTTGCATGAAAAACCACGTGTTGTAGATTTTTGGGGGGTTTTTGTTGATTTACACGTATGAATTTACTGACAATTAATTTAGTTTCAGAATTGTGCTTCAAAACGATACTCTCACTAGTGATGTAAGCCCCACTACACTAAGGCTTCCCACCAACCGCAACACCATCACAACCACTGTGAGAGAGGAAGAGAACACAAAGGCAAGGCAGCAATGCCATGAAATAAGTCCAGAGGCAGCAAAAGCTGAGGCGCCAAAAGTACTTGTCACAAGGCAGGCCTTATGAACTTGCATTACAAAGCTTCTTGAGCCAACGGTCCTGTGATCAGTCAGTCAGCATCGATGAACAATGCCTGTGTGAGTGTGAGGAACAAATTGATCAAAATTTCCATCGGTGATGTCATGTTTTTATGGGTATTCAGTTGGATTTTTAACGCATGGTATCACTTCTGGTTCGGTACTGAAAGCTGGGCAAGGATGATTTGCGCACCTGATATCATTGTGAGGTGTGAGGTGATTTTGAGGCACCAATTTACCCAGCTTGATGGTTAATAAGAAAGTCTCTCGTATTGTTAATACCATAATCAAGATGGTAGCCGACTCTTTCAATTTTCTAATTGAGACTGTCAAAGCTACCAATTCACCTGGCTTGGTGTTGATAAGAGAAGTCTCTCGTATTGTTGATAATATCCCAACTGATTAACTGATGATATTAGGAAATATACTGTTTTAAAGGATAGAGATTCCTGCAATGTCGTCTCTATTGATGCGAGCGCATGGATAATTGACCCCTCAACACCTTCAATTGACCCCTCAACACCTTCAAAAATGGAATCAAACAAAATGGCTCTATAAACAGCTGATTATTATTAAGAACAAACAAAACTAGGCCGTTGTGATTACATTACCATTCCATAAAAAGAAGGAAACGAAATATGATAGTTATGGACGAAGAGGATTATTGGAAAATACAATTTTATTCACACACTACTGATTCATTTTTAAACAAAGAAACACAAACCACGAGCCAACAAGAACATAATTTTTTTTCAAGTGCCATTAACCAAAGGCACAGACACAACAGCAGATATGAAAACCAAACCCAGAACAGAACAGAACAGACACGACACAATACAGAGACCCCTAACATAAGCAGATATCATTTAGAAACCACCACGGAGACGGAGGACAAGGTGAAGAGTGGACTCCTTCTGAATGTTGTAATCAGCCAAAGTCCTTCCATCCTCCAGCTGCTTCCCTGCAAAGATCAACCTCTGCTGGTCCGGGGGAATCCCTTCCTTATCCTGGATCTTCGACTTCACATTGTCTATGGTGTCCGAAGACTCCACCTCCAAGGTGATGGTCTTTCCAGTCAATGTCTTGACAAAAATCTGCATTCCTCCCCTCAGCCTCAACACCAAGTGAAGAGTCGACTCCTTCTGGATGTTGTAGTCTGCCAATGTGCGGCCATCCTCGAGCTGTTTCCCGGCAAAGATCAACCTCTGCTGGTCTGGTGGGATACCCTCCTTGTCCTGGATCTTGGATTTCACATTGTCGATCGTGTCGGAGCTTTCGACTTCCAGGGTAATGGTCTTGCCAGTGAGGGTCTTGACGAAAATTTGCATCCCACCACGCAGCCTGAGCACCAAGTGGAGTGTAGACTCCTTCTGGATGTTGTAGTCGGCGAGGGTACGGCCATCTTCCAATTGCTTTCCAGCGAAGATCAATCTCTGCTGGTCCGGGGGAATGCCCTCCTTGTCCTGAATCTTAGACTTAACATTGTCGATTGTGTCGGAGCTTTCGACCTCAAGGGTGATGGTCTTGCCGGTCAGGGTCTTGACAAAGATCTGCATACCACCACGGAGTCGGAGGACCAAGTGAAGGGTGGACTCCTTCTGGATGTTGTAGTCAGCGAGGGTACGGCCGTCCTCAAGCTGCTTTCCTGCGAAGATCAGCCTCTGCTGGTCCGGGGGGATTCCCTCCTTGTCCTGAATCTTGGACTTAACGTTGTCGATTGTGTCGGAGCTTTCTACCTCGAGGGTGATGGTCTTTCCGGTGAGAGTTTTCACAAAGATCTGCATCTGTTGAGAGAAATAATAGCAATTTAATTATCATAATTCTCAGAAAAATCAAATCTTTCACCAATTCAAACCAGAAACCTAAAAGGTCATTAAATAGAATAATAATAAATTGGTTAGCATAATCCGTCAAAAAATCAAATCTTTTTGGAATAGTTCGTCAAAAAATTCAAATCTTTTTGGCATAAAATGAACCTAAATCGTCAAATAACACAAACAGAACCATAAAGCTCGATCTTATTCCAAAATTATCAATTAGTTTAACAAACAAAAGCAGATCTCTCATAATCTCTCCCAAAAAAATATTTTTTATGCAGAATTAAACACAAATAATTACAATTTATCGAAATCCCTCTGACAAAATATTTTTAATTCCCCACAAAAATGAACCTTATACATTAAAAATAATTACAATCAGCCAAAATCGAACAGAGAACCAATTTTCCTGCAGAATCAAACCCTACATTATCCGAATAACATTAAAAATACAAAAATTCGTTTACCAAAACATGATGTTTAGCAAAAATAATAATAATAATAATAATTATCTGAGATCTGATAATCTCCAAACCGATTTATAATTTCCCAAAACATTAACCTTTTTGGCAAATATTAATCAAAACCAAATAGACTTTTTTGAGATGAGATATGTTGCCCTCCGAAAATCACGTTAAATCAACAAAAATCCAAGTACCCTAATTACCTAACAAATCAATCAAAAGCAAAAAGAACCTCTAAAATCTAACCGAAAAAAAAAAAACAACCGAATAAAGACAAAATTAAAACAAAAAGTAAAGCGAAAGACGGAGAAGAGAGAGGTAGATCTTCATACCTTGAAGAGAGGTTATGAAGAACGCTTTTGAGAGAAGAGAAATTGATTTGAAGAAGAAGAGATTGTTATTCGATGATATACGAGAGTGAGAAATTAAGGGGAGGAATGGTCTCGTTTTATAGGAGAGATAGGCCGACCTTGGTCGATATTGCCTGCGAGGAAAGGCCTATAGGAACCAACCACGTCTCGCAAATGACGTGTAGCGCACCAAACCTACACGCTACGGCAAGAGGCAAAAGGCAAAAGCCTCATCGTGGATTTTTCTTTTCTTTGTGCGGTCGAGATAATTTTGAGGGTTTGGTAAAAGACTTTCTACTTCCACGCGCATGGCCTTTATGTGGCTAGAACACACTTTATTTTCGTTTATTTTCAAATGGAATTTGAGATGTTTGACTTTTTAAAAGAAAAAGAAAGAAAAAAGTGTTCATTGGTTTTCTTCTCTCTCTTTTTTGAAAAAATCAAATACAAGGAACTCTTGTAATTGGGGGAATGATTGAGAATTAGTCAATTAGTAACTTCACACTCATTTTGTTTCTTACTACCTACTCAGTAGATTGATTTCTTCTTTTTTTTGTAAATTGAAACCTAAAACTCATGTTGAGTATAATTGAATATCGTGTTTAATTATAAAACTCAAAGATGAAGAAGAAATTATTTCGACGAACTAAAGTAATATATTAGAATATACAATTGGCATGTCTATACTAAATTATATAGCAGTCAATATCATTCTAGTGACCGCTCTTTGCAGTTATCTAAGGTACATTAATATGATCTTTGAAAAAGTTAGAAAATATCTCATTGAAGGCGTGTCTTATCGTAGCAGATCTTAAGAGGTATAAGAAATTATAAAGCTCACATTCCTCATACTTTAAACACACAAGATAATCACAGTTATTTACAATTTATCCCAATGCTAACGCAAGTCAACTTTTAAAAAAGTTCTTTCAATGTCTTCGCATTACAAATGGTTTGAGATAAAATTTAACCACACAAATAGATCAAAAATTTGAATTACTTAGGATCAGTAAAATGAGTCTTGTCATTTTCATTTCAACTTTGTTCCTCGTCAATAGGAAACTACAATGAAAATGGCATGAATACTGATGAATATCTAACAAGATTTATGAAATATTAATTTAAATCAAAAAAGTTTGTAATCAAAATAGTATTTGATAAAAAGATTTAATGAATAGCATAATCATGGTAATAGTTAAAAGGAAAAAAGAAGGAAAAAAAAAAAAAAAAGCTCATGCTCACCGAGATTGCTGCTCACGCTCGTCAAACGATGTGTAGGGTAGGTGTCCATGGCCAATAATTGTTATGGTATTTTCTTTTTGGTCGAAATAATTGGTATGAGTTATAAGTTAGGTAAACCACAATTAATTAATTAATTGGAAATCATCAACAAAGACTTCTTTTCCGTAACGGAGCTGTCACCATCCGTCTCTTTAGCTATTATAACTCTGCAAACCCCGTTAATGAAAAAATTTCAAAACGTTTGTACATTCTAAATACAAACCGTGGGTTCAACCTTAAATGTGTGAACCATGCATTAGGATGAAGCGGCAAGGTTTACACAACGGATGTTTAGCGATCAGAAAAAGAAGAAAGAAAAAAAAGAAATTGAACTAGCCGACAACTATATAGCCGTTGGAGTGTATCGTAATCCGTGACATGTACTCCATCGTGCGGTTCCTAGTTATTGACGACGTCAGTGACGTTGTTGCCCACTTGCCTATGCCTTGACAAAAAATCTAGGGGCGCTCCTAGCAGCTGCTTCGAATGATGACAGATTTTTTAGACGGAGCAAGTTTTTTTTTTTTTTTTTATCAAGTTGCATAGTTATTAATTAAACAAAATAAATATAAAAGAGATTTGGACCTAAATTATATTAAAACTCAAAAAATAAAATAAAAGTATAAGATACCAACATAGACCGGATACAAAAATTTAAAATTAAAAGATTAGTCAAAAACTTCAATTAGAACCAATATGAGTTATAGTCTCAACTTACGATCAACCACCAAACACCCATTAAAACTGCCACACAAGCAGCAAATAGCCCACTAAGACGAGCCGCGAAACAATAGATGAAAAGGAGACAGGCGACGCCAATAGAGGAAGACGGATCAATTATAATATAGAAGATAAGTTAGTCTTTAATTTTTTAGAATAAATATTTTAGTCTTTTTTTGTCGGAAAGGTCAATATATATATTGAGACTGAAACAGAATATTACATTACCTGACCCCGATCGGGTCAACATCACATTGTATAAGTGTAGAGAGCTCTAAGTGAAGATTAGTACACCAAGAGGTGGGTAAACTACTTATTCTAACTGCAGATGCTGCCCAGTTCGCTACTCTGTTCATGAAAAGTATAATCCAACAAAAGGAGAAGCCACGATAGGAATGAGCCAATGGAAGGAGAAGCCACAATAGGAATGAACCAGTGGAAGGAGAAGCCACAATAGGAATTAGCCAATGGAAGGAGAAGTTACGAAAGGAATGAGCGAGAATTGTGGACTATAAAGGACAACTTTCATTCATATAAAGAAGAACCCCTAAGTGCCTCAATCGCTGGGGCAGCGTCTGACTCGATTGCCGGTAGTTGATCTTGATATGTTGAAAGGAGCACATGTTATTTGACAGGCCAAAACCTCTGCTTGGTAAGGGTCTTCACACCATACCAAATAGGCTCGACCATATTTCAAAGAACTCTCGGAGACGTCTACCACCATAAGCATCACAGTTGAACTCAAGTGTACCGGATAAGGGAGGGACCCAAGCTATTGGATCGACTGAGAGAGTAAGTATTTTAGTCATTGAACTTAAATTGTATGGATATAGTCTCGTCCCAAATTTTATCTTGAATTTTATGATTTTAATTTAAAATTTGACACATATATGTTATTCTCATGTCAAAAATATAAAATCTTGAACAGAATATGATAGGCGTAGACCAATAGGGTTCACTATTAATAAATTACATTTCAAAAGCAAGATTGATTTTTGTGGATGACATCTTTTGATATTTATTATACGTTCAAGTCTCTCTTAAATAAAAAAAGGTTTATTTTGAAAGGTTGAAAATTAATTTGTTTTACGTAAATTTACCTTTCTATAGGCTGTTTAGGTATCTCAAATTTCCTTGCTCTTGCAGAAGATAATGATATTTAACCATCTGAAATTAGATAATTATTCTGGATTTGGCTAATGGTGGGTCAGTGATCAACCTTGCTTGCAGGCCTAATGGTTTGAACATTTTATTGTACGCCCATTTTGGTCATCTTTTTTGCGGGTTCTGCCTCCGAGGCCCAGACTTTAATAATAATATATATTTTTTATTTAAAAGAGTTTTACATCGCATAAGATATTACATATAAAAGTAAATTTTGATTGCATTTAACACAAGATTCATATCATTAGACCAAATAATCAGTGGTGATAATAGTATATTTTAAGAATTAGAAAAATAATTCCCATTCAAAATGGCTATGTCTAACGTTTATTTAGGCGCTTAGCTAATAGAGTGACATATTATATTGCTGTTAATTGCAATTATCGCGTCTTCCTGTGGATTGGCTCTCAAGTGCTTCTCTACAAATGGAGTATCTATTAGATGTCGAATTTCCTAGTTAAAAAATAATGAAGTATTTAGAGTTGGCCCACCCACACAACCTTCTAATAGAAGATAAAGGTACGCTAGCATAAAGAGCAGCTCACTGCAAAAACACACCACAGCAGATCATAACTCTCCGAATGGCTCCTCTTGCTCCTCGTTCTGGCGATGCAATCTTCGCTAGCGTTGATCGCGTAGTACGTATTTATTTCCTCTCATTTTTCCAATAGATGATTTTTATTTTTTTATTTTTTATTTTTTATTTACTTAAACGAATTGTTGTTAGAACGCAGAGCATTTCACCTTAACCTACGGCACAATCGTCTGTCAACTGCTCACCGATTTGGAAAAGGTCCACGAAGTCAATAAGCAGCTCGATCAAATGTATTTTCTCTTTTTTTTCCTTTTTCTTTTAATTTTTTGGTTAATTTTGCATTTTCTGAAATTACTTATCTCTTATTATTTTAATGTTAGAAATAGCATTGCATTGTACTTTTTGGAATTAAATTTGGTGATTTGTTTAGTGGTTATGCGTGAACTGATGTTAATGAAATACAATGTAACGACTAATAACGAAATTAAGAAGCTAAACGATGATCTGTATTATATTTTGCCACGTTCATGAAGAACTTTGAAGGAAAAGTAAGAAAATGCAGAAAATAAAATAAACAACTTAATTCTTCTTAGGTTCTCACACCACTCATGCTGCTATATATATGCTGAACAACTTTTCTAACTAAAGCTAGACGTCGTGGGCTGGGCTTCAATCTTGAATTGCTTCTCTTTTTCAAAAGTCTTGGGCCAGAATTAATCACTGTATCACGCATTGGATCTGGGTCTTGAACATTACGTTTGGTCATTGACTCACTGATTGTTATATTACTTCCCTCTTTTGAAAGAACCTTATCCTTAAGGTTCAAATCTGGGTAGGCTTTGAATACCTCAAATCTGGGTAGGCTTTGAATACCTCAGCACCTGAACCCCTTGAAATTCTTTTTCTTGCTACTAGTGTTCCATCACTAAGCTTCTCCTTGGAAACAGGCCCACAACCACCATCTCCTAGCTCATTTGCCATAGAGAAATTGTGTGTTGCTGCTGTTATGCTTTCAAAGCTAAAAACTTGCAGTTCGTGGCCTCTCTTTTTGCTGCTAGATTTAGCAAGCCCTGCTGCAACTGAAGTAAGCTTCGATATGTTGTGATCCAGAACATCCTTTGCATGGATAAAATAACCAGAATCTGAAAGACATTTTACTTTAGTGCCCATGGGCAGTAGAGCCTTGAAGCTATCGCAATGCAGAATCGAAGTCAATCCACCAGCTGAACAATCCAGACAGAATGGCATTTTCGGCATTCTTCAATCCTTTAGCTAAGAGATCCTCCATGACAGCAAGAAATACTCTTGCTCCTTTGAAGTGAAGATTAGTCCTAGGATTTACTGCTTCAACATCAACAGTAAACAATGATCCATCGCAATAGCTGACCTTGACCCTATTCCAATTATAAAAGTCTGGATTGAACCGTCCCTTGTTGCCCAAAATTCCAGAAAAAGGAAGTTGCTTTGCCATTTGCTTCGAGGATCCCAAGCGAGTATTCTTTCGAGCAAGGCAGCTTGTGACATTATTGCACCATCCTCCTCCCTCTATTTGAATCAACCAGTTGTTGATTCCAGTGTCATACCCCCTATCAAGATGGTATGCTGGTGGACTTCCATCTAAACAAACTGCTCCTTTTGCCACACCACTCAAGACATAAGTGATATCAACAGTGTAGCCTTGTTGTGTTCTCACCACCATCACTAAACAAACTAATATGTAAAACCATTGCTGTAATCTTCCATTTATTACCATTCTATGGAAAGTTATTGTCGTTGGAGCATGTTGACATGGATTTGATTTGTTGGTCTTGCATGATCGAGCCCACCATTCATGGCCCATCCCATTACTAACTCCTCCGTCCTCAACTGTGAGGTGCTTCACTTTGATGAAATAGAGCCATTTATATGTATCCGAACCATTCTAGACTTCAGGATCTTTGGGCGCAACAATGGCACCAGAGATTCTGAGAGTAACCTTCGACTTGCAAGGCCTAGAAAATTCAATTAGCCGAACCAAATAAAAGTTTCGAGCAGGGAGTACAATCTTTGGTTTTGATGGTAGAGAACATGCCATCTTCCAAACTTCTTGGAAAGCCTCAATGTCATTAGTAATGCCATCCCCTTTAGCTCCAAAGTCATTGACATTCAAAACTGTTGTTGTTATGTTGTCTGTGCTTCTATAGTGACCATGTGTAAGGGGCTGTAACGGAACATCACCAGAAGAAACTGCAGCAACCACATTGATAATGAGAGCTGCAACATTCTTCACGCTCGAACTCCCTCTTCGACCACCACCTACAAACGTCACATAAACAACTTTCCCATGAATCCCATGGCTGAAATTCATCACAACTTGAACGTCTGAATCACTCCACGGAATCCACCACGGAAGATTTACTAACTCATCAAACAGCTCGTTCGCAACAACAAAACCTCCACAATTGACATACCCACCATAACGTGCGGACCACGACACCTAACTTCTCTCTGTCATTTCCTCAAACACCTTCCTCGTAGACTCTATTTCACCAATCATGCCATACATATCAACCAAAGAATACGCCCCGTATAAATTTGATGAAAACGCATCAATTAGATCCTGAGCAGCGGTGGTCGTGCGAGAACCCAACCAAACATCGACCTTCAGCTCTCTCTCTGTGTGTTGTGCGTGTGAGAAGAGTGGTGAGGCAGCCCTTGAGCAATCCACACATTCAGCATCAATTGGTGTCGGAAGCTTCTCCTTGGTCAATAAACCATCTTCCACGAGTTCTTCAAGAGATACCAATTGGGTATTACCACAATTTGCGTCCTCGTCATCTACGCCGTCGGATAGAACTTCGGTTTGCTCCACCGCTGAAGGTGGCAGAGCCCCAAAATTTTCAGTTAAGAGTGCAATATATCGGTCAAATTTGGCGTCAAGAGTTGTGAGCATAGAATTAAGAGTGCCAAGAGTTTGTTGATGGTTATCGAGCCGTTGAGAATGCTCAGCTACAGTTTGCTCGAGCTTCTTCACCATCTCCTCCATAGGATCGAGTGTTGTTCCGTCCGCCATATTCGACTCTCAACGAAAGCACCAATGTAACGACTAATAACGAAATTAAGAAGCTAAACGATGATCTGTATTATATTTCGCCGGGTTCATGAAGAACTTTGAAGGAAAAGTAAGAAAATGCAGAAAATAAAATAAACAACTTAATTCTTCTTAAGTCCTTACACCACTCATGCTGCTATATATATGCTGAACAACTTTTCTAACTAAAGCTAGATGTCGTGGGCTGGGCCTCAATCTTGAATTGCTTCTTTTTTCCAAAAGCCTTGGGCCAGAATTAATCACTGTATCACGCATTGGACCTGGGTCTTGAACATTACGTTTGGTCATTGACTCACTGATTGTTGGCCAGAATTAATCACTGTATCACGCATTGGACCTGGGTCTTGAACATTACGTTTGGTCATTGACTCACTAATTGTTACATACAATTGATGTGTTTTATTGTAAATTTCAGGGGTTATAATATCGGAATTAGGCTAATTGATGAGTTTCTTGCCAAGTCTAATGTTTCGAGATGTGTTGATTTCAAGGAAACGGCTGAGGTTATTGCTGAGGTATATATGATCGTATTATTGTTCGCATTGCTTGTCATGTTGATTTCATATCCGAATATTATGTTTTTCGATACTTAGCTGAATATATTCTACTATGATTGCTTAATGAAATATATAGCAGTGATGAGCATTTATGAAATCTATGAAACCTGAAGGTCGTGCTTGACGCTATGCTTTGCACTGCTTGTTTTAATGATCTCATATCTGAGTCTAATGCTTTTATAGACATGGCCGAATTAATTCTGCTATGATTTCTTTATTAAATATTTAGTGATTAAGCATGTATAAATTTACAAAACCTGAAGGTTGTGCTTGCATGTTGAATACTTGGTCTTGGTAGGCTTGTGCACTGGGTGCAACCTTTACAAATTTAGGAAATTTGACTGATGAGGTTTGGACATGATTGTAACTGTAATATATGTTTGTGTCTGGATGTTGGATTAATTCTTTTGTGCATACGAATGGGAAGTGTTTCATTTTCCTACTGGAGATGTATAGGTTTGGTTACCCTTCAAAGTATATATCGTATAAGTGTCACGCATTCGGTTACAGGAGAATGCTTGAGGTGTCGTTATTGACAGATTATAGGTTAAGGCCTCAGCTTCAACTTAATTTGGTGCCTTTGGCAGAGTATAATTCTCCCAGTTAACTCCTATATGTTTAATTTATTGTCTCTGATTCTTATTATTTTGATATATTTTGCTGAAAGTCGCCAAGCTCATTTACATTTCCCATACTTATTGAAAAAGTGAAGTTAGTTTATAGGACATGCACTGTTTTGTATCATCAGTCTCTTGACCTTTTCAGCTTTTTCCTTGTGTGCGGGATACAAACTAAAATGGGGTTTTGCAACTATTTTGCGAAATCTTTCAAATTCTGACAAAATTGTGAACAGGTTGGTTTGAAGATGTTCCTTGGTGTCACTGCATCGGTTGCCAATTGGGATGCCGAGGTAACAACTTGCAGTATAATTCTGGAGGACAACCCACTTGTAGACTTTGTTGAGCTTCCTGATACCTGTCAAGGCCTACATTATTGCAACATCTCGAGGGGAGTCATCAGAGGAGCTTTAGAGATGGTGAGTTTCTTCGTCGGTTTGCATATTTAGTTCGTCCAACAGAGAAACATTTGGCAGCAGGAATGCTTGTATACCTTGCATTTTGACTAATTTCCTTCCAGTCAGTTTTCTAAGTGCACATTTATTATGGTGAGACACGCCACACCCAAAGGGCATGCCCTTTTCTTCTACCTCAGTTGCTAGTGTGAAAAGGACGAATTTATGATGTATAAGCACAAGGACTATTGGGGATAAACTGCCAAACGAAAGAAAAATAGATTGTTATTGTTGCTTTTTGCCTACCAAAGGAAAAGTAATCATCTTTACCAAATATACACCACTTGTTCTTGATGGGCTCCATTTGACTTGTAATTCCATTCTAGGAAACTTATGATGTATACTATGAATTGGTATCCAAGCCCTTATATGCGCATACTAATGGAGTACATGTTCTGTTACTGATTACGGAAACATCCATGAAACTGTATGAGTTGCCCTGCGGCACCATGGCCACTTCTATCATGAGCTCTCACTATAAAATGTCTAAAGATTAATGATTGTCGTGAAAGAATACTAAAATAAAAAGCAAGACAGACATGGATTATGTCATCACTATTCCAATCTTAGCTTTCTATCCTTATTCAGGTGTCAATGAAAACAGAGATCACATGGGTGCGAGATATGCTCAGAGGCGATGATGCATTTGAGTTGCAGGTGAGGCTTCTGAAGCAAGTTCCAGAGGAGCATCCCTACAAAGATGATGAGTAGCTTGCTTTCATTACACTTGATTTTCTGTATATAATCTTTCTGCACTTTGTTGTTAAAAATTTTCAACTTTAACTTTGTTCCTCTAACCAATTCTTTTTGGACTTTCCCAGGCTTTCTAGCTGGTAGCATTTTCTGGAAAAATCTCGATAGAAATGTCTAAGTATGCTATTTTTTCATTTTAATTCAAGTCATGACTTATGATACTAGTTGATAGTTTTCGTTAGAGTGACACTCTACTTGCTACTTGCTACTTGCTAGTGATCAATCCAGAATATTCAGAATTTAGTTAACAGTTGATTTTTTTCACGAGTAGTCTTATGTGGGACTAGACCTAAATAATTCGTGCACTTGTTTCATTGTCTGATTAAATTGATTGATAGACAGTTTGCTTTGTCACTTCACTACTTTTTCTCCTCTTCTGAGTAAAGACTTGATAATCGTATAGTGGTCTTGTGACTCTTGTCTCTCAAAAAGTTTCTTTGATGCACATTTGGTTGATGCCCGGCAACTAATGGAAGAGGAACGATATTAGACAACTTGCCCCTTTTTTTCTTTTTTAACAAATAGGAAGTTTCAGATCCAAGTTGGATATTCATTCCGGAGCCAGTCCATGTTAACGAAAGTGAAATTGATTCCATGTCGAGCAACGCTGTGATTTAACGCGAAGTGGGGTTCTATTGGGGCTATGCTAATTCTCTTTGCAGCTTCTAATTGTTCACAATGATTTACACAGATTTGCTGGTGCTCAAGAAATGGGTTCATTTATTCGTTTAGCCTCCTTCCGTTTTGTATTAACATTTTTTGACTTCAAATTCTTCGTTTTGTCATACATGAACTACACATAGTTCATGTAGAAAGTGTCGGAGTTTCATAACTATTTGAATTTTTGTAGTTTCATACTCTCTTGCTACATTCCCCAATTAAGTCTGTTTCGGATTTTGCTAATCTGATTTGTGTTATTAGCAGTGATGGCATTAACCATGAATATACTTAGTCTTTGCACAAAAATGAGTATCCTTTAGCATGATTAATCGTTGAAGAATGTTTAACAATTGCTTTTAATTAGAGGTCGAACTAGTTTTGGTTCTAAAAGGATCATTAGTTTTTGGGAAAATCTCACTAGAAGTCCCCATTGTTTCATTTTGTCCCAAACTAGTCTCCATTATTTAAAGTGTACCAAATTAGTCCTCAATGTTTGAAAAAAAAGTTTCAAAATGGTCCTCACATTCAAAATTCTGTTATCTTTGACAAAAAATTAGTAAAAAGACTAAATTAACCTCACAAATACTAAATTATAGATTTTTAACTAATAATAATTATGAATCCATTCATGTGCACCACCACGTGACCTCTAACATTTTTTCTCTTTAATTTAAAAGAGATTTACAAAGTAATATTACATAACTTAGAATATTAATTTTAAAAATTAATATCGATATCTCTTGCACATAAAATGATAATTGTATCAATATCGATTTTTGAAGTTAATATTTTAAGTAATGTAATATGATATAATGATATAATTATCGTTTAAAGTTCAAGAAGTCTTAATATTGGTTTTTAGAGTTAACATTCTAAGTAATATAATATGACTTAGTGATACAATTATCATTTTATGTGCGAGAGATATCGATATTGATTTTTAAAATTAATATTCTAAGTTATGTAATATTACTTTGTAAATCTCTTTTAAATTAAAGAGAAAAAATGTTAGAGGTCACGTGGTGGTGCACATGAATGGATTCATAATTATTATTAGTTAAAAATCTAGAATTTAGTATTTGTGTGGTTAATTTAGTCTTTTTATTAATTTTTTGTCAAAGATAATAGAAATTTGGATGTGAGGACCATTTTGAGACTTTTTTTTCAAATATTGGGGACTAATTTGGTACACTTTAAACAATAAAGACTAATTTAGGACAAAATAAAACAATGGGGACTTCTAGTGAGATTTTCCCTTAGTTTTTTAAAATAATCTAATTTAAGCCATTTTGTTCACTAGAATCGTTGAAGAATGTACACCCGTTCCACCTTATACCCCTTATTTCCCATGAATAGCAATTTGCATCATCATCTTATCTCTACTATTGATGATAAATTTATGAGAGGATTCAACGCCGGTAGAGCTTTCTTACTCTCTTTCGTTATTTTTTATTGGCTCTTGATAGCACTTAGTCAATCACTTCATTTCCACGAGGGGAACCAGGAAATTCACTTGCAGTGAGTTTCCTATGTACCAAGCCGCGTAAGCACCCCACTTCCACAAAAGCATAAAGCCTAACCTGAACCCCACCCACCAGCTTTATAGCTAGCAGATAAAAAATACAATAATTAGCCTTCACAAAATACATTCCTCTTCATATTAGTCTTCTCAGAGTCAAACACACACACACACACACACACAGAGTAAAACCAGCAACTCTCTGCCAAGCTTCCTCCAGAAAACCACCACTCTTTCAGCATGTCAAACAACCTCGGGGATCACGGCGGATGTTGCCGATGCTGCTGCAGCTTCATCGTCACCTCAGGCCTTACAGCTCTCTTCATGTGGCTGAGTCTACGTACGTCTAATCCCAAATGCATCATACAGGAGTTCTACGTTCCAGCCCTCAACACAACTGATAATTCTAATGCCACCAGCACCAACCGCACCATCTTCTTGCACCTCAGGCTCGAGAACGTGATGAAGGACAAGGGCGTCCTCTACGACGCGCTTAACTTAACCATTTTCTACGGTAATAATAGCCGGGAGATAGCAAAACACACATTTGATGGTTTCCGGCAGGGCCATCACAAGAAAGCTAACAGGAAAGAGTTGATACAGACTTATGGGATGCCATGGGCGGATGCTTATAAGGCGGCTTTGAACAATACTACACTTTTCGGGGTGCGTTTGGCCACCAGGGTCAGGTTCAGGATCATGTTTTTTAACACCAAGAGTCAAAGCTGGGTGGTGGAGCGGAATGTAACTGTCAACAGTTCAGGAATGAAGTCTGGCGTAGCTGAGCATAGGTGCTATCCTGCGCGGGTGGGACTACTATTCATTCTTTTCTACGTCTTGACTCTGCTATTGTAGATTTTTTTTTTTTAAATATAGATCGAATTCGTGATTAAGCTTAATTGCTTTAATTACGACAGTTTAATATTCAACCGTTTCACTCGCCCTCCAGTATACATTTCTTCTCATATGTTGGCTGACCGTATTTTTGCTAGTCAATATTGGAGGGTCAAATTATTCTTTCACCTTGAAATCATTGCTTTATTTTACACATGGACCAATTATTTACCAGAAAAGTAGACAAGTAGGTCCAATGACATTGACATCTGAGGCATTGTCTACTTGTATGTAGATTATAGGCCAAATTTCACTATTAATTTAATCTCCGTTTGAATTTTTAAATCAGTCTTTTTATATTATTAAAATATTTTACGAGTCTTCAGTTTCTACCGTAAGTGTTCAATTAATCTCCAAAATTACTTTTCTATTACAATGCACAAAAAAATTGCCATTTGACCACACGTGATATTTTTCGGGAATAAACTTGAAAATTTGAGTAAATATCATGGGCCAACTTTAAAATAAGGGTTAAAAGTGATTTCGTAATTTTTCGTCAATATTTAAAGAAGATATAGGGAGAGCCAACTTGTTAATTCTTGCTGAATATTTGGGATTCAAAAACTTTATGATATTAGAGACTAACTTAAAAAATCGAATAAACATTAAACACGATTTGCCCTGGTTATTTAACATTATAAAGGCATAAGGATAGTAGGGTCGGGATATCCCCGCCCTCTGAACCGGATGTGAAGGTCTCCCCTCATCTAACTCTCTGCAGAGGAATCTCCACTTTTTGTTTCCTCTAATATCCTCCCTCAACCACATCATGGGGGGTTTACAGGAAATCCCAGAGTCTCCTTGTACTACAAATGCTTTAGGATCTCCGAAAAAACTATTCCAGGAATCTTAACAATTTGTGCTTATAATCACAGAATATAAGTAGGAAAAAGACAGTAGTTGATTGAGCTGACTACCATCTTCACTAGTTTACAAAATTCAGGTGGCTAAATAATATACAAGATACAAATTTCATCACTCTTTTTAAGTTTTCAGCGATTGGATGATTTGCCACCTTGAAGTTTTACAAGAGAATAGTATGCACCATCATTTCCTAAAGCTAGTAACTCATTATGTGACCCTTGCTCCACAACTTTCCCATCTTTGATCACAACAATGGAGTTAGATTTCTGTATTGTGGATAATCTGTGAGCCACAACAATGCATGTCCTCCCAACCATCATCTTCTCTAATGCTTCTTGAACTAAACTCTCTGACACGCTATCCAAAGCACTTGTTGCTTCATCCAACAACAAGATTCTGGGGTTCTTTAGTATTGCGCGTGCTATGGCTATTCTTTGTTTCTGTCCTCCAGATAGTTGTGCTCCTCTTTCTCCGCAGTATGTGTTGTATCCGTCTTTCATAGCGCTGTGAGGACGAAAGAAAGTAGAGTTAGCAAGATGCTTTTAGTATTATATGCAAGCAACAGAGTATGCAGATATGTTATCAGATGCATATAATGCTAAAAAAAACTTTTTCTAAGCAGTGGAAGATTACAAACCTTATAAATTCATGTGCATTAGCAAGTGTTGCTGCTCTTCTCACTTCAGATTCTTTGGCATTCTTCTTCCCATAGGCAATATTCTCGTAGATAGTTCCTGCAAAGAGCGTCGGTTCCTGGCTGACTAATGCAATATATGATCTCAAGGTTCTCAGATTGTATTGCTTTATATCATTTCCATCAATGTGAACTGATCCCTTGATCGGATCATAAAACCTTTCGATAAGACCAATGATCGTTGATTTTCCAGAACCACTCTGCCCGACCAATGCTAGTGTAGTTCCTGCCCTGATTTTTAGACTCAACCCTTTGAAGATCATTTGATCAGGTCTTGCAGGATAAGCAAAGAACACATTTTTGAGCTCTATATGCCCTTTAATGTCTGTTTTTATTCCATCAACTCCCCATGAGTTATCCGGGTCTATCTCGCTCTTTCTGTCTAGGATTGCAAAAACAGAACGAACCGCGTTACTTCCTCTAGATAAATCTTTGGTCATGCTGCCTGCCTCTGCAATGGTATAAGCAGTGAACAGAAGTGCCAGAAATGCTTGAAAAAGTCGTTCTGGAGAAATTAGTCCTTTTGTTAATAACTTTCCGCCGTACCAGTAAGCCAAAGCAGTAGAAGCTGCTGCCAGAAATTGAGAACTACACAAGCCAACACCTGCAAACCAAGATTGTCTAACACTCTCCTTTCTTGGGCCTTCAAGTGTGGATTTAAAGAGCCCCAGTATCTTCTTTTGAGATGAGAAAGCAGTTATAGTTCGATGGTTAATGACAGCTTCACTGGCTAGTTGGCTTCCTTCCTTTTGAGCTACCTGCGCTTTTGCAGACATGCTCTTCATGAGAACAGTCCTGGCGTAAAAGCTGCCGATGAGCAAGGGCTGAGTTGCCATCATCACTAGAGCTAGTCTCCATGTCAACACAAGTCCTAATGTGTAAGCAAAGGTAGCAGCAAAGAACGCTTGAGTCAAGAGAGACATACGATCCCCAACAAGAGAGCGAACCGTGTTAGCTTCAGTTGATATCCGTGCACATATGGCTGCACTTGTGTTTTCATCTTGATCAAACCATCCAATCTCAAAAGTCATCAATTTTTCAAGTAGTTTCTCCCGAACTCTTCTAGTTAATTTCTCTCCCATAATAGAGAAATTGTAATGTTGGAGGACATTGGTAAAGAAGTTAAATACTCCAAGGCCTAAGAATACAAAGGAATAGACCCTTGAATGAGATGGAATAGAAGATTTATCAGTTCGGAAGTAAACTGCTATAAGCGCTCCCACACAGTAAGCATTGATTGGTTGAACAGCTCCAGAACCTATTGCTCCTATGCACCCGAGCAAAGCGCTTCTCCATTCACGTGCATTCATTTTGAGCAAACGCCACTGTGATAGAGCAGGATAAGCTAGTCGCTCATAATCTTCGTCATCACTTTCATAAGTGGCTTCAAACTGGACAGAATAAGGAGCAGAAAAGGGCGTAGTCCTAGAAAATGCCGGACTAAATGGGTGCAGAGCTGGAGTGCTTGCTACACTTGATATCAGACTCATCGGGCTTGCAGGGAAATTCATCTTGTACTGATTTCTCCCATTTGTCTGGTGAGTAGAACTACTTCCACTTTCATTTTGAATTGCTGATTGTTGTAATTGCACCATTCTGAAGTATTCTCCTCCTCCACCATTCAGTCGTATAAGCTCATCATGTGAACCTGATTCAACTACTCTCCCAGATTGAAGAACCACTATCAGATTTGCCATTCTAATTGTTGAGAGGCGATGAGCTATGACAATAGTTGTCCTCCCCTTAGATGCCTGATCAATTGCCTCCTGTACAGTTCTCTCAGACTGTGCATCCAACGCACTTGTAGCTTCATCGAGCAACAAGATTTTAGGGTCTCTTATCAATGCTCTTGCTATGGCTATTCTCTGCTTTTGCCCTCCAGATAATTGAACTCCAAATTGCCCAACCTTGAGAATTCAAAGGCAGAACTTAGAAAACAATACACATAAATAGCAATGCTACAAGAAGTTACAAATTTAAAGAGAACCTCCCCCCACCCCACCCCCTTCCACACACTCATACACGAGAAAAAGAAAAGAATAAATAGATAAATAGAGAGGAAAAGTGAAACAGAATAAGGAAATCTTGGAGGTATAAGTCGTACTTGTGTGTCATATGCATCTGGTAACTTCATAATGAAGTCGTGAGCATTTGCAGCCTTGGCTGCTTTCTGTATATCTTCCATTGATGCTCCATCCTTCCCAAAGAGTATGTTCTCTTTTATAGTCGTCGCAAAGAGGATAGGTTCTTGATTAACCAAACCCATCTGTGATCTCAACCATTTGAGATGAAGTTTCTTTATCTTGTGGCCGTCCAAGAAGATATCACCTTCAACAGGGTCATAAAACCTCTGCAGCAATGCAATTATGGTAGACTTTCCAGAACCGCTGCCCCCAACAAGACCTACAGTTTTTCCTGCAGGAACTCTAAAGTCGAGTCCTTGCAGGATGGTTGTATCAGGCCTTGATGGGTAACTAAAGTAGACACCTTGAAATTCAATTTCTCCTCTCACATATGACAATGCTTTCCCCTTTTTATCCTCAGAATCAATGGCTGGAAGCCGATCAATCATCTCTGTGATCCGAGTAGCAGCAGCCTTCGCTTCTGTGATTGCGGTGAGATTTGGAAGAGCAGTCAAAATATTTCTGCAAGAGCATAATATTTGAAGTGAATTTCGAAAATGAAAACACATTATACGAATAGAAGCACATTATCTGAGATTAAATGACTCACAATCCTGCCATAAGGACATTGAATCCTGCTACAAAAACATCGCCACCCCTTTCTCCTCTTTTGCTGACTAGAAGAGAGCCGATCCAAGCTTGAAACCCCCAGCTAATATAGATGACTCCCATGCTTCCCATCATCAATCCTCTTGCTAAACCCATCTTTGTTCCAAGTTCCATAGTCTTTTGAAGTGCTTGGCTGAACTTTTCGAGCGTTTGAGACTCTGCAACATAAGAGTATACAGTTCTTATAGAAGATAATGCTTGTTCTGCAATACCACCAGCAATCCCATATGATTCAAACATCTGAGCTCCAACATCCATCATAAGCTTCCCGAAACTAAGTCCAGGGACAATGAACATGAAGGTAAATGGCAGTGCAGCCAACGTAATCTTCCAAGATAACACAAAGGCGAATATGAGGCAGAAGAAGAAAGATCCCAAGTATGCCACGCAGTCAGGTATCTACAACCCCAAAGAACAAACAGATTTCAGGTTTGGAGTTATATCAAGACATTTGAGGACGTAGAAGAATAGTCTCACCAAATCTTTATGCATTTTCTCACTTTCTTTGGAATATAATATTTTCCCTCAAAAATCTTAAAATTCTATGACGATTCTAATGTTTAACGCGAAAGAACTTACTCTTGTGGTTGTGTTTGCTGCATTTTTCCGGCAGGATAGCCATTTTAACATACTATATGTTTACCTACTTTATATTGTGATGGCTTTAATAACATCTATAGTCTAAATATTTGAGGCTTGATTATTCATGGTGACTTGTTTATGCGCATTAACTATGTGACGGAAAATGGATGGCTAAACAACACGATTACTCTTTTTCTAGGAATAGAATACTTTCTATATGATAAGGACTGAGGTACTAAATTTTAGAGAACAACGAGCACGACTGAAGTTAATACCTTCTCGCCTATGGTGACTTGTATTGTACTGGAATCGGATGAGATAGTTGTAACAACTTGGTAAGTTGTAGAAGAATCAGTCGCTTGTGTGTCGAAGAAACCAACTTCTTGTCTGAGAACGGATTTAAGATATTCCACTCTCATTCGGGAAGTCTGTCTCTCTGCAGTTCTTGCCCAACATAATCCTTCTGTATAATGAAATACGTAAAAATAGTATTGTTTAGTACATAATCAAGTTCTACCAACAAATCAGAATCCGAAAACTTTATAATAAGTTGGTTTTAGGATGTAACACGTGTTTCTTATCAGAAGGAGATAGAAAGGAAGCTGTAGATATATAAGAATTATAACGTACCAACGAAAGCAGATAATCCTACTCCAATAGCAACATAGAGTAGCCTGAGTGCATACTGGAGCAAAAAAAATGTAGCAGCATGATTATATGATAACTCCATTTATGAAATAGCATGATGTAACAAAACAAGAGATATATTTTCTAATTTAGTTTCAATTTTTTTTCATAGGGTGAAATGCACCGTACTCCTTGTGGTTTGTTGAATATGTTAGCTACATCCCTTTAGTACCGGAATCACTTTATATATCAATTATGTTTTTAAGAATGTTGCAACATAGAACAACCGCATGAATCTTAATCTACTTAAATACCCGTCATGAGTTGATCCATCCAAGTTAGCTACCATGTGCTTTGAGATTTTGGCTAGTTAGAATATACGATCATCACAACCAGGGTTATGTGTAATATCTTAAAACAGTAGCAGAGGCAAGGGGGACTGAGGGGAGCTCGGGCCCCCTAAGCCTCCAATTGTTTTTCTAGAAAAATCTATGTATTATTTCTTAAATATATTTACGGCCCCCCCTATTTCTTTTTCTTCTGTCAACAGTCCCCCAACGTTAAATTCCTGTTTTCACCCCTGTGACTTAAAAACATGAGGATTTGATGAGATTATTGTGATAAGATAGAGGGACTAACTAGGTTTTTTGACTTGAGGAAACGATCTTATTATAATATAAGTACAAGATGATGTTGTGTATTTCAAATGAAGGACAGTTTTATGAGATTATTTTGGTACTATATGGGCTACCTAGCTTGTTATGAAAAACACAGGGGCTGTTGTGCATATTAAATGAAGGACATTATCATTGTTTTATCATTTTTGTTAACGGAATTAAGGTCTCGGTGAGTACACCACCTTCTAAAAAATACGAATGATTCATCAAGTCATTTCGATACATAGAGAAATAACTAGCATATTCAACAAACCACAACCGTATATGATGTATCGTTTCCAATTCTCCCATGTTCACTTACACAAGAGTAATTGCATCAAGGAGAAAACTGAATATGCTTACCTTATTTACAGTAGCCATAGAAACAGTGCTATTAAGCTTTCCATATTCATTGATCACATCACTGAGAACAAACATCATGAGAGGAATCTGAAGTCCATCTCCAATACTACCCAAAGTCCCAAACAACATCAGCAACTTGTCTACTCCATCGGCATATCTAAACATGCCATCTTTTTTCCCCATTTTCTGATGATGTTCCCTTCAGAAGGGACACAAATTCGATATAACACACAAAACCTTATCAACTTTTAAATTCGATACAACGCGTAAAACCTTGCCTACCCTTTTTCTGAATATACAACTTGTACTTGCTCCTAAGATTATATATGAGCTCAATACTTCAATTTTTATACTAGCAAGATTATCAATTCTATTTAGACAGCTCAGTTGCAGGCGCTTATTGTTTCCGTTGTCATTTTATAGTTCTGGAGGGATCGAATGGATTCATTATTTAGCCGGCTGTTTACTAGCTTTTGGGGTATGCAATATGTTGTTACATTCTTATTATGTCATCGAAATCTTGATTAATATATGTTTCATTTTCTATTGTTTTCTCCACACAAAAAAACCATTTTCTTTAGTTTTCATAGGGGTCATTGTAGATAGTCTAGATAACTAGTCTGGACTCGAGCATTTTGGGGCTTTTGGTGTGGAGAATTTTGGTGCGGCACTTGCATTGAGACAATGGATGCGAATCTTCGCGTAATGATGAAATTGTCGACGTGGTGATCTAGAGCATTGATGAAGTCACGTTGTTGAAAGGTTGTCTTTGCACACCTTAAATTTAGAAAGAAAAAAAAAAAAAAAATTTGACAAAAGAAAAAAACCCAGTATATTAGACCTCTTATATACTAATATTCCTTCTGATCATAGGTATTCACCCTTTAATCACTGATATCTGGCTCTGCCAGTAATCTAAAGGTCATACATTTGAGTTGTAATAATGCAAGAGAAGGTCATGTCCAATAAATTTCAAAGTGCATCCAACCCAAAGACGAATTCAAGATTTATGTTTAGTGGGGGTTTAAATCGCGCAATTTAACACTCATATATAAAAGAAAAAAAAAATTTAGTAAGGGCTAAATTAATAATTTAGCTCAAATATACACGTGTTTCAAAAAAATTGGATAGCAGTGCCCACTCATATAAGAACAAATCTATCTGACTCTTTCTCGAACTATATATATAACGAGAGTTTCGTACATTGAGCTACCTTGTTAATTAATGGCATTGTGACAATGCTATGTAGCAAGCAAATTTAGAAACGCAATCTTGCTTAGGAGGACTATGTCTTCAATTAATTAATAATTAGTCTCTTTGTGCAAAGACCAAAGGATGAATGACGCTGAGAATTAACTTATTCAACTAGAATCATTCTTTCACCTCCTATTAAATGTCATATGTGATGATCTGTTATTGTTAACATCTCCATCCATTTTTAAATTTTTCCTTATTAGTCAAGTGAGGCCATATGCATACGAAGCTCTTGTGTTTTTGGTAGAGAAAATGGCTCAATTAGTTTTAAATATTTGCGTGTTTTGATATTTTGGTCTCAAACATTTTAAATCGGATACTTTAATTTTAAACATTTTACATAAAAGAGATCGTAGTTCATTAACTTATTTTTGTTAAATTTACTCTGTTAAGATTACGTGATTCGAATGTCGCACATAGTAAAAAAAAGCATACAAAATTAAATTGGTCATTTAACTTACAATTCATTCTCACAAAACATAATCCGATCTCCAATTCTCCCAATTTAACCTTGTATGTTTTTTTTTTATGTGCAGCGTGCGAATCACGTGACCTTAACGGAACAAATTTAACAAAAATGAACTAATGAAGTAACAGTGTTTCTTATATAAAACATTTAAGATTAAAGTGTTTAATTTAAAATATTTAAAATTAAAATATCAAAACAAACAAACGTTTGATACTAATTAAATCATTTTCTCGTATTTGGTATAATTCAACGTTTGTGATCTGCGGAATCAACAAGTTCTGCTTGACGGTGACTCTTTCAGCCGATAAGTATTCCCTTTAGATGTGTACTCTAAAATATCACATTGAGACAACCCGAAGAAACGCACCTATGCGTCTACATAGCTTGTAAATATAAATGTCAGATATTACATTATTTAAGAAAAAAAACGCTGGTCCTTATTTAAAATTAATAATAAATTCGTTTCTATTGTTATATTATTTAAAATTAGTTAATTTAGTTTTTATTATTTAAAAAAAATTTAATTTAATCCCTATTATTTTTATATAAATTTCAAATTAGTCATCCATGTTAGAAAAAAAGATTGTGACTAAATTGAAATTCTTTGAAAAATAATAGGAATTAAATTGATTAATTTTAATTTATAAGGATGAATTTAAATTTTATTTGAAAAATAATAGCAAGTAACTTGACTAATTTTGAACAATAAGGACGAATTTGAAATTGTAGAAAAATAACAGGTCCATTCATGCGATTTTCTCCACTTTATTTTCATTATTTATTTATTATTTTCTATGTAGATGCTTAGATTAGCATTTAAAAGAATAAGAAATAAGAAAGTTTGTTATTTTAACATGCTAATTTTAGGGTATCTCCAATGGTGGAGACTATTCACAAAAATTTAATATTTTTGCCTATTTTAGAGACTCGGGTCTCCAAATTTAGAGCCAAAATAGATGAGACTTACCACTTTTATAAACTTTTTAACCAAAATAGAGACTCAAGCACTTTTTGAATTTCTAAATTTAGAGTCAAAAAAATAAATTGAATCTCTATTTTAACTCAAATCTCTAAAATTATGTAGGTTCCATGTATTTTGACTTTAAATTTACAGATCCGGTCTCTAAAAATTACCAAAAATTGAAAGTTTTTGTAAATAGTATCTCCTATTGAAAATACCCTAAGTATTTACATAAGAAGTGAAATAAGTGAAGAATACAAAATTGTTTATCTTTTGCCGAAATTTGAAATTCACAACACTATAGATATTGCCTAAACACATTTTTTATAAACTTGTCCCTAAGAGTTGAGAAGAGTAACAATGTAACAGCTTGTGATTCTAGTTTGGGTCCCCCCGCCCCCCTGTTAAATATTGAATGACCTGTATGCATTAAGATGTGTCATTACAGTACAAAATTTATAATTTTGGAAGGAATCCAAATAATCTTGTATAAGTGAATTATTTGTCATCAAAAAGAAAAAAAATGTTATAAGCTCTTTATTTTACAATTTTCGTCTGACATCTATTGTGCTTACATAATCTTCTGCCAAGACATGATTTAACTGCCAAAAACTACATGAATGTTCCCAGTTCAAACCAAGTAATATTTCATGGCTGGAATAAAAAAAAGAACAATAAATGCATACTTCTTGGATTGGGGGCAAAGAGAGAACAACAAACAAAAAGAAACCTGCATATTTCTACACATTGTAAAAATTAAAATGAAAAATTTAGAATATAAATGGCAAGATAGTTGAAAATGTTACAAAAGCAACCTAATCGACCGAAAAAACAATGTAGCTGCAGATTTGGTGTTGGCAGTTCTTGGCATAACATTGCTACAGCATATACGATTTATGTTTATCATATATGTCACCAAAGTACAGAAAGAAGAAAGAGGTTTACTCAATGGTCTACAAACCCACGAACAAGGATTCACAATTAAGCAATTTACCGATGGTTGTCTCTAATCAATGCAGCCATCCTTCAGAAACGAGTCTCAGGCAGCACGCCATTGTTTCAAGCTGAGACGATGAAAGCTCTTCCTATCTGGAACAAATTCACACTGAAGTAGATGTAAATTTATACTTTTCACGCGTTTGCACAAGCGTAAAGCACTCGAGTCAGAATTACTGAAATGCAACGTCCTAGCATTCATTGATTCCTCTACCTGCAAAGTGACGCAAGAAAGAACATGACTAGAAGTACTAGAAAAGGCTTGTAAGCTTTGATTATAAGCCTAATGCCGTTACTTCACGTACAACAGAAGATAATTTACAAAATTTGAAGTGTTCAAGAAAGCCTAGAAAATATGTATATTCATGGGCATTTCATAGTCAATGAAAAGAGGAGATAGTTCTTTTAGACAAGGAACACAGTCAAAGAAGGTGATACTTACAAGGAGAGAGGCTCTCAGCAAATGGAAATGCAACAGGAGATGACCATTCAAAAGTATAAGCTAAATCAAGCTCCCTCCAAAACACCTCATCCAAATTATACACATGGTAATGACGTACTAGATCAACATCTGTGATTATAAAAAAGATCTCATTCTGTACTGCAACCACAGAGTTGAAAGATAAAATTCGGAACACCTGGAGTTCGGCAGAGGTTTTGTGTGACCAATTTGACTGATTAAGATCTTCTAAAACCCACACATCTATATAAGTTTTCTTCATGCAATCCCATTCCAGACCGAGACAATGATTCATAGAGTCTGCAGTGATCATTGATAAGCGACCATCAAGATCAATCAAAAATGAAAACGCATTAACTTCAACATCCTCTGGAAAGTTGATTGTTTTAAACTTCTCTTCCTTCATGTTGACTGAAAGAATACAAGCTGGATTGTCTGCGTCTTCTTTTGACCAGCAAAACCAGAATACTGATCCACCTACACATATATGGTCAGCACATGCTGGGCTGTGAGGATTATAGAGTGGACGATATTCAACACTTCCTACGTCTCTCCATGATCCAGTTTCGGATGAATATACCTCACAAATATAATGCTCATCTTCAGATTTTACTGTATCCCTGAAAAACCGGAAGACTTTGTATTGACCATTTTCAGGGTCATAAGCAATTCCAACTGTTGGCACTATAACAGATGGACTACCTTTAGGGAGCACTAGAAGCTTCTTAGTAGTAGGATTGCAAACACAAATATCCAAGTCATTCGCCTCAATTTCACTTGCAAAACACAGTAAACCATTAAAGGAACTGACCAAATGTAGAGATAAGATCTTGTCAAAACCTGGAAGAGTAATTCTGTTGCTAATTTCTCCATCACCATCCATCAAACACACATCTCTGACTCCATCCCGCAGGCCAGTATAAGGACAAATGATGTATTTCATGTTCTTCCTGGAATGTCTTAGCTGCAAGCGTTTAAATTCTGCGCTACCTATTAAACCGTGCCAGAATTTCGAAATTGTCTTGTATTGCAGTATTGATTCCACAGGAGACAATGCAAGAATTTCTTCCAGCATTGTCTGGATTGAGATCAGGCCAGAGTTGTTAACATTTTGTTTGTGAATATGCATACTGCCATTCTGAGACATGATTAGAAATATGTGCTCTATTCGTTGGAAGAGAGAAATATGTGACCAGTTTTACCAGGCCGATCCTGTGACACAATCTGCAACAGGGAAAGATTGATTAATTTCTATGCTCATCCAACTCTATGCTAATAATTAGTTTATGTAAATCTTCCACACAAACTTCACATTTGATTAAAGGGAAAGATGGTGAAGGAAGAGGGAAAGGAGATCTCAATTAGACCATCAAGATTGAGAGTATGGTAATAATCACTTTGATCCTAATCATTGAGTAGGAAAAATAAAATGTAATGTGAATGGGGAAAATAAAGGAGAAGGAATAATCAGTTAAGTCACAAAGTCCGGAAGTAGGTCAACAATGGATTCTAGAGCAATGCTCCCTTTGTATTCTACAATGGGCTTGTGACAGAGAGTTTCTTAAGGTTGCCCATTTTTAATTGAGGAGTTACATATATGGTATAACCAAAGTGACGAGTGTCAGAAAAAATGAATGTTTACACTGTACTAATATTAAGATTACTGAAGAAATTTCTGTTATGTGAGGAAGCTTACATTCTTCATTGCATTGAGAAAGTATAGCCAAGATACTGGATGTAATGAGTAAAATCACAGGCAAACAGGACACAAGAATAAATTGATAAATAAGCTTACCACAAACACCATGAAAATGGAAACTATTATTTTAAATAGAAAAACTTTTCACGTGCACTTCAACATGCCTAATAAGAATCATTGGAAAAAAACAGTAAATAAACGAAAAGTCATGCTTGTGAAGCAATGCAGATGAACCAAACAATTCTGGATGTAGACAAACAATAAAAAGCAACAGTGAAGCAGTAGTTAGAGCGGATGGCTGCAAGTCATTGATATGCAGACAATATGAGGACACTAATTGGATTGATGACATAAACACCATTACACCAACATCTGGATCTATAGCAAGGAAGTAAAGGAATATAAGGATGTCAAATTATCCTGTACCAACCACGATCGACTAGCATCCCTCCCTAAAGAGATGTTTCCTTTTGACCTGCCTTAATTTCTCCACACATTTCTGCCAGCTCCCGGATATCTCCCTTTATCAGATGTCAAAATTAATGTTGAGATATCTTCTAGACAGAAAGAACAAATAGAGCTTATCTATGTGGTGCATGTAACCCTATATTCTTATGCAATCCAAAATATGCACTTATAATTTTTTCCATTAAACGGATATATCTTGTTAGATTACAAACGCTAACTCAAGCACACAGATAAATGAAGAGGGAGAGAGGGGGGAGGGCAGAATTAACAAATAAGAGGAGGTTTCTAGATAATTTGAGAAGTGATATCTTCCCACTGATCCTTGTCCTGCGAATCATAATCTCTAACCCTTAAACCCCCATTGATTTCAATTAGATATGGAAATCCCACTCCACCATAAATTACCTCGGCAATCAGTAGACCACACAATCAAATTACTCAGAAAAGCCTTGTACCAGCGAAAGAAATGCACTTTCTGGACAGGGGATCCTGTGAACTATACCAAATTAAGAAAATGTACGGATGTATTTGGTTTACATATAAAGATGCACATAGAAAAAATTAATCACTAGAGGAAGCAACAGACCTTCTGAATTGAAACTACACCAATAACTCCAATTAGCACTCCAAGCAACTTAATGGTGAGAAGATAACAGAAGCGGCGAGAAAGAGGATGAGTGTACGAGACTAGCCCTAGCATAAGCCTTCACCGCATCTATAACATTATATAGACCCACATTGACACGTGTATGGGAGGTAGGACTAGATATCTGAAGAAACATATCTTAATTAACATTTAACTTTTTCCGTGAATTTTTATCTTAGTAGCGTTAAATTCCTAGCTGCCTGTTTGACCTTATCTAACAATTAAATGTGGTGAAATCTCTCAAAGCCAAGTAAAAAATTACTTTCCTTACAAAGCGACAATCATGGGAAGCGAGAAATAGTCCTTTTCCCTTGTTAATAAAGAGAGAGCTTAGAGCTAATAGCAAGCAGATTTTCAGCCCATGCTCAGATATACATGCTATTTTCATTGGTGTAGAAAAACTGTTGCTTGCAAAACCAAATTGTACATGCAGTTGACAAATCTTAGTCTACTTCCTCTTTCAAAAGCTCCGCCAATTATATATAAATCTGAGTTCATGTGCAAGCTTAGTTAGCTATCTATGTCTTAGTCCATCCAATTATATATGCTCTTTTAGCACTCCACAGATCTATCCATCAAATACCGTGCAAAATTCTCTATGCTTTCAGCATAGGCAGAATAAACAAGGAACAATGCAATCATGCACTTCATCTTTCACCCAATAGCCTATGATACATCTTACATGTTAAGCTTGTAATTATGGTAGCTTACAAAAAACACAAATATACTTGGAATTATAGAAATCCCTCATCTGGAGTTTAGTGTTGAGAGTGCAATGGTAGAAGCAGGGAGAGAGAGTAGGGAATAATGAGAGAGCCAAAGCATTTGTACGATAAATATACGATCTTATATGCACGTAACAGGTTTTTCAGATAGTATGAGATATTCAGCTTTTCAATCAAAGGCACGTTTAGTTTACCATAAACAAGTTCTAAGATTTTAATTGATAGCCTCTTTGCCTGACCTGGGTCCAAACTTGGTTGATGTACACCCCACAAACTCTTTGGAAGGAGGCATTGGTGGACTGCTCAATTTGACAGCACCGCCAGAATTGCTTAGAGATGCTCGAATCACTCAAGTTCTCATTGATGCAGAGAGGACATGATCCTGGTAGCAAGCAATATCTATAATGTGAGATGGATTTCT
Source organism: Ehretia macrophylla (assembly GCA_037974665.1). Classification (NCBI taxonomy): domain Eukaryota; kingdom Viridiplantae; phylum Streptophyta; class Magnoliopsida; order Boraginales; family Ehretiaceae; genus Ehretia; species Ehretia macrophylla. Next base: position 26,178,699 of record CM075772.1, read on the forward strand.
TTGACAAAATTAACAATATGCAAGTACTTGGGAGCAAAAATATTAAAGGATTAAGATATTCCCCCACACACTTTCTATATCTATCCCTCGGAACATTGTGAAGACAAGCATAAATTTATTTTGTATGAATTACAAGATCAACCTCAGCATTAAATGGAACAACGAACTAAGTGTCCGCTTTTAGTGATTGGCAAGATAAACATCACTAAGATAAGTTGATAATTTAAAACCACTATGTAGTGCTTATTTGCATAAAAGTTTGAATTCTTGAAATCTATATAAAGATAAACTTTAAATACGATTATTTCTAATTAGAAACAAGATACCATATTGTAGAAAGGTCAATTAATTAGAGAGCTCTAATAATGAATAACACTCAGCAAAAATCTGATGAAGCAACATTAGATTTACGAAACACCACTTTATTATACCGTGGAATAAGTCTAACTCTAATATATTACTCACTCATTAACTCTATTTAAATTTGCATAACACAAACAGTTAATAAATACAACCTTCACAATTAAGCATTTAATCGTGAAAACAACATATTGTGAAAATGCAAGGTTAGCGCATCCAATGGACCCAAAGTGAGCTCTACCTTCCCAGACCAGCGCATAGGAAAGCTTTGTGCATTGGATAATTGACTACATTATATAAAAGATTACGCCGTTATACAAGGGTTTATTTAATTTATTTATTATCTTCAACGGGCACCCTCACATTCAATCCAGACTGGATTGAGCCTTACACTTGACCATATTCTTTTTCAAATGCACAGCCTTCCCCTTTCCTTTTTAAGGTCTAGAAATTTCTTTTGCTATGAGTTTACTCATCAAATTGGTGTTCAGAAATGGAACACACTAATATTAAACCAATCAAAAACAATAACTTTTTAACATTAAAAATCAAAAGGGTTGCTATGAAACATTAAAAAGTCGCAAAAGATAGTTTTTACCACATTCATGATATTGCAACAACACCCTTTTGCAGCAGCATCCATTTGCAAATCCAAGATAGCTTCTGCATCCATGTAGGTTTTCTTCTTCTTTTTTTTTTTTTTCCATTTTTTGTGTTTTCTTTGTCTTCTTTATCCATGAACAAGATGTTGAAGGTTGAATCTTTGCGGTTTGGGTTTTGGGAACGATAAGCCAAGGTAATTTTCAGCTGAGCCACCGTGACATAGTAGGACGGCATGGTTTAAATCCGAAACATTCCAAGTGGATAGAATAGGCTTTTCGTTATGGCTTAATTCTTTTTAACGATATATAGTTTGAGAGCATCTATATTTATCGACGTACGTAAATAAGTTAAATATAATTAGTTTTAAAAAATCAGTAATAGTTATTATTTTATATTATGAATATCAGAATATACAGTTATTAGTGCCTATCACGTGAATTGAAATCATCCAACTAGGCGCTCGAATTTTGGGATGCATTTGTCTCTGGCAATTTAGCCAAAAAAATCCAAAATTTTGGTTAATTATTTATTAGTATATACATATGTAGTATTGTATTTGGATTTATGAGAGATATTATAATGTAGATTTAAGTTACATACTTATAATTTTTGCGTCTTTTTCCTTTTTCAGGTTGCATCATGTGGAAAATAAAACTTGATTTTTTTTCAATTTTCTTTCTACACTATATTATCCACGGACAAGCTTCCTAATCCATTAGGTTGTCCTTAGTAGAGTCTCTAAAATAGAGACTCTACTATCGTATAATTATTACGTAATATAGTTCATTTGGTGCAACAAAAATTCATAAAGTAGAGATTAAAATCACCAAAAGTGGGCCCGGATCTCTAAAAAGTACAAAGTCTCTAAAAATGTTAACAAATTTGTTAACATTTTTAGAGACTCTGTACTTTTTAGAGATCCGGGCCCACTTTTGGTGATTTTAATCTCTACTTTATAAATTTTTGTTACACCAAATGAACTATATTACGTAATAATTATACGATAGTAGAGTCTCTATTTTAGAGACTCTACTAAGGATACCCTTATGCATCGGTTTTGGTAAAATAATTTATATTTGTTGGTTTTTCAGTTCGTATTTAATAAAGAAAAATAACCAAGTTAGAAATTGAATATAAGCAAAAGAAAAATATTTTAAATGATCAATATTTTGATTGGCAATATAGCAAAATTGATTTCGAAATTTATTACTACTAGTCAAATAAGGCTTCAGGTGTAAAAAAAATCGTTCTTCTTTTTCTTTTTTGTTTGATTTTATTGAGGTTTGAGATATGTAAATGCTGAAAATCAATTACCAGGAATTCATTTTGATACGTTTTTTTTTTTTTTGGTGAAACATTTTGATACGTTCAAAACCATGTTTTTACAACCCAACATTGTTAGATCGTTAAATGACATCTAAAATCACATTTTTTATTATTAGAGCCCTTCTATTGTATCTAGAAGGTCCAAGAAATTGATGAATAGCAAAATGTTTCATATGATCTTAACGACTGGCAGATGAAATGTTTTGCTAGTTACTTGCAAAACCGAATTAAATCAACCCCATGTCTTATCTCACTAGTTAATATCGAACATGTAATATTTTTGTTGTCCACCTCGACTAGTCAAGAAACACCCTTAAATTTGTTACTGAATCATTACAAAAGATCAGTTCAAAACATGTTGTTTCGGTACTCAATCAATAGATCAGCTTTCCAATACAAAATTTCCATTGGGACCTGTAGTTGCTATTTCATCTATTTGACTTGTACAAACACTCTGAGATAGGTTTTCTGCTTATAGTATGTCACTCCCCCAAGCTCCAACCTCCACCAACGGGGCGATTCCCGGACACGTGACCACCGCATGCCTAAAGGGAAAATTCTTCAAACCCACAAGGCGCATAGTATATATACAAAAGAATAGCTAAACTATACAACGCATATTTCTTTCTAGACTGGAAGTTCTCAGCAAAACTGTAAGAGAGAAAACTAACTACATTTGAGACCGCAAGTGCTGCAACAGTTTTTGCATACTTGCAAGTTTCTGCCTCAGCTCTTTAGCATGATCAAGGCGCTCGGTAGAAGATCCAGAAGTATCTAAATCGGCAGAGAGAGCAGCACACTTGGTCTGTGCTTCCAACATTACTTCCTCGAGAGAAGATACTGTAGACTCGAGACCTGGATTTCGGCCACCATCTATTGCATTGGAGGATGGGTTGAACCCCACACTGCTGGCACTGCTACCTCTGCTAAGCTTTTCAGGGGAGAAAAGTTTGTCAAAGCTTTCACTCCCTGCATGTCAATACATCATTAGTAAATCTGAGTAGAGATCTAATAGCAGATAATCTAGCAATTTGACCAGTGAAAGACTAGTATGCAAGAGATGGTTTGACTGCAACGCAATGTCTGGAAAAGCCTGTTTCTAATGCCATGTTTGTAGGACATCTTTTTCCATAAACATAAAAACTATCTAACCAGGTAGGGGCAGAATCTTGGTTCCTTCCCTCATCATCTTAGTCTTATAAGGCCACTCAGTTGCCAAGATCAAATGAATTCTTCACAATTTTATAACGCTGATCAAGGCAAAATAATTTGTACCATTACACAGATTAAAACATGAAATACTCCTCATATGTACACTGGCGTAGTTGTAAATTGCCCTTACACATCATTTTAGACAAAAATGATTCATATATGGGGGGTGGGTGGGTATGTCTATGTCTTGCTCTTTATTCTGTTGATCCATGTTAGAGTGATTTCCTATGTACTCGTGCCATCAGATATGTCACCTGTAGCCAGAGTTCAATAGCATTTTTCTCAAGTCAATCAACAAATTGACCCAAAAACAAAAAAAAACAAAATTCAATCAACAAATGTTGGTGAATTGCTTTGTGCCCTACCGCAGAAAGAAGACGAGGAAAACTGTAGTAAAAGGGAGCCTTTAATGGTTGAAGTGGAAGAATTTAGTCACAGCATACAAAATAAAACAGATGATTAGAAGTAAATGATGAGTTATATGAAATTACCTAAATTACTCAATTGACTGATAGCCTGTGAGCCAATGGACCTTTCCAGTTTAAGCAACCGCAAAACTCCAGCAGTTATACGACCCATAGAATCAACTTCCGACTTGCACAAATACGTAAGGTATTGAAACTCATCCTTTGTTACAACAGCCTCAATCTACCAAGTGAATACAGTTATTAAATAACTGAACAGCTGCATGACAAAATTGAAATAATAGACAAGTCGTATCTCTTTACCGGTTGTTTCACAGAGAATCTCATATTTTCCACCAGCCACTTGGGCATCCCATCATCCATGTCATCTTCAGATATAACTACATCGACTTCAAGGTTTACTCCACCATATGTCTCAACAGTTTGTTTTATCCCTTTCTCCAGTGTGCCATCTTGATTGAAGCCTTTACCAGCAAGAGGCTTCAAGATCTGCAAACCTTCCACACCAACCTACCAGCATTTGCATATACTAGTAAGTTAACAAAAGCTTAATTTGAGGATTGAATTTTAACAATTTGTAGTAAAACTAAATCAAGAAGATCGGTCTACATTAATATAGAAGCGCAACAAGGCCACGAGATACAGAATCAACATGGATGTCTGGGCCCAAGTAAATACCAATCTCTAACCAATGCTCTCAAAACAGACTAGTCGATCCAATGAATTTCATACAACTCTGTAACAAATTCAAACATTCATCCGAGGTTTGTGAACTGTGGAGAGCTCTCAATACATGAGGATAACATGGCAAAACATACATGAGACCATAATAAACAATGTCTCAACCATCTGTTAGCAAAAGCTTGAGTAATTGCCAACCAAGAAAACTTCTTAAAGTTAGAACGGAGAACTTCACATTTTGAAGCATGGGCAGTGTTAAATAAAACGTGGCATAGTTTAGAAAGGCTTAAAACCAACTGATAGGCACGTTTGGGCACTAGAGGAAAAGGCAGGCGGTAAGTTCAGGGGAGTTAGCTCCTGACAAACGTTTGGAAGTTTCATAAGTTCCCTAGCACTTTTCAGGAATCAAGGAATCACTGCATAGATAATTCAGAAAATTCAACTTGGCCCCACCAAGAAATTATATTATTCTCTTTTCCACTCAACATATTTCTATAGGCCTCGAACCAATGATTGCTCGATCCTCCAGAGCAAGTTCACAATACAACAAAGGGGCTCAATTGACAGGCAATACCTTGTCCCCAACAAATCATTAGGAACAGAAGCTATATAACTCATCAGCTAGAACTGCACCTAGTATCACAAAATGTTTCCAAGTAGATAATGCTTTGCAGACGAGCCAAAAAAGAAAATTACATATTAGTACGTGCCCAAATCTTGTACCAACTACTCTGTAAATTAATTAAGAAATTCACTGAAAATAACTGAAATCCAATTGACCCAGTCCATCAATTAATGGAAATCTCCTGCTGAAGTGAAAAATATACTAAGAAAAAGAATGGATCCTTACTGTAATCAATTCGACAGGATACTTCTGTATTCCATATGACTTTGCATTGCCATTTCGCAAATGCTTCGGTCTACTTTTTGTTTGAACACGCACACTCCGGAAATTTGTGTGCCAGCACCTCTCTTCTCTTCCAGAATCATCAGACTTGCAGAACCACCAACTTTCTGCCATCTCTTGGGCACCTTCCAGAGCGAACAACCAATCTTTCAATTCTATTGATACGTCCACATCATCTGGGGCGCCCAACTGCAAGAGACTGCTGTCTTTTCTGTCTCCTGAGCATCCATCTGGAGAAAATTGACAACGACATAGCAAAAACGATACATGTAGATGTCAATAAGAGGAAACAATAGTATAATAACAAATATGACAAAAAGAGAGAACCGTAGTATAATAAAAAGATTGCGAAATAAGAGAAAAGATCATGCAATAGAAAGAAAAGCTTACTTCTCATGCTCTCTTTAAGCTCATCCGCAACCAGAGGTGATGCTTTAAACAGTTTCGATAAAGGTCCAGCAGATAAATGCTCTAACCCTTTAGTGAGACCCTTCCCTGGACCACCATCTGGCCCAAGGATTCCAAATCTATGAAGCAAAGCCTCAGCATAATTCATCCCTCCACCTAGGCGTAGCCCAGTTATGCATGCTGACACACTTAGACTATGACACTCCATATCCTGAGCATTATATGGAATCATGTGCACCAAACTTACATCCAGAAATGGAACTGAGACTGCATTGACATTTGATGAACAGATCTTTCTATTTTGCACCCACAAGACAGATCTCAATTGAGGGTATCCATTCCCTGTCAGATGACCATTCTCAGTAGATGTCAACACTGAGCTATTCTCTTGTGGCAAGTTACTCCCAGTATCTGCACAGTCAATTTCAACGCTTTCCCACCTTAAAGTTGATGAAATGGCTATAGCACCACCCAATGTTCTATGAGTAACTTTCAGAAAAAGAGATTCACCTACAAATTGAACCAGAGGCACTCCCTGAATGTCATCTGCAGAAGAAGATTCCAAAAATCTTAACTGGATGTCTTTCATGGCTAGACTCACGGCAGTATCCCCAGGAACTTTTTCCATCAGCGTGCCACCTGATGATTCATCTCTGGATTCTTTTAGAGGGTTGTTTTTCCCAATAACGGCTATCTTTTCACTGACATTACCAAAATATGAATAGAGATCAAGAACAAAAAATAATTGCTCCACTGAAGTGTAGGACAAAAATTGCTCAAAAGCAACTCCTATTCTGACAATACCACCTGGAGGTGGTATATTTGTTAAAGGGCTTCCATCAGCAGTTGCCATTGCCACATCAAAACAAATGCCTTTCAGCTCAACACATCTCCATAAACCTGAGGACCCAACAAGAGAACTTTGGACTCCGGTTGAGTCATTGCACGTTTCCAGAGATATACTAATCAGAGAAGATCCAGCTGTTGATTTTTTCTGGCTAGCGTCGAGTGGTTGGTCTTCCCAAAGAGAGAAGCATGCCGGATCCTTCTCGAGGTTAAGTAGCTTGAGTTTTAGGGCAGGTGACTCATAAAAGAACAAGTCTTCAACATGAAGCCTTGCCCCAGCAAAAGCACTCTTAGAACTAGTGCTGTTAGTAATTGCAATATTGTCGGGTTTTCCCATGTCCAGAGGAACAGTGACATCTAATCCTTTTAGAGTAAATGAAAGAGTATTGATCGAAAAATCGGGTAAAACAGCACCAGAATTGACAACAATCCCATCTGCTAGGAAGGAAGCTATCCTCAGACAGGACTCTTCCCGAAGATGAATCTGAATAAAAATGCCGAAAGGCAAGAAAAGTTAGTAGTATAGTAAATTAATGTCATAAAGATCTTCTGTAAATAAGAACCATTACCATAAGTGGCTGACATTCAATGACTGTTTGAGAAGCCAAGGTTGGTGGAGTAGGGGAAGGCTTGAGCTGAAGAGAATGTAGACATACTAGAGGAACACCACAGCTTAATCTCCAATGCTGGTCTCCAAGAGGATAAATTGGAGGACAAAAGTTCTTACCTGTTCAACAACAAAATTTAATGAAATTAGATTTAACACGTATGTTCCACGAAACTAATAGCCAAAAGCAGATCAAACATCCCCAATAGTTCATGGAAAACTATTGTTTACCAAAGTCAGGAATAGACATAGTGTCTTCTGAGGTTGCCTGCATCATTGGTTGCACTAAGGTGCATGGAGGGCGCGAAAATGTATCCCTGCATTTTATGAATTTAGATGCAATTGAAAACAAGCAAAGAAAGTTACACACAAGAGGAAAACATTTTCTGAAGCAAACAACTGAATAATATCCTCCTTTGCCAACGTAACAAGAAAAGAGATTGTATTATAATCGTCTTCCATAAAGGCAACATCACGTATATAAGGAATTGACTACCAACTCAAGAAAATGTTAAGATCACATAGTGGAGACAATATATGGTATTGGCTTAATCTACCATAAAGGGTCATTCTGAAATGCATGAGCAACAGGTCGCGGAAGCTATACAGTTTTTAATAATTTGTTTATAGAACAAGCAAATTCCTAAATTTGAAGATCATGCAAACTACACCTCTATTGAACCTTTTGACACACAAAGGCATGCACAGCTATGAAGTGCAAATTGGATCACACACCATCAGAATAGGAGCTGCGAACCACAAATTAGAACCTGATTCCAGTTAAATTAAGAACACTAGGTCCTTTAACTGGAGAAACTACAATTAAACTAGACTTCGAGAATCTGTGAACTAACATTTTTCTGGAAATCTCTGACAAACATATAAGAATGTCAATGAACAATTGGTTAAAACTTGGTTAAAAGCAAAATTTCACCTTCTCCCCACCTTTACTTTTTTTCAGTGTGTTGGTTGTCTCCCAACCTTCCATATGTAAAAATTTCAAAATATTACAAAATAAAGTTATATACCGCACATCAACAAAAAACTTATTGGTTTTCCCTCTTCATTACCAATGGAAGCTACATGAAAGAAAGTCCTCGATAAAATGTACCTTGGTTTGTCCTAACAAGTGACAAGCTGAACCATGCATTATTTGCGATTAAAATTAGCTAGGCATATTAGGAAAACAGACAAGCCCCAAGATATGAGAATATTATAAGCAAGATGAATATTTGGCATGTCTTATAATTAAGATAATTCTGAAAAGAGAAAGAAAGAAAGGAAAGGAAAGAACTTTATAAAAGAAACAGCGGTTCCTTGTAGGTCATCACACCAGCTGTATAAGAGGTATACTACCAACTTACCTCAAAAATAGACCACCTATCATAACCCGAGTCAAGTTCTTGGCATTTTCTCCATCAGAAACACTAGCCTGCGTGAAAAGTAAATTCTCAGATATGGGCCAAAATAAATCTCTTTTTAAGGACAAGTAACATGCAGTTCAGACACATGATGGAAATTCTGACAATAGTCACAACATTCAAAATTGATCCAAGAGCCACAAACTTTACCCGAGAAAAGAATAGCGATTGCATTAATAGATCAAGCTGGAATTCTGCAGTAAAACAAAAAGTAACATGAAAAGTCAGGGACACAAACATCAGTTGACCCTGGACTATGAAACCCTTGCATATAAGAATATACAAAAAATATACTTGCACATAGATATATAAATAAATAAACATGCACATTCAACTACAAATGCATGTAGGTAATGAAAATGGTTGCACAGAAGGGAAACAATAGATAGGTGAATCATCTTAAATAATAATTTCATACTAAATCAGCTTATTCAACAGATGAAGACTAAAAGACAAAAGACACATCTTCAAACACAGAACTTAAGACTAACCAACATCCTTGATACAAAGAAATATGTGATCCACAACCATCGAGACCAGAGAGCGTCCTGCTGCTTCTGTAGAATTCTGAGAAGAAGAGCAACTTCAGTTGATTATTGGCCAAGATACTCAGCATTATGGTGTCTCTAGCAGCACATATGCTTAGTGACAACTCAATTCAATGCTTAGTGACAACTCAATTCAAGTCCTGATCAACGTGATAGTGTTTATTGATAAGTAGAGAAGGAACACCAATAAATTACACCTTCTGTCTATTTGGATTGACATCTCTGTTTAAACAGACATAGACTCCCGTCAAGAATCGAAGAAGAGCTCGCAGTCCTGCTGATACAAAGGTGTTAGGCAAGCAAGCTATTTGATTAGCCAACTAGGGCTGGCCATAAGAATGCATAGGAACTTTTGCTTGCCTGGTTCACTTAAAGCAGGGCAAACAGCTTCCGTAATATGTAACTGAACCTCAAGCCCGAGTGGACTATTAAGTTCAGTTCTTTGTATTGTAATCTGATCATAATCATAGTTGTTAGGGACCCTGATAACTGAAACATAACATAATGAGTAAATCTAATGCAATATTCAGTAAAAAGTGAATCGAAGTTTAAAATTTTCATTACATAAGCCTCCCCTGATATTCCTTCAATGAATCGCTCCCCACCAAAAAATACTCGCTTTGCTCCATCTTCGTCTTTCCTATTAGATCCACTTTCTGAGCTTCCAAATTGGGCATCCGCAAACATATCGGGATGAGGCAGGAGGTCAATGGACAAGTGTTCCCATTCAAGTTTCTGGAAAGACAAATGTAAAAGATGCAACATTATATACAGAACAAACTTGAACATTTGAACTTTCACTAACCGGGAAGAAGGAAAAAGCACCAGAAACTTTGTCAAGGATAAATCAGATTTAAGGGAAGGGACACAGATATATGTTTACCTATGGAGACAAAGAATGAGCATTTCAAGAAGAAAGGCAGAACATGTCAAAAAATAAAAATAAGGGCTAAAAGAATACTAATTTTTGCATGCCATGTAGAAGTATTTACTTTGAATACATATATAAATTTCTTGTCATTGGAGAAGTCCCTTGCTGCTTTAAGATTTACCACCTGTCAAGGAGATTGAGTGAATTAGGAATTTACTTGAAATAACAAGTACAAAAGGTCATATAGATAATTTCAGAAGACAACCTGCCAGCTTTCATCTGTAGTATAGAGCAGAAGGTTGCGTATAGTAATTGATGCCATAGGTGAGGCCCTAGTGAAGGCAGGAAAATATAAGTATTAGCAACAGCAAAGCAATAAAAGTCACATGGAAACCAGAGCCACATGGCAGCAGTTCTAATCCAGAGATTAGCAGAAGCAACAAATTATATATATTTATACTTCCACAATGAAGAGGGCCTGTCATCAAGTCATAACACCTAGAGTAAATAAAGTAAAATTGAATGTACCTATTCAAATATTTAGCAAGTTGGTTTCAAATTGTAATATAAGAATCAAAAGACGAACCAAAAAGTTCCTTGGCAGTACATTCACTGGTGTCCACATCAGCGACCAATTAAGTGATTGTGTCTTTTAGCATTATCACTGAATTACAGACATGCAAGAATCAAAATACCAGAATTTCCCACTACGTCTATGTAATGAAGCTCCAATCACAGATTTCATAGAGGAAGTCATGCAATTAATACACATACCCAAGATCCAAATGCCCAGATATTCATGAAAGGACATATAATGGGCTGCAGAGAATTTTGTTAATGAGTGAATTGTCCCCTTAGGGGCCACTGATTACTTCAATAGCTACACGTCAACAAGTAAACTTGATAATGATCTGGTGCATTTAATAGACAAGTCACACATACAAATGACAAAGGTGATGAGTAATTACCAAGTTGCTCCTCCTAAGCGTCGAGCACCTCCGTGAGTTTCAAGTAAAAGATTTACCGTACGGACTTCTAACGTCATTCCATCTGCAATCTGACCACAATAAAGGGTCAAAACTCAAGGTTCCAATTTAAAATCAACGAATGGCCATAACCTGAGACATTTTGAAATGTAAATCAAATAGGGCAAGAAAGCAATATTAGTAATTGGAAAGAGTAATTGAGGCCTTTGCTTCTCTTAAAAGATATGTTCCTATCACCGTTACTGCACTTTTAGACAGCGTCAGGTTTGTCTTATTGTGAATTATTAGAAATCTCTTTATGTCGTGTCAGCTTTTTAGACCGATGGTTTCCAATTCCTGCATAATCAGTATACCCCTTGGGTATAACTGGGAACTTTAAATTGTCGTTTGGAAATAATTAGTTTGTTGGACACAGGTGAACATAAACACATACAGACCTCATCTAGGAGAATAGACCATAAACGAACTATTTCATTTCTTATGATTTTATTACAGTGTGGGAGAGCAGTAGACAATCAACTCCGACTGGGGAGTGCTGTAAAATGGAAATTCGTCTATGACTATCAGTGAATCATGATATTATATCGCGCATAACTCTCTTGAAATGCATCCGTTCTAAACATGCAACCTGATGTTTTCAACCATTTAATTCCATCCCTCGATTGACAAGCATTTTGCCTTCTGTAATAAAAAATTTAATGCACACTCTGCCATGTTTGAACTAAATTGAGAGAAAAGGAAAAAAAAAAAAAAGAAATCTTTAAGCTTCAATTATGTTCTGATGTATGATAATATAAATGTTAAGATCGTGCATCAAAGAGAACCAAACAAAAAGGCGATAACAAAAACGAACCTTGTCAGCAAATCCATATCCGCTACCCTTTGTGGAGCTTGTAGATGTTGGACTGCAATGAAATTAGAAAGGCTGAGTGATGAGCTCAACAAAAATCTCTTAAATGATTTATTTTAATAGACACAAGCATATCAAAGCCATAGTTTACCTGCTCAAGCTCCTAGATGCATCAACATTGTCGTTCTCCTCTAGAACCAAGTCGAGCCTATCAATTTGCACTACTATTGGCTCTACTTGTATATTGCTCACAGACGACGGAAGCTTCACGAAATGAAACAAAAAATCGGTTTAAGCCAGCAAAAACACGATATTTACTTAACAAGTTTTTCAAATAAAAATATAGTAATTTATATGCTTAATTGACTTTCAGAGCAGGAAAAACACGATTCTTCACAAACAAACTTTACAAATCAAAATATAATAATGCAAATCTAAGGAGCGAAAACATGATTCTTCATGAACATTCTACAAACCAAATAAACACTGCAAATGAACATTCTACAAACCAAATAAACACTGCAAATGCCTAATAAATTTCTAAGCAGCCAAAACACAATTACTTACGACCAAAATTTTACAAAAGAAAGTATAATAATTCAAATGCTTCACTAAATTTCTGATAATTGCCAGCTGTAAAATGCAAGACCTATGTTTTCATTAAGTGATAAGAATTTAACACAAAACTCTCTCTCTCTCTTCACACATACACAAACACCACACATAAATATCATTAAATTCCAAAAAAAAAAAACCGAAATTTCTATAAAAATGTTGATAAATTTGAGAAATTACTTACAATAATTTCCACTTTTCCGACTTTAGCAGTGGTGACATTAAGCGCCGGTGGCAAACCAATGCTCGCATGCAAAGCATCTCCGTTTATATCTGTGAAATATTCACCGATTAAATTAAGCTTAATTACCTTAATTATAGCATTAAAATCAACAAAAAAAGCAGGAAAAAATAATGAATAAGCTGAATTACAAATAAATGTTACCTAAATTATAAAGCTGTGCAGTACGGCCCTGCAATTTGAACTGATCTCTGCTAAATGATTTCAGCCAGTACTTTAATGTGTACTCTAACGCCTTAGCTATTATCGATTCCATTTTATCCTTCTAGAACCTTCCAGATCTACACGCCGCCGGAAAAAAATTACGCGCCCCCGCGCCGGGTAGCCTTTTCTCGGCGGAGATAGCGGTGGTTGAGTGGCCGGGATATCTTGCACCACTAGATCGAGGCCTCAGTCTTCTTAGAAGAGAAGCTTCAAGTGGCACGTGTGAACATTTCTTGTGAATATGAGTTATAGGCTCTTAATTTGAGTGAATATTTGAAATAAAAAAATAAAAAATTGAGTGAATATGAGATACAAAAATAGTAAATTTTTAAATAGCAAAGGTAATAATGTGTACATTAGTTTTTTCACTATTTTTTGGTGTATGGCATTGTTAGAAAACAATTATTTAGCGACACGAATTTATAAGATGTGTATCTTCAATAAAAAATTAAATTTTGAAATGTTTTTAAAACATAATTGAAGGTTGCATGTTAAAACATAAGTAATATAAAATTTTGCTTGAAGAAACTCTAGCAAAAATGAATTAAGTTGTCTAATTAATATAATCGGTCTCATTTAATAAGATAAAACTTAATTTCATTTAATTTATTTTCAATTCGGACGTGATTATCAGTACTTAAGTTGCCAAAAAATGTATTTATATAAATTACAGTTTTATGACAAAAAATGAAAAAAATGTAAATATAAATTTTGTGAACTGAGAGTATATTTGGGATATAAGCAAGGTAGTACAAAAAGAACGGCACGTGCGTGAGATTCGGTGGGGCCCATGTGGAACAACTTTCGGCGGGTAAGAAAATGATGTCAATCATTGGCCGTAGATGATGAATGTTCAGCGGAATTAATGGTGGATGATTGAAGAGAAATGAGTTTTTTTTTCTTTCTGGTCAGATGAATAATTTATTGGGAACGTAGACGATTGGAGCCTTGTGTATTGGATCTCGGGAGGCTTTGCGTTGTCAGGGACCAGGCAGGGGTGTGTCAGCACAGGTTTTCTGTCGGTGTCTTTAGTTCTTATTTTTCGGGAAAGGTTAAGGTGAAGCCTATGGTAAGAAATTAAATATTGATATTATTTTTTAATAATTGAAATTGAAGTTGTGATATTAATAATAAAATTATATATACAACAAATTATTAGTCGAACTTTAATTGAAAAAAAATTAAAATTATAAATCGATCATTTCATTTAATTGTTGTGAATTAAATATTGAATATTGGTATTTATAGTTGCTTTAACTGATTTACATTTAAGCTTTGCCACTCCTAAAATCTAGCTTCACAAGTATACAAATATGTAGCACATGTTGAGACACTAATGTTTTCCTAGGCTGTGGGTTAGTCGTGTCTTGTGGGTTAATCCCCGTTTGGTTCACTTGTCTGTATTTCTTATTTTGTTGTAATTATTTTTCTTAATAAATGTAACTGTTTTCTTGGGATAAAAAATATAATCGTATTTTGAATTTGCGTTTATAGTCTAGTTGCATTTCAAGAATTATGTGTGATTACATTTTATTACCTTATATCTATAATTTGTATGTTAATCTTATGGGTAGACTATCAACATTGAAAGTAAGTTCATTCTTGATGGAGTAAACTATCTACATCAAGAGAAAATTCATTCTTGATGGACTTTTAGTTCTTCATTTTTTTTTTTGAAAAATTAAATCCTAGCTTACCGAAATATCTAAAATGTGTACATTATTATTCTTGCCTCCTACCAAATGAAAACCTAAATTAGAATGTAAATCATTGTATAACATGAGTGCATTGGGTTATAGTTGAATTGAGATACAATTATAATTTTCTACACTGTATTTATAAAATCTTTAAGCCTATTACTAGGCAAAATCTTTCAGTTTACAAATGGATCACTTAATTCCAAGTTTCTTTTTGGGAATTATGTTGTGTGGGTACTTCTTGAATACACAATAGTAGATATGAACATTTTACTATTATATCATAAGTAAAAAGTATATCTCCAAAATCCAATTAAATAATCTTTATAGGATGGAAATAACACATCATTCATTTTATCTACCATTATCCAAAATAAAGGGAGCAACACATGAAGAATTCAATGAAAGAATCAAAGGAAAAAATAAATGTATAACTATCTCTACGAGCTTTCTTTATTCCAAATAGAATAAAATTGTATCTATAGTATATCCAAGCAAACAATCCTTGTAAGTCGTAGATAATATACATTATTCTACACTTTAAGTCATTTAGGAGTTACATGAATGATCCATGTGTTGGTCTAGCCTAACTCGTATTGTTTTGTGTTTGACTATTCAGTTCACATCTTGATTCCCTTATACTCTCACTAATTGAAATATGACATAAGGCATAGTTGTAATTAAGCTTCTAATGTTTGAGATAATATAATTAATTTTTCATGTAGAAAGTCGTGCCAAATATGTGGAAACATAGTTTTTTTTTTTTTTGGTGTGTGATGATATTTGAAAGACCACTATAAAGGGCAAACTAACAGGGTATCTGATCTACTATGCTGATTACTACTCGATTGATATTCAAAATTTGTCCATTTTTTTGGAGGGGTATAGATCAATAAAAGGATGATTTTATAAACGGTGAAAAATTAACTAAACATATAGTACAAAGTTGGAAGAAGCAATTAGAACGCAATTAGTTTTAATTCAAACTGTATGTAAGACATCCAATTAATCAAAACATGACTCTTCAAACATTGTTGGATAATCAAATCAATTGCTTGAATTGCTTGATTTTCTTATTTATTTTTATTTTTTGTCATAACTGTGTTGCTAGTATTATACATATATGAAATCAACCAACACCGATTGATTTAAAGTTAGTATTTACACTGTCTCTAACTAGTAGTTGGCTTAATGAAAGAGGGAGACAATGCCTATAGAATTAGCACACCGAAGGAAATAACTTTCTAGGGGGAATCAGAAGATTTGGAACAATTAAGGGCACAAAATACAATTTTCTATCAATGTGTTATAGCATTTTTAATGAGGGTCTTTAAAATGTAAAATTTTATAAATTTGGATATTTTTAAAAACTTCAGACATTATTAATAATTTAAATATACATGAGGTTCATTATTTTTATCAAATTTTAAGTCAAAATAGAGCCAATCTCTATTTTAATCTTTAAATTTGTTGAAAAAAATAGAGATTAAGACTCTATTTTAATTTAAAAATTGACAAAAATAATAAATCTCATATATATTTAAATTATTAATATTATTTTTTAGAGAATAGGATCTTTAAAAATATATAAATTTAAAAACTTTTACATTTTGAAGATGGCTTTTGAGGTAAACTAGCAGCGAAAAAACATGTGAAAATCCGACACAAAAAAAGAAAAAAACATGTGAAAACAGCTTGACGACAGAAAAGAGACGTAGAAGAATTGACCATTTGACAAAAAAAATAAAAATACAAAGGACCAAAAATGAAGCTAATTAATTTAATTTAATTAGCAATTAAATACAGAGACATTGACGTGAACAAAAGTGTTTTGTTTCTTCAACTGTTCGTTCTCTCTCTACACAGACAACCTATACATACAGACACGATCATAATAAAATCAAAACCCTAACGATTTAATTTTTCTTTGAAATCATCAAATTTATTAATTCAATTTGTACTAATTCTTTTCAATCATTTTTTGTTATCTTCAATTATGTAAATATAAAAATTATTTATTTTTTTTAAAATCGTTAAATTTCATAGTTCAATCTGTACAGATTCTTTTCAATAATTGTTTACACCTTGTAAAAGCTTGTGTAATTTTAATTGTATATATATGGATTTCTAGATAAATTGACACGCACATACAACAAAAGAGGAGTTTTTTTTGGGAAAATTTTGTTTAAATTTGTAATTAATTGACTGTTGAATTACTTGAGTGTTGGCATGTTTTGGTGATGTATGTGTAATTGAATGAGAAGGCGAAAGAGTACGAAAAAGGAAGATAATTCGGTGAAGAAGACGACGAAAAAGGAGTTTTTTGAAAGCGTGAAGAAGCGTAAGCAAGGGAAGCGTTACAATTTTGTGTGTGTGTGTGTGATGATTTAGCACCGTTTTGGAAGGTAGTGATGACACCTGTGAGCTGAGAAGGTAGGAATCTCTGGGAGCTACGAGCTGACGATGCGTTGAAGAGTTTTTGATTATATAACGCAATAAAACCATCAGCACAGCTTACATGCATTATCGGTGGAGTAAAGATAGGTTTTTTTTGCTCGAGAATCGAATCGACTTGCGAAAATGAAGAATGATGGAGGTGCGACATCGTTTAAGGCATTGTCTGGCTACTTGAGGATTATATCCTCTGGTGCTTCGACTGTCGCTTCCACAGTGCGGTCCGCAGCGTCAGCGATTGTGGAGAGGGAGAGGGAGAGGGAGAGTGAGGCTGGCTATGATCAGGTGAAGCCCGTGTACAAATTGTAGTTTTACATGAATGTGTATAGTAAAACATATATAAGGAAATATCGGAATCTTTTCGAGTTGTGATCATTGAAATGCTTGATGTTTAGGAGAAAGATTGGAGCTTTTAACATGGCGCTCTCGACTTGCTGTTAAAGAATGTGGATATGAAGTTAAATGTGATTGTATAAATTTGTGGAAGTTGGTTTTTAAATGCAGCTACAAAATGAAGTGGCTCTTGAAAATGTGTATGTTCTATAAATAAGAAAAAACTGAAATTTTAACATGTCCATCTCGGATTACTGTTTAAAGATGTGGATCTTAAATTAAATGGGTTTTATGAAGTTTCTGAAAGTTCGTTTTTTGCATACAGCTATGAAATGAAGTTGTTCTTAGGGAATTTGTATGTTCTATAAATAAGAAAAAATTTATTTGGGCGAAATTAGTTACGAGCAAAGAGTTGCATGCGAGTTTTCTAGTGTTGTTTTTACTCATGTCTGTGATTTAAGAGGCAAAGTTTGATGCTTGTCTGTTATACTTTTTGAATCTGTTGATTTGGTTAGGGAAGATGCAGATCTTTCCTTTTAAAGAAACTTGTGACATAGTTTTTCCATACAAATGTCTGCTATAGTTGTGGTGGAAGTTGTCAACATATTAAAAAGCTGAGTTCTGGAAAAGATGAATATCTTTTTTAGTGAAGCAGTGTTGTATCTGCAACTGATATGAGATATATTTGGTTGCTTGTAGATTGAAGAATATGGTCATTTTACAGGAAAAAAAATAATTCTTTTAAGGGCGCTGACCAAAAGAAAGAAAAGGAAAGAGAAATACAAAAGAAAAAAACATTCTCTTATACTATGAGGATATCAGGGTTTTATGCATGGGGCTTCTTCTTGAAAGCTCAGTTTTTCAACACGTTGTATATATTTCCAATTCCTTTGGAAAAAGTCTTTATTACCGTTAGATGACCGTTTTTAATGGTAATATAACCTATTATGACACGACAATAAATAATGGTTCGAAACAGTTAAGAATAGGGATTTTTGGGTGATACGTGAACTTTTGTCGTTATTATGGTGTATGGTTGTGTCGCTTTGTTTGTTAAAATCTAATTATTGATGCAAATAAGGCGTGTCCCTCTTCCTGATCGGTATGTACGTGTCACAGGGACAGCTAAATTTGATTATCATGTGGCCGTAGCATTTTGTTGTTTTGGGGTAGGATCTAATATGACAATTTTGGTATGGCGCTGCTAGATTCAGTTTTCAAGAATAATCCACGACAAATGAGTGCCGCTTGTTTTGTCATTCTTGTGCTCAGATAATTGATCTGTAGGTTTGATCAAGTTATCAGGGAATACTTATTGAATCTTAAACAGTCTCCATTCGATTGGCAGCTGGATAAAGATTTTCTGTGCATGTCGGTTAGTGAGACCAGCTGAATCATCAGACTTGTTGCAGGACGTACTGCACTGTTTATTTATGTGTTTGATTTCATTATTTGGATAACTTTAAGTCGTTATGGTTGTCTCCAAACCTATTGCATTTTGCACCTATTTGTCCAAGGCAAGGAAAGAGGGAAAGGCAATCCGGTAATGCGGTCAAGCAGTTACGGTAGTGGAAATTCATAGTTGCTAAGGAACTTTCTTTGTTTTCCTTTTGTGGATTAGTATAAGCATGTTGGTGCTTTCTTTTCTTACCTTTCAGAAGTAGAGATAGAAGTTATGAAGATGCAGCGGAGTCCAGATGTTAATGTACTATGTTTGACCACAAAGAGCATGTGTCTGTCACAGCGCTTCTAAAAGAAATTTTTTTAGTCGTATCTGCTTGTGATGAGGAGTGTGGAATCTAGTTTGCCCTGGTAGGTGTTCAGCTTGAGTTTATACATCTGAGAGTCGGCTGACGTTTACAGTTATTATCTGATTTGTAGCTGTTGATATGGCATTAAATGATCATATGGCCAGAAAATAACTTTCTATCTTAAATTGACTTTTTAGATGCATTTATCATAAGTTATGATCGTATCCAACACTGTAAATACTAAAGATATTGGCCTATGATAATAACTAATAACCCACTTCCCAGGGTGAACTATCTGTTCGGCTCCCTGTCCCTGGCTTTAGATATACAATTGTATGAGTTTTAATATATGGGTATAATATGCTGGTGTCAAGACTAGAATGATTAAACAGATCTAAGTTTGATTTTCATATTTTATATGAAGTTGGCTGCCAAGTGCCCGAAATTATCTAGGAATTGAATGGACAATAGAGCTACAAGGATGAGGAGCTAATGAGTAGGCTTTTTTCTTGGTAAGCATCTGTTCTTTAGGGGTCCTCTGAATCTTTACCATAATTCAATGTTGTAAATGTCGTAGTCAACATAGATGCAAGCTGGTGGATTTATGGTATTGTCCTCATCAAATTTTCTACTCATTGTTTAGAGTTATTTTGCTTCAAATTTTCATAACCATGACTTACTTCTTGCAGCTACAACTTGTAATACGTTTTGAATCTGTTTTCCTAGGACTTTGCAATTTCCAGTATCCATACATTAATTAATTTCTTTAGAATATGTTATCTTTACTTTTATATGTCATTATCTGCCAGCTAAGATGATTCGGTCTTTGTTTCCCTTTTACTGAATAAAGGTGCATTGGGCCGGCTTTGACAAACTAGAATGTGAGGGAGGCGTCTGTAGGCAGGTTCTTTTATTAGGGTATCAGTATGGTTTCCAGGTTTGGGATGTTGAAGACACTGATAACGTGCACAACTTAGTCTCCAGGCATGATGGTCCTGTTTCTTTCATGCAAATTTTGCCAAAACCAGTTGCGTCAAAGCAATCTACTGACAAGTTTTCTGATAGTCAGCCATTGCTGGTAATATGTGCTGATAAATCCTTTTCTGGAGGCAATGACCTCTATGGGGAATCAGCTAACTCTTGTAATATGAGCGTCCAACATAGCCCTGAATCAGTGAACAATTGTTTTGTTCCTACCGTAGTCTGGTTTTATTCCTTGAAGTCTCAAACTTATGTTCAGCAGCTAAAGTTCAGATCTGTTGTTCACTTAGTAAGATGCAGCTCTCAGGTGATCTCTGTTTTACAGGCAGCTCAGGTATATTCTGATCATATCCTAAGTTAGCATATATACATGATTATCAGAGTTTATAAAAAGTGTTACTTGAAGCTTTTGATATAGAAAATCGTTTTTTGTGGTATAGATACACTGTTTTGATGCTGCAACCTTAGAGAGAAAATATACCATCCTCACAAATCCTGTTGTTATGGGTTGTCCTGGATCCGGAGTTCTGGGTGTGGGACCACTTGCAGTAGGTCCCAGGTGGATGGCTTATAGTGGAAGTCCTGTCACAGTCTCAAATCCTGTGCGGGTCAGTCCTCAACATATTACCCCTTCTGCTAGTTTTCCTAGTCCCTCTTCCAATGGAAGGCTGGTTGCACATTATGCCAAAGAATCAAGCAAGCAACTTGCTGCTGGTATTGTGACTCTAGGGGACATGGGATATAAGAAGCTCTCCAGATACTGCGCCGATCTTTTACCTGATGGGAATGATTCTCAATCAGGAAGTGTTCGCATCAGGGTGCAGGGGATTGCTGATGATCATTCAGTGGATGCTGACCATGTTGGAATGGTAATTATTGTTTTTCTCAAATACATGCCTCTTACAGTCGTGAAGTTGGTCATGTACTTGTGCTCATTTGCAGTTCTTTTTACTTCCTGATAGATTTCTCTCTTTCAATGGTTACATTTATTCATAAGTCAAACAGAACTCACAAGTTGCTGTAATTTGACTCACTGCTCTTATTTCTTTATGTTTCTTCTGTGCGTAAGAAATTTACTGCTGTTAATTATTCTTGTTTACAATGGTATCCTCTTTACTCATTGCTTTTGTTGTCTCAGCATAATCATGGTTCTTTTCCTTCTTCCTTCACCCCCGCTTTTCTCTTACTTGGCTGGTCAGGCATGGTTGTGTTATATTTTGCCTCCTATCAGTGTGGTGTCTTGATTTTCTCAACATAATATAGTCCATGCAGGAACTTCCTAAATATGTCTAATCTTTTGGAGCTTTTGTCCCTTGGATTTTGTCGATGTGCATCAGGTCATTGTTAGAGATACTGTCAGCAAAACAATTGTAGCCCAGTTTAGGGCTCACAAAAGTCCTATTTCATCGTTGTGCTTTGATCCTAGTGGTACTCTGCTGCTGACAGCTTCAGTTCAGGGGCATAATATCAATGTTTTCCGAATAGTGCCTGAATTATCTTCAAATTCCCCTGGAGCTGATCCAGGATCATCATATGTCCATCTTTACAGGCTGCAACGTGGTTTCACGAATGCGGTAAGATCAGGATGTCTTTGTATTCAAATTTTCGTTATTGAACCTGTTTACTTTATCCACCCTCCTTGTCTCTTAGACCATAGAGAAATTATCTTATAGGTTTCCTTTTTGGATTTTTTAGGTGATACAGGACATCAGTTTCAGTAATGACAGTCAATGGGTTTTAGTAAGTTCCTCAAGAGGGACGAGCCATCTCTTTGCCATATCTCCTTCTGGGGGCTCAGTTAGTTTTCCATTTGCTGATGCTTCTTTTAGAGATAGAAGTGCTGGATCCTCAATGATGGCAAAACCTGGACCTCGAGGGCCACTAAATTCAGGTCTACAGGTTCTCAGTCAACAGAGCATCTGCGTCTCTGGCCCCCCAATTACACTCTCTGTTGTCAGCAGAATAAGGAGCGGAGGCAGGGGTTGGAGAAATACGGTAAGTGGCGCTGCTGCAGTTTCTACTGGGAAGATAAATTCCGTGTCAGGGGCTATTGCTTCGGTGTTCCAATACTGCAAAGGGAACGATGTACACGGTGATACCAGCTTCTTGAACACAAACAGTCACCTGTTGGTGTTCTCTCCTTCTGGGTGTCTTAAACACTATGTAATGCGTGGGCATTCTGGACTTGATTCTGTGACAACTTTGTCTGGAGTTGATGCCACTTATGAATCAGGTTTTGATGCTGAAGCACAAACTTTTGTGGAGGCTATCCAGCAATGGAATATTTGCCAGAAACAAAATCATAAAGAACGGGATGATAATGCCAACTTATGTGATCAAAATGGTAGATATTCTGCTATCAGCAGTACAATCACAAAAGATAAGCTCACTTTGGAGGAAAGGAATTTGTATATATCTGAAGCAGAGCTGCAGACACATCAAGCCCGGATTCCACTGTGGGCGAAAACTGAGGTACTTTAAGATGTGAAGAAAATCTGCGTGGAGTAGTAAACTTTGAGTTCCGTCAACTTTTTAAATTGATCCCTTCTTTGCTTTTATATCGTCGCAGATATGTTTTCAGCCAGTAGTGTCTGATGGCATTAATATTGATGGGGAAGGTGGGGAGATTGAGATTGAAAATATTCCTACTTGCACTATTCAAGTGCGGTCAAAAGATCTGGTTCCAGCATATGATTATCTTCAATCTCCCAGGTTCCAACAATGGAGACGTGCTTTTACTTTTTGATTTATGGCTGATAGCTGAATGCATTCTTATCATTTTGTCTTCCTCTCCACGCCGTACCTCTATTTCTAGGCGCTATGATGTGTTATTGATGGTGTTTAACTATTTTCACAAAGGGCAAAAATGATTAATAATAGAAAGCAGGGATAGTTGCTAAGTCGTAGTTTGTAGCATCTTTTCATAGTTGTGTTAGCTGTCTTTTGTTCATTTCCCCATGTATTATTTCATTTAACCTCCTTAATGTTGATATTATCCTATTAATGGATATATCTAGAGCTTCTAAAGTATCGCCTTCATTGTTACTCAGGACGGCTGTCTTAAATAGCAACAACAATGGATCAATATTGTGTCGGGGGTCTGATGTATCTGAGAACATTAAGCTTGCATGCTGGAGTTCTGAGTCGCTTGACTCTATTCCAAACGGTGGCATGACAGCTGCTGAATTGTATAATGGCACTGGAGAAACAGGGTTGGATGGTCTTCAGATGCCAACAGAGAAAACCAAAGGCTTTGTATATAATAATGACAGCCCTAAAGCAAATACTCGGCTTGAGACTATAAATACTAGAGAGAGCTCCATGATGAGGACCCAGTCGAAGCTTGTAAATAGTATCATAGGTGGGCTCAGGATGGAGAATCAAATTAAATGCAGAGGTGACCAGTTTGATTAAGGTAACTAAATCTCCTGGTTTATATAGTATTTCATAGTGATGGGGGACTCATGTTATTCTTGCCCCGTTAACTTTCAATAAAGAGAATGCAACAAATGTTTTAATAATTGTCACACTTTTGTCCACATACCGTGGGCTAAGTAGGCTTGAACGTGCTTCTAATTGCTAATATCATCAATGAATACTTATAAGATCATGTCCATATTGTTTCTTTATCTGACCCTTCCTATAGATTGGGAGTTTAGCACGTGTTATTTTTCATTCTAGCGAACCAAAAGTCTCTGTAAAATTATTTGTCAATATTTGGTTATGTCCGTGTATGGTGCACACTTGAAACATTACGCTTGTGAGGCCCCATAGGTCTGATTCTAAGTCTCATCAACTTCAATACTTCATGTAGCTGAACTATTATCCTACGTTTGTTTCTTCCAAGTTGTGTGAAATATTAGCCAAAGCTACAAAGATGATAAGTAAATATAATAAACTTCTCTCTAAAACCTTAAAACTTTACCCATTTTGAAAAGAATACGGCCATGGCATGTGAGGGGGCATGTGAAGACGAACAATAAATACAATAAATCACTCTCTAACAGTTTAACCTTTTAGATGAGATAGTGAATTAATAAAAGCAGTTTGAGGTACGATATGCAAGCAAATCTATGCCGACGCTTTTATGGAGGAACTTGCACTGGATGCACTTTATATATTTGAATTCTATCTTTCATAACTTTTGTCCGATCCGAGTTAAATTTCCAGTTACATGACTCGTTGAATTTGAAATCATGCTGTTAGTTGAGTATAATGTTTTCATTGTATATTTTGCCCAGGTGTGCAGCTATTCTTTTATTTTCCTGAAAAGTTTCTTTGAATAGTGAATATTGCTGGTGGATTTGTAGTACAGAGCAAGGAATAGGGACTTTGATTGTGATGGGGAATATTTGTCTCAACTTTGTAAAATAGACCTCGAACAAATATGTATAGCAATTATTATAGTTGCAGTATGTAAATAATGGAATAGCCTTACAACAGTTTTTGCTCGTGTATCTTCTTGTTCTTTTTCCTTATTGTTACTTATCTGGTTTTGCATGCTTGCTGGAAGCATTATAGATCAAAGCAGCCAGGGACAGATCCATACTTGAGGTTGTCGGGCTGCACCTACTACATACCCACAAAATGCTTTAAAATACCTGTAAAATACTTTGATATATGTTGATTGAAAAAACATGTAGATCTTACAATCTCACTAGTTTTGGTCTCCAAATCACTTTTTTTTTTTTTCTGTTTAATTACACTGGAAGCGGATGTCAATTACAAAGTTGTTATCTTAGAGGATGTCTTGTCCCTTTTATATGTTTTCAATAGAATTAACAGCTGAAAGGGGTATAATCTTTACAGAGTGTACTCCAATAGAAATGGAAAGCCCAATGTTCGTTATTCCGTTAGTACTAAATAATCTATGATACTTATAATTTGGGTATTGCTTCTAGAACTAGCGCTGAAGTGACTGTAATGTGGTTGGGACTGAAGAAGCTAGTTTAAATAGGAGTTACAAATGTTAAGATCAAAACGGACTCACTGACCCTTGTTCTTATGTTCTAGAACAACATCTCGAGCAACAACCCCTAGTGATCATAGGTTGATAATTGTCGAGTTATTCTTCAATAACATACAAACTTTCAAGTGAAACATGTTTATAGAAAAACGAACAAATGTGCTGATTTACTTGTTAACTTCGGCTTTGGTCAATCCTTTAGAGAACACTATTTGGATCAATCTTCAGTGGTTTTATAAACTCAGTTTGAAAAAGATAAACGAAAAAAAATTACCCCTAAAATTATCAACGGCTTTTAACCCAGTGCTACGCCTCCCATTAACCAAAAAAAAAAAAACTATATTGTGGGGTAGTTGTGATTGTAGTCCCAGCCTACAATAACACATTTTCGCCCTGGTGTGTCTAAAAAGTGATTACAAATTGTGTTTACGCAGAAAAAGAAAAAAGCTGCCTACTAAGAAATATGCCATGCCAACTATAGCAATTGCTCTTGCTATATGATTAATATTTAATTTCTACAGCGTGTGCAATTATCACACAAATTAAAGCTCATGTATCATGCTGCCTGCAATGAAGCATTATCTTTTGGCAATAAGATTCACATTTAATCTTACAGCGTTGCAAATATGACTTCAAAAACTTTTATGGAAGATCTTTGAATCTATTAGGTCAAGGAGATAGATAATTATTTCTTAATAGTACAAATAACACATGTACATAGTTCTTCCATTCTCTAATTAGTCTAGCTAGCAAAGGATGAGTTGCAAATGTTTAAGATGATTTATATCCTGATGATCGAAAAGGTTAGTGATGTTGTAAGGAAGGAAAAATTGCACAAATAGTCTTTATTGTTTTTCTAAAATTTTAAATTTATTCTTATTATTTAAAATTATCTAATTTAGTCTTTATTATTTTTTTAAAAAATTTCAAATTCATTCTTATTGTTCAAAATTTGCCAATTTAGTCTCTATTGTTTCTAAAAAAAAAAATTTAATTTAGTCTCTATTGTTTAAAAAAAAATAATTCAATTTTAGCCACTTTTAGCATGGACTAAATTGAATTTTTTTTGGGAAACAATAAAGATTAAATTGGCTAATTTTGAAAAATATGGACGAATTTGAAATTTTTTAAAAATAATAAGTACTAAATTGACTAATTTTGAATAATATGAACAAATTTATAATTTTAGGGAAACAATAGAGACCATTTGTGCAAATTTTCATTGTATGGGAACAGCCTCTTACAAAATACAAGAATAGATTTAGAATATTTTATCTTTTTAGTAGAGTTATAACATATAATTTAACAAACATATACGATTTTTTTTTTTCTTTAGTGTAGTTAATTGATTGTTCAGACTAAAAATGTCTTTATATTTAAAAGAAATTCAGGATCAGTAGAGTTGCAGCCCAACTACCTTCCATATACATCTATCTTCGAAAATAAGATTCGAACTCCAAAATAGGTTTGATCCTTCTTGTGCATTGATGAAGTTTTGATTTGTACACCGAATTGTATTTTATAAAAGTGCATTAATATGGCTAATCGATCCCTACAAAATTAAAAAAATGATCTTGCTATAATTTTCATCCCAACAGACCAACAACCAAGCTTCAAACATCTTCCTAGTCATCACCCTGAGCCTCCAGAAAGAGAGAGACACTGAGTCATTTTCCATTTAGAAACTCTGTTGCATCAAGAGCCCAAAAATCCACATGTTTTTCAACCTCTCACCATTCTGAAACTTCCTTTGGAGGCAAAGCTAAGCAACACCAAACTCTATATACACACACACACACACATATATATGAATATGTACATTATAAACGTCTCAACTTCAAAACCAAGCCAAAAACAAAACGTATAATAGCCTCTTCAAGTCCCATGTCTCTTTCCCTAAAACAACCCTTATGAAGGTTTTGAAAAACTCATCAGCAAAGCTTTTCATATCAAACCTTCATGCTAAGCAAGTTTAGGTGACTGATAACAACATCAAATACCATCAAAACCTTCCTTTTACAGCATCTCTTCAATATGGTCTTTGCAAGATTAATGCCAAAACCATAACCAAGAACAGAAGAGGTGTACGACTCTGTGTGTGTGTGTACATGTGTGTTCTCTCCTGTGCTGGCTAGCTAGCTTTTGAGTTCAAAAACACGAAAAATGCAGCTTCATATATCACCAAGTTTGAGGCATGTAACAGTTTTGCCATCGAAAGGTTTGAGAGAGTTCATCAAAGTGAAAGTTGGTTGGAGAAGATTTTCGTATCGCATGGTGTTCTATTCGCTGTTGTTCTTCACGTTGCTTCTTCGTTTTGTGTTTGTGTTAACTGCTGTAGATACCATTGATGGTGAGAACAAGTGCTCAAGTATAGGTATGTATGTGATCACTTCTTTTCTCTCTGATTCATATAAACTTATGTACCAAATTGTAAAATTAACGAGTTGTTATTCTATTA
This sequence comes from Ehretia macrophylla, assembly GCA_037974665.1. Taxonomy (NCBI): domain Eukaryota; kingdom Viridiplantae; phylum Streptophyta; class Magnoliopsida; order Boraginales; family Ehretiaceae; genus Ehretia; species Ehretia macrophylla. The sequence goes on from CM075772.1 coordinate 26,206,450, forward strand.
GTTCGAACTAATATCAAGTTTTCTGTGAACTTCTATATATAATACATGTGACTCACTTCATTTTTCACCAACGACATGTCAGTCCGGAGTTTTATTTTTCAACATTAACAGCTTTGTTGTCAGAATTAAGAGAATAACGAGTAGAAGAAATAGTGGTGATTATGCTAAATCACAAATTCATCTATAAACTTAATTAACTGTTGGACATAATTTAAATTTATTTATTAACTTCAACATACATGTCTAAAAACTTAATTAAACTGTTAGATATATTATTTCTTTATTAATTTTAACATAAATTCTCACGTGTGGTGGGATTGCACCTTGTACTTAGACAAAATTTTAAAATATGTGAGTGAGACTTAAATGGGTGACCTGTGTGAGCCAAGTTATTTAATGTGGTATTAATGTTTAATTAACAAAGGTCTGATCAAGTCTCACTACAATTATTTAAAAGATTATGTTAACGTGCAAAACAATCTCGCCTCACATGCGAGAATTTGTTGAAATTAATATAATATACAAAATAAACTCTTTTTTCGAACTGTTTAAATTTTTAAATAACGCAATTATTTTACTATTAAAGATTATTTTACTATTAAAGATTAGTTTTTCTGTTAAGAATCTTCCTTTTTTTTCATTCATCTTTTCCTTTTTGTGTTAATCTGAATGATGATTTAACTTGAGATTCATTAGTTAGAATATTGAGAAACTAGTGGGGCATTCTTACATGCATGCAACCTAAAGTTGATACTAAATTATCCTAATATATAAATTGTCGATATACAACATTAATAGCCTTCCAAAAAACTGGCAAAGAATTACCTAGCGCTTATATTAGTTTTTCAAAATTTGATTTTCATGACACAGAGATATTGATCATGGTTTTACTCACCATGACATCTTCATGCAAATACTTTGTTGATTTTTAGAAAAAATTGTTTTATTGCTTATTGTCTTCAAACGCGTATCCTCACGTGAGATGAAATATTTTTTGATTTAGCCTCTTATGTGGACATTATTATTATATTTTTAAATAGGTGATAGCAAACTCGAGCTCATGATCTTTTTAGTAATTTGGACTCTGATACTACATTAGTTAATCATCTCATGTAAAAGTTTAGCAATTAATGAGAAATAATTTTATTATTTATTGTTTTCAACCCGTAAGTTCCCTTTAAAATGATACAATTATTAGTATGGTATGACTAATGCTGAATACAATGACCAAATTTTAATTTTGATGAAATGCAGGTTGCTTGAGGAAAAAATTAGCACCAAGAATTCTGGGAAGAAGACAGGAACCAACTGTAATCTCCTGACCCAATTATTCCTTTCAAAATTTCCCACTCAATAATAGCACAAAAACTACTTATTATTCAATTATTCTTAATTACTTTTTGTTTTCAACCGTTCTTGATTTCATCATTGAACCTTGAACGAGCATTAATGTTTTATATCTCCTAGGTGATGCTTCACCCTTCCCTATTTAATAGAACTTTTACATCAATACATGGAATTTTACGTAAAAAGTAGGCGAAGCATTATCAGGGTGATATTAAGCATTACTCGTGTATATCCTTGTCCTCATTCAATATGCTTTCTGCTAGGTCCCGGAAGTGATATACCAAGTACTGGCGGTACCTGTAGAGCAGGATAAAGTTCAAGGAGGGCCTGGAATCCCTCAATCTTTAGAAGAATTTGTTGCTGAAATGAAAGACAGCAGATCAGATGCCAAGACCTTTGCTGTCAAGCTTAAAGCCATGGTATTATATTGTAAAAACCGATTAGCTTTATGTCAATTCTGCATTAGATTTGTGGGACAACACAAAATCACAGTTTTGCAGCAAGCACATGTTGCCGTCTGAGCATAAACGAATCACATTCATAGGACGAATAAAACGATCGATAAGAAAGGCATACACAGACGCAATGAACATACCAAGTGACATTTATATCTCTGTATATTCCTGTAGTTTCAATATCATCTCAAATGGTAGCATACAAGTTACTAAATAGTGTCAAAAGCGCCAAACAGCAGTTATATTTCATGTTCTCAAGGAAGAACAGAGAATATAAATTTGCAGTGGCTCTGGATCTTTAGTTTATAGACAATGAAATGAATCATATTTGTGTAACTTTCTCTCAGGTCACGCTCCTTGAGCAAAGGACTAGAACTGCTAAAATCCAAGAATACCTGTATCGGCATGTGGCGTCCAGCAGCATACCTAAACAGCTGCACTGCCTTGCTCTAAAACTAGCAAATGAGCATACCACCAATTCTAATGCCCGTCTCCAGCTCCCATCGGCAGAATTTGTCCCAGCGCTCGTTGACAACTCTTTCTTCCACTTTGTTCTTGCTTCTGACAATGTTCTTGCTGCCTCTGTGGTTGCATCATCACTAGTTCGAAACTCATTGCATCCAGAAAAGGTTGTCCTACACATAATAACAGACAGAAAGACCTATTCACCGATGCAGGCGTGGTTCTCATTGCATCCTCTAACACCTGCAATCATTGAGGTCAAAGCGTTGCATCACTTTGATTGGATAGCAAAGGGGAAGATTCCAGTGATGGAAGCGATGGAGAAAGACCAAAAGGTGCGATCACAGTTCAGGGGAGGGTCATCGGCCATTGTAGCAAATAATACCGAAAAGCCTTATGTCATTGCTGCAAAACTGCAAGCCCTCAGTCCCAAGTATAACTCTCTAATGAATCAAATAAGGATACATCTTCCAGAGGTAAATCTTAAGATTTTGTTTGTTGCATCTGCTTATATTACTTGAAACATCACTCTTGAATCCATGCTATTTGTCACTGCAGTTATTTCCCAGCCTTAACAAAATAGTCTTCCTAGACGATGACATTGTAATTCAGACTGATCTTTCACCTCTATGGGACATCGACATGAATGGGAAAGTAAATGGAGCAGTTGAAACTTGTAGGGGAGGAGACAAGTTTGTGATGTCAAAACGGCTCAAGAGTTATTTAAACTTTTCGCATCCACTGATAGCGAAGAATTTTGATCCTAACGAATGCGCATGGGCCTACGGCATGAACATCTTTGATCTTGAAGCTTGGAGAAAGACAACTATAAGCAAGACATACCATTACTGGCTTGAGGAGGTAATCTCATAAACATTGCATTGAAAATTGATAGTAACGCAATTTTCAGAAAATGCAAACTTGTAAGCTTTTGCTAATTGCTGAAGACATTAACTTAATCTTACCTTCTCCTTTTCCTTTTCTTTGGCAGAATCTGAAATCAGATCTAAGTTTATGGCAACTAGGAACATTACCTCCAGGATTGATTGCGTTCCATGGTCATGTACACATTATTGATCCCTTCTGGCACATGCTGGGACTCGGGTACCAGGAAAACACAAGCATTGCAGATGCCAAAAACGCCGGTGTCGTCCACTATAATGGCCGAGCAAAGCCTTGGTTAGATATAGCATTTCCACAGCTTCGGCCACTGTGGGCGAAATACGTCAACTTTACAGATAAGTTTATCAAAAGCTGTCATATACGAGCATCTTAGAGCGGGTTCATGGTGAAGTACTGGTGGCCATTTTGCTCGTAAATGAGAAAACAGAGAACTGGGAGAGAGTTCTTCATACATTGAGGGCCTACAGGACTGGTTTCAGATGATACAATCTCCAGGCATCCATTTTTATCACCTTTTCTTCCTTGATTCTCTGTCTCATTCAATATAGTATCTTTTATTTTCTGAGACAACAGTTATGATTCAATATAGCTCGAAGAAAATAATTGTCATCTTAGCGCAGAGCGATTTGAGCATTGTAATTCTAAAAGTACATTAATCACAAATAAATCAGAACGAAAAGAGGCAAAGCAATATTGAATCATCAGTATGCCAGTTGCGAAAAGTAACTTTTTTTTGGGACATTCTAACTAAAAGATTATCAAAATTCTCATTCCAGAGAATAGTTTTACAAAAAAGTGAGAAAACAATTTCCATTATCCTCACGAGCAAGATCACACCCTTCATTACGAGCTTGTACACATGCTTCTAGAGAGACTCGGTTAGCAACAACACCTGGCGAACTACCAAGTTGTATTATTGCACTCACTTTCTTCCGGTTACATTTGACACCAATTTCTTCAAGAACTTTGCGGACTTAGTAATTGGCGAGTTGATAGCCATCAAATTATACAAAACATTCTCAACTTCAGTGATGGAAGGCCGCGTTTTGAAGCTTGAAACCACTTTCAATTCACCTTCTTCTTCAACCAACACACTCCATCTTTCACCACTCAAAACACCATTTCTTACACACTTAAAAACCACTCCTTTTCTCTTACTCAAAATCCCTCTAACCTCTAACCCCATAAATGAATACACCACATCAAATGAACCAACAAAACTACTCAGCTCATCATCAAGATTGTTCTCCTCCTCATATGACCATTTTGGGTTAAAAATCACCTCTGGCTTTGGATACAAACTGTCAGTAACGGTTTTCATAGCCGCCAACTGTGAAGCCTCTGGAGCCAAAAACACTGCAACATCAGCAGAATTTAAAAATCTTGTATCTTCATCTAAAACTGATGAAAGATCAATGTTTTCAATAACAATGTTTGAAGATGTTGAACCAAAAGCCTTAACAGCAGCTTGTGTGAAGCTTTCACTAGACCATAGGATAAGAATTTTGATCTTTGAGCCTTTTCTTTTGATGGGTATGTCTCGAAAGATCTCAACAGCAAGTTGAGTGAGTGAAGAAGGTGAATCATCTATGACTGGGATTTCGACTCGAAATCTTGGTTGCTTTACTTTCTTGAGCTTACCAGCAGCAAGTTTGGTGTTGTTGAGAGGCTTCTCTAAGGTGGATGAGAGGGAGGTCTTGGCTTGAAGAATGGCTTCTTCTTTGGTGGTTGGTGGGGTGGGATTAGAAATGTTGCATTGTGGAGAAAATGAAAATTTTACTGATTTATGCAATGATTTTGAGGAGAACATAGGCAGATGAGATTGATGATGTTGCATTTGTCCATGGAATGTGAAAGATTGGTGAAGAATTCTTGGTTGTTCAAAATTGTGTACATGGTTTGGTGTTTTGATGGTTTGAAGATGGACTTTGAGGAAAATGGAAGCCATTATTAACTTCTAGCAGAAAAAGGCCGCCATTGTCAACTGTAAAAATGGAGGTGCAAGCCCACTTCAGAAAAAGGCCGCCATTGTCAACTGTAAAAATGGAGGTGCAAGCCCACTTCAGAACAAGAAGTTGAAAAAAGATGACAACAGTCAGATTAAGATAAGGAAAGATTGCATGGAAGATTCACAGCCTCATAAAACTTCAGCATGATAAAATGTGGCATTGACTAAAAACCATAAAAAAATATTGGAGTATGCTATGAAAACAGTAATATTACGGCTCCCACAATTCCGTCCCATCCATCCTTAGTCACAAACCGTGTATTCTTGGTATACCTAACGTGTTAATCGGCCTTAAAAATTCAAAAGATTTGTCCCAGGCTTTTATTGACATCCTAAATTCAATTGCAATCATGTGCACAATCTGATCAGACACCGAACACGGGAGAGCTCAACGCGGGAAGAATGCATGGTTCCTTAGCACTTCATGGGACCAACGTTCGCAGTCCTCTTTCCATAAAATGCCTGAAGCTGCTGGTTGGTTTTCATTTAAAGAAACTAAGTATAAACAGCTGATACAATGCTAAGACCATCTTTACATCTATCCTCTTCGATTTGTTTCCTTTTATCAAGTTAGATAAATCAACATATTTATGACTTTGTTTTCTCTTCATCTATGTGGAACTCAATTATGCTGAATTGAGATTCACAATGCTGGCTTTCTCTGCTGCATCTGCTACTACACAATTAAGGCAGAAACTACATTAATGGGGAAAAGGCCAGATAGAACCATACACAACAATCGACTATGCAAGTATCATAAACGAAATTTACATATTAAACCATAATTGACTAATGAGGCCGGAAGATATTAGAAATCTTCCATTATCCATCAATTCCAGTTACACTGTTCGGCAAAAGCTAACTAGTCAAGACCAATGCCAATCTAAATTAAGAATTCTACTCATGGAGCAAGTCAACGGCATTGCAAGCTTTGGTTGCCAACTTAGGCAACTGGAGGGCGGAGCGTGTGATCCTGTGACGTATCAACAGCCGCAGGAGGCATGAACTGCCACATGGCAACTCCGGGGTAACTGATGACGGGGACCAATTTGTTGCCTGCAGCTTGACCTTGCATTGCAAAGGCAGCAGGAATGGCAGGAGGCATAAAACCAGGTTGTGCATTCATGGTCTTCAGTTGATGTTCCAGCTTCTCTTTCTCAGCTTTCAGCCTCTGCTTCTCATCACGAAGTTCAGTCTTCTCGGCCTGCATAGTTAGAAAAGAAGGAGCATATATAAGATAATCCTTGAGAAGAGAGGTCACCAGCGTCCAAGAAGAATCTTAAGATAATAAGGCAGAATGATAGAACAGGAAGGTTGAGCCAACCACCACAAGCATATGTATGTTGCCAGTGATTATTTCAAGGAAGAGAAAAGCCTAAAAGGGGAGAAACCAACAAACAAATAAGGAGGTATTGGAGACGGGAAAAGTAAAATTGTGATCAGGTCTCACCTTCAGCTCTTTAATTTTCTCTTGGAGACCTGAATTTGAGTCCTTCAATTTCTGGGCTTCACTTCGTAGCTGAGTCACCATGCGAACAGCATCAACCAATATAGCTGCCTTGTCTGTTTTGGGAGGCCTTCCAGGCTCAAGAATAGCACCCAATTCCATAAACCTTAACAAAAAGGCAAATTATTTCAGCTGAAACAGAGAGATAGAGAGAAAGTGGAAAGAGAAAATGCCAAAAAGGGCTGTTGGGTGTGGGTTGGAGGTGTCAAGTAAATAGAGAACATGAGCACACTTGTCGTTCAGCTTATCCCTTCGCATTTTCTCCCTGCAAGCTTTGGAACTTGATGAGGAGCACAATTCAGTTCTTGCCCTGTTGGGACATTCAGAAACATGAGAGAGACAGAAGCAATTGAGAAGAGTCCGAGAAAAGTTTCCAGACATAACAAATGGTTGAGAAAACTGTATCTAAGTATCACATAGAAAAAAATATGGTGAGGAATTGGAAATGTTTGCAAGATCCAGTGTATAACCAATCAACCTACAAGAAGCTCAATTCCTCATCTCTAATGTTTGCAGTGGTTAACATCACTTATACTCACTCAGTTGCCAATCAGCATACTAAGCAACCAGTATTCCCAAGCATTCATGAACTTTAAGAAAATTTTCCAGCCAAAAAGCATGGGCCTGAGTGGCTACCCAAGGTTTAGGGGTGAGGAAGGTTCAGTAGCGTCACAGACCTCAGTAAAAGGTATTGAAGTACATTTGTAAAACAAGTTGGTTCTACGTTTATACAGAGAATAAGTTTTAGCTCAAATCAGTGCCAACAAATTACCGGCTGAAGTTCCAATCATATCAATCACCCAAGACCTTTGAACAAAAAGGTAAATACACTGAAGACAGTGCTGCATACCTTTTTTTCGAGCCACTTTCTTTCATGCCTTCTGACTCGCCAAAAGAGCCATCAACATCCACACTGAAAGCAGAATAGACAAGAAGGAGGTAAGACAATGAACATAGCCATAAGAATTGCCAGTGCAAGTACAACAAGAAATACACAAGATGCACTAAGTTTGCCAAAAATATTCATTGCGACTTAAAGATGATGTATAAAGTACCATCTTCCACTACTTCTAATCGATATTTGCTTTTTGATTAGTACTACTTTGTACAACCGACTGATGCACAAACTTGAGTTTGCAACAAATCCTGACATCCATCCAACTGATTAACAGTTTTTCAAGCAAGTGACCGCTTTACCATTTTTCTAGAGCTTTCAAGCCAACTCAAGATGTTTGAAAACATCATGAAGCAGTTACTCACAAGCATAGTAAATTTAAGATGTAAAATCTGCCACAAATAATTGAAATTCGATTTCTTGATCTGTATCTTCAATTTTTGGAAACTTATAAAGTTCTCCTATCAAACCCTGATCAATGAACCTACAAAATCCTTCAAATTGTATCTGCATGGGTACTATATAGATAGTCTCATCAATAGAACCTCCAACTAGTTTCAAACCAATCTTGCAATGAGAATCATGCTGCCAAAGATTGCAACCACGCCTACCAAAGGACTATCAAATGGTGGGAAATGATGCTAGAGCACAATCCTTCTGACCATGAATGTCATCCCAAAAGTAAGTGTAACCCGAAATTGTCCATTGATCACATCATCCCATTTCATATAACTACATTCCATACCGCATACTAACCATTGTTAGGTGAACAGCAAGAAAACTTGTCTCTTATCACAAAGCATGTCATCACCGCTACATGCATTTTTCAACTTATACAAAACCTTAAACCTAATTTCTATTGTTCGGAAAAAACAAGAAACCTAATTTCAAGGATCAAAGAGGTGACATGAAACTTCATCCTCGCGTACTTCAGTACTCCATTCTATGCAATCTGTTGTGTCATTGCATTCTTGAACCACACTGTCACTGACAAGACACTGCCGACTCTAACTTCTTTATAACAGCTCAAGCTCATCCAAAAGTTGACCTTTTCCTATATTTCTATAAACAACAAAAAATGTCTATATACATTCTCAAATATTTTTCCCAAATTTAGTCTTCTAAAAGATTAAGCAAAACAGAAAAATTTATTCTTTCCCTCAATTAAGCAAAATTGCATACAAATACACTTACATAATAAATGTTTCAGCAGCTGCACTAAATAAAAATATGACCCATCATGATACAGAAAAATTCAGCAAATTTACCCAAAAGCCCATAAAAGTTACAAACTTTCAACATTAGAGAAGCTAAAAACCAAAGAATTTATCCCCAGAAAAAATCACAAAAAGGGTAATAACAAAACCGAACCTTCCCAATCACCAACAGAAGAAAATATACAAAAAAAAAACCCCAAAATTTCACAATAAAAGTTTGAATCAAATTATAGCCAAATTAATCGAGGAAAAAAAGAAAGAGAATAAAAAGAGTACCTAACATTAGATGAAGCATTTAGGGGTTGAATCGGCAAAGATAACCCAGAAGCAGACGCAGCAAAATTGGCATCAGGAGCTGATATATCTTCAAACCCATAATCGTATAGCCAATTTGTTGTGGTTTCTGGAGAAACCATTTCCGTTTTCCACTCTCAGTTGCCTCCTCAAAGAAATTTCAATGATGGATTTCAATTCCGTCGTCAGGGGAAAAAATATTATTGGAATTGAGAGAGAGAGTGAGAGAGGAGAGAAGAGAAAAAGGGCATCTGACGACTGGTGAAATTGCGTGGAAATGTTTTTCTTTTTTCTTTTTTCTTTTTTTGGGGCAAATGGGGCATGCGGGTGACTCTTTGGACTGTTAAATACGCGTTTACCATTTGCGCTTTCAAGATTTGATTATCGTGTCAATACTTGTATAGAAATGACAGTAGTTAGGTTAATTGTGATTTTTATTAAAATTAAAATTAAAATTGTTTAGAAAAATTGAAATTGAAATTGAAAATTGATAGATTTAAAAACTATTATCTAAAATTAAAATTAACAGATTTAAAAAAATTGTGAATAATCAAAACTGAAACTGTTAACTTAAAAAAATTAATTTAAATAGAAAAAGAGTCCAAAAATATTAATTTAAATATAAAAAATAGTCTTTTCTTATTTAGTAAATTTTTTTTTAAATGATAATATTGGTTTAGTCTAAAACTTTTAAAAAATGTAGTGTATTTTTATTATTTTTTAAAATTTAAACATTTATTGTATATGTAGATATATATGTGTATATATATATATATATATATATATATATATATATATATATATATATATATTTGTATATTATAATAAATTATAATCGGGTTTCGGGTTTTGATTTTTTTTAACATATAAAACCAAAACTTATCGGTTTACCCGTCGACTTATAAAACCAAAACTTATCGGTTTACCCGTCGGTTTTTGTTATTGAGTTTTTATCAAGCGGATACCCGTCGTTTTCAGTTACAACGGTTATTCGTTGTCATCCCTATACTTGTACCTATTGTTATAGCCTAGTTCCTCTAGAGTTCAATATTTCGGTCTAATTGTCGAATTATTTATACCCAATGACATGGTCCAACGATAGTAAGATGAAATAATTTATACGAGATCGCAAGTTTGATATTTTTCACTTTTATGAAATTTCACTCTTGACTAACTTGATGCATGTGTAGAGGCTTATCATTACACCCGATGTTTTACCAGTTGATGATCGAACTCCGCCAAGTCCATTAAGTGCTCTACTTAGGAACATCGACATCATACGCTCTATTGAAATAGATTTTACGAAAAATTGTTGAATTATTTGTTGAACGTTAGATTTTTATATTAAATTGAAGTTGTTAACTTAGACATTTAGAATTACAACAATATTTTTAAAAAATGTTAAAGTATTTTTACTTGTATTTCGATGGACAAACATAAATGTTTTTATTTACCCTGTTATGATTATTTTCTTGTATATCTTATGTAATTGAAAAACGTACAATGAGAAATAATAACTTGGAAATGTGAGAGTGGCTAATAATTCTGTAGTTGTATATTTTATGTTTCAAGAATAAAGCATGCCATTGGAACTAGTTGTGATTTCTTTATAATTTTTTGGTACCTTTTCAACATTTCTGATATACTATAATTTCTTTACGATTCTTCAGTTTAATGTATTTGGAATTTATACTTCGAAAAGAAAAAAAAAATATTTTGCAGTATTACCTAATTAATTCATTAGTTTTACTAAATGTGATGATCTCACCATGGTGGCTATTTTGTTATCCAAGCTTTATTAAAAAATAACCTCATGACATCTTTATATTGGAATAAAGTTTTACATAATTTTGGTGCAATAAGAGTGATTCTTAATTCTCGGGTATGGAAGCAAATTTTATTACCGGATAGGAACCCTTCCCACCATATGGATAGTGAAGTCAGAAGAAAGCTCACATGTCAAGTTGCTATTGGTAAATGATGATGATGGGAAAAAGGATTGAAGATGAGTGGCTTTAAAGACTTATATTAGAACCCATATCCAATGGTCCAAATTCCACGATATGACAAAGATGATATACATGGGACTACATGTCCCTCCAGAGTGTTATTTGATTCAGATTAAAACTCATCAAAGACCTCTTAGTCTTATGGTTATCTTGAGAATTATAGTGATTTTCTAGTCTGCTTTAGCTTAAATATACCAGTGGTTATAGTTAAAATGGAATTTATACGTACTCTTGTATCTCAGATTCGTTAAATACAATTAAGAGATGTCCCTAAATTCGTACAAAATGATGTCATACTATTCTTCTCAAAATATCATAATGTTACATAAAGTAATTTTAAATTTAAACAGACTCATCGATGCCTGCACTTGTGAGGTTGCTTTTGCTAAAAATAAATATTCTTCATCTAATCTAAGGTTGTAATGGTTGAACATATATGATCATTCTGCTTTTTCATGTCTTCGTATCTAATTGAGAAAAATTTAAACATCGTACCATCGAGCAAGATATTTTCCTTGAAAGTTCAACATTTAAGTGACTAACATTTGTATTAAAGAAAGAGGTCTTGATTTTATTAAGAGAAAATTAAAGACAAAAACATGTATGCTGGAGATGTTAGCAACCTCCATCGATAGTGGTTCTAAAAGAGAGGAACAAATAATAACTTATATTTTAACTTCTTTGCTATTGCAAAGTACAATAGGAGGGTATATTTATAAGACCCAAAACTTAATGAACAAGATTATAAAACTTAAAACTTAGTCTAACTAAAAAAACCTGGAAACTCCTTAATTCAAACTTAAACTAGTGTCCCAATATATGTATTAGGGTCTGTTTGGTTAAACTGTAAAATATTAACCCTTGAATTATAGAATTTTTTTCAATAAGGCTTTCCTTGGAAGCGTTGTTGAACATAAACAATTGACTGCTTAACCTTTATTACAGAAGTAATGTTTATTATCACAAAAAATTAAATATAAAAGAAATAATTATGAGAAAAATGAAAAATTTGTAGTAAATTATTTAAAAAAATATGAAGGGGTATTTTGTATTAAAAAAAGCTTTGTGCATGATGTAAATTTTTTTTCATAAAAGCCTTTTTCAAAAAGCGTCTATTTAGATTTAAAGATCCAAATAAGTTTGTTTCAGCTTTCATACTCACTAGCAGCGCAAAACTGAGCCAAACAAATTAACCCTTAAACTCAAATCTAAACATACTTCAACAGATATCTTTTAGAGTGTAGGGAATAAAACATAAAAATCCTTGAAGATGCAAAGCACCAACTGCAAGAAGAGCACTCCATATTATCTAAAGAGTAACAATGGTAGGAAAGTTTTCCCAAAAATTAATACCAAAAGGGAGGAGTGCACAAACATTTCTTGTCTCTTCATGTTTACATCTATGTAGGTCTTTTCAAGTGTAGAAATTTTAAAAATAAATAGGCGGAAAAGGTTCCATAATCCACATAATGAGGAAATGCTTGTGAGTTGTGAAAGGGTTGGTGAGAATGAAGTTTTGCCTTATTATCAAGAAAAAGAAAGAAAAAAGAAAAGAAAGGGAAAATAGAGGTCTTGTCCCATTCAACTTACTCTTCGTTTCCTATTCCATGTCCAAATTCAAACCAAGTTAGTAATAGGTTTGTGAAAGTCTATGATAAGCATACATCTGATTTGTCAACAAATCCGAATTGAGTTCTGAATCGGTTTAATTTGTCAAAGGTTGTTAAAATCCTACCTACTATTTATAGACAAACTCGACCAAGACTCAATTAGATTTAATTTGCTCGCAAGTTAACGTTACCTGCATGGAGATTTCGTTTCCGTTTTACATCTACAAATCATCTAGTACTATAATGGCATTAAACCAGCTTTCAGAAGCGTTTTATTTTCCCGAATCCATGGTAGTAGAAGTTTTTTCAAGGCTACCCGTGAAATCGTTATTACGTTTTAAGTGTGTTTGCAAATCATGGTACATTCTCATCACGAGTCCTGAGTTCGTATCCACACACCTTTCGAATTACGCATCAACCTATCACCTTGTACGTCGCTTTAACGTTATTCCGGACGGAAGACAAATCGTGTCTTTGTTTTCCCCTACGATGAAGGCGAATTCGTCAGCTATGGACCTAGAAATACCACCACTGGTTACAAACCATGGGATATTTCATTATTTGCGAGTTTATGGAACATGTAATGGCATAGTTTGCTTAGGTCGTCGTATAGATCAGATTGCTTTGTGGAATCCAGCTACCAAAGAATTCAAGATAATCCCGCGGTCTAATATTTCTCGTCCGTCTAACGTTGAGGAGATGTATATTACCACTAGACTTGGATTTGGTTTTGATGCTAAAACTAATGACTACAAGATATTGCAAACTGTGACTTTCGATGAATTTGATGCTCAATTTGAATTGTATAGTTTGCGAAGTAATTTATGGAAAAAGTTGGAACCAACCAACAACGTGCGTCCTAGCTCTGAGTTGATGGGAGCTAGAAGCCTTTCGTTTACAAATTATAGAATTATTTGCTGGCTTGCTTTAGACCAAGAACGTGGTATATGGGAGATAGTTTCATTCAATATGAGCAATGAAAAATTTGACATCATAAAATTGCCTCCAAATATTGCAACTTTTGACGATGACGATCATGAGAGGAGGCTATTTCAGTTTAGAGAGTCCATAGCCCTTATCTACCACCAACCATACGTTTGCCTTCACATTTGGGTGGGTCAAAACTTTTCCTCTTCAGGACCCGACTCATGGAGTAAGATGTTGTCTATTAAGACTACAGATTATTTGCGTCCTTTGGAATTTTGTGAAGACGGACGACTTCTTTTATATCACAAAAGTAAAGATAATATGGTAGTGTATGATCCTCTGACTCAAGAAACTGAATCTTTTGAATTAAATGAAAGGGTGATGCCATTTCCGGCATTTGCTTTCAAGGAAAGTCTAATTTCAATCTCTTTATCAGACTTTCAAAACTGACATGACGAGGTAATGTTTGATAGTCAAATTGAAACATTTTCGTTGTAAGATGTTTCTCGTGATTATAAGGAGTAAAATGCATCATACCTTTTTGTATTTTCACAAAATTACATCATAAATCCTGTGTTTTAAAAAGTCGCGATATAAATCCTGTGTTATAAAAAATGTTGCATATAATCCCCCGCCGTCTATTTTTCTGTCAATTTTAACGTGAGTGTAATGCACACGCTTGAAATGCAAGTATGATATTTATCAAGCTTTAAAACACATGCAGAAGGACGAAAATACCCTTTTTAATATCAGTTGCTAATTTCCCTTTGTGTTTTCGATAAGGTTGTAAATGGCCCCTTGTGTTTTCGATAAGGTTGTAAATTGTCCCTTGTGTTTTTTATAAGGTTTCTAATTGCCCCTATGTTTTTTATAAAGATGTAAATTACCCCTTCAAAGATAAAAAAATAAAAAAAATTGACAATCCTAGAGAGAAAAACTATTTCAAAGTGATTTTCTTTCGATTTGAAGTTGATTTTGCAATGATTTAAAGATTTTAATCTACTTGTAAAAGAACATGATTCCAAGTGAATGTACGATTATTACTAGTTGCAATATGACTTTGAACTTCAAGTATAAGATTTATATTTTTTATGGTGGACATCAATGTTCTGTTATATAAGCTATACGTTTTTTTATTCTTTTAATTAAATAATATTTATTAGTTTAAGGTTGTAGATCTCCTTAGAAGGTAGACTAGCACATGGTTCTGATATTGTAAAATAAAAAATGTTGTAAATACTTCCCTCTAATATTAAAAAAGTGATAAATACCCCATTCTGATATCAAAAAAGTTACAAATACCCCCTTTGACGGATTTATCTTTAAACGAAGACAATTTTATCTTTTTACAAGGCTAACTAACAGAGTTAAACAGAATTTGAATTTGGGGTGTGTATGCAACGTTTTTCATAACACAAGGTTTATAACGCGACTTTTTAAAACATAGGGTTTATGATGCAACTTTGTGAAAATACAGGGGGGTATAGTGCATTTTACTCTAATTATAAGTTATATGCTTTTCCTATTTAATTTCTTCTTCACTTTTTTAATTTGTCTTGTAGACTTTTGACATACTTTTATGACGGGATGCTTTGAAATCAAATATTTTAGAGTAAATTGCTTCGGATTCCTTTATGGTTTATTAAAAGTACATAAGACCTTCATGTGGTGTCAAAACCCCCATGTGGTCTATGCCGCATTGTGTACGCACCCCAAAGTTATGTTTCTATCATATTTACTAACAGAATGTTTGAAATGACCGTATTGCCCTTAATGATATATTTACTTTTACTCTTTCCATTTACCTTTACTCTTTTGTGTCTTTTCTCCTTTTTCCTTTTGTATATATATATATATTTGACCAAAAAGAAAAATAATATATATACACGTACCACACTAGAAAAATTTAAAAAAAGAAGAAAAATAATATATAATATATATGTAACACACCACACCAGAAAAAAAAAAGAGAAATATAATATATAATATACACACACACACACACACACACATATATATACACATCAAACAAAAAAAGAAACAAATATCTATATATAATACATATACACATACATACATATATATATATATATATATATACACATACATTTGCTGGGTTTGGTGGGTGGGGTGGGGTAGGGTGGGGGGAGTCTGACGGGGTCAGGGGGTGGGGTGGGGTGGGGTGGGGTGGCGTGGGGTAGGGATCCGACGATGCTGGGGTGAGGGGTTCGACGGGGCTGGGGTTGGGGGGTAGGGTTCAACGAGGCTTGGGGTTGGGGTATGGGGTTCGACAGGGTTGGGGTGGGCTGGGGGTATGGGGTTTGACCTGACTGCTGAGTGTGTGTTAGGTTTTGCCATGGGAGAGGATGGGTAGAGAAGATGACTATTTTTATTTTATTTTATTTTATTTAATCTGTTCTTTTGGTGAAAAGAATGCATAGAGAAAAAGAAAAAGAAATAAAAGCAATATATATATATATATATATATATATATATGGATATTTTTGTACAAACAAATAACAATTTAAGCCCAAAAATATGAACAATTGCACTTAATATGCATGCAACACACTCACTTTCCATTAAAAGTAACGATTTTTTTTACGGAGATGGCTCTGATGCTATGTTTTTCAAACCACAAGGGGGTCTGGATGGGTTTTGACACCACAAGAAGGTCCTACGCACATTCGACAAATCATAAGGGGGTCTTGAGCAATTTACTCAATATTTTAAATCAGCCACATAATGGTTAACATGTTAATTGGGCTGAGTTTATCGGGTTGTAACCTAGCCCAAGTCAATAATAACCCAATTTAGCCCAACTCAATTACTAAAATACTAGGTTGAGTAATAACCCATGTAATACTACATGTTGAATTGGATTCAAATTTAAAAATTATAAATCCAACCCAACTCAGCCCAAATAAGAACTCAATCCAGTTCAATTCAGTAACTCAATCCAGCTCGATTTAGTAACCCAGTCTAACTAAATTCAGTAAACTAGCCCAGTTTGATTTGCCAAACTAGTCCAATTCAATTGAGCTCTTTTTTTTTTCTTTTTTTTTTATAAGAAAAATACTTTTTTTTTTAAGTGAAGTCAGATCGTGCATGACCACATTTTTTTTTAATAGTAAGTCAAATTGTAGAATCATGACCATAATGTTTTATTTTTATATATACATATATATAGTGTAGTCAGATCGTAGAGTCATGACCACAATATTTTTTTTTATAGTGAAGTCGATCAGTAAATAATTTTTTTTTGTGAAGTCGGATCATAGATTCATGAACATAATAGAAGTCTAGATTGTGCATGAGTCATGTGTCTCATGACCACAATGTTGTATTTGTTTTACAACTAAAAATAATTAGTTTGAACATGATTGTTTTGTTTTGATTTTTGTATTATTTCTTATATCTATTATCAATTTTTGTAACTTCAAGTTTTTAACTTAGTAACATTTTGAGTTATTTTTAAAATTTTGTATTACCTCATGATTTAATAACTCATTGATATATATTGCTTAATTTTTTGCTTAAAAAAATAAGCTGGCCCAAACTCAATCCAATTAACACATTTAACTCATGTAAAATTAATAGATCGAGTTGAATTTTTTTTTTTTTTGAATCTCACCCTATCTGAAATAATAACGATTTGAATTAACTCAACCAATTTATTAACCAGACTAAATGAGTTCACGGATCAGGCTAACCTAACTTGGTTCAAATAACATGTTGACATAATG
This sequence comes from Ehretia macrophylla, assembly GCA_037974665.1. Classification (NCBI taxonomy): domain Eukaryota; kingdom Viridiplantae; phylum Streptophyta; class Magnoliopsida; order Boraginales; family Ehretiaceae; genus Ehretia; species Ehretia macrophylla. The sequence goes on from CM075772.1 coordinate 26,223,830, forward strand.
GGTGAAACATAACAAACATATATTGATATCTCAAGAATGTCACGTCACATTTGCTAACTTGGGAAAACATCTCCACTTAACAACCCCACGAGACATAGAACGAAGTAACACCACCCACTAATATCGAATGGGACACGCTGACGTTCTTTCGTTGGTCTGACGGCTGAATGTGAACCAAAGTCCTCGAGGTACAGCGGCCCGACCCATAGATGCCATGTCCCATTTATCAGCTATTGAAGTGAAATACTAAGCTTATTTTCCAATTTAGTACAACAAAGAGAGCAATATAGATGTTGAAAACAATAAATAAATATAGTAAATTTCTGTTTGAAATTTAAGTTTTTAATGTGGTGTAATAGAGCCTAAGTTATCAAAAAATTTTGAATTCAAATATCGTTGTTACCTATTTAAAAATATTAAAATTGTTCATATGCAAGGCTAAAAAAACGAATCATACCTACATATAGGAAGACATGTTGAGAACAACACGTAAATATAGTAAATTCATTTCAAAATAATTCAAATTTTTAAATGATGTGGTAATTTAATAAATAACATTGGTATAGAATACAACGACTGAAATATAAATTCCTTAGATAATGGCCATAGGTTTTATTGCAAATTATTAAGTCAACCATTTAGTTAATAAAAGATGTAGAGGAATTCACGGGAAGAATTTGAACCCACAATCTGAAGTATTAATCAAGTTGTAGAATACCCTTTGATGTTGTATATATTTTAAAATTTTAGTTATCGCGTGGATTAGTGTTTTGGTATTGTTTTTGAGGTTATTTAGATTTTGCTATTGAATGAAAAGAGTTTAGCATTTATAGGAATTTAATTTTTTAGGCTTGTAACATATTACATTTTTGAATTTGTCTTGGCAAATTTTGAGACCTGACAAGAACTATCTCATTGCATTTAAGTGAACCATGGCGATACTGGGAAAAAAAAAAAAAGGCAAACTTTATTTTTAAAACTTTCAGTCTTCTATATTCAAAATATGATGCAAAAGAACTACCGAATTAGTCGGTGAAATGTGAAATTAAAAGACATTTAATTGTCTCTTTTTTTGGGTTTTCAACAGTCTTGAAACTTTATTGTTTCACCCCCATGTGGTAAATTTTCCACATTAATAACATAAATAATAAATACAGTAATTTCAAACTTACTGAAGTGAAATCACAATTGATACTTGTTGTCACATCTGTCGAGACCAGTGAAACTTTCATCTTTTTTTGTTATACCATCATATAGTACTTCTTAGTTCTTGGTCTGTAGATAATGGTGCCCGTGATGCCTATCATAATGCATTGGCATAGTGAGGCCTATTGTACAACCATCACAACCTTCCCTCCACCCCCACATGAACGGTTGAAGCCAAGATTCAAGGATTAGCAAGTATATTTATACAGTGACGGTGATCAATGGGAACACTTATATAATAAAAAGAAATTAATATAATAATTTTATTTTTTAAAACAAATCAATTAAAAATACTTATAAACACATTCTTAAAATCATGTCAGCTCGTTATCGTACCGTTATAAAGAGGAATCAAAAGGACATAGAAAATGGCTTGGAATGTGTGGACAGAGAGAGAAATTACCCTACATGCGCGATATCTTCCTATTATGTAGGCCTACTCAATTATCACATTACATTTCTTCCCTCATGTTTCCCATCACCTTTCCAACAAGCACAACCTCTTAAAGTCTTGGTCAATATCTTCCTATTAACATCTCTTCAACATTGCTCTAAAACAAGAAGCATATCCATCTGAGAGAGGGCTCATATAATTGATTCTTGTGAAGTGCATCAGTGTTTGCCACCAAAGTCACAGAAGGAGACCTTGTGTTAGCTTTTAATTCAGCTTATTCATCACTTTTAAGGTGATCTTATTTACGTTTACAATTATATTGATTAGATCTGCTTTAACTACTCTACCAATATACTACTTGATCATGTGTGATTATTTTTGTCTAAAAAAAACAGATCAAAACTGATCATGAGATATATTGAAGGCTTTTAACCTTACTTTTTTAGATGAATGATCTCCAAGTTGGCTCGAAATATATCTACCTTTTAGATTAACCTTTCTAAAGATCGTTTTCCTCAACTATCTTAAACAACACTTAAATAAATATTTATGATACTATACTATTCTAAAAATAAAGCATCAGGAGTTAAAATAAACTATGTAGTGTAGCATATATACTTTTCAAGATACTTGAGACAAAGTAAATAGTTAAATAAAATATTTTTTAATTTTTTAATTTTATTTCTATTATTTTAAGAGTCGCTTATTTGATCCTTATTATATACAATAGGTTGGTCCAACCAAGTCTTCTCGTACTAGGGTTGGTACATCACAGTTCTCCCTTTATCACCAACCAATCGGTTGGTCAAATGCATTGAGCAAGAAAATTGCGTAATAATTTACGGAAGAAAATTGAGCAAGGACGAACTCAGGGATAAAATTATGACCAACTAGATTGCAAGTGGCTCATTTAGTCAAAACAGAGCGATAATCATAATATACTATCAATGAGATGAACCTTGGAAGAAAGTGTTGGACAACCTCTTAAGTCTTCGTCAACATCTTCCATAAGAGCGCCTACTCAAAAATATTCCTTCAATACACGCAGTTTCATCGGAGGAATCATACAACTCTTGCAAAGTGCAGCCAAGTCTACGTACCAGCCAAACCACAGAAAGCCTTGTGTGGACTTTCAGCTTGTTGATCATCACTTAAAGGTAATCGCAATTTCTTTTACAATATATATGTTGATTATCGTATAGATGAGGGGACTGAAAATATACTATACCAGTAGAAATAACAGAGTGCTGAAGTGGATATTTTTCTAAGATTTGCTAGACTAATTAAGTAGGTAGTTGAATCAATATTCTTCATTTGATAGAGAAATGTTTTATGCAGTCATGTGGATTATCCATCGCTTTTAATGCATTAGATTTTTTTTTTTTGCAGAAGAAGACTAGGCTCCATTTGTTTGCCGTAAATAATAAAAATATTTTTCTTATTTTTTAGTATTTAGTAATATTGTAAAATAAGTCTAACTTAAAAATATTTTCAACCAATGAAAAAGTACTAGTTATAGGGAGTATAAAATGTTTCATGTTCTTTAGGAAACAAAAACATTTTCCACACTGCACTCCAATTCACAATTTAAACTATTTTTCAAGCATGGACTATAATATCCTAATTATAATTAATACTTCATTTATTACTTGTTTTATACGAAATTGTGCAAAATACATGCATACAAATACAAACATATGCACTATACTCAAGAACACAACATTCACTGCAACGCCTGGAACACGTTTGAGGCATATGTATTTTGAACACTGACAATTCACGGTCTTCATCTTACTTTTAATAGTAAAAGTGAGAATCATTAATAAAAATGGTTTATTCCTTTTCTAAAAAGTTGGGATTTTTGTCTACTTCTATTAAAAATGGAAAGGGTCTTGGTCAAAGTTATTAACAGTGATATCCTTTTTCTCTTTCTTTTGATTTATCATAATATAATGATTAATTATTCTACCCTCATTCTTAATGGAAAAGTTAACAAAAGGGATCCAACTCTCATATTTCAAAATGTGCTAGATCTAAGTGAAAGAGTACAATTTGAGAAAAATGTATTATATTTTCTATATTGTTTGTACATGTACAACCAATATTTATACAACCGTGAGCAGTCTAATGTAACAAACAGATCAACACGAATCAGTTAAGTGAGATTTTAAATTTTAAACAATTGTCTATCGTTATCACGCCCCCTCAAGCGAAGCTAGGTCAAAGACAGCAAGCTTGTGTCGCAAAGCAGTGAACCGTGGTCTAGCTAAAGGCTTTGTCATAACATCCGCTAGTTGGTCAACAGTAGAGATGAACCGAATAGACAAAGCACCCATGGCCACTTTCTCTCGCACAAAATGAACATCTACTTCAATGTGCTTCGTCCTCGCATGGAATACTGGATTAGCCGTCAAATAAGTTGCACCAATGTTATCACACCTAAGGATAGGTGGAGTGGGAGACACCAAACGCAACTCACGTAAGAAAGACTGTATCCAGCATAGTTCTGCAGTCGCAAAAGCAATGGCACAATACTCTGCCTTTGTGCTAGAACGAGACGTGGTTGTTTGCTTCTTCGCAGACCATAAGACAAGATTCGAACCCAGATAAATACAATACCCATGAGCGCTGTGCCTATCATCAAGACATCCAGCCCAGTCGGAATCTAAGTGAACATGAAGTTCTGTGTCAGAGGAAGGCCGAAAAAGCAAGCCATGAGAGCTAGTCCCTTTCAAATATCGCAGAATATGTTTTACGGTAATCCAGTGTGGCTCTCTAGTGGCATGCATGAACTGACACACTTTGTTAACCGCAAAGCTAATTTCAGGCCAAGTGATCGTAAGATACTAGAGTGAGCCAACAACACTGCGGTACAAGGTTGGATCATAAAACGGATCACCCTCGTGCTGTGAAAGCTGTTGCGAAGTGGCAATGGATTTGGCCTCAGCAAGCTTAGTGCGTGCCAGTAGAACATTAATATAACACTGTTGAGTGAGTAACAAGCCTGTAGCAGTACGAGTAACCTGAATACCCAGAAAGAAAGACAAATCCTCTAGATCTTTCATTGCAAATTGATTGTGCAGAGCAGTGGCGACGAACTGTATGGCATCAAGAGTTGTTCCTGTCAGAATAATATCATCTACATATTGTTGGGTATCGGCGCAACGGAATGGTCGGGGACAAGCAATATCACGCAGCTAAAATATGAATGAGAACAGATAAAGTAGAGACACAAGATTTACGTGAAAAATCCTCAAACAAATCGAGGGAAAAACTACGGGCAAGTAATGAAGGATTTTACTATGATGTGGAGTATTTTACAATAACCTTCTCTCTAATATAAGGAGATAACAATATCACTCTCTCAAATAATAGGAGAAACTAACTCTTACTCACAAATATAGAATAACAAAAGAGGAAGAAAAATACTCAGGAGAAAGCTTATTTTTCTTTCTGATTTGGAATATTTTGGTAATGCAAAATGGTGAGGAATGAGCCTTTATTTATAGGTTCATTCCGTACTCGAAATCAAAGCAAAGTAGCAGTGTGAAAATGATTTTCATGTGCCTAACTTTGCAGCCAAACTTTGTTGCACAAATCTTCCTTTTTCCATTGCTTTTCTCGTTTCCTTGTCTACCACTTTTATTTCTTTTCTTTGTTTATTGTTGTTCCTTTTTGACCAAAGGCTCAAAGTGAGCTTTAACCAGCTCACACATATATCAACAACATTATTGTAGCATGACTGCTAGATCTTATAAACAAAGATGTATCAGATTTGGAAGGAACAAAACCCATATGTATCAAGAAATTGCTGAGCCGAGAAAACCAAGCCCGTGGGGCCTGTTTTAATCCATAAATTTCTTTATGCAACTTGCACACATGACCCGGAAGTGTTGGATGCGTGAAGCCAGGAGGTTGAGACATGTAAACAACTTCAGAGAGCAACCCATGCAAGCATGCATTGTTGACATCGACTTGCCGAACTGGCCAATGACGAGACATTACTATAGATAGGATGATCTGAATAGTAGTGGGTTTAACCACTGGACTGAACGTTTCTATATAGTCAATTCCTTCTTCTTGATTGAACCCTTTTGCTACTAAGCGAGCCTTATACCTTTCGACTGAACCATCAGCTTTCCTTTTATTTCTAAACACCCACTTATATTCAATAACGTTGGCATCTAAAGGTTTAGGAACTAAGGACCAAGTATTATTTCGTATCAGTGCATTGTACTCTTTGCTTATGGCCTCGCGCCAATGAAAATATTTGGACGCAGTGGAATAAGACATTGGTTCACAGTCCAAGGCAGAGGGAGGAATCGAAGATTGGGCAGTAGCTGTGTATGTGACATAATCAGCAAACGTTTTTGTCTGCCGAGTACAAGTGAACGGGTAACCATTGGATGAAGAGAATCAGTCCGAGAGCTATGTGGTTGAGATGGGGATACCACATTTGGGAAAAGGAATCTGTAGGTGGTACGGCAGTGTTGGATTCATGAGGGAGTAGAGAGGAGTGTAGACATAGCGTAGAGAGGAGGACATCGTGATAAGAGAGTGTAGGCGTTGTTGTAGTTTGAGATAGTGCATTAAATGATACTGATGGGGACTTTGATGATGTCGGGGAGAGAGAACGTGAACAATTGAGTAAATTATTGTTAGGACATGACATGTCTAATGTTGACATTGATGGCATAAGAGAGAGAGAGAATGTGAGTTATTTTGAGTATTGGTATTAGGACAAGAGTTTTCCGATGGAAGGACTTCTAAGGCCAACACTAGTAGTATATGTAAAAAGTCAAAATTTCTATATGTAGAAATATTTTTGAAGATTTTTGCCTTTAGCAATATCTTTATAAATTTTCTACAATATAAAGAACTTGTAGAGGATTTCTAAAATTGGATTCAGCATTTCCAAATGTGGAGATGCTAAATCCATTCTCTAAAACTTTAAAAAAAAAAATTAAAGCCTGAAAAAAAAAATACAAGTCTCCAAAATGTCTAATTGATATTATCGATAATACAAGACATAAAAAAAATAGAATACCGTCATAAAAAATAAATAAATATAAATAAAAAGTTTAAAAATAAAAAATAAAAATTATTATTAGCAATGAACAAATATTAAAAAACAGTAATAATAAAGTTTGAATTAAAATAATATATTTAATTAAAATATGAAAAGATTTTGGAGTGAAATAAAAATAGAGAATCTATAAAATAGAGAAGCTGCTAGAGTGAAACTGAAATTTAGAGATTGAGTAAATGTAGAGAAGCTGTTGGAGTGAAATTAAAATAGAGAATCTGTAAATGTAGAAAAATTATTCAAAATCTCTATATGTAGAAAAATAAAATAAAAAAGCTGTTGGAATTGGTCTAAGGAGGAGAGAGAAGGAGACACGTGGGGCCCACTTGAGGGACAAAAGTTAGTGTGATGCTGACGCGATGTAGATGGTAATTGAGTGGAAGTTGGACTAGATAACGCTTGTGAGCGCGTGAGGGAAGATGAGAGAGAAGGAGACGTGTGAAAAGAAGAAAATAGCGGCAAACGTGAAGTGATAGGAAATGATAGTTGAGTGTTTTGCTGGATACTGGGATCTGACTGAGATAAATTTGGTAGAGTTGATGAGGATGACCCCGGTAGAGCTGAACATGCAACGTTCAAATACGAGTTTGAGATTGAATTTTGTGGCGACTGAGTAGACGAGACATGAGTTTGACTCGTAGCGGACACTGGCACATAGTGATGCGGTAGATCAAGATAAGATGAGGAGAAACCTGAGGAAATAGACTACGAATTGTGTGAACTAAGAAGACGCGTAGAAGCTGGAGGTAACACAAACAATAACAAAGATTGACAACTCATTTGAAACGGAAATAAGTTCTCATTAAAAACAACATGGCGTGACAAGTGAATTTTTCCAGTTTGCAAGTCATAACACCGATATCCAAGATGATCAGTACTATAACCAACAAATGTACAGAGAACTGATTTCGGACTAAGTTTGTCATGTCTTGTAGCACCTAGGAAAGGGAAGTAGAGACATCCAAAAACATGAAAGAAAGAGTAATTGGGCAATTTAAAAAATAATTTCTGAAATGGAGAATGACGAGGGGTAACCGAGCTGGGATGAGTTACCCACGCCGAGCTGAGATGGGCTAATTTGAGCCGAGCCTAGCACATTTAGCTAAATGCCCAATAGAAATGCTGACCCGACCCCGGAAAATCTCGACCTCAATGCCAGCTGTACCGATAGGACATAAAGCATTGATGGGACATAAAGCTGTACCACATTAAATGCTGTCAGACTTGAATTTAGTATAAATAGAGCTCCACCCTCTTCATTTTAGTGGTAACTCGTCATTAAATGCTCTCAGCTACCTTGCCAGCTTGGACATACTAATCATTTGCGTACCCGAGGAGAAAATCCAGGTCGTCACCCCGCTTTTTCTTTCTTTTCTTTGTGCAGGTGACGTAGCTGACCTGAAAAGTTTAACTCAGAGGCCAACCTGAAAAGTTCAGCTCGGCAAGTGTAGCCGACTAGTTCAACTGCGAGAATCCAACCTCGACAGTTTGGCGCCGTCTGTGGGAAAGAGTTCTTTCTATCACTCTCCTTCACCATTCACTGAGAAACCATTATGGTACAAATGAGAAGCCACAACGCACTGGTAAAGGATTCGCCTAACCCGGATGGGGACCTCGAAACCACACAGGTGCCTAGCCAAAACCCAATCCCAGTCGATGTTGGGACGAGCCAACGTATACACTTAGTCACTCAAACCAACCCCGCGGTGGATAGAGACCTCAACTCCAACCTGTCACCAGAGATAAAGATGATGCTGAGGATGTTTGAGGAACTTAAAGAACAGGTAGCTCAGCTAGCTGAGGGCTCCTTGGCTTCACAAGAAGCTACGCCGCGGCCCTTGCGTCCACAGTTTCGCATCCCAGACCCCAGGCCAAGGTCGATGCAGGACCAAGAGGGCTTTCTAGAGCCGACGGCGAGACCCGGTGAGGCGAGAGGTCCAAGGGCAGCTCAAGCTGACCCCGAGCAGGCCAAAACCGTGGCCACCATAGCCAAGGTTATCAACCAGCTCGGCGTGAGCCCACTCTCACTAGAGGTACTAGCCACGCCACTACCCACCGGCAACCGGATGCCCAACCTGGCCGTCTACAATGGAGATGGAGACCCAGCCAACCATTTGCTCAACTTCGATCACCACATGACCCTGCACAACATGTCCGACCTCATGAAGACGAAGACATTCCCGACCACCCTAGTTGGCAATGCCTTGGATTGGTTCCAGAAGCTTCGTCCCGGTTCAATTGCAAGTTTCTATTAGCTGGCTGAGGCTTTCCTCTCCCACTTTGCTAGGAGCCGGCGCACCACCTGCCACACTTCTACATTACTGCTGGTAAAACAACATAGAGGGGAAAGCCTGGGGGCTTACACAACCAGATTCAATGAGGAGTCCTTCTAAATCCCTAACCTGGAGGACTTCATGGCGTTGATGGCTTACCAGAGTGGGCTCAGGTCGGGCCCCCTCACATCCTCATTGGCAATTGACCCCGTGGATACTGTGTCCGAGTTGATGGTACGAGCAGAATGGTACATACACTCGGAAGAAATCCATCAGGTGAAGAGGGACGATGACAAGGAAAAAGAAGCTAGCAGGAAGGGAGAGACCTCCCGAGCCCAACCTGGGAGTAAAATCCAAAACGACAGAGGCAAGCAGCCCCAACAGTCAAAGCAGAACCCCCGGTTCACTATGTTTACTCCCCTCAACACCACAAGGGAACAGATCCTGATGGAGATCTAGCACCAGAACCACCTGCCTCCAGCTCCAAGGATGAAAGGCCGAACCGAGAAGCGCAATAGAACCAAGTATTACCACTACCACATGGATTACGACCACATCACCGAAGAGTGCAAAGACTTGAAACAGGAGATCGAGGCATTGATAGCCCGAGGCCATCTCTGAAGGTACATAGACCCGCAGTCGACCCGAAATCATGATCAAAGAGATAGAGAGAGGAGTCCACCAAGGTGCCAAGCTGGGGGCGGACGCTTGGCTGTGATTGAAACCATTGTAACAGGACTGGCTTCGGGAGGCGAGACCATGACAGTTTGGCAGGCTGGAAGTGTTACGTTCGGGTTGGGAGGGAGTATGGACCCGTGCAGGGCCCGACCCTGGGGATTGAGAAGCTCACCTTTTCCTCAGAAGACTTGGAGGGGGTAATATTGCCCTACGATGACCCACCGGTGATCAGTGCTAAAATAGCCAACTTCATCATAAAAAGGCTGATGGTGGACACAGGAAGCTCGATGGAACTTTTATTCCTCAGCACTTTCGAGCAAATGGGGTTGGACATGAGCCGACTCAGGCCATTGAGGGGCACTTTAGCTGGTTTCACTGGGCAAGTACACCGAGCTGAAGGAGTTATTAACCTCCCGTTGAAGATGAAAGATGGAGGTAAGCGGGTTTCAATGCAAGCCAACTTCATTGTGATGGATTACAACTCCACCTACAACGGAATTCTAGGTCGGGTAGCGCTCAACCATTTTAGAGCTATCCCTTCCACCTACCAACAGGCCCTAAAATTCCCGACCTCGGCTGGTACAGCCACCATTTACGGAGCCCAGCTCTCGGCCCGGGAGTGTTATGAAAACTCACTCCGACCCAAATATCAGGTTGGCTGGGGACTAGACTTGCCCGAAGAGAAGAGGGATGCTAAAAGAGGCAGCCCGGCTGAAGACCTTTAGGAAGTGGAACTTTTCGATGAAACAAAGAGGGTAAAAATCGAAAGTGAACTCTCTGCCGACCTCAAGAAAGGTATAAGCCAATTTCTCCTAAAAAATAAATACATATTTGTATGGTCTGCCTCTGACATGATAGGTATTGACCTGAGAGTGATTGAGCATCACCTGAATGCCGACCCGAATCACTACCCGGTGAAACAGAAGCGCAGGTACTTCCACTATGATAAGCAACAGATCATAGCAGAAGAGGTAGACAAATTGGTAGACGCCAGCCACATAAAGGAAATCCAGTACCCAACCTGGCTATCCAACGTGGTGCTGGTAACCAAGTCCTCAGGAGGATAGAGATTGTGTATTGATTTTACCGACCTCAATAAAGCTTGCCCCAAGGACTGATTTCCTCTACCTCAGATTAATCAAATGGTGGATGCCACCTCCGGGTTCGAGCTACTCTCCTTTATGGATGCCTTCAAAGGCTACAACCAAATCAAGATGGCTCCCAGAGACAAAGAGAAGACTGTCTTCACCACCGATAAAGGCCTCTACTACTATGAGGTCATGCCTTTTGGTCTCAGGAATGCTGGAGCCACCTACACTCGGATGGTGAACAAGGTCTTCAAAAATCAAATTGGCCGAAACATGGAGATCTATGTAGATGACATGTTGGTTAAGAGCAGGAGGGCGGAAGATCATGTAACCGACCTGGCTGAAGCCTTCGCCGTAATGGGACACTTTGAGATAAAGCTGAACCCAGAAAAGTGCGCATTTGGCGTCAAGGCAGGAAAGTTTCTGGGCTTCATGGTCACTGCCCGTGGAATAGAAGCCAACCCGGAGAAGGTTCAGGCGATACTTGACCTGGCGCCTCCGACCTACGTGAAAGACATCCAAGTGTTGGTAGGTAAGATCGCGGCGCTCAGCAGATTTATGTCCAAGTCGGCTGACAAGTGTGCGCCACTGTTTAAAATATTGAGGAATCCTAAGAACTTTGAATGGACCACGGAATGCCATAACGCCTTCCAAGAGCTGAAAAGATACCTAGCTTCGCCACCTCTGCTATCCCGACCTGAGGTGGGGGAGGAACTGGTACTATACCTAGCATGCTCGGGGACAGCAGTAGCGGCGGCATTAATCCGAGAAGAAGGAAAGGAACAGAAGCCGGTCTATTATGTCAGCAAAACCTTGCAAGGGGCTGAGGTGCCGAGATTGGGATCGACCTTAGATTCTCGTCTATTGCTCACCCTCAAAGTAACGGCCAAGTTGAAAGGACTAACCAAATCATTTTGCAGGGCCTGAAAACCAAGCTGGAGGAAGCGGAGGGCCAGTGGACATCAATTCTTCTCGAGGTATTGTGGGCTCAACGGACCACCACCAGCTCGGCAACGGAAGAATCGCCCTTCGAGTTGACCTTCGGTACTCAAGCAGTGCTGCCAGTGGAGATCGGGTCTCCGACCAGTAGAACCCTCCACAATGATCCAGAAATAAACTAAACACGGATCCGTGAAGAGCTCGACCTCTCCGAAGAGCTCCGAGCTAAAGCTCAAATTAGAATGCTGGCCAGCAAAGCTGCCACGCAAAGAGCCTTGGCCAAACAGGTCAAGCCTAAGCCTATTAAGGTTGGCGACCTCGTACTCAGAAATGCCATCTTTTTGCCGCGCTCAAGTAACAAGCTATTCCCGAACTAGGAGGGACAATACGAAGTTGTGAAAGAAGTCCGACTTGGGACCTTCTACCTCCGCGACAAGAACGGGAAGCTATTGAAGAACGCTTGGCACTCAGAACACCTGAAGTGGTATTTTGTCTAAATGGCCCCGAGCCGAAACCTCTTGTAACGGCACGAGCCGAAAAATCTTGTAACGGCTCCGGGCTGAGATCTTTTGTTAAGGCCCCAGGCCAAGACATTGCTTGTAATCGGCTCCCGAGCCCAAGTACTTCGTGTACAAATTCAATACAATGCATTTTTGTAAATTAGTGCAATGCCCGACCTGGAGGACAAGCAACGAAACCAACGCAATGCCCGATCCAAGCCCAAGTGCTATAACTGCACAGCTACTTCCAACTCGGATTAACGCGATGGCCACGCTTAATCACGAGCTAATGATCAAATAAACTCCGCTCGGACTATGTCCTAGCTCGGGTATAATCTATAACAAATTAGTTTTGCCAGTTTCGGATTAAGGTCTAACTCGGTGTAATCCGGCTGCAGGTCGGTATGTTAGTTTGGGTCTAAACTCGAACTCAACATTCGTCAACATTAGTTTGACCAATTTTAAATCGGACTGACCAGTCCAGGTTGGCGACGATTATAAAGTTGCCCGGTTAACCAGCTCGGATTAGAATGATAATTCATTAATCTCGTCCAGCTCAGTTCTTTTTACTTAAGTTCGAATGGTCGACTATACTGGTCCGACTCCGCTTACTTAAGAAATTTTTTTTTTTGCGAAAAAAGAAAAAGTGCACAAGTACGAACTCTGATAAAACGCAAGGAAAAAATTTATTTCATTAAATCAAAATATGATTACAAAAGGCCCAACTTGGGCGAAATTACAAAAGCCCGACTCGGGCAATTTTACAATATTTACTTTGGCGCAGTGGCGGAGGTGGTGGCTTCGGCTTCATCTTCGACCTGGTCCATGCCCTTCTGGACAAACTCAGACACTTCCTTAGCTTGGGATGTCAGGTTGGATAGAAGCTCAGGAATCTCCCAGAACTCCTGCGGTGGAACCTCCAAGATCTCGTTGTAGTCGTTCTTGGTAGCCGGGAAGAAGGTCTTCGTTCTTTCCCGAGCTGCGACTTGACCTCAGAAGTAGAATTCCATTTCGGCATATTTTGCCATGGCTCCGCCTTCCGTGGCCAACCAGTCAACGACCGCTTCACTAGATTTGAAAGCCTCCACTGCCTTCTCTCCTTCGGCGCCGACCCGGTCCACCAGATCCCGGAGCTTGGCCTCGGCCTCACATTTCTCCTTCTTGTACCGCTTGATGTCCTTGGACGCGGCTTCGCACCGGGTCTTTTCCAGGTCAAGCTCCTTCTTTAGGCGGTCGATCTCCGTCGTGTCTGCCTTCCGCCTCTGAGCGGCCTCCTCCCTCACGGTCTTAAGCTCAGCTCGGGCATCCACGTATCGCTGCTCGAGCTCAACGCAGTGAGTCTGGGCCCTGACTAGGAAGTTGGGAGCCGAGAGGATGTGGGACTCGGCCTGCTTAGGAGAAAACAAAGCAATCAGCCGAGGTAAAAAATAACATTACCAGAAGTTGGATAAAGACTCACCGTGACTATGGCCGTTCTCAAGTCGAACGAGAGCTGATCTGACGGGACCGTCGCCAGCTTGGGGTCGCGGGCCACCTTGGACGCCTCCATGAAGTCCTTATTAGGAGAGCCCACCTCTGCGGCCTTGCCCTTCCCAGAGTATTCGGCACGAGGCCGCTTTCTACTCTCAAGTCGGGAGACTGAGTACTCCTGGATAGCCATTCCCGAGCCCTATCTCTTGGCCACGGAGGTCCCCGAAACCTCTTTGGAGGAGACCTCAGAGCCGACCTCCCGCACTTGGCCGCTGGGCCGCTGCCTCTGACCTTGAGTGGCACATCTCAAGCCGGACCGAGCTGAGGCCTCTTCGCTGACCTCGCTCTTCCTTCGCACCTGGGCATACACGAGCTTTCTCATGTCCGCCATATCTGCAAAAGGTAGAGAATACAAGTGAAAAGTGAGCAGAAGGCCAACCTAAAAAGACAAGTAGACAAGACAACTGGGAGGTTGGACGCCGATCCTGCAAACTGGCACTCTTCTGAGCTAGACCCCGCGTCCCCTTCAAGCTCGGGAAGCAGGTTGGGATGATCCCTCGAGAGGTCGGGCTCCCTACCAAACAACTTGGAATCCCAGATTCGCTCCTATTTGAGCACACTGTCAATATCTATCAATATCCCGGGCGCGGGCTTGAGCACCGAGACTTCCCCGAGTTCCTCCTTCGAGAGATTGGGGTCATCGTTGGCGGTCTTCCTCAAACTTGGATTCCAGTCCAGCCTACACCCAGAGTTCACAACCGGCTGCACCCAATAATAGTTATTATGCCAGCCTTTGTTAGATGAGTGCCACTTGGTGACTATGGAGTTTCCGACCCGAGCTGCAAAGTGGAATCACCTTGGATGCTTCGGGTTGGGTTTGCACACGAAGAAATGCCTGAACCTGCGCATGGTCGGCTCCACTTTCTTCTCCAGACAGAACACGTAGAAGGCCACCATCACAGCCCAACCATTTGGCGACATCTGACCTGGGTTGAGCTTGAAATAGTTCAGGATGTCAACAACAAAACCGGGGAGAGGGAGCTGGATGACGTCGAGCGCGAGATCGTACATGGTGAAGTGGTCGGCCGGTGGATAGCAAGCCGATTCTTGCCGACCTGAAACCTTCAGCTTGTTATGACGATCCACCGACCAGTTCCTCAGCCTGGCATTGGCCATTTTGCACTGTGGAATGGCACTTGCGCTTGCAATAGGCGAACAACTGCTCAATCCTCTTTTCCCGAGTTGAAGAAGCACTGGCTGTGGCCGAGCTCCGAGGTCGAACAACACTAACTAGGACTGCTTCGATCGGCTCGGTTGTAGAAACCCCAACCAGGAACTCTTGAGGTATCTCGACGCCCTCCAGTTGATTTAACGGCTCCTCATCTTCTCTATCTTCCAAGTCTTCCAAGTCGGCCAAAGGATCCGCCTCGGCCTCCTCTTGTGCCAATCTGACCCCAATAACTTGGCAATCATCATCGCTTTCCCTGGGCCTAGATTTCCGAGCCAACCCTAAAGACGCACTGGTGCTCTCTCCACCTTGGTCTCTATTTGAGATAGATTCCAAACTCGACGGACTCTCATCTCCACCATAGGACCTCACCTCCATCGCCTGGGAATCTTTCGACTCCGACCTCCCCATCCTGTCTACAGACTAAATATAAATGTACAGGAATGACTAAAGGGAGTCGGGATGTACCTACTGCTCTTGACTGCGGAATGCGACCGACCTAGCTGGCTCCGAGCTGAAAATTCCGAGAAGATTCTTTTCGAGCTAATTGCGTCCAACCACTCTAGTGTCCGACCTAAAACTCTTGAAGGTTGAAAGCGAAGTGTGGAGCGAATCTCGAATGTCAAAGCCCCATTTATAGGTGCTTCTGAAAATCACCTCGGGGAGCCCAAACGTCGCGTCTTGTCAGAACAGCCAGGTGACGTGTCAGCCATCTGAAGGGCATGCACCGATGACGTGGCCATCCCTACTCTGTCAAGGTCGGGCACCTCCAGCTCGGGAAAAAACCCAATTCTAGATCTCCCCCCTCGATCTCGACTTGGGGAGGGATTGACGAGGGGTAACCGAGCTGGGGTGAGTTACCCGCGCCGAGCTGAGACGGGCTAATTTGAGCCGAGCCCAGCACATTCTGCTAAATGCCCAACAGAAATGCTGACCCGACCCCGGAAAACCCCGACCTCACTAACAGTTGTATCGATGGGACATAAAGCATTGATGGGACATAAAGCTGCACCGCATTAAATACTGTCAGACCTGAATTTAGTATAAATAGAGCTCTACCCTCTTCATTTTAGAGGTAACTCGTCATTAAATGCTCTCAGCTACCTTGTCAGCTCGGACATACTAATCATTCGCGCACCCGAAGAAAAAATTCGGGTCGTCACCCTACCTTTTCCTTCTTTTCTTTGTGCAAGTGACGTAACCGACCTGAAAAGTTCAACTCGGAGGCCAACCTGAAAAGTTCAGCTCGGCAAGTGTAGCCGACCAATTCAACTGTGAGAATCCGACCTCGACAGAAAAAATTGTTGTAAAACCGAAGTTGACAGTCTGTTAATTAAATAAACTGCAGTGGTAAAAGACTCAACCCATAAAATTTTGGGAAGTGACGCTTGAAACATCAACGTGACGCCGAGCTTCGTGATATGGCGAATCTTTCGTTCAGCCATTCCATTTTGCTTGGGAGTATGGGGACAAGAGATTCGATATTGAATGCCACTAGACTGAATAATTGATTTTAAACGACCCTGAGTGAGCTCGCGAGCTCCATCACATTGTAAAATTTTAATTTTGGTGGAGAGTTGATTTTCAACCAATTGTTTGAAGCTAATAAAACAGTCAGCACAATCACTTCTATTTTTTAATGGGTAAAACCAAGTAAAACGACTAAATTCATTCATAAATATAATAAAATAACGAAAGCCAGAAAATGAATTAGTGAAAATAGGTACCCAAATGTCACAGTGTATTATTTCCAAAGGAGTAGTTACATTATTGGCTGATGTATGAAAAAGAAGCCTATAGCTCTTACCCATCATACATGAATTACAAGCAAAACAGGAAATAGGAGAATCCAAAAAACTAACACAATTCTTAGATTTTAAAAAAACTAAAGTTGACTATGACGACCCAATCATTGGTGCTAGACAGCAGATGACAAACGGGAAGTAGCCATTGCCATGGGAGGTTGAGCCAGCTTGAGTGAGGACACTGGAAGAGTGTACAGATTTGACTTAGTACGGCCCTTGATATGCGGAGTCCCGGTGTGGCTTGATATGCGGAGTCCCGGTGTGGAGGTCCTTAACAAGACAACAATCAGGAAAAAATTCAAATGAGATAGAATTATCTTTGGTGAATTGGGACACAGACAATAGATTTTTAATGAGGTGAAGGACTCGAAGAACATTATGAAGAGTAAACGTACGAGAGTGTGTGGAAAGAGAAGAATTACCAGTGTGAGAAATGTTCAAGAGTGTGCCATTGCCGACTACAGCCTGGTCAGAGCTGTGATAAGGCTGAAGCTGATGAAGAAGAGAAGGGTCCGCAGTCATATGAGATGAGGCACTTGTGTCAGGGATCCAAGAAGCAATCGACGGTGTGCCAGAACTTTGTGGAGATTGCTGAATATGAAACCCAGCAAAATGACTATTGTTCTTGTTGTTTCCACTGTTCCGAGATTGAGAATATTTGTATCGGCACTTAGCGGCAGAGTGACCAAACTTGTGGCAAATCTGACGTTTGGTACGAGAACCATTAGAAGAAGATTTGCCATTTTGCTGATCTGGCGTAGAGAACGAAGTGGACTTAGGAACAGTTGAAGCAACATAGGAGGAAACGGGTGGAGTAGGAAGTAAACCTTGCTGACTGAGAGAAACTAATTGTAGTTGAGTGTTGAGGGCTGTAACGGAGGAAGTGTCAGATACAGATTTGGGACCATCATCAAGTAAGGTTCGCTGTTCATACGTGAGTAGTTTTGCGGTAAGGTCTGAGAAGGAGGGAGTGGGATTCAGATTCTCAATGGAAGTCACAAACGGACGGTATTCAAGTGGCAGACCGTCAAGAGTGACTAGCACAAGATCGGAATCCGTGAAAGTGTCACCGATGGCTGCAAGAGAGGTGGAAAGAGTGTGAATCTGATTAAGGTAGTCGGAGAGAGAGAGAGAGAACCCTTGCGAAGAGAACGTAACTGGGCCTGAAGAAGAGATTTGCGAGCTAAGGATTATTGCAGGTAGGATTTTTTAAGTGAGTTCCAAAGAGCATAGGCTGTAGCATGTCTAGCGGCTTGGTGCACAAGAGAGTCAGAGAGAGTTGAAGTTATACAGGCTGTGATGAAGATATCGAAGCGAGTCCAGTCATGAAGAGTTAAAGTAGACGAAGAAGAGGAGGTAGTTTGGTCTTTGGCAGGTTTTGGAAGTGTGCCGTCAATGTAGCCGGTTAACTCAGTAAAAGTGAAATAATTCATAATTTGTGTCTACCAACTTAAATAATTGGTGTTATCGAGAAGTATAGTGACAAAGCTTTTGACATTGTGCGTCGGTAGTGGGGTAACATTAGTAGAGGAAGCCATGTGAAGATAGAGAAAAAATGTGAATAACGTATAAGGATAGAAAAGGCATAGATGGATTGATGTGACAAAAGTTTGGGAAAAAGAGGCAAAAAAGATAGGAGAGAGAATTGGGGGAGCAGAGGAAAAAGTTTTTGGAAAAGTGTTTAGAGATGTGCTGTGCGGATGAGAGGTAAAGGACGTAGATGCTTCTCGTTAAATCACTTATACTATGAAAAAGTACAATTTAAGAAAAATGTATTATATTTTCTATATAGTTTGTATATGTACAACCAATATTTATACAATCGTGAGCAGTCTAATGTAACAAACAAATCAACAAGAATCAGTTAAGTGAGATTTTAAATTTTAAACTATTGTCTATCGTTATCACTAAGTCCCATTTACCTAAAATCCAATGAGTGTGAGACAAAATAACCTCTGAATTATGTATGGCGAAATATATGTGACAAAAATCATATATATGTGAGATATCTTTATTTGAAATTTTAGCATATTAATATCCCATATTGGTGTGAGATAAAATAACCTCTGAATTATGAATGGCAAAATATATGTGACAAAAATTATATATATGTGAGATATCTTTATTTGAAATTTTAGCATATTAATGTCCTATATTGGTGGATGACATGTTAAATACGTAATTTATAAATAAATATTGAGAATTTAAATAATAACTTAGGTAAGCATTTTTTACCATTTATTTTTTAATTCGATGAAATTAGTCTCGCTTGTATTGTCTTCGAAAATGGTATAGAGCTAGTTACCAATTGCTGGTCTTGAACAAGAGGGGATGATTGTAAAATTTTTCAAATATGGCCAAAACAGCTAGAAGTTTCTCTAACTAATTTATACATACACTGATTCACATACTATTATATCATTATATAATCATATTTAAAAATTTATAGAATTTATGTTAGTATCTTGCAAAATTTTTCTCAAACTTTTTACTTTTGATATATATCATGTGACAAAGTATACTAAAATTACTTTATAGGAGTCGTATTTCCTCTCTAGTAATCTGAAAAAAAAATCATTTTTCTTTAAGATGATGAAATTTAAGTTCAGTCATGTTATGCATATTTGCCTTATACGTAATTATGAACTACATGAATATTTTTAGGTAAGAACGAGAACGGAGCTATGGACAAACTTGTGGAGCCATTCACCAGTCGCGTTGGGGAAAAAATGGCCACTTCACTTGACTTCAATGACAATAAGCAAGCTCTTGATGGAAATTTGGAAGTACTGGCAAATAAAGAGTTTGACATAGAGACAGAAGTGAAGAAAGCCGAGCTATCAGGTAAGAAGAGGAGGACAATGGAAGTTGGAAGTTGGCTGGAGAAAGTAAAAAAGTTCAAAGCAGAATATGGTAAATTAAATGATACATTAGAAGAAGCTGGAATCTCCAAACCTCTGTGGCATGGAAGCCATGTAAAAAAACTGAATGAAGGAGCTGGAGAACTCATTAGGCAAAGTGAAACTTTTCGTGAGCTCGTAATTGATGCATGTGAAACCAGCCGGGAACGATTGTTCGCGACACGATTGCATGGCAAAACATTGAAGCAAGAATTGGATAACATCTTGGCACGGGTAGAGGCGGAGTCTGACAAAGTCCCAATCATTGGTATTTACGGGATGGGAGGTGTTGGCAAGACAACGTTGGCAAAGCATATTTACAGACATATTTGCACGAATCTTCAAGGTACACCTGATAAATTTCACGTTTATTGGGTCACTGTCTCCCAAGAGGCTGATATTAACAAATTGCAGAATGACTTAGCCCAAAAATTGAATTTTGATCTTCCAAAAGATTATGATATAGAGGAAAAAGCCGCCATTCTGCATAAACTACTGAGAGATGGGAAGAATGTTGTACTCATTTTGGATGATGTATGGGAGGATTTTGATTTAGAAATGATTGGAATTCATCTCAAAGAGGATAAATGCAAGGTGATCATAACCAGTCGATCATATGACGTGTGTAAGAAGATGCGCTGCGAAGAAACTATCAGAGTAGAACATCTTTCTGAAGAAGAAGCTTGGAATCTATTTCTGGAGAAACTGGGTTGTGATGATAATCTAAGTCCGGAAGTGGAAGAGGTTGCCAAGATAATGGCAAAGAACTGTTCGGGATTGCCACTTGCAATTATTACCTTGGCTAAAAGCATGATTGGGGTATATGGCATTCATGAGTGGAGGGATGCTTTGGAAGAACTGAATCAATCTTTCATGGGGCAATATGATATTAAAAATAAGGTTTTACCAATACTCCAACATAGTTACAATCGTTTGAGGGATTCCAGGTTGCAACAATGTTTCTTGTATTGTTCTCTTTATCCTGAAGACAGTGAAATGCTAATAGATGAATTGATAAACCAATTCATTTATGAGGGACTGATGCATCGAAGGCATAGTAGGGCTGCAGAATTTGATCAGGGGCACACGATACTCAATAGACTGGTAAATGCCAGCTTATTGGAAAGTGTTGATGTTGAATACTATGATGAACTAAAAATGGGGGTGAAGATGCATGATTTGCTCAGAGAGATGGCAGTAGAAATCACAAGAAATAATCCTAGGTTCATGACAAAAGCTGGACTTCAATTGCATGAACTACCAGATGAGCAGGAGTGGACAGAGGATCTGGATAAGGTGTCTTTGATGTGGAACAAAATATCTGAAATTCCCGTAAATTCATCACCTAGATGTCCTCGACTTTCGACACTAATTTTTTCAAATAATCCTTTGAAGTTGATCCCAAGTGCTTTCTTTGCTAACATGGGTGGCTTAAAAGTTCTTGATTTAAGACATACCAATATTGAGAAGTTACCAAACTCCCTCTCGGAACTAGAAAATCTCACTGCATTGTTGCTTGGGGGTTGTGATAATTTGTGGTACGTGCCATCATTGAGCAAGCTTAAGGAACTAAGGGAATTGGACCTCAGTGAGACTCCAATTAAGGAAGTACCAGACGGCATGGGATGTTTGGTCAAACTCAAATGCTTGAAAATGAGAGGCATGCGCAAACTTGTAGAGATTTCAAGAGGGTTAATACCCCGACTTTCATGTCTTCAGTGCCTCATACTGCCGGATCACGTCAAAGTACAAGCAGAAGAAGTACAGAGTTTGAAATTGCTGGAAGAATTTAAGGGTTGGGTTGATGACATATTTAATTCCAAGTGGTTCAACAAATCTCCGCCATTCAATGTCTATGATATTATGGTAGGTAATCAAGAGGATGATGATCTCTTTAATGGTGAAGAATGGGAGAATGATGGTATGTTTGAGTTTTATAAACGCCGCATCAGATTAGAAGAATACGACTTTAGAAAAAGAGGAGTAGATGTGCTTTTGCTGCCAAAAAACATTAAGCGCCTAGAAATTCGTCACTGTAAGGGCTTAAGCAGTTGCTTGAGGATCTCCTCTAATTCTAGTCATGAAGGAGCACTGCTGTATCTCAAGAGTCTTATCCTAGAAGACTTGCCAAATTTGATTGGTTTAATCAAGTGGGAACCAAGAGCTCTTGCACTTCCTCCACGTGGAATCTTCTCCTCTCTTAAAACGTTGGTGATAGCTAGATGTCACAAAGTCAAGAAGTTGTTGGCACATAGGTTACTGGTAGAGAACCTTCAAAACCTTAAGAAGATTCACGTCTCTGATTGTAAAGAAATAGAGGAGATAGTAGCAGATGATAAGGAAGATCATGAGGGTGTGGGTTCGACTTCAAGCAGCAGCAGCAAGAACAACAAATACACAAATATTATCGCATTCCCAAAGTTGACAGAAATCCATTTGGAGAAGCTGCCAGAATTAGAGAGCATCTATGAGGGAACAATTAACTGTTGTGATTCCATTAAAAGTATCTATATAAATAATTGTGCGAAGTTAACGAGATTGCCTTTCTTTCATCCTTCTGTAGATGAAAAACCAAATCCTCTCTCAGCGTCGTCTTCTTCTTCTAGTTATTATTACAGTGGTACACCCACGTTCATCTTCCCAAAGTTAAATAGTTTTAAGCTAAGGTCGCTGCCAGAACTGAAGAGCATCTGCAACGGAGTGATGATTTGTGATTCCATTTGGTGGATCGAAGTAGAAAGGTGTACGCAACTGCGTCGGGTGCCTCTTTTTCTTCCCTTCATTGATGGGCAACCATCTCCTCCTCCGTTTCTACTACAGATTCGGATAAGTGAAACAGAAAAAGTATGGTGGGAATCATTGGAGTGGGACCATCCCAACTACAACAATGTCCTTCGCCCCTTTCTCAAATGGTTAAGACAGTGATGGTGATTCTGAGCTCGGATACTAAAGAGAGGCAGCAGCTACTGATAAGAAACAGCAAAGATGATGACGTTCTTTTTCAACACTTAGGTAAGCTTTCTGCAGCCTTTTCTCTAGCTTTTGATTCACACGCTGAATGTCTTTACATGTTCTAGGATGATAAGATTTTGTTTGTTGCTTGCTGAACTTGCTTTGAAGTTCGATAACAGAAAATGAATTTTAATTGGAAGTCTCTTCGTATGAAGAGCGAAGAGATATCATTTTATGTGCGAGAGATATCGATATTGATTTTTAAAATTAATATTCTAAGTTATGTAATATTACTTTGTAAATCTCTTTTAAATTAAAAAGAAAAAATGTTAGAGGTCACGTGGTGGTGCACATGAATGGATTTATAATTATTATTAGTTAAAAATCTATAATTTAGTATTTGTGAGGTTAAATTAGTCTTTTTACTAATTTTTTGTCAAAGATAACAGAATTTTGGATGTGAGGACCATTTTGAGACTTTTTTTTTCAAATATTGGGGACTAATTTGGTACACTTTAAATAATGGGGACTAGTTTGAGACAAAATGAAACAATGGGGACTTCTAGTGAGATTTTCCCTTTTTTCTGCACATAAACTGTTCGAGACAAGGCCTGAGTGAGGTTTTTCTTTGTTTCTGTGTTGATAGATGTTAGAACGATATTCTACACTGCAAAATTAATGGAAACAATGTTGATTTACTCTGAAATGCAAAGATGATTAATTAGAAAAAATGAGGTAAAAGCATGTCTCTGGGTGCAGCATCATAAGTTAGGCTTATCTCTACTCTATATTATCATTTATACTAATATTATTAATCAATTTATGTCTAATTGTTAAATTAACTTTCTCAAAAAAAAACTAAGTTTAAGTTTTTTTGTTATTAATCTAATTATGTACTCCAATTATTTTGTATAATATATATGTATATGTGTCCATATAAATATGTGTATTATATTCAGAATACACTAGTTACAATAAAATGAGTTGGCCTAGTCCAGCTAAGTTTAGCTCGCGACTCGTGGTCGAGTTGGGTCTTATATTCTGATAAATAAACCTAATCCAGATCAATCTACTAAATATTTGTATCGAATCAGGCTCAGTATTCTCAATCCATGATTTAGTCTGACCGTGTCGAATTAGCTCATAGAGAAAAGCATTTGTCAGTAATGATTGAAAAAATTGTTTAGACAAATGATATTTAATAAAATATGTAGGCATATGATGATCATGAGAGAATTAGGAAGGCATGAGAATCAGTCACAACAATAAGCTAAAGATGTTGTGGGTTCAACTCACAAGCTATTAAGTTCGAGTTAATATTTACCTCACAACGCATGCTTTACAAAAAAAAAAAAAAGTGGCGAACCATCCCAAAGCTGTAGAAAACAACGGGAGGAAAGTCGCTTGGAGTTTTATGCTTGCTGTGACGCATGATTTTCTTGATACCAAGCCAACAGCCATCTTTATAGCAATTGAGTGAAGCATGGCGTTATTGATTGCTGTGATATTACATTGGCATAGTAAGTCATATTGTACAACCACCCACTTCATCGACCCTCTGTACAATTATTACAATGTAGCCTTATTCAATTATTACATTTCTTCCTTAATTGTTCGCAAAGTGTTGCACAACCTCCAAGTCTTCGTCAACTTCTTCCCACTAATAAGATCTCTTCAACATTGTCTACAGAATATGGCTCGGATGGTTAAGTTGTAAAAAAATATGTATTAGATTATAGGTTCAAATCTTCCCACTCTATTTTGAGATTCTGTTCTTGACTTATTTTGTGTATTCTTAGTGTGAGGCTCTATACCTAAGGTTTATCAACTGGTAATCGGATTTCGCTAGATTCCAGTAGTCGGGCTCAGTTGGGTTCCCTTGTTAGTAAAAAAAAAAAAATCTCTTCAACATTGCTTTCTTATTCTTTTTCTTGGAGTTTCCAAAACTTATTACAAAATTTTGATTACCTTCATTTTCATATTTATGAATACGTTTTGAGTTTTCTCCTAATATTTGATCCTTGATTTTTTAGCCTTTTTGCCCTTTGGTTTTCTTTTGTTTGTTATAACCAGAATAAGTCCTGTTATTAAGTAAATTGTGCTCACTCGTATTTTATTAATCATGTTACAAATTAAGAGCTTAATAAATATGGGGAATACTTGCTTGGGGATTTGATACATGATTGTTTGTATTCTATTAGATTTATATTATTTTATAGAGTACCCTTTGGAGTTGTATTTTAAATATTTAGTTTTCATGTGGATTAGTGTTTTGGTATTGTTTTTGAGGTTTTTTAGATTTTTCTATTGAATGAAAAGAGCTTTGCATTTATAGGAATTTAATTTCTTAGGCTTGTAACATATTACATTTTTTAATTTGTCTTGGCAAATTTTGAGGCATAACAAGAACTATATCATTGCATTTAAGTGAACCATGGCGATACTGGAGAAAGAAAAAAAAAAGACAAACTTGTTTTTGAAAAAATTTCAGTCCTTTTTATATTCAAAATATGACGCAAAAGAACTATAGAATTAGTGAGTGAATGTGAAATTAAAGGACATTTAATTGTCTCTTTTTTTGGGTTTTCAATGGTCTTGAAAACTTTGTTGTTTCACAGCATGTGGTAAATTTTCCACATTAGTAACATATATAATAAATACAGTAATTTCAAACTTATTGAAGTGAAATCACAATTGAAACAATACCAAAACACTAATTCATGCTACAAAATTTAATCATATAGGCGGCAATTTTTTTCAATATAGACGGCGGGTTTATACCGCCGCCTATAAATACATGATAGTTCTAGAAACGCCGCACTATGAGTCGCAGTAGATCGTGTCGCGGATATCGTAAACGACGGACACTGAAATCGCCGCGTTTTCTTTCTAGTCATAAAATCACCTTGAATTCACATAATAGGCGCCTATTCACATAATAGGCAGCAGTTTATCATAACCACCGTCTATGGTCTCAGCCATATTTTATATGTTAATTTTTGATATTTGCGGCACTTTGTGAAACTGCCGCCTATGGGTTTCCTTCTTTTTTTTTTTTCTTTTTTTTTTTGGGGACAAGATATGTACCCATGAAACTAATATTTATAATAATGGTGATAATTACATTGTCCAACACGAATTATCTCAGAATTAGCTATACCAATGTTGTAGCACCAATATTAACTAAGGACATGAAAACTGGAAGAAAAAAAAAGAAAAAAGAAAAAAGAAACATATATCAAATGTGAGGAAGATTAATATATAGCTATATCAATGTTGTAGCACCATTCATAAGCATTCGGGTTACAATAAACTGATATCTACCAAAATAAAGCAAAAGAAACTTAAACAATATTCCAAAAGAGGTGTCTCTCAAAAATAACAGCAAGCCATCTTCTCTATATCTTCAACTTCTCATTGCCATGGCCATGTTCTCAGCAAGTAGTTAACTCACCTAAATTAGAGACAAACAACATGTCATAAGCAATAGACGAGATAATTGCACTGCGAAATAGCTAATATTGCTGAAACAAATGTGACAAATCAGATCAAAGTACTCAAATTCTCTATAATATTGTAACCTTTTCATCTTGCCTTGAGAAAACAGGAAGAAGAAGAAAATAGGGCAAAGATACATCCCCACATTTTGAGAAATCCAAGTTGGGTGGCTGAGAGTTCCATGCTTCAAAGAT
The DNA here is from genome assembly GCA_037974665.1 of Ehretia macrophylla. NCBI lineage: Eukaryota > Viridiplantae > Streptophyta > Magnoliopsida > Boraginales > Ehretiaceae > Ehretia > Ehretia macrophylla. The sequence continues at coordinate 26,250,041 of CM075772.1, forward strand.
GAGTGGATCACAAAGGATAAGCAAATTCATTCTCAGTATTTAACACGATTAGGGAATGATCCGACCCAATCGCTGGTAAGTTATTAACCCAAGCATTGTCAAACATTGTACGCCATTGAACTGTGCAAAAAGCTCTATCAATCTTATCTTTAACCAGGTGCACAAATCACGCTTGTTAATTTGCACAACTCATTTGTTGTCTATCACGTTTTAGGACATCAAATTTGTCCTAAAATGTATTTGTTAGCAAAGTAACTTAATCAGAACTTTATGAGTTCACTCCACATCCATATATATACAGCTAGAATATTCAGAACATTGGCACACAGAAATATTTGCACTAAATTGAAGCAAAGTCATCCAACATAACTGAAGCAAATTAAAGGGAAAGGTAGAAAATAATAATTTACCTAGGCCTATATGATTGTAGCATTTCTTTTAATTCTTTGACCTGAGCCTCCAACATGCCATTCACTTCATTTCTCCAAGAGCAAAGAACTATATAGCAAGCACAAAAATTTGGCCATGAAATAGAAGAATTCCAGCAATTCAAATACACAATTATGAGCATCTACCATTGCAAACTCAACTATTCAAAGTTCAAAAGAATTTCAACAATAAAGTACTGCATACAAGAATTTCAACCACCAAAGAAGATACTATGAGATAAGCAAAAAAGAGACATTACCAAAATTCCCCTAACTTCATCATCTAGTTCTTTATCTTCTTTCATGTATACTGCACGAAAAAAAGCAATGTCACTCACTGGACCACCGGCTTTTTCTTCCTGCAAATAAAAAAAAAGGTCGTAAGGTTAACAAATTATTGCAATATCATAACAATTGTAAGAGCTCTAGTTTCAAGTACCATATCTAATCTTATTTAGACGAAGCTTCATTTCTGCCCCTTTGTACATACGTCTGTTGACTCCTAGCTTTTTTTTAGCATTATTTGATGCTTTCTGTCAATATAAACATAAAATTGGATCATATTACTAACTTATAAATGAACACAACTGTACATACATAGTGAATACATATCAAAAGCCAAGGGGTATGACACTTACAATCCCTGACTAGGATCAACCCCATCTGGAGCACGAGCAATAAAATACTTGAAATACTTGTAGATTTTGCAAATTAGTTATTTAAAAGGTAAAATACTTTTAAAAGGTATGTATGTTGCAAATTAGGCATTTCAAAGGTAAAATACTTGCAGATTTTGTGGGAAGTAATTTTCAATGTGAAACATTTTCCCACTAAACAAAGATGAGGAATCTTACATAAGATCAATGAAATTACTATTATATATGTTAATGATTAACCTTCAAACTCAACTAACCATTAAGTTTTGAAAACTTAAAACATGTAACTGTTGCAAACTCCTCCCATATATGCAACGACACAACAACCAATTTTGCTTCTGAAATTTATGACCAAAAAAGAAGAAATAAAAGTAAAGCATTCAAAAATTCTGACCTTTAGGCATAGATGTATCAAGGATGGGTCATAAAACAGTTACACATTAATGTTTAACCATCAAATTCTACCAAAATGAAAACCAACTCCTCCTTATTATCAAACTGCATTCTAAAACACTCAAAACAGTAAACAACACATCAGAACTAAATTAAGTTCTGAATTTAGTATAAATAGATGTCCATCTACATGGAGGATTTTTTCTTTTTCTAACTTCAACATCCCATTAGCAAATGATCATGAGAACCGGATAGAAGTTAAAATCAAAGCCTTCTAACTTTATCCGGAAATACACCTGAAAAATCCAAGCCAAACTGTTGTGAAACCTTGGCATGTCCATTGCATATATACATATAATTGGCAAAAATCAAAGAATGAAGCAAAACATAGTATATATAACAAGTAGATTGATCCGTCCAGCCAATATCACACGCACCAATGGACCATTTCACATTACCATCACCATCACCATGAAGAAATCAATGTAACAGAAGAGGAAGAAGAAGAGAGCAAGTCGCAAGCAGTAATAAACTTGAAGACAAGGTACCTCCAAACCATAATAAGCAGAATAGCTAGAGAAGAAGATGGTCATCATCATTTGCTTGGTAAACATTTTCTTGACAGCTTCAGAACAAGACATATCACTTAACTTTAACCTCCAAAACACCATGCTATGAATCTATAGCTATAGATACACAAAACAATCACACGAAAAAATCAGATACAAGTTAAAATCAAAACCTTTAATCCAAAAATAAAAACAGTTTCAATTTTTAACCTCAACCCACATACCAAAACACCCAAAACTGCAATTCCACATACCAAATCTTCCATATAGACACACACACAACCCTGCGTTCGAATGGACGGAAATCGAAGAGAGTCCTTCGATGATTCGATCGCCGATTCAGTAATTAGGAAATCGAAGAGAGTCCTTCGATGATTCGATCGCCGACACGTCTGTGAAAACTCTGCCTTTCAGTTTTTTCTCTGTGAAAAGTTTTTGAGGGAAATAAAAGTCTTTTGAGGGAAATGAAAAGTTTTTGAGGGAAATAAAAGTCTTTTGAGAGGAATAGATTTTGGGGCCTAATTGTGCTCATTGTCGGCGGTTGCACGCGAAAACGCCGCCTTTATAGAACCCCCGCCACCTAGGAACTGCCGTGTATTAGTCCCTTTTTTTATATGCGCATATCCATCTGAGAGAGGACTCATATAATTGATTCTTGTGAAGTGCATCAGTGTTTGCCACCAAAGTCACAGAAGGAGACCTTGTACTGTTAGCTTTTAATTCAGCTTATTCATCACTTTTAAGGTGATCTCACTTTCGTTTACAATTATGTTGATTAGATCTGCTTTAACTACATCTACCAATATACTGCTTGATCATGTGTGATTATTTTTGTCTAAAAAGAAACAGATCAAAACTGATCATGAGATATATTGAAGGCTTTTAACCTTACTTTTTTAGATGAATGATCTCCAAGTTAGTTCGATGTATATCTGCCTTTTAGGTTAATTTTTCTAAAAATCATTTTTCTCAACTATCTTAGACAACACTTAAATAAATGTTTATGATACTATACTATTCTCAAAATAAAGCATCAGGAGTTAAAATAAACTATGTATTGTAGCATATATACTTTCCAAGATATTTGAGACGAAATAGATGGTTGAATAAAATATTCTCTAATTTTTTAATTTTGTCTTTATTATTTTAAAAATTGCTTGTTTGATTTTTATAATTTACACTTTTTTGAATTTCATTCCTATTATTAAACAGTAACGCGTTGATACACTATAGGTTGGCCCAATCCAATCCTCTCGCAGTAGAGTTGGTACATCGCAATTCTCCCTTTAATACCAACCAATCGGTTGGTCAAATGCATTGAGATTGGTGTATTAATGAACCAAACCAAATAATTGTTTTAGAATAGCTATTCCTCACAATTGGTCCTCCTTTTCCACTAAATAGCATAAAGTAAGAAAGTTACTATTCTTTTTCATATTGAGTTGCTTCTCCGGTTCAATAGTTTTTGAATTCAAGAGATTTTGAACATGCTTAATTCCAAAGTTTATAAAATTTTTTAATTTAGTCTACAATATTTTCACTTTTTCTCAATTTAGTCCCTAGAGTTTCATATGCAAGTTATAAATTGAAATTCTAATCAGGGGCTAAACTGAAATTTTTTATAAAAGTTAGAGACTGAGCACTCTATATTTAAAACATTAGAGACAAAATCAAAAAAATGTATAAATATTAGGTATTAAATTAATTTTTTTTTATAATTTTTAGGGATTAAACACGTCGCTTTTAAAATAATAAGGATGAAACTGAAAAAAGTATAAAAATTGAAAACCATTTGTAAAATTTACCTCAAAAAAAAAAAATACCTTAGTTTATTACTTTACCTTTTCTAAAGTGAAGAAATACTCATGAAGAGATTGGATAATTTCATTTTGCTTTAGCCTTTTTTTTTTCCCCTGTCAGGTCACGTAGTTTCTTTGTTCCACTCAGTCATGCATACATATACATACATTATTGCATGCGCATACGAATAGGTTACAAACCTTTATCTAAATTATGTGAGTATATGAAATATTTTTCTTAAACTTAACCTCTTACTTGGATATTTAGCGACAGAGTAATTAGACTGATTAAAATTGAAATAGAACTCATATTTCATTTCTATTAGCTTTTGGATGGGAAACATTAAATTTGAAACTTTTTCATTTGTTTAGTCTGATAATGAAATTTTAGTATTATAATCGCATTGTACATAGGCGTGAAAGGATATAGGGCAAATCTTGAGACAATTTTCTGCAAGATTTTTGGGGGTAATGAGCACCTTTTTGGAAAAAGTTGGAGGCAAAAAATTCACCAATTGCATATACTTCAACGACAATATGCACACCCTCGAGGAAAATTTGCAGGTATTGACAAGTAAAGCGTCAGACATAGAGACAAAAGTGAAGAACATGGAGGTATTAGGTAAGCAGAAGAGGACAACGAAAGTTGGAAACTGGTTGGAGAAGGTAGCAAAGTTCAAGAAAGACTTTGATGAAATGCAAGAAACTGGATTTTGCAAACCTCTGTTGCATGGTAGTCATGTGAAAAAATTGATTGAAGGTGTTGGAGAACTTACAAAGCAAGGTCAAACTTTTCATGAGCTCGTAATTGATGGTAGTGAGACAAGGGGGTTTAGATTGTTCAGAACAAGATTACATGGTAAGACAATGAAGGAAGAATTGGATAAGATGTTAGCATGGTTAGTGGCAAAGTCTGACCAAGTCCCGTGTATTGGTATTTACGGGATAGGAGGTGTTGGAAAGACGACTTTGGCGGAGTATATTTTCATGTATCTTCAAGATAATTTTGGTGACATTCATGTTTATCGCCTCGCTGTCTCCCAGGATGTTGATATTAATAAACTGTAAAAGGACTTGGCCAAACAACTGAATTTAGATCTTCCAATAGATGATGATGTAGAGGAAAGGGCACGCATTCTTAATCGAAAACTGATAGAAAAGGAGAATATTGTACTCTTATTTGATGATGTATGGAAGTATTTTGATTTAAGCAAGATCGGAATTCCGCTTGGAATGGATGGAAGCAAGGTGATCATTACCAGTTGGTTACTACATGTGTGTAATCAGATGGGCTACAGTAAGTACATTGTTAAGAGTACAACCTCTTTATGAGGATGATGCCAAGAAGCTATTTTCGGAGAAACTTGATTTTGCGTATGAGCTTAGCCCAGAAGTGGAAGAGGTGGCCAAGATAGTGGCAAAGAAGTGTGACGGGTTGCCACTTGCAATTATCACTCTGGCTAGAAGCATGAGTGGGGTGTATGACATTCATGAATGGAAGGATGCGTTAGAAGAACTAAAACAACCTTCCATGGAACAAAATGATGTGAAAAGTGAGGTGTTTTCAGTACTCCAAAATAGTTACAATCGTTTAAGGGATTCAAGGTTGAAACAATGTTTCTTGTATTGTTTTCTATACCCTGAAGACTATGAAATTCCAATAAATGAATTGATAACCCAACTCATTTATGATGGAGTGATGCGTCAAAGAGATAGCAGAGTAGCAGAATTTGATCAAGGTCAAAGAGATAGTAAAGGTGGTGAAGATGCATGATTTGCTCAGAGAGATGGCAAAAGAAATTACAAGAGATAAACCCAAGTTCATGACAAAAGTTGGACTTCAATTACATGAACTACCAGGTGAACATGAGTGGAAAGACGATCTAGAAAAAGTTTCCTTGATGAGGAACAATATATCTGAAATTCCTGAGGGCTTATCCCCTAAATGTCCTCGACTCTCGACGTTGATCTTGAGAAGTAATCCTTTGAAGTTGATTCCAGATTCTTTCGTTGCTCACATGTGGCTTACGAGTTCTCGATTTAAGAGATACGGAAATTGAGAAGCTACCAAACTCTATCTTAGAGTTGGAGAATCTCAGTGCACTGTTGCTTGGGAGTTGTTATAAACTCTATTACTTGCCATCCCTGAGAAAACTCGAGGCACTAATGGAGTTGGACATCAGTGGGACTCAAATTGAAAAAGTACCATACAACATGGAATATTTGATCAAACTCAAATGCTTGAATATAAAGAAGACGAATAAACTAGTAGAGTTTCCAAGAGGGTTATTGCTCAAAATTTGCCATCCTGAACGTCTGATACTCCCATTCCACATAAAAGTACAAGTAGAAGAAGTAGAAAGATTGGAACTGCTAGAAGAATTTGAGGGTTGGGTTGATGACATGTTCAATTCCAAATGGCTCAACAAATCTCCCCCATTCAATTTCTATAAAATTATAGCAGGCGGTGATAATGGTGAGTATGAAGATTTTTTCATTCATGATCGCAATATCCGATCAGAGGAATGTGGCTTTAAAACAAGTAGATATATGCCTTTGGTGCTGCGAAACATTCAGCACCTAGAGATTAGTACATGTAAGGGCCTCATCGATTGCTTATTGGATTTTATCCCATCAATGTACAACTATAATGACCTTAAAGAATGCAGAATTGAAGAGTGTGACGAAATTGAAATACTTATGAGGATCTCCACTAGTTCCAACAATGAGGGTGCGGTAGAGAATCTCGAGAAATTGTACCTAAATGACTTACAAAATTTCATTAGCTGGTTCAAATGGGAAAAAAGAGCTCTTGCAGTTCCTCCACGTGGCACATTTTTCCTCCCTTAAAGTGTTGAATATTTCTGGATGTAACAAGATTAAGAAGTTGTTCCCACACAAGTTACTGGTAGAGAACCTTCGAAACCTTGAGGTGATTGTAGTATCTAATTGTGATCAAATGAAGGAGATAATAGCAGGCAATGAAGAAAAAGATGAGGGTGTGTGTTCGACGTCTTCAAGCAGTAGCAACAACAACAAATACACAAATGTTATCTCCTTCTCAAGGTTGGCACATATTGTTGGAAGGATCGTGCACATAGATACGTTGAGAACACAACAATATTTTAACATGGTGCGACATAGCCTACGTCCACAAAATATTATTCTTTATTATTCATAGAAACTATTACAATAATGACTCTGATATACCTAACTAGAGGTATATGTACTCTAACTCTAACTAATCTAATATGATACACCCACCTTGTGGCGTGTGACAACTAAAATTAACTTAGGTAGTCATATTTATAGATAATAATTGCTAATCCTTTTAGGAATAGGATTCCTATACTCTTTACTAAAACTTATTTAATAGAATTCTAATCACTAATAGAATCCTAATCAAGTTTAATTACTAACATCTCCCCTTAAACTTGATTTGACCTGCTAGCAACCACGAACCACCACGATGTGATCCACCGCCATCTTCTCCAATGGTTTCTTCCTTCGCCGATGACAATCTGGTCAAGGGAGGCATGCGGCAGCGGTACCATCATCTGTTTCTCTTTCCAGCAAATCTAATTGTCTGCAGATCATGGTTTCAAGCTCTAATAGGTTGTCAAGCCACCAAAACCTATAGTTGTTTATTCACTAATGAAACGACTTCGTCTTTAGCCTCGTTTTGAGCAGCGACATATTTCTCTTTGCTGTTGCAATTCTTCCGCTTTTTATTTTTTATTTTTTCCTTCTCTATTATTTTTTTTGTCTTTTTTTTTTCCTTTTTTTCTTTTTTTGTTGATTTTTGATTTTTTTTGGTTGTGTTCTCTCTTAACTTGTAACCTTTCCATAACCAATCATCTCCGTCTCTTTCTTCAATAGTGGTGCTCGTTGATTTTCTTCTAAACAATCGCAGTTGTCTGTCTTCTTTGGCACACTTGGGGACGCCATATCCTTCATGGCGCAACAGCGATGACGCGTAGCCATCCCTTCTCTGTTGGCCATGTTGTTATCTTCTGAACTTGGAGTTGCTATTGGAACTCTATTACTTCGGCGCGACATCAATCTGCTAAACGCGTCGCGGCAACAATCTTCAACAACGAGCACTACACTATGTCTCGACCAAGCGTCTTGATTGCTTCAATGTCTTCGTCTTTGTAGTCTTCTACTTCAGCAGTAGAATGCACTTCTCTTGGCGACGATAATAACCAACATATCTATATGCAGTCTGTTGTATGTTTTAAATTACTCGCAAGTGCACGAACCGTATGAAGGTATAGCTTAGGCAAATACAAGGTCGATCCCTCAGAGACTTGTTCAGTTAAGATCAAATTTTAGACTCAGATTTAGACTTCCTAATCTAGTTGAAAAGATTGATATTCTAGGTTGAGATAAAATAATAAAAGACTAAACAATAAATCTAAATAAGTAAGACAATTAAAAATCTTAAGACAAAAGTAGTTAATAAGTTTAAGAACAAAAATAAAGTAAAACTAAAAGAATATATAATGAATCTAGAGACTTAATAAATAAATTCTAAAATAAGAACAACTAATAAATTGAATGAAATAAATTAATAAATTCTAAAACGAAAACAATTAATAACTTGAGTAAAATTAATTAAAATAAACTAAAACAAGGAAATATTAGAAAAGCAAATAACTAATTAAATAAAAAACGAAGGTTAAAAAGTGAGACTAAACAAGTAATCGTAAAAGGCTAAGGCTCAGAATCCACCTTGCTAATCCTAACGTCAACTATATTTGATCATTAATTTTTCCCAAATTAAACTACATGATAATCTCGCAGTCTAGCCTCGCTACCATGAAAAATATCATCTTTTAAACCCTAAGTTAATGAAACCAAAAGTATGTTTATTCTTACTTTGCAAAAGAATCTTCAAATCATTAATTGTATTCCAACTAGAAATCACAATTAATATTCGGCATTAAAAATCAAAACTTTCAATTATTAAGAATTATTTAAAGCATGAGAAAAACATGATTAAACCCATCAAAGAAATTATCTCAACAATTGATGAAAGAATAAACATTAAACATGAATGATCAAGTTATGGGAAAAAATTAATTCACAAACATAGCATCAATTAAAATTAACAAGGTTTCATCGTCACCTCAGCGAATAAATTTAGCCTGACATACTAAAGAAATTAAAATAACAATTCTGAAAAGTTAACATTATTTAAATAAATTAAAGTAAAGGAAAGAAAACGTTACAGAGTTTAAACGTGAAAAAACTCCAAAAGCATCCTAATGTCTCGCAAAAGAAGAAAAACTAATAAAACTAAACTAATTTTTTTATTGAATTTTCGCCGCTGCTTCCTGTTCTCCTTTTTCATCTTTCATGTGCCTTATATAGGCACAAAGTTTTTTTTTTTGTTTAGCCGACCTTGGCCAATGGGGCCAAGGCTTTGATCTTTTTTTTTTTTTTTTTCTTTTATTTCAAGTCCAATTTGGACTTGTCCCGTGAGTGTTTTTGGCCAAGGCTAATGCCTTGGTCAATGGTCAATTCTTATATTATTTTTTCCTTTTTTTATTTTATTTTCTTTTGTTTTATTTCTTCAAATCTTGATTAAATATTCTTCAATAAATTTTTGATCTTTTCTTCTCATGCAATTCTTCAAGACTTTGCTCTAAGTGCTATTTCATCATCACAACTCTTGATCTGCATGTCTCCATGATCTTCATATTTAATTATTCGTTCACGTACAAATAACATTTTAGCCCTGAAAAATGTAAAAAAGTCTCAGATAAGTGATAGACAAATTAATGCATTTAAGACTTATTAGTTAAGCTCATATTGGATGCAACAAAGTCTAATTTAAATATAAAAAGATACAAACTCCTACTTATATCACAACCCCCAATCAGCGTATTGCTAGTCCCTAGCAATTGAAGTGATTTAAAAGATTATTGAATAAACGAACATAAAATGATTTTTCTTTTCTTCCCTCAACCTTCACTCAAGTCAATACACCAAGCAAAAAGCTACAATCGTTAGAGATACTTCACAAATCGTCAACTCAGCATGTGTGAATGAGTTAGCAAGCACAATACCAACTCCTCATCTTCAGATATCACGACTCAAGTCCCTTTTCAGAGAATACATGTCAACTTAATCCTAACAGATATGATCACTCAACAAGAAACAACACTCAGAGGATAAGGTGCAATACTCTCAACTAGTAAATGTGAGTGGAGGAATATAAATAAATAAGAATCTCACATATAAGCATGAATGAAGGAACAATAATAAAGAAGATATAATATTTAGTCTCATGAAAGGAATACCAAAAATACTTCATATCACCCTTTTAGATCCATCACATATAGTCAACATTGCCATGTAACCCCTAAGATCAAGTAAGGACTTTTTTAGGACGCAATGTAGGTAAAAAGGATATATATAGGGGTTAAGGTTAAGTGGTGAATGTTGAAAGTGTCTCAAGATTACTTGGGAAATACTTTCAGCTTTTCTGTTCAATACTTTTTTTTTTTACTCTTTTCTCATTCACATCTTTCACAACTCCATTAGTCTTTCACTGACTTTTTTTCAATTTTTTTTTTTGTTTTTTGTTTTCTTGTACTTTTTTTTGTATTTTTTTTTTTTGTGGAAAAAATACACATTTCCATCACTGTTTTTCTTCCCCTCAACTATGAAAACTTCAATAACGATATAAAACATCTCAAATAAGTCATCCTACTCCAAGAAGATAAAATCACTAGTAACAAGAGTAGCTAATGCAACTAACAAATTTAAGCTCAAAATCTCCATCAATGCTGAAAGAATGTTTCCACTTTCTACTTGAAACACTTTGGGAAAATGGGTTTACGAAGGAAAGGCTAATTTCAAGGCTCAACGGGGTGACTAGCGGTTATGTAAAGAATAAAAATAATATATTATTATAAGGCTCAAAACAAGAAACAAGGCCTAACTGTCATCTCTTAAGGATATACATGGCTTACCCAAAATTTCATGATTTCACTTCAAGTGTGACATAAAGAATTTTTAGTAGGCAAATAAGTGAAAGAAATAATGAGACTATTGAACGATATAACATGAGCTTCCACAAAGGAAAATAATTAGATGGTCAAGAAAGTAACACTCTGCAATAAATGATAGGCTCAAGACTCACAAAGGTTTAAATAGTTTTCACATATTCTCTTCAGGTTATCTCATCATTCAATCCTTCAATAAAAAGTAGTATTGTGTTGCTACATGAATGTGCAAGGAGCTGAGTATGATGACAGTGAAATCTTTTCACAAAAGCGGCTAATTAACTTGGCATACAACTTAAGCTAAGACAAGGGAAAAAGAAGGGAGAAACAAAAATAATAATGATTGAAAAATAACTCCCCACCCCCAATCAAAACCAAACATTGTCCTCAATGTTTAAAAATAAACTCTCAAATATATGCAACAATGAACGGAGAGTAAAAACAAATAAAGAAAGTGCATGAAAACAAGTTAACTAAGAAAATAAAGTTTGTACGAGAACATACCTGAAGCACTTGATAAGGAAAAGGAAAATAATGCCTTAAATCTGCAACGATTCAGTGAAACCCAAAAAAAAACAAGAGAAAGCAAAGTAACAAGAAACAACAAAAATAATAAATTTTTTTATTTTTATTTACTTTTTCCATTTTTTTTATATTTTTTTTGTTGGCCTACCTTATTTACATTCCCATACAAAGGCTCCGAACTCTGGGAGGCACTAAAGCTGACTCTATGAAACAATAAACATAATAAATTAACTAAAACAAAAATAGAAAAAGAGATAGAATTTAAATACCTAGATCCATTTAATATCAGCCAGTAAGACAAATCCTGTGAAACTTCAGAAATAGAGTTAACCAAGTACATTAAAAATGCGGAGGAGAGACCATTAATTTCAAACCACCAACGTACTCAAACCCCGGTCAGTCCCCCATACTTAGGAGGGAAAGCTAGGCATTACGCTTTCGGCCAATGGTTTTACTTTCATAGTATCCATCATAGTCAACCCCAAGACTTCTATTACTCAAGAAAATCCATTTTCGAGAAAATGGTAAAGCCCACTATAACCCAGTGGAGGTCCAACCAAAAGTTGGGAAAAATAAAGATTGCATAAAAAGTATTTTAATCATGATAAACAGGATCATCTACCAGGACCTCTTCGATCTCTGGGTTTTTAAGTTCTAAAAATGGTTTTAATCGTTGCCCATTTACTTTAAAAATATTACCATTCTGAGGATTTTCAATTTCAATAGCACCATGAGGATAGACAGTACCCACAACATCTGGACCAGACCACCTAGATCTCAGTTTTCCTGGAAATAAATATAAACGGGAATTATACAGCAAGACTTTCTGACCAGGCTCAAAGGATTTCCTAAAGATGTTAGAATCATGCACTTTCTTCATTCTATCTTTATATGACTTGGCACAATCATAAGCATCATTACGGATTTCCTTCAACTCATTGAGTTGAAGTTTTCTTTCAATAGCACCATGAGGATCCCCGACAACGGCGCCAAAAACTTTTTTACCATTGCTGCCCAATATGTAATAGATCCAGAAGGAAGAGAATTAAGCCATGCTTTGGCCTTATCCTTTAGTGAAAAAGGAAATCGACGCAAGCGAACAGATTCTTCAGAAAAATTTTGAAATTTAAATGTAGTACATATTTCCAAAAATTATTTAACATGCAAATAAGGATCCTCTCTATCTAGACCATGAAAAGTGGGAAGAAGATTTATTACATGTGGTTTTAGCTCAAAATGTGCGGCTGTAGTGACAGGAAAAACTATGCATGAAGGAGGATTGGTAGAGATGGGGTGGAACAACTCCCTAAGAGGCTTAATCTCCTCTCCCTGTTGACTCATTTTAGATTCTAGTTCTAACTCAATGCTAACTAGCCTGTTTGTATGATCACGTGCCCAAACTTTCATGCAACACAAATATCACACAAAAAGAAACAAAGAAAGAAAAAAAAATGCACTTATTATTTTTTTAATTTTTATTTTCGTTTTTCTTTTTTAATTTATTTTTTAATTTGAATTTTTTTCAAAAAGCAATAAAACAACTAGTAGAAGAAAACCCTAATTAAAAGTCTAAAAACTTATCCTATTTAAGTCCCTGGCAACGGCGCCAAAAACTTGTTGTATCTTTTAAATTACTCGCAAGTGCACGAACCGTATGAAGGTATAGCTTAGGCAAATACGAGGTCGATCCCTCAGAGACTTGTTCAGTTAAGATCAAATTTTAGACTCAGATTTAGACTTCCTAATCTAGTTGAAAAGATTGATATTCTAGGTTGAGATAAAATAATAAAAGACTAAACAATAAATCTAATTAAGTAAGACAATTAAAAATCTTAAGACAAAAGTAGTTAATAATTTTAAGAACAAAAATAAAGTAAAACTAAAAGAATATATAATGAATCTAGAGACTTAATAAATAAATTCTAAAATAAGAACAACTAATAAATTGATAAATTCTAAAACGAAAACAATTAATAACTTGAGTAAAATCAATTAAAATAAACTAAAACAAGGAAATATTAGAAAAGAAAATAACTAATTAAATAAAAAACGAAGGTTAAAAAATGAGACTAAACAAGTAATCGTAAAAGGCTAAGGCTCAGAATCCACCTTGCTAATCCTAACGTCAACTATATTTGATCATTAATTTTCCCCAAATTAAACTACATGATAATCTCGCAGTCTAGCCTCGCTATCATGGAAAGTATTATCTTTTAAACCCTAAATTAATGAAACCAAAAGTATGTTTATTCTTACTTTGCAAAAGAATTTTCAAATCATTAATTGTATCCCAACTAGAAATTACAATTAATATTCGGCATTAAAAATCAACACTTTCAATTATTAAGAATTATTCAAAGCATAAGAAAAACATGATTAAACCCATCAAAGAAATTATATCAACAATTGATGAAAGAATAAACATTAAACATGAATGATCAAGTTATGGGGAAAAATTAATTCACAAACATAGCATCAATTAAAATTAACAAGGTTTTATCGTCACCTCAATGAATAAATTTAGCCTGACATACTAAAGAAATTAAAATAACAATTCTGAAAAGTAAACTTTATTTAAATAAATTAAAGGAAAGAAAACGTTACAGAGTTTAAACGTGAAAAAACTCTAAAAGCATCCTAATGTCTCATAAAAGAAGAAAAACTAATAAAACTAAACTAATTTTTTTATTGAATTTTCGCCGCTGCTCCCTGATCTCCTTTTTCATCTTTCATGTGCCTTATATAGGCACAAAGTTTTTTTTGTTTTTGTTTTTTTTGTTTAGCCGACCTTGGCCAATGGGCCAAGGCTTTGATCTTCTTTTTTTTTTCTTTTATTTCAAGTCCAAATTGGACTTGTCCCAAGAATGTATTTGGCCAAAACTAATGCCTTGGTCAATGGTCGATTGTTAGATGTTTTTTTTTTGTGTTTATTTTATTTTCTTTTGTTTTATTTCTTCAAATCTTGATTAAATATTCTTCAATAAGCCTTTGATCTTTTCTTCTCATGCAATTATTCAAGACTTTGCTCTAAGTGTTATTTCATTATCATAACTCTTGATCTGTATGTCCCCATGATCTTCATATTTAATTATTCGTTCACGTACAAATAACATTTTAGCCCTGAAAAATGTGAAAAAGTCTCAGATAAGTGATAGACAAATTAATGCATTTAAGACTTATTAGTTAAGCTCATATTGGATGCAACAAAGTCTAATTTAAATATAAAAATATGCAAACTCCTACTTATATCACAGCCCCAGGCTCTGATACCATATTGTTAGAAGAATCGTGCACATAGATACATTAGGAACACAACACTATTTTAACATGATTCGGCATAACCTATGTCCATAAAATATTATTCTTTATTATTCATAGAAACTATTGCAATAATAACTCTGATATAAGGGAACAATTTACTGTTGTGATTCCATTAAGTGGATCAGTATATTTCGTTGCCTGAAGTTAAAGAGATAGACTTTCTTTCATCCCGCTGCAGATGAAAAACCAACTATGGCCTCAGTATCTTCTCTTTCGTTGTCTTCTAGTTATAACAATTCTTCTGCTACCTCCACCTTCCCACTGTTAGAAAATTTGTACCTACATAATCTGCCAGAAGTGAAGTGCGTCTGCAACGGAATCATGATTTGTGATTCCATCAGGGATATCCGTATCACAGGATGTAGACAGGTGAGTCGATTACCTCTTTTTATTCCCCTCATTGATGGACAACCATCTCCTTCTTCGTCTCTTAAAGCGATCAAGGCAGAAAAAGAATGGTGGGAATCGTTGGCGTGGGACTATCCCAACTCCAACAATGTCCTTCAGCCCTTCCTCGAATACTATTCTGAGAGCGAAGATGATGAGCTGGCGTCAGATGATGAAGAATGACTAACTGGCCTCAGACAGTGAAGATGATGAGCTGACCTCAGGTGATGAACACTGGCGCTCCTGTCCAGAGCGAAGAGAAGGCGAAAAAGCCATGAAGACAGTGACTATGATTCTGAGCTCCGATAATAGAAAGAGGCTGCAGCTAACGATAAGAAACAACAAAGATGATGATGCTTTTTTTCAACACTTGGGTAACCTTTCTGCAGCCTTTTCTCTAGCTTTTGATTTACACGCTACTGATATCATTAGACTAATTAAGAAATCAGTATTTGATGGATTATACGCACATGTTTTCATGAATATGCTGCAATTGTGTTTCCTTAGGTTAAATTGTTGGACTAACTTTCAAGATTTTGTTTTCAACTATAATTAGAGGTAACTTAGGCGTATATGTACCATATATTATCTCATTTTGACATAGTTTCCTTAGTTTCATTCTTGCTTTAATTTCGTTTTGTTTCTTTTCGTTATTTCTTTCCAATTTTCTACTAATTCGTGGAAATCGCAAATTTGATATAAATTCTGGATTATCTTGCATTCACTTGCTTTATTGTTGATAATCCTTGATAAAGCATGTTTACAATGTTGCTATATATAAGCATCATTGCCCCTTGCTATCCTATTGAAATTACAACTCGTTGCGAATTAGATTATTCTTGAAAACTAATTACATCCTTTGTCTATCTCTATTAAGAACGATTTCATATATTTCTTAAATTTATGTTAAATTTTCATTAAATCTATCTGTTTTAAGAACGATTTCGAAATGCAATTTTTACTAAAAATTTATCTATAAAGCAAACATTTATAAGTTTAGAAAGCCTTATTTATGTTTATGAAATTAAGCTATATATTTGGAAGTTTTCTTAAGTTTCTTTTGCATAACTTGACTTTTATGTAAGTTTTATTATATAAATGGAATTCTTAATTTATAAATAAACACTTTGAGTTGTGTCTTGCTAGTATTGATTTGATAAGCTCTAGATTTCGATCATAGTCGATAGTTTGCATTTGTCTTCATCGAGGTACACCATCGGTTATGGATATTTTATTGCTTAGTCATAGCTCACATCCAAACAAAACTATATGTTACTAATTAACTTTATATAAGTTTATCTATGGAAAGTGACAGAGTAGAAATACCTTTCACTATCGAATGACTTCTTCTATATAAGAATATATATATATATATATATATATATATATATATATATATATATATATATATATATATATATATATATATATGAAGTAATCTAAGTGTTATTTGAAATGTTTACAGTGGCATTTGAGATTTGATGTATTGGATTTTTCATTCATTGGACTGTTGATATTGTAATGTAGGTTAATATATGTCGAAATGTTATGTTGAAAGCACAGTACTCTGGTGTCTAATTTAACCTCATGGGCTATTCAAGTTAATTTTTTAGTTAGCGCATCTACAGGGAAGTCGAAATGCAAAGAGTCTTAAGAATTTTACAGGTAGATCTAATTTTTTTGCCCAACTCTACCTAAGTCAGGAATGGATCTACTTATAACTTTATACTATCATGAGCGCAATCTAATAATTGTTATTGTTGATATAGTTATAATAAAATAATATAGATAGGGCATTCTGCCACTTCTCAAATTGCAAGTGGAGAAATTAGAAAAAACAGAAAGATAATATACTTGAGATATATTCAAAAGAAAGTTTGTACAGCGTTTGAGTCTTCATTAAGTAATTTAAACTTGGTAAAAGAAGGGCCCAACCAATATTATTAAGAAAGAAATTCATTATTTTTTACCTAATCTTGCATATATTAGAAAGAAATTTATCAATTATGATCTTCTACGCCCGCCCAACCTTAATTGTAAATAATATAAATTCATGTTTTTACACTCAACCTTTACATGAAAACGAGGTCACACAATCACTTGCCGAGTCTCCTTTTCAACTCTAGTTAAGAGTATAGTTAAGATGAGCTAGATCTAGTCTTTTAAATACGCGGAATATTAAATTTGTATTTCTCAAAAAAAAATTGTGTAGTTAAGCTTCTCTGATTTTTCCCGGACGAGTTGAGAAGAGCAACCCTGATGAGCACACTGATTAAAGAAGATTAGTTTTTCCTAATAAGCCTGATCGACATATTAAATCACTTAAAATTAATGGTCTTACTTCATGCTACTCGTGAGGTGCTTCACTCTTTTCTATAGTAAGTATTTTTATATTAAATAATGTTTCGATCAGCTATAAGCCCAGTGGTAAATTATTGTGAGGGGGTGTTAACTAAACAAATATACCGGTAGAAGAAAAGTACTATTATATATCATTACGGATAAGGAATGATAAACCTCATAAGGGTAAAACAGACATTTGGTG
Source organism: Ehretia macrophylla (assembly GCA_037974665.1). Taxonomy (NCBI): domain Eukaryota; kingdom Viridiplantae; phylum Streptophyta; class Magnoliopsida; order Boraginales; family Ehretiaceae; genus Ehretia; species Ehretia macrophylla. Next base: position 26,267,680 of record CM075772.1, read on the forward strand.
CGACAAAGAGGTAATATTCTATTACCTGACAACAATGAATGCACGACCTTTAGGGCATCCCGACTTCTAGGGTGCCCCGACACAGAATAACACGTGTCCAAATCTTATAATGCCGCATATTAAGATAAAAGGGAAGATACATTTTTTTCAAAAAAAGTAATCGACATCTGACTGATTCAATTATTTTACACTTATAGTTATTATTCGAAATTTTTTTTGTTAATTTAAATATCGAAGGATGTAAAGAATTCAAATCTGTAGACCTTTTTGTAGGTACTTTAAAACACAAATTATTGACGGAGAATTTAATGAATTTGTACCTTATCAATTACTATTTAACTTGAATGAGTTTACTTTAATTTGTATGTAAAAATTCGATAGTGATGAAATATTTGGAAATCATGACCTAATCTCTATTTGTTGGAATTTCATACACAAAATATGTTAATCAAAACATAGAAATAACTTATTACTTTTGACATAAACATTTAAACTTTTTTTGACTAGCTTTAGCCAGGACCTTACAAAGATATGCTCCAAATGGCTTGCCACAATGATGGTGTCAAGCATAATTTCTCAGATGCTATTATTAAAAAATTTAGATATATTTTCCAGAAGAGATCTAGAACTCCATCATAGCCACCATGCCTCCTTGAGACTTGGGTCGACTAGGATGGCTTGTGAAGCCCTTTACTATGAAATAACTGAGGATACACCCAAGAGTTGGGTGGCGATTAGGTAATAACCAATTATCTTTAAAGATTTTGTGTTCTAATCACGGCTGCAGACTCGCTCCATTGTAAAAAAGAAAAGAAAAGGGTTGAGTAATGGGTTTTCCATTTTCGCTGTGGAATTAATTCTGCTACTCGGGGCATGTGCAGTTAAGCTTTGGGCAAGGCTGCCTCTTCTGGGAACGATGATTAAGATATTTATTTATTTGCTAGACGCCATTATGGGGGAGTGGCTACAACTGTTACAATCCAGCAGGTGGAAAGTCAGCTTCGTACTGCTGTCATGCACGATGTTCTTGATCCTTCGCCACAAATCTTCGGCAACGTCACTAGAACAAAATTAAATATATCCATTATATTTTAATCCTAATCTTCATTAGAAGAAATTCAATGATTATCTTCTACACCTAATCTTCATTATAAATAAATCAAAATGCTTATATTTTACCTCTAACTTTCTCTTAAAACAAAATATAACACACTCTTAAGATAAAATTGTCAACTACCAATTCATTACAAATAAATATTATAGAATTAAATTATAGTTTCGATCTCTATAATACTAAAAAAAAATAAAAACACAAGGCCGAATAATCAATTTATGCCTCTTCTTTTCAACCCTAGTTAATAGTTAAGACCAGGTAACTCCTAATCAATTAAAATGACCTCTTCAACACTGCTCTAGTATAAGCCGATCCGTATATTATGAGGATTAATATAATTCTATTAATCGGGCTAAACCTATGGTTAAAGGTAGGAGGAAAGCCGTCTATGTTCTCATCAACCACGTTAAAAGATACGATTATAAACCATGAGTTTCAAAACCATTATATAAAATCGTTAGCTATTCTAAATCCGACTGAATTTAGGATGAAAAATTATGGTTGGCAATTACTCATATGATATGTTTAAATTTTTAGATTTATATTGTTCGCGACTTGTTTTTTCCCAGAAAAGGGAACTCCATCCTTGCCACTGTCACTGCCACCGTGCCTTCCCTGCCCCTCGCAAAATGTCATTGATGTACTGATCTTTACAGAAACACGTAATGTTACAAGTAGTGACTTACACTATCAAAACGTTGTGAGCCGTCAAAAACCAACAAATGAGGTAAAGTCACATTTGGTAGCTTTATATTTTTGATGAGTCAAAAGAAGACAAAAAGTAATGGAAAAATGAAGATTTGTGCATCAAAGTTTGGTGTAAAATTAGGCACATGAAAATCATTTTCACACTACTATTTTGCTTTGATTTTGGGTATGAAATGACCCTATAAATAGAGACTCATTCCTTACCATTTTGCATCACCAAACATTCCAAGTTAGAGAGAAAACATAAGCTTTCTCTTGAGTAGTTTTCTTCCTCTTTTGTTGTCCTATATTTGTGAGTGAGAGTTAATTTCTCCTATTATTTGAGAGAGTGATATTGTTCTCTCCTTATATTAGAGAGAAGGTTATTGTAAAATACTCCACATCATAGTGAAATCCTCCATTACTTGCCCGTGGTTTTTCCCTCGATTTGTTTAAGGGTTTTCCACGTAAATCTTGTGTCTCTACTTTCTCTGTTCTCATTCATATTTTAGCTGCGTGATACTGCTTGTCCCCGACCATTCCGCTGCGTCGATACCCAACAGTGGTATCAGAGCCATTGGTTACAGGTCGCTGGTATTCATACGGGGTTACTGTTCACGGTTACTATTCATGCATACGGTATAATACTATTCACATATACGGTATCAATACTATTTCCGTATACGGTTTTGATACTATTCACGTATACGGTACTATTCACATAAATAGTACTATTCACAGTGAAATAGTGGGAGCTGGTTCAAGTTACGAAATAGATCGTCGTTAATACTATAGCGGAAAAATTTGAAATCGAGAGGTTCAACGGGAGAAATTTTTTTCTATGAAAATTAAAGATAAAGGCAATCTTGAGAAAGGAAAATTGTTTGGCAGCAATTGGAGACAGACCAGCGGAGGTGACGAATGACAAGTGGAAAGAGATGGATGACAACGCTATGGATAATCTGCACCTGGCATTGGTAGATTCGGTATTGTCAAGCGTTGAGGAAAAGAAGTCAGCAAAAGAAATTTGGGATGCGCTGACCAAACTATATGAGGTCAAGTCACTTCACAACAAGATTTTCTTGAAGAGAAGACTCTATACCCTTCGAATGTGTGAGTCAACATCGGTGACAGATCACATCAATACCTTAAATACGTTATTCTCTCAATTGACTGCAATTGGGCATAAAATAGCGGAGCTTGAACGTGCAGAAATTCTACTTCAAAGTATACCTGATTCGTATGATCAACTCATCATTAGTTACACTAACAATATTCTTTCAGATTCTGTTATTTTTTATGATGTTGCAGCCGCTGTTCTGGAAGAGGAATCTAGGAGCAAAAGTAAGGAAGACAGAATCGAAAGTTCACAATAAGCAGAGGCATTATCAATGGTGAAAGGTAGATCAACGGAACGTGGCTCTAGTGGGAGTAACAACCATGGTAGATCAAAATCAAGGAGTATAAAGAATATCAAATGCTACAACTGTGGCAAGAAAGGGCACTTCAAGAAGGATTGTTGGAGCAACAAAAAGAATCCTGAGGTGACAAATTCTCAGGGATGTGTGGCGACTGCACCAGATGATGGAGATATTTTATATAGCGAAGCAGCAACTGTATAAAAAGGCAGAAATGAGCTCATTGATGCTTGGATAATGGATTCGGGAGCAACATGACATATGACCTCTCGTAGAGAATGGTTCCACAACTATGAACCTGTCTCTGGAGGATCTGTGTACATGGGTAATGATCATGCCTTGGAGATTTATGGTATCGGTACCGTCAAAATTAAAATGTATGATGGTACCATTCGCACCATTCAAGGGGTACGACATGTGAAGGGCTTGAAGAAGAACCTATTGTCCATTGGACAATTGGATGACCTTGGCTGCAAGACCCATATCGAGGATGGGATCATGAAGGTTGTCAAAGGAGCGCTTGTGGTGATCAAGGAAGAAAAGATCGGGGTAAATCTATACATGCTTTTGGGAGATACATTGCAGGAGGCAGATGTATCAGTTGCATCAGCCGGTCAAGAAGAATCAACTATAATGTGGCATCGCAGATTGGGCCACATGACAGAACGTGGCTTGAAAATTCTTGCTGAACGTAATCTCCTACCCGGGCTCAAGACGGTAAACTTACCTTTCTGTGAGCACTGTGTTACCAGTAAGCAGCATAGATTGAAATTTGGGAGATCTACTGCCAGAAGCAAACACATTTTAGACTTGATCCATTCAGACGTTTGGGAATCACCGGTTTTGTCCCTAGGAGGAGCCAAATACTTTGTATCATTTATTGATGATTACTCCAGGAGACTGTGGGTGTATCCAATCAAGAACAAGTCAGATGTGTTTCCAATATTTAAAACATTCAAAGCGCTGGTGGAACTTGAATCCAAAAAAAGGATCAAGTGTTTGAGGACGGACAACGAAGGAGAATACATTGACGGGAGCTTCTTGGCATTTTGCAAGCAAGAGGGTATTCAGAGGCAATTTACTGTTGCACATACACCTCAGCAAAATGGTGTAGCAGAGCGGATGAACAGAACTCTTCTTGAAAGAATGAGAGCTATGTTGGAAACTGCAGGTCTAGCCAAATCATTTTGGGCAGAAGCAGCTAGAACTGCCTGTTACGTGATAAACCGGTCACCGTCAACTGCAATTGGTTTGAAAACACCAATGGAAATGTGGACCGGAAAACCCGCAGATTATTCTACCTTGCACGTATTTAGGTGTCCGGCATATGTGATGTATGGTTCCCAAGAAAGAACAAAGCTGGATCCAAAATCCAGAAAATGTATATTCTTGGGAAATACTGATGGTGTTAAGGGGTATCGCATGTGGGATTCTACTGCCCACAAGGTTGTCATTAGCAGATATGTGATATTTGCAGAAGATAAATTGCAAAATGAAGACGACAGCAACACTTCAAAGGAGACTACTACTATACAAATTGAAGATAAGTCAGAACTAGGAGATGCTTCTTCTGAAGCTGCACCGGAGCACGAGGAACAAGAACCAGATGATGCTGAGGTTATAGAAGTCCGACGTTCATTGCGTCAGACAACAAGACCAACTTGGCATTCAGATTTTGTCATGGCGAGCAATGCTGCATATTGTCTTCTAACCGAGGATGGAGAGCCATCTACCTTTCACGAGGCTATAAAAGGCCCCGATGTTGCCCTGTGGATGACAGCAATGCAGGAAGAAATTGAAGCTCTACATAAAAACAAGACGTGGGAGATTGTTCCACTACCACCTAGACGGAAAGCCATTGGTAACAAATGGGTCTACAAGATCAAGCGAGATGGTAAGGACCAAGTGGAGCGATATCGTGCAAGACTGGTGGTGAAAGGATATTCTCAGAAAGAAGGAATTGACTTCAACGAGATATTTTCTCCTGTGATAAGACTTACAACTATCAGAGTAGTCTTGGCCATGTGTGCTGTGTTAGACTTACATCTAGAACAATTAGATGTAAAGACGGCTTTTCTTCATAGTGAGCTTGAAGAAGAGATTTACATGCTTCAACCAGAAGGTTTTGTTGAGAAAGAAAAAGAAAACTTGGTTTGCAGGTTGACCAAATCTCTGTACGGTTTAAAGCAGGCGCCAAGGTGTTGGTACAAGAGATTTGATTCCTTCGTGATTAGCCTTGGGTACAACAGACTCAATTCAAACCATTGTACGTACTACAAGAGGTTTGGCGATGATGATTTTATCATTCTGCTGTTGTAGGTGGACGACATGCTGGTAGCAGGTCCCAGTAAAGATCGGGTCCAAGAACTGAAGGCACAGTTAGCTGGGGAGTTTGATATAAAGGATTTGGGACCAGCAAACAAGATTTTAGGGATGCAAGTTCACCGAGACAGAAAAGGCAGGAAGGTATGGATTTTCCAGAAGAATTACTTGAAGAAAATCTTGCGGCGCTTCAATATGCAAGATTGTAAGGAAATCTCGACCCCGCTTCCTGTCAATTACAAATTATCCTCAAGTATGTGCCCTAGTACTGAAGCGGAGAGGATAGAAATGTCTCGAGTACCGTATGCATCAGCAGTGGGAAGTCTCATGTTCGCTATGATATGTACGAGACCAGATATTGCTCAAACAGTTGGTGCGGTCAGTCGGTTCATGGCGAATCCTGGTAAAGAGCATTGGAATGTTGTTAAGAGGATCCTACGATACATCAAAGGGACCTCGGATGTTGCATTATGTTTTGAAGGATCATAATTTACTGTTAAGGGTTTTGTTGATTCGGATTTTGCAGGTGATTCCGATAAACGGAAGTCCACTACAGGCTATGTGTTTATAGTTGCAGGCGGCGTGGTAAGCTGGATATCTAAATTACAAACTGTTGTGGCCCTATCTACAACAGAAGCTGAATACATGGCAGCTACACAAGCTTGTAAAGAAGCAATCTGGATTAAACGGTTAATGGAGGAGCTCGGGCACAAACAAGAGAAAATTCCCTTGTTTTGTGACAGTCAGAGTGCCTTGCACATTGTAAGGAATCCAGCATTTCATTCCAGGATGAAACACATAGGTGTTCAATATCACTTTGTTCGAGAAGTAGTGGAGGAAGGGAGTGTGGATATGCAGAAGATTCACACCAACGAGAACCTAGCAGATGTCATGACAAAGCCAATCAACGTTAACAAGTTTGTTTGGAGTAGATCCTCCTTTGGCCTAGCAAAGACGTAAGCAACATGGAATTGACAAGTATGGAGAGATTTGAAGATCATCTAATATGACTTTAAGTGGGAGAATGTGAGCCGTCAAAAACCAACTAATGAGGTAAAGTCACATTTGGTAGCTTTACATTTTTGGTGAGTCAAAAGAAGACAAAAAGTAATGGAAAAAGGAAGATTTGTGCATCAAAGTTTGGTGTAAAATTAGGCACATGAAAATCCTTTTCACACTACTATTTTGCTTTGATTTGGGGTATGAAATGAGCCTATAAATAGAGGCTCATTCCTTACCATTTTGCATCACCAAACATTCCAAGTTAGAGAGAAAACATAAGCTTTCTCTTGAGTAGTTTTCTTCCTCTTTTGTTGTTCTATATTTGTGAGTGAGAGTTAGTTTCTCCTATTATTTGAGAAAGTGATATTGTTCTCTCCTTATATTAGAGAGAAGGTTATTGTAAAATACTCCACATCATAGTGAAATCCTCCATTACTTGCCCGTAGTTTTTCCCTCGATTTGTTTAAGGGTTTTCCACGTAAATCTTGTGTCTCTACTTTCTCTGTTCTCATTCATATTTTAGCTGCGTGATACTGCTTGTCCCCGCCCATTCCGATGCGCCGATACCCAACAAACGTTACATATTTCGAGAATCGATTTTGAAACCTCTCGCACTTAAAGTGAGAATTACATATTCTACTACTTTCTTCATCGCGTATTGTCTCTTTTAGAACGGTCTGGGACACCTCCTAAGGAAGTTGCCTGTTACGAAAACAACTTGTGAAAGGTCTCTTCCAGATGGTTCTTGATTATATGGCAGAGGTAATTAGATTAAAATAGAGCAAACTTTAAAATTGAGCAAGAACGACTTAAGATTAAATTATTCCCAACAAGATCATCTAGATCTGTTCCATTAAATAAATAAATTTGCCATAAATCTGTCACACTGCAACTGGCCCATTAAGTCAAAAACAGAGAGCTAATCATAATATACTTGATATGAACCTTGGAAGAAAGTGACAACACCTTCCATAAGAAGACCTTCTTAACAACATTGCTTCAATACAGGCAGTTTCATCTGAGGAATCATATAATTCTTGTGAGGTGCATTCAATTAGTCTTCCAGCAAAACCACAGTTTGAATTAATCCTAATAGTGTTTGACTTTCAGCTTGATCATCACTTACGGGTACGTAATCGCACTTTCTTTTACATTACATTAATTATTGTAGAGATGATTTTGCAATCTCTTGTTTATCATATCAAACGCCTTGGATTTTAGTTTTAGAATGTGATGAGAGTTCTCTCAAATAACAGTAACATAAAGGTTAATATACTTTATTTTTCACGTTCAAGATATAGGATCAAAGTCTCACAACCCTAAAAAATAAGGGACCATTGATGGTATTTATCTTTAATATATTATATCCTAGATAATAGGTATTATATTCGCTTCATTTTGAATAAATCTCCCTATTTTCTCAAAATTCATGAGAAACATCAAAATTTACTAACATTTTCCTAAATTCCTTCAGGTAATTCGTAGTAAAAAATTTTAAACCTTGTAAAATTATTAATTTTTTACTAAGATTACCAGTAGTGATCAGATGTATAGTTATTCAATTGCTGCATACTTTCATGAAATTTCTTTTTACTATACTTTTATTATAAGATTTTTACACATCGTGGTGATCATCTGGTTAACACAGACAAACTTATTTACTCTTTTGTGACGCAATCTAATATAACTAGAAATCCATGCCTAGAGTGAAATTGTACCTAGGCCTTGGTCTCAAAGTTTTTATTAATTCTGATAATGCCCTCGAAGTTCAACCAATTATGATCATGCCACTTCCCCTAACAAAATCGTGAAACTTCTGCCACTACGCATTTGCTCAAGTGGTATGGTTCTCGCTTAGTGTGCGAGAGGTCCCAAGATCGATTATGATAGGTGTGACATCATTTTTATGTGATATAATATTAGTTTAACCATCCCTTTAAATAATTTAAAAAAAAAAAAAAAAAAACTTAACCTTGCCCATACAGTATAACCCCTTTAAATTAATAGCATTGGAACTACTAAATTCTACTAATTTAGTGATATATCAATTTATCAATAAATTAATAAATTGATAAATATTAATTTATAGAGATATTTTTAGTATTTTTAAGCCAATTTAATAAGGCAAGTAGAAAAGTCTAATGAGAATAAAAAATAAGAATCTAATTTAGTAGGATTAGAACAAGTACAGTGGTTTTGAGGGTAGATAAAATTATTTACAATTTAATAGGGCATTCTCAAGATGAATTTGATATTGAAGTTGATGATGATAGACAACCTTTGGAACCGATGTCACTCAAGAAAGCACTTAGAGCATCAAAGACACTCTAAAATTTATCGTTGCAATACGAGAAAACAACTCTAGAACTTTTAGATGAATTGCGCACAATTAAAGATGAGATTCAACTAAATTTGAAGTTCGATAAAAGACAAGTTACTCTTAATTCATATTTTGATAAAACTTCATATTCAATTTATTTTGTTTCTTAAACTAATTATTAATTTATTGGGTCGATAAAATACAAAAAAATATTCTAAATGTATTATCTTATAATATTATTAAAATTATTAATTTTATATTGATTCTAAGTCGGGATCACATAATTTTATTCTTTAAAAAAAATTATTAATTTATCGAATATTAACTTAAAGATATTCTACTATACTTCTACAACCACTTTCCCCCCATCATTACCACCATTTTTGTCAACAAACTCATTTGTGTTCCCAACAATACCTTTCCTCAAGTGCCCCCACATACAACCACTTTTCCCCCATCATCACCACCATTTTCGTCAACAAACTCATTTGTGCTCCCAACAATACCTTTCCTCAAGTGCCCCCACATACATCTCAAGCCTCTTATCTACCACTATCTCAACTACCTAGTTACCATCAATATTTACTACCATAACTCAAAATTCATTACCATTCATTGCGAGTAAATCCTTTTTTTTCTTAAAATGGAGGCACATCCTGTGACACCCCGATCCCTCTCGAGACCGGGAGTTCTATCAATCAAACTAATCACAACCCAAACCAAACCCGGGCAAAATTTTCAGGGAAAACGGACGGAGTCTCCCCTGTTTATAGGCGAAATGCAAAACCTGTAATAGCATATAAATGGACCACCACCGTGTCCAACCATACAAAACTTCCTCAAGGCCATCCGAGCCTCGGTTCTCAACAATTTAAACTCAGCAAGTATACATACATTTCCAATTTAAAAACTAACCTATCTTTTCATTTTGACAAGTACATTCAATTTAGGCAATTAAACCATACAAAGCTACTGCATAAAATAAACTATCATGCCATTCTAATTCTTTTCCTTTGGACATTACAGCCATGTATTGAAGTTAAGCTACATTAACTATATACATAATCTAACTTATCAAACCATTCCAACTACATAGCTAGATTTATATTACATTTCTTTTAACAATAATTACATACAACATAAAAGCATACAACTTGACAACTTTGACAACTCAAGTTACATAGGCACTCAAGAAAACTCTTCAAGCACGGACTTTCACGAAATCACGAACTTTCCAGCTAACAGGGCATTTCCTGAAATGTGGTGGTGAGGAGTGAGTATACACAACACGTATACTCAGTGAGGGCGAGACAGATATCGAATTGGAGAGAAAGAAGATCGTGCAATGCAAATAGGTACAGTTAAGCAATACAATCAATAAAAGGCATTCAATATAAACAACAATACAATTAAACAACTAAAGAAAGCATTAACACAACCAATCAAAGCTATACCACACTTTGAAGGCTATGGTTCACTCGAGCGAGTAATGTACCGATCACGATTCCGATGACTTTAACGATGACGCGCCGGCCCAAACCACCTTATAACACCAGTTTGGAATACCCCGGAAGTATCCATCAATCCTACGACCCAAATCTCCCTGGGAGGCAACCCAAGCGAGAAAGGGAATAGCAGCGGAGCTAGAGCAACCAACACTGGCAACCCGAGGCTACCTAGAAAGACCCATCACTCACGCGCGAGACACTATACAATGCAAGACTCGATACAAGGCGATGAGCGAGCGATATCAAGCATTCTCAACAATTGATAAACATTTCAATCAATAATCAACTCTAACAAGCGTAATAAGCATTAACAAGCATTTACAATCAAACAAGTGACAAAAACAACACCAACTAACATTATTAAGCATTAGCAAGTATTCTATAGGCATTATAAGCATTCTATAGGCAACATAAGCATTCTATAATCAATATAAACATACTACAAGCAATATTCTACGAAAACACACAAAATCACAAAAATGACCCCAACTTCAAAACACTACTACTTTCAAACGAGCCACGAGCTTTGGAAACCGACTTCACCAGTCCTCCTAGGTCACCATAAGGCACGTCTAAAGACCCCGAAACCCTACTTTACCCTAGAATTCACGCAAAGTCCCGATTTTCCCCTTTGCTCGTTTGAACTACAACTATATCAACCAAACACCCAACTAACGCCATAATCGCACCAAAAGTGCTTCCATGGCCTCCCGAAACAATGCCAACACGCAAAACGAGAAAACGCAAAAGTCGACCAAAACGACCCCAACTTTCCCAAAGGCTTAATTCTCATTTTTTCCACTACGCAACCCAAACAAACCACACATTTTAGCATTCTAGCATACCTAGCACGTTTCTACATCAACGGAAAGCATAACAGCGCAATTTCAACATTTCAAGGTTTTACTATTCATAAAACACTATTCATTTCACAATTTAATTTGCAATCACAACATTTAACCGCAGAAAATGTTACAAAGCTATAAATACATGTTCTACAAATGCTAAGGAACATTCTAGAAGCATCAAATCGCTTTAAATAACGATCTACGGATAAATCTAAAAATTGACAAAGTTAACATATACAACGTATAAATGCGCAAATAACATGCTTCCCTCACCTTAGACGCTCCTAGACGCTAGGAAAACCTCGTAGAGTGCCTCGGAAACCACCCCGCACAAGCCCACGCGAAGAATCGAAGATTTGAAGTTGAGATTTTCTTTTTTTTTTTCTCCTTCTTTTCCTCATGGTTTCAAGCCTTTTTCTCTCTGTTTTTTTCGTGCACATTCTGCTTATTTAAAAAAAAAATGTCAAGAAGTCAAAGGTCAAAATTCGGTCAACCCGCTAAACCAAAACAGCTATGCGCGACCTCACGAAAACGGCCATAACTTCTTCTAGAAAACTCCAATTCACGAACGGTTTGAACCCTCATAAACTAGACTCATAGAGCTTTCCAACCATATATAATTTGCTACCTAACTCTTCCCCAATTGGTTCAGATTTAATTCCAAAGTTGACCCAAAATTTGACTAACTTAACATTGCATTTTTTTTATTTCTAATCCCAAGTTTGCCTTTTATTAAACATTTCAAAAATTTCCACCTTGTCCTAGTTGGTCAATGTAGATGAAAAGTCAACTAGTTTGGTCAAAGAAGGTGAAAGGTCAATAAAATGCAATTTAAATGAACTTAAAATGCTATTGAATATATGCCAGGTTCGGGGTATCACATCCTTCCCCCTTAAAACAATTGCGTCCTCGCAATTCTTCTTCCAATAGGACTCTGCATCATCTACAATCCAACTCTGACTAGTCTTCATTAGCTACTGAAAAAGTATTTAATAAAGATGACCAATAGGAAAGTTCAAGTAGAAATGCCAAGTAGTAACGCCAAATAGAAGCTCAAATGCAGATACCGTACAAGAATTCCGTTGACACGAATACCTAAGAAGAATAAATTCCAACCAGAAACGCCGAGATAATACCAATAAAGACTAAAGCAAAGATACTGTAGATGTCATTAATACCACACAATAATGACAAGAAGAATACCTCACGCACGAATCTCCAATAGAAGTCTAACTGTTACTGCCCGAGAATTCCCAAGCAAGAAGCCAAATAAAAGCTCAAACAAAGATTCTATCTAGAGGTCCAAAGAAGTACCCCGCTGGTCATGGATTTCATAGAAGAATTCCCTGTTAAGAGTGCTGAAGAAAATACCAAGAACCCAATCAAATATATTTCCAAAGTTCCAAAGAAGCCTTCCAAATAATAACCCCATGGAACAACCAATTAGATTCCGAGTTTTGCTATCAAATGCTGAGAAGAATGTCAAAGGAAATAACAGAGAAAATATAACGTGCCCAATAAGACAACCAAGTTGAATAACAAACATAGTTTCCTAGATGGACGAAAACTCCAAGGATAAACACCGAACTGATGAACAATATACCGAAACCAAACTCTGAGTCCTCTTCACTGTTTGCCAAGTGAGAACTTCATACAACTTTGCCAACAAGGAAAATACCAAGAGAATGCCTAATAAGAATTTCAAAGAATACCATAAGTAGTATTATACAATAAGTCTGATAGGGATTCCAGTTACCAAACCAACTGAGGGATGCCAAAGAAAATACCCGAACAATGCTCCAGTAAGAAAGTACCAAGAATTGCCCAATAAGTAATACTAAATAATTGGCCACTGAGAATCCTAGAGAATGCCATTGAAGAATTTCCAATAAGGAATACCAGTAACACTCCAATAAAGACCGAGACACATATGCCATAGATAATACCAAGCAGTAAGGCCGATTGAAATCCCATTAACCAAGTCCACCGAGAAGTGCCAACAAAAGTCCCTAAAGAACACCCGTTATGAAAACCAAAGAATGTTCCAGAGAACACCCAATTAAAACCCCAAGAGAAAGCTACTCTTTCGCAACTGTTAAGCACAGAGAAGGACCAAAGGGATTCGCCAATAACCGAGCTCCAAAAGCAATCACCAATTCCCAAATAAAGGCTAGTCAAATGCCATTCATTTCCTGCCAATCCATACACCTTGAAAAGCCAGCGGTGAACCACTTTCTTCAGGGGAGGAAGAGGACTTACTTACCATTTCAATAGGACATGTATGAATGCCAATATATCACAGTTATACATATGCATTAAGCTATTATGCTAGCAAGTTTACAATATAGTTTATTTAACAAAGTCACTCAAGCATAACAATCAAGTCAAGCACAGCATAATCAATTCAAATCACGGCATAGCTAATTCAAGACATTTCAGTACACACATTAAAAGCAATACTTCAAGCAAATAAAAATCCACGAGGTCGATTCGATAGGTCAATTCAATGCACAACTAGACACTTTACTTCACTTAGCACACAATTAACACATAACACATAACTATATCACATAGGAGCACACATTCATGTCAAGACACATAATCTCACATAAAAGCATACACTTTCAAGACACACTTAACAAGCACACATTTAAGGGTCACTACCCACCAGACCGAGGACCCTGTCCCGGCTTATGAGCTAAATAAGCTCTGATACCACCTGTGACACCCCGATCCCTCTCGAGACCGGGAGTTCTATCAATCAAACTAATCACAACCCAAACCAAACCCGGGCAAAATTTTCAGGGAAAACGGACGGAGTCTCTCCTATTTATAGGCGAAATGCAAAACCTGTAATAGCATATAAATGGACCACCACCGTGTCCAACCATACAAAACTTCCTCAAGGTCATCCGAGCCTCGGTTCTCAACAATTTAAACTCAGCAAGTATACATACATTTCCAATTTAAAAACTAACCTATCTTTTCATTTTGACAAGTACATTCAATTTAGGCAATTAAACCATACAAAGCTACTGCATAAAATAAACTATCATGCCATTCTAATTCTTTTCCTTTGGACATTACAGCCATGCATTGAAGTTAAGCTACATTAACTATATACATAATCTAACTTATCAAACCATTCCAACTACATAGCTAGATTTATATTACATTTCTTTTAACAATAATTACATACAACATAAAAGCATACAACTTGACAACTTTGACAACTCAAGTTACATAGGCACTCAAGACAACTCTTCAAGCACGGACTTTCACGAAATCACGAACTTTCCAGCTAACAGGGCATTTCCTGAAATGTGGTGGTGAGGAGTGAGTATACACAACACGTATACTCAGTGAGGGCGAGACAGATATCGAATTGGAGAGAAAGAAGATCGTGCAATGCAAATAGGTACAGTTAAGCAATACAATCAATAAAAGGCATTCAATATAAACAACAATACAATTAAACAACTAAAGAAAACATTAACACAACCAATCAAAGCTATACCACACTTTGAAGGCTATGGTTCACTTGAGCGAGTAATGTACCGATCACGATTCCGATGACTTTAACGATGACGCGCCGGCCCAAACCACCTTATAACACTAGTTTGGAATACCCCGGAAGTATCCATCAATCCTACGACCCAAATCTCCCTGGGAGGCAACCCAAGCGAGAAAGGGAATAGCAGCGGAGCTAGAGCAACCAACACTGGCAACCCGAGGCTACCCAGAGAGGCCCATCACTCACGCGCGAGACACTATGCAATGCAAGACTCGATACAAGGCGATGAGCGA
Source organism: Ehretia macrophylla (assembly GCA_037974665.1). Lineage (NCBI taxonomy): Eukaryota > Viridiplantae > Streptophyta > Magnoliopsida > Boraginales > Ehretiaceae > Ehretia > Ehretia macrophylla. Next base: position 26,282,706 of record CM075772.1, read on the forward strand.
GCGATATCAAGCATTCTCAACAATTGATAAATATTTCAATCAATAATCAACTCTAACAAGCGTAATAAGCATTAACAAGCATTTACAATCAAACAAGTGACAAAAACAACACCAACTAACATTATCAAGCATTAGCAAGTATTCTATAGGCATTATAAGCATTCTATAGGCAACATAAGCATTCTATAATCAATATAAACATACTACAAGCAATATTCTACGAAAACACACAAAATCACAAAAATGACCCCAACTTCAAAACACTACTACTTTCAAACGAGCCACGAGCTTTGGAAACCGACTTCACCAGTCCTCCTAGGTCACCATAAGGCACGTCTAAAGACCCCGAAACCCTACTTTACCCTAGAATTCACGCAAAGTCCCGATTTTCCCCTTTGCTCGTTTGAACTACAACTATATCAACCAAACACCCAACTAACGCCATAATCGCACCAAAAGTGCTTCCATGGCCTCCCGAAACAATGCCAACACGCAAAACGAGAAAACGCAAAAGTCGACCAAAACGACCCCAACTTTCCCAAAGGCTTAATTCTCGTTTTTTTCACTACGCAACCCAAACAAACCACACATTTTAGCATTCTAGCATACCTAGCACGTTTCTACATCAACGGAAAGCATAACAGCGCAATTTCAACGTTTCAAGGTTTTACTATTCATAAAACACTATTCATTTCACAATTTAATTTGCAATCACAACATTTAACCGCAAAAAATGTTACAAAGCTATAAATACATGTTCTACAAATGCTAAGGAACATTCTAGAAGCATCAAATCGCTTTAAATAACGATCTACGGATAAATCTAAAAATTGACAAAGTTAACATATACAACGTATAAATGCGCAAATAACATGCTTCCCTCACCTTAGACGCTCCTAGACGCTAGGAAAACCTCGTAGAGTGCCTCGGAAACCACCCCGCACAAGCCCACGCGAAGAATCGAAGATTTGAAGTTGAGATTTTCTTTTTTTTTTTCTCCTTCTTTTCCTCATGGTTTCAAGCCTTTTTCTCTCTGTTTTTTTCGTGCACATTCTGCTTATTTAAAAAAAAAAAATGTCAAGAAGTCAAAGGTCAAAATTCGGTCAACCCGCTAAACCAAAACAGCTATGCGCGACCTCACGAAAACGGCCATAACTTCTTCTAGAAAACTCCAATTCACGAACGGTTTGAACCCTCATAAACTAGACTCATAGAGCTTTCCAACCATATATAATTTGCTACCTAACTCTTCCCCAATTGGTTCATATTTAATTCCAAAGTTGACCCAAAATTTGACTAACTTAACATTGCATTTTTTTTATTTCTAATCCCAAGTTTGCCTTTTATTAAACATTTCAAAAATTCCCACCTTGTCCTAGTTGGTCAATGTAGATGAAAAGTCAACTAGTTTGGTCAAAGAAGGTGAAAGGTCAATAAAATGCAATTTAAATGAACTTAAAATGCTATTGAATACATGCCAGGTTCGGGGTATCACACATCCAACTACCGAGGAATAATTCTGAGAATAATCTTCCCCTCTTTGTCTCTAATGATGTAACTGATGAGGTCCTTTGGACACACTGTCACCTAAATACATACATATAATATGAAACATGTAAGGACCAAAATTAGGCTCAGACTCATAGCCTACCGTGACGGATCACGTACTTAATCCTATTCAACACATAATAGTAGGGCTAGGCTCATGTGTGGCCCAGTAGCTCACGGGCTACCCTTATGATAGACTCATTCCAATCTTAAGATCTATGGTAAACCCGGATTGCAACACCACCACATGTGGTAAACAACAATGAATTTGAAAGGACTTCTACCGGATCATTAGGACAGCTCAGTTACCCGATGTACCATGAGAATAAATTATTGACTTGAGCGTTGGAGTGTCTTTGACCGACACCATACGGATGTGAATTTACATCGTTCACTTGCTTTCTAACTTTATAGGTTTTTGGTATCCAATCAATTAGTAATTATAAAATTTGATGTCTACAAAACACCTCTAAACTTCCTTAGAAATCATCACCAACAAAGCTTTCCCTATCACTGTATACACAAATAACACAACTCACATACATAGATTTGAATTTGGCCTCGGCGCAAATCTAGTTATTTACCATATTACCAATTTGATCGAAGTACGGGTGTACTACAAGTCGAACGAACAAGAGATGGTCGAATCTGGGTAGACTTACTCAGCAACCACCACGATTCGCATCCTCACGACTCTAGTAGTATCCATGACATTTAAGCCAATTGGACTGAGCTTTAGTCAATACGACTCAACTTTCCTATTTGTATAGACTATGGGTTAGACTAACTCGTCCAAGCCTAATTATCTACGTTATAGGGCAGTTGGTACTTGCTAATAATCACCGTACCCATAGGATATGAGAAACGTAAATCTGGTAATATTTTTGTAATATCTGTTGATATAAGAATTCCAGACTTGATATTGATTCTAATTTTGCGTGATCCAATGTCACTACGTACAAAAGACGACTCCCTAATCCTAGAAAAGTGTATTTTACATAAATCATACTAGACATCTATCAAGTTCTTTATCAACCATCTATGGTTATCCTTTACGGCATTTCAATCATCCACTCTTTCAACAATATCTTTTTTTGGGGCTAATTTAGGAAAACATCCATACTCAACCAACCACCGAAACATAAACTGGATTAACTACCACCCACTGACATTGGATGGGACACGTCGGCGTTCCTTTGTTAGCCTAATGACTAAATGTGAACTAAAATCCAAAAATTTAATTTTCAAGATAAAAAAAAGGAGTGGGTGAACTTTCATCCATATCTTTATTTTGCCTTATCTTATACATTTTTTTAAAATTTTTTTTTTGCATAATTGACTTGAGCATAAGAGTTTCTTTTATTACTGAAACCACTAGTGTCCAAAGTTCACTTCACTCTCTATGAATTCTAATTTGCATGTTGCAATGCCTACCTTATTTGAATCAAGGATTCTAGTGTTCAAGAAATTATGAATTTTATATTCTTAATGTCCAACATCAAACTCACTCTTCTCTGCCTTTCTTGCCTTTTCTTTGTCATTGTTTGGCCCCAACAAGTACAAGAGATTCATTGTTGGCTTCTTGCTTATTGGTTTATGACTGCGCCCTTAGGGAGTGGAGTACAATGGTAGAATTGCCGCAAGTGATACCACACACTAAGTGGTTTGATTACTTTTCAAATCTTGAATGTTGGAGGTTAGATTGGTATTTAAAAAAAATCAATAATTAATGTCAAAAATGTAGTTTTAAAACTTATAGAAAAATTATAATGACTCATGTCAATTACTAACCTGTCTAAATACTGACTTGCAAATATATTGAACCTAATCAATTAACCTAAAATGTTTAAACTCATATGAGTAATACTAGTAAATCCAAGTTATCATAAATTGAATATAGATCTCATACAGAACCAATATAAAACGTGATGTCACAAAAATATTTACAATCGAACTCCACCACAATTAAAATTTTAAGGGATGAGGGACATTTTATGATTCTTAAACTTGGATCATGGTTCCATTCTCGTATTACTTTTAGCTTTCTTTAACATGTAAATAGGCTAGATAGTATTTATTTGCTTAATTTTTGGGTCCATGGAGACTCAATCTAGGCAATAATTTGTTAAGCATAACTATGTTCTTTCTTTGAAAGATATGAAAGAAATGTTGTAAATGTATGAATATTTATTGGCAATGTTTTGTCAAAAGTAATAAGTTGTATGATTGTTGGCACCCGAGGAAAGACCTCAAAACGATGTTGAGTTTGAGAAGCTGCGCGAACGTTTGCAAGAAGAATTCAAATCCGATTTGTATTGCAAAAGCATTGCAAAGAGTAAAGATGTATAATAGTTTAATTAAAGGTGTCATTATGCTTTACTTTAGTGCATGTAATGATGGCTAGTTTGGCCTATAAATATGTGTGCATAATTGTTTCTTGCTGCAATATATTGAAAGACCAGGAATCAAAGTAGAAGCAATCAGATTTTAATCTTTGATATACGTACAATATTCTCTCAGTTACTTTATCTATGTTATTATAATATTTTACAACATGTTATCAGCACGAGCCTCTGCCTGAGTCTCTGCCATAATTAGTGAAGTGCATCAACAGGTATAAATAATTTTCTTCTCATTTCAATTATATTTTAAGTTAAACTTTATATATTGAAATGAATTATATCACCAAAAGAGAGTTTACTATTCTTGACATCTCAGGAAAAAATTATATGTTTTGGGTATTTGATGTTGAAATGCATCTTGAAGAAAAAAATATTAGGGATACTATCAAAGAAGAAAATATAGCATCCTCGTAGGATTGCGCTAAAACAATAATTTTTTTCCGCCATCATATCCATGAAGGATTAAAAACTGAATATCTGACAGTTAAAGATCCCCTTACATTATGAAAAAATTTGAAGGAGATGTATGATCACCAAAAATATGTTAATCTCCCAAATGCTCGTTATGATTAGTTACACTTGAGATTGCAAGACTTCAAATCTGTTGATGAGTACAATTCCAAAATATATGAGATTACATCTCTAATGAAAGCATGTGGAGAAACTATCACTGACAATGATATGTTAGAGAAGACATTTTCTACGTTTCATGCCTCGAATATGCTCCTGCAGCAACAATATTGAGAACATAAATTCACAAAATATAATGATTTGATATCATGTCTTCTTGTTGCTGAACAAAATAATGAGCTTTTGTTGAAAAATCATCAGTTACGTCCAACTGGCATGACACCATTTCCAAAAGCAAATAAAGTTGCATTCCCAGAAGTGAATGTAACATTTAACGATGAATATAGTAATCAACGTGGTCGTGGACGTGGCCGTGGTCGTGGCCGCAGACGCAGACGTGGTCCTGGTCGTTGGTATGGCCGAAGTAATACATGGGTTCGGGGAGATTCAAGTAATACAAAGGAAGACAAATCTCACCACCAGAAATGGAATAATGAGGAAAAATATGACAAAGAAAAGACCACTCAAAACAAATCATTCCATGACAATAAGATATGTTTTAGATGTGGTGGAACTAGTCATTGGTCACGTATCTGTCATGAGCAAAAATATTTGGTTGAACTTTACAAAGCCTCGAAAGGAAAAGCCAAAGTAGCTGAAACAAACCATGTTAACAATGATGGACCAGAAATTACTACACATTTAGATGTTAGTGATTTCTTCCAAAATTCGGATGGAAATATAGAACATTTGATCAGAGATAAAAATGTCAAAACTAATTAAAAGTACTAGTAGCTATATTTTGAAGGTTAAGTCTTTAATTATGTTGTTGTTTTAAGTTTAAGTTGATTTCCTTTGTATTGTCGTTTATTTGTTTTTCCAGTTGATTTACTCCTTATGTAAACATATATATTATCTTTATCTATGTTTGTTTGAATAAATTTACAAGTTATTAAAGAAGTGATATTTTTATTATATCACTAGATTTCAAGATGAAGGGTGAAGATATATTTTTGGCAAATAGGGCAATAACATATACTATACTATGTGATAACACATATTTTGTTAATTTATTAGTTACCTCGGCTAATGTATTTACCATTTCTGATTTTACTAGTCTAATCGAAGGCTCTAGAAGAGCCCATCTCATATTGCCTTGTGGTACAAAATTTGATATTATTAATGCACTGTATTTAAGCAAATCCAGAAAAAACTTGCTAAGTTTTAAAGATATTCACCGAAATGGATATCATATTGAAACTATTAATGAAGGTGATAAAGAATATATTTGTATTACTTCTTTCAATTCATACCAGAAGCATGTACTAAAAAAACTTTCGGCTCTTTCTTCCGAATTGTACCAACAAGTATACGAGTAATTGAATCACATGCAGTACAAAGACACATATATAATGATCCAAATATATTCATGCTTTGGCATGATCGGCTTGGTCATCCAAGGGCGGCAATGATGCATCAAATAATTGATAACTCATTTGGTCATCCATTAAAGAACTAGATGATTCTTTTACCAAGTAATTACCCATGTGTTGCATGTTCTCAAGGTAAATTAATTTTGAAACCTTCTCCAACTAAAGTTGTTTTTGAAGCTCCATAATTTTTGGACCGAATTCAAGGAGATATTTGTGGACCTATTCATCCGTCATGTGGATCATTTTATTATTTCATGGTTTTAATAGATGCATCGTCTAGATGGTCACATGTTTGTCTACTTTCTTCTAGAAATCATGCATTTGCTAGATTTCTCTTTGATAATCAGATTATGGGCACAAATTTCTGACTATCCCATTAAAACAATTCGCTTTGATAATGCTGGTGAGTTTTCTTCTAAAGCATTTGATGATTATTGCATGTCTGTTGGCATTAGAGTTGAACATCCTATAGCTTATGTGCATACACAAAATGGTTTAGCTGAATCATTCATTAAACGACTTCAATTAATTGCCAAGTATTTACTTATGAAAATGAAACTCCCTACGTCAGCTTGGGGTCATGCTATTTTACATACTGGTGCATTGATTCGTGTAAGACTAACAACTTATCATGAATACTATTCATTGCAACTTGTACATGATTTTCCATCGAATATTTCTCATTTACGTGTTTTTGGATGTGCGGTACAAGTCCCTATTACACCAATACAACGTAGTAAAATGGGTCTACAGAGACGACTTGAAATTTATGTTGGATTTGATTCTCCATCTATTATTCGATATGTTGAACCCCTAACAAGTGATCTTTTTAGAGCACGTTTTGCAGAATATTGCAAATAATCTACCAAATGCATTTGTAGACACAAAGAATATTGTGAAATCACATATACCTGCTATTAATGTGCTGATACGAATTGATGTCCAAATAGGACATGTCTCAGTAGGACATATTGTTAATATAGCAACAAATGCATCCCAGGCACGCCAGAAGCGTGGTAAAGCTATCGGTGCAAAAAATCTTGTACCTCGAAAAAAGAAGTCACATGGGGATGATACAAGAAGAATGAATCCAAAAGATTCTATACTATCAAGAAGCACGACAGAAGTGGTAGAACCAACTGATGTTGGTGAATTCATAATTCCTGAAGAGATTAAAGACAAATTTGTTCTTGAAGAAACTGAGGTACCTAATAATGAAGAAATTTCTATAAACTATGTTTCTACCGGGAAAATGTGGAATCGAAAAGAAACTATCATGAATGATAGTTTTGCTTTCACGGTAGCACTTGAAATAAGTGATGAAGATCCTGAACCACAAAATGTGGAAGAATGTCGACAAAGAAGTGATTGGCCAAAGTGGGAAGAAGCTATACAAGTAGAGCTAAGCTCGTTAGAAAAGCGCAAGGTATTCGAATTTGTAGTACTAACTCCTAATGATACAAAACATGTTGGGTACAAATGGGTATTTGTGTGCAAGTGAAATGCAATGAATGGAATTGTGAGATATAAAACCTGACTTGTAGCTCAAAGCTTCTCACAAGGACATGACATTGATTATGAGAAAATATATTTGCCAGTAATGGACGCAATTACATTTCAATTTCTAATTAGCCTCGCTGCTCAGACTAATTTACAAATGTGATTAATGGATGTTGTTACAACATATTTATATGGATCACTTGACAGTGATATATATATGAAGATCCCTGAACGATATCATTTTCCAGAAACAAATGCAGTGAAACCCCGTCATATGTTTTCACTTAAATTACAACGGTCTTTATATGGATTGAAACAATCTGGCTGTATGTGATACATTCATTTAAGTGATTACTTATCAAGATAAGGATATATCAACAATCCCATTTGTCCATGTATTTTCATTAAAAAATCAACAACTGGTTTTGCAATGTTGCAGTATATGTCGATGATCTTAATCTTGTTGGTACTCCTGAAGAGCTCAACAAAACTGCTGAATACTTGAAAGAAGAATTTGAAATGAAAGATTTAGGACAAATAAAATTATGTCTTGGCCTTCAAATTGAGCATTTCCCATAAGGAATTTTTCTCCATCAATCGGCTTATACAGAGAAAATTCTAAAGTGATTTTATATGCATAAAGCTCATCCACAAACGACTTCGATGGTCGTTAGGTCACTTGATGTGAAAAAAGATCTTTATCGCCCTCAAGAAATTGAAGAAAAATTACTAGGTCTAGAAGTACCATATCTTAGTGCAATTGGTGCACTAATGTACCTTGCTAATAACACAAGGCCAGATATTGTTTTCTCTGTTAATTTATTAGTCAGGTATAGTGTAGCTCCAACTCAAAGGCACTGGAATGGAATTAAACACATATTTTGCTATTTGCGTGGAACATCAGATATTGGTTTATTCTATTCAAGACCATCAAGATCTTCATTAATCGGTTATGTTGATTCTGGTTATCTATCTGATCCTCATAAGGCAAGATCACAAACTAGATACGTCTTTCATTTTAGTAACACTACTATATCATAGCGATCCATAAAACAAACAATGACTGCTACATCTTCAAACCATGCTGAGATTTTAGCAATTCATAAGACTAGCCGAGAATATGTTTGGTTGAGATCTGTCATTCAACATATTCAAGAGTCATGTGGATTAGCCTCCAAAAATGACGATCCAACCACACTATATGAAGATAACACAACATGTATCACACAACTCAAAGGTGGTTACATCAAAGGTGATAGAACGAAACATATATCACAAAAATTCTTCTACACACATGAACTACAAACAAACGGAATTGTTGATATTCAACAAGTACGTTCAAGTGAAAATCCAGCAGATTTGTTCATTAAAGCATTACCATCATCAATTTTTAAATCACATGTTCAAAGATGTGGAATGCGTCGCTTGAAAGATTAATCATCATGACTCATGTCACCATGAGTGGGAGAAACTATTTCTATGTGCACTGTACTCTTTTTCCTTCACCAAGATTTTTATCCCACTGAATTTTTCTATGGTAAGGTTTTAACGAGGCAAGCCAAATAAGAATAATGTACTTTTTTCCCTTCGTCAAAGTTTTTATCCCATTGGGTTTTCTTGACAAGGTTTTTAATGAGGCATATTCTTAAGCTATAATATCCAAGGGGGAGGTTGTAAAAGTATGAATATTTATTGGCAACTTTTTGTCAAAAGTAATATGTTGTATGTTTGTTGGCACTCAAGGAAAGAACTCAAAACGATGTTGAGTTTGAGAATGTGCGCGAACGTTTGTAAGAAGAATTCAAATCATATTTGTATTGCAAAAAGCATTGCAATGAGTAAAGATATATAATAGTTTAATTAAAGGTGTCATGATTATACTTTACTTTAGTGCATGTAATGATGGCTAGTTAGGCCTATAAATATGTTTGTATAATTGTTTCTTGCTGCAAGATATTGACAGACTGGGAATCAAAGCAGAAACAAGTAGATTTTAATATTTGATATACGTATAATATTCTCTTAGTTACTTTATCTACGTTATTATAATATTTTAGAACAAGAAGAACCATACTTAAATTTATCACTTTTAACTTTATTTAACCTTGAGAGAGAGAGAGAGAGAGAACAAAATAAATTATACTTTTAGGCCATAGTTTCAATCTAGGTAAGTACTTATTAATTTCAGTACTTTACCTTGTTCCAAAGTAGAGAAAGAAAATCATACTTTCATCTTTTTAAAAGTGAAAAAAATTCTGAAGAGATTGGATATATAATTTAAATTTAGTTTAGCTTTACTTTTCTATTACTTCAAGTATTTTCTTTGTTTCACTAAGTCATACATACATATATTCATTATTGCATGTATATATGTATAGATTAAAAACCTTTTTTCTAATTTATGTTAGTAAATGAAATATTTTTCTTAAACCTTTTAGATGCATATTAAGCCACTCAGTATTTAGTTTAATTAAAAATTAAAATAGAACTCATATTAACCTTTTGGTATTGCCACGTAGGTGGTGGCGTGAAAGGAGCAATGGCAATTCTTGAGACAATTTTCTGTAATATTTTTGGGGTTATAAGCACCATTTTGGAAAACGTTGTAGGAGAAAAAATCACCAATTGCATTGCCTTCAATGACAATATGCACACCCTCGAGGAGAATTTGCAAGTATTGACAAGTAAAGTGTCTGACATAGAGACAAAGGTGAAGAACGTGAAGCTATTAGGTAATAAGAAGAGGACAACAAAAGTCGGAAACTGGTTGGAGAAGGTCGCAAAGTTGAAGAAAGATTTTGATGAAATACAAGAAGTTGGATTTTGTGAACCACTTGTGCATGGAAGTCATGTAAAAAAATTGATTGAAGGTGTTGGAACTTACAAAACAATGTCAAACTTTTCATGAGCTCGTAATTGATGGTGGAGAGACAAGTGGGGTGCGATTGTTCCCAACAAGATTACACAGTAAGACACTGAAGGAAGAATCGGAGAAGATGTTGGCATGGTTAGAGGCAAAGGCTGACGAAGTCCCGTGTATTGGTATTTACGGGATGGGAGGTATTGGAAAGACAACTTTGGCGAAGAACATTTGCATGTATCTTCAAGATAATATTCATGTTTATTGCCTCACTGTCTCCCAAGAGGTTGATATTAATAAATTGCAGAAGCATTTAGCCAAACAACTGAATTTAGATATTCCAAAAGAGGATGATGTAGAGGAAAGACAAGCATTCTTAATCGAGTACTGATAAAAAAAGAAGAATGTTGTACTCTTATTTGATGATGTATAGAAGTATTTGGATTTAAGAAAGATTGGAGTTCCGTTTGGAGTGGATGGATGGAAGGTAATCATGACCGGTTGGTTATTATATGTGTGTAATCAGATGGGCTGCAATAAGTACATTGTAAAAGTACAACCTCTTTCTGAGGAAGATGCTTGGAAACTATTTTTTGGAGAAACTTGATTGTGCATATGAGATTAGTCCAGAAGTGGAAAAGGTTGCCAAGATAATAGCAAAGAAGTACAATGGGTTGCCACTTGCAATTATCACTTTGGCTAGAAGTATGGATGGGGTTTCTGACATTCATGAATGGAAGGATGCGTTAGAAGAACTAAAACAATCTTCCATAGAACAAAATGATTTGAAAAATGAGGTGTTTCCAGTACTCCAAAATAGTTACTATCGTTTGAAGGATTCAAGATTGCAACAATGTTTCTTGTATTGTTCTCTATATACTGAAAACTTTGAAATTCCAAGATACGAATTGATAACTAGATTCATTTATGGGGGAATGATGCGTCAAAGGGATAACAGAGCTGTAGAATTTGATCAAGGCCATGAGATACTTAATAGACTGGAAAATGCCTGCTTATTAGAAAGTGTTGTAAACTATAGGAGAGAAGAATGTGTGAAGATGCATGATTTGCTGAGAGAGATGGCAGTACAAAGTACAAGAAATAACCCCAATTTCATGACAAAAGCTAGACTTCAATTGCATGAACTACCAGGTGAGTAGGAGTGGGAAGAAGATCTAGAAAAAGTTTCCTTGATGAGGAACAATATATTTGAAATTCCCGAGGTCTCATCCCCTAGATGTCCTCAACTCTCAACGCTGATCTTGAGAAGGATCGAGTTGTTTTTTCTGCCAGAATTGGAGAGCATCTATAAGGGAGCAATTTACTCTTTTGATTCCATTGAAGAGATCAGCATAATTGATTGTCCGAAGATTGAGAGACTGTCTTTCTTTAATCCCTCTATAGATGAAAAACCAACTATTCCCTTCCCACTGTTAAACAATTTGGAGCTAAGTAATCTGCCAAAAGTGAAGAGCATCTGCGATGGACAACCATCTCCTCCTCTGTCTCTTGAAGAGATCAATATAAGGGAAAGAGAAAAAGAATGGTGGGAATCATTGGAGTGGGACCATCCCAACTCTATCATTGTCCTTCACCCCTTTCTCAAATACTATCCAAATATTGAAAATGATGTGGTGGCCTCAGATGATGAAGATATGTAGGAAAAATAACTTTTTTTGAGAAAGTGGAACCTAGCTCAACTTTCATCTCACAAGCAACCAATTAAAAGAAAAATTAAAAATGTGTTCCAAATTAAAGTTCAGCATCATATGGAATTGCTACTGATATCTTTATTGTGCACAGATATGTAGGAACATATCTTTAGACCAGAGAAATCAATATCAAATGGAATTATTTGTCCATGTTTTCATGAATATGCTGCAATTGTGTTTCCTTAGGTTAAATTTGTTGGATTTAGGGGTAAACTAAGGTAAGTTAAGCTTATCTCTACTCTATATTATCTCATTTTGATATCATCTCCTTAAATTCGTTCTTGCTGAAATTTTTTTTAATTATTTCTTCCCAATTTCCGACTAATTTGTGGAAGTCGCAAATTTGATATATTTTGGATTATCTTGCATTCCCTTGCCTTATTGTTGATAATCCTTCATAAACAATGTTTACATGTTGCTATAAGCACCGTTGTTCCTTGTTGTCCTATTGAAATTCCAACCAATTGCGAATTTGAATATTCTTGAAAAAGAATTACGTACTTTGTCTCGCTGTAGCTTTTTGGTGATCAACATATCAATGTACAATCTTGCAAAATTTTCAAATGTTTCCTAAAACTAACATTTTTGTAAATTCATGTCTTAAAAACGATTCAAAATTTAATTTTTACTAAAACTTTATCTATGAACAACGTTTGTGAGTTAAAACTTTACATATATTTATGAAATTAAGCTATGTCTGAAGTTTTTTACGACATCCCACATCGGTAGGAAATAGTGTGATTGTATGGTTTATAAGTGGCTGTTTTGGGTATAAGGGATAATTTGGGTTAACTATTTTGAGCCAGTATAAAAGAGGTTCAAATAGTTATTTTTTATGCCTAGAACACTAGTCTCGCCTGGGTTCGGGGCGTGAAAAAATAGTATCAGAGCTAGGTTACTAGCCGATGAGTAGTTGGTGTAGGAGTTAAGTGCTATATGAGACAAAGTGCTACACTTAGAAGGCTGGTAGGAGCCACCTCTATAATCATTCACCACCTGGTTGGTCCTAAGTATGTGTATCCCTGACGAGGATGTCAGATTCTTAACGGGAGGTGTATGTGATATCCCACATATCCTTGTCAGATTCTTAACGGGAGGTGTATGTGATATCCCACATAGGCTTAACGGGAGGTGTATGTGATATCCCACATATCCTTGTCAGATTCTTAACGGGAGGTGTATGTGATATCCCACATAGGTGGAAAGATAGTTGATTTATAAGTAGGTGTTATGAGTATAAGAGATAACTTGGGTTAACCATTTTGGGTCAATAGAAAAAAAGTCTAAGTAGTTATTTCTTATACCTACAATACTAGTCTCGCTTGTGGATCCGGGGTTTTGGACTTGGGACGGAACATTTTCTTTGCACAAATTGACGTAATGTAGGTTTTATTATATAAATGGAATTCTTATTATATAGATAGACACTTTGTGTCTTGCTAGTACTGAATAGATAAGCTCTAGACTTCGGTCTTAGAATAGTTGATAGTTTGTGTTCGTCTTCATCTCCATTGAGGTACATCTTCAGTTATGGATATTTTATTGCTAAGTCATAGCTTATACTCACAATTCTTCAACGTCATCTACTATGTTTACCTCCAAACTTAACTATATATACGGTACTAATTAACTTGTAAATGAGTACGAATGTAACGACTAAGGATTATTCGGGTCTATCCATGTAACCACATTAAGTAGTGGGGTCTTCTGCTAAGCCACATCGGATTATGCCTTCTAAATAGCAACTACTTGTGAGTTCAAAAAACAAAAAGGGCTAAACATCAGGGAAACGAGTTTCAGCAGGAGTCTATCTAGAGTACATAGCGTATGGACTTTAGCCGACTTATGTATGCCTGAAGCGGATCATAAGGGAGAAGAGACTGTCAACAAGAAGTACGGGCGACCAGTATTCGGGCTTTTCTTTTCTTGTAAGCCCTCTCTCTAGCGTCACTTGCATTTGGAAAGATTAATTGCTATTAAAAAAGAAAACCTAGGTTGGATATGAAAGAAATCATGATAAAATTTTTGTATGAAAGCCTCGTCATGGCTGATTTCTTCTTTAACTTTTTTTTATCGATTCAGGACTGAAAATTGGAGGCTGGGGAAGTGTTTGATACTTCAGAAAGTCCAAGGTAAGTGGGGTTTTCTCGAATGACTCCTTCAATACCATCTTTTGCTACGTTCAGCATTGCTAGGACATGGCTTCGATCTCTTTTTGACGCCAATGCTAGCATGACCATCTAATCCTTCATTTCTTTTGCAAAAAAATACTGATCTATTCATCACTCTATTCTTGTGGAATTGATGACTCACGTAATGCAAAATTATTCCATGGGTCAGGATATTTTTAATACTACTCATTGTTTCTTAAATGTTGCATAAATATCCTCATGCACTCGTATTATCTCATGTTAAATCTATATCGTGTAAATTGCGTTATGACGTACTTGATGTGATGTGTTTGGCGATTACTCGTCCTATCGTGAAGTGATTTGGATCTCATAACGTGTGTATCTATGGGGGCCTTGTACCCATGTCATGTGCGCCAGTAGGGATCTTGTTCGTACAACGTGTTACTATCACGATATTATTGATATGCTACAATGTAGCCACAACTTAGCTTCCATGATATTCTATTTGTTCATATTACGAATACTTTGTTTTCCATTAAGAAAATATATGCCACCTTGACGTGTCCTTGTGATCCTCTTACTTTTGTTTCGACTATTGTTTTTAAGCACTTAGCATTTCTTTGTGTCATTTTTTGGGAGAAGACCCTCCCCACTTACTGAGCTTTTGATTACTCACCCCTTTGTTTGTTTTTCTTTTCCTTTCAAATATTAACAAGTAGGTGAAGAGCTCTAGCGAGTAGAGAGTGAGGGTAGCAAGCCCTTTCATTTTTGTCATTGAATAATAGTTTTAATGATGAGACACTACTGAATGTAGTTTAATTGTAATAGCTTCTTTTGAGGTTATCTCTTGAACACTTGGAGTGGCTAGTTTCAATAAATGATGGATTTTCTTATAGCGCTCTGCTGTTTCTGTTCGATTGGTGGATTCATATAGCTTAGTGTTCTAGAAAGGTTACCCTTTTCGGTACAAGGCGTATCATGCCTCAAACCCATTTAGGTCCATGAGTTTGGGGCGTGATAATGAAGCAATGTAAATGTTTTTTGAACTGTTTATAGTTGCATGTTGAGATTGATGCATTGAATTTTTTATTCATTGGACTGTTGATATTGTACAGCTAAGAAGAGGAGATGAATGGCTGGTACGATGAGCACTATTAATCACAAATTCTTGTTGAGTATATTCTCTAATACTTTTTTTCAACTGTGAGCCTTAAAAGCCTCAGTTACACTCGTGTAATTTCTAGGGATTAGTAAGCACAATTTGTTCTCACTCTTCTTTCGTTTATCATTTGCAGATACTTTATGTGTTGTGAATTTGCTTGAGCGAGGAACTAGAGACCACCAGCTTATTACTACCAAGGAAGGACTTGAGTATATTTGTTTGGTTTTCATGGAATAACAATGTTTAATGTTTCGGTTATGTCTATTATATGTTTGATATATGTAATGTACGTTAATTTAGTATTCTAAACTTTAGTATTTTTGTTGGCTTTGGAGGACGGACTTGGGATGATATGTTTGAAATGTTATATTGAATTTCTATTTATTATTGTCTCCATTAATTTCCATTACAAAATTTCAGCAGCAAGGCTTGAAACTACAGTGAGGTGCGGAATAAATTGATGCAGATTGTACTCTCCGCGTGAAAGTAACTCTTTAAATTCTCAATCTGTATCCTAGGAGAGATTAGCAGACAAGAACAACACTAGAGACATTACTTGAGAATTCGACCAAAACAAAAAACATTACTTGAGAAGGCACAATTCTCTCGTCTCGTGTCTAATTCAACCTTGGGGACTATTCAAGTTACTTTTTTTAGCTGTACGCATCTACAGGAGAGTCGAAATGCAATGAGTTTTGAGAATTTTACAAGTAGATATTTTCACTTTGAAAGAAGTAAGAGAGAGAGAAAGAGAGAGAGAGAGAGAGAGAGAGAGAGAGAAAAGATATTTCTATTATTGATTCCTCGAATGATTACAAGAGAGTGATCACTTATATATAAGATCACAGTTACAAGAGTAAGTAGAACTATTCTGTTATACTTGAACTAACTAAGCCAGCTCAGCATGAGCTGGTCACAACTATAACAACAGAATAAGCTTTATAAGTACAGTTACAAAGACTATCTTATCAGCCCCCCTCAAGCTGAGCCTGATATAGAGACTAGGGGAAGCTTGGCTTTTAGATAGGAGAACTTTGCCTTGGAGAGAGCTTTGGTGAAAAGGTCTGCCACCTGTTCAGTAGTAGGGATATAGTAGAGTTGCAATGCTTTAGACACAACCTGCTCTCTCACAAAATGATAATCTATTTCTATATGCTTAGTCCTTGCATGATAGACAGGATTACTAGCCAAGGCAATGGCTGAAGTGTTGTCACAGTGTAGAATAGGAGGCTGAAGGGAAATAGATAAATCTCTAAGCAAATATGTTAGCCATTTCAGTTCAGCAGAGGCATGGGCCATGGCCCTATACTCAGCCTCAGTAGAAGATCTAGACACTGTTGGTTGCTTCTTAGAAGTCCAAGAAATCAAGTTAGAACCCAAGTAGATAGAATAGCCAGTGGTAGATTTTCTATCATAGACATCTGCAGCCCAATCAGAGTCAGAAAACCCAGATAGGTGTAGTGATCCTTGCTTAAAAAAAAAGACCTTGAGTGATAGTCCCTTTAATATACCTCAATGTCCTTTTTAAGGCAGCAAAATCTGCTATTGTAGGGTTGTGCATATGCTGACAGAGAGAATTAACAGCAAATTGTATGTCTGGCCTTGTCATTGTAAGATATTGAAGGGCCCCAGTTAGACTTCTGAACAATGGGGGATTAGAATAGGGTGTGGAAGCTGCAGTAGTAGACTTAGACACAGTAGGAGTGGCTGTAGCATTGCAATCTGACATGCCTGCTCTTTTAAGAAGGTCATGAGCATACTTTGTTTGATGAAGAGTAAGACCTTTAGCTGATTGTTGAACCTCAATACCTAGAAAATAGGATAAGGAGCCCAAGTCCTTCATGGCAAATTGCTGACTCATGGTAGATATAAGTGTATCTATAACTGAGGAGTGACTACCAGTTATAATGAGGTCATCTACATAGATGAGAACTAGTGTAATTGAGGTTGCAGATTTGTGGATAAGCAAAGAACTATCTGCAGTGGACATAACAAAGCCCCGGTTTAAGAGAAAAGTAGTTAACATGGTATACCATGCCCTAGGGGCTTGCTTAAGACCATAGAGGGATTTTTTCAGTTTGCAGACATGGTTAGGAAAAAAGGAATCTGTGAAGCCTTGAGGCTGCTGCATATAGACACACTCCTCTAAATGACCATGAAGGAAGGCATTAGAAACATCAAGTTGTTTTAGTTGCCAGTGATTGTTTAAAGCTAGGCTGATGACTACTCTAATAGTTTGAGGCTTTATTACTGGACTAAAAGTCTCAGTATAGTCTACACCATGCTCCTGAAGGTACCCTTTAGCTACCAATCTTGCCTTATATCTGGAAACACTCCTATCAGCATGTTTCTTAATTTTAAAAACCCATTTGCAGCCTATGGACTGTCTGTCATGAGGCAAATGGACTAAATCCCATGTTCGTTGTCTTTGTAATGCATCAAACTCCTCTTGCATTGCTTTAACCCAATAGCTAGACTGAGAGGCCTCCTTATAGGTTAAAGGCTCAGTAGTAGGAGGGGAAGTACTCAGAGAATGAGCCTGATAAAGAGGTGGAGGAAGGCAGCCTGTTTTGGTCCTTGTTAACATTGGATGCAGAGACTGAGGTGCTAGCTGACTAAGGGAGGCAGGAAGAGACTCAGTGGTGTTAGTAGAGGAGCTAGGGAGTTGACTAGATTAAGAGGAAAAGTCGGAAGAATGGGGAGGAGATTGTAGAATAGGAGAAGACTCATTAGCTATAATAGGAGAAGACTCATTAGCTATAATAGGAGAAGACACATTAGCTATAGTATGAGAGTCAGGTGTAGATGCAGCAGAGAGGGTGGCAGGAGTTGTAAGAGTGGGAGAAGAAGAATTAGAAGTTGCAGAAGGCATTCCAGGAGCAGATAATAAGGTAGGACTACTCAGAAGAGGAGTAGAGGGAAAAATGGGAGGAAAAGAAGCAGTGAATGAAGAGTTGGAAGATTGATCCTTGGAATTAGAATACTTAGAGTGAGGAAAAACATCCTCAACAAACTGAACACTTCTAGAAATATAGACTTTATTAGTTTCAGGATCCAAGCACTTATACCCTTTTGTGTTAAGACAATACCCCAAAAATATGCAAGGCTTGGACCTGTTTTCCAGTTTATGATGAGTGTAAGGCCTAAGCCAGGGATAACAGAGACAACCAAAGACTTTGAGATATGAGTAGTCTGGCTGTTTTGAGTATAGAATTTCATAGGGAGATTTGTTGTGTAGGACAGATGTAGGAAGCCTGTTAATAAGGAAATTTGCTGCAGCTAAAGCTTCTAACCACAGCTGGGAGGGTAGATGTTCTTGATTTAAAAGAGCTAGAGTTGTCTCTATTAAGTGTCTATGCTTCCTTTCTACTCGACCATTTTGCTCAGGGGTATAGGGACAGGAAGTCTGATGTATGGTACCTATGTTTTGAAGAAATAATTGAAATTTATTGCTTGTGTACTATGTGCCATTGTCAGTCCTAAGGGTCTGAACAGTAGCACCAAATTGAGTAGAAATCATAGCATGAAAACTGAGATAGGCCGTATAACCATCAGATTTTAATTTTAAAGGATAAATCCAAGAAAACCTGGAAAAATCATCAATGAAAATGATATAGTATTTATATCCTTTACAAGAAGAAAAGGGGGCAGGACCCCATATATCTGAATGAACAAGTTGAAAAGGAAATGTACTGACAGATTTGGAAGTAGGAAATGGTAATCTATGAGCTTTTGCCACAGAGCAGGCAGTACATTCAATAGTCCTAGTAGGTAATTTGATCTTCAGTAGAGAGGAAAGCAAGTGAGAGACATTCCCAGAGGGATGGCCTAGTCTATAGTGCCATAGCAGATGCTGGGTAGGAGAAGCTGCTGAGGAGTTGCAAGCAAAGGCTTGTCTTGATTCTGAAATAGAGGCAGGTGCAGAGAAAGGCAAGGCATAGAGACCCATGTTACAGGGGGCCTTGAACTGCACTCTGTGGGTAAGATTGTCCACAATAGCCACCTCCTTGGAATTAAAGATAATAGAACAGTTATTATCTTTGGTAAGCTGATAAACAGACAATAAATTGGATGCAATTTGAGGCACATATAATATGTTATGTAAGAGTAAAGTAGAAGAGGGATTGAGAAGAGTACCATCACCAATGTGCTGAATGGGAAGGGACTGACCACTGCCCACAGAAACTGTATCTGAGCATAATAGGGGTAGGAGATATGTAATTGGCTGAGATCATTGGTCACATGAGCATTAGCACCTCAGTCTAGGTACCAGTTGGGTGTGGGAGAGGAAACAGACCCTATATGTGCATTTAGAGCTTGCTTATTAGATGGAGGAGGAGGATAGTTAGTGGTGTCATTTCTATGCCAACACTCTAGTGCATTATGGTTAGGTTTACCACATATTTGACAATAGACCTTGGTGTTGAGAGAATTTTAATGGCGGCTCAGGAGCACATGGCTCGGATACCATGAAAGAAGTAAGAGAGAGAGAGAGAGAGAAAAGATATTTCTATTATTGATTCCTCGAATGATTACAAGAGAGTGATCACTTATATATAAGATCACAGTTACAAGAGTAAGTAGAACTATTCTGTTATACTTGAACTAACTAAGCCAGCTCAGCATGAGCTGGTCACAACTATAACAACAGAATAAGCTTTATAAGTACAGTTACAAAGACTATCTTATCACACTTTAACTCCACCTCAATCGAGAATGGATCTACTCAAAACTTTATACCATTATAAACGAGATTTAACAATTATTAATTGTTGATACAATTATAATGAAATGATGTGGACATGATAATCTGTCACTTCTCAAATTGCCGAGAATTTAGGAAAAAAAAAAACAAAGATAATATACTTGAAATGTATGTTTAAAGAAAGTCTTCACAACGTCCGAGTATTCATTAACTAATCTAAACTTTAGTAAGACAAGGACCAAACCAATACTATTAAGAAAACAATTCATTATTTTTTTACCTAATCTTGTATTAGAAAGAAATTCAATGATTATTATCTTCTCCACCGAACCTTAATTGTAAATAATATAAATGCATATTTTTACACCTAACCTTCATGTTGAAAACGAGGTCCAACACTCACTCACTTGCCCACTCTCCAAACCCTAGTTAAGAGTATATTTATCTAAATAGGCGGATTATCACATTCGTATTTCTCAAGAAAAATGTGAAGTTAATCTTCTTTGGCATTTGTAGATCTTGAGTTAAAAAGATCAGTCCTTATGAGCACACGTTAAATAGTATTAGTTTTTTTTTTTGTTATAACCATGATTGACGGGATAAAATCATTTAAAAATGAATCATAGTTTATGCTAGTCGATGAGGCTTTACACTTTTTGTATAGTAAGTATTCTTATATTAAATGTTTTTGGTATGTGCACTATGATCCTAGAGATAAATTACTGTTTCTAACATCTTAACTAACAAAATACACCTATAAAATTAACAACAAATAAAGAGAAATGCTATTATATATGATTACTATTTAACTTGAATGAGTTTACTTTGATTTGTATGTAAAAGTTCGACGCTCATGAAATATTTGGAATCATGAATTGTGACTCAAATTAAAAAAATATATAATCTCTTGATATTGGAATATTTTCAAGTACAAGAATATCTTAATCAAAACATAGAAACTTAATACTTTGACATAAACATTTAAAAGTTCCACAAAAATAGGTAAGCGGAGATGGAAATGATCGAAATCCCAAAAACTACCTTAAACTCTCCATCACAAGATTTTTTATTTTTTATTTTAAAGTAAATACAGTAATTAAAGATAGTGATATATATATATTGTAAGAAGGAACTCCATCACAGCCAAGCCACCACGCCCCCTGTACCTTGCAAGATGACTTGGATCGACTAGTATGGCCTGTGAAGCCCTTCACTACGATTCTCGAAAAAACTCACGGTTGAGTAATGGTTCCATTTTTGCCGAAAAATTAATTTTACTACTCATGGCATGTGCCGTTCAGCTTAGGGCACAGTGCCTCGGGATAAGGATTCTCTCCTCTACTGATTCTCTTATGTTTTAAATAAGGTGTATTATGGTTTATCAAATTTGAACTTTTAAATTTTAACCATCAAATATGGAGTAATAAACTAATTAACTATGAAATATATATTTAAAACAAATAATTCAGATTTGAAATTAAATTTTTTTAATAACATATAATATACCTCCTTTAGAACTGTTACAATGCAGTGGCTGGACAGTCAGCTTCGTGCTGCTTTCATGCATGACGTTGTTGATGCCATGCCAGAAGTTATTAAAGCAAATTGTAATAATTTACGGAAGAAACTTATAGGGAGGACGAACTTGGGATAAAATTATGCCCAACAAGATCAAGATCAGTTCCATTAATTACTAATGTCGCCACGTGTCAAATTGGCAGTGGCTCATTTAGTCAAAACAGAGAAATAATACACTTGAGAGGTACGTTTCAAGAAAGTGTTCGGCAACTTCACAATAAAAAATACATTAATATTCATTATATTTTTAACCCTAATCTTCATTAAAAAGAAATTCAACGATTATCTTCTACACCTAACCTTCATTGTAAATAATTTAAAATGCTTACCTTTTACATCTAACCTTCATTTGAAAACGAGGCCCAACAATCAGTTTTTGGCACTCCTTTTCAACCCTAGTTAAGTGTATAGTAAAGACCAGGTAGTTCTATTTTATTAAATAAGAAATTTGCACTGGTCATTTAGTCTAATGATATGATTTTCGTTTTAGATGTAAGAGTTCTTAGATTGAATCTCATGAGTAATCTCAGTGATATGAAATAACTTAAATCTCTCTTCAATGACCCATTCACTCAAAATAGAGAGAATACACCCAAGAGGAACCTTCAAAACATTTTTTAGTCTAATAATATGATTTTCGTTTTAGATGTAAGAGTTCTCAGATTGAATCTCATGAGTAATCTCAGTGATATGAAATAACTTAAATCTCCCTTCAATGACCCATTCACTCAAAATAGAGAGAATACACCCAAGAGGAACCTTCAAAACATTTTTCCCACAATGTTTGAGTCTTTGTTTAATATAACACTATTAATCAGGCTAAACCTATGTTTAAGTGTAGGAGG
Source organism: Ehretia macrophylla (assembly GCA_037974665.1). Lineage (NCBI taxonomy): Eukaryota > Viridiplantae > Streptophyta > Magnoliopsida > Boraginales > Ehretiaceae > Ehretia > Ehretia macrophylla. The sequence goes on from CM075772.1 coordinate 26,305,153, forward strand.
GAAGCTATCTATGATCTCATCAACAACGTTAAAAGATACAATAGAAAAGATATAAATCATGAGGTTCATCACCACTATATAAGATCGTTAGTTACTCTATTTAAGTCCGAGTAAATTTAGGATAGAAACTATGTTTTATTATCAATTGTGCCACCACCGCGCCTTACCTTCCCCTTCCAAGACTCGTAATTATAAATGATTTTGATAATTTGCAATGTATTTTTCACATATGCACTTACAAGTACTAGCTTATGCAGCATATTCGTATGTGCACACATTTGAAGTAATTATCAATTTAACACTAGCTAGTTGGAAAAGGGTCTGAATATTGTATTAGAGATTTGGATTCATTAGTGTTTTTGAATTAGTAAGAGATGAGATTGTAATCATTCATCTCATATTGAACGAGTAAGATTGAAAATAAAAAAAATAAAAAAAGAGGAGGAAATAAAAATTTTGAATTTTAAAATATATGATTAAGACTTATTTATTTATGAAATAGATATTAGCATTTAATTTATTAACCACTCGGAGACACTATAGTGACTAGGAAAGGATTCTGGGGTTCCAAGGTCAAATGTGTGACATAGTCTAGAACGGTGATTTAAGGAATTTACTTGCTGGAACACCATTATAAAATAGCATGTCAAAGGTTAATTAGTTGAAAATGGAGCTTCGTGCTGTCATGAATGATGTTCCAGAGATTATTAAAGCAAAAAAAACAAAACAAATTGCGTAATAATTTATGGAAGAAAATTGAGCAAGGACGAACTCAGGGATAAAATTATAACCAACTAGATTGCAAGTGGCTCATTTAGTCAAAACAGAGCGATAATCATAATATATTATCAATAAGATGAACCTTGGAAGAAAGTGTTGGACAACCTCTTAAGTCTTCGTCAACATCTTCCATAAGAACGCCTACTCAAAAGCATTCCTTCAATACACGCAGTTTCATAGGAGGAATCATACAACTCTAGCGAAGTGCAGCCAAGTCTACGTACCAGCCAAACCGCAGAAAGCCTTGTGTGGACTTTCAGCTTGTTGATCATCACTTAGAGGTAATCGCAATTTCTTTTACATTATATATGTTGATTATCGTATAGATGAGGGGACTGAAAATATACTATACCGGTAGAAATAACAGAGTGCTAAGATTTGCTAGACTAATTAAGTAGCTAGTTGAATCAATATTCTTCATTTGATAGAGAAATGTTTTATGCAGTCATGTGGATTATCCATCGCTTTTGATGAATTAGATTTTTTTTGCAGAAGAAGACTAGGCTCCATTTGTTTGCCGTAAATAATAAAAATATTTTTCTGATTTTTTAGTATTTAGTAATATCGTAAAATAAGTCAACTTAAAAATATTTTCAACCAATAGAAAAATACTAGTCATAGGGAATATAAAATGTTTCATGTTCTTTAAGAAATGAAAACATTTTCCACTCTACTCCAATTCACAATTTAAACTATTTTACAAGCATGGACTATAATATCCTAATTATAATTAATACTTCATTTTTTACTTGTTTTATACGAAATTGTGTAAAATACATGCATACAAATACACACATATGCACTATACTCAAGAACACAACATTCACTGCAACGCCTGAAACACGTTTGAGGCATATGTATTTTGAACACTGACAATTCACGGTCTTCATCTTACTTTTAATAGTAAAAGTGAGAATCATTAATAGAAATGGTTTATTCCTCATATTTCTAAAAACTTGGGATTTTTGTCTACATGTTGGGAATTGAAACCACTTTTCTTACATCTAGGGATCTCAATTTTAATTTTAATTTTAATTTTATTTTAGTTTTACTCCAATAGCTTACTTAAGTTTAGGGAATCCCAATTTTACATTTAATCAATCCCTAAGTGTAGGGAATCCCAATTTTAATTTTACTTTAACAGCTTCTCTCTATTGTAGGAGCTCCTTGTTTTTATTTTATTCCAATTTCTTCTTATTTCACTAAACATATTATTTTAATATTTTTCCTTTATGTATGTTCATTTTTATCGACAACATTCTATTTTTAATTACTAACATAAACTTTTATTTTTTATTTAAAACTTTTTCATTAACTCTCTATTTTTTTTTTATTTAATTTAAAACTTTCTCGACGACATTCTATGTTAATTTTTTATTGTGTTTATTAATTTTATTTTTTGTTTTGTTTTAATTAATAAAAATTTCAATATTATAGTGCAACAAAAAAAATTAAAATTTAAGTGTCATCCATAACATTTAGTATATTAAAATGCAATTAAAAAATATTAGGCAATTAGTGTAATTAAAAAGTCAATGAACAATGTTGAGGGGATGGGGTAGGGGATTGTGTTTTTTTTCCTACATGTAAAGAAGTTAGATACTATTTCTATACATCCCCTCTCTACATGTAGAGTAGACTGTAGAGGATGAGATAGGACATCTCTTGGAGTTGGCCTAATAGTGATATCCTTTTTCTCTTTCTTTTGATTTATCATAATATAATGATTTATTATTCTACCCTCATTCTTAATGGAAAAGTTAACAAAAGGGGTCTAACTCTCATATTTCAAAATGTGCTAGATCTAAGTCTCATTTACCTAAAATCCAATGAGTGTGAGACAAAAATAACCTCTGAATTATGTATGGCAAAATATATATATATGACAAAAATCATATATATGTGAGATATCCTTATTTGAAATTTTAGCATATTAATGTCCCATATTGGTGGATGACATGTTAAATATATAGTTTATAAATAGATATTGAGGGTTTAAGTAATAACTTAGGTAAGCATTTTTTACGGTTTATTTTTTAATCTGATGAAATTAGTCTTGCTTGTATTTGTCTTCGAGAATGGTATAGAGCTAGTCACCAATTGTTGGTCTTGAGCAAGAGGGGATGATTGTAAAATTTTTCAAATATGTTCAAAACGGCTAGAAGTTTCTCTAACTAATTTATACATACACTGATACACATACTATTACATCATTATATAATCATATTTAAAAATTTATAGAATTTATGTTAGTATCTTGCAAAATTTTTCTCAAAACTTTTTACTTTTACTTTATAGGAGTCGTATTTCCTTTCTAGTAATCTGAAAAAAAAAAATTCATTTTTCTTTAAGATGATGAAATTTAAGTTCAGTCATGTTATGCATATTTGCGTTATACGTAATTATGAACTACATTAATATTTTTAGATAAAAACGAGAACGGAGCTATGGACAAACTTGTGGAGCCATTCACCAGTCGCGTTGGGGAAAAAATCGCCTCTTCACTTGACTTCAATGACAATAAGCAAGCTCTTGACGGAAATTTGGAAGTACTGGCAAATAAAGCGTTTGACATAGAGACAGAAGTGAAGAAAGCCGAGCTATTAGGTAAGAAGAGGAGGACAATGGAAGTTGGAAGTTGGTTGGAGAAAGTAAAAAAGTTCAAAACAGAATATGGTAAATTAAATGATACATTAGAAGAAGCTGGAATCTCCAAACCTCTGTGGTGTGGAAGCCATGTAAAAAAACTGAATGAAGGAGCTGGAGAACTCATTAAGCAAAGTGAAACTTTTCGTGAGCTCGTAATTGATGCATGTGAAACCAGCCGGGAACGATTGTTCACGACACGATTGCATGGCGAAACATTGAAGCAAGAATTGGATAATATCTTGGCATGGTTAGAGGCGGAGTCTGACAAAGTCCCAATCATTGGTATTTACGGGATGGGAGGTGTTGGCAAGACAACGTTGGCAAAGCATATTTACAGGCATATTTGCACGAATCTTCAAGCTACACCTGATAAATTTCACGTTTATTGGGTCACTGTCTCCCAAGAGGCTGATGTTAAAAAATTGCAGAATGACTTGGCCCAAAAATTGAATTTTGATCTTCCAAAAGATTATGATATAGAGGAAAAAGCTTCCATTCTGCAAAAACTACTGAGAGATAGGAAGAATGTTGTACTCATATTGGATGATGTATGGGAGTATTTTGATTTAGAAAAGATTGGAATTTTTCTCGAAGAGGATGAATGCAAGGTGATCATGACCAGTCGATCAATGGACGTGTGTAAGAAGATGCACTGCAAAGAAACTATCAGAGTAGAACGTCTTTCTGAAGAAGAAGCTTGGAAGCTATTTCTGCAGAAACTGGATTGTGATGATAATCTAAGTCCGGAAGTGGAAGAGGTTGCCAAGATAATGGCAAAGAATTGTTCTGGATTGCCACTTGCAATTATTACCATGGCTAGAAGCATGACTGGGGTATATGGCATTCATGAGTGGAGGGATGCGTTGGAAGAACTGAATCAATCTGTCATGGGGCAATATGATATTAAAATTGAGGTTTTACCAATACTCCAACATAGTTACAATCGTTTGAGGGATTCGAGGTGGCAACAATGTTTCTTGTATTGTTCTCTTTATCCTGAAGACAGTGAAATGCGAGTGGATGAATTGATAAACCAATTCATTTATGAGGAACTGATGGATCGAAGGCATAGTAGGGCTGCAGAATTTGATCAGGGGCACACGATACTCAATAGACTGGTAAATGCCAGCTTATTGGAAAGTGTTGATATTGAAGACGATGATGGACTAAAAATGGGGGTGAAGATGCATGATTTGCTCAGAGAGATGGCAATAGAAATCACAAGAAATAATCCTAGGTTCATGGCAAAAGCTGGACTTCAATTGCATGAACTACCAGATGAGCAGGAGTGGACAGAGGATCTGGATAAGGTGTCTTTGATGTGGAACAAAATATCTGAAATTCCCGTGGATTCATCACCTAGATGTCCTCGACTTTCCACACTAATTTTTTCAAAAAATCCTTTGAAGTTGATCCCAAGTTCTTTCTTTGCTAACATGGGTGGCTTAAAAGTTCTTGATTTAAGAGATACCCAGATTGAGAAGTTACCAAACTCCCTCTCGGAGCTAGAAAATCTCACTGCATTGTTGCTTGGGGGTTGTGATAATTTGTGGTACGTGCCATCATTGAGCAAGCTCAAGGAACTAATGGAGTTGGACCTCAGTGAGACTGGAATTAAGGAAGCACCAGACGGTATAGGATGTTTGGTCAAACTCAAATGCTTGAAAATGAGAAAGACATACGAACTTGTAGAGATTTCAAGAGGGTTAATACCCCGACTTTCATGTCTTCAGTGCCTCATACTGCCGGTTCACGTCAAAGTACAAGCAGAAGAAGTAGAGAGTTTGAAATTGCTGGAAGAATTTAAGGGTTGGGTTGATGACATATTTAATTCCAAGTGGTTCGACAAATCTCCGCCATTCAATGTCTATGATATTATGGTAAGTAATCAAGAGGATGATTTATTTAATGATAAAGAATGGGGGTATGATGGTATGCTTGGGATTTATGAACGCTGCATCAGATTAGAAGAATACGACTTTCGAAAAAGAGGAGATGATGTGCTTTTGCTGCCAAAAAATATTCAGCGCCTAGAAATTCGTCACTGTAAGGGCTTAAGCAGTTGCTTGTTGGATTTTGTCCCGTCTTTGTACGATTACGCAGACTTTATAATTACAAGGTGTGATGAAGTAGAAAGCATCTTGAGGATCTCCTCTAATTCTTCTAGTCATGAAGGAGCACTGCAGTATCTCAAGTGTCTTACCCTAAGAGACTTGCCAAATTTGATTGGTTTAATCAAGTGGGAACCAAGAGCTCTTGCACTTCCTCCACGTGGAACCTTCTCCTCTCTTGAAAGGTTGGTGATTGCTAGATGTCACAAAGTCAAGAAGTTGTTGACACATAGGTTACTGGTAGAGAACCTTCAAAACCTTAAGAAGATTCACGTCTCTGATTGTAAAGAACTAGAGGAGATACTAGCAGATGGTAAGGAAGATGAGGGTGTGGGTTCGACTTCAAGCAGCAGCAGCAGCAAGAACAACAAATACACAAATATTATCGCATTCCAAAAGTTGACAAATATCTGCTTGTCTTATCTGCCAGAATTGAAGAGCATCCATGAGGGAACAATTAACTGTTGTGATTCCATTGAGGGCATCATCATAATCGATTGCCCGAAGCTAAAGAGATTGGCTTTCTTTCATGCCTCTGTAGATGAAAAAACAGCTCCACCCTCAGCAGCATCTTCTTCAAGTAGAAGCAGCAACAACTCCGAATACACAAATACTATTGCCTTCCCAAAGTTGACAAGAATCCAATTGTATTCCTTGCCAGAATTGGAGAGCATCTATGAGGGAACAATTAACTGCAGTGATTCCATTGAGGAAATCAGCATAAGTGATTGTCCGAAGTTAAAGAGACTGCCTTTCTTTCATCCTTCTGTAGATGAAAAACCAAATCCTCTCTCAGCGTCGTCTTCTTCTTCTAGTTATTATTACAGTGGTACACCCACGTTCATCTTCCCAAAGTTAGAAATTTTTAAGCTAGGGTCGCTGCCAGAACTGAAGAGCATCTGCAACGGAGTCATGATTTGTGATTCTATTTGGAGGATCAAAGTAGAAGGTGTGAGATATAAAAGTTTGGTGCAAGTCAAAAGAAGACAAAAAGCAATGGCAAATGAAGAAAAATCTTTGGTTGCAAAGTTAGGCACACACAATTTTGAGTTGATTTCACACTACATGTGGGAAGACTTTTGGTGCAAGATGAGCCTATAAATAGAGGCTCATTCTTCACCATTTGAGCATCACCAAAACATCCCAAGTTAGAGAGAAAACATAAGCTTTCTCTTGAGTAGTTTTCTTCCTCTTTTGTTGTTCTATATTTGTGAGTGAGAGTTAGTTTCTCCTATTATTTGAGAGAGTGATATTGTTCTCTCCTTATATTAGAGAGAAGGTTATTGTAAAATACTCCACATCATAGTAAAATCCTCCATTACTTGCCCGTAGTTTTTCCCTCGATTTGTTTGAGGGTTTTCCACGTAAATCTTGTGTCTCTACTTTCTCTGTTCTCATTCATATTTTAGTTGCGTGATACTGCTTATCCCCGACCATTCCACTGCGCCGATACCCAACAGAAGCGTGTACGCAGCTGAGTCGGTTGCCTCTTTTTCTTCCCCTCATTGATGGACAACCATCTTCACCTCCGTCTCTACTATAGATTCGGATAAGTGAAACAGAAAAAGAATGGTGGGAATCATTGGAGTGGGACCATCCCAACTACAACAATGTCCTTCGCCCCTTTCTCATATGGTAAAGACAGTGATGGTGATTCTGAGCTCGGACAATAAAGAGAGGCAGCAGCTACTGATAAGAAACAGCAAAGATGATGACGTTCTTTTTCAACACTTAGGTAAGCTTTCTGCAGCCTTTTCTCTAGCTTTTGATTAACACGCTGAATGTCTTTACATGTTCTAGGATGAGAAGATTTTGTTTGTTGCTTGCTGAACTTGCTTTGAAGTTCGATAACAGAAAATGAATTTTAATTGGAAGTCCCTTCGTGTGAAGAGCGAGATCTTTTTTCTGCACATAAACTGTTCGAGACAAGGCCTGAGTGAGGTTTTTCTTTGTTTCTGTGTTGATAGATGTTAGAACCATATTCTACACTGCAAAATTAATGGAAACAATGTTGATTTACTCTGAAATGCAAAGATGATTAATTAGAAAAAATGAGGTAAAAGCATGTCTCTGGGTGCAGCATCATAAGTTAGGCTTATCTCTACTCTATATTATCTCATTTTGACATCATTTCCTTAAATTCGTTCTTGCTGTAATTTGTTCTTAATTATTTCTTTCCAATTTCCTACTAATTCATGGAAATTACAATTTGATATATTTTGGATTATCTTGCATTCACTTGCCTTATTGTTGATAGTCCTTGATAAACCATGTTTACATGTTGCTATAAGCATTGTTGTTGCTTGCTATCCTATTGAAATTGCAATCCTTTGCGAATTTGAATATTCTTAACCTATTGAAATTGCAATCCTTTGCGAATTTGAATATTCTTAAAAAAGAATTACATACTTTGTTTTGCGGCAGCTTCTTGGTGATCAACATATCAATGTAAAATCTTGAAAAATAAAACTTTATCTGTAAAACAATATTTATGAGTTTAGAAAGAAGTTTTCTTAAGTGCCTTTTGTAAAAAATGATTTTGATATAAGTTTTAATATATAAATGGATTTTAACGGAATTTTTAATGTATAAATAGATGGTTTTGAGTTGTGTCTTGCTAGTATTGAATAGATACGTAACTTAATTATACGCTCCATTATTCAATGGGAGCTACTAGGTTTACATCCAAACACAATTATATGGTACTACTTAACTTTGCATATGTTTATCAATGGAAAGTGACGGAGTAGAAATTCTTTTCACTATCGAATGACTTTTTTTATATGAATATATATGAAGTAATGTAAATGTTATTTGAACTGTTTACAGTGGCATGTTGAGATTGATGCATTGGATTTTTAATTAATTGGACTGTTGATATTGTACAGCTATTCCGATTGTAAGGAGAGGAGATGAATGACTGGTTTCTCATGGCGAACGCTAGCGATCATAGTTTCTTGTTAAGTATTTTCTTATTCTTCTTTTCTCGACTATCAGCCTTAAAAGCTTCAGTTACACTTTGTTCTTTTCTCGACCACCACCACCGCCACCACTGGAACAAGTGTTTGGAGAGCCACTGCCGCCAAGTCCACCACCACCACCACCACCAACAGTCCCAACACCCGTACAAGGAGCATAATAAAATGAAGAATGTCTCCACTAACTTTCTTCAAGCGTTTATGTAATGTTTTTTTTAAGTTTGTATTATTAATGTATTTATGTCTCGTGAACTTTTGATTTATTATGTAATATTTTATCATTTATGTTAATATTATTAATCAACTTATGTCTAATTGTTAAATTAACTTTCTCGTAAAAAAGCTAAGTTTAAGTTTTTTTATTATTAATCTAACTATGTACTCTAATTATTTTGTATAATATATATGTGTGTGTGTCTATATAAATGTATGTATTATATTTAGAATATATTAATTACAAAAAAAGGGGATGGTCCAGTCCAGTCTAGTCCAGCTTAGCTCGCGACTCGTGGTAGTGGGCTCGTGATTGAGTTGGATCCTATATTCTAATAAATGAGTCTAATCTAACTCAGTCCACTAAATATTTATGTCAAGCTGGACTCAGTATTCTAAACCTATGATTCGATAGGCAGTGCCGAACTGCCCATATCCCAACTCTAGAAAGAGAAAAGCATTTGTCAGTAATGATTGAAAAAATTGTTTAGACAAATGATATTTAATAAAATATGTACGCATATGATGATCATGAGAGAATTAGAAAGTCATGAGAATCAGTCACAACAATAAACTAAAGATGTTGTGGGTTCAACTCACAAGTTATTAAGTTCGAGTTAATATTTACCTCACAATCGCATGCTTTACAAAAAAAAAAAGAAAAAAGTGGCGAACCATCCCAAAGCTGTAGAAAACAACGGGAGGAAAGTCCTTGGAGTTTTATGCTTGTTGTGACGCATGATTTTCTTGATACCAAGCCAAAAGGCATAAAGCAAAATAAAGCAAGACCCATCTTTATAGCAATTGAGTGAAGCACGGCATTATTGATTGTTGTGATATTGCATTGGCATAGCAAGTCATATTGTACAATCACCCACTTCTTCTACCCTCTGTACAATGTAGCCTTACTCAATTTTTACATTTCTTCCGTAATGTTCGCAAAGTGTTGCACAACCTCTAAGTCTTTGTCAACTTCTTCCCATTATAAGATCTCTTCAACATTGTTCACAGAACATGGCTCAAATGGTTAAGGTGTGAAAAAATATGTGCTAGGTTACAAGTTCAAATCCCTACTCTATCGTAAGATTCTGTTCTTGACTCACCTGGTATATCCTTAGGGTGAAGTCTACACCCGAGGTTTACCAACTGGTTGTCGAACTCCGCCAGATTCCGGTGGTCGGACTCTACCAGTTGGGTTCCCTTGTTAGCAAAAAAAAAAAAAAAGATCTCTTCAACATTGCTTTCTTATTATTCTTTTTCTTCGAGTTTCCAAAACTTATTACAAATTTTGATTACCTCCATTTTCATATTTATGAATATTTATTGATTTTTCTCCTAATATTTGATCCTTGATTTTTTAGCCTTTTTGCCCATTGGTTTTCTTTTGTTTGTTATAACCAGAATAAGTCCTGTTATTAAGTAAATTGTGCTCACTCCTATTTTATTAATCATTTTACAAATTAAGAGCTTAATTAATAAATATGGGGAATACTTGCTTGGTGATTTGATACATGATTGTTTGTATTCTATTAGATTTATATTATTTTACAGAGTACCCTTTGGAGTTGTATTTTAAATATTTACTTTTCATGTGGATTAGTGTTTTGATATTGTTTTTGAGGTTATTTAGATTTTTCTATTGAATGAAAAGAGCTTTGCATTTATAGGAATTTAATTTCTTAGGCTTGTAACATATTACATTTTTGAATTTGTCTCGGCAAATTTTGAGGTGTAACAAGAACTATATCATTGTATTTAAGTGAACCATGGCGATACTGGAAAAAAAAAAAAAAAGGCAAACTTATTTTTGAAAACTTTCAGTCCTCTATATTCAAAATATGACGTAAAAGAACTATAGAATTAGTGAGTGAAATGTGAAATTAAAGGACATTTAATTGTCTCTTTTTTTGGGTTTTCAATAGTCTTGCAAACTTTGTTGTTTCACCGCATGTGGTAAATTTTTCACATTAGTAACATAAATAATAAATATAGTAATTTCAAACTTATTGAAGTGAAATCACAATTGATACTTGGTGTTACATCTGTTGAGACCAGTGAAACTTTCATCTTTTTTTCTTATACCATCATATAGTACTTCTTAGTTCTTCGACTGTAGATAATGGTGCCCGTGATGCCTGTCATTGACATAGTGTACAACCATCACAACCTTCCCTCCAGTACCCCACATGAACGGTTGAAGCCAAGATTCAAGGATTAGCAAGTGTACTTATACAGTAACGGTGATCAACGAGACCACTTATACTATAAAAAGAAACTAATATAATGATTTGATTTTTTTAAAGAAAAATCAATTAAAAATACTTATAAACACATCCTTAAAATCATGTAACTTCGTCACTGTCACAAAGAGGAATCAAAAGGACATAGAAAATGGCTTGAAATGTGTGGACAGAGAGAAATCACCCTACATGCGCAATATCTTCCTATTATGTAGACCAACTCAATTATCACATTACATTTCTTCCCTCATGGTTCCCATCACCTTTCCAACAATGTGTTGCACAACCTCTTAAGTCTTGGTCAATATCTTCCTATTAACATCTCTTCAACATTGCTGTAAAACAAGAAGCATATCCATCTGAGAGAGGACTCATATAATTGATTCTTGTGAAGTGCATCAGTGTTTGCCACCAAAGTCACAGAAGGAGACCTTGTACTGTTAGCTTTTAATTCAGCTTATTCATCACTTTTAAGGTGATCTTACTTTCGTTTACAATTATGTTGATTAGATCTACTTTAACTACTCTGCCAATATATTACTTGATCATGTGTGATTATTTTTGTCTAAAAGAAACAGATCAAAACTGATCATGAGATATATTGAAGGCTTTTAACCGGGTGAAGTGCATCAGACCCCCTTATACTTTAGCGAAAGTGTACAACACCCCCCTATAGTTTAAAAACCCCCTGAGTTAGTCCTTGTAATTTTTCAAAAGTACACAACACCCCCTTACCGTTAAAAAATCAGTTAAATTTAACGGATAGTGTATTTCACACGCGTTAAGTGAGATTTTTTTTGATTTTTAACGAATTTATTCATTAAATAATTATATGAATTGACCAAATTACCATTTTTTTTTTGGCCTAAACAAAAGAGGAAATGGCAAAAGAGAGAAATGAAAAAAAAATGAGGGTATTTACATTTTTTTTATAAAATTCGTTAAATATGACATATTTTATAAGTGTAGGGGGGTGTTGTGCACTTTTAAAAAACATAGGGACTAGTTCAGAGAGTTTTTGAACTATAAGGGGGTGTTATGCACTTTCGCTAAAGTATAAAGGGGTTTGGTGCACTTCACCCGCTTTTAACCTTACTTTTTTAGATGAATGATCTCCAAGTTGGCTCGAAGCATATCTACCTTTTAGATTAACCTTTCTAAAAATCGTTTTTCTCAACTATCTTAAACAACACTTAAATAAATGTTTATGATACTATACTATTCTCAAAATAAAGCATCAGGAGTTAAAATAGACTATGTAATGTAGCATATATACTTTCCAAGATACTTGAGACAAATTAGATAGTTAAATAAAATATTCTCTAATTTTTTAATTTTTTCTCTATTATTTTAAAAGTCACTTGTTTGGCCCTTATTATTTACACTTTTTTTAATTTCATTCCTATTGTTAAACAGTAACACGCTGATACACTATAGGTTGGCCCAACTCAGTCATCTCATAGTAAGGTTGGTACATCGCAGTTCTCCCTTTAACACCAACCAATCGATTGGTCAAATGCATTGAGATTGGCGCATTAATGAACCAAACCAAATGATTGTTCTAGAATAGCTATTCCTCACAATTGCTCCTCTTTTCCACTAAATAGCATAAAGTAAGAAAGTGGCTATTCTTTTTCTTATCGAGTTGCTTCTCCGGGGGTTCAATAGTTTTTGAATTCAAGAGTTTTTTAGCATGCTTAATTCCAAAGTTTGTAAAAAATTTTAATTTAGTCTACAATATTTTCACTTTTTCTCAATTTAGTCCGTAGAGCTTCATATGCAAGTTATAAATTGAAATTCTAACCAGGGGCTAAACTGAAACTTTTTATAAAAGTTGGAGACTGAGCTCGCCATATTTAAAACATTAGAGACAAAATTGAAAAAATGTATAAATATTAGGTATTAAATTAAAACTTTTTACAATTTTCGAGGATTAAACACGTCGCTTTTAAAATAATAAGGACGAAAGTGAAAAAAGTATAAACATTGAAAACCATTTGTGAAATTTACCTCAAAAAAAAAAAAACCCTAGTTTATTATTTTGCCTTTTCTAAAGTAAAGAAATACTCATGAAGAGATTGGATAATTTCAATTTGCTGTAGCTTTTTTTTTCCCCTGTCAGGTCACGTAGTTCTTTGTTTCACTCAGTCATGCATACATACATACATGCATTATTGCATGCATATACGAATAGGTTACAAACCTTTATCTAAGTTATGTGAGTATATGAAATATTTTTCTTAAACTTAACCTCTTACTTGGATATTTAGCGACCGAGTAATTAGATTGATTAAAATTGAAATAGAACTCATATTACATTTCTATTAGCTTTTGGATGGGAAACATTAAATTTGAAACCTTTTTATTTGTTTAGTATGATAATGAAATTTTAGTATTATAATCGCATTGTACATACTTATAAAACATATAAATATTTTAGGTGGTGGCGTGAAAAGAGCTATGGCGATTCTTGAGACAATTTTCTGCAAGATTTTTGGGGTAATGAGCACCTTTTTGGAGAAAGTTGGAGGCGAAAAATTCACCAATTGCGTAGACTTCAACGACAATATGCACACCCTCGAGGAAGATTTGCAGGTATTGACAAGTAAAGCGTCAGTTGTCAGACATAGAGACAAAAGTGAAGAACATGGAGGCATTAATTAGGTAAGCAGAAGAGGACAACGGAAGTTGGAAATTGGTTGGAGAAGGTAGCAAAGTTCAAGAAAGACTTTGATGAAATGCAAGAACCTGGATTTTGCAAACCTCTGTCGCATGGTAGCCATGTGAAAAAATTGATTGAAGGTGTTGGAGAACTTACAAAGCAATGCCAAACTTTTCATGAGCTCGTAATTGATGGTAGTGAGACAAGGGGGTTTAGATTGTTCAGAACAACATTACATGGTAAGACATTGAAGGAAGAATTGGATAAGATGTTAGCATGGTTAGAGGCAAAGTCTGACCATGTCCCGTGTATTGGTATTTACGGGATGGGAGGTGTTGGAAAGACGACTTTGGCGGAGTATGTTTGCATGTATCTTCAAGATAATTCTGGTGACATTCATGTTTATCGCCTCGCTGTCTCTCAGGATGTTGATATTAACAAATTGTTGCAGGACTTAGCCAAACAACTGAATTTAGATCTTTCAATAGATGATAATGTAGAGGAAAGGGCACGCATTCTTAATTGAAAACTGATAGAAAAGAAGAATATTGTACTCTTATTTGATGATGTATGGAAGTATTTTGATTTAAGCAAGATCGGAATTCCGCTTGGAATGGATGGATCGATGCAAGGTGATCATTACCAATCGGTTACTACCTGTGTGTAATCAGATGGGCTGCAATAAGTACATTGTAAAAGTACAACCTCTTTCCGAGGATGATGCCGGAAGCTATTTTCGGAGAAACTTGATTATGCGTATCAGCTTAGCCCAGAAGTAGAAGAGGTGGCCAAGATAATGGCAAAGAAGTGTGATGGGTAGCCACTTGCAATTATCACTTTGGCTAGAAGCATGAGTGGGGTGTATGACATTCATGAATAGAAGGATGCGTTAGAAGAACTAAAACAACCTTCCATAGAACAAAATGCTGTGAAAAGTGAGGTGTTTTCCGTACTCCAAAATAGTAACAATTGTTTAAGGGATTCAAGGTTGCAACAATAGTAACAATTTCTATCTTAATATTTTAGTTTTTGAGTAGTTACTACTTATACATTTAATAATGTAGGCGGTGACAATAAATGCCTCTGTGTATAGAGTTGATGTTTTCAAGGTCGCCCATAGTAAATGAGAGGGTGATGGTATCTAGTACTTTGATTCAAAGGCTTCTGAGACGATAGTAAGTATTTATACAGTGTATTACTTTTACTGTCGTTTAATTTTGTTAAATTTATATAATGTATATGTTAAGTTTAAGTTGTTAGTTTTAATTTAAAAGGTTATAAAAATTGAATTTCATAAGTCTCTTTTGTAATGTATAAGTGGTTAGGCTTATGTATTTCATTATGATTATGTTGAAGTGCTTGTGACGGACGACAAATCCTTTGGTTGTAAGTTGGAGGCCCATGATTGTGAATTTGGTTTATTTGTGGTTGTATGTTAGTTGTTGTGGCTATATAATTGTTATGCAGGTTATATTTTATGTTTGGGGCTCTATTACAGATGTTATAATGCCGAAATTTTATCGCGTCCCGACTTGGTTTTAGGTGGGGTCGAGTTGGGGCGTAACATTGAGTGGTATAAGAATATTAAATATTTATAAATGTTATTTTTGTAGTCACGATATGAGGAGATATTCCAACAACGTGAACTTGAGACGCAAGAAGTCCCCACGGCGCCACCCATTAATCCCGATGATATCTTCTACCAAGCTGTTGGTGGGGCGAAAAAAGTGCATGTCTATGGACTCGACTCGCAAGGAGTATGCATTGGTAGGGAAACACCCTCTATTCCCACTATCAACACTAGAGTTGGACTCTCGGAAGAAGAAGTTAACAGGCGAGTCATTGCCAGAACGGAGTCATTAAGGTAACAACTTGATGACCAAGGAAAGGAACAACAAGAGACGCAGCGACAAGTGAACGAAGCCATAGAACTTGTAAGGCATTTGCAGCAGGAGATTAATCAGCTAAAACACCCACAACATTAGCCCGAACAACATGATTAATGGTACATTTAGGATTTGGTTTTTTTGGACAATTTTAGCAACTAATTTCAAACAATATTTTAATATTTTTATGAATTTAAAAGATGCATTATGTCAATATTATTTTATATATTTAATTTTATGTTTTGTTGTGTAAATTTATTTTATTTTTAAATTTTTACATTTTATATTATTTTCAGAATAATTAATAATTATTAGGTTACAAAATAATCACATAAAATTAGCCACCGTTTTTCTACGGACAAATGGCTATGGATTTAGACAACGGATTGGCCACCGATATGTGGTGACAAATTACTACGGATTTGCTACGGCTTTGTTACGGACGTTAATAATTAATTAAAAAAATAAAAATTTTAGTTGGCTATGGATGAGATACGGATTTGCTACCGAATATGTGGCTACTGATATATCCGTAGCCGTGGGGTACGACCGATTTATGACTGAAACGGCTACGGATTTGCTACGGACATTAATAATTAATTAAAAAAATTAAAAATTTATTTGGCTACGGATGGCCTACGGATTGGCTACCGAATATGTGGCTACCAATATTTTACGGATATTAATCCGTAGCCATGGGTTACGGCCTATTTATGACCGAAACGGCAACGGATTGACTACGGACATTAATAATTAATTAAAAAAATAAAAAATTTATTTGGCTACAGATGGGCTACGGCTATTTTGCTACGAAAGTTTTAAAAAATAAATACAAATTAATTTCCAAAATTGGCTATAGATGGGTTACAGAATATCAATTTGATTACGAGGCTATTTACTACGGACGGAAATCAGTAGCCTATCCGTCGTCCGTCCCAATTTGACTACCACTAGACTACGAAATTTTACGATCGCCTCAGTCTGTTTTTCTTGTAGTGAACAATAAAGATCACGAAATCCCAAGCCACCATTGTATTTTGGTTCAGACAAATCATCCCAATTAACCCAGTGTATGCTATTATTCCTATTACGACTCCACCAAAATTTAGCTGCCAAGGAAGAGATATAACTACATACATTCTTAGGAATAATGAATGTAGTCATAACAAAAGATGGCATCGCATGCAAAACATTTTTAATAAGAACTTCCTTCCCACCCTCTGACAGGAGAAAGCTTCTCCACTTTTGAAGTTTAGCTTCACACTTTTCTTTGACCCAGTGGATAGCATCCGATTTTTATTTTCCCCATTCAGTAGGGAGGCCAAGGTACTTCCCCAGTTTAGCATGCAGTATATTTGACTCTGAAAACATCAGCAACAACTCTTTTAATTCCACCTAACCTTCACGTGAAAACGAGGTCAAACAATCACTTGTTGACTCTCCTTTTCAACTCTAGTTAAGAGTATAGTTAAGATGAGTTAGATCTAGTCTTTTAAATATGCAGATTATCAAATTTGTATTTCTCGAGAAAAAGATTATGTAGTTAAGCTTCTCTGATTTTTCTTAGACGACTTGAACTGATGAGCACACTCATTAGAGAAGATTAGTTTTTTTTTTTTTTTTATTTAAAAAAAAGCCTGATCGACATATTAAATCACTTAAAATTAAGGGGTCTTATTTTATGCTACTCGTGGGGTGCTTCACCCTTTTCTATAGTAAGTATTTTTATATTAGATAATGTCTGGGGGAGCTATAAGCCCAATGATAAATTATTGGGAGGGGCATCTTAACTAAACAAATATACTAGTAGAAGAAATGTACTATTATATATCATTACTGATTAGGGGTAATAAACCTCATAAGGGTAAATAAACATTTGGTGCTACAAAAAAGTAAAAAGAGAAAAATATTTATTTATGGCGTAATATTCTACCACTTGGCAATGATAAATGCCTGACTTGCAGGGCGTCCCGACTTTCAGGACACCCCGAGCAGATCCATCCTGTTCTTACTCTATATTTTGGGTAAGGTAGGAGGGAAGCCATCTATGTTCTCATCAACGATGTTAAAAAATACAATTGCAAGATTATAAACCATGAGTTTCAAAACCGCTATATAAAATCGTTAGCTATTCTAAATCCGACTGAATTTAGGATGAAAAATTATGGTTGGCAATTACTCATATGATATGTTTAAATTTTTAGATTTATATTGTTCGTAACTTGTTTTTTCCTAGAAAAGGGAACCCCATCACTGCCATTGCCACCGCGCCTTCCCTGCCCCTAGCAAAATGTCATTGATATACTGATCTTTACAGCAACACGTAATGTTACAAGTAGTGGCTTACACTACTGGAACGTTACACATTTCGAGAATCGATTTTGAAACTTTTCTCACTTAAAGTAAGAGTTACGTACTCTACTACTTTCTTCATCTCATATTGTCTTTTCTAGAACGGTCTGGAACACCTCCTAAGGAAGTTGCCTGTTACGAAAACACCGTGTGAAAGGTCACTTCCAGATGGTTCTTGATTATATGGCAGAGGTAATTAGATAAAAATAGAGCAAACTTTAATAATTTAAGGAAGAAAATTGAGCAAGAACGACTTGGGATTAAATTATGCCCAACAAGATCATCTAGATCTGTTCCATTAAATAAATAAATTTGTCATAAATCTGTCACACTGCAACTGGCCCATTAAGTCAAAAACAGAGAGATAATCATAATATACTTGATATGAACCTTGGAAGAAAGTGACAACACCTTCCATAAGAAGACCTCCTTAACAACATTGCTTCAATACAGGCAGTTTCATCTGAGGAATCATATAATTCTTGCGAAGTGCATTCAATTAGTCTTCCAGCAAAACCACAGAAGGAATTAATCCTAATTGTGTTTGACTTTCAGCTTGATCATCACATACGGGTACGTAATCGCACTTTCTTTTACATTACATTAATTATTGTAGAGATGATTTTGCAATCTCTGGTTTATCATATCGAACGCCTTGGATTTTAGTTTTAGATTGTGATGAGAATTCTCTCAAATAACAGTAACAGAAAGGTTAATATACTACATTTTTCACGTTTAAGATATAGGACCAAAGTGTTATAACCCTCAAATATAAGAAACCATTAAATATTATATCCTTGGTAATAGGTATTATATTCGCTTCGTTTTGAATAAATCTCCCTATTTTCTCAAAATTCAGGAGAAACATCAAGATTTACTGACATTTTCCTAAATTCCTTCAGGTAATTCCTAGTAAAAAATTTTAAACCTTGTCAAATTCTTAATTTTTACTATGATTACCAGTAGTGATCAGATGTATAGTTATTCAATTGCTGCATACTTTCATGAAATTTCTTTTTACTAATCGCGATACTTCTATTATAAGATTTTTACACATCGTCGTGATCATCTGGTTAACACAGACAAACTTATTTACTATTTTGTGACGCAATCTAGGCTCCGTTTGTTTGCCGTAAAATATTTTCCCATAAAATATTTTTCTAATTTTTTAACGTTTGGTGACATTGAAAAATTGATCAACTAGAAAATATTTTTCAGTCAATAATTATGGTTGCTTTTGCTTAATTTTTCGGTGTTTGGTAACACCGAATAATTAGTCAATTGTAAAATGTTTTCTGATCAACAATTGCGGCTAGTATAAAATTAAAAAAAATATTTTTATGTCCTTTAAAAGAAGAAAATATTTTACGGTACTCATTGTATATTCAAATTTTTTTATGTCATTTGAAAGAAGAAAATATTTTACGGAACTCATTGTATATTTAAATACTAGAAAATATTTTTCAATATTTTATTTTTCAGAAAAATATCTTCTCCCAATAAGTTATTTTACGACAAACAAACGGAGCCCTAATATAACTAGAAATCCATGCCTAGAGTGAAATTGTACCTACGCCTTGGGTTCAAAGTTTTTAGTAATTCTGATAATGCCCTCTAAGTTCAACCAATTATGATCATGCCACTTCCCCTAACAAAATTGTTAAACTTCTGCCACTACGCATTTACTCAAGTGGTATGGTTCTTGCTTAGTGTGCGAGAGATCTCGAGATCGATTATGATAGGTGTGACATCATTTGTATGTGATATAATATTAGTTTAACCATCCCTTTAAATAATTTAAAAAAAAAAAACTTAACCTTTCCCATACAGTATAACCTCTTTAAATTAATAGCGTTGGAACTATTAAATTATACTAATTTAGTGATATATCAACTTATCAATAAATTAATAAATTGATAAATATTAATTTATACAGATATTTTTAGTATTTTTAAGCCAATGTAATAAGGCAAGTAGAAAAGTGTAATAAGAATAAAAAATAAGAATCTAATTTAGTATGATTAGAACAAGTACAGTGATTTTGAGGGTAGAAAAAATTATTGACAATATGATAAGGCGTTCTCAAGATGAATTTGATATTGAAGTTGATGATGATACACAACCTTTGGAACCAATGTCACTCAAGAAATCACTTAGAGCATCAAAGACAGTCTAAATTTTTTTGTTGCAATACGAGAAAACAACCCTAGATCTTTTAGATGAATTGCACACAATTAAAGATGAGATTCAACTAAATTTGAAGTTCGACAAGAGACAAGTTACTCTTGATTCATATTTTGATAAAACTTCATATTCAATTTATTTTGTCTTTTTTAGCTAATTATTAATTTATTGGGTCGATAAAATACAAAGAAATATTCTAAATGTATTATCTTATAATATTATCAAAATTATTAATTTTTATATTAATTCTAAATCGGGATCGAATAATTTTTTTATTTAAAAAAAATTATTAATTTATCAAATATTAATTTAAAGAAATTCTACTATACTTCTAGAACCACTTCCCCCGTCATCAGCACCATTGTCCTCAACAAACTCATTTGTGCTCCCAACAATGCCTTTTCTCAAGTGGCCCCATAGACATCTCAAGCCTCTTACCCACCATTATCGCAACCACCTAGTTACCATCAATATTTACTACCATCACTCAAAATTCATTACCATTCACTGCGAGTAAATCCTTTCTCCTTTGTACAGTATCACTTAAACACATACATATAATATGAAACATGTAAGGACCAAAATTGGGCTCAGACCCATAGCCTACCGCGACAGATCACGTACTTAATCCCATTCAACACATAATAGTAGGGCTAAGCTCATGTGTGGCCTAGTAGCTCCCAGGCTACCTCTATGATAGGCTAACTCCAATCCTAAGATCCATAGGTAAACCCGGATTGCAACACCACCACGTGTGGTAAACAACAATGAATTTGAAAAGGACTTCTACCGGATCGTTAGGATAGCTCTACCGGACTACCATGAGAATAAATTACTGACTTGAGCGTTGGAATGTCTTTGACCAACACTATACGGATGTGAATTTACATCGTTCACTTGTTTTCTAACTTTATAGATTTTTGGTATTCAATCAATTCATAATTATAAATTTTGACGTCTACAAAACACCTCTAAACTTCCTTAGAAATCATCACCAACAAAGTTTATAACACAACTCACATACATAAATTTGAATTTGGCCTCAGCGCAAATCCAGTTATTTACCATATTACCAATTTGATCGAAGTGCGGGTGTACTACAACTCGAACGAACAAGAGACGGTCGAATCTGGGTAGACTTACTCAGCAACCACCACGATCCGCATCATCTCGACTCTATTAGTATCCATGACATTTAAGCCAATTGGACTGAGCTTTAGTCAATATGACTCAACTTTCCCATGTATCATAAGTTTCGAGAGTAAATTGATTGCCGCCCTCTGTATTTTATTCGAAAAATTAATTTACCCCCTGTAATTTTAAAATAGGCTTATTACTCCTTTGTATTTTTTCGATTAAGGTGACACATCCAAAATCTCTTATTCTATTAATAAACGTTACCAAATTAGTTAATTGATTGTTATACCCTTATATAAAGTTAAAATCGAAAAAACACAGGAGGGTAATGAGTCTCTTTTAAAATTACAGAGAGTGAATGAGTATTTAGGGCAAAACACAGGGGGGCGGCAAGCAATTTACTAAAAGGGTATTTTTGTCCAACAAAGAATTTATTTAAACCAAAAGTTTAAAACATCGCATTTTAAGCATCGTGTGTGTTGCAATTGCTGTTAAGTTAGATGATTTTTTTAACGAAGGAGGGCGTTCAACTATACTCTGAAAATCACAAACGAATAATGAGCCTCTTTTAAAAAGACAAGAAATAAATGAGTATTTCAATCAAAACATAAAGGGGCGACAAATAATTTATTCTAAATTTCGCCTATGTATCCCTTTCCATCCAACTCAAGGATGACAGTGTTGTATAGACTAGGGGCTAGACTAACTCGTCCAAGCCTAATTATCCACGTTATAGGGCTGTTGGTACTTGCTGATAATCACCGTACCTATGGGATATGAGAAACGTAAATCTGGTAATATTTTTGTAATATCTGTTGATATGAGAATTCCAGACTTGATATTGATTCTAATTTTGTGTGATCCAATGTCACTATGTACAAAAGGCGTATCCCTAATCCTAGAAAAGTATATTTTACACAGATCATTCCAGATATCTATCAAGTTCTTTATCAACCATCTATGGTTATCCTTTACAGCATTTCGATCATCCACTCTTTCAACAATATCTTTTTTGTTTTTTGGGGATAATTTGGAAAAATATTCCCACTCAATCAACCCACGAAATATAGATCGAATTAGCGATTACCCACTGACATTGGATGAGATCCGTTGGCATCCCTTCGTTAACCTGACAGTTAAATGTGAACTAAAACCTTGGGATACAGCGACCCGAAAAAATTTAAATTTTCAAGAGAAAAAAAAGGAGTGGGTGAACTTTCATCCATATCTTTATTTTGCCTTATCTTATACACTTTCTTTTTTTATTTTTGCATCATTGACTTGAGCATAAGAGTTTCTTTTATAACTGAAACCACTAGTGTCCAAAGTTCACTTCACTCTCTATGAATTCTAATTTGCAGGTTGCAATGCCTACCTTATTTGAATCAAGGATTCTAGTGTTCAAGAAATTGATTATGAATTTTACAATCTTAATGTCGAACATCAAACTCACTTTTCTCTGCCTTTCTTGCCTTTTCTTTGTCATTGTTTGGTCCCAACAAGTACAAGAGATTCATTGTTGGCTTCTTGTTTATTGGTTTATGACTGCACCCTTAGGGAGTGGAGTACAATATTGGTAGCATTGCCGCAAGTGATACCACACACTAAGTGGTTTGATTACGTTTTCAAATCTTGAATTTTGGAGTTTAGATTCATATTTAGAAAAAATCAATAATTAATGTCAAAAAGGGGAGTTTTAAAACTTATAGAAAAATTATAATGACTCAGTCAATTACTAACATGTCCAAATACTGACTTGTAAATACATTAACCCTAATCAATTAACTCAATTTTTTTTTAAAAATCATATAAATAATAGTAGTAAATCCAAGCCATCATAAATTGAATATAATCTCATACAGAACCAATATACAATGTGATGTCACAAAAATATTTTCAATCGAACTCCACCACAATAAAATTTTAAGGGATGAGGGACATTTTATGATTCTTAAACTTGGATCATGGTCCCATTCTCGTATTACTTTTAGCTTTCTTTAACATGTAAAGAGGCTAGATAGTATTTATTTACTTAATTTTTGGGTCCATGGAGACTCAATCTAGGCAATAATTTGTTAAGCATAACTATGTTCTTTCTTTGAAAGGTATTTATCACTTTTAACTTTATTTAACCTTGAAAGAGAGAGAGAGGTTCTTTCTTTGAAATGTATTTATCACTTTTAACTTTATTTAACCTTGAAAGAGAGAGAGAAAGAGAGAGAGTGAGAGAGAGAGAGAGAAATTGAAGAGACTAGACAAAATAAATTATACTTTTAGGCCTTAGTTTCAATCTAGGTAAGAACTTATTAATTGCAGTACTTTAGGTTGTTCCAAAGTAGGGAAAGAAAATCACTACTTTAAATTTATTACTTTTATCTTTTTTTAAAGTGAAAAAAATTCTGAAGAGATTGGATAATTTAAATTTAGTTTAGCTTTATTTTTCTATTAGTTCAAGTATTTTCTTTGTTTCACTAAGTCATACATACATATATTCATTATTCCATGTATATATGTATAGATTAAAAACCTTTTTTTTCTAATTTATGTTAGTAAATGAAATATATTTCTTAAACCTTTTAGATGCATAGTAAGCCACCTAGTATTTAGTTTGATTAAAATTAAAATAGAACTCATATTTCAGTTCTGCTAGTTTTTGGATGGGACATATTAAGTTTGAAATCTTTTTTTTTTTTCTGATGATGATGAAGTGTTGGTATTGCCACGTAGGTGGTGGCATGAAAGGAGCAATGCCGCAATGGCAATTCTTGAGATAATTTTCTGTAAGATTTTTGGGGTTATAAGCACCATTTTGGAAAAAGTTGGAGGGGAAAAAATCACCAATTGCATTGCCTTCAACGACAATATGCACACCCTCGAGGAGAATTTGCAAATATTGACAAGCAAAGCGTCTAACATAGAGACAAATGTGAAGAACGTGGAGCTATTAGGTAAGAAGAAGAGGACAACAGAAGTCGAAAACTGGTTGGAGAAGGTCGCAAAGTTGAAGAAAGATTTCGATGAAATACAAGAAGTTGGATTTTGCGAACCTCTGATGCATGGAAGTCATGTAAAAAAATTGATTGAAGGTGTTGCAGAACTTACTAAGCAATGTCAAACTTTTCATGAGCTCGAAATTGATGGTGGAGAGACAAGTGAGCTGCGATTGTTCCCAACAAGATTACACAGTAAGACATTGATGGAAAAATCGGATAAGATGTTGGAATGGTTAGAGGCAAAGGCTGGCGAAGTCCCGTGTACTGGTATTTACGGGATAGGAGGTGTTGGAGAGATAACTTTGGCGAAGAACATTTGCATGTATCTTCAAGATAAACCTGATAATATTCATGTTTATTGCCTCACTGTCTCCCAAGAGGTTGATATTAATAAATTGCAGAAGGACTTAGCCAAACAACTGAATTTAGATATTCCAAAAGAGGATGATGTAGAGGAAAGGGCAAGCATTCTTAATTGAGTAGTGATAGAAAAGAAGAATGTTGTACTCTTATTCAATGATGTACGGAATATTTTGATTTAAGCAAGATTGGAATTCCGCTTGGAGTGAATGGATGCAAGGTAATCATGACCAGTCGGCTACTACATGTGTGTAATCAGATGGGATGTAATAAGTATATTGTAAAATTACAACCTCTTTCAGAGGAAGATGCTTGGGAACTATTTTTGGAGAAACTTGATTGTGCATATGAGCTTAGTCCAGAAGTGGAAGAGGTGGCCAAGATAATGGCAAAAAAGTGCGATGGGTTGCCACTTGCAATTATCACTTTGGCTAGAGCATGAATGGGGTATATGACATTCATGAATGGAAGGATGCGTTAGAAGAACTAAAACAATCTTCCCCATAATAAAATGATATAAAAAGCGAGGTGTTGCCAGTGCTCCAAAATAGTTACTATCGTTTGAAGGATTCAAGGTTGTAACATTGTTTCTTGTATTGTTTTTTATACCCTGAAGACTATGAAATCCAAGAGATTAATTGATAACCAAATTCATTTATGAGGGACTGATGCGTCAAAGGGACAGCAGAGCCTCAGAATTTGATCAAGGCCATACAATACTTAGTAGATTGGTAAACGCTTGTTTATTGGAAAATGTTGTAGACTATAAGGGAAAACAATTGGTGAAAATGCATGATTTGCTAAGAGAGATGGCAGTGGAAATTACAAGAAATAATCCTAGACGTGAGTTGGTTAAAGTTCACTTTGAGCCTTTGGTCAAAAGAAAACAAAAAGCAATGGAAAATGAAGAAAAGTATTTGGTTGCAAAGTTAGGCACACACAATTTTGGGTTGATTTCACACTACATGTGGGAAGACTTTTTGTGCAAGATGAGCCTATAAATAGAGGCTCGTTCTTCACTATTTGAGCATCACCAAAACATTCCAAATTAGAGAGAAAACATAAGCTTTATCTTGAGTATTTTTCTTCCTCTTTTGTTGTTCTATATTTGTGAGTGAGAGTTAGTTTCTTCTATTATTTGAGAGAGTGATATTGTTCTCTCCTTATATTAGAGAGAAGGTTATTGTAAAATACTCTACATCATAGTGAAATCCTCCATTACTTGCCCGTAGTTTTTTACTCGATTTGTAAGAGGGTTTTCCACGTAAATCTTGTGTCTCTACTTTCTCTGTTCTCATTCATATTTTAGCTGCGTGATACTACTTGTCCCCAACCATTCCGCTGCGCCAATACCCAACAGTGGTATCAGAGCCACTGGTTACGGGTCACTGGTATACATACGGGGTTACTATTCACAGTTACTATTAACGTATATGGTATATACTATTCACCTATACGGTATCAATACTATTCTCATATACGGTTTTGGAACTATTCACGTATACGGTACTATTCACGTAAATAGTACTATTCATAGTGAAATAGTGGAAGCCGATTCAAGTTACGAAGCAGGTCGTCGTAAATACTATGGCGGCAAAATTTGAAATTGAGAAGTTCAACGGGAGAAATTTTTCCCTATGAAAATTGAAGATGAAAGTAATCTTGAGAAAGGAGAATTGCTTGGCAGCAATTGGAGATAGACCAGCGGAGGTGACAGACGACAAGTGGAAAGAGATGGATGACAACGCTATGGCTAATCTGCACATAGCATTGGCAGATTCGGTATTGTCAAGCATTGAGGAAAAGAAATCAGCGAAAGAAATTTGGGATGCGCTGACCAAACTGTATGAGGTCAAGTTACTTCACAACAAGATTTTTTTGAAGAGGAGACTCTACACCCTTCGGATGAGTGAGTCCACATCAGTGACAGATCACATCAATACCTTAAATACGCTATTCTCTCAATTGACTGCAATTGGGCATAAAATAGCAGAGCTTGAACGTGTAGAAATTCTACTTCAAAGTATACCTGATTCGTATGATCAACTCATCATTAGTTACATTAATAATGTTCTTTCAGATTTTGTTATTTTTGATGATGTTGCAGCCGCTGTTCTGGAAGAAGAATCTAGGCGCAAAAATAAGGAAGACAGAATCGAAAGTTCACAACAAGCAGAGACATTATCAATGGTGAGAGGTAGATCAACGGAACGTGGCTTTAGTGAGAGCAACAACCATGGTAGATCAAAATCAATGAGTAAAAAAAATATCAAATGCTACAATTGTGGCAAGAAAGGGCATTTCAAGAAGGATTGTTGGAGCAACAAAAAGAATCCCGAGGTGACAAATTCTCAGGGATGTGTGGCGACTGCACCAGATGATGGACATATTTTATACAGCGAAGCAACAACTGTATCAAAAGGCAGCAAGGAGCTCACTGATGCTTGGATAATGGATTCGGGAGCAATATGGCATATGACCTCTCGTAGAGAATGGTTCCACACTTATGAACCTGCCTCTGGAGGATCTGTGTACATGGGTAATGATCATGACTTGGACATTGCTGGCATCAGTACCGTCAAAATTAAAATGTATGATGGTACGATTCGCACCATCCAAGGGGTACGACACGTGAAGGGCTTGAAGAAGAACCTATTGTCCATTGGATAATTGGATGACCTTGGCTGCAAGACCCATATCGAAGATGGGATCATGAAGGTCGTCAAAGGAGCGCTTGTGGTGATCAAGGAGGAAAAGATCGGGGTAAATTTATACATGCTTTTGGGAGATACGTTGCAGGAGACAGATGTATCAATTGCATCAGCCGGTCAAGAAGAATCAACTATAATGTGGCATGGCATATTGGGCCACATGACAGAACGAGGCTTGAAGATTCTCGCTGAATGTAATCTCCTACCCGGGCTCAAGACGGTAAACTTACCTTTCTGTGAGCACTGTGTTACCAGTAAGCAGCATAGATTGAAATTTGAGAGATCTACTGCCAGAAGCAAACACATTCTAGACTTGATCTATTCAGACGTTTGGGAATCACCGGTTTTGTCCCTAGGAGGAGCCAAATACTTTGTGTCATTTATTGATGATTACTCTAGGAGACTATGGGTATATCCAATCAAGAATAATTCAGATGTGTTTCCAATATTAAAAACATTCAAAGCGCTGGTGGAACTTGAATCCGGGAAAAGAATCAAGTGTTTGAGGACGGACAATGGAGGAGAATACACTTACGGGAGCTTCCTGGCATTTTGCAAGCAAGAAGGTATTCAGAGGCAGTTTACTGTCGCACATACACCTCAGCAAAATGGTGTAGTAGAGCGGATGAATAGAACTCTTCTTGAAAGAATGAGAGCTATGTTGGAAACTGCAGGTCTAGCCAAATCATTTTGGGCAGAAGCAGCTAGAACTGCCTGTTACGTGATAAACCGGTCACCGTCAACTGCAATTGGGTTGAAGATACCAATGGAAATGTGGACCGAAAAACCTGCAGATTATTTTACCTTGCACATATTTGGGTGTCCGGCATATGTAATGTATGGTTTCCAAGAAAGAACAAAGCTGGATCCAAAATTCAAGAAATGTGTATTCTTGAGAAATGCTGATGGTGTTAAGGGGTATCACCTGTGGGATTCCACTACCCACAAGGTTGTCATCAGCAGAGATGTGATAGTTGCAGAAGATAAATTGCAAAGTGAAGACGACAGCAACACTTCAAAGGAGATTACTACAATACAAATTGAAGATAAGTCAGAACAAGTAGATGTTTCTTTTGAAGCTGCACCGGAGCACGAGGAACAAGAACCAGATGATGCTGAGGTTACAGAAGTCCGACGTTCATTGCATCAGACAACAAGACCAACTTGGCATTCAGATTTTGTCATGGCGAGCAATGCTGCATATTGTCTTCTAACGGAGGATGGAGAGCCATCTACCTTTCACGAGGCTATAAAAAGCCCCGATGTTGCTCTCTGGATGACAGCAATGCAGGAAGAAATTGAAGTTTTACATAGAAACAAGACGTGGGAGCTTGTTCCACTACCACCTGGACGGAAAGCCATTAGTAACAAATGGGTCTACAAGATCAAGCGAGATGGTAATGACCAAGTGGAGCGATACTGTGCAAGACTGGTGGTGAAAGGATATGCTCAGAAAGAAGGAATTGACTTCAACGAGATATTTTCTCTTGTGGTAAGACTTATAACTATTAAAGTAGTCTTGGCCATGTGTGCTGTGTTAGACTTACATCTAGAAGAATTAGATGTAAAGATGGCTTTTCTTCATGGTGAGCTTGAAGAAGAGATTTACATGCTTCAACCATAAGGTTTTGTTGAGAAAGGAAAAGAAAACTTGGTTTACAGGTTGACCAAATCTCTGTACGGTTTAAAGCCGGCGCCAAGGTGTTAGTACAAGAGATTTGATTCCTTCGTAATTAGCCTCGGGTACAACAGACTCAATTCAGACCATTGTACGTACTACAAGAGGTTTGGCGATGATGATTTTATCATTCTGCTGTTGTACGTGGACGATATGCTAGTAGCAGGTCCCAACAAAGATCGGGTCCAAGAACTGAAGGCACAATTGGCTGGGGAGTTTGATATGAAGGAATTGGGACCAGCAAACAAGATTTTAGGGATGCAAATTCATCGAGACAGAGAAGGCAGGAAGATATGGATTTCCCAGAAGAATTACTTGAAGAAAATCTTGCGGCGCTTCAATATGCAAGATTGTAAGGAAATCTCGACCCCGCTTCTTGTCAATTACAAATTATCCTCAAGTATGTGCCCTAGCACTGAAGCGGACAGGATAGAAATGTCTCAAGTACCGTATGCATCAGCAGTGGGAAGTCTCATGTTCGCTATGATATGTACGAGACCAGATATTGCTCAAGCAGTTGGTGCGGTCAGTCGGTTCATGGCGAATCCTGGTAGAGAGCATTGGAATGCTATTAAGAGGATCCTAAGATACATCAAAGGGACCTCGGATGTTGCATTATGTTTTGAAGGATCAGAATTTACTGTCAAGGGTTTTGTTGATTCGGATTTTGCAGGTGATACCGATAAACGGAAGTCCACTACAAGCTATGTGTTTACAGTTGCAGGTGGCGTGGTAAGCTGGATATCTAAATTACAGATTGTTATGGCCCTATCTACAACAGAGGTTGAATACATGGCAGCTACACAAGCCTGTAAAGAAGTAATCTAGATTAAACGGTTAATGGAAGAGCTCGGGCACAAACAAGAGAAAATTCTCTTATTTTGTGATAGTCAGAGTGCCTTGCACATTGCAAGGAATCCAGCATTTCATTCCAGGACGAAACACATAGGTGTTCAATATCACTTTGTTCGAGAAGTAGTGGAGGAAGAGAGTGTGGATATGCAGAAGATTCACACCAACGAGAACCTAGCAGATGTCATGACAAAGCCAATTAACGTTGACAAGTTTGTTTGGAGTAGATCCTCCTTTGGCCTAGCAAAGACGTAAGCAACATGGAATTGACAAGTATGGAGAGATTTAAAGATCATCCAAAGTGGGCTTTAGGTGGGAGAATGTGAGTTGGTTAAAGCTCACTTTGAGCCTTTGGTCAAAAGAAAACAAAAAGCAATGGAAAATTAAGAAAAATATTTGGTTGCAAAGTTAGGCACACACAATTTTGGGTTGATTTCACACTACATGTAGGAAGACTTTTTGTGCAAGATGAACTTATAAATAGAGGCTCATTCTTCACCATTTGAGCATCACCAAAACATTCCAAATTAGAGAGAAAACATAAGCTTTCTCTTGAATATTTTTTTTCTTCTTTTGTTGTTCTATATTTGTGAGTGAGAGTTAGTTTCGTCTATTATTTGAGAGAGTGATATTGTTCTCTCCTTATATTAGAGAGAAGGTTATTGTAAAATACTCCACATCATAGTAAAATCCTCCATTACTTGCCCGTGGTTTTTCCCTCGATTTGTAAGAGGGTTTTCCACGTAAATCTTGTGTCTCTACTTTCTCTGTTCTCATTCATATTTTAGCTGCGTGATACTGCTTGTCTCCGACCATTCCGCTGCGCCGATACCCAACACTAGATTCATGACAAAAGCTGGACTTCAATTGCCTGAACTACCACGTGAGCAAGAATGAAAAGAGGATCTAGAAAGGGTTTCCTTAATGAAAAATAATTTATGTGAAATTCCCGAAAACACATCCCCCAAATGTCCTCGACTCTCAACTCTGATCTTGACAAATAATCCTTTGAAGTTTATTCCAAATCTTTTCTTTGCTCATATGCATGGCTTACGAGTTCTCAATTTGTAAGATGTTATCATTGAGAAGTCACCAGACTCCATATCAGAGTTAGAGAATCTCACTGCATTGTTGCTCGGGGGTTGTAAAAAACTCTATTACGTGCCATCATTGAGAAAACTCAAGGCACTAATGGAGTTGGACATCAGTAGGACTAAAATTGAAGTACCCGATGGCATAGAATATTTGGTTAAACTCAAATGCTTGAATCTGAAGGAGACGAAAAACCTAATGGACTTTCAGGTCTTGAGCGCCTGTTACTCCCATTCCACATAAAAGTACAAGTAGAAGAAGTGGAGAGATTGAAACTGCTAGAAGAATTTAAGGGTTGGGTTGATGACATGTTCAATTCTAAATGGTTCAATAAATCTCCCCCACTCAGTTTCTATAATATTATAGTAGGTGGTAATAGTAAAAAGTTTAATCCTGGCTTCTTTCATAAACGTGAGATCAGATTAAAGGGATATGCCTTTAAAACAAGTGGAGATGTGCATTTGGTGCCACAGAACATTCAGTACATAGATATTAAGGGATGTAAGGGCTTGAGCGACTGCTTGTTGGATTTTATCTCATTGATGTACCTTAAAGAATGCAATATTCAAAAGTGTCACGAAATAGAAAGCATTATGAGGATCTCCACTAGTTCCAATGATGAAAGAGCGCTGCAGAATCTCAAGATGTCGAATAAAAATTTTCATTGGCTGGTTCAAATGGGAAGAAGGAGCTCTTACACTTCCTCCAAGTGGCACATTTTCCTTTCTTAAAGAGTTGAGGATTTCTGAATGTAAAAAAATAAAGATTTTGTTCCCACAAAACTTACTCGCAAAGAACTTTCGAAACCTCGAGGCAATTGAAGTCTCATTTTGTCGTCAAATGAAGGAGCTAATCGCTGACGATGAAGAAGAAAACGAGGGTGGGGTTTCAACTTCAAGTAGCAGCAACAACAACAAATACAAAAATATTGTCGCTTTCCCAAAGTTGGCAAGAATCACGTTGTCTTATATGCCAAAATTGGAGAGCATCTATAAGGGAGCAATTAAGTGTTCTGATTCTATTGAGAGGATCGATATAAGTGAATGTCCGAAGATTAAGAGACTGCCTTTCTTTAATCCCTCTATAGATGAAAAACCAACTCTTCCCTTCCCAATGTTAAAATATTTGTGGCTAAGTGATTTGCCAGAAGTGAAGAGCATATGCAACAAAATCATGATTTGTGATTCCATCAAGGATATCACAGTGAATGGGTGTAGACAGTTGAGTCGGTTGCCTCTCTTTCTTTCCCTCATTGATGGACAACCATCTCCTCCTCCGTCTCTTAAAACGATCAACATAAAAGAAGAAGAAAGAGAATGGTGGGAATCATTGGAGTGGGATCATCCCAACTCCAACAATGTCCTTCGCCCTTTTCTCAAATACCTTTGAGAGCAAATTGTGGTGACATTCTTATTCGACACATAGGTATGCTTTTGTAGCTTTTTCTATGCAAAATGTTCTAATTAACATATTTTAAGATTTAGATATTTTGTTTGTTTGACTTGCTGAATTTGCATTGATGACAGCCAACAGACAAAGAAATTCACCAGAAGTTCTTATTCATGAAAAAATATGTTTTTATTTCTGCACATTACAAGATCGAAACAAGGCCTGAGAGACATATATTTAATGTTTATCTATTCATAGATGTTAGAATGATATTCTAGACTTCGAAATAGGATCAATTGGATTAATAAAATGAATGTACAATAATTTATGTTGGTTATACTCTGAAATGCCGTGATAATTACAGGATTTGGAAAAACAGTTTTTTTGTGAAAGTGGAACATGGCTCAACTTCATCTCTTTATTGTGTTTCCTTAGGTTAAATTTGATAGATTTAGGGGTAAACTATAATTACAGGAAAGTTCGGCTTATCTCTACTCTATATTATCTCATTTAGATATCATCTACTTAAATTTGTTCTTGCTGAAATTTTGTTTAATTATTTCTTCCCAATTTCCTACTAATTTGTGGAAATCGCAAATTTGATATATCTTGGATTATGATCTTGCATTCACTTGCCTTATTGTTGATAATCCTTGATAAACAATGTTTACATGTTGCTATAAGCATTGTTGTTGCTTGTTATCCTATTGAAATTGCAACCAATTGCGAATTTGAATATTCTTGAAAAAGAATTACATACTTTGTCTCGCTGCAGCTTTTCGGTGATCAACATATCAATGTACAATCTTTCAAAATTTCCATATATTTCTTAAAAACAATTTCGGAATGCGATCTTTTACTAAAAATTTGTCTATAAAGCAAACATTTATAAGTTTGGATAGCCTTATTTATGTTTCTGAAACTAGGCTATTTTGAAGTATTCTTAAGTTTCTTTTGCGTAACTTGACTTTAATGTAAGTTTTATTATATAGAGATAAGGTCTAGACTTGGGTCTTAGACGACGGGGATTAATAGTTGATACTTTGTGTTCGTCTCCATCTTCATGGAGGTACATCTTCTATTATAGATATTTTATTGCTTAATTAGTCATAGCTTATACTCTCTATTCTTCAATGGGAGCTACTAGCTAGGTTTACATCCAAACAAAACTATATGGTACTAATTAACTTTGTATATGTTTATCTATGGAAAGTGACGGAGTAGAAATTCATTTCACTATCGAATGACTCTTTTTATATGAATTATTTAAATATTATTTGAACTGTTTATGGTGGCATGTTGAGATTGATGCATTGGATTTTTAATTCATTGGACTATTGATATTGTACAGCTAAGGATCGAAGGGAGGTTTGAAGAATTTGATTGTAAAGAGAGGAGATGAATGATTGGTTCGTCAGAGCAAGCGCTAACAATTATAGTTTCTTGTTGAGTATTCTCTTATACGTTTTTTTCGACTATAAACCTTAAAAGCTTCAGTTACACTTGTGTTCTTTCTAAGGATTAGTAAGCACAATTTGTTCTCTTCTTTCGTTCATCATTTGCAGATATGTTGTGAATTTGTTTGAGTGATATTTGTTTGGTGTTCATGTCTATTATATATTTGATATATGTAATGTAGGTTAATGTAGTATTTTAAACTCTAGTATTTTTTTATCGGCTTTGGAGGACTTACTTTGGATGCTATATTGAAATGTTATGTTGAAATTCTATTTATTATTGTCTCTCCATTAGTTTCCATTACACAATCTCAGCTGCAAGGCTTGCAACTATAGTGAGATGCGGAATAAATTAGATGCAGTTTTATTCAAGTTACTTTTTTAGCTGTACGCATCTACAGGAGAGTGAAGATGCAAAGAGTCTTGTGAATTTTAAAGGTAGATATATCTTTTCTCCCCACCATCCGCTCAATCGGGAATGAATTTACTCATGTCGTTATACCATCAGGAGTAAAATTTAACAATTGTTAATTGTTGATACAGTTATAATAAAATGACATAGATAGGACATTTTGCCACTTCTCAAATTGCAAATGGAGAATTTTTTTAAAAAAAATAGAGTTTACAAAGTTTTCTGTCATGGTGTTATGAAATCAGAAATACCAATAAATGACTCTCTGATAATGAAGTCTATCAAGAATGTATTTGTGCCTTCGAGCCCACGCTTTTCCTCAATCATAGTGCTTTCTCCCTTCCTAACAGACTTATCTCATTTTCCTAATTATTTAGTCTTTGAGTATTACTATATATCATTAATCATTAACAACACTTTATCATTACTTATATGGACTTTTAGTTAGCATGTTAAGATCACAAACTTATCTATTTTTTCCCCTTCTTTTAGTATGCCAAATAAATATCAATATAGGAGGTGATAGATTAATGATAAAAATAGGATGATATATATAGTATTTTTATTCGCTTTCGTGGTCACTATATGTCTTACTTTATAAATATCCGATTTGATGCTTCATATATAACATCCCTTGTACTCAAGAGCGGACCTGCGTGTGTAATTGTGTATGCATAGGTCTACACTCACAAAATAATGACATGTCTAAGTGGTTAAAAGACACATTTTAAATCAGTTGAGGGCCATCAATGTAGGTTCAATCCTTAAGTCCGCCACTACTTGAACAAGGAACATAGTAAACTATGATGATGAATCTAGCATTATTCACCATTTATCGAAACCCTAATAGCGTATAAAACAACATAGTCATAACAGTGATGCTATAAGTAAATATTTTTTTATTACCGGACCTGAAGGCATGTGCGGGGACGGATTTACGGTGTGCCAAGCAGCGGCCCTGGCCCCCTCAACGTACAAAAAAAAAAAAAAAAAAAAAAAAAAAAAAAAAAAAAAAAAAATATATAAATATAAATATATATATATATATATATATATATATATATTAATAGAATTTTTTAAACAAATCAGATTTGACCCTCTCAATAAATATTTAAAAAATAATTAAAAAAATTGAAAAAAATAGGGTTGATTTGGAGGTTAGTCACAAATAGCATTATGTTAATGATTTGGGGTTCAAGTTACCATAATGCATTCTTTTTTTTTTTTTTTGTAGTTTTAGCTATGGATAAAAAAATTAATATCTAAAAAATATGAATTTTAATTAGATTCAAACTCATAACATCTAATATGTTTAAACTAATTAATATTCAAAAATATGCTCATAATGATTATTTTACTTACCAAATCTTTAAAAGTACCGTAATATGAAACCATAACTAAATTATCTTTAATGAAATTATAAAAAAATTTAAAACTGTAAAAATTGAGTCTCTTTGTACAAAAAAAAAAATGACCCTCCCAATGTTAGATTTCTAGTTCTGTCCCTAAACATATGACCTAACCTAAAAGTGGCATAGTCCGAGTTATTTAGTTACAAAAGTTACTAAGACTAATCACAAGAAAAGTAACTTCTAGACTAATTTGAATTCATGACGTAAACAAGTCTCCATTTTATGTTCAAAAGTTATTTTATATGTTAATGACTAACAAGTGATCCTTATATAACTGTAGGTTACAGAAAAGAACGGTTCAAAAAAATGGAAGCGTGTAAAAGTGAATATCATAGATTATGTTGTCTTTCCAACTTTCTCAAGTGAGAAATCACCAAATTATTACAATGATCAATTGAGTTGCTACTTATCTAATATATCAATGGAGAAATTTTCTCAAAATAGACCACCAAGGGAAATTCATATATTTAAGTACCCCACAAGTAATGCAGTAGGAACTATAATATTTAAGGTTCCAGCTTGATTCAGTCAAACAGAGAAAAGCTAATCACAAAGTGGTAAAACTTCAGATTTTTCTTTATTTTTATTATTGGCTTGAAGAAAGTATATGATTGAGTTCCTAGAGAAGTTCTGTGGAGGGTGTTAGAGAAAAAATGTGTGTGTGTAGCATACATTAAGGTGATAAAAGATATGTACGATGAAGCGATAACTAGCGTAAGAACGAGGGGAGGAGAGTTTAGTCTTTTTCCGATTACAATAGGACTACATCAATGATTTACCTTGAACCCATACATTTTCGCACTAGTTATAGATAAACTCACTAGTCAAATCCAAAATGTAGTACCGTGGTGCATGTTATTTGCAGATGATATTGTTTTGATAGATGAGTCTAGAGAATGTGTAAATACTAAACTAGAATTATGGAGATCTACTTTAGAATCTAAGGGCTTTAAGTTAAGCAGATCAAATACATAATATATGGAATGTATCTTTAGCAAAAATAAGTTGATAAATGCGATAGATGTAAGATTACACTCAGAAAGAATACAAGAAAAAAAGAGGTTTAGATACTTAAGCTCTATGGTTCAACAAGATGGGGAGATAAATGCGGACGTTGATTATAGAATCAAAGTAGGATGGACGAAGTAGAGAAATACGTCAGGAATCTTGTGTGATCGAAAAATATCACTTAATCTAAAAGGGAAGTTCTATAAGATAACTATTAGGCTTGCTATGTTATATGGTTCGGAGTGTTGGACGGTGAAATATTAACATGTTCATAAAATGTGGATGGTTGATATGAGAATGTTGAGATGGATGTGTGGCAAAACTATGAAGGATAAGATTAGGAACGAGGTGATATGTGAAAGAGTAGGAGTGGCCCCGATTGAGGATAAGATGAGGAAAAATCGTCTGAGATGGTTTAGCCACGTAAGGAGACGACTTGTTGAGACGCCTGTTAGAAGGTGCGAAAGTTTAGAAATGATACCCTAGAAGAGAGGTAGAGATAAACTTAAGATTACTTGGACGGAGACAATTAGACAAGATCTCGTATGTATAGATCTCATAGAGAAGATGACTCTCAACAGGAAAGAATTGCGTCGCAAAATCTATATAACCGATCACACCTTATAAGACAAGATTTAATTTAATTTGATTTGGTTTAATTTTGTCTTTCAGTACCTCACCAAAGCTACATAGAGAACCCACTAGAATGTTTCCAGAAACTTCCTACACCACATTTGATCTTGAAAATTTATTGTTATGTTCTATAGAGGGTCCGATGAAAGATGAATGGTCCCAGAGTTTTAAGAAAATGACAAGATGGTCTTTCGCCTTGACACATCATTCATTTTTTTGAGTCAATAGTACTCTTCAAAATAATTAAGCCTCCCTTCAATAATATATATATATATATATATATATATATATATATACAAGGGGCATTATGGCATAATTAAAAAGGGAAAGAGATTATACTTACTACAGAGTAGCAGAGGTAACTATACTTGCAGCAACAGTTCGATGTGTCTATGGGAAGCTAAAGAATTCGAGCGTGGTAATATCAAATATGGTGGGGCCAACAGATCAAATGGCTTTGGTTGGCCATCCAATTAAGGGGATTTATTTTTATCTATGCGTCCCACAAGTAACTTGTATAAATTTAAGCTTATTCATATTGAAAATTTCTTATCTTAATAAAAAAAATGTTATTTTTCTGCATGAGTTTTAGTTAAATCTCAAACTCGCTTATAATGTTCAGTTTTTTCCACATCTTCCCATCACATCAAACTCTGTCAATCAACCTTATGTTGAAGGACACCTTTGTTTTTTTATTATTTAAACAAAAGAAAAGCAAAAAGAAAAAAATAATAGAAGAATTAATTTAATAAAATTATTTAATAAAAAGGTCTACAATCAAAGAGAAAATAATAAAATATTTACTATAAAAGAATAAAGAAAAAAAAATTAAAAAGCAGCTTATTATACAAAGTTCTCTTTATGCGCGAGATTAGAGGAAACAAAAATTATATTCACTTTAAGATCTACCCCTTAAACCTATATGTCTATATGTGTGTGTATATATATATACACACATAACCGGCACTTTTTTTTTTTTTCCAAAGAGCCAACCTTTTCAAAACATACCAAAGAAGATAAAACCAACTTATTGTACAAAATTAGTTTATGAACGATAGTAGAAAAAAATATAAGATTCACTTTGAAAACCTTTTTCAAATTTATATATATATATCTATACATCTCTAAGTGAATCCGATGTTTTTTCTCCTCAAGTCCAAAGTAATAATTTTTTTGCAACAAGCTAAATTTTAAACACATAAAAATTAAATAAAAAATAGGCAATAAAACATAACTAAAAATAAAGCTCAATAAAAAATAAAAAGACCAAAATATCATTTAGCCTTGAGGCTTTCTTTGATAGTATTTAGTGTCATTGGAGAATCTGGGCAAAATTAAAATCTCATAGGGGAATTTGGAGTTTGGGTTAAAACTCATGGGGGAGATCACATTTTTTCAATTTCTTAGTAATCAAGAACTTCTCCCCAACATGACCTGCGCAAACTAAATTCTTGGGACGCTGTATAGAGACATTTTTTAAATTTCAATTGATTTAAACATTCGAAAAATTGCTCAATATGCAGAGTCTTGTGGCATGGATACCGAGTTACAAGGGGAAGTTGACACTTGCTATTGGAACTGAAAAGGACTTCATTGGTTCAAATAAGTTCACGTTGTGCATTGAGAATGCCTTCGAGATGATTTTCAAAGAGTATATGCAAAAAGGTTTTAACTTAATTCTTTAACTTTTTTTTTTCTTTTGGAAATTGTTAGAGAAGGTTCATAATTGCATAGGAAACTAACTTTTCATAAATTTACTACCATACATGAGAGGATTTGGAAATGATAACAGCTTATTTCTCGTGGCAGCCAAATAAAAATGGAAGCAGTCATGGGGTTACGAGCATAGTCATGGGACGTTGTCAGCAATTGCTTCAATTTGGTAACAATGATGATATTACAAGACAAGCATACAATTAAGAAAGAGATAAAAGGACTCCAAGATAGTAAAGAATACTATTCTGGTTTGCAAGTTTGTAATGTTATTTCGGATTAGATATTGTAATGGTTTTGTGACATACAAGTTGAATGATATCGATCATCGTGAAAAATACAAGTTGAATGATGGTGAACAATACAACGGAGCCACAAAAGAAAGGAACATAATCAAAGGGAAATGTAGCTTCCTGTTCCACCAGTTTTTCATGAAGCTCCTCGAGCAACCGAAATTTCCTTAAACCCATGTCCCAAACCATTCAGAGCAAAAATGGTCAAATCATCATCAGAGATTGGGGAATCAACAAGTGCCAATCCGTTGACCTCCGTTGACCACCACCCTCACATATTCCCCTTCCTTCAAACATCAGAATTTGCAACCTATACACTCTACCTAACCGACCCTTAGCCCTATTTCTGGCTTTGCAGATGGTTCATCTTCACTATCTGCAAAAGAATCATCTCCAGCTGCCCCAGCCAGAGATGTTTCTCCTGTTTCGCTGAAGGAACCTCCAGCCCCTTCACCTCCGGTGAGTGATTTACCTTGTTCCTCTGAGATTCCGTCTAGAGTTGAAGTTGTTAAGCTTGCTGCTTGGTCTAGCTTTTTCGAGAGCAAAGTTAAGGAACTCATCTAGTTGGAATTTCATGAGCCCAAAATTGTTGATGGCGAAATTGTAGTCTCTCCCCCACCTTACGTCAAGGATATCGAAGCTGAGGCCTAGAAGAACAGTCTTGTAAGGCAGTTCATAGATAAGTCCCCGTCCC
The DNA here is from genome assembly GCA_037974665.1 of Ehretia macrophylla. Classification (NCBI taxonomy): domain Eukaryota; kingdom Viridiplantae; phylum Streptophyta; class Magnoliopsida; order Boraginales; family Ehretiaceae; genus Ehretia; species Ehretia macrophylla. The sequence goes on from CM075772.1 coordinate 26,345,042, forward strand.
TTTGGCATATTAGGACAACAGTTGAAAACCAATGGAAAAAATATGGCAAAGTGGAGGTTCTTTCTACAGAAGCTGGGTTGTTCAACTTCAAATTGGAGAGTAACGATGCTTGTGAGAAAATTCTTGACCAGCTGTGGCACGTGAAACACAGGCCACTACTTCTGAGAAGATGGTCCCCCAACATCCAACCTCTTCAGTGTAAGATTGATCGAATACCTCTTTGGATCAAACTTAAGAATGTCCCAACTGAGTACTGGACCCGGGAGGGGCTCAGCTATCTTGCTAGTGCAGTCGGTAAACCTATACAAATGGATGCCACTACCCAATCTCATAGAAAATTGGGTTATGCTCGTGTCAGCGTTGAAGCGAAGGTGGGGGATAAATTCCCTGACTCTTTCAAATTGGAAATCTCAAAGAATGTTTTCATTAGAATTTCTGTTGAGTATGATTGGATACCTTCATCCTGTTCTAAATGCAAATGTTTTAGGCACACTGAGAATTCGTGCAAGGCCAAGTTTGATTGGGCTCCAAAACCACCAGTGGAGAACATAGCAGAAAAACCTATCACTGTTACTAACTCTCCTGAGAACAAGGATTGGCAACAAGTTGAACCTAAGAAGAGTAAAGGAAAGGCTATTCAACAAGATTCTAATCCTTCCTCTAGCTCCAACAGATATGCGGTGCTGGACTCTTTGGATAATTGGATCCATTGGATAGTAATCTAATTGATTCTGCGACTAAGTTCCTGGATGAAGCCAGTCAGGGCAACAAACTACCGCTAGGTAACTCAACTGCATCCCCTAGTTCTTCAATTAAGCATCTTTCTACCACTGATCCTACTATTGTGGATGTTAGTGAAGGTTCTATGGTGAATGGGCCTGCCCCATTTGAGCCCGACCCTACATCCCAATAGTTTTTATGAAGATTTTAATTTGGAACACTCGTGGACTGAATAAAAGAGTGAGACAGCAACATCTTACTGTCTTTTTGAGAAATAACCAAGTGACTCTATGTGGACTTTTGGAGACCAAGGTTAAAGCTAAACATGCTCCTAGCATTCTCTCTAATATTTGCAGGAACTGGAGAATGATCAGTAATTATGATTCTAATCCTAGTGGAAGAATTTGGGTGGTATGGGATCCCAATAAAATTTTTGTCTCAAAGAAGCACTGCATAGATCAAGCTATACCTTGCTCTGTTCATATTCTGGGTACTAATGCTGAGTTTGATTTCTCTTTCATTTATGCTCATAATGAGAAGCATAGTAGAAGATACCTATGGAAAAGTCTCTGTGACTGGAATGATGCTGGATCTAACAAACCTTGGGGTGTTGTCGGTGATTTTAATTAGATCCTTTCTACTAGTGAGCGCCTCAACTGCTTTTCTGTTGGATCAGGCTCTGCTGATTTTAACAACTGCCTTGTTCACAATGACTTCGCCTATCAACATGCAATTGGTCCTTCTTTCTCTTGGACTAACGGCAGTTCTGGTCCATCTCTTAGAGCAAACCTGATTGATAGACTCTGTACAAACATTGAGTGGTGCACTATGTTTCCGAACTCGAGAGTTGAGCTCCTCGCCCCTTGCTCCTCCGATCATTGTCCACTGTTTATCTCTCCTTCAGTCCAGGTTCATTCCGGCCCTAAACCTTTTAAATTTTCAATGCTTGGACTGATCACCCTCTCTTCTACGATGTTGTTCGTAATGTCTGGAGTAAGCAGGTTGATGGATCCCCTATGTTTAGACTTGTGTCTAAACTTCGCAAGTTTAAATATGCTTTAAGAGACTTTAACAACAGGTACTTTGCTAGAACCCCCTCGCGGCTTCAAGATCTTCGCAAAGAGCTTGCAAATGTCCAATCTTTGCATCTCAATGGTAATGGCTCCCAAGCTGACAAAGCCAAAGAACATGTTATCCTTACAGAAATAAATGAGTTGACTGATATTGAGGAAAGATTTCTTCGCCAAAAATCTCGTATTACTTGGCTCAAGTGTGAGCAATAAAATTTTGGTGCAAGTTAAAAGAAGACAAAAAGCAATGGGAAATGAAGAAAAATTTTTAGTTGTAAAGTTAGGCACACACAATTTTGGGTTGATTTCACACTACATGTGAGAAGACTTTTGGTGCAAGATGAGTCTATAAATAGAGGCTCATTCTTCACCATTTGAGCATCACCAAAACTTTCCAAGTTAGAGAGAAAACATAAGCTTTCTCTTGAGTATTTTTCTTCCTCTTTTGTTGTTCTATATTTGTGAGTGAGAGTTAGTTTCTCCTATTATTTGAGAGAGTGATATTGTTCTCTCCTTATATTAGAGAGAAGGTTATTGTAAAATACTCCACATCATAGTGAAATCCTCCATTACTTGCCCGTGGTTTTTTCCTCGATTTGTTTGAGGGTTTTCCACGTAAATCTTGTGTCTCTACTTTCTCTGTTCTCATTCATATTTTAGCTACGTGATACTGCTTGTCCCCGACCATTCCGCTGCGCCGATACCCAATAGTGGTATCAGAGCCATTGGTTACGGGTCACTAGTATACATACGGGTTACTGTTCACAATTACTATTCATACATACGGTATAGTACTATTCACCTATACGGTATCGACACTATTTTTCGTATACGATTTTGGTACTATTCACGTATACGATACTATTCACGTAAATACTACTATTCACAGTGAAATAGTGGGAGCCGATTCAAGTTACAAAGCAGATCGTTATTAATACTATGGCGGCAAAATTTGAAATCGAGAAGTTTAACGTAAATTTTTCCCTATGGAAATTGAAGATGAAAGCAATCTTGAGAAAGGAGAATTGCTTGGCAGCAATTGGAGACAGACCAGCGGAGGTGACGGACGACAAGTGGAAAGAGATGGATGACAACGCTATGGCTAATCTACACCTGGCATTGGCAGATTTGGTATTGTCAAACGTTGAGGAAAAGAAGTCAGCAAAAGAAATTTGGGATGCGCTGACTAAACTGTATGAGGTCAAGTCACTTCACAACAAGATTTTCTTGAAGAGGAGACTCTACACCTTTCGGATGAGTGAGTCCACATCAGTGACAGATCACATCAATACCTTAAATACGTTGTTCTCTCAATTGACTGCAATTGGGCATAAAATAGCGGAGCTTGAACGTGTAAAAATTCTACTTCAAAGTATACCTGATTCGTATGATCAACTCATCATTAGTTACACTAACAATGTTCTTTCAGATTTTGTTATTTTTGATGATGTTGCAGCCGCTATTCTAGAAGAGGAATTTAGGCGCAAAAGTAAGGAAGACAGAATCGAAAGTTCACAACAAGCAGAGGCATTATCAATGGTGAGAGGTAGATCAACGAAACGTGGCTCCAGTGGGAGCAACAACTATGGTATATCAAAATCAAGGAGTAGAAAAAATATCAAATGCTACAACTGTGGCAAGAAATGACACTTCAAGAAGGATTGTTGGAGCAACAAAAAGAATCCCGAGGTAACAAATTCTCAGGGATGTGTGGCGACTGCACCAGATGATAGAAATATTTTATACAGCGAAGCAGCAACTGTATCAAAAGGCAGAAAGGAGCTCACTGATGCTTGGATAATGGATTCGGGAGCAATATGGCATATGACCTCTCGTAGAGAATGGTTCCACACCTATGAACCTGTCTCTGGAGGATCTGTGTACATGGGTAATAATCATGCCTTGGACATTGCTGGCATCAGTACTGTCAAAATTAAAATGTATGATGGTACCATTCGCACCATTCAAAGGGTACGACACGTAAAGGGCTTGAAGAAGAACCTATTGTCCATTGGACAATTGGATGGCCTTGGCTGCAAAACCCATATCGAGGATGGGATCACGAAGGTCGTCAAATGAGCGCTTATGGTGATCAAGGTAGAAAAGATCGGGGTAAATTTATACATGCTTTTGGGAGATACGTTGCAGGAGGCAGATGTATCAGTTGTATCAGCCGGTCAAGAAAAATCAACTATAATGTGGCATCGCAGATTGGGCCACATGACAGAACGAGGCTTGAAGATTCTTGCTGAACGTAATCTCTTACCCGGGCTCAAGACGGTTAACTTACCTTTCTGTGAGCACTGTGTTACCAGTAAGCAGCATAGATTGAAATTTGGGAGATCTACTGCCAGAAGCAAACACATTCTAGACTTGATCCATTCAGACGTTTGGGAATCACCGATTTTGTCCTTAGGAGGAGCCAAATACTTTGTATCATTTATTGATAATTACTCTAGGAGACTGTGGGTGTATCCAATCAAGAACAAGTCAGATGTGTTTCCAATATTCAAAACTTTCAAAGCGCTGGTGGAACTTGAATCCGAAAAAAGGATCAAGTGTTTGAGGACGAACAACGAAGGAGAATACACTGACGGGAGCTTCTTGGCATTTTGCAAGCAAGAGGGTATTCAGAGGCAATTTACTGTTGCACATACACCTCAGCAAAATGGTGTAGCAGAGCAGATGAACAGAACTCTTCTTGAAAGAATGAGAGCTATGTTAGAAACTGCAGGTCTAGCCAAATCATTTTGGGCAGAAGCAGCTAGAACTGCCTGTTACGTGATAAACCGGTCACCGTCAACTGCAATTGGGTTGAAGACACCAATGGAAATGTTGACCGGAAAACCCGCAGATTATTCTACTTTGCACATATTTGGGTGTCCGGCATATGTGATGTATGGTTCCCAAGAAAGAACAAAGCTGGATCCAAAATCCAGGAAATGTGTGTTCTTGGGAAATGCTGATGGTGTTAAATGGTATCGCCTGTGGGATTCTACTGTCCACAAGGTTGTCATCAGCAGAGATGTGATATTTGCAGAAGATAAACTACAAAGTGAAGACGACAGCAACACTTCAAAGGAGACTACTACAATACAAATTGAAAATAAGTCAGAACAAGGAGATGCTTCTTTTGAAGCTGCACCGGAGCACGATGAACAAGAACCAGATGATGCTGAGGTTATAGAAGTCCGACGTTCATTGCGTCAGACAACAAGACCAACTTGGCATTCAGATTTTGTCATGGCGAGCAATGCTGCATATTGTCTTCTAACGGATGATGGAGAGCCATATACCTTTCACGAGGCTATAAAAAGCCACGATGTTGCCCTGTGGATGATAGCAATGCAGGAAGAAATTGAAGCTCTACATAGAAACAAGACGTAGGAGCTTGTTCCACTACCACCTGGACGGAAAGCCATTAGTAACAAATGGGTCTACAAGATCAAGGGAGATAGTAATGACCAAGTGGAGCGATATCGTGCAAGACTGGTAGTGAAAGGATATGCTCAGAAAGAAGGAATTGACTTCAACGAGATATTTTCTCCTGTGGTAAGACTTACAACTATCAGAGTAGTCTTGGCCATGTGTGCTGTGTTAGACTTACATCTAGAACAGTTAGATGTAAAGACGGCTTTTCTTCATGGTGAGCTTGAAGAAGAGATTTACATGTTTCAACCAGAAGGTTTTGTTGAAAAAGAAAAAGAAAACTTGGTTTGCAGGTTGACCAAATCTCTATACGGTTTAAAGCAGGCGCCAAGGTGTTAGTACAAGAGATTTGATTCATTCGTGATTAGCCTCAGGTACAACAGACTCAATTCAGATCATTGTACGTACTACAAGAGGTTTGGCGATGATGATTTTATCATTCTGCTGTTGTACGTGGACGACATGCTGGTAGCAGGTCCCAGTAAAGATCGGGTCCAAGAACTGAAGGCACAGTTAGCTGGGGAATTTGATATGAAGGATTTGGGACCAGCAAACAAGATTTTAGGGATGCAAATTCACCGAGATAGAGAAGGCAAGAAGGTATGGATTTTCTAGAAGAATTATTTGAAGAAAATCTTGCGGCGCTTCAATATGCAAGATTGTAAGGAAATCTCGACCCCGCTTCCTGTCAATTACAAATTATCCTCAAGTATGTGCCCTAGCACTGAAGCGGAGAGGATAGAAATGTCTCGAGTACCGTATGTATCAGCAATGGGAAGTCTCATGTTCGCTATGATATGTACGAGACCAGATATTGCTCAAACAGTTGGTATGGTCAGTCGGTTCATGGCGAATCCTGGTAGAGAGCATTGGAATGTTGTTAAGAGGATCCTAAGATACATCAAAGGGACCTTGGATGTTGCATTATGTTTTGAAGGATCAGAATTTACTGTCAAGGGTTTTGTTGATTCTGATTTTGCGGGTGATACCGATAAACAGAAGTCCACTACAAGTTATGTGTTTACAGTTGCAGGGGGCGTGGTAAGCTGGATATCTAAATTAAAAACTGTTGTGGCCCTATCTACAACATAGGCTGAATACATGGCAGCTACACAAGCCTGTAAAGAAGCAATCTGGATTAAACGGTTAATGGAGGAGCTTGGGCACAAACAAGATAAAATTCCCTTGTTTTGTGACAATCAGAGTGCCTTGCACATTGCAAGGAATCCAGCATTTCATTACAGGACGAAACACATAGGTGTTCAATATCACTTTGTTCGAGAAGTAGTGGAGGAAGGGAGTGTGGATATGCAGAAGATTCACACCAACGAGAACCTAGCAGATGTCATGACAAAGTCAATCAACGTTGACAAGTTTGTTTGGAGTAGATCCTCCTTTGGCCTAGCAAAGATGTAAGCAACATGGAATTGGCAAGTATGGAGAGATTTGAAGTGTCACCAAAATTTTTAGTGGGAGAATGTGAGCAATAAAATTTTGGTACAAGTCAAAAGAAGACAAAAAACAATGGGAAATGAAGAAAAATCTTTGGTTGCAAAGTTAGGCACACACAATTTTGGGTTGATTTCACACTACATGTGGGAAGACTTTTGGTGCAAGATAAGCCTATAAATAGAGGCTCATTCTTCACCATTTGAGCATCACCAAAACTTTCCAAGTTAGAGAGAAAACATAAGCTTTCTCTTGAGTATTTTTCTTCCTCTTTTGTTGTTCTATATTTGTGAGTGAGAGTTAGTTTCTCCTATTATTTGAGAGAGTGATATTGTTCTCTCCTTATATTAGAAAGAAGGTTATTGTAAAATACTCCACATCATAGTGAAATCCTCCATTACTTGCCCGTGATTTTTCCCTCGATTTGTTTAAGGGTTTTCCATGTAAATCTTGTGTCTCTACTTTCTCTGTTCTCATTCATATTTTAGCTACGTCATACTGCTTGTCCCCGACCATTCCGCTGCGCGGATACCCAACATTAAGGAGGGTGATACTAATTCCAGCTTTTTTCACAAGGTTGTCAAAAGTAATGCTAGCCGAAATTATATCAGAAAACTTAATTGCAGTGATGGCTCTATTGCTACTGATCCTGTTGACATTCAGAATGCTTTACTTGGCCATTTCAAATCTATCTTGGGTTCTCAACCTTTACGGCCAAGACCATCAGTTAATGATCTCGGGAGGATTCTTGGTAATGGTCTCAGCAGTGATAGTGCAAATGCTTTGATCTCTAACATTTCTCCCTCGGAGATCAAACATACTATTTTTTCTATGGATAACAACAAGAGCCCAGGACCGAATAGTTTTAATGCTTGTTTTTATAAGAAAGCCTGGGAGATTGTTGGTAGTGATGTTATTGCAGCGGTCTCTTCTTTTTTTAGATCCGGGAAAATCCTCAAAGAGCTCAACTGCACCATTCTTACACTGGTTCCCAAGATTGACAATCCAAGCTCAGCTAGTGACTTCAGGCCAATTGCTTGTTGCAATGTAATCTACAAATGCATTACAAAGATTATGGCCAACCGAATGAAATTTGTTCTTGATGATTTGGTTTCCCCGTACCAATCTGCCTTTGTCTTGGGAAGAAATATTTCTGACAACATCTTAATTGCTCAAGATATTGTTCTTGGTTATAACAGGAAGAATGGAGTTGCAAGATGTGCGTTAAAGCTTGATATTCATAAAGCTTTCGATACAATCAACTGGGATTTCATTACTCACTGTCTTCACACTATGAACTTCCCCAATGTTTTTATCGATTGGATTCGAGAATGCATTACCACCCCAACTTTCTCAATTGCTTACAATGGTTCATTGGTGGGATTCTTTAAAGGAGTTTGTGGTATTAGACAAGGGGACCCTTTATCCCCATACTTGTTTGTTTTGGCAATGGAAGTTTTCTGTGAGCTGTCAAAGACAACTAATGAGGTAAAGTCACATTTGGTAGTTTTACATTTTGGTGAGTCAAAAGAAGACAACAAAAGAAGAAATAAAATAACACAAAAGCAATGTAAAAAGAAAGAAAAGTTTGTGCAGCAAACTTTGTTAGGCGCATGCAATTGCAAATTGGTTTCACACTGCAGCTATAAAGACTTTTGGTGTAGAATGAGCCTATAAATAAAGGCTCATTCTTTACCATTTGAGCATCACCAAAACATTCCAAATCAGAGAGAAAAATAAGTTTTTTCTTGAGTATTTTTCTTCTTCTTTTGTTGTTCTATATTTGTGAGTGAGAGTTAGTTTCTCCTATTATTTGAGAGAATGATATTGTTCTCTCCTTATATTAGAGAGAAGGTTATTGTAAAATACTCCACATTATAGTGAAATCCTCCATTACTTGCCTGTGGTTTTTTCCTCGATTTGTTTGAGGGTTTTTCATGTAAATCTTATGTCTCTACTTTCTCTGTCTCATTCATATTTTAGCTGCGTGATACTGTTTGTCCCTGACTATTCCTTTGCGATGATACCCAACAGTGATATCAAAGCCATTGGTTACGGGTCATTGGTATACATATGGGGTTACTATTCATGTATACGATATATTATTATTCACATATACGGTATCGATACTATTCCCGTATGCAGTTTTAGTACTATTCACGTATACGGTACTATTCACATAAATAGTACTATTCACAGTGAAATAGTGGGAGCCGGTTCAAGTTACAAAGCAGATCGTCGTCAATACTATGACGGCAAAATTTGAAATTGAGAAGTTCAACGGGAGAAATTTTTTCCTATGGAATTTGAAGATGAAGGGAATCTTCAGAAATGAGAATTGTTTGGTAGCAATTGGAGACAGACCAACGGAGGTGACAGACGATAAGTGGAAAGAGATGGATGACAACGCTATGGCTAATCTGCACCTGACATTGGCAGATTCGGTATTATTAAGCGCTGAGGAAAAGAAGTCAGCAAAAAAAAATTGGGATACGCTGACCAAACTATATGAGCTCAAGTCACTTCATAATAAGATTTTCTTGAAGAGGAGATTCTACACCCTTCGGATAAGTGAGTCCACATCGGTGACATATCATATCAATACCTTAATACGCTATTCTCTCAATTGACTGCAATTGGGCATAAAATAGCAGAGCTTGAACGTGCAGAAATTCTACTTCAAAGTATACATGATTTGTATGATCAACTCATCATTAGTTACACTAACAATGTTCTTTCAGATTTTGTTATTTTTGATGATGTTGCAGCCGCTGTTCTGGAAGAGAAATCTAGGCGCAAAAGTAAGGAAGACAGAATCAAAAGTTCACAACAAGCAGAGGCATTATCAATGGTGAGAGGTGGATCAACGGAACGTGGCTCTAGTGGGAGCAACAACTATGGTAGATCGAAATCAAGGAGTAGAAAGAATATTAAATGCTACAACTGTGGCAAGAAAGGGCATTTCAAAAAGGATTGTCGGAGCAACAAAAAGAATTTCTAGGTGACAAATTCTCAGGGATGTGTGGCGACTGCACCAGATGATGGAGATATTTTATACAATGAAGCAGCAACTGTATCAAAAGGCATAAAGGAGCTCACTGATGCTTGGATAATGGATTCGGGAGCAACATGACATATGACCTCTCGTAGAGAATGGTTCTACACTTATGAACCTGCCTTTGGAGGATCTGTGTACATGGGTAATGGTCATGCCTTAGAGATTGCTGGCATCGGTACTATCAAAATTAAAATGTATGATGGTACCATTCGTACCATTCAAGGGGTACGACATGTGAAAGGCTTGAAGAAGAACCTATTGTCCATTGGACAATTAGATGACCTTGGCTGCAAGACCCATATCGAGGATGGGATCATGAAGGTCGTCAAAGGAGCGCTTGTGCTGATCAAGGCAGAAAAGATCGGGGTAAATCTATACATGCTTTTGGGAGATACGTTGCAGGAGGCAGATGTATTAGTTGCATCAGCTGGTCAAGAAGAATCAACTATAATGTGGCATCGCAGATTGGGCTACATAACAGAACGAGGCTTGAAGATTCTCGTTGAACTTAATCTCCTACCTGGGCTCAAGACGGTAAACTTACCTTTTTGTGAGCACTGTGTTACCAGTAAGCAACATAGATTGAAATTTGGGAGATCTACTGCCAGAAGAAAACACATTCTAGACTTGATCCATTCAGACGTATGGGAATCACCGGTTTTGTCCCTAAGAGAAGCCAAATACTTTGTATCATTTATTGATGATTACTCTAGGAAACTGTGGGTGTATCCAATCAAGAACAAGTCAGATGTGTTTCCAATATTCAAAACATTCAAAGTGCTGGTAGAACTTGAATCCGGGAAAAAGGATCAAGTGTTTGAGGACAGACAATGGAGAAGAATACACTGACGGGAGCTTCCTGGCATTTTGCAAGTAAGAGGGTATTCAGAGGTAATTTACTATTGCACATACACCTCAGCAAAATGGTATAGCAGAGCGGATGAATAGAACTTTTCTTGAAAGAATGAGAGCTATGTTGGAAACTGCAGGTCTAGCCAAATCATTTTGGGCAGAAGCAGCTAGAACTGCCTGTTACGTGATAAATCAGTCACCGTCAACTGCAATTGGGTTGAAGACACCAATGGAAATGTGGACCGGAAAACCCGCAGATTATTCTACCTTGCACATATTTGGGTGTCCGACATATGTGATGTATGGTTCCAAAGAAAGAACAAAGCTAGATCCAAAATCCAGGAAATGTGTATTATTGGGAAATGCTGATGGTGTTAAATGGTATCGCATGTGGGATTCTACTGTCCACAAGGTTGTCATCAGCAGAGATGTGATATTTGAATAAGATAAACTGCAAAGTGAAGACGACAGCAACACTTCAAATGAGACTACTACAATACAAATTGAAGATAAGTCAGAACAAGGAGATGTTTCTTCTGAAGCTGCACCAGAGCACAAGGAACAAGAACCAGATGATGCTGAGGTTACAGAAGTCCGACGGTCATTGCGTCAAACAACAAGACCAACTTGGAATTCAAATTTTGTCATGGCAAGCAATGCTGCATACTGTCTTCTAACGGAGGATGGAGAGCCATCTACCTTTCACGAGCCTATAAAAAGCCCTGATGTTGCTCTGTGGATGACAGCAATGCAGGAAGAAATTGAAGCTCTACATAGAAACAAGACGTGGGAGCTTGTTCCACTACCACCTAGACGGAAAGCCATTGGTAACAAATGGGTCTACAAGATCAAGCAAGATGGTAATGACCAAGTGGAGCGATATCATGCAAGACTGGTGGTGAAAGGATATGCTCAGAAAGAAGGAATTGACTTCAACGAGATATTTTCTCCTGTGGTAAGACTTACAACTATCAGAGTAGTCTTGGCCATGTGTGCTGTGTTAGACTTATATCTAGAACAGTTAGATGTAAAGACGGTTTTTCTTCATGGTAAGCTTGAAAAAGAGATTTACATGCTTCAACCAGAAGGTTTTGTTTAGAAAGGAAAAGAAAACTTGGTTTTCAGGTTGACCAAATCTCTGTACGGTTTAAAGCAGGCGCCAAGGTGTTGATACAAGAGATTTGATTCATTCGTGATTAGCCTCAGGTACAACAGACTCAATTCAGACCATTGTACGTACTACAAGAGGTTTGACGATGATGATTTTATCATTCTGCTGTTATACTTGGACGACATGCTGGTAGCAGGTCCCAGCAAAGATCGAGTCCAAGAACTGAAGGCACAGTTGGTTGGGGAGTTTGATATGAAAGATTTGAGACCAGCAAACAAGATTTTAGGGATGCAAATTCACCGAGATAGAGAAGGCAGGAAGGTATGGATTTCCCAAAAGAATTACTTGAAGAAAATCTTACGGCGCTTCAATATGCAAGATTGTAAGGAAATCTCGACCCCGCTTCCTGTCAATTACAAATTATCCTCAAGTATGTGCCCTAGCACTGAAGCGGAGAGGATAGAAATGTCTCGAGTACCGTATGCATCAGCAGTGGGAAGTCTCATGTTCGCTATGATATGCACCAGACCAGATATTGCTCAAGCAGTTGGTGTGGTTAGTCGGTTCATGACGAATCCTGGTAGAGAGCATTGGAATGCTTTTAAGAGGATCCTATGATACATCAAAGGGACCTCGGATGTTGCATTATGTTTTGAAGGATAAGAATTTACTGTCAAGGGTTTTGTTGATTCGGATTTTGCAAGTGATGCCGATAAACGGAAGTCCACTACACGCTATGTGTTTACAATTGCAGGCGGCTTGGTAAGCTGGATATCTAAATTACAGACTGTTGTGGCCCTATCTACAACAGAGGCTGAATACATGGCAGCTACACAAGCCTGTAAAGAAGCAATCTGGATTAAACGGTTAATGGAGGAGCTCGGGCACAAACAAGAGAAAATTCCCTTGTTTTGTGACAGTCAGAGTGCCTTGCACATTGCAAGGAATCCAGCATTTCATTCCAGGACGAAACACATAGGTGTTTAATATCACTTTGTTTAAGAAGTAGTGGAGGAAGGGAGTATGGATATGCAGAAAATTCACACCAAAGAGAACTTAGCAAATGTCATGACAAAGCCAATCAACGTTGACAAGTTTGTTTGGAGTAGATCCTCATTTGGCCTAGCAAAGACGTAAGCAACATGGAATTGGCAAGTATGGAGAGATTTGAAGATCATCCAATATGACTTTAAGTGGGAGAATATGAGATGTCAAAGACAACTAATGAGGTAAAGTCACATTTGGTAGCTTTACATTTTAGTGAGTCGAAAGAAGACAACAAAAGAAGAAATAAAATAACACAAAAGCAAAGTAAAAATAAAAAAAGTTTGTGCAACAAACTTTGTTAGGCGCATGCAATTGCAAATTGGTTTCACACTGCAGGTGTGAAGACTTTTGGTATAGAATGAGCCTATAAATAGAGGCTCATTCTTTACCATTTGAGCATCACCAAAACATTCCAAATCAGAGAGAAAGATAAGCTTTCTCCTGAGTATTTTTCTTCCTCTTTTGTTGTTCTATATTTGAGAGTAAGAGTTAGTTTCTCCTATTATTTGAGAGAGTGATATTGTTCTCTCCTTATATTAGAGAGAATGTTATTGTAAAATACTCCACATCATAGTGAAATCCTCAATTACTTGCCCGTGGTTTTTCCCTTGATTTGTTTAAGGGTTTTCCATGTAAATCTTGTGTCTCTACTTTCTCTTTCTCATTCATATTTTACCTGCGTGATACTACTTGACCCTGACCATTCCGCTGCGACGATACCCAACATGTTCAACAGGCTTCTTCAAATTGGCACACTCAATCTGCAATTTAGGCATCATCCTAAATGTAAACATCTTGACATCAACCATTTAATGTTTGCAGATGATGTTCTTCTTTTTTCTAAGGCTGATCTCAACTCCGTCACTATTCTCTTGAGGGCTGTGAATATCTTCAAAGACTTATCAGGACTTTCTATCAATCCTAACAAATGTGAAGCTTATTTTGGAAGTTGCTCTGATCCGCTTATTGATCTTATTCTTAATGCTACTGGCTTCAAGAAAGGATCCCTTCCTGTTCGTTACCTGGGCATCCCTCTTATTTCAGGCAGACTTCATAAAAGTGACTGCAATAATCTCATCTCTCGGATCACTAAGCGTGTTGATTTTTGGGCATGCAAAAGTATTTTTTACACTGGCAAGCTCACTCTTATTAAGCACGTCTTCCATGCGATCTTCTCTTACTGGGGGAACACTTTCATTTTACCAAAGGGAATTATCAAAGAAATTGATAGCATGTGCACCAAGTTCCTCTGGAAGGGTAACTCTATTTTTGTTGGTGGGGCGAAAGTTGCTTGGGAGCAAGTGTTTAAACCTCGCGATGAGGAAGGTCTGGGCATCAAGAATCTTGCTGTTACAAATCAGGCTGGTATTATCAGATACCTTTGGCAACTTCATACAATGCAGGATAATATATGGGTCAAATGGATTGAATCTAACTATATTAATGCCAATAGTATTTGGGATATCCAGATCCACAGAGATGCCCCGTGGGCCTAGAGAAAAATCTTGAAGGCTAGACAAATTGCATGTCATTTATTCTTCAAGAAAATCGGTAATGGGGCAAACACATTCTTCTAGACTGAAGCATGGCATCCTTTCGGCATTCTCAAGAATCATTTCGGCATCAACTTCCTTCGCCAACATGGTATTGAAGTTGATAACAGTAAAGTTTGTGATTTCATTTTGGATGGGAGATAGAATTGGCCTGACCATAGTGTCTTTGATGTCATCACTAATGGCTTGGGTGCTTTTAATCCTCCTGTTTCCATGGATGATCGTACAATTTAGACTCCAAACCCATCAAAAGGTTACTCCCTTCACTCTTCTTATGAGGCCATCCGTTCAAGAAACGACAAAGTTGACTGGTGGAAAATGGTTTGGTATAAAGGCTTAGTTCCAAAACATGTTTTCTGTCTCTGGGTTATTAATCTTGATCGTCTTTATACTCGTCAAAGACTCACTGCTTGGGGACTCAGCGGACCATCCAGTTGCCTCTTCTGCTGTGTTTCAACAGAATGTCGAGACCATTTATTTTTCGAGTGCAGCTTCGTGAAAAGAATTTGGTGCAAATGTCTTAAAGCCACAAAGCTAAACTCGAACTTATATTCCTGGAGCATGATCTCTTCTTGGTTCCGCAATGCCACACAAGTTAAGTTGCTCCAGTTCTGCCTTTTCAATATGGTTCTTGGCGCTGCAACTTATACCATTTGGGCTGAGAGAAATCAACGCTTGTTTGCTAAAACAGCCCAAACGGAAGATGTTGGGAGGAAACCCGATATCAAAACACAAACAACAAATGCACAGCGGAAATAACACCCTCCCACCTTGTATAAACCTGTAAGGAAGCAACAAATAGAGCTAACAACAATATGCACAAATCTGCCCAATCTGAAAAATTCAAGCAAATAAAGCAACACCAAGATTTTAATGTGGAAAACCTCCCCAACTTGGAGAGTAAAAACCACGGGACCATAGTCCACCCAAAAACTTTCACTATCAACAAATAATGGGTACAAGAGAGTCTTCTCTAGCTACAACTAAAGGCATACACAATACATTCACGATGAATAACATATTCTTGCAAATATAACAACACAAGAGAGATTAAACCAAGAATATGAGAGAAATCACCAAAAACGCTACTACTGTTCACGCAGCAAAAACAATACTTTGAGAGCTGCGATCTGAAATCTGACCGTACAGATTGAAGACCCACGAGTTGTGAATGTGCACACAAAATTTCGGCTCGATCAGACCTCAAATGGCCCTCCAATCGTCGATTTGATGAAGACTGTGCAGGCTGAAACTTCTGCTCTCTTCTTCTTCTTTCTCTCTCTGTTTCTTTATCTCTCTCTCTCTCTCGTTTTTTTCTTTCACTCTCACACACACCACATGAAAGATCAGTCAACTTGACTGATCTGTCTTCACCCTTTTTTTATTTATTGTTTTTTTTCTTTTTTTGTTTTGTTTTCTTTTGGTCAAAAAGCAAAAGCAAAAGCAAAATAATTACCAACCCACATGGGTTGGTCTACACAACAAACTCCCCCACCAACTCATGTGGGTGGGTCAATCAACCCGGCAACCAAACAACATATCTCAAGTTTCTCTCTTGGCAACGTCTTTGTCAACATATCGGAGCCATTATCATCTGTGTGAACTTTTTCAAATTTCAACAACTTTGAATTCAAAACATCCCTGATCCAATGGTACCTCACATCAATATGTTTTGATCTTGAATGAAATGAAGAATTCTTACCAAGATGTATTGCACTCTGATTGTTGCAATACAAGACATAATCATCTTGCTCAAACCCAAGTTCTTCCAGAAACTTTTTCATCCATAGCAACTCCTTGCATGCTTCAGTTGCTGCAATGAACTCTGCTTCAGTTGCTGCAATGAACTCTGCTTCAGTAGTGGAAATGGCAACACACTTTTGCAATCTCGATTGCCATGCCACAGCTCCCCCTGCAAAGGTAATCAAAAAACCCAAAGTAGACTTACGAGTATCAACATCTCCAGCCATATCAGCATCTGTGTAACCCACAAGCATATACTTCTCACATCCAAAGCAAAGTCTCAGTTTGGATGTGCCTCGAAGATATCTCAGAATCTACTTCACTGCATTCCAGTGTTCTCTCCCAGGATTTGAGAGAAAACGACTCACCGTACCAACTGCATGAGCTATATCTGACCGTGTACACACCATAGCATACATCAAACTTCCCACTACTGAAGAATATGGAACATTCTGCATATCTTTCTTTTCTTCATCTGTAGAAGGACACTGTTGAGCACTTAGCTTAAAGTGAGTAGCAAGAGGAGCACTAACCACTTTAGCTTTATCCATGTTGAACTTTTGAAGTGCTTTCTCGATGTACTTCTCCTGTGACAAATACACCTTTTTGCTATTTCTGTCTCGATTGATTCTCATGCCAAGAATCTGTTTTGCCAGTCCTAAGTCTTTCATGGCAAAAGACTTATTCAATTGTTTCTTCAACCTGTCAATTCTTGAAGAATTCCTGCCAATAATCAACATATCATCAACATATAGCAACAGGATAATAAAATCATCATCAGAGAATTTTTGAGTAAAAACACAATGGTGCGAAGAAGTTTTCATGTAGCCTTGCTCCCCCATAACAGATTCAAACTTCTTATACCATTGTCGAGGTGCTTGTTTCAAGCCATAAAGACTTTTCTTCAGTTTACACACATAATCCTCTTTTCCTTTTTCTTTTAACCCCTCCGGTTGCTTCATACAAATTTCTTCCTCCAAATCACCGTGAAGAAAAGCAGTTTTCACATCCATCTGCTCAATCTCTAGATCAAGACTAGCAGCCAAACCCAGAACAACTCGAATGGATGACATTTTCACAACTGGAGAGAAAATCTCATCAAAGTCAACACCCTTTCTCTGACTGAACCCTTTCACAACCAGTCTTGCTTTGTATCGTGGTTGTGAAGTATTTTCTTGTTGCTTTAACCTGTAAACCCATCTATTTTTCAAAGCTCTTTTGCCTTTAGGCAACTTCACCAACTCAAATGTGCAATTTTCATGCAAAGATTTCATCTCATCTTGCATAGCTTTCATCCACTCATTTTTATGTTTATCATCCATAACTTCTTCAAAGCTTTCAGGTTCACCTCCATCTGTCAATAAAACATACTCATCAGAAGAGTATCTCATGGAAGGTTGTCTGTCTCTAACGGATCTCCTGAGTGGAACTATTGGTGGAGTCTCAGGCTGACTATCATCATCACCTACCTCAACCTGTGTAGGACTTTCTGCTTGATCATCATTAGGGAAATTACCTTGATTATCATCTTCAACCTGCTCTGTTGCTGGTGGCGTTGAAGGCAATATATCAAGATCAGTCAATTCATCTGACTGTGGGGGTAACTCTTTCTCTGCTTTGCCAATGTCCTGAATTGTTTGATCCTCCACAAATACAACATCTCTACTTCTGACAATTTTTTTCTCAACTGGATCATATAGCCTGTAACCAAATTCATCAAGGCCATAACCGACAAATATACATTGTTGTGTCTTCACATCAAGTTTGGACCTTTCATCCTTTGGAATATGTACAAATACCTTGCATCCAAAGACTCGCAAATGATCATAAGAAACATCTTTCCCTGTCCAAACTCTATTAGGAACATCAAGCTTTAATGGAATACATGGTGAGAGATTCAACAAATGAACAATTGTATTCAAAGCCTCACCCTAAAATGAATGTGGTAGATTTGCATGTGAAAGCAAGCATTTTACCTTTTCAATCAAAGTTCTATTCATTCTCTCAGCAACACCATTCAACTATGATGTCTTTGGCAGTGTCTTTTGATGCCTGATACCTTGCTCTTTGCAATACCTGTCAAATGGACCACAATATTCACCTTCATTATCTGTACGGATGCATTTCAACTTTCTTCCTGTTTCTCTTTCAACGGATGCTTGAAACTGTTTGAATACATCCAACACTTGATCTTTAGACTTCAAGGTATAAGCCCAAGTCTTCCTGGAGTGGTCATCTATAAACGTCACAAAGTAAAGAGAACCATCAAGTGTTTTAATTTTCATCGGACCACACACATCCGAATGTACCAGCTCAAGTACATTTTCCTTCCTGGAAGGTGGATGACTCTGGAAAGAAACCCTGTTCTGCTTTCCTGCAAAACAATGATCACATTTTCTCATATATGGATCTGTTAATCCCGATAAAGTTTTCTTCTTGGATAAAACTGAAATTCTCTTCTCACTCATATGACCCAGTCTCTTGTGGCATAACTCTATTGCATCTTCAATCTCCACTACATTAACAATGCTCCTGGAAACTTTTGAGTTCATCAAATACAAAGTTGACCATTTCTTACCTCTTGCTACAACCATAGAGCCCCTTGTAAGTTTCCATTGACCATTACCGAAGGTATTGAGAAAACCTTCATCATCAAGTCTACCTGCAGAGATCAAATTCAATCGAATGTCAGGAACATGTTTCACATCTTTAAGGATTAATTTGCTGCCATTTTCAGTCTCCAAGCAAACATCTCCTGTACCGACAACTTTGACGACACCATCATTACCCATTTTCATAACCCCAAAATTACCAGCTGTGTCAGACATAAAAAAGTCATTTCGAGAAGTAGTATGAATAGAAGCACCACTGTCAATTACCCAACATGTATCATGACATGCAAGATTAATAACATCACTGTCATATACAATGAAAAACTCCTGTGTAGTGGTTAGCAACTCGATCTTTACCACTATCATCATATTTTTTTCTTATCATTATCTTTGTTTTTATTTTCATTTTGCAATATTCTACAAAATCTCTTGATATGACCCATTTTTCCACAGTGATAACATTTGACATTACTGTACTTCCCTCTTGACTTGCTTCTACTACTTCCTCTATTTCCCGAACCCTTTTGCTTATTCCTCCCCCTAGATTCAGTAACCAAAGCATCTGACTCTGAAGAGGAATTTCGTGACTTTCTTCTAGCTTCTTCATTTAAAAGTCTACTTTTAGCTAGATTCAAAGTGATTTCACCATCTGGGGTTGAGTTACACAATGACATTCTAAATGTCTCCCATGAGTCCGGTAAAGTACCAAGAAGCAATAGCCCCTTAAGTTCATCATCTAATTTAATTCAAGTGGCAGCTAACTGATTTATAATCCCAAGATACTCATTTACATGATCAGTTATAGGGGTTTTATCTCGGTATCTCAAACTTATCAATTGTTTTATCAAAAAACAACTTGTTGCTCCCACACTTTTGTGCATGCAATTCTTCAAGTTTGTTCTATAATGTGCGTGCATATGTTTCTTCACTAATGTGGTTCATCACATTATCATCTACCCATGTCCTGATATAACCACATACTTGTTTGTGAAATAATTCCCATTCTTCATCAGTTTTATTTTCGGGTTTTTCAGTAGTAAACACCGGTAGATACAAACCAATCTTTCACATACAACAAGTCTTCCATTTTTCTTTTCCACATGGCATAATTCAAACTATTCAAAAATATCATTCTACTTGTATTAACTTCCATTGTTTATACAAAACAACAATTCAACAACCAAGCTCTGAGGCCACTTTGTTGGGAGGAAACCCGATATCAAAACACAAACAACAAATACACAGCGGAAATAACACCCTCCCACCTTGTATAAACCTGTCAGGAAGCAACAAATAGAGCCAACAACAATATGCACAAATCTGCCCAATCTGAAAAATTCAAGCAAATAAAGCAACACCAAGATTTTAACGTGAAAAACCTCCCCAACGTGGAGAGTAAAAACCACGGGACCGTAGTCCACCTAAAAACTTCCACTATCAACAAATAATGGGTACAAGATAGTCTTCTTTAGATACAACTAGAGGCATACACAATACATTCACGATGAATAACATATTCTTGCAAATATAACAATACAAGAGAGATTAAACCAAGAATAGGAGAGAAATCACCAAAAACGCTGCTACTGTTCACACAGCAAAAACAGTACATTGAGAGCTCCGATCTAAAATCTGACCGTACAGATTGAAGACCCACGAGTTGTGAACGTGCACACAAAATTTCAGCTCGATCGGACCTCAAATGGCCCTCCGATCGTCGATTTGATGAAGACTGCGCAGCTGAAATTTCTGCTCTCTTCTTCTTCTTTCTCTCTCTGTTTCTTTATCTCTCTCTCTCTCTCTCTTTTTTTTCTTTCACTCTCACACACACCACATGACAGATCAGTCAACTTGACTGATCTGTCTTCACCCTTTTTTTTTTGTTTATTATTTTTCTTTTTTTCTTTTGTTTCCTTTTGGTCAAAAAGGAAAAGTAAAAGCAAAATAATTACCAACTCACATGGGTTGGTCTACCCAACAGAAGAGCAGATCTTTTCTTTTCTCAAATCATGTGTACAACTTCGTGTTAAAAGTAGAAAATTTAAATTCACTTTTTGTAATTACAATAGATACATATGTAACGCATAGGATCTTGATTTAGAGATTCTTTGCTAGTTTTTGGAGCCTTGTTCTCCTTTGTATAGACATTTGGATATGAATAGAATCACTTACTTATTTAGAAAAAACAAAAAAAGTTCATAATGCGAGACCTATAAAACATAAAGAGAGAACCCACCCTATACCATCCAATAACATCATGACGCAAATAGACATACAGTAAAGTAATACGAAAGGAACCAAGAG
Source organism: Ehretia macrophylla (assembly GCA_037974665.1). Classification (NCBI taxonomy): domain Eukaryota; kingdom Viridiplantae; phylum Streptophyta; class Magnoliopsida; order Boraginales; family Ehretiaceae; genus Ehretia; species Ehretia macrophylla. The sequence continues at coordinate 26,365,990 of CM075772.1, forward strand.
TTAACATACTAGATTTTGATAAGCAACAGCTAACTAATCCTAGTCCTACATCAAAGCTACCACCCTCATAGATCTAAAAACACAGAATTCAAATGTTTTAGTTGGAAACATGTTTTCTGACTTGTAGGAATGGTGTTCCTGATACGTACTCAACTGGTACCCGATCAACCTTAATGACTTGATTCACACAAGAAACTAATCTAACACATAACATCACAAAACTTATAACCCAGAAAATCTTCAAACAAGGAAACACTTCACTAAGATAACACAGTGGCTGTGCACGATCTTATCGAGTAATACCCAACCTGTTCATGCTCATGGCAACCAAGTCAGTCAGACAGCAAAATTGTTTGCCGTTAGTTTAATTTTCCAACCAAATTATCTTTGAAAATTCTATTTTTCTAGTCAGCTTTCTAGTTTAGCTGTTTGTACTTTATCCCAGAGTATAAATACCAGCCACATGGCTTCAAAAAATATAGACACGATCATCAATATCCATCATAACAACAAAGTAACAATTATCAATCAGTCAATTAATTGAAAGCCATCGACAAAACCCTCAATAAGCACTAAAAATAAAAAAACACATAGTAACTAAAAATGTTTTACCTACATTTAGTTTGCGGCTCGATAGGTTTAGGTCGTCAGAGCTGCACATCTATTTTCCCATTCCATGCTTGGTGCCAAACTTTAGCCTGGAAGGTTTCCAGAGGGGTGTCATCACCAGCTTTAAGATTCTTGACTTGAAAAGTTATGTAATAGATAGCACCAGCAACAGCTTCTGAATTCGCTTTCTCCAGATTGACGAACTGATATGCCGTTTCCTGACATACCAAATATGTTAGAATAAATATATAAATAGATAAATATATATATATATATATATATATATATATATATATATATATATGCATATACGACTTACATGTTCAATATTATAGTAGTTGATGTCAAATTCGGCGAGCATAACAACATTCTCATAAGTCGTTCTGTAGTTGTGAATATCAACCAAGGGAACAATGGCGGGCAACAATGTTGGCCCCGGAACCAGCGGAAAGTCCTCGATGTCGAATCCCTAAAAGGACACATACATATTTATTATTAAGGACATATATAAATAAACAAATTATAAAAAGAAAAGAAAAAAGTCCAAGAAATATAAAGTTAATATGTACCTCACTTTCCTGAATTTTTCTGTAATTCTTGTCAAACATTGATAGACGCCGCCTCTGATATTTTCAGTGCCCGGAGCCTGCAGCTGGCTCTGGTTTTCGTAGACGTTGTCTCTGACATAACCACTGGGAAGAGACGGAACCCACAGCTGCCTCACTTGAGATGGCCCGCCGTCGTCTGCACGTTGTTTCATCTTCAGCTCACCTTGGTAATCCATTACCGGCACTAGATTTTTCCTATCCATCTTCTTCTTCTTTTCTCCTTTCCTTCCAATCCTAAAATTAGGGTTAGGGTTATGCGCTTACCCTTTGCAATATAACAATAGGTGGTTTGCCATAGGGCAAATTTCACAAATAGTCCATATTATTACCATTTTGTCTCAGTTTAGTCCCTATTGTTCCATTTGTCTCAATTTAGTCTCTATTGTTTGCAAAAAAATCTCAATTTGGTCCCTTCCGTCAAATAAGGGTTAAATCTAACAGAAAGTTGGTCACGTGCACCGCACGTGACCATGGTCTCAATTTTGGAATATAACAATAAAAGTTCAATTTATTCCTCAATGTTTTGAAAATGTTTCATTTGAGTCTTCAATGTTTTTAAAAAATTTCAAATAAGTCCTCAATATTTTAAAAATGTTTCAAATAAGTTCTCAATGTTTTAAAAATATTTCAAATAGGTCCTAAATGTTTTAAAAATGTTTCAAATAGGTCCTCAATGTTTTAAAATGTTTCAAATAAGTCCTCAATATTTTAAAAATGCTTCAAATAAGTCCTCAATGTTTTGAAAATATTTCAATTAAGTCCTTACTTTGTTCATATTGATGAATGAACATGGTATGAACAAAGTTAGTCAACCCAGTGGTTTTTGTGGATGAATTACAAATAGGTTATGACAGGACTGATGGATATTTTTTGTAACTTTGTTCATATTGATGAATGAACATGCTATGAACAAGGTAAGTCAACCCAATGATTTTTGTGGATGAGTTACAAATAGGTTATGACATGACTAATGGATATTTTTGTAGATGGATGGGATTATGACAGGATATATAAAGATGATTTTTGTATATGGATGGGACTATGATAGCTAAATGTAATGACTTTAACCATATTTAATGACTTTTTTTTATGACAACTTATGGGATTATGACAGGCTTTTATGACTGATACTTTGATGATATTATTGTTATGTTTTTTTTGGATTAAGGATGAAGAAACATCATTTTTTCTAATGTTGAGGTGTTTATGATTGTTTTCATAACGGGTATTCAAATGAAAAATGCTAAAGGTCTATAGTTGGTAACGTATATTGTGTCCTTATTCTGCCTCTTTGTTTACGTATTGTGACTTCCCTAATTTTGGTTTTGACGAATTCGAATTTGGTTTCGCGGACGCTATCTTAGTTATCTATCACTTATTAGTTAAAAGTTAACTCGACTAAATTTTTTGAGCTACATCCATCAAGACAAGTCTATTTCCTCCTTGTTAACCACCCAAACCTTGTGTGTTTAAGAGATGGGGGACCTTAAGGGTTTATTTCCAACTTTATAGAATAAGGATTTAATTGAAATCTTTTCAAAACATTGAGGACTTATTTGAAATATTTTTAAAATATTGAAGCCTTATTTGAAATATTTTTAAAACATTGAGGATCTATTTGAAACATTTTTAAAACATTTAGGACCTATTTGAAATATTTTTAAAATATTGAAGACTTATTTGAAATATTTTTAAAACATTGAGGACTTATTTGAAATTTTTTAAAACATTGAGGACTCAAATGAAACTTTTTCAAAACATTGAGGACTAAATTGAACTTTTATTGTTATATTCCAAAATTGCCCTGAGACCGTGGTCACGTGCAACTTTCTGTTAGATTTAACCCTTATTTGACGGAATGGACCAAATTGAGATTTTTTTGCAAACAATAGGGACTAAATTGAGAAAAATAGAACAATAGGGACTAAACTGAGACAAAATGGTAACAATAGGGACTATTTGTAAAATTTTCCCGTTTGCCATAAAATAACTTACTTGTGAAAAATTATTTTTCTTAGAAATTATTTTTCTAAAAAATAAAATATTTTACAGGGCTCTATTTGTTTGCCGTAAAATAATTATTGGAGGAAAATATTTTTCTAGAAAATAGAATACTAGAAAATATTTTATAGTGTTTGGATATACCGCGAGTTCCGTAAAATATTTTTTTCCCACAAAGGAAATGAAAATATTTTCTAGAATTTTATATTAGACGTAATTGTTGACCGAAAAATATTTTACAGTTGACTAATTTTTCGGTGTTACCAAACACCATAAAATTAAACAAAAGCAGCCATAATTTTTTACCAGAAAATATTTTACAGTTGATTAATTTTTCGGTATTATCAAACATCGTAAAATCTGAAAAATATTTTCCTGAAAAATATTTTACGGCAAACAAACGAAGCCTTATAAAGTGAAGTTTCTCCCTCGGTTGGGCCAAACTCAGTCTGAGCCCATTGGCCCAAAGGTTTCCTGTTCCTGTCAAGGCTCAAGAGTTGAAACAATGAAGTTTTCACCTCGCGGCCCAACTAATAATTATTAAAAACTAATTAATTCATAAATAATTAATTCATAACAGTCGATAACAACAAAAGACGGTTAATTAACTCTCAACTACATAGAATTTGATACACAACTTGTAAAGTTCATAGGACCTGAATCAAAGACTCATATTTGACTTAGCAAAAGGAACGATACAAATAACTGAATAAGAATCACGAACGAATAATAGAATAACGAACTGAACACTATTTACAGAACAACAAATGGGGTAAATCAAAAGAAGAAGGTAAACTACTTACATGATAATAGATCCTTCAAGCCGAAACATCAAAATCAAATTAATAATACTTAGCAAATATTTTTAATCTGCAAGGAATGTCTGAACATTACTGATAGGTTGTCAAACCTATTATCTCTTACCGGATATCAATGAAATGAAACAATATCATCTTGGTTCCTATTTCTGATTCCCGTATTGCTAAACTCCTTTCATTTATAGTAGTAGAGTTTTAATATAATAATAGTAGATAAACATAATGATAGAACTTTTATAATAAAAAGTTTGTGTAATGAATAGTTGAAGTAGAGAAAATTGTGCAATTTCAGAAAGCAAATAAATTTTGGGTCATTATTTGTTATCTTTTGTTATTTAAATAGATCCCATATGATTTTGTTGGCTCCTTTAATCAGGTATCACATTCCCAACTTGATACAAAATGTTAAAAAATAATATTTAATACATTACATATAACTAAGAATATGTACACATATTATATATATAGTAAGTCACCACATGCTATAGAATAAAGCATTATGATAAAATATATAAGAAAGTTTTCTTTATGCCTTTCATTCTTTAGTTGTATTATAAAAATAAAATTGTTTTAGAATAAGAAGCTTCACAGTGAAGTCGCCGAGTAGGCCAATTCATTGTAAAATAGTTTGAATGATAATAAAACTTACGTAACATATTGTGCAATTAAGTTCATGACAGGTGAAATTGATTTTAAAATGTAAACTATATAAAGGATTCATGGTTGCTCTCACCACCCATACACATTATACTCTTAAGAGTTTGTTGTTTTCATCATAGTTGTCGAATCGTGAATCGTATCGTGAATTGAAATGTCATTTTTTTGAATCGTGAATCGAATCGAATCGTGAATCGTACCGATTCGGTTACAAATTTGAAGCTAGATGATATTTGACATATTACGTTTCTATTAACAGTTTTTAGTTGAGATTCTTTATTTGAATTAATATTAATATATGTTTTTGTTAGTTTTCTAGATTGTTCACTACTTCACTTGTTCCTAGTAGCCTAAACAATTTTTGCATCACAATATCACACTATTTTTTTTGGTCGGAACAATATCACATTTCACAAGTATCCAAACTAGTGCCCAAAAGTTGTTGTAAACACAAGTGGTCCAATCAATTACGAGTTTTGTGTCCCATTTTTTTACTAAAGTGGGCTTATTTTGTTAGCTACTTTGAAATATTTTGGGCTTTAAAAAAAAAAAAATGACCCGAATCGCGAACGATTCAGTGAATCGTACGATTCACTAACGATTCACTAACGATTCACACGATTCGGTACCGATTCACTTGCGATTCACGTCGATTCACGATTCTTCTATCCGATTCGTATCATTTTTTTAGTGAATCGTATCGAATCGTACGATTCGAATCGCGAATCGGACGATTCTGATTACAGAGGGTTTCATTACTTGACAAATATAAACGTGTAGAGTAAGGGACTAGAAAATCAAGTTAGTCAAAATGTGTGTAACTCAAAATTTACACCACTTAAAAGTTACAACCCCACTTATTCAATTTTTTTATATATAAATATGTGTATTTTTTTGATATTTTTAATTTAAAAAATTAATTTTGCCCCGTTGCTTCTTCCTTGCCCACTTAATGAACAAATTATGGATCTGCTCTTGCTAGCTAGTAAATCAAGTGAAGAAACATAATCTCTTGATATTGGAATTTCATCTACAAATTATGTTCTCGTTTTAGCTCTGTCTCCGTTAAAATATATATATATATATATATATATATATATATATATATATATACGGATTAAAAACTGGAGACTTAATAATTTTGACATACCATATAAAAAATTTGCACAAAAATAGGAGATTGGGGATGATATATGGATATGATCCAAATCTCAAAAACAACCTTAAACTCCCCATCACAATACTATAATATTAAAACTATGTATAATAATTAATTATAGATAGTCATATCGATGAGCATTTTTTATTTCAAGCGCTAGCTATATTATTTGAACTGACAAAAATATCCCATGCTTCTGACTTTGGACACACGCTATCTCAAAATCCTTTCCATTTTTGTTCTGAAATTCGGTGTTACAAGGTTTGCAGTTTTGACCAAAAAGCGAGAAAAAAAAGGTTAATATTACTTTTAGTCTTTTATCTTTAATTTTATTGACATTTTGGTTTCTTATTTTCAAAAGTAAGATATTTTAGTCCCTTATGTTATAAAGTTGGGATACCATTAGTTCTTTTCGCTCAATCCGTTAATTTTTAATGGGAGAAGCACGTGTGCAGTACATGTGTTTTATTTTCGCTGTTAAAAAATTAGCGGATTGAGTGAAAAGAACTAACAGTGTCCTAACTTTAAAAGATAAGAGACTGAAATGTTTCATTTTTAAGATAAGGGACCAAAGTGTTAATGAGATCAAAGATAAGAGATCAAAAGTGGTATTAACCTAAAAAAACGATAATGTCTTTAGTTGATGCTAGTGTGCAGTTCGCTTAGAGAATATTGATGATTTTTTTTTGGTTTGGAGAGAGTCCAAGCCGATAATATCAATAGATGTAGAGTAACTCTGGATTAATTACTTATAAATTTAACAAATAGATATTTCACCCTTGTGATCCTCCTTTGAGAGAGAGTATTTTTTTTTTTTTTGGTCAAATAAAATTTCATTAAACGAAACAAAAAATACAAGGATTAGCCGAACCCCGTTGGGGGGAATATCCAAGTTCAGAAGTTGATACAACCGAGGGGTATATTAGAGCACCAGTCTATGAGAAAAGTTTCTTTAAACCTTTCTTTTGCGACCTAACCACATGGTCTGTTAGCAGTTCTCCTAATGTATCGAAACCTGATGTTAGAATTTCCTGCTACAATCTTTCAAACATCCTCTACAATGGATCTAGCTCTCGGGGCGATATCCGAAGAAATGATTGTTGGGAAACCCCTAGTCACTAAATTAAAATTTTGTTGCATTTAGGTTGCCAAATAGAAACTATAATTTTTTTACATTTCGTAGCCTTTTGTCATCAAAATCTAATTTATTTATTTATTAATTAATAATTTTATTAAATAATTCATTAATATTTTAATTAATTAATTATATTCAATAGCCCTTCATTGCCATTGGCGACCTAATGGCCACCAAATTATTAAATTTCGCGACCATGAGGTGGCCAAATGTCCATCATAAGGCTACGAACTCTCATGCATATAATAAATTTTTTTTTGTTCTAAATCAATATGGCTATCAAATTTAAGAGGTGGCCATGAGGTCCCCCTTAGCCACCACATGGCTATGAACTCTTTTGCGAATGATAGAATTCTTTTGTTCTAAATCAATCTAATTTCCTATAAATGAGGTTTATAATTTATTATAAAAAATTAAATGAATTTGGTGGCGATGTTGTCGCCAAAGGGCGACAAAGGGTGACCAACATTTTGTTTTATTTATTTCAAATTGAAAATTATTTAAAGACCCTTTTACAAATTTACTTTTATTTAAAGTCATGATCAACCTTTTCTTTCATTCCATATAATTGGGAGAATTGCAAAATTCTCTGGTTAAAGGATTAAGGAATCCTCTATAGTATTTTTTCTATTGACAAAAGTCACTTCAAATAAGGGGAGAATTCAGTAATCCCTTTTCTTTCATGTTAGGAATATATACATTCTTAATATACATAGAAAAATCACAAAATCAAATACCACCGGACAAGTTCTTGACACCTTTAAAAATGTGCAATCCAAACCCGATATTAAACTTCTCCAAAAGGAAGCAAGAAGAAAGAAAAAGTAAACCAAAACGAAGACTTTTTTACCTTTAGGATCCATGAGACTCCTTTAATGTGAATGCAGTGAGCACGCTTATAGTAATACGGCACTTAACATATCGTCCTCCATTACCGTTAATAACGATATGTCCATTATATATATGTATACAAACCTAATTTGAACAAAAAAAATTAAAATTAAAATAATTATCATATGTTCCACATGTACTTAATCAATTAACTGGAAGTGCATTTGCTTTTGAATTCACTAGTAGAAAAGTCCATGCAGCATAACTGGTATTGTGAGGTGTACACTAATGGTATTGATGACGAAAACGAAATTACAGAAAAGTATGCCCCATTTCGTGAGCGTCGTGCATATATATGTACACAGTCGCGGGCTATATATTGAGATACATGCACAGCAACAATTGTTAACTTTCAAGAGATTTAGCAAAAAAAGAAAGAAAATTGTTAACTTTCAAGGGTGATAATGCTGTTCGAGCACGAATAAATATATCTTGAGCCTGCGAGTCCAGGTGCACAATACTTGAACACACCAGAGTTTACAACATTTTCTGTCATTGGTGTTATGAAATTAGAAATGCCAATAAACGACTCTCTAATAGTGGAGTCTATCAAGAATGTATTTGTGCCTTCGAGCCCACGCTTTTCCTCAATCATGGTGCTCTCTCCCTCCCTAACAGACTTATCTCATTTTCCTAATTATTTAGTCTTTGAGTATTACTATATATCACTTAAATCTTAATCATTAACAACACTTTTCATTATTTATGTGGATTTTTAGTTAGCATGTTAAGATCGCAAACTTATCTAATTTTTTCTCTTCTTTTAGTATGCCAAATAAATATCAATATAGGAGGTGATAGATTAATGATAAAAATAGGATGATATATATAACATTTTTATTCACCTTCGTGGTCACTATATGTCGTACTGTATAAATATCCGATCTGATGCTTCATATATAACATCCCTTGTACACAAGGGCAAACCTACGTGTGTAATTGTGTATGCGTAGGTTTACACTCACAAAATAATGACATGACTAAGTGGTTAAGAAGACACATTTTAAATCACTTGAGAGCCATCAATGTAGGGTCAATATCCTTAAGTTCGTCACTGCTTGTACAAGGAATACAGTAAACTGTGATGGTGAATCTAGCATTATTCACCATTTATCGAAACCCTACTAGCGTATAAAACAACCTAGTCATAACAGTGATGCTAATAAGTAAATATTTCATATTGTTTTTATGACCGGAACTAAAAATTACCTTTTGAATTCATATCAAGATCCGAATTTTAAGGTATATGCAGGGACGGATTTAGGGGGTGCCAAGCGGCGGCCTTGGCCCCCTCAACATACAAAAAAAAATTAATAGAATTTAAAAAAAAAATTAGATTTGACCTTCCAAATAAATATCTAAAAAGTGATAAAAATTTGAAAAAAATAGAATTGATTTAGAGGTTAGTCACAAATAGTATTATGTTAATGGTTGGGGGTTCAAGTCACCATAATGCATTCTTTTTTTTTGTAGTTTTAGTTATGGATAAAAAAAAATTAATATATAAAAAACATGACTTTTAATTAGATTCAAACTCGTAACATCTAATATGTAAACTAATTAATATTCAAAAATATGCTCATAAAAGCTAATCACAAAATGGTAAAACTTCAGATTTTTCTTTATTTTTTATTGTTCAAGTATCTGCCATTTGTCTTTCTTCCTTTTTCTTTTTCTTTTTTTTGTTGTCTTTCAGTACCTCACTAAAGCTACATAGAGAACCCACTAGAATGTTTCCAGAAACTTCCTACACCACATTCGATCTTGAAAATTTATTGTTATGTTCTATATAGGGTTCGATGAAAGATGAATGGTCCCATAATTTTAAGAAAATGACAAGATGGTCTTTCACCTTGGCACATCATTCATTTTTTTGAGTTAATAGTACTCTTCAAAATAATTAAGCCTCCCTCTAACAATAATATATATATATATATATATCCAAAGGGCATTATGGCATAATTAAAAAGGGAAAGAGATTATACTTACTACAGAGGTAACTATATTTGCAGGCAACAGCTCAATGTGTCAATGGGAAGCTGAAGAATTCGAGCGTGGTAATATCAAATATGGTGGGGCCAACAGATCAAATGGCTTTGGTTGGCCATCCAATTAAGGGAATTTATTTTTATCTATGTGGCGTCCCACAGTTAACTTGTATAAATTTAAGCTTATTCGTATTGTAAATTTTTTAATAAAAAATGTTATTTTTTTGCATGAGTTTTAGTTAAATCTCAAACTCGCTTATAATGTTCAGTTTTTTCCACATCTTCCCATGACATCAAACTCTGTCAATCAAACTTATGTTAAAGGACATCTTTGTTTTTTTATTATTTAAAACAAAAGAAAAGCAAAAAGAAAAAAATAATAGAAGAATTAATTTAATAAAATCATTCAATAAAAAGGTTTACAATCAAAGAGAAAATAATAAAATATTTACTATAAAAGAATAAAGAAAAAAAATTAAAAAGAAGCTTATTATACAAAATTCTCTTTATGTGCGGGATTAGAGGAAAAAAAAATTATATTCACTTTAAGATCTACCCCCTTAAACCAATATGTCTATATGTGATATATATACACACATCACCGGCACTTTTTTTTTTTTTTTTCCAAAGAGCTAACCTTTTCAAAACATACAAAAGAAGAAGATAAAACCAACTTATTGTACAAAATTAGTTTATGCATGACAGTAGAAAAAAATATTAGATTCATTTTGAAAACTTTTTTCAAATTTATATATATATCTAAACATCTCTAAGTGAATCCGATGTTTTTTCTCCTCAAGCCCAAAGTAATAATTTTTTTGCAACAAGCTAAATTTTAAACACATAAAAAATTAAATAAAAAATAGGCAATAAAACATAACTAAATATAAAGCTCAATAAAAAATAAAAAGACCAAAATATCATTTAGCCTTGAGGCTTTCTTTGATAGTATTTAGTGTCATTGGAGAATCTGGGCAAAGTTAAAATCTCATAGGGGAGTTTGGAGTTTGGGTTAAAACTCATGGGGGAGATCACATTTTTTCAATTTCTTAGTAATCAAGAACTTCTCCCCAACATGATCTGCGCAAAGTAAATTCTTGGGACGCTATATAGAGACATTTTTTAAATTTCAATTGACTTAAACATTCTAAAAATTGCTCAATATGAACTGTTTTGATTAAATAAATGTTATCTGTTGAAAAGCACGATATCGATCATTGTGAAAATACAAGTTGAATGATGGTGAACAATACAACGGAGCCACAAAAGAAAGGAACATAATCAAAGGGAAGCATAGCTTCATTCATGTTCCACCAGTTTGTCATGAAGCTCTTCGAGCAGCCGAAATTTCCTTAAACCCATGTCCCAAACCATTCAGAGAAAAAATGGTTAAATCATCATCAGAGATTGGGGAATCAACAAGTGCCAATTCGTCTGCAATTTGTCGAATACCCCTTGCAATATGCCGCGACAGATTAAGTGCCACGAGAAGAATTCGTGAACTTCTCTTTAAGGTTCATAATGCGAGACCTATAAAACTTAAAGAGAGAACCCTCCCCATACCATCCAATAACATCATGACGCAAATAGACATACAGTAGAGTAATACGAAAGGAACCAAGAGTTAACATAGTAGAGATTGATAAGCAATAACTAACTAATCCTAGTCCTACATCAAAGCTACCACCTTCATAGATCTAAAAACACAGAATTCGAATGTTTTAGTTGGAAACATGTTTTCTGACTTGTAGGAAAGGTGTTCTGATAAGTATTAGGTTCTGTTTGGTTAAACTGTAAAATATTAGCCCTTGAATTGTAGAATTTTTTTCAGTAGAGCTTTCCTTAGAGGCGTTGTTGAACATAAACAATTGATTGCTTAACCTTCATTACAGAAGTAATGTTTATTATCACAAAAAATTAAATATAAAAGAAATAATTATGAGAAAAATGAATAATTTGTAGTAAATTATTTAAAAAATATGAAGGGGTATTTTGTAATAAAAAAAGCTTTGTGCATGATGTAATTTTTTTTTTGTAAAAGCCTTTTTCAAAAAGCTCCTTTTAAAGATCCAAATAAGTTTGTTTCAGCTTTCATACTCACTAGCAGCGCAAAACTGAGCCAAACAAATTAACCCTTAAACTCAAATCTAAACATACTTCAACAGATATCTTTTAGAGTGTAGGGAATAAAACATAAAAATCCTTGAAGATGCAAAGCACCAACTGCAAGAAAAGCACTCCATATTATCTAAAGAGTAACAATGGTAGGAAAGTTTTCCCAAAAATTAATACCAAAAGGGAGGAGTGCACAAACATTTCTTGTCTTTTCATGTTTACATCTATTTAGGTCTTTTACAGTGTAGAAATTTTAAAAATAAATAGGCGCAAAAGGTTCCATAATCCACATAATGAGGAAATGCTTGTGAGTTGTGAAAGGGTTGGTGAGAATGAAGTTTTGCCTTATTATCAAGAAAAAGAAAGAAAAAAAGAAAAGAAAGGGAAAATAGAGGTCTTGTCCCATTCAACTTACTCTTCGTTTCCTATTCCATGTCCAAATTCAAACCAAGTTAGTAATAGGTTTGTGAAAGTCTATGATAAGCATACATCTGATTTGTCAACAAATCCGAATTGAGTTTTGAATCGGTTTAATTTGTCAAAGGTAGTTAAAATCCTACCTACTATTTATAGACAAACTCGACCAAGACTCGATTAGATTTAATTTGCTCGCAAGTTAACGTTACCTGCATGGAGATTTCGTTTCCGTTTTACATCTACAAATCATCTAGTACTATAATGGCATTAAACCAGCTTTCAGAAGCGTCTTATTTTCCCGAATCCATGGTAGTAGAAGTTCTTGCAAGGCTCCCCGAGAAAGCGTTATTACGTTTTAAGGGTGTTTGCAAATCATGGCGCACTCTCATCACGAGCCCTGAGTTCGTATCCACACACCTTTCGAATTACGCATCAACCTATCACCTTGTACGTCGCTTTAACGTTATTCCGGACGGAAGACAAATCGTGTCTTTGTTTTCCCCTACGATGAAGGCGAATTCGTCAGCTATGGACCTAGAAATACCACCACTGGTTACAAACCATGGGATATTTCATTATTTGCGAGTTTATGGAACATGTAATGGCATAGTTTGCTTAGGTGGTCGTGTAGATCAGATTGCTTTGTGGAATCCAGCTACCAAAGAATTCAAGATAATCCCGCGGTCTAATATTTCTCGTCCGTCTAACGTTGAGGAGATGTATATTACCACTAGACTTGGATTTGGTTTTGATGCTAAAACTAATGACTACAAGATATTGCAAACTGTGACTTTCGATGAATTTGATGCTCAATTTGAATTGTATAGTTTGCGAAGTAATTCATGGAAAAAGTTGGAACCAACCAGCAACGTTCGTCCTAGCTCCGAGTTGATGGGAGCTAGAAGCCTTTCGTTTACAAATTATAGAATTATTTGCTGGCTTGCTTTAGACCAAGAGCGTGGTATATGGGAGATAGTTTCATTTAATATGAGCAATGAAAAATTTGACATCATAAAATTGCCTCCAAATATTGCAACTTTTGACGATGACGATCATGAGAGGAGGCTATTTCAGTTTAGAGAGTCCATAGCCCTTATCTACCACCAACCATACGTTTGCCTTCACATTTGGGTGAGTGAAAACTTTTCCGCTTCAGGACCTGACTCATGGAGTAAAATGTTGTCTATCACGACTACAGATTATTTGCGTCCTTTGGAATTTTGTGAAGACGGACGACTTCTTTTATATCACAAAAGTAAAGATAATATGGTAGTGTATGATCCTCTTACTCAAGAAACTGAATCTTTTGAATTAAATGACAGGGTGATGCCATTTCCGGCATTTGCTTTCAAGGAAAGTCTAATTTCAATCTCTTTATCAGACTTTCAGAACTGACATGACGAGGTAATGTTTGATAGTCAAATTGAAACATTTTCGTTGTAAGATGTTTCTCGTGATTATAAGTCATATGCTTTTCCTATTTAATTTCTTTTTCACTTTTTTAATTTGTCTTGTGGGCTTTTGACATGCTTTTATGACGGGATGCTTTCAAATCAAATATTTTAGAGTAAATTGTTTCAGACGCCTTTATGGTTTATTAAAAGTGTGTAAGATCTTCCTGTGGTGTCAAAACTCCTTCTAGACCCCCATGTGGTCTATGCCGCATTGTGTATGCAACCCAAAGTTATGTTTCTGTCATATTTACTAACAAAATGTTTGAAATGACCGTATTGCCCTTAATGATATATTTACTTTTACTCTTTCCATTTACTTTGACTCTTTTCTGTCTTTTCTCATTTTTTTCCTTTTGTGTGTATATATATATATATATTTGACCAAAAAGAAAATTAATATATATACACACACCACACTAGAAAAACTAAAAAAAAGAAGAAAAATAATATATAATATATATGTACACACACCACACCAGAAAAAAAAGAGAAATATAATATATAATATACACACACACACACACACATATATATATACACATCAAACAAAAAAAAGAAACAAATATCTATATATAATACATATACATACATTTGATAGGGTTTGGGGGTGGGGTGGGGATCCGACGATGCTGGGGTGGGGGGTTCGACGAGGCTGGGGTTGGGGGGTAGGGCTCGACGAGGCTTGGGGGTGTGGTATGGGGTTCGACAGGGTTGGGGTAGGCTGGGGGTGTAGGGTTTGACTGGGCTGCAGAGTATGGGTTGGGTTCCGTCATGGGGGAGGACGGGTGGAGAATTTGACTCTTTTTTTTAACTTTATTTTTTTTAATCTTTTCTTTTGGTGAAAAGAATGCATAGAGAGAAAACAAAGAAAATAAAAGCAATATATATATATATATATATATAAAGGGTATTTTTGTCCAAACAAATAACAATTTAAGCCCAAAAATATGAACAATTGTACATGATGCGCATGTAAAATCTTTTTCATTAAAAGTAACGATTTTTTTACGGAGGGGGCTCTGGTGCTATATTTTTCAAACCACAAAAGGGTCTGGATGGGGTTTTGATACCACAAGAAGGTCCTATGCACATTCGACAAATCATAAGGGAATCTTGAGCAATAGACTCAATATTTTAAATCAGTCACATAATGGTTAACATGTTAATTGGGCTGGGTTTATCGGGTTGTAACCTAGCTCAAGTCAATAATAACCCAATTTAGCCCAACCCAATTGCTAAAATACTAGGTTGAGTTATAACTCATGTAATACTACAAGTTGAATTGGATTCAAATTTAAAAATTATAAATCCAGTTCAACTCAGTCCAAATAAGAACTCAATCTATTTCAATTCAGTAACTCAATTCAGCTCGATTCAGTAACCCAATCTAACTTAATTCAGTAAACTAGCCTAGCTTGATTTGCCAAACTAGTCCAATTCAATTGAGCTTTTTTTTTTATATATATAAGAAAAATAGTTTTTTTTTTTTTTTAAGTGAAGTCAGTTCGTGCATGAGCATATTTTTTTATAGTAAGTCAAATAGTAGAATCATGACCATAATGTTTTATTTTTATATATACGTATATATAGTGAAGTCAAATAATATAGTCATGACCACAATGTTTTATTTTTATAGTGAAGTCTGTGGTAACACAATCCCACATCGAAAAATTAGGAAGTGGTACAGCTGGTTATAAAGGTTCAAGTCCTTGTAACAGCCAGGAGGCCTTTTCACGTGGGAGACCACGTGGAGAACAAAACCGTGAGAGTATTGGTTCCCTTCGGGGCTTGCTCAAAGTGGACAATATCCTGGTAGTATCGACTCGTGCGCCCCCCTGTGGGAATGGTGATCGGGTCGTTACAAATGGTATCAGAGCCTACCACGTGCGAACGTGGCGTTGTGACGTTAGCCCGCGAGGGCGCGTGCCTCTTAAGGGGGGTGGAGTGTGGTAACACAATCCCACATCGAAAAATTAGGAAGTGGTACAGCTGGTTATAAAGGTTCAAGTCCTTGTAACAGCCAGGAGGCCTTTTCACGTGGGAGACCACGTGGAGAACAAAACCGTGAGAGTATTGGTTCCCTTCGGGGCTTGCTCAAAGCGGACAATATCCTGGTAGTATCGACTCGTGCGCCCCCCTGTGGGAATGGTGATCGGGTCGTTACAAAGTCAAATCGTAAATGATTTTTTTTTTTGTAAAGTTAGATCGTAGATTTATGAACATAATGGAAGTCAGTGATAAAAATAAAAGATGACATGTTTTTCTCCCTTAATGTTTAATCTTTTACACCTATTAGATACCTAAATGCACTCATTATTTTTATATTTTGATTTAGGATGCAAATGGAGGCGTTAAGTGCAAAACGAAGCTAAAATCGCGCAATGCTGGATAGCTCCGACACTGTTATGTTTTTTGGGCATAACTCTCTCATCCGAACTCCAATTAAGGCGATTCAAGATGTTCTGGAAAGCCAAGAAGAAGATCTACAAATTTTATATTTTAAGTTTTGAGATATAATGGTTGTATTAAGGTCAAAATTAGATGTGTATTTGCTGCACCTGTGTCATTTAGCAGTCTGAAATGTTTTTTATCTAGAAGCTTCTAGGAGATGGTGCTCGAAAATTCCAGCTATTTTAGCTATCCTAATTATATTAGGACTTTTCTAGCTAGTTTTAGATTTCCTAGTTATATTAGGAGTTTACTTTACTTTTAATATTTTCTTATTCTATTTAGATTAGGATTTTATTATCTTAAGGGATTTGGTAGGTTTCACAAACTATAAATAATGGGAGAAATATTCATATTTTGGATCTCTCTCTCTCCCCTTTTCTCCTTCAAAATTTCTTTATGGCTCTGCGTAGCTAAGCTTTTATTATTGGTCGAAGGAAACTGAAGCCTCGAATTCAAGAAAACTGTGAGATCTAATTAGTTTTTATTGTTCAATTTATGCTTTAAGTATTTGAATGTTTGTTCTATGTTAATTCCATGATTCTTTCGTTTAATTGCTAGGGTGGCCTACTAGTTTATTATTCGTTATAATCTATTGCTAAGTTAGATATCAAATCTGTAATTGTTTGATTCCTCTAATTTGTGAAGTAACTAAGATTTAAGAATTTGTTGCGTCAGAGATTATTAGATTTTAGAAAGAACGTTAAATTAAATTAAATGCAACCGCGTGTGCTTATGTTGTTTAGCTTCATCGATCCCTCTAATTCTTAAGGCTGCTACTAGATTAAACCTTTAGCGCGTGTCTGAGGTTGTTTAGTAGTTAGGGTTAATTAGGTCGCGTGTATTCTAATTAACTACGACTAAGGAGAGATAGGAAAATAATTCTAACGGTGAATATTTAAAGTTTGAATTGATATATACTTGCATCAATGATCAGTTACAAGATTCTGATGGTGGATGTTGACTTAGACCAATGTTTGTTTTCTTAATTAAATTCGATATTATTAATTTCAGTAATTTTTTTCTTAAGTTTTCGTTATACTCAACCCCCTCCCCCCCAACCTTGTTTACGTAACATAAAATTAGGTTAGATACTCTCTGTGGGAACGATCCTTACTCGTACTACTACATTTATCTTTAGGAGTATATGTTTTATTTTTGGTTGCTTGTGACAACACACCAGTCAAATTGTGCATGAGTTATGAGTCTCATGACCACAATGTTTGATTTGTTTTACAACTAAAAATAATTAGTTTGAACATGAATGTTTTTGTTTTGATTTTTGTATTATTTCTTATATCTATTATCAATTTTTATAAGTTCAAGTTTTTAACTTAGTAACATTTTGAGTTATTTTTAAAATTTTGTATTACCTCATGATTTAATAACTTATTGATATATATTGCTTATTTTTTTGCTTAAAAATATGAGCTGACCCAAACCCAGTCCAATTAACATATTTAACTCGTGTAAAATTAATGGATCGAGTTGGGTTTGTTTTTTTTTAATCTCACCCTAGCCCAAATAATAACGATTTGGGTTAACTCAACCAATTTATTAACCGGGGAAAATGAGTTCACGGATCAGGTTGACCTAACTTGGCTCAAATAATATGTTGACATAATGGGTGAAACATAACAAACATATATTGATATCTCAAGAATGTCATGTCCCATTTGCTAATTTGGGGAAACATCTCCACTTAACAATCCTACGAGACATAGAATGAATTAGTTACCACCCACTAATATCGGATGAGACACGCCGACGTTCCCTCGTTGGCCTGACGGCTGAATGTGAACGAAAGTCCTTAGGGTACAGCGGCCCGACCCACGAATGCCATGTCCCATTTATCAACTATTGAAGTGAAATACTAAGCGTATTTTCCAATTTAGTACAACAAACAGAGCAATATGGGTGTTGAAAACAACAAATAAATATAATAAATTTATGTCTAAAGTTTAAGTTTTTAATGTGGTGTAATAGAGCCTAAGTTATCAAAAAAATTTGAATTCAAGTATCGTTGTTACCTATTTAAAAATATCAAAATTGTTTATATGCAAGGCTAAAAAAGTGAATCATACCTACATATAGGAAGACATGTTGAGAACAACAAGTAAATATAATAAATTCATCTCAAAATAATTTAAATTTTTAAATGATGTGGTAATTCAATAAATAACATTGGTATAGAATACAACTGACTCAAATATAAATTCCTTGATAATGGCCATAGGTTTTATTGCAAATTATTAAGTCAACCATTTAGTTAATAAAAGATGTAGAGGAATTCACGGGAAGAATTTGAACCCACAATCTGGAAGTATTAATCAAGTTGTAGAGTACCCTTTGATGTTGTATATATTTTAAAATTTTAGTTATCGTGTGGATTAGTGTTTTGGTATTGTTTTTGAGGTTATTTAGATTTTGCTATTGAATGAAAAGAGTTTAGCATTTATAGGAATTTAATTTTTTAGGCTTGTAACATATTACATTTTTGAATTTGTCTTGGCAAATTTTGAGACCTGACAAGAACTATCTCATTGCATTTAAGTGAACCATGGCGATACTGGGAAAAAAAAAAAAGGCAAACTTGATTTTTAAAACTTTCAGTCTTCTATATTCAAAATATGATGCAAAAGAACTACCGAATTAGTTGGTAAAATGTGAAATTAAAGGACATTTAATTATCTATTTTTTTGGGTTTCCAACGGTCTTGAAAACTTTGTTGTTTCACCCCCATGTGGTAAATTTTCCACATTAATAACATAAATAATAAATACAGTAATTTCAAACTTTTTGAAGTGAAATCACAACTGATACTTGGTGTCACATCCGTTGAGACTAGTGAAATTTTCATCTTTTTTTCTTATACCATCATATAGTACTTCTTAGTTTTTGGACTGTAGATAATGGTGCCCGTGATGCCTGTCATAATGCATTGGCATAGTAAGGCCTATTGTACAATCATCACAACCTTCCCTCCACCCCCACATGAACGGTTGAAGCCAAGATTCAAGGATTAGCAAGTATATTTACACAGTGACGGTGATCAATGGGAACACTTATATAATAAAAAGAAATTAATATAATAATTTTATTTTTTAAAACAAATCAATTAAATATACTTATAAACACATTCTTAAAATCATGTCAGTTATCGTACCGTTATAAAGAGGAATCAAAAGGACATAGAAAATGGCTTGGAATGTGTGGACAGAGAGAGAAATTACCCTACATGCGCGATATCTTCCTATTATGTAGGCCAACTCAATTATCACATTACATTTCTTCCCTCATGTTTCCCATCACCTTTCCAACAATGTGTTGCACAACCTCTTAAAGTCTTGGTCAATATCTTCCTATTAACATCTCTTCAACATTGCTCTAAAACAAGAAGCATATCCATCTGAGAGAGGGCTCATATAATTGATTCTTGTGAAGTGCATCAGTGTTTGCCACCAAAGTCACAGAAGGAGACCTTGTGTTAGCTTTTAATTCAGCTTATTCATCACTTTTAAGGTGATCTTACTTTCGTTTACAATTATATTGATTAGATCTGCTTTAACTACTCTACCAATATACTACTTGATCATGTGTGATTATTTTTGTCTAAAAAAAACAGATCAAAACTGATCATGAGACATATTAAAGGCTTTTAACCTTACTTTTTTAGATGAATGATCTCCAAGTTGGCTCGAAATATATCTACCTTTTAGATTAACCTTTCTAAATATCGTTTTCCTCAACTATCTTAAACAACACTTAAATAAATGTTTATGATACTATACTATTCTAAAAATAAAGCATCAGGAGTTAAAATAAACTATGTAGTGTAGCATATATACTTTTCAAGATACTTGAGACAAAGTAAATAGTTAAATAAAATATTTTTTAATTTTTTAATTTTATCTCTATTATTTTAAAAGTCGCTTATTTGATCCTTATTATATACAATAGGTTGGTCCAACCAAGTCTTCTCGTACTAGGATTGGTTCATCACAGCTCTCCCTTTATCACCAACCAATCGGTTGGTCAAATGCATTGAGCAAGAAAATTGCGTAATAATTTACGGAAGAAAATTGAGCAAGGACGAACTCAGGGATAAAATTATGACCAACTAGATTGCAAGTAGCTCATTTAGTCAAAACAGAGCGATAATCATAATATATTATCAATAAGATGAACCTTGGAAGAAAGTGTTGGACAACCTCTTAAGTCTTCGTCAACATCTTCCATAAGAGCGCCTACTCAAAAATATTCCTTCAATACACGCAGTTTCATCGGAGGAATCATACAACTCTTGCAAAGTGCAGCCAAGTCTACGTACCAGCCAAACCACAGAAAGCCTTGTGTGGACTTTCAGCTTGTTGATCATCACTTAAAGGTAATCGCAATTTCTTTTACAATATATATGTTGATTATCGTATAGATGAGGGGACTGAAAATATACTATACCAGTAGAAATAACAGAGTGCTAAAGTGCATATTTTTCTAAGATTTGCTAGACTAATTAAGTAGCTAGTTGAATCAATATTCTTCATTTGATAGAGAAATGTTTTATGCAGTCATGTGGATTATCCATCGCTTTTAATGCATTAGATTTTTTTTTTGCAGAAGAAGACTAGGCTCCATTTGTTTGCCGTAAATAATAAAAATATTTTTCTGATTTTTTAGTATTTAGTAATATTGTAAAATAAGTCAACTTAAAAATATTTTCAACCAATGAAAAAGTACTAGTTATAGGGAGTATAAAATGTTTCATGTTCTTTAGGAAACAAAAACATTTTCCACACTGCACTCCAATTCACAATTTAAACTATTTTTCAAGCATGGACTATAATATCCTAATTATAATTAATACTTCATTTATTACTTGTTTTATACGAAATTGTGCAAAATACATGCATACAAATACAAACATATGCACTATACTCAAGAACACAACATTCACTGCAACGCCTGAAACACGTTTGAGGCATATGTATTTTGAACACTGACAATTCACGGTCTTCATCTTACTTTTAATAGTAAAAGTGAGAATCATTAATAAAAATGGTTTATTCATTTTGTAAAAACTTGGGATTTGTGTCTACTTCTATTAAAAATGGAATGGGTCTTGGTCAAAGTTATTAACAGTGATATCCTTTTTCTCTTTCTTTTGATTTATCATAATATAATGATTTATTATTCTACCCTCATTCTTAATGGAAAAGTTAACAAAAGGGGTCCAACTCTCATATTTCAAAATGTGCTAGATCTAAGTGAAAGAGTACAATTTGAGAAAAATGTATTATATTTTCTATATTGTTTGCACACGTACAACCAATATTTATACAACCGTGAGCAGTCTAATGTAACAAACAGATCAACACGAATCAGTTAAGTGAGATTTTAAATTTTAAACTATTGTCTATCGTTATCACGCCCCCTCAAGCGAAGCTAGGTCAAAGACAACAAGCTTGTGTCGCAAAGCAGTGAACCGTGGTCTAGCTAGAGGCTTTGTCATAACATCCGCTAGTTGGTCAACAGTAGAGATGAACCGAATAGACAAAGCACCCATGGCCACTTTCTCTCGCACAAAATGAACATCTACTTCAATGTGCTTCGTCCTCGCATGGAATACTGGATTAGCCGTCAAATAAGTTGCACCAATGTTATCACACCTAAGGATAGGTAGAGTGGGAGACACCAAACGCAACTCACGTAAGAGAGACTGTATCCAGCATAGTTCTGCAGTCGCAAAAGCAATGGCACAATACTCCGCCTTTGTGCTAGAACGAGACGTGGTTGTTTGCTTCTTCGCAGACCATAAGACAAGATTCGAACCCAGATAAATACAATACCCATGAGCGCTGTGCCTATCATCAAGACATCCAGCCCAGTCGGAATCTAAGTAAACATGAAGTTCTGTGTCAGAGGAAGGCCGAAAAAGCAAGCCATGAGAGCTAGTCCCTTTCAAATATCGCAGAATACGTTTTACGGTAGTCCAGTGTGGCTCTCTAGTGGCATGCATGAACTGACACACTTTGTTAACCGCAAAGCTAATTTCAGGCCGAGTGATCGTAAGATACTAGAGTGAGCCAACAACACTACGGTACAAGGTTGGATCATAAAACGGATCACCCTCGTGCTGTGAAAACTGTTGCGAAGTGGCAATGGATTTGGCCTCAGCAAGCTTAGTGCGTGCCAGTAGAACATTAATATAACACTGTTGAGTGAGTAACAAGCCTGTAGCAGTACGAGTAACCTGAATACCCAGAAAGAAAGACAAATCCTCTAGATCTTTCAGTGCAAATTGATTGTGCATAGCAGTGGCGACGAACTGTATGGCATCAAGAGTTGTTCCTGTCAGAATAATATCATCTACATATTGTTGGGTATCGGCGCAGCGGAATGGTCGGGGACAAGCAATATCACGCAGCTAAAATATGAATGAGAACAGATAAAGTAGAGACACAAGATTTACATGAAAAATCCTCAAACAAATCGAGGGAAAAACTACGGGCAAGTAATGAAGGATTTTATTATGATGTGGAGTATTTTACAATAACCTTCTCTCTAATATAAGGAGAGAACAATATCACTCTCTCAAATAATAGGAGAAACTAACTCTTACTCACAAATATAGAATAACAAAAGAGGAAGAAAAATACTCAGGAGAAAGCTTATTTTTCTTTCTGATTTGGAATGTTTTGGTAATGCAAAATGGTGAGGAATGAGTCTCTATTTATAGGCTCATTCCATACTCGAAATCAAAGCAAAGTAGCAGTGTGAAAATGATTTTCATGTGCCTAACTTTGCAGCCAAACTTTGCTGCACAAATCTTCCTTTTTCCATTGCTTTTCTCATTTCCTTGTCTACCACTTTTATTTCTTTTCTTTGTTTATTGTTGTTCATTTTTGACCAAAGGCTCAAAGTGAGCTTTAACCAGCTCACACATATATCAACAACATTACCGTAGCATGACTGCTAGATCTTATAAACAAAGATGTATCAGATTTGGAAGGAACAAAACCCATATGTATCAAGAAATTGCTGAGCCGAGAAAACCAAGCCTGTGGGGCCTGTTTTAATCCATAAATTGCTTTATGCAACTTGCACACATGACCCGGAAGTGTTGGATGCGTGAAGCCAGGAGGTTGAGACATATAAACAACCCCAGAGAGCAACCCATGCAAGAATGCATTGTTGACATCGACTTGCCGAACCGGCCAATGACGAGACATTGCTATAGATAGGATGATCTGAATAGTAGTGGGTTTGACCACTGGATTGAACGTTTCTATATAGTCAATTCCTTCTTTTTGATTGAACCCTTTTGTTACTAAGCGAGCCTTATACCTTTCGACTGAACCATCAGCTTTCCTTTTATTTCTAAACACCCACTTATATTCAATAACGTTGGCATCTAAAGGTTTAGGAACTAAGGACCAAGTATTATTTCGTATCAGTGCATTGTACTCTTTGCTCATGGCCTCGCGCCAATGAAAATATTTGGACGCAGTGGAATAAGACGTTGGTTCACAGTCCAAGGCAGAGGGAGGAATCGAAGATTGGGCAGTAGCTGTGTATGTGACATAATCAGCAAACGTTTTTGTCTGCCGAGTACAAGTGAACAGGTAACCATTGGATGAAGAGAATCAGTTTGAGAGCTATGTGGTTGAGATGGGGATACCACATTTGGGAAAAGGAATCTGTAGGTGGTACGGCAGTGTTGGATTCATGAGGGAATAGAGAGGAGTGTAGACGTAGCGCAGAGAGGAGGACATCGTGATACGAGAGTGTAGGTGTTGTTGTAGTTTGAGATAGTGCATTAAATGATGCTGATGGGGACTTTGATGATGTCGGGGAGAGAGAACGTGAACAACTGAGTAAATTATTGTTAGGACATGACATGTCCAATGTTGACATTGATGGCATAAGAGAGAGAATGTGAGTTATTTTGAGTATTGGTATTAGGACAAGAGTTTTCCGATGGAAGGACTTCTAAGGCCAACTCTAGTAGTATATGTAAAAAGTCAAAATCTCTATATGTAGAAATATTTTTGAAGATTTTTGTCTCTAGCAACATCTTTATAAATTCTCAACAATATAAAGAACTTGTAGAGGATCTCTAAAATTGGATTCAGCATTTTCAAATGTGGAGATGCTAAATCCATTCTCTAAAACTTAAAAAAAAAAAATTAAAGCCTGAAAAAAAAATACAAGTCTCCAAAATGTCTGATTGATATTATCGATAATACAAGACATAAAAAAAATAGAATATCGTCATAAAAAATAAATAAATATAAATAAAAAGTTTAAAAATAAAAAATAAAAATTATTAGAATTAAAATAAAAATTATTATTAGCAATGAACAAATATTAAAAAACAGTAATAATAAAGTTTGAATTAAAATAATATATTTAATTAAAATAAGAAAAAATTTTGGAGTGAAACAAAAATAGAGAATCTATAAAATAGAGAAGCTGCTGGAGTGAAACTGAAATTTAGAGATTGAGTAAATGTAGAGAAGCTGTTGGAGTGAAATTAAAATAGAGAATTTGTAAATTTCGAAAAATTATTCAAAATCTCTATATGTAGAAAAACAAAATAAAAAAGCTGTTGGAATTGGTCTAAGGAGGAGAGATAATAAGACACGTGGGGCCCACTTGAGGGACAAAAGTTAGTGTGATGCTGACGCGATGTAGATGGTAATTGAGTGGAAGTTGGACTAGATAACGCTTGTGAGCGCGTGAGGGAAGAGGAGAGAGAAGGAGACGTGTGAAAAGAAGAAAATAGCGGCAAACGTGAAGTGATAGGAAGTGATAGTTGAGTGTTTTGCTGGATACTGGGATCTGACTGAGATAAATTTGGTAGAGTTGATGAGGATGACCCCGGTAGAGCTGAACATGCAACGTTCAAATACGAGTTTGAGATTGAATTTTGTGGCGACTGAGTAGACGAGACATGAGTTTGACTCGTAGCGGACACTGGCACATAGTGATGTGGTAGATCAAGATAAGATGAGGAGAAACCTGAGGAAATAGACTACGAATTGTGTGAACTAAGAAGACGCGTAGAAGCTGGAAGTAACACAAACAATAACAAAGATTGACGACTCATTTGAAACGGAAATAAGTTCTCATTAAAAACAACATGGCGTGACAAGTGAATTTTTCCAGTTTGCAAGTCATAACACCGATATCCAAGATGATCAGTACTATAACCAACAAATGTACAGAGAACTGATTTCGGACTAAGTTTGTCATGTCTTGTAGCACCTAGGAAAGGGAAGTAGAGACATCCAAAAACATGAAAGAAAGAGTAATTGGGCAATTTAGAAAATAATTTCTGAAATGGAGAATGATGAGGAGTAACCGAGCTGGGATGAGTTACCCGCGCCGAGCTGAGACGGGCTAATCTGAGCTGAGCCTAGCACATTTAGCTAAATGCCCAACAAAAATGCTGACCCGACCCTGGAAAACCACGACCTCAGTGCCAGCTGTACCGATAGGACATAAAGCATTGATGGGACATAAAGCTGCACCACATTAAATGCTGTCAGACCTGAATTTAGTATAAATAGAGCTCCACCCTCTTCATTTTAGAGGTAACTCGTCATTAAATGCTCTCAGCTACCTTGCCAGCTTGGACATACTAATCATTCGCGTACCCGAGGGGAAAATCCGGGTCGTCACCCCGCTTTTTCTTTCTTTTCTTTGTGCAGGTGACGTAGCCGACCTGAAAAGTTCAACTCGGAGGCCAACCTGAAAAGTTCAGCTCGGCAAGTGTAGCCGACTAGTTCAACTGTGAGAATTTGACCTCGACAGTTTGGCGCCGTCTGTGGGAAAGAGTTCTTTCTATCACTCTCCTTTACCACTCATTGAGAAACCATTATGGTACAAATGAGAAGCCACAACGCACCGGTAGAGGATTCGCCTAACCTGGATGGGGACCTCGAAACCACACAGGTGCCTAGCCAAAACCCAATCCCAGTCGACGTTGGGATGAGCCAACGTATACACTTAGTCACTCAAACTAACCCCGCGGTGGATAGAGACCTCAACTCCAACCTGTCACCAGAGATAAAGATGATGCTGAGGATGTTTGAGGAACTTAAAGAACAGGTAGCTCAGCTAGCTGAGGGCTCCTTGGCTCCACAAGAAGCTACGCCGCGACCCTTGCGTCCACAGTTCCGCATCCCAAACCCCAGGCCAAGGTCGATGCAGGACCAAGAGGGCTTCCTAGAGCCGGCGGTGAGACCCGGTGAGGCGAGAGGTCCAAGGACGGCTCAAGCCGACCCCGAGCAGGCCAAAACCGCGGCCGCCATAGCCAAGGTTATCAACCAGCTCGGCGTAAGCCCACTTTCACCCGAGGTACTGGCCACGCCACTACCCACCGGTAACCGGATGCCCAACCTGGCCGTCTACAATGGAGATGGAGACCCAGCCAGCCACTTGCTCAACTTCGATCACCACATGACCCTGCACGACATGTCCGACCTCATGAAGACGAAGACATTCCCGACCGCCCTGGTTGGCAATGCCTTGGATTGGTTCCAGAAGCTTCGTCCTGGTTCAATTGCAAGTTTCTATTAGCTGGCTGAGGCTATCCTCTCCCACTTTGCAGGGAGCCGGCGCGCCACCCGCCACACTTCTATATTACTGTTGGTAAAACAACATAGAGGGGAAAGCCTGGGGGTTTACACAACCAGATTCAATGAGGAGTCCCTCTGAATCCCTAACTTGGAGGACTCCATGGCGTTGATGGCTTACCAGAGTGGGCTCAGGTCGGGCCCCCTCACATCCTCATTGGCAATTGACCCCGTGGATACTGTGTCCGAGCTGATGGTATGAGCAGAATGGTACATACACTCGGAAGAAATCCATCAGGCGAAGAGGGACGATAACAAGGAAAAAGAAGCTAGCAGGAAGGGAGAGACCTCCCGAGCCCAACCTGGGAGTAAAATCCAAAACGACAGAGGCAAGCAGCCCCAACAGTCAAAGCAGAACCCCCGGTTCACTATGTTTACTCCCCTCAACACCACAAGGGAGCAGATCCTGATAGAGATCTAGCACCAGAACCACCTGCCTCCAGTTCCAATGATGAAAGGCCGACCCGAGAAGCGCAATAGAACCAAGTATTACCGCTACCACATGGATTACGGCCACACCACCGAAGAGTGCAAAGACTTGAAACAGGAGATTGAGGCACTGATAGCCCAAGGCTATCTCTGAAGGTACATAGACCCGCAGCCGACCCGAAATCATGATCAAAGAGATAAAGAGAGGAGTCCACCAAGGTGCCAAGCTGGGGGCGGACGCTTGGCTGTGATTGAAACCATTGCAACAGGACTGGCTTCGGGAGGCGAGACCACGACAGTTTGGCAGGCCGGAAGTGTTACGTTCGGGCTGGGAGGGAGTATGGACCCGTGCAGGGCCCGACCCTGAGGATTGAGAAGCTCACCTTTTCCTCAGAAGACTTGGAGGGGGTAATATTGCCCTACGATGACCCACTGGTGATCAGTGCTGAAATAGCCAACTTCATCATAAAGAGGCTGATGGTGGACACAGGAAGCTCAATGGAACTTTTATTCCTCAGCGCTTTCGAGCAAATGGGGTTGGACATGAGCCGACTCAGGCCATTGAGGGGCACTTTAGCTGGTTTCACTGGGCAAGCACACCGAGCTGAAGGAGTTATTAACCTCTCGTTGAAGATGAAAGATTGAGGTAAGCGGGTTTCAATGCAAGGCAACTTCATTGTGATGGATTACAACTCCACCTACAACGGAATTCTAGGTCGGGTAGCGCTCAACCATTTTAGAGCTGTCCCTTCCACCTACCACCAGGCCCTAAAATTCCCGACCTCGGCCGGCACAGCCACCATTTACGGAGCCCATCTCTCGGCCCGGGAGTGTTATGAAAACTCACTCCGACCCAAATATCAGGTTGGCTGGGGACCAGACTTGCCCGAAGAGAAGAGGGATGCTAAAAGAGGCAGCCCGGCTGAAGACCTTTAGGAAGTGGAACTTTTCGATGAAACAAAGAGGGTAAAAATTGAAAGTGAACTCTCTGCCGACCTCAAGAAAGGTATAAGCCAATTTATCCTAAAAAATGAATACATATTTGTATGGTCTGCCTCTGACATGACAGGTATTGACCTGGGAGTGATTGAGCATCACCTGAATGCCGACCCGAACCACTACCCGGTGAAATAGAAGCGCAGGTACTTCCACTATGATAAGCAACAGATCATAGCAGAAGAGGTAGACAAATTGGTGGACGCCAGCCACATAAAGGAAATCCAGTACCTAACCTGGCTATCCAACGTGGTGCTGGTAACCAAGTCCTCAGGAGGATAGAGATTGTGTATTGATTTTACCGACCTCAATAAAGCTTGCCCCAAGGACTGATTTCCTCTACCTCGGATTGATCAAATGGTGGATGCCACCTCCGGGTTCGAGCTACTCTCCTTTATGGATGCCTTCAAAGGCTACAACCAAATCAAGATGGCTCCCAGAGACAAAGAGAAGACTGTCTTCACCACCGATAAAGGCCTCTACTACTATGAGGTCATGCCTTTTGGTCTCAAGAATGCTGGAGCCACCTACACTCGGATGGTGAACAAGGTCCTCAAAAATAAGATTGGCCGAAACATGGAGATCTATGTAGATGACATGTTGGTTAAGAGCAGGAGGGCGGAAGATCATGTAGCCGACCTGGCTGAAACCTTCGCCGTAATGGGACACTTTGAGATAAAGCTGAACCCAGAAAAGTGCGCATTTGGCGTCAAGGCAGGAAAGTTTCTGGGCTTCATGGTCACTGCCTGTGGAATAGAAGCCAACCCGGAGAAGGTTCAGGCGATACTTGACCTGGCACCGCTGACCTGCGTGAAAGACATCCAAGTGTTGGCAGGTAAGATCGCGACGCTCAGCAGATTCATGTCCAAGTCGGCTGACAAGTGTGCGCCACTGTTTAAAATATTGAGGAATCCTAAGAACTTTGAATGGACCACGGAATGCCATAACGCCTTCCAAGAGCTGAAAAGATACCTAGCTTCGCCACCCCTGCTATCCCGACCTGAGGTGGGGGAGGAACTGGTACTATACCTAGCATGCTCGGGGATAGCAGTAGCGGCGGCATTAATCCGAGAAGAAGGAAAGGAACAGAAGCCGGTCTATTATGTCAGCAAAACCTTGCAAGGGGCTGAGGTGCCGAGATTGGGATCGACCTTAGATTCTCGTCTATTGCTCACCCTCAAAGTGACGGCCAAGTTGAAAGGACTAACCAAATCATTTTGCAGGGCCTGAAAACCAAGCTGGAGGAAGCAGAGGGCCAGTGGGCACCAATTCTTCTCGAGGTATTATGGGCTCAACGGACCACCACCAGCTCGGCAACGGAAGAATCGCCCTTCGAGCTGACCTTCGGTACTCAAGCAGTGTTGCCAGTGGAGATCGGGTCTCCGACCAGTAGAACCCTCCACAATGATCCAGAAATAAACGGAGCACGGATCCGTGAAGAGCTCGACCTCGCCGAAGAGCTCCGAGCTAAAGCTCAAATCAGAATGCTGGCCAGCAAAGCTGCCATGCAAAGAGCCTTCGCCAAACAGGTCAAGCCTAAGCCTATTAAGGTTGGCGACCTCGTACTCAAAAAGGACATCTTTTTGCCGCGCTCAGGTAACAAGCTATTCCCGAACTGGGAGGGACAGTACGAAGTTGTGAAAGAAGTCCGACCTGGGACCTTCTACCTCCGCGACAAGAACGGGAAGCTATTGAAGAACGCCTGGCACTCAGAACACCTGAAGCGGTATTTTGTCTAAATGGCCCCGAGCCGAAACCTCTTGTAACGGCACGAGCCCAAAAATCTTGTAACGGCTCCGGGCCGAGATCTTTTGTTAAGGCCCCGGGCCAAGACATTGCTTGTAATCGGCTCCCGAGCCCAAGTACTTCGTGTACAAATTCAATACAATGCATTTTTGTAAATTAGTGCAATGCCCGACCTGGAGGACAAGCAACGAAACCAACGCAATGCCCGACCCAGGCCCAAGTGCTACAACTGCACAGCTACTTCCAACTCGGATTAACGCGATGACCACGCTTAATCACGAGCTAATGATCAAATAAACTCCGCTCGGACTATGTCCCAGCTCGGGTATAATCTATAACAAATTAGTTTTGCCAGTTCGGATTAAGGTCTAACTCGGTGTAATCCGGCTGCAGGTCGGTATGTTAGTTTGGGTCTAAACTCGAACTCAACATTCGTCAACATTAGTTTGACCAATTTTAAATCGGACTGACCAATCCAGGTTGGCGACGATTATAAAGTTGCCCGGTTAACCAGCTCGGATTAGGATGATAATTCATTAATCTCGTCCAGCTCGGTTCTTTTTACTTAAGTTCGAATGGTCGACTATACTGGTCCGACTCCGCTTACTTAAGAATTTTTTTTTTTTGCGAAAAAAGAAAAAGTGCACAAGTACGAACTCTGATAAAACGCAAGGAAAAAATTCATTTCATTAAATCAAAATATGATTACAAAAGGCCCAACCTGGGCGAAATTACAAAAGCCCGACTCGGGCAATTTTACAATATTTACTTTGGCGCAGTGGCGGAGGTGGTGGCTTCGGCTTCATCTCCGACCTGGTCCATGCCCTTCTGGACAAACTCAAACACTTCCTTAGCTTGGGATGTCAGGTCGGATAGAAGCTCAGGAATCTCCCAGAACTCCTGCAGTGGAACCTCCAAGATCTCGATGTAGTCGTTCTTGGTAGCCGGGAAGAAGGTCTTCGTTCTTTCCCGAGCTGCGACTTGACCTCAGAAGTAGAATTCCATTTCGGCATATTTTGCCATGGCTCCGCCTTCCGTGACCAATCAGTCAACGACCGCTTCACTAGACTTGAAGGCCTCCACTGCCTTCTCTCCTTCGGCGCCGACCCGGTCCACCAGATCCCGGAGCTTGGCCTCGGCCTCACGTTTCTCCTTCTTGTACCGCTTGACGTCCTTGGCTGCGGCTTCGCGCCGGGTCTTTTCCAGGTCCAGCTCCTTCTTTAGGCGGTCGATCTCCGTCGTGTCCGCCTTCCGCCTCTGAGCGGCCTCCTCCCTCACGGTCTCAAGCTCAGCTCGGGCATCCACGTATCGCTGCTCGAGCTCAACGCAGTGAGTCTGGGCCCTGACTAGGAAGTTGGGAGCCGAGAGGATGTGGGACTCGGCCTGCTTAGGAGAAAACAAAGCAATTAGCCGAGGTAAAAAATAACATTACCAGAAGTTGGATAAAGACTCACCATGACTATGGACGTCCTCAAGTCGAGCGAGAGCTGATATGCCGGGACCGTCGCCAGCTTGGGGTCGCGGGCCACCTTGGACGCCTCCATGAAGTCCTTATTAGGAGAGCCCACCTCTGCGGCCTTGCCCTTCCCGGAGTATTCGGCACGAGGCCGCTTTCTGCTCTCAAGTCGGGAGACTGAGTACTCCTGGATAGCCATTCCCGAGCCCGATCTCTTGGCCACGGGGGTCCCCGAAGCCTCTTTGGAGGAGACCTCAGAGCCGACCTCCCGCACTTGGCCGCTGGGCCGCTGCCTCTGACCTTGAGTGGCACATCCCAAGCCGGACCGAGCTAAGGCCTCTTCGCTGACCTCGCTCTTCCTTCGCACCTGGGCATACACGAGCTTTCTCATGTCCGCCATATCTGCAAAAGGTAGAGAATATAAGTGAAAAGCGAGCAGAAGGCCAACCTAAAAAGACAAGTAGACAAGACAATTGGGAGGTCGGACGCCGATCCTGCAAACTGACCCTCTTCTGAGCTAGACCCTGCGTCCCCTTCAGGCTCGGGAAGCAGGTTGGGATGATCCCTCGAGAGGTCGGGCTCCCTACCAAACAACTTGGAATCCCAGATTCGCTCCCATTTGAGCACACTGTCAATATCTATCAGTGTCCCGGGCACAGGCTTAAGCACCGCGACTTCCCTGAGTTCCTCCTTCGAGAGTTTGGGGTCATCGTTGGCGGTCTTCCTCAAACTTGGATTCCAGTCCAGCCTACACCCAGAGTTCACAACCGGCTGCACCCAATAATAGTCATTATGCCAGCCTTTGTTAGATGAGTGCCACTTGGTGACTATGGAGTTTTCGACCCGAGTTGCAAAGTGGAACCACCCTGGATGCTTCGGGTTGGGTTTGCACACGAAGAAATGCCTGAACCTGCGCAAGGTCGGCTCCACTTTCTTCTCCAGACAGAACACGTAGAAGGCCACCATCACAACCTAACCATTTGGCGACATCTGACCTGGGCTGAGCTCGAAATAGTTCAGGATGTCAACAACAAAACCGGGGAGAGGGAGCTGGATGACGTCGAGCGCGAGATCGTACATGGTGAAGTGGTCGGCCGGTGGATAGCAAGCCGATTCTTGCCGACCTGAAACCTTCAGCTTGTGGTGACGATCCACCGACCAGTTCCTCAGCCTGGCATTAGCCATTTTGCACTGTGGAATGGCACTCACGCTTGCAATAGGCGAACAACTGCTCAATCCTCTTTTACCGAGTTGAAGAAGCACTGGCTGTGGCCGAGCTCCGAGGTCGAACAACACTAACTGGGACTACTTCGATCGGCTCAGTTGCAGAAACCCCAACCAGGAACTCTTGAGGTATCTCGACGCCCTCCAGTTGATTTAACGACTCCTCATCTTCTCTATCTTCCAAGTCTTCCAAGTTGGCCAAAGGATCCGCCTCGGCCTCCTCTTGCGCCAGTCTGACCCCAATAACTTGGCAATCATCATCGCTCTCCCCGAGCCTAGATTTCCGAGCCAACCCTAAAGACGCACTGGTGCTCTCTCCACCTTGGTCTCTATTTGAGATAGATTCCAAACTCGACGGACTCTCATCCCCACCATAGGACCTCACCTCCATCGCCTGGGAATCTTTCGACTCTGACCTCCCCATCCTGTCTACAGACTAAATATAAATGTACAGGAATGACTAAAGGGAGTCGGGACGTACCTACTGCTCTTGACTGCGGAATGCGACCGACCTAGCTGGCTCCGAGCTAAAAATTCTGAGAAGATTCTTTTCGAGCTAATTGCGTCCGACCACTCTAGTGTCCGACCTAAAACTCTTGAAGGTTGAAAGCGAAGTGTGGAGCGAATCTCGAATGTCAAAGCCCTATTTATAGGTGCTTCTGAAAATTGCCTCGGGGAGCCCAAACGTCGCGTCTTGTTAGAACAGCCAGGTGGCGTGTCACCCATCTGAAAGGCATGCACCGCTGACGTGGCCATCCCTACTCTGTCAGGGTCGGGCACCTCCAGCTCGGGAAAAAACCCAATTCTAGATCTCACCCCCTCGATCTCGACTTGGGGAGGGATTGACGAGGGGTAACCGAGCTGGGGTGAGTTACCCGCGCCGAGCTGAGACAGGCTAATCTGAGCCGAGCCGAGCCCAGCACATTCTGCTAAATGCCCAACAGAAATGATGACCCGACCCCAGAAAACCCCGACCTCACTACCAACTGTACCGATGGGACATAAAGCATTGATGGGACATAAAGCTGCACCGCATTAAATGCTGTCAGACCTGAATTTAGTATAAATAGAGCTCTACCCTCTTTATTTTAGAGGTAACTCGTCATTAAATGCTCTCAGCTACCTTGCCAGCTAGGACATACTAATCATTCGCGCACTCGAGGGGAAAATCCGGGTCGTCACCCCACCTTTTCCTTCTTTTCTTTGTGCAGGTGACGTAGCCGACCTGAAAAGTTCAACTCGGAGGCCAACCTGAAAAGTTCAGCTCGGCAAGTGTAGCCGACCAATTCAACTGTGAGAATCCGACCTTGACAGAAAAAATTGTTGTAAAACCGAAGTTGGCAGTCTGTTAATTAAATAAACTGCAGTGGTAAAAGACTCAACCCATAAAATTTTGGGAAGTGACGCTTGAAACATCAACGTGACGCCGAGCTTCGTGATATGGCGAATATTTCGTTCAGCCATTCCATTTTGCTTGGGAGTATGGGGATAAGAGATTCGATATTGAATGCCACTAGACTGAATAATTGATTTTAAACGACCCTGAGTGAGCTCGCGAGCTCCATCACATTGTAAAATTTTAATTCTGGTGGAGAGTTGATTTTCAACCAATTGTTTGAAGCTAATAAAACAGTCAGCACAATCACTTCTATTTTTTAATGGGTAAAACTAAGTAAAACGACTAAATTCATTCACAAATATAATAAAATAACGAAAGCCAGAAAATGAATTAGTGGAAATAGGTACCCAAATGTCACAGTGTATTATTTCCAAAGGAGTAGTTACATTATTGGCTGATGTATGAAAAAGAAGCCTATAGCTCTTACCCATCATACATGAATTACAAGCAAAATAGGAAATAGGATAATCCAAAAATCTAACACAATTCTTAGATTTTAAAAAAACTAAAGTTGACTGTGACGACCCAATCATTGGTGCTAGACAGCAGATGACAAACAGGAAGTAGCCATTGCCATGGGAGGTTGAGCCAGCTTGGGTGAGGACACTGGAAGAGTGTACAGATTTGACTTAGTACGGCCCTTGAGAAGCGGAGTCCCGGTGCGGAGGCCCTTAACAAGACAATCATCAGGAAAAAATTCAAATGAGATAGAATTATCTTTGGTGAATTGGGACACAGACAATAGATTTTTAATGAGGTGAAGGACTCGAAGAACATTATGAAGAGTAAACGTACGAGAGTGTGGAAAGAGAAGAATTACCAGTGTGAGAAATGTTCAAGAGTGTGCCATTGCCGACTACAACCTGGTCAGAGCTGTGATAAGGCTGAAGCTGATGAAGAAGAGAAGGGTCCGCAGTCATATGAGATGAGGCACTTGTGTCAGGGATCCAAGAAGCAATCGACGGTGTGCCAGAACTTTGTGGAGATTGCTGAATATGAAACCCAGCAAAATGACTATTGTTCTTGTTGTTTCCACTGTTCCGGGATTGAGAATATTTGTATCGGCACTTAGCGGCAGAGTGACCAAACTTGTGGCAAATCTGACGTTTGGTACGAGAACCATTAGAAGAAGATTTGCCATTTTGCTGATTTGGCGTAGAGAACGAAGTGGACTTAGGAACAGTTGAAGCAACATAGGAGGAAACGGGTGGAGTAGGAAGTAGACCTTGCTGACTGAGAGAAACTAATTGTAGTTGAGTGTTGAGGGCTGTAACGGAGGAAGTGTCAGATACAGATTTGGGACCATCATCAAGTAAGGTTCGCTGTTCATACGTGAGTAGTTTTGCGGTAAGGTCTGAGAAGGAGGGAGTGGGATTCAGATTCTCAATGGAAGTCACAAACTGACGGTATTCAAGTGGCAGACCGTCAAGAGTGACTAGCACAAGATCGGAATCCGTGAAAGTGTCACCGATGGCTGCAAGAGAGGTGGAAAGAGTGTGAATCTGATTAAGGTAGTCGGAGAGAGAACCCTTGCGAAGAGAACGTAACTGGGCCTGAAGAAGAGATTTGCGAGCTAAGGATTGTTGCAGGTAGGATTTTTTAAGTGAGTTCCAAAGAGCATAGGCTGTAGCATGTCTAGCGGCTTGGTGCACAAGAGAGTCAGAGAGAGTTGAAGTTATACAGGCTGTGATGAAGATATCGAAGCGAGTCCAGTCATGAAGAGTTAAAGTAGACGAAGAAGAGGAGGTAGTTTGGTCTTTGGCAGGTTTGGGAAGTGTGCCGTCAATGTAGCCGGTTAACTCAGTAAAAGTGAAATAATTCATAATTTGTGCCTACCAACTTAAATAATTGGTGTTATCGAGAAGTATAGTGACAAAGCTTTTGACATTGTGCGTCGGTAGTGGGGTAGCATTAGTAGAGGAAGCCATGTGAAGATAGAGAAAGAATGTGAATAACGTATGAGGATAGAAAAGGCAGAGCTGGATTGATGTGACAAAAGTTTGGGAAAAAGAAGCAAAAAAGATAGGAGAGAGAATTGGTGGAGCAGAGGAAAAAGTTTTTGGAAAAGTGTTTGGAGATGTGCTGTGCGGAAGAGAGGTAAAGGACGTAGACGCTTCTCGTTAAATCACTTATACTATGAAAGAGTACAATTTAAGAAAAATGTATTATTTTTTCTATATAGTTTGCACATGTACAACCAATATTTATACAATTGTGAGCAGTCTAATGTAACAAACAAATCAACACGAATCAGTTAAATGAGATTTTAAATTTTAAACTATTGTCTATCGTTATCACTAAGTCTCATTTACCTAAAATCCAATGAGTGTGAGACAAAATAACCTCTGAATTATGTATGGCGAAATATATGTGACAAAAATCATATATATGTGAGATATTTTTATTTGAAATTTTAGCATATTAATATCCCATATTGGTGTGAGATAAAATAACCTCTGAATTATGAATGGCAAAATATATGTGACAAAAATTATATATATGTGAGATATCTTTATTTGAAATTTTAGCATATTAATGTCTTATATTGGTGGATGACATGTTAAATACGTAATTTATAAATAAATATTAAGGATTTAAATAATAACTTTGGTAAGCATTTTTTACCATTTATTTTTTAATTCGATGAAATTAGTCTCGCTTGTATTGTCTTCGAAAATGGTATAGAGCTAGTTACCAATTGCTGGTCTTGAACAAGAGGGGATGATTGTAAAAATTTTCAAATATGGCCAAAACAGCTAGAAGTTTCTCTAACTAATTTATACATACACTGATTCACATACTATTATATCATTATATAATCATATTTAAAAATTTATAGAATTTATGTTAGTATCTTGCAAAATTTTTCTCAAACTTTTTACTTTTGATATATATCATGTGACAAAGTATACTAAAATTACTTTATAGGAGTCGTATTTCCTTTCTAGTAATCTGAAAAAAAAATTCATTTTTCTTTAAGATGATGAAATTTAAGTTCAGTCATGTTATGCATATTTGCCTTATACGTAATTATGAACTACATTAATATTTTTAGATAAGAACGAGAACGGAGCTATGGACAAACTTGTGGAGCCATTCACCAGTCGCGTTGGGGAAAAAATCGCCTCTTCACTTGACTTCAATGACAATAAGCAAGCTCTTGACGGAAATTTGGAAGTACTGGCAAATAAAGCGTTTGACATAGAGACAGAAGTGAAGAAAGCCGAGCTATTAGGTAAGAAGAGGAGGACAATGGAAGTTGGAAGTTGGTTGGAGAAAGTAAAAAAGTTCAAAACAGAATATGGTAAATTAAATGATACATTAGAAGAAGCTGGAATCTCCAAACCTCTGTGGTGTGGAAGCCATGTAAAAAAACTGAATGAAGGAGCTGGAGAACTCATTAAGCAAAGTGAAACTTTTCGTGAGCTCGTAATTGATGCATGTGAAACCAGCCGGGAACGATTGTTCACGACACGATTGCATGGCGAAACATTGAAGCAAGAATTGGATAATATCTTGGCATGGTTAGAGGCGGAGTCTGACAAAGTCCCAATCATTGGTATTTACGGGATGGGA
Organism: Ehretia macrophylla; assembly: GCA_037974665.1. Taxonomy (NCBI): domain Eukaryota; kingdom Viridiplantae; phylum Streptophyta; class Magnoliopsida; order Boraginales; family Ehretiaceae; genus Ehretia; species Ehretia macrophylla. The sequence continues at coordinate 26,403,756 of CM075772.1, forward strand.
GGTGTTGGCAAGACAACGTTGGCAAAGCATATTTACAGGCATATTTGCACGAATCTTCAAGCTACACCTGATAAATTTCACGTTTATTGGGTCACTGTCTCCCAAGAGGCTGATGTTAAAAAATTGCAGAATGACTTGGCCCAAAAATTGAATTTTGATCTTCCAAAAGATTATGATATAGAGGAAAAAGCTTCCATTCTGCAAAAACTACTGAGAGATAGGAAGAATGTTGTACTCATATTGGATGATGTATGGGAGTATTTTGATTTAGAAAAGATTGGAATTTTTCTCGAAGAGGATGAATGCAAGGTGATCATGACCAGTCGATCAATGGACGTGTGTAAGAAGATGCACTGCAAAGAAACTATCAGAGTAGAACGTCTTTCTGAAGAAGAAGCTTGGAAGCTATTTCTGGAGAAACTGGATTGTGATGATAATCTAAGTCCGGAAGTGGAAGAGGTTGCCAAGATAATGGCAAAGAATTGTTCTGGATTGCCACTTGCAATTATTACCATGGCTAGAAGCATGACTGGGGTATATGGCATTCATGAGTGGAGGGATGCGTTGGAAGAACTGAATCAATCTGTCATGGGGCAATATGATATTAAAATTGAGGTTTTACCAATACTCCAACATAGTTACAATCGTTTGAGGGATTCGAGGTGGCAACAATGTTTCTTGTATTGTTCTCTTTATCCTGAAGACAGTGAAATGCGAGTGGATGAATTGATAAACCAATTCATTTATGAGGAACTGATGGATCGAAGGCATAGTAGGGCTGCAGAATTTGATCAGGGGCACACGATACTCAATAGACTGGTAAATGCCAGCTTATTGGAAAGTGTTGATATTGAAGACGATGATGGACTAAAAATGGGGGTGAAGATGCATGATTTGCTCAGAGAGATGGCAATAGAAATCACAAGAAATAATCCTAGGTTCATGACAAAAGCTGGACTTCAATTGCATGAACTACCAGATGAGCAGGAGTGGACAGAGGATCTGGATAAGGTGTCTTTGATGTGGAACAAAATATCTGAAATTCCCGTGGATTCATCACCTAGATGTCCTCGACTTTCCACACTAATTTTTTCAAAAAATCCTTTGAAGTTGATCCCAAGTTCTTTCTTTGCTAACATGGGTGGCTTAAAAGTTCTTGATTTAAGAGATACCCAGATTGAGAAGTTACCAAACTCCCTCTCGGAGCTAGAAAATCTCACTGCATTGTTGCTTGGGGGTTGTGATAATTTGTGGTACGTGCCATCATTGAGCAAGCTCAAGGAACTAATGGAGTTGGACCTCAGTGAGACTGGAATTAAGGAAGCACCAGACGGTATAGGATGTTTGGTCAAACTCAAATGCTTGAAAATGAGAAAGACATACGAACTTGTAGAGATTTCAAGAGGGTTAATACCCCGACTTTCATGTCTTCAGTGCCTCATACTGCCGGTTCACGTCAAAGTACAAGCAGAAGAAGTAGAGAGTTTGAAATTGCTGGAAGAATTTAAGGGTTGGGTTGATGACATATTTAATTCCAAGTGGTTCGACAAATCTCCGCCATTCAATGTCTATGATATTATGGTAAGTAATCAAGAGGATGATTTATTTAATGATAAAGAATGGGGGTATGATGGTATGCTTGGGATTTATGAACGCTGCATCAGATTAGAAGAATACGACTTTAGAAAAAGAGGAGATGATGTGCTTTTGCTGCCAAAAAATATTCAGCGCCAAGAAATTCGTCACTGTAAGGGCTTAAGCAGTTGCTTGTTGGATTTTGTCCCGTCTTTGTACGATTACGCAGACTTTATAATTACAAGGTGTGATGAAGTAGAAAGCATCTTGAGGATCTCCTCTAATTCTTCTAGTCATGAAGGAGCACTGCAGTATCTCAAGTGTCTTACCCTAAGAGACTTGCCAAATTTGATTGGTTTAATCAAGTGGGAACCAAGAGCTCTTGCACTTCCTCCACGTGGAACCTTCTCCTCTCTTGAAAGGTTGGTGATTGCTAGATGTCACAAAGTCAAGAAGTTGTTGACACATAGGTTACTGGTAGAGAACCTTCAAAACCTTAAGAAGATTCACGTCTCTGATTGTAAAGAACTAGAGGAGATACTAGCAGATGGTAAGGAAGATGAGGGTGTGGGTTCGACTTCAAGCAGCAGCAGCAGCAAGAACAACAAATACACAAATATTATCGCATTCCAAAAGTTGACAAATATCTGCTTGTCTTATCTGCCAGAATTGAAGAGCATCCATGAGGGAACAATTAACTGTTGTGATTCCATTGAGGGCATCATCATAATTGATTGCCCGAAGCTAAAGAGATTGGCTTTCTTTCATGCCTCTGTAGATGAAAAAACAGCTCCACCCTCAGCAGCATCTTCTTCAAGTAGAAGCAGCAACAACTCCGAATACACAAATACTATTGCCTTCCCAAAGTTGACAAGAATCCAATTGTATTCCTTGCCAGAATTGGAGAGCATCTATGAGGGAACAATTAACTGCAGTGATTCCATTGAGGAAATCAGCATAAGTGATTGTCCGAAGTTAAAGAGACTGCCTTTCTTTCATCCTTCTGTAGATGAAAAACCAAATCCTCTCTCAGCGTCGTCTTCTTCTTCTAGTTATTATTACAGTGGTACACCCACGTTCATCTTCCCAAAGTTAGAAATTTTTAAGCTAGGGTCGCTGCCAGAACTGAAGAGCATCTGCAATGGAGTCATGATTTGTGATTCTATTTGGAGGATCAAAGTAGAAGGTGTGAGATATAAAAGTTTGGTGCAAGTCAAAAGAAGACAAAAAACTATGGCAAATGAAGAAAAATCTTTGGTTGCAAAGTTAGGCACACACAATTTTGGGTTGATTTCACACTACATGTGGGAAGACTTTTGGTGCAAGATGAGCCTATAAATAGAGGCTCATTCTTCACCATTTGAGCATCACCAAAACATCCCAAGTTAGAGAGAAAACATAAGCTTTCTCTTGAGTAGTTTTCTTCTTCTTTTGTTGTTCTATATTTGTGAGTGAGAGTTAGTTTCTCCTATTATTTGAGAGAGTGATATTGTTCTCTCCTTATATTAGAGAGAAGGTTATTGTAAAATACTACACATCATAGTAAAATCCTCCATTACTTTCCACGTAAATCTTGTGTCTTTACTTTCTCTGTTCTCATTCATATTTTAGTTGCGTGATACTGCTTATCCCCGACCATTCCACTGCGCCGATACCCAACAGAAGCGTGTACGCAGCTGAGTCGGTTGCCTCTTTTTCTTCCCCTCATTGATGGACAACCATCTTCACCTCCGTCTCTACTATAGATTCGGATAAGTGAAACAGAAAAAGAATGGTGGGAATCATTGGAGTGGGACCATCCCAACTACAACAATGTCCTTCGCCCCTTTCTCATATGGTAAAGACAGTGATGGTGATTCTGAGCTCGGACAATAAAGAGAGGCAGCAGCTACTGATAAGAAACAGCAAAGATGATGACGTTCTTTTTCAACACTTAGGTAAGCTTTCTGCAGCCTTTTCTCTAGCTTTTGATTAAATCGCTGAATGTCTTTACATGTTCTAGGATGAGAAGATTTTGTTTGTTGCTTGCTGAACTTGCTTTGAAGTTCGATAACAGAAAATGAATTTTAATTGGAAGTCCCTTCGTGTGAAGAGCGAGTACTTTTTTCTGCACATAAACTGTTCGAGACAAGGCCTGAGTGAGGTTTTTCTTTGTTTCTGTGTTGATAGATGTTAGAACCATATTCTACACTGCAAAATTAATGGAAACAATGTTGATTTACTCTGAAATGCAAAGATGATTAATTAGAAAAAATGAGGTAAAAGCATGTCTCTGGGTGCAGCATCATAAGTTAGGCTTATCTCTACTCTATATTATCTCATTTTGACATCATTTCCTTAAATTCGTTCTTGCTGTAATTTGTTCTTAATTATTTCTTTCCAATTTCCTACTAATTCATGGAAATTACAATTTGATATATTTTGGATTATCTTGCATTCACTTGCCTTATTGTTGATAGTCCTTGATAAACCATGTTTACATGTTGCTATAAGCATTGTTGTTGCTTGCTATCCTATTGAAATTGCAATCCTTTGCGAATTTGAATATTCTTAACCTATTGAAATTGCAATCCTTTGCGAATTTGAATATTCTTAAAAAAGAATTACATACTTTGTTTTGCGGCAGCTTCTTGGTGATCAACATATCAATGTGAGATGTTGAAAATTAAAACTTTATCTGTAAAACAATATTTATCAGTTTAGAAAGAAGTTTTCTTAAGTGCCTTTTGTAAAAAATGATTTTGATATAAGTTTTAATATATAAATGGATTTTAACGGAATTTTTAATGTATAAATAGATGGTTTTGAGTTGTGTCTTGCTAGTATTGTATAGAAACGTAACTTAATTATACGCTCCATTATTCAATGGGAGCTACTAGGTTTACATCCAAACACAATTATATGGTACTACTTAACTTTGCATATGTTTATCAATGGAAAGTGACGGAGTAGAAATTCTTTTCACTATCGAATGACTTTTTTTATATGAATATATATGAAGTAATGTAAATGTTATTTGAACTGTTTACAGTGGCATGTTGAGATTGATGCATTGGATTTTTAATTAATTGGACTGTTGATATTGTACAGCTATTCCGATTGTAAGGAGAGGAGATGAATGACTGGTTTCTCATGGCGAACGCTAGCGATCATAGTTTCTTGTTAAGGATTTTCTTATTCTTCTTTTCTCGACTATCAGCCTTAAAAGCTTCAGTTACACTTTGTTCTTTTCTCGACCACCACCACCGCCACCACTGGAACAAGTGTTTGGAGAGCCACTGCCGCCAAGTCCACCACCACCACCACCACCAACAGTCCCAACACCCGTACAAGGAGCATAATAAAATGAAGAATGTCTCCACTAACTTTCTTCAAGCGTTTATGTAATGTTTTTTTTAAGTTTGTATTATTAATGTATTTATGTCTCGTGAACTTTTGATTTATTATGTAATATTTTATCATTTATGTTAATATTATTAATCAACTTATGTCTAATTGTTAAATTAACTTTCTCGTAAAAAAGCTAAGTTTAAGTTTTTTTATTATTAATCTAACTATGTACTCTAATTATTTTGTATAATATATATGTGTGTGTGTCTATATAAATGTATGTATTATATTTAGAATATATTAATTACAAAAAAAGGGGATGGTCCAGTCCAGTCTAGTCCAGCTTAGCTCGCGACTCGTGGTAGTGGGCTCGTGATTGAGTTGGATCCTATATTCTAATAAATGAGTCTAATCTAACTCAGTCCACTAAATATTTATGTCAAGCTGGACTCAGTATTCTAAACCTATGATTCGATAGGCAGTGCCGAACTGCCCATATCCCAACTCTAGAAAGAGAAAAGCATTTGTCAGTAATGATTGAAAAAATTGTTTAGACAAATGATATTTAATAAAATATGTAGGCATATGATGATCATGAGAGAATTAGAAAGGCATGAGAATCAGTCACAACAATAAACTAAAGATGTTGTGGGTTCAACTCACAAGTTATTAAGTTCGAGTTAATATTTACCTCACAATCGCATGCTTTACAAAAAAAAAAAAGAAAAAAGTGGCGAACCATCCCAAAGCTGTAGAAAACAACGGGAGGAAAGTCCTTGGAGTTTTATGCTTGTTGTGACGCATGATTTTCTTGATACCAAGCCAAAAGGCATAAAGCAAAATAAAGCAAGACCCATCTTTATAGCAATTGAGTGAAGCACGGCATTATTGATTGTTGTGATATTGCATTGGCATAGCAAGTCATATTGTACAATCACCCACTTCTTCTACCCTCTGTACAATGTAGCCTTACTCAATTTTTACATTTCTTCCGTAATGTTCGCAAAGTGTTGCACAACCTCTAAGTCTTTGTCAACTTCTTCCCATTATAAGATCTCTTCAACATTGTTCACAGAACATGGCTCAAATGGTTAAGGTGTGAAAAAATATGTGCTAGGTTACAAGTTCAAATCTCTACTCTATCGTAAGATTCTGTTCTTGACTCACCTGGTGTATCCTTAGGGTGAAGTCTACACCCGAGGTTTACCAACTGGTTGTCGAACTCCGCCAGATTCCGGTGGTCGGACTCTACCAGTTGGGTTCCCTTGTTAGCAAAAAAAAAAAAAAAAATCTCTTCAACATTGGATTCTTATTATTCTTTTTCTTCGAGTTTCCAAAACTTATTACAAATTTTGATTACCTCCATTTTCATATTTATGAATATTTATTGAGTTTTCTCCTAATATTTGATCCTTGATTTTTTAGCCTTTTTGCCCATTGGTTTTCTTTTGTTTGTTATAACCAGAATAAGTCCTGTTATTAAGTAAATTGTGCTCACTCCTATTTTATTAATCATTTTACAAATTAAGAGCTTAATTAATAAATATGGGGAATACTTGCTTGGTGATTTGATACATGATTGTTTGTATTCTATTAGATTTATATTATTTTACAGAGTACCCTTTGGAGTTGTATTTTAAATATTTACTTTTCATGTGGATTAGTGTTTTGATATTGTTTTTGAGGTTATTTAGATTTTTCTATTGAATGAAAAGAGCTTTGCATTTATAGGAATTTAATTTCTTAGGCTTGTAACATATTACATTTTTGAATTTGTCTCGGCAAATTTTGAGGTGTAACAAGAACTATATCATTGTATTTAAGTGAACCATGGCGATACTGGAAAAAAAAAAAAAAAGGCAAACTTATTTTTGAAAACTTTCAGTCCTCTATATTCAAAATATGACGTAAAAGAACTATAGAATTAGTGAGTGAAATGTGAAATTAAAGGACATTTAATTGTCTCTTTTTTTGGGTTTTCAATAGTCTTGCAAACTTTGTTGTTTCACCGCATGTGGTAAATTTTTCACATTAGTAACATAAATAATAAATATAGTAATTTCAAACTTATTGAAGTGAAATCACAATTGATACTTGGTGTTACATCTGTTGAGACCAGTGAAACTTTCATCTTTTTTTCTTATACCATCATATAGTACTTCTTAGTTCTTCGACTGTAGATAATGGTGCCCGTGATGCCTGTCATTGACATAGTGTACAACCATCACAACCTTCCCTCCAGTACCCCACATGAACGGTTGAAGCCAAGATTCAAGGATTAGCAAGTGTACTTATACAGTAATGGTGATCAACGAGACCACTTATACTATAAAAAGAAACTAATATAATGATTTGATTTTTTTAAAGAAAAATCAATTAAAAATACTTATAAACACATCCTTAAAATCATGTAACTTCGTCACTGTCACAAAGAGGAATCAAAAGGACATAGAAAATGGCTTGAAATGTGTGGACAGAGAGAAATCACCCTACATGCGCAATATCTTCCTATTATGTAGGCCAACTCAATTATCACATTACATTTCTTCCCTCATGGTTCCCATCACCTTTCCAACAATGTGTTGCACAACCTCTTAAGTCTTGGTCAATATCTTCCTATTAACATCTCTTCAACATTGCTGTAAAACAAGAAGCATATCCATCTGAGAGAGGACTCATATAATTGATTCTTGTGAAGTGCATCAGTGTTTGCCACCAAAGTCACAGAAGGAGACCTTGTACTGTTAGCTTTTAATTCAGCTTATTCATCACTTTTAAGGTGATCTTACTTTCGTTTACAATTATGTTGATTAGATCTACTTTAACTACTCTGCCAATATATTACTTGATCATGTGTGATTATTTTTGTCTAAAAGAAACAGATCAAAACTGATCATGAGATATATTGAAGGCTTTTAACCGGGTGAAGTGCATCAGACCCCCTTATACTTTAGCGAAAGTGTACAACACCTCCCTATAGTTTAAAAACCCCCTGAGTTAGTCCTTGTAATTTTTCAAAAGTACACAACACCCCCTTACCGTTAAAAAATCAGTTAAATTTAACGGATAGTGTATTTCACAAGCGTTAAGTGAGATTTTTTTTGATTTTTAACGAATTTATTCATTAAATAATTATATGAATTGACCAAATTACCATTTTTTTTTTGGCCTAAACAAAAGAGGAAATGGCAAAAGAGATAAATGAAAAAAAAATGAGGGTATTTACATTTTTTTTATAAAATTCGTTAAATATGACATATTTTATAAGTGTAGGGGGGTGTTGTGCACTTTTAAAAAACATAGGGACTAGTTCAGAGAGTTTTTGAACTATAAGGGGGTGTTATGCACTTTCGCTAAAGTATAAAGGGGTTTGGTGCACTTCACCCGCTTTTAACCTTACTTTTTTAGATGAATGATCTCCAAGTTGGCTCGAAGCATATCTACCTTTTAGATTAATCTTTCTAAAAATCGTTTTTCTCAACTATCTTAAACAACACTTAAATAAATGTTTATGATACTATACTATTCTCAAAATAAAGCATCAGGAGTTAAAATAGACTATGTAATGTAGCATATATACTTTCCAAGATACTTGAGACAAATTAGATAGTTAAATAAAATATTCTCTAATTTTTTAATTTTTTCTCTATTATTTTAAAAGTCACTTGTTTTGTCCTTATTGTTTACACTTTTTTTAATTTCATTCCTATTGTTAAACAGTAACACGCTGATACACTATAGGTTGGCCCAACTCAGTCATCTCATAGTAAGGTTGGTACATCGCAGTTCTCCCTTTAACACCAACCAATCGATTGATCAAATGCATTGAGATTGGCGCATTAATGAACCAAACCAAATGATTGTTCTAGAATAGCTATTCCTCACAATTGCTCCTCTTTTCCACTAAATAGCATAAAGTAAGAAAGTGGCTATTCTTTTTCTTATCGAGTTGCTTCTCCGGGGGTTCAATAGTTTTTGAATTCAAGAGTTTTTTAGCATGCTTAATTCCAAAGTTTGTAAAAAATTTTAATTTAGTCTACAATATTTTCACTTTTTCTCAATTTAGTCCGTAGAGCTTCATATGCAAGTTATAAATTGAAATTCTAACCAGGGGCTACACTGAAACTTTTTATAAAAGTTGGAGACTGAGCTCGCCATATTTAAAACATTAGAGACAAAATTGAAAAAATGTATAAATATTAGGTATTAAATTAAAACTTTTTACAATTTTCGAGGATTAAACACGTCGCTTTTAAAATAATAAGGACGAAAGTGAAAAAAGTATAAACATTGAAAACCATTTGTGAAATTTACCTCAAAAAAAAAAAAAACCCTAGTTTATTATTTTGCCTTTTCTAAAGTAAAGAAATACTCATGAAGAGATTGGATAATTTCAATTTGCTGTAGCTTTTTTTTTCCCCTGTCAGGTCACGTAGTTCTTTGTTTCACTCAGTCATGCATACATACATACATGCATTATTGCATGCATATACGAATAGGTTACAAACCTTTATCTAAGTTATGTGAGTATATGAAATATTTTTCTTAAACTTAATCTCTTACTTGGATATTTAGCGACCGAGTAATTAGATTGATTAAAATTGAAATAGAACTCATATTACATTTCTATTAGCTTTTGGATGGGAAACATTAAATTTGAAACCTTTTTATTTGTTTAGTATGATAATGAAATTTTAGTATTATAATCGCATTGTACATACTTATAAAACATATAAATATTTTAGGTGGTGGCGTGAAAAGAGCTATGGCGATTCTTGAGACAATTTTCTGCAAGATTTTTGGGGTAATGAGCACCTTTTTGGAGAAAGTTGGAGGCGAAAAATTCACCAATTGCGTAGACTTCAACGACAATATGCACACCCTCGAGGAAGATTTGCAGGTATTGACAAGTAAAGCGTCAGTTGTCAGACATAGAGACAAAAGTGAAGAACATGGAGGCATTAATTAGGTAAGCAGAAGAGGACAACGGAAGTTGGAAATTGGTTGGAGAAGGTAGCAAAGTTCAAGAAAGACTTTGATGAAATGCAAGAACCTGGATTTTGCAAACCTCTGTCGCATGGTAGCCATGTGAAAAAATTGATTGAAGGTGTTGGAGAACTTGCAAAGCAATGCCAAACTTTTCATGAGCTGGTAAGTGATAGTAGTGAGACAAGGGGGTTTAGATTGTCCAGAACACCATTACCTGGTAAGACATTGAAGGAAGAATTGGATAAGATGTTAGCATGGTTAGAGGCAAAGTCTGACCATGTCCCGTGTATTGGTATTTACGGGATGGGAGGTGTTGGAAAGACGACTTTGGCGGAGTATGTTTGCATGTATCTTCAAGATAATTCTGGTGACATTCATGTTTATCGCCTCGCTGTCTCTCAGGATGTTGATATTAACAAATTGTTGCAGGACTTAGCCAAACAACTGAATTTAGATCTTTCAATAGATGATAATGTAGAGGAAAGGGCACGCATTCTTAATTGAAAACTGATAGAAAAGAAGAATATTGTACTCTTATTTGATGATGTATGGAAGTATTTTGATTTAAGCAAGATCGGAATTCCGCTTGGAATGGATGGATCGATGCAAGGTGATCATTACCAATCGGTTACTACCTGTGTGTAATCAGATGGGCTGCAATAAGTACATTGTAAAAGTACAACCTCTTTCCGAGGATGATGCCGGAAGCTATTTTCGGAGAAACTTGATTATGCGTATCAGCTTAGCCCAGAAGTAGAAGAGGTGGCCAAGATAATGGCAAAGAAGTGTGATGGGTAGCCACTTGCAATTATCACTTTGGCTAGAAGCATGAGTGGGGTGTATGACATTCATGAATAGAAGGATGCGTTAGAAGAACTAAAACAACCTTCCATAGAACAAAATGCTGTGAAAAGTGAGGTGTTTTCCGTACTCCAAAATAGTAACAATTGTTTAAGGGATTCAAGGTTGCAACAATAGTAACAATTTCTATCTTAATATTTTAGTTTTTGAGTAGTTACTACTTATACATTTAATAATGTAGGCGGTGACAATAAATGCCTCTGTGTATAGAGTTGATGTTTTCAAGGTCGCCCATAGTAAAGGAGAGGGTGATGGTATCTAGTACTTTGATTCAAAGGCTTCTGAGACGATAGTAAGTATTTATAGAGTGTATTACTTTTACTGTCGTTTAATTTTGTTAAATTTATATAATGTATATGTTAAGTTTAAGTTGTTAGTTTTAATTTAAAAGGTTATAAAAATTGAATTTCATAAGTCTCTTTTGTAATGTATAAGTGGTTAGGCTTATGTATTTCATTATGATTATGTTGAAGTGCTTGTGACGGACGACAAATCCTTTGGTTGTAAGTTGGAGGCCCATGATTGTGAATTTGGTTTATTTGTGGTTGTATGTTAGTTGTTGTGGCTATATAATTGTTATGCAGGTTATATTTTATGTTTGGGGCTCTATTACAGATGTTATAATGCCGAAATTTCATCGCGTCCCGACTTGGTTTTAGGTGGGGTCGAGTTGGGGCGTAACATTGAGTGGTATAAGAATATTAAATATTTATAAATGTTATTTTTGTAGTCACGATATGAGGAGATATTCCAACAACGTGAACTTGAGACGCAAGAAGTCCCCACGGCGCCACCCATTAATCCCGATGATATCTTCTACCAAGCTGTTGGTGGGGCGAAAAAAGTGCATGTCTATGGACTCGACTCGCAAGGAGTATGCATTGGTAGGGAAACACCCTCTATTCCCACTATCAACACTAGAGTTGGACTCTCGGAAGAAGAAGTTAACAGGCGAGTCATTGCCAGAACGGAGTCATTAAGGTAACAACTTGATGACCAAGGAAAGGAACAACAAGAGACGCAGCGACAAGTGAACGAAGCCATAGAACTTGTAAGGCATTTGCAGCAGGAGATTAATCAGCTAAAACACCCACAACATTAGCCCGAACAACATGATTAATGGTACATTTAGGATTTGGTTTTTTTGGACAATTTTAGCAACTAATTTCAAACAATATTTTAATATTTTTATGAATTTAAAAGATGCATTATGTCAATATTATTTTATATATTTAATTTTATGTTTTGTTGTGTAAATTTATTTTATTTTTAAATTTTTACATTTTATATTATTTTCAGAATAATTAATAATTATTAGGTTACAAAATAATCACATAAAATTAGCCACCGTTTTTCTACGGACAAATGGCTATGGATTTAGACAACGGATTGGCCACCGATATGTGGTGACAAATTACTACGGATTTGCTACGGCTTTGCTACGGACGTTAATAATTAATTAAAAAAATAAAAATTTTAGTTGGCTATGGATGAGATACGGATTTGCTACCGAATATGTGGCTACTGATATATCCGTAGCCGTGGGGTACGACCGATTTATGACTGAAACGGCTACGGATTTGCTACGGACATTAATAATTAATTAAAAAAATTAAAAATTTATTTGGCTACGGATGGCCTACGGATTGGCTACCGAATATGTGGCTACCAATATTTTACGGATATTAATCCGTAGCCATGGGTTACGGCCTATTTATGACCGAAACGGCAACGGATTGACTACGGACATTAATAATTAATTAAAAAAATAAAAAATTTATTTGGCTACAGATGGGCTACGGCTATTTTGCTACGAAAGTTTTAAAAAATAAATACAAATTAATTTCCAAAATTGGCTATAGATGGATTACAGAATATCAATTTGATTACGAGGCTATTTACTACGGACGGAAATCAGTAGCCTATCCGTCGTCCGTCCCAATTTGACTACCACTAGACTACGAAATTTTACGATCGCCTTAGTCTGTTTTTCTTGTAGTGAACAATAAAGATCACGAAATCCCAAGCCACCATTGTATTTTGGTTCAGACAAATCATCCCAATTAACCCAGTGTATGCTATTATTCCTATTACGACTCCACCAAAATTTAGCTGCCAAGGAAGAGATATAACTACATACATTCTTAGGAATAATGAATGTAGTCATAACAAAAGATGGCATCGCATGCAAAACATTTTTAATAAGAACTTCCTTACCACCATCCGACAGGAGAAGGCTTCTCCACTTTTGAAGTTTAGCTTCACACTTTTCTTTGACCCAGTGGATAGCATCCGATTTTTATTTTCCCCATTCAGTAGGGAGGCCAAGGTACTTCCCCAGTTTAGCATGCAGTATATTTGACTCTGAAAACATCAGCAACAACTCTTTTAATTCCACCTAACCTTCACGTGAAAACGAGGTCAAACAATCACTTGTTGACTCTCCTTTTCAACTCTAGTTAAGAGTATAGTTAAGATGAGTTAGATCTAGTCTTTTAAATATGCAGATTATCAAATTTGTATTTCTCGAGAAAAAGATTATGTAGTTAAGCTTCTCTGATTTTTCTTAGACGACTTGAACTGATGAGCACACTCATTAGAGAAGATTAGTTTTTTTTTTTTTTTTAAAAAAAAAAAAAGCCTGATCGACATATTAAATCACTTAAAATTAAGGGGTCTTATTTTATGCTACTCGTGGGGTGCTTCACCCTTTTCTATAGTAAGTATTTTTATATTAGATAATGTCTGGGGGAGCTATAAGGCCAATGATAAATTATTGGGAGGGGCATCTTAACTAAACAAATATACTAGTAGAAGAAATGTACTATTATATATCATTACTGATTAGGGGTAATAAACCTCATAAGGGTAAATAAACATTTGGTGCTACAAAAAAGTAAAAAGAGAAAAATATTTATTTATGGCGTAATATTCTACCACTTGGCAATGATAAATGCCTGACTTGCAGGGCGTCCCGACTTTCAGGACACCCCGAGCAGATCCATCCTGTTCTTACTCTATATTTTGGGTAAGGTAGGAGGGAAGCCATCTATGTTCTCATCAACGATGTTAAAAAATACAATTGCAAGATTATAAACCATGAGTTTCAAAACCGCTATATAAAATCGTTAGCTATTCTAAATCCGACTGAATTTAGGATGAAAAATTATGGTTGGCAATTACTCATATGATATGTTTAAATTTTTAGATTTATATTGTTCGTAACTTGTTTTTTCCTAGAAAAGGGAACCCCATCACTGCCATTGCCACCGCGCCTTCCCTGCCCCTAGCAAAATGTCATTGATATACTGATCTTTACAGCAACACGTAATGTTACAAGTAGTGGCTTACACTACTGGAACGTTACACATTTCGAGAATCGATTTTGAAACTTTTCTCACTTAAAGTAAGAGTTACGTACTCTACTACTTTCTTCATCTCATATTGTCTTTTCTAGAACGGTCTGGAACACCTCCTAAGGAAGTTGCCTGTTACGAAAACAACGTGTGAAAGGTCACTTCCAGATGGTTCTTGATTATATGGCAGAGGTAATTAGATAAAAATAGAGCAAACTTTAATAATTTAAGGAAGAAAATTGAGCAAGAACGACTTGGGATTAAATTATGCCCAACAAGATCATCTAGATCTGTTCCATTAAATAAATAAATTTGTCATAAATCTGTCACACTGCAACTGGCCCATTAAGTCAAAAACAGAGAGATAATCATAATATACTTGATATGAACCTTGGAAGAAAGTGACAACACCTTCCATAAGAAGACCTCCTTAACAACATTGCTTCAATACAGGCAGTTTCATCTGAGGAATCATATAATTCTTGCGAAGTGCATTCAATTAGTCTTCCAGCAAAACCACAGAAGGAATTAATCCTAATTGTGTTTGACTTTCAGCTTGATCATCACATACGGGTACGTAATCGCACTTTCTTTTACATTACATTAATTATTGTAGAGATGATTTTGCAATCTCTGGTTTATCATATCGAACGCCTTGGATTTTAGTTTTAGATTGTGATGAGAATTCTCTCAAATAACAGTAACAGAAAGGTTAATATACTACATTTTTCACGTTTAAGATATAGGACCAAAGTGTTATAACCCTCAAATATAAGAAACCATTAAATATTATATCCTTGGTAATAGGTATTATATTCGCTTCGTTTTGAATAAATCTCCCTATTTTCTCAAAATTCAGGAGAAACATCAAGATTTACTGACATTTTCCTAAATTCCTTCAGGTAATTCCTAGTAAAAAATTTTAAACCTTGTCAAATTCTTAATTTTTACTATGATTACCAGTAGTGATCAGATGTATAGTTATTCAATTGCTGCATACTTTCATGAAATTTCTTTTTACTAATCGCGATACTTCTATTATAAGATTTTTACACATCGTCGTGATCATCTGGTTAACACAGACAAACTTATTTACTATTTTGTGACGCAATCTAGGCTCCGTTTGTTTGCCGTAAAATATTTTCCCATAAAATATTTTTCTAATTTTTTAACGTTTGGTGACATTGAAAAATTGATCAACTAGAAAATATTTTTCAGTCAATAATTATGGTTGCTTTTGCTTAATTTTTCGGTGTTTGGTAACACCGAATAATTAGTCAATTGTAAAATGTTTTCTGATCAACAATTGCGGCTAGTATAAAATTAAAAAAAATATTTTTATGTCCTTTAAAAGAAGAAAATATTTTACGGTACTCATTGTATATTCAAATTTTTTTATGTCATTTGAAAGAAGAAAATATTTTACGGAACTCATTGTATATTTAAATACTAGAAAATATTTTTCAATATTTTATTTTTCAGAAAAATATCTTCTCCCAATAAGTTATTTTACGACAAACAAACGGAGCCCTAATATAACTAGAAATCCATGCCTAGAGTGAAATTGTACCTACGCCTTGGGTTCAAAGTTTTTAGTAATTCTGATAATGCCCTCTAAGTTCAACCAATTATGATCATGCCACTTCCCCTAACAAAATTGTTAAACTTCTGCCACTACGCATTTACTCAAGTGGTATGGTTCTTGCTTAGTGTGCGAGAGATCTCGAGATCGATTATGATAGGTGTGACATCATTTGTATGTGATATAATATTAGTTTAACCATCCCTTTAAATAATTTAAAAAAAAAAAAAACTTAACCTTTCCCATACAGTATAACCTCTTTAAATTAATAGCGTTGGAACTATTAAATTCTACTAATTTAGTGATATATCAACTTATCAATAAATTAATAAATTGATAAATATTAATTTATACAGATATTTTTAGTATTTTTAAGCCAATGTAATAAGGCAAGTAGAAAAGTCTAATAAGAATAAAAAATAAGAATCTAATTTAGTATGATTAGAACAAGTACAGTGATTTTGAGGGTAGAAAAAATTATTGACAATATGATAAGGCGTTCTCAAGATGAATTTGATATTGAAGTTGATGATGATACACAACCTTTGGAACCAATGTCACTCAAGAAATCACTTAGAGCATCAAAGACAGTCTAAATTTTTTTGTTGCAATACGAGAAAACAACCCTAGAACTTTTAGATGAATTGCACACAATTAAAGATGAGATTCAACTAAATTTGAAGTTCGACAAGAGACAAGTTACTCTTGATTCATATTTTGATAAAACTTCATATTCAATTTATTTTGTCTTTTTTAGCTAATTATTAATTTATTGGGTCGATAAAATACAAAGAAATATTCTAAATGTATTATCTTATAATATTATCAAAATTATTAATTTTTATATTAATTCTAAATCGGGATCGAATAATTTTTTTATTTAAAAAAAATTATTAATTTATCAAATATTAATTTAAAGAAATTCTACTATACTTCTAGAACCACTTCCCCCGTCATCAGCACCATTGTCCTCAACAAACTCATTTGTGCTCCCAACAATGCCTTTTCTCAAGTGGCCCCATAGACATCTCAAGCCTCTTACCCACCATTATCGCAACCACCTAGTTACCATCAATATTTACTACCATCACTCAAAATTCATTACCATTCACTGCGAGTAAATCCTTTCTCCTTTGTACAGTATCACTTAAACACATACATATAATATGAAACATGTAAGGACCAAAATTGGGCTCAGACCCATAGCCTACCGCGACAGATCACGTACTTAATCCCATTCAACACATAATAGTAGGGCTAAGCTCATGTGTGGCCTAGTAGCTCCCAGGCTACCTCTATGATAGGCTAACTCCAATCCTAAGATCCATAGGTAAACCCGGATTGCAACACCACCACGTGTGGTAAACAACAATGAATTTGAAAAGGACTTCTACCGGATCGTTAGGATAGCTCTACCGGACTACCATGAGAATAAATTACTGACTTGAGCGTTGGAATGTCTTTGACCAACACTATACGGATGTGAATTTACATCGTTCACTTGTTTTCTAACTTTATAGATTTTTGGTATTCAATCAATTCATAATTATAAATTTTGACGTCTACAAAACACCTCTAAACTTCCTTAGAAATCATCACCAACAAAGTTTATAACACAACTCACATACATAAATTTGAATTTGGCCTCAGCGCAAATCCAGTTATTTACCATATTACCAATTTGATCGAAGTGCGGGTGTACTACAACTCGAACGAACAAGAGACGGTCGAATCTGGGTAGACTTACTCAGCAACCACCACGATCCGCATCATCTCGACTCTATTAGTATCCATGACATTTAAGCCAATTGGACTGAGCTTTAGTCAATATGACTCAACTTTCCCATGTATCATAAGTTTCGAGAGTAAATTGATTGCCGCCCTCTGTATTTTATTCGAAAAATTAATTTACCCCCTGTAATTTTAAAATAGGCTTATTACTCCTTTGTATTTTTTCGATTAAGGTGACACATCCAAAATCTCTTATTCTATTAACAAACGTTACCAAATTAGTTAATTGATTGTTATACCCTTATATAAAGTTAAAATCGAAAAAACACAGGAGGGTAATGAGTCTCTTTTAAAATTACAGAGAGTGAATGAGTATTTAGGGCAAAACACAGGGGGGCGGCAAACAATTTACTAAAAGGGTATTTTTGTCCAACAAAGAATTTATTTAAACCAAAAGTTTAAAACATCGCATTTTAAGCATCGTGTGTGTTGCAATTGCTGTTAAGTTAGATGATTTTTTTAACGAAGGAGGGCGTTCAACTATACTCTGAAAATCACAAACGAATAATGAGCCTCTTTTAAAAAGACAAGAAATAAATGAGTATTTCAATCAAAACATAAAGGGGCGACAAATAATTTATTCTAAATTTCGCCTATGTATCCCTTTCCATCCAACTCAAGGATGACAGTGTTGTATAGACTAGGGGCTAGACTAACTCGTCCAAGCCTAATTATCCACGTTATAGGGCTGTTGGTACTTGCTGATAATCACCGTACCTATGGGATATGAGAAACGTAAATCTGGTAATATTTTTGTAATATCTGTTGATATGAGAATTCCAGACTTGATATTGATTCTAATTTTGTGTGATCCAATGTCACTATGTACAAAAGGCGTATCCCTAATCCTAGAAAAGTATATTTTACACAGATCATTCCAGATATCTATCAAGTTCTTTATCAACCATCTATGGTTATCCTTTACAGCATTTCGATCATCCACTCTTTCAACAATATCTTTTTTGTTTTTTGGGGATAATTTGGAAAAATATTCCCACTCAATCAACCCACGAAATATAGATCGAATTAGCCATTACCCACTGACATTGGATGAGATCCGTTGGCATCCCTTCGTTAACCTGACAGTTAAATGTGAACTAAAACCTTGGGATACAGCGACCCGAAAAAATTTAAATTTTCAAGAGAAAAAAAAGGAGTGGGTGAACTTTCATCCATATCTTTATTTTGCCTTATCTTATACACTTTCTTTTTTTATTTTTGCATCATTGACTTGAGCATAAGAGTTTCTTTTATAACTGAAACCACTAGTGTCCAAAGTTCACTTCACTCTCTATGAATTCTAATTTGCAGGTTGCAATGCCTACCTTATTTGAATCAAGGATTCTAGTGTTCAAGAAATTGATTATGAATTTTACAATCTTAATGTCGAACATCAAACTCACTTTTCTCTGCCTTTCTTGCCTTTTCTTTGTCATTGTTTGGTCCCAACAAGTACAAGAGATTCATTGTTGGCTTCTTGTTTATTGGTTTATGACTGCACCCTTAGGGAGTGGAGTACAATATTGGTAGCATTGCCGCAAGTGATACCACACACTAAGTGGTTTGATTACGTTTTCAAATCTTGAATTTTGGAGTTTAGATTCATATTTAGAAAAAATCAATAATTAATGTCAAAAAGGGGAGTTTTAAAACTTATAGAAAAATTATAATGACTCAGTCAATTACTAACATGTCCAAATACTGACTTGTAAATACATTAACCCTAATCAATTAACTCAATTTTTTTTTAAAAATCATATAAATAATAGTAGTAAATCCAAGCCATCATAAATTGAATATAATCTCATACAGAACCAATATACAATGTGATGTCACAAAAATATTTTCAATCGAACTCCACCACAATAAAATTTTAAGGGATGAGGGACATTTTATGATTCTTAAACTTGGATCATGGTCCCATTCTCGTATTACTTTTAGCTTTCTTTAACATGTAAAGAGGCTAGATAGTATTTATTTACTTAATTTTTGGGTCCATGGAGACTCAATCTAGGCAATAATTTGTTAAGCATAACTATGTTCTTTCTTTGAAAGGTATTTATCACTTTTAACTTTATTTAACCTTGAAAGAGAGAGAGAGGTTCTTTCTTTGAAATGTATTTATCACTTTTAACTTTATTTAACCTTGAAAGAGAGAGAGAAAGAGAGAGAGTGAGAGAGAGAGAGAGAAATTGAAGAGACTAGACAAAATAAATTATACTTTTAGGCCTTAGTTTCAATCTAGGTAAGAACTTATTAATTGCAGTACTTTAGGTTGTTCCAAAGTAGGGAAAGAAAATCACTACTTTAAATTTATTACTTTTATCTTTTTTTAAAGTGAAAAAAATTCTGAAGAGATTGGATAATTTAAATTTAGTTTAGCTTTATTTTTCTATTAGTTCAAGTATTTTCTTTGTTTCACTAAGTCATACATACATATATTCATTATTCCATGTATATATGTATAGATTAAAAACCTTTTTTTCTAATTTATGTTAGTAAATGAAATATATTTCTTAAACCTTTTAGATGCATAGTAAGCCACCTAGTATTTAGTTTGATTAAAATTAAAATAGAACTCATATTTCAGTTCTGCTAGTTTTTGGATGGGACATATTAAGTTTGAAATCTTTTTTTTTTTTTTGTGATGATGATGAAGTGTTGGTATTGCCACGTAGGTGGTGGCATGAAAGGAGCAATGCCGCAATGGCAATTCTTGAGATAATTTTCTGTAAGATTTTTGGGGTTATAAGCACCATTTTGGAAAAATTTGGAGGGGAAAAAATCACCAATTGCATTGCCTTCAACGACAATATGCACACCCTCGAGGAGAATTTGCAAATATTGACAAGCAAAGCGTCTGACATAGAGACAAAGGTGAGGAACGTGGAGCTATTAGGTAAGAAGAAGAGGACAATAGAAGTCGGAAACTGGTTGGAGAAGGTCGCAAAGTTGAAGAAAGATTTCGATGAAATACAAGAAGTTGGATTTTGCGAACCTCTAATGCATGGAAGTCATGTAAAAAAATTGATTGAAGGTGTTGCAGAACTTACTAAGCAATGTCAAACTTTTCATGAGCTCGAAATTGATGGTGGACAGACAAGTGAGCTGCGATTGTTCCCAACAAGATTACACAGTAAGACATTGATGGAAAAATCGGATAAGATGTTGGAATGGTTAGAGGCAAAGGCTGGCGAAGTCCCGTGTACTGGTATTTACGGGATAGGAGGTGTTGGAAAGATAACTTTGGCGAAGAACATTTGCATGTATCTTCAAGATAAACCTGATAATATTCATGTTTATTGCCTCACTGTCTCCCAAGAGGTTGATATTAATAAATTGCAGAAGGACTTAGCCAAACAACTGAATTTAGATATTCCAAAAGAGGATGATGTAGAGGAAAGGGCAAGCATTCTTAATCGAGTAGTGATAGAAAAGAAGAATGTTGTACTCTTATTCAATGATGTACGGAATATTTTGATTTAAGCAAGATTGGAATTCCGCTTGGAGTGAATGGATGCAAGGTAATCATGACCAGTCGGCTACTACATGTGTGTAATCAGATGGGATGTAATAAGTATATTGTAAAATTACAACCTCTTTCAGAGGAAGATGCTTGGGAACTATTTTTGGAGAAACTTGATTGTGCATATGAGCTTAGTCCAGAAGTGGAAGAGGTGGCCAAGATAATGGCAAAAAAGTGCGATGGGTTGCCACTTGCAATTATCACTTTGGCTAGAGCATGAATGGGGTATATGACATTCATGAATGGAAGGATGCGTTAGAAGAACTAAAACAATCTTCCACATAATAAAATGATATAAAAAGCGAGGTGTTGCCAGTGCTCCAAAATAGTTACTATCGTTTGAAGGATTCAAGGTTGTAACATTGTTTCTTGTATTGTTTTTTATACCCTGAAGACTATGAAATCCAAGAGATTAATTGATAACCAAATTCATTTATGAGGGACTGATGCGTCAAAGGGACAGCAGAGCCTCAGAATTTGATCAAGGCCATACAATACTTAGTAGATTGGTAAACGCTTGTTTATTGGAAAATGTTGTAGACTATAAGGGAAAACAATTGGTGAAAATGCATGATTTGCTAAGAGAGATGGCAGTGGAAATTACAAGAAATAATCCTAGACGTGAGTTGGTTAAAGTTCACTTTGAGCCTTTGGTCAAAAGAAAACAAAAAGCAATGGAAAATGAAGAAAAGTATTTGGTTGCAAAGTTAGGCACACACAATTTTGGGTTGATTTCACACTACATGTGGGAAGACTTTTTGTGCAAGATGAGCCTATAAATAGAGGCTCGTTCTTCACTATTTGAGCATCACCAAAACATTCCAAATTAGAGAGAAAACATAAGCTTTATCTTGAGTATTTTTCTTCCTCTTTTGTTGTTCTATATTTGTGAGTGAGAGTTAGTTTCTTCTATTATTTGAGAGAGTGATATTGTTCTCTCCTTATATTAGAGAGAAGGTTATTGTAAAATACTCTACATCATAGTGAAATCCTCCATTACTTGCCCGTAGTTTTTTACTCGATTTGTAAGAGGGTTTTCCACGTAAATCTTGTGTCTCTACTTTCTCTGTTCTCATTCATATTTTAGCTGCGTGATACTACTTGTCCCCGACCATTCCGCTGCGCCAATACCCAATAGTGGTATCAGAGCCACTGGTTACGGGTCACTGGTATACATACGGGGTTACTATTCACAGTTACTATTAACGTATATGGTATATACTATTCACCTATACGGTATCAACACTATTCTCATATACGGTTTTGGAACTATTCACGTATACGGTACTATTCACGTAAATAGTACTATTCATAGTGAAATAGTGGAAGCCGATTCAAGTTACGAAGCAGATCGTCGTAAATACTATGGCGGCAAAATTTGAAATTGAGAAGTTCAACGGGAGAAATTTTTCCCTATGAAAATTGAAGATGAAAGTAATCTTGAGAAATGAGAATTACTTGGCAGCAATTGGAGATAGACCAGCGGAGGTGACAGACGACAAGTGGAAAGAGATGGATGACAACGCTATGGCTAATCTGCACATAGCATTGGCAGATTCGGTATTGTCAAGCATTGAGGAAAAGAAATCAGCGAAAGAAATTTGGGATGCGCTGACCAAACTGTATGAGGTCAAGTTACTTCACAACAAGATTTTTTTGAAGAGGAGACTCTACACCCTTCGGATGAGTGAGTCCACATCAGTGACAGATCACATCAATACCTTAAATACGCTATTCTCTCAATTGACTGCAATTGGGCATAAAATAGCAGAGCTTGAACGTGTAGAAATTCTACTTCAAAGTATACCTGATTCGTATGATCAACTCATCATTAGTTACATTAATAATGTTCTTTCAGATTTTGTTATTTTTGATGATGTTGCAGCCGCTGTTCTGGAAGAAGAATCTAGGCGCAAAAATAAGGAAGACAGAATCGAAAGTTCACAACAAGCAGAGACATTATCAATGGTGAGAGGTAGATCAACGGAACGTGGCTTTAGTGAGAGCAACAACCATGGTAGATCAAAATCAATGAGTAAAAAAAATATCAAATGCTACAATTGTGGCAAGAAAGGGCATTTCAAGAAGGATTGTTGGAGCAACAAAAAGAATCCCGAGGTGACAAATTCTCAGGGATGTGTGGCGACTGCACCAGATGATGGACATATTTTATACAGCGAAGCAACAACTGTATCAAAAGGCAGCAAGGAGCTCACTGATGCTTGGATAATGGATTCGGGAGCAATATGGCATATGACCTCTCGTAGAGAATGGTTCCACACTTATGAACCTGCCTCTGGAGGATCTGTGTACATGGGTAATGATCATGCCTTGGACATTGCTGGCATCAGTACCGTCAAAATTAAAATGTATGATGGTACGATTCGCACCATCCAAGGGGTACGACACGTGAAGGGCTTGAAGAAGAACCTATTGTCCATTGGACAATTGGATGACCTTGGCTGCAAGACCCATATCGAAGATGGGATCATGAAGGTCGTCAAAGGAGCGCTTGTGGTGATCAAGGAGGAAAAGATCGGGGTAAATTTATACATGCTTTTGGGAGATACGTTGCAGGAGACAGATGTATCAATTGCATCAGCCGGTCAAGAAGAATCAACTATAATGTGGCATCGCATATTGGGCCACATGACAGAACGAGGCTTGAAGATTCTCGTTGAATGTAATCTCCTACCCGGGCTCAAGACGGTAAACTTACCTTTCTGTGAGCACTGTGTTACCAGTAAGCAGCATAGATTGAAATTTGAGAGATCTACTGCCAGAAGCAAACACATTCTAGACTTGATCTATTCAGACGTTTGGGAATCACCGGTTTTGTCCCTAGGAGGAGCCAAATACTTTGTGTCATTTATTGATGATTACTCTAGGAGACTATGGGTATATCCAATCAAGAATAATTCAGATGTGTTTCCAATATTAAAAACATTCAAAGCACTGGTGGAACTTGAATCCGGGAAAAGAATCAAGTGTTTGAGGACGGACAATGGAGGAGAATACACTTACGGGAGCTTCCTGGCATTTTGCAAGCAAGAAGGTATTCAGAGGCAGTTTACTGTCGCACATACACCTCAGCAAAATGGTGTAGTAGAGCGGATGAATAGAACTCTTCTTGAAAGAATGAGAGCTATGTTGGAAACTGCAGGTCTAGCCAAATCATTTTGGGCAGAAGCAGCTAGAACTGCCTGTTACGTGATAAACCGGTCACCGTCAACTGCAATTGGGTTGAAGATACCAATGGAAATGTGGACCGAAAAACCTGCAGATTATTTTACCTTGCACATATTTGGGTGTCCGGCATATGTAATGTATGGTTTCCAAGAAAGAACAAAGCTGGATCCAAAATTCAAGAAATGTGTATTCTTGAGAAATGCTGATGGTGTTAAGGGGTATCACCTGTGGGATTCCACTACCCACAAGGTTGTCATCAGCAGAGATGTGATATTTGCAGAAGATAAATTGCAAAGTGAAGACGACAGCAACACTTCAAAGGAGATTACTACAATACAAATTGAAGATAAGTCAGAACAAGTAGATGTTTCTTTTGAAGCTGCACCGGAGCACGAGGAACAAGAACCAGATGATGCTGAGGTTACAGAAGTCCGACGTTCATTGCATCAGACAACAAGACCAACTTGGCATTCAGATTTTGTCATGGCGAGCAATGCTGCATATTGTCTTCTAACGGAGGATGGAGAGCCATCTACCTTTCACGAGGCTATAAAAAGCCCCGATGTTGCTCTCTGGATGACAGCAATGCAGGAAGAAATTGAAGTTTTACATAGAAACAAGACGTGGGAGCTTGTTCCACTACCACCTGGACGGAAAGCCATTAGTAACAAATGGGTCTACAAGATCAAGCGAGATGGTAATGACCAAGTGGAGCGATACTGTGCAAGACTGGTGGTGAAAGGATATGCTCAGAAAGAAGGAATTGACTTCAACGAGATATTTTCTCTTGTGGTAAGACTTATAACTATTAAAGTAGTCTTGGCCATGTGTGCTGTGTTAGACTTACATCTAGAAGAATTAGATGTAAAGATGGCTTTTCTTCATGGTGAGCTTGAAGAAGAGATTTACATGCTTCAACCATAAGGTTTTGTTGAGAAAGGAAAAGAAAACTTGGTTTACAGGTTGACCAAATCTCTGTACGGTTTAAAGCCGGCGCCAAGGTGTTAGTACAAGAGATTTGATTCCTTCGTGATTAGCCTCGGGTACAACAGACTCAATTCAGACCATTGTACGTACTACAAGAGGTTTGGCGATGATGATTTTATCATTCTGCTGTTGTACGTGGACGATATGCTAGTAGCAGGTCCCAACAAAGATCGGGTCCAAGAACTGAAGGCACAATTGGCTGGGGAGTTTGATATGAAGGAATTGGGACCAGCAAACAAGATTTTAGGGATGCAAATTCATCGAGACAGAGAAGGCAGGAAGATATGGATTTCCCAGAAGAATTACTTGAAGAAAATCTTGCGGCGCTTCAATATGCAAGATTGTAAGGAAATCTCGACCCCGCTTCTTGTCAATTACAAATTATCCTCAAGTATGTGCCCTAGCACTGAAGCGGACAGGATAGAAATGTCTCGAGTACCGTATGCATCAGCAGTGGGAAGTCTCATGTTCGCTATGATATGTACGAGACCAGATATTGCTCAAGCAGTTGGTGCAGTCAGTCGGTTCATGGCGAATCCTGGTAGAGAGCATTGGAATGCTATTAAGAGGATCCTAAGATACATCAAAGGGACCTCGGATGTTGCATTATGTTTTGAAGGATCAGAATTTACTGTCAAGGGTTTTGTTGATTCGGATTTTGCAGGTGATACCGATAAACGGAAGTCCACTACAAGCTATGTGTTTACAGTTGCAGGTGGCGTGGTAAGCTGGATATCTAAATTACAGATTGTTATGGCCCTATCTACAACAGAGGTTGAATACATGGCAGCTACACAAGCCTGTAAAGAAGTAATCTAGATTAAACGGTTAATGGAAGAGCTCGGGCACAAACAAGAGAAAATTCTCTTATTTTGTGATAGTCAGAGTGCCTTGCACATTGCAAGGAATCCAGCATTTCATTCCAGGACGAAACACATAGGTGTTCAATATCACTTTGTTCGAGAAGTAGTGGAGGAAGAGAGTGTGGATATGCAGAAGATTCACACCAACGAGAACCTAGCAGATGTCATGACAAAGCCAATTAACGTTGACAAGTTTGTTTGGAGTAGATCCTCCTTTGGCCTAGCAAAGACGTAAGCAACATGGAATTGACAAGTATGGAGAGATTTAAAGATCATCCAAAGTGGGCTTTAGGTGGGAGAATGTGAGTTGGTTAAAGCTCACTTTGAGCCTTTGGTCAAAAGAAAACAAAAAGCAATGGAAAATGAAGAAAAATATTTGGTTGCAAAGTTAGGCACACACAATTTTGGGTTGATTTCACACTACATGTAGGAAGACTTTTTGTGCAAGATGAACTTATAAATAGAGGCTCATTCTTCACCATTTGAGCATCACCAAAACATTCCAAATTAGAGAGAAAACATAAGCTTTCTCTTGAATATTTTTTTTCCTCTTTTGTTGTTCTATATTTGTGAGTGAGAGTTAGTTTCGTCTATTATTTGAGAGAGTGATATTGTTCTCTCCTTATATTAGAGAGAATGTTATTGTAAAATACTCCACATCATAGTAAAATCCTCCATTACTTGCCCGTGGTTTTTCCCTCGATTTGTAAGAGGGTTTTCCACGTAAATCTTGTGTCTCTACTTTCTCTGTTCTCATTCATATTTTAGCTGCGTGATACTGCTTGTCTCCGACCATTCCGCTGCGCCGATACCCATCACTAGATTCATGACAAAAGCTGGACTTCAATTGCCTGAACTACCACGTGAGCAAGAATGAAAAGAGGATCTAGAAAGGGTTTCCTTAATGAAAAATAATTTATGTGAAATTCCCGAAAGCACATCCCCCAAATGTCCTCGACTCTCAACTCTGATCTTGACAAATAATCCTTTGAAGTTTATTCCAAATCTTTTCTTTGCTCATATGCATGGCTTACGAGTTCTCAATTTGTAAGATGTTATCATTGAGAAGTCACCAGACTCCATATCAGAGTTAGAGAATCTCACTGCATTGTTGCTCGGGGGTTGTAAAAAACTCTATTACGTGCCATCATTGAGAAAACTCAAGGCACTAATGGAGTTGGACATCAGTAGGACTAAAATTGAAGTACCCGATGGCATAGAATATTTGGTTAAACTCAAATGCTTGAATCTGAAGGAGACGAAAAACCTAATGGACTTTCAGGTCTTGAGCGCCTGTTACTCCCATTCCACATAAAAGTACAAGTAGAAGAAGTGGAGAGATTGAAACTGCTAGAAGAATTTAAGGGTTGGGTTGATGACATGTTCAATTCTAAACGGTTCAATAAATCTCCCCCACTCAGTTTCTATAATATTATAGTAGGTGGTAATAGTAAAAAGTTTAATCCTGGCTTCTTTCATAAACGTGAGATCAGATTAAAGGGATATGCCTTTAAAACAAGTGGAGATGTGCATTTGGTGCCACAGAACATTCAGTACATAGATATTAAGGGATGTAAGGGCTTGAGCGACTGCTTGTTGGATTTTATCTCATTGATGTACCTTAAAGAATGCAATATTCAAAAGTGTCACGAAATAGAAAGCATTATGAGGATCTCCACTAGTTCCAATGATGAAAGAGCGCTGCAGAATCTCAAGATGTCGAATAAAAATTTTCATTGGCTGGTTCAAATGGGAAGAAGGAGCTCTTACACTTCCTCCAAGTGGCACATTTTCCTTTCTTAAAGAGTTGAGGATTTCTGAATGTAAAAAAATAAAGATTTTGTTCCCACAAAACTTACTCGCAAAGAACTTTCGAAACCTCGAGGCAATTGAAGTCTCATTTTGTCGTCAAATGAAGGAGCTAATCGCTGACGATGAAGAAGAAAACGAGGGTGGGGTTTCAACTTCAAGTAGCAGCAACAACAACAAATACAAAAATATTGTCGCTTTCCCAAAGTTGGCAAGAATCACGTTGTCTTATATGCCAAAATTGGAGAGCATCTATAAGGGAGCAATTAAGTGTTCTGATTCTATTGAGAGGATCGATATAAGTGAATGTCCGAAGATTAAGAGACTGCCTTTCTTTAATCCCTCTATAGATGAAAAACCAACTCTTCCCTTCCCAATGTTAAAATATTTGTGGCTAAGTGATTTGCCAGAAGTGAAGAGCATATGCAACAAAATCATGATTTGTGATTCCATCAAGGATATCACAGTGAATGGGTGTAGACAGTTGAGTCGGTTGCCTCTCTTTCTTTCCCTCATTGATGGACAACCATCTCCTCCTCCGTCTCTTAAAACGATCAACATAAAAGAAGAAGAAAGAGAATGGTGGGAATCATTGGAGTGGGATCATCCCAACTCCAACAATGTCCTTCGCCCTTTTCTCAAATACCTTTGAGAGCAAATTGTGGTGACATTCTTATTCGACACATAGGTATGCTTTTGTAGCTTTTTCTATGAAAAATGTTCTAATTAACATATTTTAAGATTTAGATATTTTGTTTGTTTGACTTGCTGAATTTGCATTGATGACAGCCAACAGACAAAGAAATTCACCAGAAGTTCTTATTCATGAAAAAATATGTTTTTATTTCTGCACATTACAAGATCGAAACAAGGCCTGAGAGACATATATTTAATGTTTATCTATTCATAGATGTTAGAATGATATTCTAGACTTCGAAATAGGATCAATTGGATTAATAAAATGAATGTACAATAATTTATGTTGGTTATACTCTGAAATGCCGTGATAATTACAGGATTTGGAAAAACAGTTTTTTTGTGAAAGTGGAACATGGCTCAACTTCATCTCTTTATTGTGTTTCCTTAGGTTAAATTTGATAGATTTAGGGGTAAACTATAATTACAGGAAAGTTCGGCTTATCTCTACTCTATATTATCTCATTTAGATATCATCTACTTAAATTTGTTCTTGCTGAAATTTTGTTTAATTATTTCTTCCCAATTTCCTACTAATTTGTGGAAATCGCAAATTTGATATATCTTGGATTATGATCTTGCATTCACTTGCCTTATTGTTGATAATCCTTGATAAACAATGTTTACATGTTGCTATAAGCATTGTTGTTGCTTGTTATCCTATTGAAATTGCAACCAATTGCGAATTTGAATATTCTTGAAAAAGAATTACATACTTTGTCTCGCTGCAGCTTTTCGGTGATCAACATATCAATGTACAATCTTTCAAAATTTCCATATATTTCTTAAAAACAATTTCGGAATGCGATCTTTTACTAAAAATTTGTCTATAAAGCAAACATTTATAAGTTTGGATAGCCTTATTTATGTTTCTGAAACTAGGCTATTTTGAAGTATTCTTAAGTTTCTTTTGCGTAACTTGACTTTAATGTAAGTTTTATTATATAGAGATAAGGTCTAGACTTGGGTCTTAGACGACGGGGATTAATAGTTGATAGTTTGTGTTCGTCTCCATCTTCATGGAGGTACATCTTCTATTATAGATATTTTATTGCTTAATTAGTCATAGCTTATACTCTCTATTCTTCAATGGGAGCTACTAGCTAGGTTTACATCCAAACAAAACTATATGGTACTAATTAACTTTGTATATGTTTATCTATGGAAAGTGACGGAGTAGAAATTCATTTCACTATCGAATGACTCTTTTTATATGAATTATTTAAATATTATTTGAACTGTTTATGGTGGCATGTTGAGATTGATGCATTGGATTTTTAATTCATTGGACTATTGATATTGTACAGCTAAGGATCGAAGGGAGGTTTGAAGAATTTGATTGTAAAGAGAGGAGATGAATGATTGGTTCGTCAGAGCAAGCGCTAACAATTATAGTTTCTTGTTGAGTATTCTCTTATACGTTTTTTTCGACTATAAACCTTAAAAGCTTCAGTTACACTTGTGTTCTTTCTAAGGATTAGTAAGCACATTTTGTTCTCTTCTTTCGTTCATCATTTGCAGATATGTTGTGTTTTTGTTTGAGTGTTATTTGTTTGTTGTTCTTGTCTATTATATATTTGATTTATGTAATGTAGGTTAATTTAGTTTTTTAAACTCTAGTATTTTTTTATCGGCTTTGGAGGACTTACTTTGGATGCTATATTGAAATGTTATGTTGAAATTCTATTTATTATTGTCTCTCCATTAGTTTCCATTACAAAATTTCAGCTGCAAGGCTTGCAACTATAGTGAGATGCGGAATAAATTAGATGCAGTTTTATTCAAGTTACTTTTTTAGCTGTACGCATCTACAGGAGAGTGAAGATGCAAAGAGTCTTGTGAATTTTAAAGGTAGATATATCTTTTCTCCCCACCATCCGCTCAATCGGGAATGAATTTACTCATGTCGTTATACCATCAGGAGTAAAATTTAACAATTGTTAATTGTTGATACAGTTATAATAAAATGACATAGATAGGACATTTTGCCACTTCTCAAATTGCAAATGGAGAATTTTTTTTAAAAAAATAGAGTTTACAAAGTTTTCTGTCATGGTGTTATGAAATCAGAAATACCAATAAATGACTCTCTGATAATGAAGTCTATCAAGAATGTATTTGTGCCTTCGAGCCCACGCTTTTCCTCAATCATAGTGCTTTCTCCCTTCCTAACAGACTTATCTCATTTTCCTAATTATTTAGTCTTTGAGTATTACTATATATCATTAATCATTAACAACACTTTATCATTACTTATATGGACTTTGAGTTAGCATGTTAAGATCACAAACTTATCTATTTTTTCCCCTTGTTTGAGGATACCAAATAAATAACAATATAGGAGGTGATAGATTAATGATAAAAATAGGATGATATATATAGTATTTTTATTCGCTTTCGTGGTCACTATATGTCTTACTTTATAAATATCCGATTTGATGCTTCATATATAACATCCCTTGTACTCAAGAGCGGACCTGCGTGTGTAATTGTGTATGCATAGGTCTACACTCACAAAATAATGACATGTCTAAGTGGTTAAAAGACACATTTTAAATCACTTGAGAGCCATCAATGTAGGTTCAATCCTTAAGTCCGCCACTACTTGAACAAGGAACATAGTAAACTATGATGATGAATCTAGCATTATTCACCATTTATCGAAACCCTAATAGCGTATAAAACAACATAGTCATAACAGTGATGCTATAAGTAAATATTTTTTTATTACCGGACCTGAAGGCATATGCGGGGACGGATTTACGGTGTGCCAAGCAGCGGCCCTGGCCCCCTCAACGTACAAAAAAAAAAAAAAAAAAAATATATGTATATATATATATATATATATATATATATATTAATAGAATTTTTTAAACAAATCAGATTTGACCCTCTCAATAAATATTTAAAAAATAATTAAAAAAATTGAAAAAAATAGGGTTGATTTGGAGGTTAGTCACAAATAGCATTATGTTAATGATTTGGGGTTCAAGTTACCATAATGCATTCTTCTTTTTTTTTTTGTAGTTTTAGCTATGGATAAAAAAATTAATATCTAAAAAATATGAATTTTAATTAGATTCAAACTCATAACATCTAATATGTTTAAACTAATTAATATTCAAAAATATGCTCATAATGATTATTTTACTTACCAAATCTTTAAAAGTACCGTAATATGAAACCATAACTAAATTATCTTTAATGAAATTATAAAAAAATTTAAAACTGTAAAAATTGAGTCTCTTTGTACAAAAAAAAAAAAGACCCTCCCAATGTTAGATTTCTAACTTTGTCCCTGAACATATGACCTAACCTAAAAGTGGCATAGTCCAAGTTATTTAATTACAAAAGTTACTAGGACTAATCACAAGAAAAGTAACTTCTAGACTAATGAATTCATGACGTAAATAAGTCTCCAATTTATGTTCAAAAGTTATCTTATATGTTAATGACTAACAAGTGATAGGTTACAGAAAAGAACGGTTCAAAAAAATGGAAGCGTGTAAAAGTGAATATCATAGATTATGTTGTCTTTCCAACTTTCTCAAGTGAGAAATCACCAAATTATTACAATGATCAATTGAGTTGCTACTTATCTAATATATCAATGGAGAAATTTTCTCAAAATAGACCACCAAGGGAAATTCATATATTTAAGTACCCCACAAGTAATGCAGTAGGAACTATAATATTTAAGGTTCCAGCTTGATTCAGTCAAACAGAGAAAAGCTAATCACAAAGTGGTAAAACTTCAGATTTTTCTTTATTTTTATTATTGGCTTGAAGAAAGTATATGATTGAGTTCCTAGAGAAGTTCTGTGGAGGGTGTTAGAGAAAAAATGTGTGTGTGTAGCATACATTAAGGTGATAAAAGATATGTACGATGAAGCGATAACTAGCGTAAGAACGAGGGGAGGAGAGTTTAGTCTTTTTTCGATTACAATAGGACTACATCAATGATTTACCTTGAACCCATACATTTTCGCACTAGTTATAGATAAACTCACTAGTCAAATCCAAAATGTAGTACCGTGGTGCATGTTATTTGCAGATGATATTGTTTTGATAGATGAGTCTAGAGAATGTGTAAATACTAAACTAGAATTATGGAGATCTACTTTAGAATCTAAGGGCTTTAAGCTAAGCAGATCAAATACATAATATATGGAATGTATCTTTAGCAAAAATAAGTTGATAAATGCGATAGATGTAAGATTACACTCAGAAAGAATACAAGAAAAAAAGAGGTTTAGATACTTAAGCTCTATGGTTCAACAAGATGGGGAGATAAATGCGGACGTTGATTATAGAATCAAAGTAGGATGGACGAAGTAGAGAAATACGTCAGGAATCTTGTGTGATCGAAAAATATCACTTAATCTAAAAGGGAAGTTCTATAAGATAACTATTAGGCTTGCTATGTTATATGGTTCGGAGTGTTGGACGGTGAAATATTAACATGTTCATAAAATGTGGATGGTTGATATGAGAATGTTGAGATGGATGTGTGGCAAAACTATGAAGGATAAGATTAGGAACGATGTGATATGTGAAAGAGTAGGAGTGGCCCCGATTGAGGATAAGATGAGGGAAAATCGTCTGAGATGGTTTAGCCACGTAAGGAGACGACCTGTTGAGACGCCTGTTAGAAAGTGCGAAAGTTTAGAAATGATACCCTAGAAGAGAGGTAGAGATAAACTTAAGATTACTTGGACGGAAACAATTAGACAAGATCTCGTATGTATAGATCTCATAGAGAAGATGACTCTCAACAGGAAAGAATTGCGTCGCAAAATCTATATAACCGATCACACCTTATAAGACAAGATTTAATTTAATTTGATTTGGTTTAATTTTGTCTTTCAGTACCTCACCAAAGCTACATAGAGAACCCACTAGAATGTTTCCAGAAACTTCCTACACCACATTTGATCTTGAAAATTTATTGTTATGTTCTATAGAGGGTCCGATGAAAGATGAATGGTCCCAGAGTTTTAAGAAAATGACAAGATGGTCTTTCGCCTTGACACATCATTCATTTTTTTGAGTCAATAGTACTCTTCAAAATAATTAAGCCTCCCTTCAATAATATATATATATATATATATATATATATACAAGGGGCATTATGGCATAATTAAAAAGGGAAAGAGATTATACTTACTACAGAGTAGCAGAGGTAACTATACTTGCAGCAACAGTTCGATGTGTCTATGGGAAGCTAAAGAATTCGAGCGTGGTAATATCAAATATGGTGGGGCCAACAGATCAAATGGCTTTGGTTGGCCATCCAATTAAGGGGATTTATTTTTATCTATGCGTCCCACAAGTAACTTGTATAAATTTAAGCTTATTCATATTGAAAATTTCTTATCTTAATAAAAAAAATGTTATTTTTCTGCATGAGTTTTAGTTAAATCTCAAACTCGCTTATAATGTTCAGTTTTTTCCACATCTTCCCATCACATCAAACTCTGTCAATCAACCTTATGTTGAAGGGCACCTTTGTTTTTTTATTATTTAAACAAAAGAAAAGCAAAAAGAAAAAAATAATAGAAGAATTAATTTAATAAAATTATTTAATAAAAAGGTCTACAATCAAAGAGAAAATAATAAAATATTTACTATAAAAGAATAAAGAAAAAAAAATTAAAAAGCAGCTTATTATACAAAGTTCTCTTTATGCGCGAGATTAGAGGAAACAAAAATTATATTCACTTTAAGATCTACCCCTTAAACCTATATGTCTATATGTGTGTGTATATATATATACACACATAACCGGCACTTTTTTTTTTTTCCAAAGAGCCAACCTTTTCAAAACATACCAAAGAAGATAAAACCAACTTATTGTACAAAATTAGTTTATGAACGATAGTAGAAAAAAATATAAGATTCACTTTGAAAACCTTTTTCAAATTTATATATATATATCTATACATCTCTAAGTGAATCCGATGTTTTTTCTCCTCAAGTCCAAAGTAATAATTTTTTTGCAACAAGCTAAATTTTAAACACATAAAAATTAAATAAAAAATAGGCAATAAAACATAACTAAATATAAAGCTCAATAAAAAATAAAAAGACCAAAATATCATTTAGACTTGAGACTTTCTTTGATAGAATATAGTGTCATTGGAGAATCTGGGCAAAATTAAAATCTCATAGGGGAATTTGGAGTTTGGGTTAAAACTCATGGGGGAGATCACATTTTTTCAATTTCTTAGTAATCAAGAACTTCTCCCCAACATGACCTGCGCAAACTAAATTCTTGGGACGCTGTATAGAGACATTTTTTAAATTTCAATTGATTTAAACATTCGAAAAATTGCTCAATATGCAGAGTCTTGTGGCATGGATACCGAGTTACAAGGGGAAGTTGACACTTGCTATTGGAACTG
This sequence comes from Ehretia macrophylla, assembly GCA_037974665.1. Classification (NCBI taxonomy): domain Eukaryota; kingdom Viridiplantae; phylum Streptophyta; class Magnoliopsida; order Boraginales; family Ehretiaceae; genus Ehretia; species Ehretia macrophylla. The sequence continues at coordinate 26,438,714 of CM075772.1, forward strand.
AAAAGGACTTCATTGGTTCAAATAAGTTCACGTTGTGCATTGAGAATGCCTTCGAGATGATTTTCAAAGAGTATATGCGGAAAGGTTTTAACTTAATTCTTTAACTTTTTTTTTTCTTTTGGAAATTGTTAGAGAAGGTTCATAATTGCATAGGAAACTAACTTTTCATAAATTTACTACCATACATGAGAGGATTTGGAAATGATAATAGCTTATTTCTCGTGGCAGCCAAATAAAAATGGAAGCAGTCATGGGGTTACGAGCATAGTCATGGGACGTTGTCAGCAATTGCTTCAATTTGGTAACAATGATGATATTACAAGACAAGCATACAATTAAGAAAGAGATAAAAGGACTCCAAGATAGTAAAGAATACTATTCTGGTTTGCAAGTTTGTAATGTTATTTCGGATTAGATATTGTAATGGTTTTGTGACATACAAGTTGAATGATATCGATCATCGTGAAAAATACAAGTTGAATGATGGTGAACAATACAACGGAGCCACAAAAGAAAGGAACATAATCAAAGGGAAATGTAGCTTCCTGTTCCACCAGTTCTTCATGAAGCTCCTCGAGCAACCGAAATTTCCTTAAACCCATGTCCCAAACCATTCAGAGCAAAAATGGTCAAATCATCATCAGAGATTGGGGAATCAACAAGTGCCAATCCGTTGACCTCCGTTGACCACCACCCTCACATATTCCCCTTCCTTCAAACATCAGAATTTGCAACCTATACACTCTACCTAACCGACCCTTAGCCCTATTTCTGGCTTTGCAGATGGTTCATCTTCACTATCTGCAAAAGAATCATCTCCAGCTGCCCCAGCCAGAGATGTTTCTCCTGTTTCGCCGAAGGAACCTCCAGCCCCTTCACCTCCGGTGAGTGATTTACCTTGTTCCTCTGAGATTCCGTCTAGAGTTGAAGTTGTTAAGCTTGCTGCTTGGTCTAGCTTTTTCGAGAGCAAAGTTAAGGAACTCATCTAGTTGGAATTTCATGAGCCCAAAATTGTTGATGGCGAAATTGTAGTCTCTCCCCCACCTTACGTCAAGGATATCGAAGCTGAGGCCTAGAAGAACAGTCTTGTAAGGCAGTTCATAGATAAGTCCCCGTCCCTTTGGCATATTAGGACAACAGTTGAAAACCAATGGAAAAAATATGGCAAAGTGGAGGTTCTTTCTACAGAAGCTGGGTTGTCCAACTTCAAATTGGAGAGTAACGATGCTTGTGAGAAAATTCTTGAGCAGCTGTGGCACGTGAAACACAGGCCACTACTTCTGAGAAGATGGTCCCCCAACATCCAACCTCTTCAGTGTAAGATTGATCGAATACCTCTTTGGATCAAACTTAAGAATGTCCCAACTGAGTACTGGACCCGGGAGGGGCTCAGCTATCTTGCTAGTGCAGTCGGTAAACCTATACAAATGGATGCCACTACCCAATCTCATAGAAAATTGGGTTATGCTCGTGTCAGCGTTGAAGCGAAGGTGGGGGATAAATTCCCTGACTCTTTCAAATTGGAAATCTCAAAGAATGTTTTCATTAGAATTTCTGTTGAGTATGATTGGATACCTTCATCCTGTTCTAAATGCAAATGTTTTAGGCACACTGAGAATTCGTGCAAGGCCAAGTTTGATTGGGCTCCAAAACCACCAGTGGAGAACATAGCAGAAAAACCTATCACTGTTACTAACTCTCCTGAGAACAAGGATTGGCAACAAGTTGAACCTAAGAAGAGTAAAGGAAAGGCTATTCAACAAGATTCTAATCCTTCCTCTAGCTCCAACAGATATGCGGTGCTGGACTCTTTGGATAATTGGATCCATTGGATAGTAATCTAATTGATTCTGCGACTAAGTTCCTGGATGAAGCCAGTCAGGGCAACAAACTACCGCTAGGTAACTCAACTGCATCCCCTAGTTCTTCAATTAAGCATCTTTCTACCACTGATCCTACTATTGTGGATGTTAGTGAAGGTTCTATGGTGAATGGGCCTGCCCCATTTGAGCCCGACCCTACATCCCAATAGTTTTTATGAAGATTTTAATTTGGAACACTCGTGGACTGAATAAAAGAGTGAGACAGCAACATCTTACTGTCTTTTTGAGAAATAACCAAGTGACTCTATGTGGACTTTTGGAGACCAAGGTTAAAGCTAAACATGCTCCTAGCATTCTCTCTAATATTTGCAGGAACTGGAGAATGATCAGTAATTATGATTCTAATCCTAGTGGAAGAATTTGGGTGGTATGGGATCCCAATAAAATTTTTGTCTCAAAGAAGCACTGCATAGATCAAGCTATACCTTGCTCTGTTCATATTCTGGGTACTAATGCTGAGTTTGATTTCTCTTTCATTTATGCTCATAATGAGAAGCATAGTAGAAGATACCTATGGAAAAGTCTCTGTGACTGGAATGATGCTGGATCTAACAAACCTTGGGGTGTTGTCGGTGATTTTAATTAGATCCTTTCTACTAGTGAGCGCCTCAACTGCTCTTCTGTTGGATCAGGCTCTGCTGATTTTAACAACTGCCTTGTTCACAATGACTTCGCCTATCAACATGCAATTGGTCCTTCTTTCTCTTGGACTAACGGCAGTTCTGGTCCATCTCTTAGAGCAAACCTGATTGATAGACTCTGTACAAACATTGAGTGGTGCACTATGTTTCCGAACTCGAGAGTTGAGCTCCTCGCCCCTTGCTCCTCCGATCATTGTCCACTGTTTATCTCTCCTTCAGTCCAGGTTCATTCCGGCCCTAAACCTTTTAAATTTTCAATGCTTGGACTGATCACCCTCTCTTCTACGATGTTGTTCGTAATGTCTGGAGTAAGCAGGTTGATGGATCCCCTATGTTTAGACTTGTGTCTAAACTTCGCAAGTTTAAATATGCTTTAAGAGACTTTAACAACAGGTACTTTGCTAGAACCCCCTCGCGGCTTCAAGATCTTCGCAAAGAGCTTGCAAATGTCCAATCTTTGCATCTCAATGGTAATGGCTCCCAAGCTGACAAAGCCAAAGAACATGTTATCCTTACAGAAATAAATGAGTTGACTGATATTGAGGAAAGATTTCTTCGCCAAAAATCTCGTATTACTTGGCTCAAGTGTGAGCAATAAAATTTTGGTGCAAGTTAAAAGAAGACAAAAAGCAATGGGAAATGAAGAAAAATTTTTAGTTGTAAAGTTAGGCACACACAATTTTGGGTTGATTTCACACTACATGTGAGAAGACTTTTGGTGCAAGATGAGTCTATAAATAGAGGCTCATTCTTCACCATTTGAGCATCACCAAAACTTTCCAAGTTAGAGAGAAAACATAAGCTTTCTCTTGAGTATTTTTCTTCATCTTTTGTTGTTCTATATTTGTGAGTGAGAGTTAGTTTCTCCTATTATTTGAGAGAGTGATATTGTTCTCTCCTTATATTAGAGAGAAGGTTATTGTAAAATACTCCACATCATAGTGAAATCCTCCATTACTTGCCCGTGGTTTTTTCCTCGATTTGTTTGAGGGTTTTCCACGTAAATCTTGTGTCTCTACTTTCTCTGTTCTCATTCATATTTTAGCTACGTGATACTGCTTGTCCCCGACCATTCCGCTGCGCCGATACCCAATAGTGGTATCAGAGCCATTGGTTACGGGTCACTAGTATACATACGGGTTACTGTTCACAATTACTATTCATACATACGGTATAGTACTATTCACCTATACGGTATCGACACTATTTTTCGTATACGATTTTGGTACTATTCACGTATACGGTACTATTCACGTAAATACTACTATTCACAGTGAAATAGTGGGAGCCGATTCAAGTTACAAAGCAGATCGTTATTAATACTATGGCGGCAAAATTTGAAATCGAGAAGTTTAACGTAAATTTTTCCCTATGGAAATTGAAGATGAAAGCAATCTTGAGAAAGGAGAATTGCTTGGCAGCAATTGGAGACAGACCAGCGGAGGTGACGGACGACAAGTGGAAAGAGATGGATGACAACGCTATGGCTAATCTACACCTGGCATTGGCAGATTTGGTATTGTCAAACGTTGAGGAAAAGAAGTCAGCAAAAGAAATTTGGGATGCGCTGACTAAACTGTATGAGGTCAAGTCACTTCACAACAAGATTTTCTTGAAGAGGAGACTCTACACCTTTCGGATGAGTGAGTCCACATCAGTGACAGATCACATCAATACCTTAAATACGTTGTTCTCTCAATTGACTGCAATTGGGCATAAAATAGCGGAGCTTGAACGTGCAAAAATTCTACTTCAAAGTATACCTGATTCGTATGATCAACTCATCATTAGTTACACTAACAATGTTCTTTCAGATTTTGTTATTTTTGATGATGTTGCAGCCGCTATTCTAGAAGAGGAATTTAGGCGCAAAAGTAAGGAAGACAGAATCGAAAGTTCACAACAAGCAGAGGCATTATCAATGGTGAGAGGTAGATCAACGAAACGTGGCTCCAGTGGGAGCAACAACTATGGTATATCAAAATCAAGGAGTAGAAAAAATATCAAATGCTACAACTGTGGCAAGAAATGGCACTTCAAGAAGGATTGTTGGAGCAACAAAAAGAATCCCGAGGTAACAAATTCTCAGGGATGTGTGGCGACTGCACCAGATGATAGAAATATTTTATACAGCGAAGCAGCAACTGTATCAAAAGGCAGAAAGGAGCTCACTGATGCTTGGATAATGGATTCGGGAGCAATATGGCATATGACCTCTCGTAGAGAATGGTTCCACACCTATGAACCTGTCTCTGGAGGATCTGTGTAGATGGGTAATGATCATGCCTTGGACATTGCTGGCATCAGTACTGTCAAAATTAAAATGTATGATGGTACCATTCGCACCATTCAAAGGGTACGACACGTAAAGGGCTTGAAGAAGAACCTATTGTCCATTGGACAATTGGATGGCCTTGGCTGCAAAACCCATATCGAGGATGGGATCACGAAGGTCGTCAAATGAGCGCTTATGGTGATCAAGGTAGAAAAGATCGGGGTAAATTTATACATGCTTTTGGGAGATACGTTGCAGGAGGCAGATGTATCAGTTGTATCAGCCGGTCAAGAAAAATCAACTATAATGTGGCATCGCAGATTGGGCCACATGACAGAACGAGGCTTGAAGATTCTTGCTGAACGTAATCTCTTACCCGGGCTCAAGACGGTTAACTTACCTTTCTGTGAGCACTGTGTTACCAGTAAGCAGCATAGATTGAAATTTGGGAGATCTACTGCCAGAAGCAAACACATTCTAGACTTGATCCATTCAGACGTTTGGGAATCACCGATTTTGTCCTTAGGAGGAGCCAAATACTTTGTATCATTTATTGATAATTACTCTAGGAGACTGTGGGTGTATCCAATCAAGAACAAGTCAGATGTGTTTCCAATATTCAAAACTTTCAAAGCGCTGGTGGAACTTGAATCCGAAAAAAGGATCAAGTGTTTGAGGACGAACAACGAAGGAGAATACACTGACGGGAGCTTCTTGGCATTTTGCAAGCAAGAGGGTATTCAGAGGCAATTTACTGTTGCACATACACCTCAGCAAAATGGTGTAGCAGAGCAGATGAACAGAACTCTTCTTGAAAGAATGAGAGCTATGTTAGAAACTGCAGGTCTAGCCAAATCATTTTGGGCAGAAGCAGCTAGAACTGCCTGTTACGTGATAAACCGGTCACCGTCAACTGCAATTGGGTTGAAGACACCAATGGAAATGTTGACCGGAAAACCCGCAGATTATTCTACTTTGCACATATTTGGGTGTCCGGCATATGTGATGTATGGTTCCCAAGAAAGAACAAAGCTGGATCCAAAATCCAGGAAATGTGTGTTCTTGGGAAATGCTGATGGTGTTAAATGGTATCGCCTGTGGGATTCTACTGTCCACAAGGTTGTCATCAGCAGAGATGTGATATTTGCAGAAGATAAACTACAAAGTGAAGACGACAGCAACACTTCAAAGGAGACTACTACAATACAAATTGAAAATAAGTCAGAACAAGGAGATGCTTCTTTTGAAGCTGCACCGGAGCACGATGAACAAGAACCAGATGATGCTGAGGTTATAGAAGTTCGACGTTCATTGCGTCAGACAACAAGACCAACTTGGCATTCAGATTTTGTCATGGCGAGCAATGCTGCATATTGTCTTCTAACGGATGATGGAGAGCCATATACCTTTCACGAGGCTATAAAAAGCCACGATGTTGCCCTGTGGATGATAGCAATGCAGGAAGAAATTGAAGCTCTACATAGAAACAAGACGTGGGAGCTTGTTCCACTACCACCTGGACGGAAAGCCATTAGTAACAAATGGGTCTACAAGATCAAGGGAGATAGTAATGACCAAGTGGAGCGATATCGTGCAAGACTGGTAGTGAAAGGATATGCTCAGAAAGAAGGAATTGACTTCAACGAGATATTTTCTCCTGTGGTAAGACTTACAACTATCAGAGTAGTCTTGGCCATGTGTGCTGTGTTAGACTTACATCTAGAACAGTTAGATGTAAAGACGGCTTTTCTTCATGGTGAGCTTGAAGAAGAGATTTACATGTTTCAACCAGAAGGTTTTGTTGAAAAAGAAAAAGAAAACTTGGTTTGCAGGTTGACCAAATCTCTATACGGTTTAAAGCAGGCGCCAAGGTGTTAGTACAAGAGATTTGATTCATTCGTGATTAGCCTCAGGTACAACAGACTCAATTCAGATCATTGTACGTACTACAAGAGGTTTGGCGATGATGATTTTATCATTCTGCTGTTGTACGTGGACGACATGCTGGTAGCAGGTCCCAGTAAAGATCGGGTCCAAGAACTGAAGGCACAGTTAGCTGGGGAATTTGATATGAAGGATTTGGGACCAGCAAACAAGATTTTAGGGATGCAAATTCACCGAGATAGAGAAGGCAAGAAGGTATGGATTTTCTAGAAGAATTATTTGAAGAAAATCTTGCGGCGCTTCAATATGCAAGATTGTAAGGAAATCTCGACCCCGCTTCCTGTCAATTACAAATTATCCTCAAGTATGTGCCCTAGCACTGAAGCGGAGAGGATAGAAATGTCTCGAGTACCGTATGTATCAGCAATGGGAAGTCTCATGTTCGCTATGATATGTACGAGACCAGATATTGCTCAAACAGTTGGTATGGTCAGTCGGTTCATGGCGAATCCTGGTAGAGAGCATTGGAATGTTGTTAAGAGGATCCTAAGATACATCAAAGGGACCTTGGATGTTGCATTATGTTTTGAAGGATCAGAATTTACTGTCAAGGGTTTTGTTGATTCTGATTTTGCGGGTGATACCGATAAACAGAAGTCCACTACAAGTTATGTGTTTACAGTTGCAGGGGGCGTGGTAAGCTGGATATCTAAATTAAAAACTGTTGTGGCCCTATCTACAACATAGGCTGAATACATGGCAGCTACACAAGCCTGTAAAGAAGCAATCTGGATTAAACGGTTAATGGAGGAGCTTGGGCACAAACAAGATAAAATTCCCTTGTTTTGTGACAATCAGAGTGCCTTGCACATTGCAAGGAATCCAGCATTTCATTACAGGACGAAACACATAGGTGTTCAATATCACTTTGTTCGAGAAGTAGTGGAGGAAGGGAGTGTGGATATGCAGAAGATTCACACCAACGAGAACCTAGCAGATGTCATGACAAAGTCAATCAACGTTGACAAGTTTGTTTGGAGTAGATCCTCCTTTGGCCTAGCAAAGATGTAAGCAACATGGAATTGGCAAGTATGGAGAGATTTGAAGTGTCACCAAAATTTTTAGTGGGAGAATGTGAGCAATAAAATTTTGGTACAAGTCAAAAGAAGACAAAAAACAATGGGAAATGAAGAAAAATCTTTGGTTGCAAAGTTAGGCACACACAATTTTGGGTTGATTTCACACTACATGTGGGAAGACTTTTGGTGCAAGATAAGCCTATAAATAGAGGCTCATTCTTCACCATTTGAGCATCACCAAAACTTTCCAAGTTAGAGAGAAAACATAAGCTTTCTCTTGAGTATTTTTCTTCCTCTTTTGTTGTTCTATATTTGTGAGTGAGAGTTAGTTTCTCCTATTATTTGAGAGAGTGATATTGTTCTCTCCTTATATTAGAAAGAAGGTTATTGTAAAATACTCCACATCATAGTGAAATCCTCCATTACTTGCCCGTGGTTTTTCCCTCGATTTGTTTAAGGGTTTTCCATGTAAATCTTGTGTCTCTACTTTCTCTGTTCTCATTCATATTTTAGCTACGTCATACTGCTTGTCCCCGACCATTCCGCTGCGCGGATACCCAACATTAAGGAGGGTGATACTAATTCCAGCTTTTTTCACAAGGTTGTCAAAAGTAATGCTAGCCGAAATTATATCAGAAAACTTAATTGCAGTGATGGCTCTATTGCTACTGATCCTGTTGACATTCAGAATGCTTTACTTGGCCATTTCAAATCTATCTTGGGTTCTCAACCTTTACGGCCAAGACCATCAGTTAATGATCTCGGGAGGATTCTTGGTAATGGTCTCAGCAGTGATAGTGCAAATGCTTTGATCTCTAACATTTCTCCCTCGGAGATCAAACATACTATTTTTTCTATGGATAACAACAAGAGCCCAGGACCGAATAGTTTTAATGCTTGTTTTTATAAGAAAGCCTGGGAGATTGTTGGTAGTGATGTTATTGCAGCGGTCTCTTCTTTTTTTAGATCCGGGAAAATCCTCAAAGAGCTCAACTGCACCATTCTTACACTGGTTCCCAAGATTGACAATCCAAGCTCAGCTAGTGACTTCAGGCCAATTGCTTGTTGCAATGTAATCTACAAATGCATTACAAAGATTATGGCCAACCGAATGAAATTTGTTCTTGATGATTTGGTTTCCCCGTACCAATCTGCCTTTGTCTTGGGAAGAAATATTTCTGACAACATCTTAATTGCTCAAGATATTGTTCTTGGTTATAACAGGAAGAATGGAGTTGCAAGATGTGCGTTAAAGCTTGATATTCATAAAGCTTTCGATACAATCAACTGGGATTTCATTACTCACTGTCTTCACACTATGAACTTCCCCAATGTTTTTATCGATTGGATTCGAGAATGCATTACCACCCCAACTTTCTCAATTGCTTACAATGGTTCATTGGTGGGATTCTTTAAAGGAGTTTGTGGTATTAGACAAGGGGACCCTTTATCCCCATACTTGTTTGTTTTGGCAATGGAAGTTTTCTGTGAGCTGTCAAAGACAACTAATGAGGTAAAGTCACATTTGGTAGTTTTACATTTTGGTGAGTCAAAAGAAGACAACAAAAGAAGAAATAAAATAACACAAAAGCAATGTAAAAAGAAAGAAAAGTTTGTGCAGCAAACTTTGTTAGGCGCATGCAATTGCAAATTGGTTTCACACTGTAGCTATAAAGACTTTTGGTGTAGAATGAGCCTATAAATAAAGGCTCATTCTTTACCATTTGAGCATCACCAAAACATTCCAAATCAGAGAGAAAAATAAGTTTTTTCTTGAGTATTTTTCTTCTTCTTTTGTTGTTCTATATTTGTGAGTGAGAGTTAGTTTCTCCTATTATTTGAGAGAATGATATTGTTCTCTCCTTATATTAGAGAGAAGGTTATTGTAAAATACTCCACATTATAGTGAAATCCTCCATTACTTGCCTGTGGTTTTTTCCTCGATTTGTTTGAGGGTTTTTCACGTAAATCTTATGTCTCTACTTTCTCTGTCTCATTCATATTTTAGCTGCGTGATACTGTTTGTCCCTGACTATTCCTCTGCGATGATACCCAACAGTGATATCAAAGCCACTGGTTACGGGTCATTGGTATACATATGGGGTTACTATTCATGTATACGGTATATTATTATTCACATATACGGTATCGATACTATTCCCGTATGCAGTTTTAGTACTATTCACGTATACGGTACTATTCACATAAATAGTACTATTCACAGTGAAATAGTGGGAGCCGGTTCAAGTTACGAAGCAGATCGTCGTCAATACTATGACGGCAAAATTTGAAATTGAGAAGTTCAACGGGAGAAATTTTTTCCTATGGAATTTGAAGATGAAGGGAATCTTCAGAAATGAGAATTGTTTGGTAGCAATTGGAGACAGACCAACGGAGGTGACAGACGATAAGTGGAAAGAGATGGATGACAACGCTATGGCTAATCTGCACCTGACATTGGCAGATTCGGTATTATTAAGCGCTGAGGAAAAGAAGTCAGCAAAAAAAAATTAGGAGACGCTGGCCAAACTATATGAACTCAAGTCACTTCATAATAAGATTTTCTTGAAGAGGAGATTCTACACCCTTCGGATAAGTGAGTCCACATCGGTGACATATCATATCAATACCTTAATACGCTATTCTCTCAATTGACTGCAATTGGGCATAAAATAGCAGAGCTTGAACGTGCAGAAATTCTACTTCAAAGTATACATGATTTGTATGATCAACTCATCATTAGTTACACTAACAATGTTCTTTCAGATTTTGTTATTTTTGATGATGTTGCAGCCGCTGTTCTGGAAGAGAAATCTAGGCGCAAAAGTAAGGAAGACAGAATCAAAAGTTCACAACAAGCAGAGGCATTATCAATGGTGAGAGGTGGATCAACGGAACGTGGCTCTAGTGGGAGCAACAACTATGGTAGATCGAAATCAAGGAGTAGAAAGAATATTAAATGCTACAACTGTGGCAAGAAAGGGCATTTCAAAAAGGATTGTCGGAGCAACAAAAAGAATTTCTAGGTGACAAATTCTCAGGGATGTGTGGCGACTGCACCAGATGATGGAGATATTTTATACAATGAAGCAGCAACTGTATCAAAAGGCATAAAGGAGCTCACTGATGCTTGGATAATGGATTCGGGAGTAACATGACATATGACCTCTCCTAGAGAATGGTTCTACACTTATGAACCTGCCTTTGGAGGATCTGTGTACATGGGTAATGGTCATGCCTTAGAGATTGCTGGCATCGGTACTATCAAAATTAAAATGTATGATGGTACCATTCGCACCATTCAAGGGGTACGACATGTGAAAGGCTTGAAGAAGAACCTATTGTCCATTGGACAATTAGATGACCTTGGCTGCAAGACCCATATCGAGGATGGGATCATGAAGGTCGTCAAAGGAGCGCTTGTGCTGATCAAGGCAGAAAAGATCGGGGTAAATCTATACATGCTTTTGGGAGATACGTTGCAGGAGGCAGATGTATTAGTTGCATCAGCTGGTCAAGAAGAATCAACTATAATGTGGCATCGCAGATTGGGCTACATAACAGAACGAGGCTTGAAGATTCTCGTTGTACTTAATCTCCTACCTGGGCTCAAGACGGTAAACTTACCTTTTTGTGAGCACTGTGTTACCAGTAAGCAACATAGATTGAAATTTGGGAGATCTACTGCCAGAAGAAAACACATTCTAGACTTGATCCATTCAGACGTTTGGGAATCACCGGTTTTGTCCCTAAGAGAAGCCAAATACTTTGTATCATTTATTGATGATTACTCTAGGAAACTGTGGGTGTATCCAATCAAGAACAAGTCAGATGTGTTTCCAATATTCAAAACATTCAAAGTGCTGGTAGAACTTGAATCCGGGAAAAAGGATCAAGTGTTTGAGGACAGACAATGGAGAAGAATACACTGACGGGAGCTTCCTGGCATTTTGCAAGTAAGAGGGTATTCAGAGGTAATTTACTATTGCACATACACCTCAGCAAAATGGTATAGCAGAGCGGATGAATAGAACTTTTCTTGAAAGAATGAGAGCTATGTTGGAAACTGCAGGTCTAGCCAAATCATTTTGGGCAGAAGCAGCTAGAACTACCTGTTACGTGATAAATCAGTCACCGTCAACTGCAATTGGGTTGAAGACACCAATGAAAATGTGGACCGGAAAACCCGCAGATTATTCTACCTTGCACATATTTGGGTGTCCGACATATGTGATGTATGGTTCCAAAGAAAGAACAAAGCTAGATCCAAAATCCAGGAAATGTGTATTATTGGGAAATGCTGATGGTGTTAAATGGTATCGCCTGTGGGATTCTACTGTCCACAAGGTTGTCATCAGCAGAGATGTGATATTTGAAGAAGATAAACTGCAAAGTGAAGACGACAGCAACACTTCAAATGAGACTACTACAATACAAATTGAAGATAAGTCAGAACAAGGAGATGTTTCTTCTGAAGCTGCACCAGAGCACAAGGAACAAGAACCAGATGATGCTGAGGTTACAGAAGTCCGACGGTCATTGCGTCAAACAACAAGACCAACTTGGAATTCAAATTTTGTCATGGCAAGCAATGCTGCATACTATCTTCTAACGGAGGATGGAGAGCCATCTACCTTTCACGAGCCTATAAAAAGCCCTGATGTTGCTCTGTGGATGACAGCAATGCAGGAAGAAATTGAAGCTCTACATAGAAACAAGACGTGGGAGCTTGTTCCACTACCACCTAGACGGAAAGCCATTGGTAACAAATGGGTCTACAAGATCAAGCAAGATGGTAATGACCAAGTGGAGCGATATCATGCAAGACTGGTGGTGAAAGGATATGCTCAGAAAGAAGGAATTGACTTCAACGAGATATTTTCTCCTGTGGTAAGACTTACAACTATCAGAGTAGTCTTGGCCATGTGTGCTGTGTTAGACTTATATCTAGAACAGTTAGATGTAAAGACGGTTTTTCTTCATGGTAAGCTTGAAGAAGAGATTTACATGCTTCAACCAGAAGGTTTTGTTTAGAAAGGAAAAGAAAACTTGGTTTTCAGGTTGACCAAATCTCTGTACGGTTTAAAGCAGGCGCCAAGGTGTTGATACAAGAGATTTGATTCATTCGTGATTAGCCTCAGGTACAACAGACTCAATTCAGACCATTGTACGTACTACAAGAGGTTTGACGATGATGATTTTATCATTCTGCTGTTATACTTGGACGACATGCTGGTAGCAGGTCCCAGCAAAGATCGAGTCCAAGAACTGAAGGCACAGTTGGTTGGGGAGTTTGATATGAAAGATTTGAGACCAGCAAACAAGATTTTAGGGATGCAAATTCACCGAGATAGAGAAGGCAGGAAGGTATGGATTTCCCAAAAGAATTACTTGAAGAAAATCTTACGGCGCTTCAATATGCAAGATTGTAAGGAAATCTCGACCCCGCTTCCTGTCAATTACAAATTATCCTCAAGTATGTGCCCTAGCACTGAAGCGGAGAGGATAGAAATGTCTCGAGTACCGTATGCATCAGCAGTGGGAAGTCTCATGTTCGCTATGATATGCACCAGACCAGATATTGCTCAAGCAGTTGGTGTGGTTAGTCGGTTCATGACGAATCCTGGTAGAGAGCATTGGAATGCTTTTAAGAGGATCCTATGATACATCAAAGGGACCTCGGATGTTGCATTATGTTTTGAAGGATAAGAATTTACTGTCAAGGGTTTTGTTGATTCGGATTTTGCAAGTGATGCCGATAAACGGAAGTCCACTACACGCTATGTGTTTACAATTGCAGGCGGCTTGGTAAGCTGGATATCTAAATTACAGACTGTTGTGGCCCTATCTACAACAGAGGCTGAATACATGGCAGCTACACAAGCCTGTAAAGAAGCAATCTGGATTAAACGGTTAATGGAGGAGCTCGGGCACAAACAAGAGAAAATTCCCTTGTTTTGTGACAGTCAGAGTGCCTTGTACATTGCAAGGAATCCAGCATTTCATTCCAGGACGAAACACATAGGTGTTTAATATCACTTTGTTTAAGAAGTAGTGGAGGAAGGGAGTATGGATATGCAGAAAATTCACACCAAAGAGAACTTAGCAGATGTCATGACAAAGCCAATCAACGTTGACAAGTTTGTTTGGAGTAGATCCTCATTTGGCCTAGCAAAGACGTAAGCAACATGGAATTGGCAAGTATGGAGAGATTTGAAGATCATCCAATATGACTTTAAGTGGGAGAATGTGAGCTGTCCAAGACAACTAATGAGGTAAAGTCACATTTGGTAGCTTTACATTTTAGTGAGTCGAAAGAAGAAAACAAAAGAAGAAATAAAATAACACAAAAGCAAAGTAAAAATAAAAAAAGTTTGTGCAACAAACTTTGTTAGGCGCATGCAATTGCAAATTGGTTTCACACTGCAGGTGTGAAGACTTTTGGTATAGAATGAGCCTATAAATAGAGGCTCATTCTTTACCATTTGAGCATCACCAAAACATTCCAAATCAGAGAGAAAGATAAGCTTTCTCCTGAGTATTTTTCTTCCTCTTTTGTTGTTCTATATTTGAGAGTAAGAGTTAGTTTCTCCTATTATTTGAGAGAGTGATATTGTTCTCTCCTTATATTAGAGAGAATGTTATTGTAAAATACTCCACATCATAGTGAAATCCTCAATTACTTGCCCGTGGTTTTTCCCTTGATTTGTTTAAGGGTTTTCCATGTAAATCTTGTGTCTCTACTTTCTCTTTCTCATTCATATTTTACCTGCGTGATACTACTTGACCCTGACCATTCCGCTGCGACGATACCCAACATGTTCAACAGGCTTCTTCAAATTGGCATACTCAATCTGCAATTTAGGCATCATCCTAAATGTAAACATCTTGACATCAACCATTTAATGTTTGCAGATGATGTTCTTCTTTTTTCTAAGGCTGATCTCAACTCCGTCACTATTCTCTTGAGGGCTGTGAATATCTTCAAAGACTTATCAGGACTTTCTATCAATCCTAACAAATGTGAAGCTTATTTTGGAAGTTGCTCTGATCCGCTTATTGATCTTATTCTTAATGCTACTGGCTTCAAGAAAGGATCCCTTCCTGTTCGTTACCTGGGCATCCCTCTTATTTCAGGCAGACTTCATAAAAGTGACTGCAATAATCTCATCTCTCGGATCACTAAGCGTGTTGATTTTTGGGCATGCAAAAGTATTTTTTACACTGGCAAGCTCACTCTTATTAAGCACGTCTTCCATGCGATCTTCTCTTACTGGGGGAACACTTTCATTTTACCAAAGGGAATTATCAAAGAAATTGATAGCCTGTGCACCAAGTTCCTCTGGAAGGGTAACTCTATTTTTGTTGGTGGGGCGAAAGTTGCTTGGGAGCAAGTGTTTAAACCTCGCGATGAGGAAGGTCTGGGCATCAAGAATCTTGCTGTTACAAATCAGGCTGGTATTATCAGATACCTTTGGCAACTTCATACAATGCAGGATAATATATGGGTCAAATGGATTGAATCTAACTATATTAATGCCAATAGTATTTGGGATATCCAGATCCACAGAGATGCCCCGTGGGCCTAGAGAAAAATCTTGAAGGCTAGACAAATTGCATGTCATTTATTCTTCAAGAAAATCGGTAATGGGGCAAACACATTCTTCTAGACTGAAGCATGGCATCCTTTCGGCATTCTCAAGAATCATTTCGGCATCAACTTCCTTCGCCAACATGGTATTGAAGTTGATAACAGTAAAGTTTGTGATTTCATTTTGGATGGGAGATAGAATTGGCCTGACCATAGTGTCTTTGATGTCATCACTAATGGCTTGGGTGCTTTTAATCCTCCTGTTTCCATGGATGATCGTACAATTTAGACTCCAAACCCATCAAAAGGTTACTCCCTTCACTCTTCTTATGAGGCCAACCGTTCAAGAAACGACAAAGTTGACTGGTGGAAAATGGTTTGGTATAAAGGCTTAGTTCCAAAACATGTTTTCTGTCTCTGGGTTATTAATCTTGATCGTCTTTATACTCGTCAAAGACTCACTGCTTGGGGACTCAGCGGACCATCCAGTTGCCTCTTCTGCTGTGTTTCAACAGAATGTCGAGACCATTTATTTTTCGAGTGCAGCTTCGTGAAAAGAATTTGGTGCAAATGTCTTAAAGCCACAAAGCTAAACTCGAACTTATATTCCTGGAGCATGATCTCTTCTTGGTTCCGCAATGCCACACAAGTTAAGTTGCTCCAGTTCTGCCTTTTCAATATGGTTCTTGGCGCTGCAACTTATACCATTTGGGCTGAGAGAAATCAACGCTTGTTTGCTAAAACAGCCCAAACGGAAGATGTTGGGAGGAAACCCGATATCAAAACACAAACAACAAATGCACAGCGGAAATAACACCCTCCCACCTTGTATAAACCTGTAAGGAAGCAACAAATAGAGCTAACAACAATATGCACAAATCTGCCCAATCTGAAAAATTCAAGCAAATAAAGCAACACCAAGATTTTAATGTGGAAAACCTCCTCAACTTGGAGAGTAAAAACCACGGGACCATAGTCCACCCAAAAACTTTCACTATCAACAAATAATGGGTACAAGAGAGTCTTCTCTAGCTACAACTAAAGGCATACACAATACATTCACGATGAATAACATATTCTTGCAAATATAACAACACAAGAGACATTAAACCAAGAATATGAGAGAAATCACCAAAAACGCTACTACTGTTCACGCAGCAAAAACAATACTTTGAGAGCTGCGATCTGAAATCTGACCGTACAGATTGAAGACCCACGAGTTGTGAATGTGCACACAAAATTTCGGCTCGATCAGACCTCAAATGGCCCTCCGATCGTCGATTTGATGAAGACTGTGCAGGCTGAAACTTCTGCTCTCTTCTTCTTCTTTCTCTCTCTGTTTCTTTATCTCTCTCTCTCTCTCGTTTTTTTCTTTCACTCTCACACACACCACATGAAAGATCAGTCAACTTGACTGATCTGTCTTCACCCTTTTTTTATTTATTGTTTTTTTTCTTTTTTTGTTTTGTTTTCTTTTGGTCAAAAAGCAAAAGCAAAAGCAAAATAATTACCAACCCACATGGGTTGGTCTACACAACAAACTCCCCCACCAACTCATGTGGGTGGGTCAATCAACCCGGCAACCAAACAACATATCTCAAGTTTCTCTCTTGGCAACGTCTTTGTCAACATATCGGAGCCATTATCATCTGTGTGAACTTTTTCAAATTTCAACAACTTTGAATTCAAGACATCCCTGATCCAATGGTACCTCACATCAATATGTTTTGATCTTGAATGAAATGAAGAATTCTTACCAAGATGTATTGCACTCTGATTGTTGCAATACAAGACATAATCATCTTGCTCAAACCCAAGTTCTTCCAGAAACTTTTTCATCCATAGCAACTCCTTGCATGCTTCAGTTGCTGCAATGAACTCTGCTTCAGTTGCTGCAATGAACTCTGCTTCAGTAGTGGAAATGGCAACACACTTTTGCAATCTCGATTGCCATGCCACAGCTCCCCCTGCAAAGGTAATCAAAAAACCCAAAGTAGACTTACGAGTATCAACATCTCCAGCCATATCAGCATCTGTGTAACCCACAAGCATATACTTCTCACATCCAAAGCAAAGTCTCAGTTTGGATGTGCCTCGAAGATATCTCAGAATCTACTTCACTGCATTCCAGTGTTCTCTCCCAGGATTTGAGAGAAAACGACTCACCGTACCAACTGCATGAGCTATATCTGACCGTGTACACACCATAGCATACATCAAACTTCCCACTACTGAAGAATATGGAACATTCTGCATATCTTTCTTTTCTTCATCTGTAGAAGGACACTGTTGAGCACTTAGCTTAAAGTGAGTAGCAAGAGGAGCACTAACCACTTTAGCTTTATCCATGTTGAACTTTTGAAGTGCTTTCTCGATGTACTTCTCCTGTGACAAATACACCTTTTTGCTATTTCTGTCTCGATTGATTCTCATGCCAAGAATCTGTTTTGCCAGTCCTAAGTCTTTCATGGCAAAAGACTTATTCAATTGTTTCTTCAACCTGTCAATTCTTGAAGAATTCCTGCCAATAATCAACATATCATCAACATATAGCAACAGGATAATAAAATCATCATCAGAGAATTTTTGAGTAAAAACACAATGGTGCGAAGAAGTTTTCATGTAGCCTTGCTCCCCCATAACAGATTCAAACTTCTTATACCATTGTCGAGGTGCTTGTTTCAAGCCATAAAGACTTTTCTTCAGTTTACACACATAATCCTCTTTTCCTTTTTCTTTTAACCCCTCCGGTTGCTTCATACAAATTTCTTCCTCCAAATCACCGTGAAGAAAAGCAGTTTTCACATCCATCTGCTCAATCTCTAGATCAAGACTAGCAGCCAAACCCAGAACAACTCGAATGGATGACATTTTCACAACTGGAGAGAAAATCTCATCAAAGTCAACACCCTTTCTCTGACTGAACCCTTTCACAACCAGTCTTGCTTTGTATCGTGGTTGTGAAGTATTTTCTTGTTGCTTTAACCTGTAAACTCATCTATTTTTCAAAGCTCTTTTGCCTTTAGGCAACTTCACCAACTCAAATGTGCAATTTTCATGCAAAGATTTCATCTCATCTTGCATAGCTTTCATCCACTCATTTTTATGTTTATCATCCATAACTTCTTCAAAGCTTTCAGGTTCACCTCCATCTGTCAATAAAACATACTCATCAGAAGAGTATCTCATGGAAGGTTGTCTGTCTCTAACGGATCTCCTGAGTGGAACTATTGGTGGAGTCTCAGGCTGACTATCATCATCACCTACCTCAACCTGTGTAGGACTTTCTGCTTGATCATCATTAGGGAAATTACCTTGATTATCATCTTCAACCTGCTCTGTTGCTGGTGGCGTTGAAGGCAATATATCAAGATCAGTCAATTCATCTGACTGTGGGGGTAACTCTTTCTCTGCTTTGCCAATGTCCTGAATTGTTTGATCCTCCACAAATACAACATCTCTACTTCTGACAATTTTTTTCTCAACTGGATCATATAGCCTGTAACCAAATTCATCAAGGCCATAACCGACAAATATACATTGTTGTGTCTTCACATCAAGTTTGGACCTTTCATCCTTTGGAATATGTACAAATACCTTGCATCCAAAGACTCGCAAATGATCATAAGAAACATCTTTCCCTGTCCAAACTCTATTAGGAACATCAAGCTTTAATGGAATACATGGTGAGAGATTCAACAAATGAACAATTGTATTCAAAGCCTCACCCTAAAATGAATGTGGTAGATTTGCATGTGAAAGCAAGCATTTTACCTTTTCAATCAAAGTTCTATTCATTCTCTCAGCAACACCATTCAACTATGATGTCTTTGGCAGTGTCTTTTGATGCCTGATACCTTGCTCTTTGCAATACCTGTCAAATGGACCACAATATTCACCTTCATTATCTGTACGGATGCATTTCAACTTTCTTCCTGTTTCTCTTTCAACGGATGCTTGAAACTGTTTGAATACATCCAACACTTGATCTTTAGACTTCAAGGTATAAGCCCAAGTCTTCCTGGAGTGGTCATCTATAAACGTCACAAAGTAAAGAGAACCATCAAGTGTTTTAATTTTCATCGGACCACACACATCCGAATGTACCAGCTCAAGTACATTTTCCTTCCTGGAAGGTGGATGACTCTGGAAAGAAACCCTGTTCTGCTTTCCTGCAAAACAATGATCACATTTTCTCATATATGGATCTGTTAATCCCGATAAAGTTTTCTTCTTGGATAAAACTGAAATTCTCTTCTCACTCATATGACCCAGTCTCTTGTGGCATAACTCTATTGCATCTTCAATCTCCACTGCATTAACAATGCTCCTGGAAACTTTTGAGTTCATCAAATACAAAGTTGACCATTTCTTACCTCTTGCTACAACCATAGAGCCCCTTGTAAGTTTCCATTGACCATTACCGAAGGTATTGAGAAAACCTTCATCATCAAGTCTACCTGCAGAGATCAAATTCAATCGAATGTCAGGAACATGTTTCACATCTTTAAGGATTAATTTGCTGCCATTTTCAGTCTCCAAGCAAACATCTCCTGTACCGACAACTTTGACGACACCATCATTACCCATTTTCATAACCCCAAAATTACCAGCTGTGTCAGACATAAAAAAGTCATTTCGAGAAGTAGTATGAATAGAAGCACCACTGTCAATTACCCAACATGTATCATGACATGCAAGATTAATAACATCACTGTCATATACAATGAAAAACTCCTGTGTAGTGGTTAGCAACTCGATCTTTACCACTATCATCATATTTTTTTCTTATCATTATCTTTGTTTTTATTTTCATTTTGCAATATTCTACAAAATCTCTTGATATGACCCATTTTTCCACAGTGATAACATTTGACATTACTGTACTTCCCTCTTGACTTGCTTCTACTACTTCCTCTATTTCCCGAACCCTTTTGCTTATTCCTCCCCCTAGATTCAGTAACCAAAGCATCTGACTCTGAAGAGGAATTTCGTGACTTTCTTCTAGCTTCTTCATTTAAAAGTCTACTTTTAGCTAGATTCAAAGTGATTTCACCATCTGGGGTTGAGTTACACAATGACATTCTAAATGTCTCCCATGAGTCCGGTAAAGTACCAAGAAGCAATAGCCCCTTAAGTTCATCATCTAATTTAATTCAAGTGGCAGCTAACTGATTTATAATCCCAAGATACTCATTTACATGATCAGTTATAGGGGTTTTATCTCGGTATCTCAAACTTATCAATTGTTTTATCAAAAAACAACTTGTTGCTCCCACACTTTTGTGCATGCAATTCTTCAAGTTTGTTCTATAATGTGCGTGCATATGTTTCTTCACTAATGTGGTTCATCACATTATCATCTACCCATGTCCTGATATAACCACATACTTGTTTGTGAAATAATTCCCATTCTTCATCAGTTTTATTTTCGGGTTTTTCAGTAGTAAACACCGGTAGATACAAACCAATCTTTCACATACAACAAGTCTTCCATTTTTCTTTTCCACATGGCATAATTCAAACTATTCAAAAATATCATTCTACTTGTATTAACTTCCATTGTTTATACAAAACAACAATTCAACAACCAAGCTCTGAGGCCACTTTGTTGGGAGGAAACCCGATATCAAAACACAAACAACAAATACACAGCGGAAATAACACCCTCCCACCTTGTATAAACCTGTCAGGAAGCAACAAATAGAGCCAACAACAATATGCACAAATCTGCCCAATCTGAAAAATTCAAGCAAATAAAGCAACACCAAGATTTTAACGTGAAAAACCTCCCCAACGTGGAGAGTAAAAACCACGGGACCGTAGTCCACCTAAAAACTTCCACTATCAACAAATAATGGGTACAAGATAGTCTTCTTTAGATACAACTAGAGGCATACACAATACATTCACGATGAATAACATATTCTTGCAAATATAACAATACAAGAGAGATTAAACCAAGAATAGGAGAGAAATCACCAAAAACGCTGCTACTGTTCACACAGCAAAAACAGTACATTGAGAGCTCCGATCTAAAATCTGACCGTACAGATTGAAGACCCACGAGTTGTGAACGTGCACACAAAATTTCAGCTCGATCGGACCTCAAATGGCCCTCCGATCGTCGATTTGATGAAGACTGCGCAGCTGAACTTTCTGCTCTCTTCTTCTTCTTTCTCTCTCTGTTTCTTTATCTCTCTCTCTCTCTCTTTTTTTTCTTTCACTCTCACACACACCACATGACAGATCAGTCAACTTGACTGATCTCTCTTCACCCTTTTTTTTTGTTTATTATTTTTCTCTTTTTGTTTTGTTTTCTTTTGGTCAAAAAGCAAAAGTAAAAGCAAAATAATTACCAACCCACATGGGTTGGTCTACACAACAGAAGAGCAGATCTTTTCCTTTATCAAATCATGTGTCCAACTTCGTGTTAAAAGTAGAAAATTTAAATTCACTTTTTGTAATTACAATAGATACATATGTAACGCATAGGATCTTGATTTAGAGATTCTTTGCTAGTTTTTGGAGCCTTGTTGTGCTTTGTATAGACATTTGGATATGGAGAGAGTCACTTACTTATTTAGAAAAAACAAAAAAAGGTCATAATGCGAGACCTATAAAACATAAAGAGAGACCCCACCCTATACCATCCAATAACATCATGACGCAAATAGACATACAGTAAAGTAATACGAAAGGAACCAAGAGTTAACATACTAGATTTTGATAAGCAACAGCTAACTAATCCTAGTCCTACATCAAAGCTACCACCCTCATAGATCTAAAAACACAGAATTCAAATGTTTTAGTTGGAAACATGTTTTCTGACTTGTAGGAATGGTGTTCCTGATACGTACTCAACTGGTACCCGATCAACCTTAATGACTTGATTCACACAAGAAACTAATCTAACACATAACATCACAAAACTTATAACCCAGAAAATCTTCAAACAAGGAAACACTTCACTAAGATAACACAGTGGCTGTGCACGATCTTATCGAGTAATACCCAACCTGTTCATGCTCATGGCAACCAAGTCAGTCAGACAGCAAAATTGTTTGCCGTTAGTTTAATTTTCCAACCAAATTATCTTTGAAAATTCTATTTTTCTAGTCAGCTTTCTAGTTTAGCTGTTTGTACTTTATCCCAGAGTATAAATACCAGCCACATGGCTTCAAAAAATATAGACACGATCATCAATATCCATCATAACAACAAAGTAACAATTATCAATCAGTCAATTAATTGAAAGCCATCGACAAAACCCTCAATAAGCACTAAAAATAAAAAAACACATAGTAACTAAAAATGTTTTACCTACATTTAGTTTGCGGCTCGATAGGTTTAGGTCGTCAGAGCTGCACATCTATTTTCCCATTCCATGCTTGGTGCCAAACTTTAGCCTGGAAGGTTTCCAGAGGGGTGTCATCACCAGCTTTAAGATTCTTGACTTGAAAAGTTATGTAATAGATAGCACCAGCAACAGCTTCTGAATTCGCTTTCTCCAGATTGACGAACTGATATGCCGTTTCCTGACATACCAAATATGTTAGAATAAATATATAAATAGATAAATATATATATATATATATATATATATATATATATATATATATATATATATATATGCATATACGACTTACATGTTCAATATTATAGTAGTTGATGTCAAATTCTGCGAGCATAACAACATTCTCATAAGTCGTTCTGTAGTTGTGAATATCAACCAAGGGAACAATGGCGGGCAACAATGTTGGCCCCGGAACCAGCGGAAAGTCCTCGATGTCGAATCCCTAAAAGGACACATACATATTTATTATTAAGGACATATATAAATAAACAAATTATAAAAAGAAAAGAAAAAAGTCCAAGAAATATAAAGTTAATATGTACCTCACTTTCCTGAATTTTTCTGTAATTCTTGTCAAACATTGATAGACGCCGCCTCTGATATTTTCAGTGCCCGGAGCCTGCAGCTGGCTCTGGTTTTCGTAGACGTTGTCTCTGACATAACCACTGGGAAGAGACGGAACCCACAGCTGCCTCACTTGAGATGGCCCGCCGTCGTCTGCACGTTGTTTCATCTTCAGCTCACCTTGGTAATCCATTACCGGCACTAGATTTTTCCTATCCATCTTCTTCTTTTCTCCTTTCCTTCCAATCCTAAAATTAGGGTTAGGGTTATGCGCTTACCCTTTGCAATATAACAATAGGTGGTTTGCCATAGGGCAAATTTCACAAATAGTCCATATTATTACCATTTTGTCTCAGTTTAGTCCCTATTGTTCCATTTGTCTCAATTTAGTCTCTATTGTTTGCAAAAAAATCTCAATTTGGTCTCTTCCGTCAAATAAGGGTTAAATCTAACAGAAAGTTGGTCACGTGCACCGCACGTGACCATGGTCTCAATTTTGGAATATAACAATAAAAGTTCAATTTATTCCTCAATGTTTTGAAAATGTTTCATTTGAGTCTTCAATGTTTAAAAAAAATTTCAAATAAGTCCTCAATATTTTAAAAATGTTTCAAATAAGTTCTCAATGTTTTAAAAATATTTCAAATAGGTCCTAAATGTTTTAAAAATGTTTCAAATAGGTCCTCAATGTTTTAAAATGTTTCAAATAAGTCCTCAATATTTTAAAAATGCTTCAAATAAGTCCTCAATGTTTTGAAAATATTTCAATTAAGTCCTTACTTTGTTCATATTGATGAATGAACATGGTATGAACAAAGTTAGTCAACCCAGTGGTTTTTGTGGATGAATTACAAATAGGTTATGACAGGACTGATGGATATTTTTTGTAACTTTGTTCATATTGATGAATGAACATGCTATGAACAAGGTAAGTCAACCCAATGATTTTTGTGGATGAGTTACAAATAGGTTATGACATGACTAATGGATATTTTTGTAGATGGATGTGATTATGACAGGATATATAAAGATGATATTTGTATATGGATGGGACTATGATAGCTAAATGTAATGCCTTTAACCATATTTAATGACTTTTTTTTATGACAACTTATGGGATTATGACAGGCTTTTATGACTGATACTTTGATGATATTATTGTTATGTTTTTTTTGGATTAAGGATGAAGAAACATCATTTTTTCTAATGTTGAGGTGTTTATGATTGTTTTCATAACGGGTATTCAAATGAAAAATGCTAAAGGTCTATAGTTGGTAACGTATATTGTGTCCTTATTCTGCCTCTTTGTTTACGTATTGTGACTTCCCTAATTTTGGTTTTGACGAATTCGAATTTGGTTTCGCGGACGCTATCTTAGTTATCTATCACTTATTAGTTAAAAGTTAACTCGACTAAATTTTTTGAGCTACATCCATCAAGACAAGTCTATTTCCTCCTTGTTAACCACCCAAACCTTGTGTGTTTAAGAGATGGGGGACCTTAAGGGTTTATTTCCAACTTTATAGAATAAGGATTTAATTGAAATCTTTTCAAAACATTGAGGACTTATTTGAAATATTTTTAAAATATTGAAGACTTATTTGAAATATTTTTAAAACATTGAGGATCTATTTGAAACATTTTTAAAACATTTAGGACCTATTTGAAATATTTTTAAAATATTGAGGACTTATTTGAAATATTTTTAAAACATTGAGGACTTATTTGAAATTTTTTAAAACATTGAGGACTCAAATGAAACTTTTTCAAAACATTGAGGACTAAATTGAACTTTTATTGTTATATTCCAAAATTGCCCTGAGACCGTGGTCACGTGCAACTTTCTGTTAGATTTAACCCTTATTTGACGGAATGGACCAAATTGAGATTTTTTTGCAAACAATAGGGACTAAATTGAGAAAAATAGAACAATAGGGACTAAACTGAGACAAAATGGTAACAATAGGGACTATTTGTAAAATTTGCCCGTTTGCCATAAAATAACTTACTTGTGAAAAATTATTTTTCTTAGAAATTTTTTTTCTGAAAAATAAAATATTTTACAGGGCTCTATTTGTTTGCCGTAAAATAATTATTGGAGGAAAATATTTTTCTAGAAAATAGAATACTAGAAAATATTTTATAGTGTTTGGATGTACCGCGAGTTCCGTAAAATATTTTTTTCCCACAAAGGAAATGAAAATATTTTCTAGAATTTTATACTAGACGTAATTGTTGACCGAAAAATATTTTACAGTTGACTAATTTTTCGGTGTTACCAAACACCATAAAATTAAACAAAAGCAGCCATAATTTTTTACCAGAAAATATTTTACAGTTGATTAATTTTTCGGTATTATCAAACATCGTAAAATCTGAAAAATATTTTCCTGAAAAATATTTTACGGCAAACAAACGAAGCCTTATAAAGTGAAGTTTCTCCCTCGGTTGGGCCAAACTCAGTCTGAGCCCATTGGCCCAAAGGTTTCCTGTTCCTGTCAAGGCTCAAGAGTTGAAACAATGAAGTTTTCACCTCGCGGCCCAACTAATAATTATTAAAAACTAATTAATTCATAAATAATTAATTCATAACAGTCGATAACAACAAAAGACGGTTAATTAACTCTCAACTACATAGAATTTGATACACAACTTGTAAAGTTCATAGGACCTGAATCAAAGACTCATATTTGACTTAGCAAAAGGAACGATACAAATAACTGAATAAGAATCACGAACGAATAATAGAATAACGAACTGAACACTATTTACAGAACAACAAATGGGGTAAATCAAAAGAAGAAGGTAAACTACTTACATGATAATAGATCCTTCAAGCCGAAACATCAAAATCAAATTAATAATACTTAGCAAATATTTTTAATCTGCAAGGAATGTCTGAACATTACTGATAGGTTGTCAAACCTATTATCTCTTACCGGATATCAATGAAATGAAACAATATCATCTTGGTTCCTATTTCTGATTCCCGTATTGCTAAACTCCTTTCATTTATAGTAGTAGAGTTTTAATATAATAATAGTAGATAAACATAATGATAGAACTTTTATAATAAAAAGTTTGTGTAATGAATAGTTGAAGTAGAGAAAATTGTGCAATTTCAGAAAGCAAATAAATTTTGGGTCATTATTTGTTATCTTTTGTTATTTAAATAGATCCCATATGATTTTGTTGGCTCCTTTAATCAGGTATCACATTCCCAACTTGATACAAAATGTTAAAAAATAATATTTAATACATTACATATAACTAAGAATATGTACACATATTATATATATAGTAAGTCACCACATACTATAGAATAAAGCATTATGATAAAATATATAAGAAAGTTTTCTTTATGCCTTTCATTCTTTAGTTGTATTATAAAAATAAAATTGTTTTAGAATAAGAAGCTTCACAGTGAAGTCGCCGAGTAGGCCAATTCATTGTAAAATAGTTTGAATGATAATAAAACTTACGTAACATATTGTGCAATTAAGTTCATGACAGGTGAAATTGATTTTAAAATGTAAACTATATAAAGGATTCATGGTTGCTCTCACCACCCATACACATTATACTCTTAAGAGTTTGTTGTTTTCATTACTTGACAAATATAAACGTGTAGAGTAAGGGACTAGAAAATCAAGTTAGTCAAAATGTGTGTAACTCAAAATTTACACCACTTAAAAGTTACAACCCCACTTATTCAATTTTTTTATATATAAATATGTGTATTTTTTTGATATTTTTAATTTAAAAAATTAATTTTGCCCCGTTGCTTCTTCCTTGCCCACTTAATGAACAAATTATGGATCTGCTCTTGCTAGCTAGTAAATCAAGTGAAGAAACATAATCTCTTGATATTGGAATTTCATCTACAAATTATGTTCTCGTTTTAGCTCTGTCTCCGTTAATATATATATATATATATATATATATATATATATATATATATATATATATATATATATATACGGATTAAAAACTGGAGACTTAATAATTTTGACATACCATATAAAAAATTTGCACAAAAATAGGAGATTGGGGATGATATATGGATATGATCCAAATCTCAAAAACAACCTTAAACTCCCCATCACAATACTATAATATTAAAACTATGTATAATAATTAATTATAGATAGTCATATCGATGAGCATTTTTTATTTCAAGCGCTAGCTATATTATTTGAACTGACAAAAATATCCCATGCTTCTGACTTTGGACACACGCTATCTCAAAATCCTTTCCATTTTTGTTCTGAAATTCGGTGTTACAAGGTTTGCAGTTTTGACCAAAAAGCGAGAAAAAAAAGGTTAATATTACTTTTGGTCTTTTATCTTTAATTTTATTGACATTTTGGTTTCTTATTTTCAAAAGTAAGATATTTTAGTCCCTTATGTTATAAAGTTGGGATACCATTAGTTCTTTTCGCTCAATCCGTTAATTTTTTAATGGGAGAAGCACGTGTGCAGTACATGTGTTTTATTTTCGCTGTTAAAAAATTAGCGGATTGAGTGAAAAGAACTAACAGTGTCCTAACTTTAAAAGATAAGAGACTGAAATGTTTCATTTTTAAGATAAGGGACCAAAGTGTTAATGAGATCAAAGATAAGAGATCAAAAGTGGTATTAACCTAAAAAAATGATAATGTCTTTAGTTGATGCTAGTGTGCAGTTCGCTTAGAGAATATTGATGATTTTTTTTTGGTTTGGAGAGAGTCCAAGCCGATAATATCAATAGATGTAGAGTAACTCTGGATTAATTACTTATAAATTTAACAAATAGATATTTCACCCTTGTGATCCTCCTTTGAGAGAGAGTATTTTTTTTTTTTTTGGTCAAATAAAATTTCATTAAACGAAACAAAAAATACAAGGATTAGCCGAACCCCGTTGGGGTGGATATCCAAGTTCAGAAGTTGATACAACCGAGGGGTATATTAGAGCACCAGTCTATGAGAAAAGTTTCTTTAAACCTTTCTTTTGCGACCTAACCACATGGTCTGTTAGCAGTTCTCCTAATGTATCGAAACCTGATGTTAGAATTTCCTGCTACAATCTTTCAAACATCCTCTACAATGGATCTAGCTCTCGGGGCGATATTCGAAGAAATGATTGTTGGGAAACCCCTAGTCACTAAATTAAAATTTTGTTGCATTTAGGTTGCCAAATAGAAACTATAATTTTTTTACATTTCGTAGCCTTTTGTCATCAAATTCTAATTTATTTATTTATTAATTAATAATTTTATTAAATAATTCATTAATATTTTAATTAATTAATTATATTCAATAGCCCTTCATTGCCATTGGCGACCTAATGGCCACCAAATTATTAAATTTCGCGACCATGAGGTGGCCAAATGTCCATCATAAGGCCACCAAATTATTAAATTTCGCGACCATGAGGTGGCCAAATGTCCATCATAAGGCTACGAACTCTCATGCATATAATAAATTTTTTTTTTGTTCTAAATCAATATGGCTATCAAATTTAAGAGGTGGCCATGAGGTCGCCCATAGCCACCACATGGCTATGAACTCTTTTGCGAATGATAGAATTCTTTTGTTCTAAATCAATCTAATTTCCTATAAATGAGGTTTATAATTTATTATAAAAAATTAAATGAATTTGGTGGCGATGTTGTCGCCAAAGGGCGACAAAGGGTGACCAACATTTTGTTTTATTTATTTCAAATTGAAAATTATTTAAAGACCCTTTTACAAATTTACTTTTATTTAAAGTCATGATCAACCTTTTCTTTCATTCCATATAATTGGGAGAATTGCAAAATTCTCTGGTTAAAGGATTAAGGAATCCTCTATAGTATTTTTTCTATTGACAAAAGTCACTTCAAATAAGGGGAGAATTCAGTAATCCCTTTTCTTTCATGTTAGGAATATATACATTCTTAATATACATAGAAAAATCACAAAATCAAATACCACCGGACAAGTTCTTGACACCTTTAAAAATGTGCAATCCAAACCCGATATTAAACTTCTCCAAAAGGAAGCAAGAAGAAAGAAAAAGTAAACCAAAACGAAGACTTTTTTACCTTTAGGATCCATGAGACTCCTTTAATGTGAATGCAGTGAGCACGCTTATAGTAATATGGCACTTAACATATCGTCCTCCATTATCGTTAAGAACGATATGTCCATTATATATATGTATACAAACCTAATTTGAACAAAAAAAATTAAAATTAAAATAATTATCATATGTTACACATGTACTTAATCAATTAACTGGAAGTGCATTTGCTTTTGAATTCACTAGTAGAAAAGTCCATGCAGCATAACTGGTATTGTGAGGTGTACACTAATGGTATTGATGACGAAAACGAAATTACAGAAAAGTATGCCCCATTTCGTGAGCGTCGTGCATATATATGTACACAGTCGCGGGCTATATATTGAGATACATGCACAGCAACAATTGTTAACTTTCAAGAGATTTAGCAAAAAAAGAAAGAAAATTGTTAACTTTCAAGGGTGATAATGCTGTTCGAGCACGAATAAATATATCTTGAGCCTGCGAGTCCAGGTGCACAATACTTGAACACACCAGAGTTTACAACATTTTCTGTCATTGGTGTTATGAAATTAGAAATGCCAATAAACGACTCTCTAATAGTGGAGTCTATCAAGAATGTATTTGTGCCTTCGAGCCCACGCTTTTCCTCAATCATGGTGCTCTCTCCCTCCCTAACAGACTTATCTCATTTTCCTAATTATTTAGTCTTTGAGTATTACTATATATCACTTAAATCTTAATCATTAACAACACTTTTCATTATTTATGTGGATTTTTAGTTAGCATGTTAAGATCGCAAACTTATCTAATTTTTTCTCTTCTTTTAGTATGCCAAATAAATATCAATATAGGAGGTGATAGATTAATGATAAAAATAGGATGATATATATAGCATTTTTATTCGCCTTTGTGGTCACTATATGTCTTATTGTATAAATATCCGATCTGATGCTACATATATAACATCCCTTGTACACAAGGGCAGACCTACGTGGGTAATTGTGTATGCATAGATTTACTCTCACAAAATAATGACATGACTAAGTGGTTAAGAAGACACATTTTAAATCGCTTGAGAGCCATCAATGTAGGTTCAGTCCTCAAGTCCGCCACTGCTTGTACAAGGAATATAGTAAACTGGGATGGTGAATCTAGCATTATTCACCATTTATCGAAACCCTACTAGCGTATAAAACAACCTAGTCAAAACAGTTATGCTAATAAGTAAATATTTCATATTGTTTTTTTCACCCGAACTAAAAATTACCTTTTGAATTCATATCAAGATCCGAATTTTAAGGTATATGCAGGGACGGATTTAGGGGGTGCCAAGCGGCGGCCTTGGCCCCCTCAACATACAAAAAAAAATTAATAGAATTTAAAAAAAAAATTAGATTTGACCTTCCAAATAAATATCTAAAAAGTGATAAAAATTTGAAAAAAATAGAATTGATTTAGAGGTTAGTCACAAATAGTATTATGTTAATGGTTGGGGGTTCAAGTCACCATAATGCATTCTTTTTTTTTGTAGTTTTAGTTATGGATAAAAAAAAATTAATATATAAAAAACATGACTTTTAATTAGATTCAAACTCGTAACATCTAATATGTAAACTAATTAATATTCAAAAATATGCTCATAAAAGTCAATCACAAAATGCTAAAATTTCAGATTTTTCTTTATTTTTTATTGTTCAAGTATCTGCCATTTGTCTTTCTTCCTTTTTCTTTTTCTTTTTTTTTGTTGTCTTTCAGTACCTCACTAAAGCTACATAGAGAACCCACTAGAATGTTTCCAGAAACTTCCTACACCACATTCGATCTTGAAAATTTATTGTTATGTTCTATATAGGGTTCGATGAAAGATGAATGGTCCCATAATTTTAAGAAAATGACAAGATGGTCTTTCACCTTGGCACATCATTCATTTTTTTGAGTTAATAGTACTCTTCAAAATAATTAAGCCTCCCTCTAACAATAATAATAATATATATATATATATATATATATATATATATATATATATATATATATATATATATATATATATATATATATATATATATCCAAAGGGCATTATGGCATAATTAAAAAGGGAAAGAGATTATACTTACTACAGAGGTAACTATATTTGCAGGCAACAGCTCAATGTGTCAATGGGAAGCTGAAGAATTCGAGCGTGGTAATATCAAATATGGTGGGGCCAACAGATCAAATGGCTTTGGTTGGCCATCCAATTAAGGGAATTTATTTTTATCTATGTGGCGTCCCACAGTTAACTTGTATAAATTTAAGCTTATTCGTATTGTAAATTTTTTAATAAAAAATGTTATTTTTCTGCATGAGTTTTAGTTAAATCTCAAACTCGCTTATAATGTTCAGTTTTTTCCACATCTTCCCATGACATCAAACTCTGTCAATCAAACTTATGTTAAAGGACATCTTTGTTTTTTTATTATTTAAAACAAAAGAAAAGCAAAAAGAAAAAAATAATAGAAGAATTAATTTAATAAAATCATTCAATAAAAAGGTTTACAATCAAAGAGAAAATAATAAAATATTTACTATAAAAGAATAAAGAAAAAAAATTAAAAAGAAGCTTATTATACAAAATTCTCTTTATGTGCGGGATTAGAGGAAAAAAAAATTATATTCACTTTAAGATCTACCCCCTTAAACCAATATGTCTATATGTGATATATATACACACATCACCGGCACTTTTTTTTTTTTTTTTCCAAAGAGCTAACCTTTTCAAAACATACAAAAGAAGAAGATAAAACCAACTTATTGTACAAAATTAGTTTATGCATGACAGTAGAAAAAAATATAAGATTCATTTTGAAAACGTTTTTCAAATTTATATATATATCTAAACATCTCTAAATAAATCCGATGTTTTTTCTCCTCAAG
The DNA here is from genome assembly GCA_037974665.1 of Ehretia macrophylla. Lineage (NCBI taxonomy): Eukaryota > Viridiplantae > Streptophyta > Magnoliopsida > Boraginales > Ehretiaceae > Ehretia > Ehretia macrophylla. Next base: position 26,470,949 of record CM075772.1, read on the forward strand.
CCCAAAGTAATAATTTTTTTGCAACAAGCTAAATTTTAAACACATAAAAAATTAAATAAAAAATAGGCAATAAAACATAACTAAATATAAAGCTCAATAAAAAATAAAAAGACCAAAATATCATTTAGCCTTGAGGCTTTCTTTGATAGTATTTAGTGTCATTGGAGAATCTGGGCAAAGTTAAAATCTCATAGGGGAGTTTGGAGTTTGGGTTAAAACTCATGGGGGAGATCACATTTTTTCAATTTCTTAGTAATCAAGAACTTCTCCCCAACATGATCTGCGCAAAGTAAATTCTTGGGACGCTATATAGAGACATTTTTTAAATTTCAATTGACTTAAACATTCTAAAAATTGCTCAATATGAACTGTTTTGATTAAATAAATGTTATCTGTTGAAAAGCACGATATCGATCATTGTGAAAATACAAGTTGAATGATGGTGAACAATACAACGGAGCCACAAAAGAAAGGAACATAATCAAAGGGAAGCATAGCTTCATTCATGTTCCACCAGTTTGTCATGAAGCTCTTCGAGCAGCCGAAATTTCCTTAAACCCATGTCCCAAACCATTCAGAGAAAAAATGGTTAAATCATCATCAGAGATTGGGGAATCAACAAGTGCCAATTCGTCTGCAATTTGTCGAATACCCCTTGCAATATGCCGCGACAGATTAAGTGCCACGAGAAGAATTCGTGAACTTCTCTTTAAGGTTCATAATGCGAGACCTATAAAACTTAAAGAGAGAACCCTCCCCATACCATCCAATAACATCATGACGCAAATAGACATACAGTAGAGTAATACGAAAGGAACCAAGAGTTAACATAGTAGAGATTGATAAGCAATAACTAACTAATCCTAGTCCTACATCAAAGCTACCACCTTCATAGATCTAAAAACACAGAATTCGAATGTTTTAGTTGGAAACATGTTTTCTGACTTGTAGGAAAGGTGTTCTGATAAGTATTAGGTTCTGTTTGGTTAAACTGTAAAATATTAGCCCTTGAATTGTAGAATTTTTTTCAGTAGAGCTTTCCTTAGAGGCGTTGTTGAACATAAACAATTGATTCGTTAACCTTCATTACAGAAGTAATGTTTATTATCACAAAAAATTAAATATAAAAGAAATAATTATGAGAAAAATGAATAATTTGTAGTAAATTATTTAAAAAATATGAAGGGGTATTTTGTAATAAAAAAAGCTTTGTGCATGATGTAATTTTTTTTTTGTAAAAGCCTTTTTCAAAAAGCTCCTTTTAAAGATCCAAATAAGTTTGTTTCAGCTTTCATACTCACTAGCAGCGCAAAACTGAGCCAAACAAATTAACCCTTAAACTCAAATCTAAACATACTTCAACAGATATCTTTTAGAGTGTAGGGAATAAAACATAAAAATCCTTGAAGATGCAAAGCACCAACTGCAAGAAAAGCACTCCATATTATCTAAAGAGTAACAATGGTAGGAAAGTTTTCCCAAAAATTAATACCAAAAGGGAGGAGTGCACAAACATTTCTTGTCTTTTCATGTTTACATCTATTTAGGTCTTTTACAGTGTAGAAATTTTAAAAATAAATAGGCGGAAAAGGTTCCATAATCCACATAATGAGGAAATGCTTGTGAGTTGTGAAAGGGTTGGTGAGAATGAAGTTTTGCCTTATTATCAAGAAAAAGAAAGAAAAAAAGAAAAGAAAGGGAAAATAGAGGTCTTGTCCCATTCAACTTACTCTTCGTTTCCTATTCCATGTCCAAATTCAAACCAAGTTAGTAATAGGTTTGTGAAAGTCTATGATAAGCATACATCTGATTTGTCAACAAATCCGAATTGAGTTTTGAATCGGTTTAATTTGTCAAAGGTAGTTAAAATCCTACCTACTATTTATAGACAAACTCGACCAAGACTCGATTAGATTTAATTTGCTCGCAAGTTAACGTTACCTGCATGGAGATTTCGTTTCCGTTTTACATCTACAAATCATCTAGTACTATAATGGCATTAAACCAGCTTTCAGAAGCGTTTTATTTTCCCGAATCCATGGTAGTAGAAGTTCTTTCAAGGCTCCCCGTGAAATCGTTATTACGTTTTAAGTGTGTTTGCAAATCATGGCGCACTCTCATCACGAGCCCTGAGTTCGTATCCACACACCTTTCGAATTACGCATCAACCTATCACCTTGTACGTCGCTTTAACGTTATTCCGGACGGAAGACAAATCGTGTCTTTGTTTTCCCCTACGATGAAGGCGAATTCGTCAGCTATGGACCTAGAAATACCACCACTGGTTACAAACCATGGGATATTTCATTATTTGCGAGTTTATGGAACATGTAATGGCATAGTTTGCTTAGGTCGTCGTGTAGATCAGATTGCTTTGTGGAATCCAGCTACCAAAGAATTCAAGATAATCCCGCGGTCTAATATTTCTCGTCCGTCTAACGTTGAGGAGATGTATATTACCACTAGACTTGGATTTGGTTTTGATGCTAAAACTAATGACTACAAGATATTGCAAACTGTGACTTTCGATGAATTTGATGCTCAATTTGAATTGTATAGTTTGCGAAGTAATTCATGGAAAAAGTTGGAACCAACCAGCAACGTTCGTCCTAGCTCCGAGTTGATGGGAGCTAGAAGCCTTTCGTTTACAAATTATAGAATTATTTGCTGGCTTGCTTTAGACCAAGAGCGTGGTATATGGGAGATAGTTTCATTTAATATGAGCAATGAAAAATTTGACATCATAAAATTGCCTCCAAATATTGCAACTTTTGACGATGACGATCATGAGAGGAGGCTATTTCAGTTTAGAGAGTCCATAGCCCTTATCTACCACCAACCATACGTTTGCCTTCACATTTGGGTGAGTGAAAACTTTTCCGCTTCAGGACCTGACTCATGGAGTAAAATGTTGTCTATCACGACTACAGATTATTTGCGTCCTTTGGAATTTTGTGAAGACGGACGACTTCTTTTATATCACAAAAGTAAAGATAATATGGTAGTGTATGATCCTCTTACTCAAGAAACTGAATCTTTTGAATTAAATGACAGGGTGATGCCATTTCCGGCATTTGCTTTCAAGGAAAGTCTAATTTCAATCTCTTTATCAGACTTTCAGAACTGACATGACGAGGTAATGTTTGATAGTCAAATTGAAACATTTTCGTTGTAAGATGTTTCTCGTGATTATAAGTCATATGCTTTTCCTATTTAATTTCTTTTTCACTTTTTTAATTTGTCTTGTGGGCTTTTGACATGCTTTTATGACGGGATGCTTTCAAATCAAATATTTTAGAGTAAATTGTTTCAGACGCCTTTATGGTTCGACGAGGCTGGGGTTGGGGGGTAGGGTTCGACGAGGCTTGGGGGTGGGGTATGGGGTTCGACAGGGCTGGGGTAGGCTGGGGGTGTAGGGTTTGACTGGGCGGCAGAGTATGGGTTGGGTTCCGTCATGGGGGAGGATGGGTGGAGAAGATGACTATTTTTTTTAACTTTATTTTTTTTAATCTTTTCTTTTGGTGAAAAGAATGCATAGAGAGAAAACAAAGAAAATAAAAGCAATATATATATATATATATATATATAAAGGGTATTTTTGTCCAAACAAATAACAATTTAAGCCCAAAAATATGAACAATTGTACATGATGCGCATGTAAAATCTTTTTCATTAAAAGTAACGATTTTTTTACGGAGGGGGCTCTGGTGCTATATTTTTCAAACCACAAAAGGGTCTGGATGGGGTTTTGATACCACAAGAAGGTCCTATGCACATTCGACAAATCATAAGGGAATCTTGAGCAATAGACTCAATATTTTAAATCAGTCACATAATGGTTAACATGTTAATTGGGCTGGGTTTATCGGGTTGTACCCTACCTCAAGTCAATAATAACCCACTTTAGCCCAACCCAATTGCTAAAATACTAGCTTGAGTTATAACTCATGTAATACTACAAGTTGAATTGGATTCAAACTTAAAAATTATAAATCCAATTCAACTCAGTCCAAATAAGAACACAATCTATTTCAACTCAGCAACTCAATTCAGCTCGATTCAGTAACCCAATCTAACTTAATTCAGTAAACTAGCCTAGCTTGATTTGCCAAACTAGTCCAATTCAATTGAGCTTTTTTTTTTTTATATATAAGAAAAATAGTTTTTTTTTTTTTTTTTTAAGTGAAGTCAGTTCGTGCATGAGCATATTTTTTTATAGTAAGTCAAATAGTAGAATCATGACCATAATGTTTTATTTTTATATATACGTATATATAGTGAAGTCAAATAATAGAGTCATGACCACAATGTTTTATTTTTATAGTGAAGTCTGTGGTAACACAATCCCACATCGAAAAATTAGGAAGTGGTACAGCTGGTTATAAAGGTTCAAGTCCTTGTAACAGCCAGGAGGCCTTTTCACGTGGGAGACCACGTGGAGAACAAAACCGTGAGAGTATTGGTTCCCTTCGGGGCTTGCTCAAAGCGGACAATATCCTGGTAGTATCGACTTGTGCGCCCCCCTGTGGGAATGGTGATCGGGTCGTTACAAATGGTATCAGAGCCTACCACGTGCGAACGTGGCGTTGTGACGTTAGCCCGCGAGGGCGCGTGCCTCTTAAGGGGGGTGGAGTGTGGTAACACAATCCCACATCGAAAAATTAGGAAGTGGTACAGCTGGTTATAAAGGTTCAAGTCCTTGTAACAGCCAGGAGGCCTTTTCACGTGGGAGACCACGTGGAGAACAAAACCGTGAGAGTATTGGTTCCCTTCGGGGCTTGCTCAAAGCGGACAATATCCTGGTAGTATCGACTCGTGCGCCCCCCTGTGGGAATGGTGATCGGGTCGTTACAAAGTCAAATCGTAAATGATTTTTTTTTTTGTAAAGTTAGATCGTAGATTTATGAACATAATGGAAGTCAGTGATAAAAATAAAAGATGACATGTTTTTCTCCCTTAATGTTTAATCTTTTACACCTATTAGATACCTAAATGCACTCATTATTTTTATATTTTGATTTAGGATGCAAATGGAGGCGTTAAGTGCAAAACGAAGCTAAAATCGCGCAATGCTGGATAGCTCCGACACTGTTATGTTTTTTGGGCATAACTCTCTCATCCGAACTCCAATTAAGGCGATTCAAGATGTTCTGGAAAGCCAAGAAGAAGATCTACAAATTTTATATTTTAAGTTTTGAGATATAATGGTTGTATTAAGGTCAAAATTAGATGTGTATTTGCTGCACCTGTGTCATTTAGCAGTCTGAAATGTTTTTTATCTAGAAGCTTCTAGGAGATGGTGCTCGAAAATTCCAGCTATTTTAGCTATCCTAATTATATTAGGACTTTTCTAGCTAGTTTTAGATTTCCTAGTTATATTAGGAGTTTACTTTACTTTTAATATTTTCTTATTCTATTTAGATTAGGATTTTATTATCTTAAGGGATTTGGTAGGTTTCACAAACTATAAATAATGGGAGAAATATTCATATTTTGGATCTCTCTCTCTCCCCTTTTCTCCTTCAAAATTTCTTTATGGCTCTGCGTAGCTAAGCTTTTATTATTGGTCGAAGGAAACTGAAGCCTCGAATTCAAGAAAACTGTGAGATCTAATTAGTTTTTATTGTTCAATTTATGCTTTAAGTATTTGAATGTTTGTTCTATGTTAATTCCATGATTCTTTCGTTTAATTGCTAGGGTGGCCTACTAGTTTATTATTCGTTATAATCTATTGCTAAGTTAGATATCAAATCTGTAATTGTTTGATTCCTCTAATTTGTGAAGTAACTAAGATTTAAGAATTTGTTGCGTCAGAGATTATTAGATTTTAGAAAGAACGTTAAATTAAATTAAATGCAACCGCGTGTGCTTATGTTGTTTAGCTTCATCGATCCCTCTAATTCTTAAGGCTGCTACTAGATTAAACCTTTAGCGCGTGTCTGAGGTTGTTTAGTAGTTAGGGTTAATTAGGTCGCGTGTATTCTAATTAACTACAACTAAGGAGAGATAGGAAAATAATTCTAACGGTGAATATTTAAAGTTTGAATTGATATATACTTGCATCAATGATCAGTTACAAGATTCTGATGGTGGATGTTGACTTAGACCAATGTTTGTTTTCTTAATTAAATTCGATATTATTAATTTCAGTAATTTTTTTCTTAAGTTTTCGTTATACTCAACCCCCTCCCCCCCAACCTTGTTTACGTAACATAAAATTAGGTTAGATACTCTCTGTGGGAACGATCCTTACTCGTACTACTACATTTATCTTTAGGAGTATATGTTTTATTTTTGGTTGCTTGTGACAACACACCAGTCAAATTGTGCATGAGTTATGAGTCTCATGACCACAATGTTTGATTTGTTTTACAACTAAAAATAATTAGTTTGAACATGAATGTTTTTGTTTTGATTTTTGTATTATTTCTTATATCTATTATCAATTTTTATAAGTTCAAGTTTTTAACTTAGTAACATTTTGAGTTATTTTTAAAATTTTGTATTACCTCATGATTTAATAACTTATTGATATATATTGCTTATTTTTTTGCTTAAAAAAATGAGCTGACCCAAACCCAGTCCAATTAACATATTTAACTCGTGTAAAATTAATGGATCGAGTTGGGTTTGTTTTTTTTTAATCTCACCCTAGCCCAAATAATAACGATTTGGGTTAACTCAACCAATTTATTAACCGGGGAAAATGAGTTCACGGATCAGGTTGACCTAACTTGGCTCAAATAATATGTTGACATAATGGGTGAAACATAACAAACATATATTGATATCTCAAGAATGTCATGTCCCATTTGCTAATTTGGGGAAACATCTCCACTTAACAATCCTACGAGACATAGAATGAATTAGTTACCACCCACTAATATCGGATGAGACACGCCGACGTTCCCTCGTTGGCCTGACGGCTGAATGTGAACGAAAGTCCTTAGGGTACAGCGGCCCGACCCACGAATGCCATGTCCCATTTATCAACTATTGAAGTGAAATACTAAGCGTATTTTCCAATTTAGTACAACAAACAGAGCAATATGGGTGTTGAAAACAACAAATAAATATAATAAATTTATGTCTAAAGTTTAAGTTTTTAATGTGGTGTAATAGAGCCTAAGTTATCAAAAAAATTTGAATTCAAGTATCGTTGTTACCTATTTAAAAATATCAAAATTGTTTATATGCAAGGCTAAAAAAGTGAATCATACCTACATATAGGAAGACATGTTGAGAACAACAAGTAAATATAATAAATTCATCTCAAAATAATTTAAATTTTTAAATGATGTGGTAATTCAATAAATAACATTGGTATAGAATACAACTGACTCAAATATAAATTCCTTGATAATGGCCATAGGTTTTATTGCAAATTATTAAGTCAACCATTTAGTTAATAAAAGATGTAGAGGAATTCACGGGAAGAATTTGAACCCACAATCTGGAAGTATTAATCAAGTTGTAGAGTACCCTTTGATGTTGTATATATTTTAAAATTTTAGTTATCGTGTGGATTAGTGTTTTGGTATTGTTTTTGAGGTTATTTAGATTTTGCTATTGAATGAAAAGAGTTTAGCATTTATAGGAATTTAATTTTTTAGGCTTGTAACATATTACATTTTTGAATTTGTCTTGGCAAATTTTGAGACCTGACAAGAACTATCTCATTGCATTTAAGTGAACCATGGCGATACTGGAAAAAAAAAAAAAGGCAAACTTGATTTTTAAAACTTTCAGTCTTCTATATTCAAAATATGATGCAAAAGAACTACCGAATTAGTCGGTGAAATGTGAAATGTGAAATTAAAAGACATTTAATTGTCTCTTTTTTTGGGTTTTCAACAGTCTTGAAACTTTATTGTTTCACCCCCATGTGGTAAATTTTCCACATTAATAACATAAATAATAAATACAGTAATTTCAAACTTACTGAAGTGAAATCACAATTGATACTTGGTGTCACATCTGTCGAGACCAGTGAAACTTTCATCTTTTTTTGTTATACCATCATATAGTACTTCTTAGTTCTTGGTCTGTAGATAATGGTGCCCGTGATGCCTATCATAATGCATTGGCATAGTGAGGCCTATTGTACAACCATCACAACCTTCCCTCCACCCCCACATGAACGGTTGAAGCCAAGATTCAAGGATTAGCAAGTATATTTACACAGTGACGGTGATCAATGGGAACACTTATATAATAAAAAGAAATTAATATAATAATTTTATTTTTTAAAACAAATCAATTAAATATACTTATAAACACATTCTTAAAATCATGTCAGTTATCGTACCGTTATAAAGAGGAATCAAAAGGACATAGAAAATGGCTTGGAATGTGTGGACAGAGAGAGAAATTACCCTACATGCGCGATATCTTCCTATTATGTAGGCCAACTCAATTATCACATTACATTTCTTCCCTCATGTTTCCCATCACCTTTCCAACAATGTGTTGCACAACCTCTTAAAGTCTTGGTCAATATCTTCCTATTAACATCTCTTCAACATTGCTCTAAAACAAGAAGCATATCCATCTGAGAGAGGGCTCATATAATTGATTCTTGTGAAGTGCATCAGTGTTTGCCACCAAAGTCACAGAAGGAGACCTTGTGTTAGCTTTTAATTCAGCTTATTCATCACTTTTAAGGTGATCTTACTTTCGTTTACAATTATATTGATTAGATCTGCTTTAACTACTCTACCAATATACTACTTGATCATGTGTGATTATTTTTGTCTAAAAAAAACAGATCAAAACTGATCATGAGACATATTAAAGGCTTTTAACCTTACTTTTTTAGATGAATGATCTCCAAGTTGGCTCGAAATATATCTACCTTTTAGATTAACCTTTCTAAATATCGTTTTCCTCAACTATCTTAAACAACACTTAAATAAATGTTTATGATACTATACTATTCTAAAAATAAAGCATCAGGAGTTAAAATAAACTATGTAGTGTAGCATATATACTTTTCAAGATACTTGAGACAAAGTAAATAGTTAAATAAAATATTTTTTAATTTTTTAATTTTATCTCTATTATTTTAAAAGTCGCTTATTTGATCCTTATTATATACAATAGGTTGGTCCAACCAAGTCTTCTCGTACTAGGGTTGGTTCATCACAGCTCTCCCTTTATCACCAACCAATCGGTTGGTCAAATGCATTGAGCAAGAAAATTGCGTAATAATTTACGGAAGAAAATTGAGCAAGGACGAACTCAGGGATAAAATTATGACCAACTAGATTGCAAGTGGCTCATTTAGTCAAAACAGAGCGATAATCATAATATATTATCAATAAGATGAACCTTGGAAGAAAGTGTTGGACAACCTCTTAAGTCTTCGTCAACATCTTCCATAAGAGCGCCTACTCAAAAATATTCCTTCAATACACGCAGTTTCATCGGAGGAATCATACAACTCTTGCAAAGTGCAGCCAAGTCTACGTACCAGCCAAACCACAGAAAGCCTTGTGTGGACTTTCAGCTTGTTGATCATCACTTAAAGGTAATCGCAATTTCTTTTACAATATATATGTTGATTATCGTATAGATGAGGGGACTGAAAATATACTATACCAGTAGAAATAACAGAGTGCTAAAGTGCATATTTTTCTAAGATTTGCTAGACTAATTAAGTAGCTAGTTGAATCAATATTCTTCATTTGATAGAGAAATGTTTTATGCAGTCATGTGGATTATCCATCGCTTTTAATGCATTAGATTTTTTTTTTGCAGAAGAAGACTAGGCTCCATTTGTTTGCCGTAAATAATAAAAATATTTTTCTGATTTTTTAGTATTTAGTAATATTGTAAAATAAGTCAACTTAAAAATATTTTCAACCAATGAAAAATGACTAGTTATAGGGAGTATAAAATGTTTCATGTTCTTTAGGAAACAAAAACATTTTCCACACTGCACTCCAATTCACAATTTAAACTATTTTTCAAGCATGGACTATAATATCCTAATTATAATTAATACTTCATTTATTACTTGTTTTATACGAAATTGTGCAAAATACATGCATACAAATACAAACATATGCACTATACTCAAGAACACAACATTCACTGCAACGCCTGAAACACGTTTGAGGCATATGTATTTTGAACACTGACAATTCACGGTCTTCATCTTACTTTTAATAGTAAAAGTGAGAATCATTAATAAAAATGGTTTATTCCTTTTCTAAAAACTTGGGATTTGTGTCTACTTCTATTAAAAATGGAAAGGGTCTTGGTCAAAGTTATTAACAGTGATATCCTTTTTCTCTTTCTTTTGATTTATCATAATATAATGATTTATTATTCTACCCTCATTCTTAATGGAAAAGTTAACAAAAGGGGTCCAACTCTCATATTTCAAAATGTGCTAGATCTAAGTGAAAGAGTACAATTTGAGAAAAATGTATTATATTTTCTATATTGTTTGCACACGTACAACCAATATTTATACAACCGTGAGCAGTCTAATGTAACAAACAGATCAACACGAATCAGTTAAGTGAGATTTTAAATTTTAAACTATTGTCTATCGTTATCACGCCCCCTCAAGCGAAGCTAGGTCAAAGACAACAAGCTTGTGTCGCAAAGCAGTGAACCGTGGTCTAGCTAGAGGCTTTGTCATAACATCCGCTAGTTGGTCAACAGTAGAGATGAACCGAATAGACAAAGCACCCATGGCCACTTTCTCTCGCACAAAATGAACATCTACTTCAATGTGCTTCGTCCTCGCATGGAATACTGGATTAGCCGTCAAATAAGTTGCACCAATGTTATCACACCTAAGGATAGGTAGAGTGGGAGACACCAAACGCAACTCACGTAAGAGAGACTGTATCCAGCATAGTTCTGCAGTCGCAAAAGCAATGGCACAATACTCCGCCTTTGTGCTAGAACGAGACGTGGTTGTTTGCTTCTTCGCAGACCATAAGACAAGATTCGAACCCAGATAAATACAATACCCATGAGCGCTGTGCCTATCATCAAGACATCCAGCCCAGTCGGAATCTAAGTAAACATGAAGTTCTGTGTCAGAGGAAGGCCGAAAAAGCAAGCCATGAGAGCTAGTCCCTTTCAAATATCGCAGAATACGTTTTACGGTAGTCCAGTGTGGCTCTCTAGTGGCATGCATGAACTGACACACTTTGTTAACCGCAAAGCTAATTTCAGGCCGAGTGATCGTAAGATACTAGAGTGAGCCAACAACACTACGGTACAAGGTTGGATCATAAAACGGATCACCCTCGTGCTGTGAAAACTGTTGCGAAGTGGCAATGGATTTGGCCTCAGCAAGCTTAGTGCGTGCCAGTAGAACATTAATATAACACTGTTGAGTGAGTAACAAGCCTGTAGCAGTACGAGTAACCTGAATACCCAGAAAGAAAGACAAATCCTCTAGATCTTTCAGTGCAAATTGATTGTGCAGAGCAGTGGCGACGAACTGTATGGCATCAAGAGTTGTTCCTGTCAGAATAATATCATCTACATATTGTTGGGTATCGGCGCAGCGGAATGGTCGGGGACAAGCAATATCACGCAGCTAAAATATGAATGAGAACAGATAAAGTAGAGACACAAGATTTACGTGAAAAATCCTCAAACAAATCGAGGGAAAAACTACGGGCAAGTAATGAAGGATTTTATTATGATGTGGAGTATTTTACAATAACCTTCTCTCTAATATAAGGAGAGAACAATATCACTCTCTCAAATAATAGGAGAAACTAACTCTTACTCACAAATATAGAATAACAAAAGAGGAAGAAAAATACTCAGGAGAAAGCTTATTTTTCTTTCTGATTTGGAATGTTTTGGTAATGCAAAATGGTGAGGAATGAGTCTCTATTTATAGGCTCATTCCATACTCGAAATCAAAGCAAAGTAGCAGTGTGAAAATGATTTTCATGTGCCTAACTTTGCAGCCAAACTTTGCTGCACAAATCTTCCTTTTTCCATTGCTTTTCTCATTTCCTTGTCTACCACTTTTATTTCTTTTCTTTGTTTATTGTTGTTCATTTTTGACCAAAGGCTCAAAGTGAGCTTTAACCAGCTCACACATATATCAACAACATTACCGTAGCATGACTGCTAGATCTTATAAACAAAGATGTATCAGATTTGGAAGGAACAAAACCCATATGTATCAAGAAATTGCTGAGCCGAGAAAACCAAGCCCGTGGGGCCTGTTTTAATCCATAAATTGCTTTATGCAACTTGCACACATGACCCGGAAGTGTTGGATGCGTGAAGCCAGGAGGTTGAGACATATAAACAACCCCAGAGAGCAACCCATGCAAGAATGCATTGTTGACATCGACTTGCCGAACCGGCCAATGACGAGACATTGCTATAGATAGGATGATCTGAATAGTAGTGGGTTTGACCACTGGATTGAACGTTTCTATATAGTCAATTCCTTCTTTTTGATTGAACCCTTTTGTTACTAAGCGAGCCTTATACCTTTCGACTGAACCATCAGCTTTCCTTTTATTTCTAAACACCCACTTATATTCAATAACGTTGGCATCTAAAGGTTTAGGAACTAAGGACCAAGTATTATTTCGTATCAGTGCATTGTACTCTTTGCTCATGGCCTCGCGCCAATAAAAATATTTGGACGCAGTGGAATAAGACGTTGGTTCACAGTCCAAGGCAGAGGGAGGAATCGAAGATTGGGCAGTAGCTGTGTATGTGACATAATCAGCAAACGTTTTTTTCTGCCGAGTACAAGTGAACGGGTAACCATTGGATGAAGAGAATCAGTTTGAGAGCTATGTGGTTGAGATGGGGATACCACATTTGGGAAAAGGAATCTGTAGGTGGTACGGCAGTGTTGGATTCATGAGGGAATAGAGAGGAGTGTAGACGTAGCGCAGAGAGGAGGACATCGTGATACGAGAGTGTAGGTGTTGTTGTAGTTTGAGATAGTGCATTAAATGATGCTGATGGGGACTTTGATGATGTCGGGGAGAGAGAACGTGAACAACTGAGTAAATTATTGTTAGGACATGACATGTCCAATGTTGACATTGATGGCATAAGAGAGAGAATGTGAGTTATTTTGAGTATTGGTATTAGGACAAGAGTTTTCCGATGGAAGGACTTCTAAGGCCAACTCTAGTAGTATATGTAAAAAGTCAAAATCTCTATATGTAGAAATATTTTTGAAGATTTTTGTCTCTAGCAACATCTTTATAAATTCTCAACAATATAAAGAACTTGTAGAGGATCTCTAAAATTGGATTCAGCATTTTCAAATGTGGAGATGCTAAATCCATTCTCTAAAACTTAAAAAAAAAAATTAAAGCCTGAAAAAAAAAAATACAAGTCTCCAAAATGTCTGATTGATATTATCGATAATACAAGACATAAAAAAAATAGAATATCGTCATAAAAAATAAATAAATATAAATAAAAAGTTTAAAAATAAAAAATAAAAATTATTAGAATTAAAATAAAAATTATTATTAGCAATGACCAAATATTAAAAAACAGTAATAATAAAGTTTGAATTAAAATAATATATTTAATTAAAATAAGAAAAGATTTTGGAGTGAAACAAAAATAGAGAATCTATAAAATAGAGAAGCTGCTGGAGTGAAACTGAAATTTAGAGATTGAGTAAATGTAGAGAAGCTGTTGGAGTGAAATTAAAATAGAGAATCTGTAAATTTAGAAAAATTATTCAAAATCTCTATATGTAGAAAAACAAAATAAAAAAGCTGTTGGAATTGGTCTAAGGAGGAGAGATAATAAGACACGTGGGGCCCACTTGAGGGACAAAAGTTAGTGTGATGCTGACGCGATGTAGATGGTAATTGAGTGGAAGTTGGACTAGATAACGCTTGTGAGCGCGTGAGGGAAGAGGAGAGAGAAGGAGACGTGTGAAAAGAAGAAAATAGCGGCAAACGTGAAGTGATAGGAAGTGATAGTTGAGTGTTTTGCTGGATACTGGGATCTGACTGAGATAAATTTGGTAGAGTTGATGAGGATGACCCCGGTAGAGCTGAACATGCAACGTTCAAATACGAGTTTGAGATTGAATTTTGTGGCGACTGAGTAGACGAGACATGAGTTTGACTCGTAGCGGACACTGGCACATAGTGATGTGGTAGATCAAGATAAGATGAGGAGAAACCTGAGGAAATAGACTACGAATTGTGTGAACTAAGAAGACGCGTAGAAGCTGGAAGTAACACAAACAATAACAAAGATTGACGACTCATTTGAAACGGAAATAAGTTCTCATTAAAAACAACATGGCGTGACAAGTGAATTTTTCCAGTTTGCAAGTCATAACACCGATATCCAAGATGATCAGTACTATAACCAACAAATGTACAGAGAACTGATTTCGGACTAAGTTTGTCATGTCTTGTAGCACCTAGGAAAGGGAAGTAGAGACATCCAAAAACATGAAAGAAAGAGTAATTGGGCAATTTAGAAAATAATTTATGAAATGGAGAATGATGAGGAGTAACCGAGCTGGGATGAGTTACCCGCGCCGAGCTGAGACGGGCTAATCTGAGCTGAGCCTAGCACATTTAGCTAAATGCCCAACAGAAATGCTGACCCGACCCCGGAAAACCACGACCTCAGTGCCAGCTGTACCGATAGGACATAAAGCATTGATGGGACATAAAGCTGCACCACATTAAATGCTGTCAGACCTGAATTTAGTATAAATAGAGCTCCACCCTCTTCATTTTAGAGGTAACTCGTCATTAAATGCTCTCAGCTACCTTGCCAGCTTGGACATACTAATCATTCGCGTACCCGAGGGGAAAATCCGGGTCGTCACCCCGCTTTTTCTTTCTTTTCTTTGTGCAGGTGACGTAGCCGACCTGAAAAGTTCAACTCGGAGGCCAACTTGAAAAGTTCAGCTCGGCAAGTGTAGCCGACTAGTTCAACTGTGAGAATTTGACCTCGACAGTTTGGCGCCGTCTGTGGGAAAGAGTTCTTTCTATCACTCTCCTTTACCACTCATTGAGAAACCATTATGGTACAAATGAGAAGCCACAACGCACCGGTAGAGGATTCGCCTAACCCGGATGGGGACCTCGAAACCACACAGGTGCCTAGCCAAAACCCAATCCCAGTCGACGTTGGGATGAGCCAACGTATACACTTAGTCACTCAAACTAACCCCGCGGTGGATAGAGACCTCAACTCCAACCTGTCACCAGAGATAAAGATGATGCTGAGGATGTTTGAGGAACTTAAAGAACAGGTAGCTCAGCTAGCTGAGGGCTCCTTGGCTCCACAAGAAGCTACGCCGCGGCCCTTGCGTCCACAGTTCCGCATCCCAAACCCCAGGCCAAGGTCGATGCAGGACCAAGAGGGCTTCCTAGAGCCGGCGGTGAGACCCGGTGAGGCGAGAGGTCCAAGGACGGCTCAAGCCGACCCCGAGCAGGCCAAAATCGCGGCCGCCATAGCCAAGGTTATCAACCAGCTCGGCGTGAGCCCACTCTCACCAGAGGTACTAGCCACGCCACTACCCACCGGTAACCGGATGCCCAACCTGGCCGTCTACAATGGAGATGGAGACCCAGCCAGCCACTTGCTCAACTTCGATCACCACATGACCCTGCACGACATGTCCGACCTCATGAAGACGAAGACATTCCCGACCACCCTGGTTGGCAATGCCTTGGATTGGTTCCAGAAGCTTCGTCCTGGTTCAATTGCAAGTTTCTATTAGCTGTCTGAGGCTATCCTCTCCCACTTTGCAGGGAGCCGGCGCGCCACCCGCCACACTTCTATATTACTGTTGGTAAAACAACATAGAGGGGAAAGCCTGGGGGTTTACACAACCAGATTCAATGAGGAGTCCCTCTGAATCCCTAACTTGGAGGACTCAATGGCGTTGATGGCTTACCAGAGTGGGCTCAGGTCGGGCCCCCTCACATCCTCATTGGCAATTGACCCCGTGGATACTGTGTCCGAGCTGATGGTATGAGCAGAATGGTACATACACTCGGAAGAAATCCATCAGGCGAAGAGGGACGATAACAAGGAAAAAGAAGCTAGCAGGAAGGGAGAGACCTCCCGAGCCCAACCTGGGAGTAAAATCCAAAACGACAGAGGCAAGCAGCCCCAACAGTCAAAGCAGAACCCCCGGTTCACTATGTTTACTCCCCTCAACACCACAAGGGAGCAGATCCTGATAGAGATCTAGCACCAGAACCACCTGCCTCCAGTTCCAATGATGAAAGGCCGACCCGAGAAGCGCAATAGAACCAAGTATTACCGCTACCACATGGATTACGGCCACACCACCGAAGAGTGCAAAGACTTGAAACAGGAGATTGAGGCACTGATAGCCCGAGGCTATCTCTGAAGGTACATAGACCCGCAGCCGACCCGAAATCATGATCAAAGAGATAAAGAGAGGAGTCCACCAAGGTGCCAAGCTGGGGGCGGACGCTTGGCTGTGATTGAAACCATTGCAACAGGACTGGCTTCGGGAGGCGAGACCACGACAGTTTGGCAGGCCGGAAGTGTTACGTTCGGGCTGGGAGGGAGTATGGACCCGTGCAGGGCCCGACCCTGAGGATTGAGAAGCTCACCTTTTCCTCAGAAGACTTGGAGGGGATAATATTGCCCTACGATGACCCACTGGTGATCAGTGCTGAAATAGCCAACTTCATCATAAAGAGGCTGATGGTGGACACAGGAAGCTCAATGGAACTTTTATTCCTCAGCGCTTTCGAGCAAATGGGGTTGGACATGAGCCGACTCAGGCCATTGAGGGGCACTTTAGCTGGTTTCACTGGGCAAGCACACCGAGCTGAAGGAGTTATTAACCTCTCGTTGAAGATGAAAGATTGAGGTAAGCGGGTTTCAATGCAAGGCAACTTCATTGTGATGGATTACAACTCCACCTACAACGGAATTCTAGGTCGGGTAGCGCTCAACCATTTTAGAGCTGTCCCTTCCACCTACCACCAGGCCCTAAAATTCCCGACCTCGGCCGGCACAGCCACCATTTACGGAGCCCATCTCTCGGCCCGGGAGTGTTATGAAAACTCACTCCGACCCAAATATCAGGTTGGCTGGGGACCAGACTTGCCCGAAGAGAAGAGGGATGCTAAAAGAGGCAGCCCGGCTGAAGACCTTTAGGAAGTGGAACTTTTCGATGAAACAAAGAGGGTAAAAATTGAAAGTGAACTCTCTGCCGACCTCAAGAAAGGTATAAGCCAATTTCTCCTAAAAAATGAATACATATTTGTATGGTCTGCCTCTGACATGACAGGTATTGACCTGGGAGTGATTGAGCATCACCTGAATGCCGACCCGAACCACTACCCGGTGAAATAGAAGCGCAGGTACTTCCACTATGATAAGCAACAGATCATAGCAGAAGAGGTAGACAAATTGGTGGACGCCAGCCACATAAAGGAAATCCAGTACCTAACCTGGCTATCCAACGTGGTGCTGGTAACCAAGTCCTCAGGAGGATAGAGATTGTGTATTGATTTTACCGACCTCAATAAAGCTTGCCCCAAGGACTGATTTCCTCTACCTCAGATTGATCAAATGGTGGATGCCACCTCCGGGTTCGAGCTACTCTCCTTTATGGATGCCTTCAAAGGCTACAACCAAATCAAGATGGCTCCCAGAGACAAAGAGAAGACTGTCTTCACCACCGATAAAGGCCTCTACTACTATGAGGTCATGCCTTTTGGTCTCAAGAATGCTGGAGCCACCTACACTCGGATAGTGAACAAGGTCCTCAAAAATAAGATTGGCCGAAACATGGAGATCTATGTAGATGACATGTTGGTTAAGAGCAGGAGGGCGGAAGATCATGTAGCCGACCTGGCTGAAACCTTCGCCGTAATGGGACACTTTGAGATAAAGCTGAACCCAGAAAAGTGCGCATTTGGCGTCAAGGCAGGAAAGTTTCTGGGCTTCATGGTCACTGCCTGTGGAATAGAAGCCAACCCGGAGAAGGTTCAGGCGATACTTGACCTGGCACCGCTGACCTGCGTGAAAGACATCCAAGTGTTGGCAGGTAAGATCGCGACGCTCAGCAGATTCATGTCCAAGTCGGCTGACAAGTGTGCGCCACTGTTTAAAATATTGAGGAATCCTAAGAACTTTGAATGGACCACGGAATGCCATAACGCCTTCCAAGAGCTGAAAAGATACCTAGCTTCGCCACCCCTGCTATCCCGACCTGAGGTGGGGGAGGAACTGGTACTATACCTAGCATGCTCGGGGATAGCAGTAGCGGCGGCATTAATCCGAGAAGAAAGAAAGGAACATAAGCCGGTCTATTATGTCAGCAAAACCTTGCAAGGGGCTGAGGTGCCGAGATTGGGATCGACCTTAGATTCTCGTCTATTACTCACCCTCAAAGTGACGGCCAAGTTGAAAGGACTAACCAAATCATTTTGCAGGGCCTGAAAACCAAGCTGGAGGAAGCAGAGGGCCAGTGGGCATCAATTCTTCTCGAGGTATTATGGGCTCAACGGACCACCACCAGCTCGGCAACGGAAGAATCGCCCTTCGAGCTGACCTTCGGTACTCAAGCAGTGTTGCCAGTGGAGATCGGGTCTCCGACCAGTAGAACCCTCCACAATGATCCAGAAATAAACGGAGCACGGATCCGTGAAGAGCTCGACCTCGCCGAAGAGCTCCGAGCAAAAGCTCAAATCAGAATGCTGGCCAGCAAAGCTGCCATGCAAAGAGCCTTCGCCAAACAGGTCAAGCCTAAGCCTATTAAGGTTGGCGACCTCGTACTCAAAAAGGACATCTTTTTGCCGCGCTCAGGTAACAAGCTATTCCCGAACTGGGAGGGACAGTACGAAGTTGTGAAAGAAGTCCGACCTGGGACCTTCTACCTCCGCGACAAGAACGGGAAGCTATTGAAGAACGCCTGGCACTCAGAACACCTGAAGCGGTATTTTGTCTAAATGGCCCCGAGCCGAAACCTCTTGTAACGGCACGAGCCCAAAAATCTTGTAACGGCTCCGGGCCGAGATCTTTTGTTAAGGCCCCGGGCCAAGACATTTCTTGTAATCGGCTCCCGAGCCCAAGTACTTCGTGTACAAATTCAATACAATGCATTTTTGTAAATTAGTGCAATGCCCGACCTGGAGGACAAGCAACGAAACCAACGCAATGCCCGACCCAGGCCCAAGTGCTACAACTGCACAGCTACTTCCAACTCGGATTAACGCGATGACCACGCTTAATCACGAGCTAATGATCAAATAAACTCCGCTCGGACTATGTCCCAGCTCGGGTATAATCTATAACAAATTAGTTTTGCCAGTTCGGATTAAGGTCTAACTCGGTCTAATCCGGCTGCAGGTCGGTATGTTAGTTTGGGTCTAAACTCGAACTCAACATTCGTCAACATTAGTTTGACCAATTTTAAATCGGACTGACCAATCCAGGTTGGCGACGATTATAAAGTTTCCCGGTTAACCACCTCGGATTAGGATGATAATTCATTAATCTCGTCCAGCTCGGTTCTTTTTACTTAAGTTCGAATGGTCGACTATACTGGTCCGACTCCGCTTACTTAAGAATTTTTTTTTTTTGCGAAAAAAGAAAAAGTGCACAAGTACGAACTCTGATAAAACGCAAGGAAAAAATTCATTTCATTAAATCAAAATATGATTACAAAAGGCCCAACCTGGGCGAAATTACAAAAGCCCGACTCGGGCAATTTTACAATATTTACTTTGGCGCAGTGGCGGAGGTGGTGGCTTCGGCTTCATCTCCGACTTGGTCCATGCCCTTCTGGACAAACTCAAACACTTCCTTAGCTTGGGATGTCAGGTCGGATAGAAGCTCAGGAATCTCCCAGAACTCCTGCAGTGGAACCTCCAAGATCTCGATGTAGTCGTTCTTGGTAGCCGGGAAGAAGGTCTTCGTTCTTTCCCGAGCTGCGACTTGACCTTAGAAGTAGAATTCCATTTCGGCATATTTTGCCATGGCTCCGCCTTCCGTGACCAATCAGTCAACGACCGCTTCACTAGACTTGAAGGCCTCCACTGCCTTCTCTCCTTCGGCGCCGACCCGGTCCACCAGATCCCGGAGCTTGGCCTCGGCCTCACGTTTCTCCTTCTTGTACCGCTTGACGTCCTTGGCTGCGGCTTCGCGCCGGGTCTTTTCCAGGTCCAGCTCCTTCTTTAGGCGGTCGATCTCCGTCGTGTCCGCCTTCCGCCTCTGAGCGGCCTCCTCCCTCACGGTCTCAAGCTCAGCTCGGGCATCCACGTATCGCTGCTCGAGCTCAACGCAGTGAGTCTGGGCCCTGACTAGGAAGTTGGGAGCCGAGAGGATGTGGGACTCGGCCTGCTTAGGAGAAAATAAAGCAATTAGCCGAGGTAAAAAATAACATTACCAGAAGTTGGATAAAGACTCACCATGACTATGGACGTCCTCAAGTCGAGCGAGAGCTGATCTGCCGGGACCGTCGCCAGCTTGGGGTCGCGGGCCACCTTGGACGCCTCCATGAAGTCCTTATTAGGAGAGCCCACCTCTGCGGCCTTGCCCTTCCCGGAGTATTCGGCACGAGGCCGCTTTCTGCTCTCAAGTCGGGAGACTGAGTACTCCTGGATAGCCATTCCCGAGCCCGATCTCTTGGCCACGGGGGTCCCCGAAGCCTCTTTGGAGGAGACCTCAGAGCCGACCTCCCGCACTTGGCCGCTGGGCCGCTGCCTCTGACCTTGAGTGGCACATCCCAAGCCGGACCGAGCTGAGGCCTCTTCGCTGACCTCGCTCTTCCTTCGCACCTGGGCATACACGAGCTTTCTCATGTCCGCCATATCTGCAAAAGGTAGAGAATATAAGTGAAAAGCGAGCAGAAGGCCAACCTAAAAAGACAAGTAGACAAGACAATTGGGAGGTCGGACGCCGATCCTGCAAACTGACCCTCTTCTGAGCTAGACCCTGCGTCCCCTTCAGGCTCGGGAAGCAGGTTGGGATGATCCCTCGAGAGGTCGGGCTCCCTACCAAACAACTTGGAATCCCAGATTCGCTCCCATTTGAGCACACTGTCAATATCTATCAGTGTCCCGGGCACAGGCTTAAGCACCGCGACTTCCCTGAGTTCCTCCTTCGAGAGCTTGGGGTCATCGTTGGCGGTCTTCCTCAAACTTGGATTCCAGTCCAGCCTACACCCAGAGTTCACAACCGGCTGCACCCAATAATAGTCATTATGCCAGCCTTTGTTAGATGAGTGCCACTTGGTGACTATGGAGTTTTCGACCCGAGTTGCAAAGTGGAACCACCCTGGATGCTTCGGGTTGGGTTTGCACACGAAGAAATGCCTGAACCTGCGCAAGGTCGGCTCCACTTTCTTCTCCAGACAGAACACGTAGAAGGCCACCATCACAACCTAACCATTTGGCGACATCTGACCTGGGCTGAGCTCGAAATAGTTCAGGATGTCAACAACAAAACCGGGGAGAGGGAGCTGGATGACGTCGAGCGCGAGATCGTACATGGTGAAGTGGTCGGCCGGTGGATAGCAAGCCGATTCTTGCCGACCTGAAACCTTCAGCTTGTGGTGACGATCCACCGACCAGTTCCTCAGCCTGGCATTAGCCATTTTGCACTGTGGAATGGCACTCACGCTTGCAATAAGCGAACAACTGCTCAATCCTCTTTTCCCGAGTTGAAGAAGCACTGGCTGTGGCCGAGCTCCGAGGTCGAACAACACTAACTGGGACTACTTCGATCGGCTCGGTTGCAGAAACCCCAACCAGGAACTCTTGAGGTATCTCGACGCCCTCCAGTTGATTTAACGACTCCTCATCTTCTCTATCTTCCAAGTCTTCCAAGTTGGCCAAAGGATCCGCCTCGGCCTCCTCTTGCGCCAATTTGACCCCAATAACTTGGCAATCATCATCGCTCTCCCCGAGCCTAGATTTCCGAGCCAACCCTAAAGACGCACTGGTGCTCTCTCCACCTTGGTCTCTATTTGAGATAGATTCCAAACTCGACGGACTCTCATCCCCACCATAGGACCTCACCTCCATCGCCTGGGAATCTTTCGACTCTGACCTCCCCATCCTGTCTACAGACTAAATATAAATGTACAGGAATGACTAAAGGGAGTCGGGACGTACCTACTGCTCTTGACTGCGGAATGCGACCGACCTAGCTGGCTCCGAGCTGAAAATTCCGAGAAGATTCTTTTCGAGCTAATTGCGTCCGACCACTCTACTGTCCGACCTAAAACTCTTGAAGGTTGAAAGCGAAGTGTGGAGCGAATCTCGAATGTCAAAGCCCTATTTATAGGTGCTTCTGAAAATTGCCTCGGGGAGCCCAAACGTCGCGTCTTGTTAGAACAGCCAGGTGGCGTGTCACCCATCTGAAAGGCATGCACCGCTGACGTGGCCATCCCTACTCTGTCAGGGTCGGGCACCTCCAGCTCGGGAAAAAACCCAATTCTAGATCTCACCCCCTCGATCTCGACTTGGGGGGGGATTGACGAGGGGTAACCGAGCTGGGGTGAGTTACCCGCGCCGAGCTGAGACGGGCTAATCTGAGCCGAGCCGAGCCCAGCACATTCTGCTAAATGCCCAACAGAAATGCTGACCCGACCCCGGAAAACCCCGACCTCACTACCAACTGTACCGATGGGACATAAAGCATTGATGGGACATAAAGCTGCACCGCATTAAATGCTGTCAGACCTGAATTTAGTATAAATAGAGCTCTACCCTCTTTATTTTAGAGGTAACTCGTCATTAAATGCTCTCAGCTACCTTGCCAGCTAGGACATACTAATCATTCGCGCACTCGAGGGGAAAATCCGGGTCGTCATCCCGCCTTTTCCTTCTTTTCTTTGTGCAAGTGACGTAGCCGACCTGAAAAGTTCAACTCGGAGGCCAACCTGAAAAGTTCAGCTCGGCAAGTGTAGCCGACCAATTCAACTGTGAGAATCCGACCTTGACAGAAAAAATTGTTGTAAAACCGAAGTTGGCAGTCTGTTAATTAAATAAACTGCAGTGGTAAAAGACTCAACCCATAAAATTTTGGGAAGTGACGCTTGAAACATCAACGTGACGCCGAGCTTCGTGATATGGCGAATATTTCGTTCAGCCATTCCATTTTGCTTGGGAGTATGGGGATAAGAGATTCGATATTGAATGCCACTAGACTGAATAATTGATTTTAAACGACCCTGAGTGAGCTCGCGAGCTCCATCACATTGTAAAATTTTAATTCTGGTGGAGAGTTGATTTTCAACCAATTGTTTGAAGCTAATAAAACAGTCAGCACAATCACTTCTATTTTTTAATGGGTAAAACTAAGTAAAACGACTAAATTCATTCACAAATATAATAAAATAACGAAAGCCAGAAAATGAATTAGTGGAAATAGGTACCCAAATGTCACAGTGTATTATTTCCAAAGGAGTAGTTACATTATTGGCTGATGTATGAAAAAGAAGCCTATAGCTCTTACCCATCATACATGAATTACAAGCAAAATAGGAAATAGGAGAATCCAAAAATCTAACACAATTCTTAGATTTTAAAAAAACTAAAGTTGACTGTGACGACCCAATCATTGGTGCTAGACAGCAGATGACAAACAGGAAGTAGCCATTGCCATGGGAGGTTGAGCCAGCTTGGGTGAGGACACTGGAAGAGTGTACAGATTTGACTTAGTACGGCCCTTGAGAAGCGGAGTCCCGGTGCGGAGGCCCTTAACAAGACAATCATCAGGAAAAAATTCAAATGAGATAGAATTATCTTTGGTGAATTGGGACACAGACAATAGATTTTTAATGAGGTGAAGGACTCGAAGAACATTATGAAGAGTAAACGTACGAGAGTGTGGAAAGAGAAGAATTACCAGTGTGAGAAATGTTCAAGAGTGTGCCATTGCCGACTACAACCTGGTCAGAGCTGTGATAAGGCTGAAGCTGATGAAGAAGAGAAGGGTCCGCAGTCATATGAGATGAGGCACTTGTGTCAGGGATCCAAGAAGCAATCGACGGTGTGCCAGAACTTTGTGGAGATTGCTGAATATGAAACCCAGCAAAATGACTATTGTTCTTGTTGTTTCCACTGTTCCGGGATTGAGAATATTTGTATCGGCACTTAGCGGCAGAGTGACCAAACTTGTGGCAAATCTGACGTTTGGTACGAGAACCATTAGAAGAAGATTTGCCATTTTGCTGATTTGGCGTAGAGAACGAAGTGGACTTAGGAACAGTTGAAGCAACATAGGAGGAAACGGGTGGAGTAGGAAGTAGACCTTGCTGACTGAGAGAAACTAATTGTAGTTGAGTGTTGAGGGCTGTAACGGAGGAAGTGTCAGATACAGATTTGGGATCATCATCAAGTAAGGTTCGCTGTTCATACGTGAGTAGTTTTGCGGTAAGGTCTGAGAAGGAGGGAGTGGGATTCAGATTCTCAATGGAAGTCACAAACTGACGGTATTCAAGTGGCAGACCGTCAAGAGTGACTAGCACAAGATCGGAATCCGTGAAAGTGTCACCGATGGCTGCAAGAGAGGTGGAAAGAGTGTGAATCTGATTAAGGTAGTCGGAGAGAGAACCCTTGCGAAGAGAACGTAACTGGGCCTGAAGAAGAGATTTGCGAGCTAAGGATTGTTGCAGGTAGGATTTTTTAAGTGAGTTCCAAAGAGCATAGGCTGTAGCATGTCTAGCGGCTTGGTGCACAAGAGAGTCAGAGAGAGTTGAAGTTATACAGGCTGTGATGAAGATATCGAAGCGAGTCCAGTCATGAAGAGTTAAAGTAGACGAAGAAGAGGAGGTAGTTTGGTCTTTGGCAGGTTTGGGAAGTGTGCCGTCAATGTAGCCGGTTAACTCAGTAAAAGTGAAATAATTCATAATTTGTGCCTACCAACTTAAATAATTGGTGTTATCGAGAAGTATAGTGACAAAGCTTTTGACATTGTGCGTCGGTAGTGGGGTAGCATTAGTAGAGGAAGCCATGTGAAGATAGAGAAAGAATGTGAATAACGTATGAGGATAGAAAAGGCAGAGCTGGATTGATGTGACAAAAGTTTGGGAAAAAGAAGCAAAAAAGATAGGAGAGAGAATTGGTGGAGCAGAGGAAAAAGTTTTTGGAAAAGTGTTTGGAGATGTGCTGTGCGGAAGAGAGGTAAAGGACGTAGACGCTTCTCGTTAAATCACTTATACTATGAAAGAGTACAATTTAAGAAAAATGTATTATTTTTTCTATATAGTTTGCACATGTACAACCAATATTTATACAATTGTGAGCAGTCTAATGTAACAAACAAATCAACACGAATCAGTTAAATGAGATTTTAAATTTTAAACTATTGTCTATCGTTATCACTAAGTCTCATTTACCTAAAATCCAATGAGTGTGAGACAAAATAACCTCTGAATTATGTATGGCGAAATATATGTGACAAAAATCATATATATGTGAGATATTTTTATTTGAAATTTTAGCATATTAATATCCCATATTGGTGTGAGATAAAATAACCTCTGAATTATGAATGGCAAAATATATGTGACAAAAATTATATATATGTGAGATATCTTTATTTGAAATTTTAGCATATTAATGTCTTATATTGGTGGATGACATGTTAAATACGTAATTTATAAATAAATATTAAGGATTTAAATAATAACTTTGGTAAGCATTTTTTACCATTTATTTTTTAATTCGATGAAATTAGTCTCGCTTGTATTGTCTTCGAAAATGGTATAGAGCTAGTTACCAATTGCTGGTCTTGAACAAGAGGGGATGATTGTAAAAATTTTCAAATATGGCCAAAACAGCTAGAAGTTTCTCTAACTAATTTATACATACACTGATTCACATACTATTATATCATTATATAATCATATTTAAAAATTTATAGAATTTATGTTAGTATCTTGCAAAATTTTTCTCAAACTTTTTACTTTTGATATATATCATGTGACAAAGTATACTAAAATTACTTTATAGGAGTCGTATTTCCTTTCTAGTAATCTGAAAAAAAAATTGATTTTTCTTTAAGATGATGAAATTTAAGTTCAGTCATGTTATGCATATTTGCCTTATACGTAATTATGAACTACATTAATATTTTTAGATAAGAACGAGAACGGAGCTATGGACAAACTTGTGGAGCCATTCACCAGTCGCGTTGGGGAAAAAATCGCCTCTTCACTTGACTGCAATGACAATAAGCAAGGTCTTGACGGAAATTTGGAAGTACTGGCAAATAAAGCGTTTGACATAGAGACAGAAGTGAAGAAAGCCGAGCTATTAGGTAAGAAGAGGAGGACAATGGAAGTTGGAAGTTGGTTGGAGAAAGTAAAAAAGTTCAAAACAGAATATGGTAAATTAAATGATACATTAGAAGAAGCTGGAATCTCCAAACCTCTGTGGTGTGGAAGCCATGTAAAAAAACTGAATGAAGGAGCTGGAGAACTCATTAAGCAAAGTGAAACTTTTCGTGAGCTCGTAATTGATGCATGTGAAACCAGCCGGGAACGATTGTTCACGACACGATTGCATGGCGAAACATTGAAGCAAGAATTGGATAATATCTTGGCATGGTTAGAGGCGGAGTCTGACAAAGTCCCAATCATTGGTATTTACGGGATGGGAGGTGTTGGCAAGACAACGTTGGCAAAGCATATTTACAGGCATATTTGCACGAATCTTCAAGCTACACCTGATAAATTTCACGTTTATTGGGTCACTGTCTCCCAAGAGGCTGATGTTAAAAAATTGCAGAATGACTTGGCCCAAAAATTGAATTTTGATCTTCCAAAAGATTATGATATAGAGGAAAAAGCTTCCATTCTGCAAAAACTACTGAGAGATAGGAAGAATGTTGTACTCATATTGGATGATGTATGGGAGTATTTTGATTTAGAAAAGATTGGAATTTTTCTCGAAGAGGATGAATGCAAGGTGATCATGACCAGTCGATCAATGGACGTGTGTAAGAAGATGCACTGCAAAGAAACTATCAGAGTAGAACGTCTTTCTGAAGAAGAAGCTTGGAAGCTATTTCTGCAGAAACTGGATTGTGATGATAATCTAAGTCCGGAAGTGGAAGAGGTTGCCAAGATAATGGCAAAGAATTGTTCTGGATTGCCACTTGCAATTATTACCATGGCTAGAAGCATGACTGGGGTATATGGCATTCATGAGTGGAGGGATGCGTTGGAAGAACTGAATCAATCTGTCATGGGGCAATATGATATTAAAATTGAGGTTTTACCAATACTCCAACATAGTTACAATCGTTTGAGGGATTCGAGGTGGCAACAATGTTTCTTGTATTGTTCTCTTTATCCTGAAGACAGTGAAATGCGAGTGGATGAATTGATAAACCAATTCATTTATGAGGAACTGATGGATCGAAGGCATAGTAGGGCTGCAGAATTTGATCAGGGGCACACGATACTCAATAGACTGGTAAATGCCAGCTTATTGGAAAGTGTTGATATTGAAGACGATGATGGACTAAAAATGGGGGTGAAGATGCATGATTTGCTCAGAGAGATGGCAATAGAAATCACAAGAAATAATCCTAGGTTCATGGCAAAAGCTGGACTTCAATTGCATGAACTACCAGATGAGCAGGAGTGGACAGAGGATCTGGATAAGGTGTCTTTGATGTGGAACAAAATATCTGAAATTCCCGTGGATTCATCACCTAGATGTCCTCGACTTTCCACACTAATTTTTTCAAAAAATCCTTTGAAGTTGATCCCAAGTTCTTTCTTTGCTAACATGGGTGGCTTAAAAGTTCTTGATTTAAGAGATACCCAGATTGAGAAGTTACCAAACTCCCTCTCGGAGCTAGAAAATCTCACTGCATTGTTGCTTGGGGGTTGTGATAATTTGTGGTACGTGCCATCATTGAGCAAGCTCAAGGAACTAATGGAGTTGGACCTCAGTGAGACTGGAATTAAGGAAGCACCAGACGGTATAGGATGTTTGGTCAAACTCAAATGCTTGAAAATGAGAAAGACATACGAACTTGTAGAGATTTCAAGAGGGTTAATACCCCGACTTTCATGTCTTCAGTGCCTCATACTGCCGGTTCACGTCAAAGTACAAGCAGAAGAAGTAGAGAGTTTGAAATTGCTGGAAGAATTTAAGGGTTGGGTTGATGACATATTTAATTCCAAGTGGTTCGACAAATCTCCGCCATTCAATGTCTATGATATTATGGTAAGTAATCAAGAGGATGATTTATTTAATGATAAAGAATGGGGGTATGATGGTATGCTTGGGATTTATGAACGCTGCATCAGATTAGAAGAATACGACTTTAGAAAAAGAGGAGATGATGTGCTTTTGCTGCCAAAAAATATTCAGCGCCTAGAAATTCGTCACTGTAAGGGCTTAAGCAGTTGCTTGTTGGATTTTGTCCCGTCTTTGTACGATTACGCAGACTTTATAATTACAAGGTGTGATGAAGTAGAAAGCATCTTGAGGATCTCCTCTAATTCTTCTAGTCATGAAGGAGCACTGCAGTATCTCAAGTGTCTTACCCTAAGAGACTTGCCAAATTTGATTGGTTTAATCAAGTGGGAACCAAGAGCTCTTGCACTTCCTCCACGTGGAACCTTCTCCTCTCTTGAAAGGTTGGTGATTGCTAGATGTCACAAAGTCAAGAAGTTGTTGACACATAGGTTACTGGTAGAGAACCTTCAAAACCTTAAAAAGATTCACGTCTCTGATTGTAAAGAACTAGAGGAGATACTAGCAGATGGTAAGGAAGATGAGGGTGTGGGTTCGACTTCAAGCAGCAGCAGCAGCAAGAACAACAAATACACAAATATTATCGCATTCCAAAAGTTGACAAATATCTGCTTGTCTTATCTGCCAGAATTGAAGAGCATCCATGAGGGAACAATTAACTGTTGTGATTCCATTGAGGGCATCATCATAATTGATTGCCCGAAGCTAAAGAGATTGGCTTTCTTTCATGCCTCTGTAGATGAAAAAACAGCTCCACCCTCAGCAGCATCTTCTTCAAGTAGAAGCAGCAACAACTCCGAATACACAAATACTATTGCCTTCCCAAAGTTGACAAGAATCCAATTGTATTCCTTGCCAGAATTGGAGAGCATCTATGAGGGAACAATTAACTGCAGTGATTCCATTGAGGAAATCAGCATAAGTGATTGTCCGAAGTTAAAGAGACTGCCTTTCTTTCATCCTTCTGTAGATGAAAAACCAAATCCTCTCTCAGCGTCGTCTTCTTCTTCTAGTTATTATTACAGTGGTACACCCACGTTCATCTTCCCAAAGTTAGAAATTTTTAAGCTAGGGTCGCTGCCAGAACTGAAGAGCATCTGCAATGGAGTCATGATTTGTGATTCTATTTGGAGGATCAAAGTAGAAGGTGTGAGATATAAAAGTTTGGTGCAAGTCAAAAGAAGACAAAAAACTATGGCAAATGAAGAAAAATCTTTGGTTGCAAAGTTAGGCACACACAATTTTGGGTTGATTTCACACTACATGTGGGAAGACTTTTGGTGCAAGATGAGCCTATAAATAGAGGCTCATTCTTCACCATTTGAGCATCACCAAAACATCCCAAGTTAGAGAGAAAACATAAGCTTTCTCTTGAGTAGTTTTCTTCCTCTTTTGTTGTTCTATATTTGTGAGTGAGAGTTAGTTTCTCCTATTATTTGAGAGAGTGATATTGTTCTCTCCTTATATTAGAGAGAAGGTTATTGTAAAATACTACACATCATAGTAAAATCCTCCATTACTTGCCCGTAGTTTTTCCCTCGATTTGTTTGAGGGTTTTCCACGTAAATCTTGTGTCTCTACTTTCTCTGTTCTCATTCATATTTTAGTTGCGTGATACTGCTTATCCCCGACCATTCCACTGCGCCGATACCCAACAGAAGCGTGTACGCAGCTGAGTCGGTTGCCTCTTTTTCTTCCCCTCATTGATGGACAACCATCTTCACCTCCGTCTCTACTATAGATTCGGATAAGTGAAACAGAAAAAGAATGGTGGGAATCATTGGAGTGGGACCATCCCAACTACAACAATGTCCTTCGCCCCTTTCTCATATGGTAAAGACAGTGATGGTGATTCTGAGCTCGGACAATAAAGAGAGGCAGCAGCTACTGATAAGAAACAGCAAAGATGATGACGTTCTTTTTCAACACTTAGGTAAGCTTTCTGCAGCCTTTTCTCTAGCTTTTGATTAACACGCTGAATGTCTTTACATGTTCTAGGATGAGAAGATTTTGTTTGTTGCTTGCTGAACTTGCTTTGAAGTTCGATAACAGAAAATGAATTTTAATTGGAAGTCCCTTCGTGTGAAGAGCGAGATCTTTTTTCTGCACATAAACTGTTCGAGACAAGGCCTGAGTGAGGTTTTTCTTTGTTTCTGTGTTGATAGATGTTAGAACCATATTCTACACTGCAAAATTAATGGAAACAATGTTGATTTACTCTGAAATGCAAAGATGATTAATTAGAAAAAATGAGGTAAAAGCATGTCTCTGGGTGCAGCATCATAAGTTAGGCTTATCTCTACTCTATATTATCTCATTTTGACATCATTTCCTTAAATTCGTTCTTGCTGTAATTTGTTCTTAATTATTTCTTTCCAATTTCCTACTAATTCATGGAAATTACAATTTGATATATTTTGGATTATCTTGCATTCACTTGCCTTATTGTTGATAGTCCTTGATAAACCATGTTTACATGTTGCTATAAGCATTGTTGTTGCTTGCTATCCTATTGAAATTGCAATCCTTTGCGAATTTGAATATTCTTAACCTATTGAAATTGCAATCCTTTGCGAATTTGAATATTCTTAAAAAAGAATTACATACTTTGTTTTGCGGCAGCTTCTTGGTGATCAACATATCAATGTAAAATCTTGAAAAATAAAACTTTATCTGTAAAACAATATTTATGAGTTTAGAAAGAAGTTTTCTTAAGTGCCTTTTGTAAAAAATGATTTTGATATAAGTTTTAATATATAAATGGATTTTAACGGAATTTTTAATGTATAAATAGATGGTTTTGAGTTGTGTCTTGCTAGTATTGAATAGATACGTAACTTAATTATACGCTCCATTATTCAATGGGAGCTACTAGGTTTACATCCAAACACAATTATATGGTACTACTTAACTTTGCATATGTTTATCAATGGAAAGTGACGGAGTAGAAATTCTTTTCACTATCGAATGACTTTTTTTATATGAATATATATGAAGTAATGTAAATGTTATTTGAACTGTTTACAGTGGCATGTTGAGATTGATGCATTGGATTTTTAATTAATTGGACTGTTGATATTGTACAGCTATTCCGATTGTAAGGAGAGGAGATGAATGACTGGTTTCTCATGGCGAACGCTAGCGATCATAGTTTCTTGTTAAGTATTTTCTTATTCTTCTTTTCTCGACTATCAGCCTTAAAAGCTTCAGTTACACTTTGTTCTTTTCTCGACCACCACCACCGCCACCACTGGAACAAGTGTTTGGAGAGCCACTGCCGCCAAGTCCACCACCACCACCACCACCAACAGTCCCAACACCCGTACAAGGAGCATAATAAAATGAAGAATGTCTCCACTAACTTTCTTCAAGCGTTTATGTAATTTTTTTAAGCTTTTTTTATTGATGTATTTTTGTCTCGTGAACTTTTGATTTATTATGTAATCTTTTATCATTTATGTTAATGTTATTAATCAACTTATGTCTAATTGTTAAATTACCTTTCTCGTAAAAAAGCTAAGTTTAAGTTTTTTTGTTATTAATCTAACTATGTACTCCAATTATTTTGTATAATATATATGTGTATGTGTCTATATAAATGTATGTATTATATTTAGAATATATTAATTACAAAAAAAGGGGATGGTCCAGTCCAGTCTAGTCCAGCTTAGCTCGCGACTCGTGGTAGTGGGCTCGTGATTGAGTTGGATCCTATATTCTAATAAATGAGTCTAATCTAACTCAGTCCACTAAATATTTATGTCAAGCTGGACTCAGTATTCTAAACCTATGATTCGATAGGCAGTGCCGAACTGCCCATATCCCAACTCTAGAAAGAGAAAAGCATTTGTCAGTAATGATTGAAAAAATTGTTTAGACAAATGATATTTAATAAAATATGTAGGCATATGATGATCATGAGAGAATTAGAAAGGCATGAGAATCAGTCACAACAATAAACTAAAGATGTTGTGGGTTCAACTCACAAGTTATTAAGTTCGAGTTAATATTTACCTCACAATCGCATGCTTTACAAAAAAAAAAAGAAAAAAGTGGCGAACCATCCCAAAGCTGTAGAAAACAACGGGAGGAAAGTCCTTGGAGTTTTATGCTTGTTGTGACGCATGATTTTCTTGATACCAAGCCAAAAGGCATAAAGCAAAATAAAGCAAGACCCATCTTTATAGCAATTGAGTGAAGCACGGCATTATTGATTGTTGTGATATTGCATTGGCATAGCAAGTCATATTGTACAATCACCCACTTCTTCTACCCTCTGTACAATGTAGCCTTACTCAATTTTTACATTTCTTCCGTAATGTTCGCAAAGTGTTGCACAACCTCTAAGTCTTTGTCAACTTCTTCCCATTATAAGATCTCTTCAACATTGTTCACAGAACATGGCTCAAATGGTTAAGGTGTGAAAAAATATGTGCTAGGTTACAAGTTCAAATCCCTACTCTATCGTAAGATTCTGTTCTTGACTCACCTGGTATATCCTTAGGGTGAAGTCTACACCCGAGGTTTACCAACTGGTTGTCGAACTCCGCCAGATTCCGGTGGTCGGACTCTACCAGTTGGGTTCCTTTGTTAGCAAAAAAAAAAAAAAATATCTTTTCAACATTGTTTTCTTATTATTCTTTTTCTTCGAGTTTCCAAAACTTATTACAAATTTTGATTACCTCCATTTTCATATTTATGAATATTTATTGAGTTTTCTCCTAATATTTGATCCTTGATTTTTTAGCCTTTTTGCCCATTGGTTTTCTTTTGTTTGTTATAACCAGAATAAGTCCTGTTATTAAGTAAATTGTGCTCACTCCTATTTTATTAATCATTTTACAAATTAAGAGCTTAATTAATAAATATGGGGAATACTTGCTTGGTGATTTGATACATGATTGTTTGTATTCTATTAGATTTATATTATTTTACAGAGTACCCTTTGGAGTTGTATTTTAAATATTTACTTTTCATGTGGATTAGTGTTTTGATATTGTTTTTGAGGTTATTTAGATTTTTCTATTGAATGAAAAGAGCTTTGCATTTATAGGAATTTAATTTCTTAGGCTTGTAACATATTACATTTTTGAATTTGTCTCGGCAAATTTTGAGGTGTAACAAGAACTATATCATTGTATTTAAGTGAACCATGGCGATACTGGAAAAAAAAAAAAAAAAAGGCAAACTTATTTTTGAAAACTTTCAGTCCTCTATATTCAAAATATGACGTAAAAGAACTATAGAATTAGTGAGGGAAATGTGAAATTAAAGGACATTTAATTGTCTCTTTTTTTGGGTTTTCAATAGTCTTGCAAACTTTCTTGTTTTAGCGCATGTGGTAAATTTTTCACATTATTCACATAAATAATAAATATAGTAATTTCAAACTTCTTGAAGTGAAATCACAATTGATACTTGGTGTTACATCTGTTGAGACCAGTGAAACTTTCATCTTTTTTTCTTATACCATCATATAGTACTTCTTAGTTCTTCGACTGTAGATAATGGTGCCCGTGATGCCTGTCATTGACATAGTGTACAACCATCACAACCTTCCCTCCAGTACCCCACATGAACGGTTGAAGCCAAGATTCAAGGATTAGCAAGTGTACTTATACAGTAACGGTGATCAACGAGACCACTTATACTATAAAAAGAAACTAATATAATGATTTGATTTTTTTAAAGAAAAATCAATTAAAAATACTTATAAACACATCCTTAAAATCATGTAACTTCGTCACTGTCACAAAGAGGAATCAAAAGGACATAGAAAATGGCTTGAAATGTGTGGACAGAGAGAAATCACCCTACATGCGCAATATCTTCCTATTATGTAGGCCAACTCAATTATCACATTACATTTCTTCCCTCATGGTTCCCATCACCTTTCCAACAATGTGTTGCACAACCTCTTAAGTCTTGGTCAATATCTTCCTATTAACATCTCTTCAACATTGCTGTAAAACAAGAAGCATATCCATCTGAGAGAGGACTCATATAATTGATTCTTGTGAAGTGCATCAGTGTTTGCCACCAAAGTCACAGAAGGAGACCTTGTACTGTTAGCTTTTAATTCAGCTTATTCATCACTTTTAAGGTGATCTTACTTTCGTTTACAATTATGTTGATTAGATCTACTTTAACTACTCTGCCAATATATTACTTGATCATGTGTGATTATTTTTGTCTAAAAGAAACAGATCAAAACTGATCATGAGATATATTGAAGGCTTTTAACCGGGTGAAGTGCATCAGACCCCCTTATACTTTAGCGAAAGTGTACAACACCCCCTATAGTTTAAAAACCCCCTGAGTTAGTCCTTGTAATTTTTCAAAAGTGCACAACACCCCCTTACCGTTAAAAAATCAGTTAAATTTAACGGATAGTGTATTTCACACGCGTTAAGTGAGATTTTTTTTGATTTTTAACGAATTTATTCATTAAATAATTATATGAATTGACCAAATTACCATTTTTTTTTTGGCCTAAACAAAAGAGGAAATGGCAAAAGAGAGAAATGAAAAAAAAATGAGGGTATTTACATTTTTTTTATAAAATTCGTTAAATATGACATATTTTATAAGTGTAGGGGGGTGTTGTGCACTTTTAAAAAACATAGGGACTAGTTCAGAGAGTTTTTGAACTATAAGAGGGTGTTATGCACTTTCGCTAAAGTATAAAAGGGTTTGGTGCACTTCACCCGCTTTTAACCTTACTTTTTTAGATGAATGATCTCCAAGTTGGCTCGAAGCATATCTACCTTTTAGATTAACCTTTCTAAAAATCGTTTTTCTCAACTATCTTAAACAACACTTAAATAAATGTTTATGATACTATACTATTCTCAAAATAAAGCATCAGGAGTTAAAATAGACTATGTAATGTAGCATATATACTTTCCAAGATACTTGAGATGAAATAGATAGTTGAATCAAATATTCTCCAATTTTTTAATTTTGTCTTTATTATTTTAAAAGTCACTTGTTTTGTCCTTATTGTTTACACTTTTTTGAATTTCATTTGTATTGTTAAAAAGTAACGTGCAGATACACTATAGGTTGGCTCAACTTAGTCCTCTCGTACTAAGGTTAGCTCATCACAGTTCTTCCTTTAACACCAACCAATCGGTTGGTCAAATGCATTGAGATTGCCGCATTAATGAACCAAACCGAATGATTGTTTTAGAAAAGCTATTCCTCACAATTGCTCGTCCTTTTCCAGTAAATAGCATAAAGTAAGAAAGTGGCTATTCTTTTTCTTATTGAGTTGCTTCTCCGGGGGTTCAATAGTTTTTGAATTCAAGAGTTTTTTAGCATGCTTAATTCCAAAGTTTGTAAAAAATTTTAATTTAGTCTACAATATTTTCACTTTTTCTCAATTTAGTCCGTAGAGCTTCATATGCAAGTTATAAATTGAAATTCTAACCAGGGGCTAAACTGAAACTTTTTATAAAAGTTGGAGACTGAGCTCGCCATATTTAAAACATTAGAGACAAAATTGAAAAAATGTATAAATATTAGGTATTAAATTAAAACTTTTTACAATTTTCGAGGATTAAACACGTCGCTTTTAAAATAATAAGGACGAAAGTGAAAAAAGTATAAACATTGAAAACCATTTGTGA
This sequence comes from Ehretia macrophylla, assembly GCA_037974665.1. NCBI lineage: Eukaryota > Viridiplantae > Streptophyta > Magnoliopsida > Boraginales > Ehretiaceae > Ehretia > Ehretia macrophylla. Next base: position 26,506,803 of record CM075772.1, read on the forward strand.
AATTTACCTCAAAAAAAAAAAAACCCTAGTTTATTATTTTGCCTTTTCTAAAGTAAAGAAATACTCATGAAGAGATTGGATAATTTCAATTTGCTGTAGCTTTTTTTTTTCCCCTGTCAGGTCACGTAGTTCTTTGTTTCACTCAGTCATGCATACATACATACATGCATTATTGCATGCATATACGAATAGGTTACAAACCTTTATCTAAGTTATGTGAGTATATGAAATATTTTTCTTAAACTTAACCTCTTACTTGGATATTTAGCGACCGAGTAATTAGATTGATTAAAATTGAAATAGAACTCATATTACATTTCTATTAGCTTTTGGATGGGAAACATTAAATTTGAAACCTTTTTATTTGTTTAGTATGATAATGAAATTTTAGTATTATAATCGCATTGTACATACTTATAAAACATATAAATATTTTAGGTGGTGGCGTGAAAAGAGCTATGGCGATTCTTGAGACAATTTTCTGCAAGATTTTTGGGGTAATGAGCACCTTTTTGGAGAAAGTTGGAGGCGAAAAATTCACCAATTGCGTAGACTTCAACGACAATATGCACACCCTCGAGGAAGATTTGCAGGTATTGACAAGTAAAGCGTCAGTTGTCAGACATAGAGACAAAAGTGAAGAACATGGAGGCATTAATTAGGTAAGCAGAAGAGGACAACGGAAGTTGGAAATTGGTTGGAGAAGGTAGCAAAGTTCAAGAAAGACTTTGATGAAATGCAAGAACCTGGATTTTGCAAACCTCTGTCGCATGGTAGCCATGTGAAAAAATTGATTGAAGGTGTTGGAGAACTTACAAAGCAATGCCAAACTTTTCATGAGCTCGTAATTGATGGTAGTGAGACAAGGGGGTTTAGATTGTTCAGAACAACATTACATGGTAAGACATTGAAGGAAGAATTGGATAAGATGTTAGCATGGTTAGAGGCAAAGTCTGACCATGTCCCGTGTATTGGTATTTACGGGATGGGAGGTGTTGGAAAGACGACTTTGGCGGAGTATGTTTGCATGTATCTTCAAGATAATTCTGGTGACATTCATGTTTATCGCCTCGCTGTCTCTCAGGATGTTGATATTAACAAATTGTTGCAGGACTTAGCCAAACAACTGAATTTAGATCTTTCAATAGATGATAATGTAGAGGAAAGGGCACGCATTCTTAATTGAAAACTGATAGAAAAGAAGAATATTGTACTCTTATTTGATGATGTATGGAAGTATTTTGATTTAAGCAAGATCGGAATTCCGCTTGGAATGGATGGATCGATGCAAGGTGATCATTACCAATCGGTTACTACCTGTGTGTAATCAGATGGGCTGCAATAAGTACATTGTAAAAGTACAACCTCTTTCCGAGGATGATGCCGGAAGCTATTTTCGGAGAAACTTGATTATGCGTATCAGCTTAGCCCAGAAGTAGAAGAGGTGGCCAAGATAATGGCAAAGAAGTGTGATGGGTAGCCACTTGCAATTATCACTTTGGCTAGAAGCATGAGTGGGGTGTATGACATTCATGAATAGAAGGATGCGTTAGAAGAACTAAAACAACCTTCCATAGAACAAAATGCTGTGAAAAGTGAGGTGTTTTCCGTACTCCAAAATAGTAACAATTGTTTAAGGGATTCAAGGTTGCAACAATAGTAACAATTTCTATCTTAATATTTTAGTTTTTGAGTAGTTACTACTTATACATTTAATAATGTAGGCGGTGACAATAAATGCCTCTGTGTATAGAGTTGATGTTTTCAAGGTCTCCCATAGTAAAGGAGAGGGTGATGGTATCTAGTACTTTGATTCAAAGGCTGCTGAGACGATAGTAAGTATTTATACAGTGTATTACTTTTACTGTCGTTTAATTTTGTTAAATTTATATAATGTATATGTTAAGTTTAAGTTGTTAGTTTTAATTTAAAAGGTTATAAAAATTGAATTTCATAAGTCTCTTTTGTAATGTATAAGTGGTTAGGCTTATGTATTTCATTATGATTATGTTGAAGTGCTTGTGACGGACGACAAATCCTTTGGTTGTAAGTTGGAGGCCCATGATTGTGAATTTGGTTTATTTGTGGTTGTATGTTAGTTGTTGTGGCTATATAATTGTTATTCAGGTTATATTTTATGTTTGGGGCTCTATTACAGATGTTATAATGCCGAAATTTCATCGCGTCCCGACTTGGTTTTAGGTGGGGTCGAGTTGGGGCGTAACATTGAGTGGTATAAGAATATTAAATATTTATAAATGTTATTTTTGTAGTCACGATATGAGGAGATATTCCAACAACGTGAACTTGAGACGCAAGAAGTCCCCACGGTGCCACCCATTAATCCCGATGATATCTTCTACCAAGCTGTTGGTGGGGCGAAAAAAGTGCATGTCTATGGACTCGACTCGCAAGGAGTATGCATTGGTAGGGAAACACCCTTTATTCCCACTATCAACACTAGAGTTGGACTCTCGGAAGAAGAAGTTAACAGGCGAGTCATTGCCAGAACGGAGTCATTAAGGTAACAACTTGATGACCAAGGAAAGGAACAACAAGAGACGCAGCGACAAGTGAACGAAGCCATAGAACTTGTAAGGCATTTGCAGCAGGAGATTAATCAGCTAAAACACCCACAACATTAGCCCGAACAACATGATTAATGGTACATTTAGGATTTGGTTTTTTTGGACAATTTTAGCAACTAATTTCAAACAATATTTTAATATTTTTATGAATTTAAAAGATGCATTATGTCAATATTATTTTATATATTTAATTTTATGTTTTGTTGTGTAAATTTATTTTATTTTTAAATTTTTACATTTTATATTATTTTCAGAATAATTAATAATTATTAGGTTACAAAATAATCACATAAAATTAGCCACCGTTTTTCTACGGACAAATGGCTATGGATTTAGACAACGGATTGGCCACCGATATGTGGTCACAAATTACTACGGATTTGCTCCGGCTTTGCTACGGACGTTAATAATTAATTAAAAAAATAAAAATTTTAGTTGGCTATGGATGAGATACGGATTTGCTACCGAATATGTGGCTCCTGATATATCCGTAGCCGTGGGGTACGACCGATTTATGACTGAACCGGCTTCGGATTTGCTACGGACATTAATAATTAATTAAAAAAATTAAAAATTTATTTGGCTACGGATGGCCTACGGATTGGCTACCGAATATGTGGCTACCAATATTTTACGGATATTAATCCGTAGCCATGGGTTACGGCCTATTTATGACCGAAACGGCAACGGATTGACTACGGACATTAATAATTAATTAAAAAAATAAAAAATTTATTTGGCTACAGATGGGCTACGGCTATTTTGCTACGAAAGTTTTAAAAAATAAATACAAATTAATTTCCAAAATTGGCTACAGATGGGTTACAGAATATCAATTTGATTACGAGGCTATTTACTACGGACGGAAATCAGTAGCCTATCCGTCGTCCGTCCCAATTTGACTACCACTAGACTACGAAATTTTACGATCGCCTCAGTCTGTTTTTCTTGTAGTGAACAATAAAGATCACGAAATCCCAAGCCACCATTGTATTTTGGTTCAGACAAATCATCCCAATTAACCCAGTGTATGCTATTATTCCTATTACGACTCCACCAAAATTTAGCTGCCAAGGAAGAGATATAACTACATACATTCTTAGGAATAATGAATGTAGTCATAACAAAAGATGGCATCGCATGCAAAACATTTTTAATAAGAACTTCCTTACCACCATCCGACAGGAGAAGGCTTCTCCACTTTTGAAGTTTAGCTTCACACTTTTCTTTGACCCAGTGGATAGCATCCGATTTTTATTTTCCCCATTCAGTAGGGAGGCCAAGGTACTTCCCCAGTTTAGCATGCAGTATATTTGACTCTGAAAACATCAGCAACAACTCTTTTAATTCCACCTAACCTTCACGTGAAAACGAGGTCAAACAATCACTTGTTGACTCTCCTTTTCAACTCTAGTTAAGAGTATAGTTAAGATGAGTTAGATCTAGTCTTTTAAATATGCAGATTATCAAATTTGTATTTCTCGAGAAAAAGATTATGTAGTTAAGCTTCTCTGATTTTTCTTAGACGACTTGACCTGATGAGCACACTCTTTAGAGAAGTTTATTTTTTTTTTTTTTTTTATTTAAAAAAAAGCCTGATCGACATATTAAATCACTTAAAATTAAGGGGTCTTATTTTATGCTACTCGTGGGGTGCTTCACCCTTTTCTATAGTAAGTATTTTTATATTAGATAATGTCTGGGGGAGCTATAAGCCCAATGATAAATTATTGGGAGGGGCATCTTAACTAAACAAATATACTAGTAGAAGAAATGTACTATTATATATCATTACTGATTAGGGGTAATAAACCTCATAAGGGTAAATAAACATTTGGTGCTACAAAAAAGTAAAAAGAGAAAAATATTTATTTATGGCGTAATATTCTACCACTTGGCAATGATAAATGCCTGACTTGCAGGGCGTCCCGACTTTCAGGACACCCCGAGCAGATCCATCCTGTTCTTACTCTATATTTTGGGTAAGGTAGGAGGGAAGCCATCTATGTTCTCATCAACGATGTTAAAAAATACAATTGCAAGATTATAAACCATGAGTTTCAAAACCGCTATATAAAATCGTTAGCTATTCTAAATCCGACTGAATTTAGGATGAAAAATTATGGTTGGCAATTACTCATATGATATGTTTAAATTTTTAGATTTATATTGTTCGTAACTTGTTTTTTCCTAGAAAAGGGAACCCCATCACTGCCATTGCCACCGCGCCTTCCCTGCCCCTAGCAAAATGTCATTGATATACTGATCTTTACAGCAACACGTAATGTTACAAGTAGTGGCTTACACTACTGGAACGTTACACATTTCGAGAATCGATTTTGAAACTTTTCTCACTTAAAGTAAGAGTTACGTACTCTACTACTTTCTTCATCTCATATTGTCTTTTCTAGAACGGTCTGGAACACCTCCTAAGGAAGTTGCCTGTTACGAAAACAACGTGTGAAAGGTCACTTCCAGATGGTTCTTGATTATATGGCAGAGGTAATTAGATAAAAATAGAGCAAACTTTAATAATTTAAGGAAGAAAATTGAGCAAGAACGACTTGGGATTAAATTATGCCCAACAAGATCATCTAGATCTGTTCCATTAAATAAATAAATTTGTCATAAATCTGTCACACTGCAACTGGCCCATTAAGTCAAAAACAGAGAGATAATCATAATATACTTGATATGAACCTTGGAAGAAAGTGACAACACCTTCCATAAGAAGACCTCCTTAACAACATTGCTTCAATACAGGCAGTTTCATCTGAGGAATCATATAATTCTTGCGAAGTGCATTCAATTAGTCTTCCAGCAAAACCACAGAAGGAATTAATCCTAATTGTGTTTGACTTTCAGCTTGATCATCACATACGGGTACGTAATCGCACTTTCTTTTACATTACATTAATTATTGTAGAGATGATTTTGCAATCTCTGGTTTATCATATCGAACGCCTTGGATTTTAGTTTTAGATTGTGATGAGAATTCTCTCAAATAACAGTAACAGAAAGGTTAATATACTACATTTTTCACGTTTAAGATATAGGACCAAAGTGTTATAACCCTCAAATATAAGAAACCATTAAATATTATATCCTTGGTAATAGGTATTATATTCGCTTCGTTTTGAATAAATCTCCCTATTTTCTCAAAATTCAGGAGAAACATCAAGATTTACTGACATTTTCCTAAATTCCTTCAGGTAATTCCTAGTAAAAAATTTTAAACCTTGTCAAATTCTTAATTTTTACTATGATTACCAGTAGTGATCAGATGTATAGTTATTCAATTGCTGCATACTTTCATGAAATTTCTTTTTACTAATCGCGATACTTCTATTATAAGATTTTTACACATCGTCGTGATCATCTGGTTAACACAGACAAACTTATTTACTATTTTGTGACGCAATCTAGGCTCCGTTTGTTTGCCGTAAAATATTTTCCCATAAAATATTTTTCTAATTTTTTAACGTTTGGTGACATTGAAAAATTGATCAACTAGAAAATATTTTTCAGTCAATAATTATGGTTGCTTTTGCTTAATTTTTCGGTGTTTGGTAACACCGAATAATTAGTCAATTGTAAAATGTTTTCTGATCAACAATTGCGGCTAGTATAAAATTAAAAAAAATATTTTTATGTCCTTTAAAAGAAGAAAATATTTTACGGTACTCATTGTATATTCAAATTTTTTTATGTCATTTGAAAGAAGAAAATATTTTACGGAACTCATTGTATATTTAAATACTAGAAAATATTTTTCAATATTTTATTTTTCAGAAAAATATCTTCTCCTAATAAGTTATTTTACGACAAACAAACGGAGCCCTAATATAACTAGAAATCCATGCCTAGAGTGAAATTGTACCTACGCCTTGGGTTCAAAGTTTTTAGTAATTCTGATAATGCCCTCTAAGTTCAACCAATTATGATCATGCCACTTCCCCTAACAAAATTGTTAAACTTCTGCCACTACGCATTTACTCAAGTGGTATGGTTCTTGCTTAGTGTGCGAGAGATCTCGAGATCGATTATGATAGGTGTGACATCATTTGTATGTGATATAATATTAGTTTAACCATCCCTTTAAATAATTAAAAAAAAAAAAAAACTTAACCTTTCCCATACAGTATAACCTCTTTAAATTAATAGCGTTGGAACTATTAAATTCTACTAATTTAGTGATATATCAACTTATCAATAAATTAATAAATTGATAAATATTAATTTATACAGATATTTTTAGTATTTTTAAGCCAATGTAATAAGGCAAGTAGAAAAGTCTAATAAGAATAAAAAATAAGAATCTAATTTAGTATGATTAGAACAAGTACAGTGATTTTGAGGGTAGAAAAAATTATTGACAATATGATAAGGCGTTCTCAAGATGAATTTGATATTGAAGTTGATGATGATACACAACCTTTGGAACCAATGTCACTCAAGAAATCACTTAGAGCATCAAAGACAGTCTAAATTTTTTTGTTGCAATACGAGAAAACAACCCTAGAACTTTTAGATGAATTGCACACAATTAAAGATGAGATTCAACTAAATTTGAAGTTCGACAAGAGACAAGTTACTCTTGATTCATATTTTGATAAAACTTCATATTCAATTTATTTTGTCTTTTTTAGCTAATTATTAATTTATTGGGTCGATAAAATACAAAGAAATATTCTAAATGTATTATCTTATAATATTATCAAAATTATTAATTTTTATATTAATTCTAAATCGGGATCGAATAATTTTTTTATTTAAAAAAATTATTAATTTATCAAATATTAATTTAAAGAAATTCTACTATACTTCTAGAACCACTTCCCCCGTCATCAGCACCATTGTCCTCAACAAACTCATTTGTGCTCCCAACAATGCCTTTTCTCAAGTGGCCCCATAGACATCTCAAGCCTCTTACCCACCATTATCGCAACCACCTAGTTACCATCAATATTTACTACCATCACTCAAAATTCATTACCATTCACTGCGAGTAAATCCTTTCTCCTTTGTACAGTATCACTTAAACACATACATATAATATGAAACATGTAAGGACCAAAATTGGGCTCAGACCCATAGCCTACCGCGACAGATCACGTACTTAATCCCATTCAACACATAATAGTAGGGCTAAGCTCATGTGTGGCCTAGTAGCTCCCAGGCTACCTCTATGATAGGCTAACTCCAATCCTAAGATCCATAGGTAAACCCGGATTGCAACACCACCACGTGTGGTAAACAACAATGAATTTGAAAAGGACTTCTACCGGATCGTTAGGATAGCTCTACCGGACTACCATGAGAATAAATTACTGACTTGAGCGTTGGAATGTCTTTGACCAACACTATACGGATGTGAATTTACATCGTTCACTTGTTTTCTAACTTTATAGATTTTTGGTATTCAATCAATTCATAATTATAAATTTTGACGTCTACAAAACACCTCTAAACTTCCTTAGAAATCATCACCAACAAAGTTTATAACACAACTCACATACATAAATTTGAATTTGGCCTCAGCGCAAATCCAGTTATTTACCATATTACCAATTTGATCGAAGTGCGGGTGTACTACAACTCGAACGAACAAGAGACGGTCGAATCTGGGTAGACTTACTCAGCAACCACCACGATCCGCATCATCTCGACTCTATTAGTATCCATGACATTTAAGCCAATTGGACTGAGCTTTAGTCAATATGACTCAACTTTCCCATGTATCATAAGTTTCGAGAGTAAATTGATTGCCGCCCTCTGTATTTTATTCGAAAAATTAATTTACCCCCTGTAATTTTAAAATAGGCTTATTACTCCTTTGTATTTTTTCGATTAAGGTGACACATCCAAAATCTCTTATTCTATTAACAAACATTACCAAATTAGTTAATTGATTGTTATACCCTTATATAAAGTTAAAATCAAAAAAACACAGGAGGGTAATGAGTCTCTTTTAAAATTACAGAGAGTGAATGAGTATTTAGGGCAAAACACAGGGGGGCGGCAAGCAATTTACTAAAAGGGTATTTTTGTCCAACAAAGAATTTATTTAAACCAAAAGTTTAAAACATCGCATTTTAAGCATCGTGTGTGTTGCAATTGCTGTTAAGTTAGATGATTTTTTTAACGGAGGAGGGCGTTCAACTATACTCTGAAAATCACAAACGAATAATGAGCCTCTTTTAAAAAGACAAGAAATAAATGAGTATTTCAATCAAAACATAAAGGGGCGACAAATAATTTATTCTAAATTTCGCCTCTGTATCCCTTTCCATCCAACTCAAGGATGACAGTGTTGTATAGACTAGGGGCTAGACTAACTCGTCCAAGCCTAATTATCCACGTTATAGGGCTGTTGGTACTTGCTGATAATCACCGTACCTATGGGATATGAGAAACGTAAATCTGGTAATATTTTTGTAATATCTGTTGATATGAGAATTCCAGACTTGATATTGATTCTAATTTTGTGTGATCCAATGTCACTATGTACAAAAGGCGTATCCCTAATCCTAGAAAAGTATATTTTACACAGATCATTCCAGATATCTATCAAGTTCTTTATCAACCATCTATGGTTATCCTTTACAGCATTTCGATCATCCACTCTTTCAACAATATCTTTTTTGTTTTTTGGGGATAATTTGGAAAAATATTCCCACTCAATCAACCCACGAAATATAGATCGAATTAGCCATTACCTACTGACATTGGATGAGATCCGTTGGCATCCCTTCGTTAACCTGACAGTTAAATGTGAACTAAAACCTTGGGATACAGCGACCCGAAAAAATTTAAATTTTCAAGAGAAAAAAAAGGAGTGGGTGAACTTTCATCCATATCTTTATTTTGCCTTATCTTATACACTTTCTTTTTTTATTTTTGCATCATTGACTTGAGCATAAGAGTTTCTTTTATAACTGAAACCACTAGTGTCCAAAGTTCACTTCACTCTCTATGAATTCTAATTTGCAGGTTGCAATGCCTACCTTATTTGAATCAAGGATTCTAGTGTTCAAGAAATTGATTATGAATTTTACAATCTTAATGTCGAACATCAAACTCACTTTTCTCTGCCTTTCTTGCCTTTTCTTTGTCATTGTTTGGTCCCAACAAGTACAAGAGATTCATTGTTGGCTTCTTGTTTATTGGTTTATGACTGCACCCTTAGGGAGTGGAGTACAATATTGGTAGCATTGCCGCAAGTGATACCACACACTAAGTGGTTTGATTACGTTTTCAAATCTTGAATTTTGGAGTTTAGATTCATATTTAGAAAAAATCAATAATTAATGTCAAAAAGGGGAGTTTTAAAACTTATAGAAAAATTATAATGACTCAGTCAATTACTAACATGTCCAAATACTGACTTGTAAATACATTAACCCTAATCAATTAACTCAAATTTTTTTTAAAAATCATATAAATAATAGTAGTAAATCCAAGCCATCATAAATTGAATATAATCTCATACAGAACCAATATACAATGTGATGTCACAAAAATATTTTCAATCGAACTCCACCACAATAAAATTTTAAGGGATGAGGGACATTTTATGATTCTTAAACTTGGATCATGGTCCCATTCTCGTATTACTTTTAGCTTTCTTTAACATGTAAAGAGGCTAGATAGTATTTATTTACTTAATTTTTGGGTCCATGGAGACTCAATCTAGGCAATAATTTGTTAAGCATAACTATGTTCTTTCTTTGAAAGGTCTTTATCACTTTTAACTTTATTTAACCTTGAAAGAGAGAGAGAGGTTCTTTCTTTGAAATGTATTTATCACTTTTAACTTTATTTAACCTTGAAAGAGAGAGAGAAAGAGAGAGAGTGAGAGAGAGAGAGAGAAATTGAAGAGACTAGACAAAATAAATTATACTTTTAGGCCTTAGTTTCAATCTAGGTAAGAACTTATTAATTGCAGTACTTTAGGTTGTTCCAAAGTAGGGAAAGAAAATCACTACTTTAAATTTATTACTTTTATCTTTTTTTAAAGTGAAAAAAATTCTGAAGAGATTGGATAATTTAAATTTAGTTTAGCTTTATTTTTCTATTAGTTCAAGTATTTTCTTTGTTTCACTAAGTCATACATACATATATTCATTATTCCATGTATATATGTATAGATTAAAAACCTTTTTTTTCTAATTTATGTTAGTAAATGAAATATATTTCTTAAACCTTTTAGATGCATAGTAAGCCACCTAGTATTTAGTTTGATTAAAATTAAAATAGAACTCATATTTCAGTTCTGCTAGTTTTTGGATGGGACATATTAAGTTTGAAATCTTTTTTTTTTTTTCTGATGATGATGAAGTGTTGGTATTGCCACGTAGGTGGTGGCATGAAAGGAGCAATGCCGCAATGGCAATTCTTGAGATAATTTTCTGTAAGATTTTTGGGGTTATAAGCACCATTTTGGAAAAAGTTGGAGGGGAAAAAATCACCAATTGCATTGCCTTCAACGACAATATGCACACCCTCCAGGAGAATTTGCAAATATTGACAAGCAAAGCGTCTAACATAGAGACAAAGGTGAGGAACGTGGAGCTATTAGGTAAGAAGAAGAGGACAATAGAAGTCGGAAACTGGTTGGAGAAGGTCGCAAAGTTGAAGAAAGATTTCGATGAAATACAAGAAGTTGGATTTTGCGAACCTCTAATGCATGGAAGTCATGTAAAAAAATTGATTGAAGGTGTTGCAGAACTTACTAAGCAATGTCAAACTTTTCATGAGCTCGAAATTGATGGTGGAGAGACAAGTGAGCTGCGATTGTTCCCAACAAGATTACACAGTAAGACATTGATGGAAAAATCGGATAAGATGTTGGAATGGTTAGAGGCAAAGGCTGGCGAAGTCCCGTGTACTGGTATTTACGGGATAGGAGGTGTTGGAAAGATAACTTTGGCGAAGAACATTTGCATGTATCTTCAAGATAAACCTGATAATATTCATGTTTATTGCCTCACTGTCTCCCAAGAGGTTGATATTAATAAATTGCAGAAGGACTTAGCCAAACAACTGAATTTAGATATTCCAAAAGAGGATGATGTAGAGGAAAGTGCAAGCATTCTTAATCGAGTAGTGATAGAAAAGAAGAATGTTGTACTCTTATTCAATGATGTACGGAATATTTTGATTTAAGCAAGATTGGAATTCCGCTTGGAGTGAATGGATGCAAGGTAATCATGACCAGTCGGCTACTACATGTGTGTAATCAGATGGGATGTAATAAGTATATTGTAAAATTACAACCTCTTTCAGAGGAAGATGCTTGGGAACTATTTTTGGAGAAACTTGATTGTGCATATGAGCTTAGTCCAGAAGTGGAAGAGGTGGCCAAGATAATGGCAAAAAAGTGCGATGGGTTGCCACTTGCAATTATCACTTTGGCTAGAGCATGAATGGGGTATATGACATTCATGAATGGAAGGATGCGTTAGAAGAACTAAAACAATCTTCCACATAATAAAATGATATAAAAAGCGAGGTGTTGCCAGTGCTCCAAAATAGTTACTATCGTTTGAAGGATTCAAGGTTGTAACATTGTTTCTTGTATTGTTTTTTATACCCTGAAGACTATGAAATCCAAGAGATTAATTGATAACCAAATTCATTTATGAGGGACTGATGCGTCAAAGGGACAGCAGAGCCTCAGAATTTGATCAAGGCCATACAATACTTAGTAGATTGGTAAACGCTTGTTTATTGGAAAATGTTGTAGACTATAAGGGAAAACAATTGGTGAAAATGCATGATTTGCTAAGAGAGATGGCAGTGGAAATTACAAGAAATAATCCTAGACGTGAGTTGGTTAAAGTTCACTTTGAGCCTTTGGTCAAAAGAAAACAAAAAGCAATGGAAAATGAAGAAAAGTATTTGGTTGCAAAGTTAGGCACACACAATTTTGGGTTGATTTCACACTACATGTGGGAAGACTTTTTGTGCAAGATGAGCCTATAAATAGAGGCTCGTTCTTCACTATTTGAGCATCACCAAAACATTCCAAATTAGAGAGAAAACATAAGCTTTATCTTGAGTATTTTTCTTCCTCTTTTGTTGTTCTATATTTGTGAGTGAGAGTTAGTTTCTTCTATTATTTGAGAGAGTGATATTGTTCTCTCCTTATATTAGAGAGAAGGTTATTGTAAAATACTCTACATCATAGTGAAATCCTCCATTACTTGCCCGTAGTTTTTTACTCGATTTGTAAGAGGGTTTTCCACGTAAATCTTGTGTCTCTACTTTCTCTGTTCTCATTCATATTTTAGCTGCGTGATACTACTTGTCCCCGACCATTCCGCTGCGCCAATACCCAACAGTGGTATCAGAGCCACTGGTTACGGGTCACTGGTATACATACGGGGTTACTATTCACAGTTACTATTAACGTATATGGTATATACTATTCACCTATACGGTATCAACACTATTCTCGTATACGGTTTTGGAACTATTCACGTATACGATACTATTCACATAAATAGTACTATTCATAGTGAAATAGTGGAAGCCGATTCAAGTTACGAAGCAGATCGTCGTAAATACTATGGCGGCAAAATTTGAAATTGAGAAGTTCAACGGGAGAAATTTTTCCCTATGAAAATTGAAGATGAAAGTAATCTTGAGAAAGGAGAATTGCTTGGCAGCAATTGGAGATAGACCAGCGGAGGTGACAGACGACAAGTGGAAAGAGATGGATGACAACGCTATGGCTAATCTGCACATAGCATTGGCAGATTCGGTATTGTCAAGCATTGAGGAAAAGAAATCAGCGAAAGAAATTTGGGATGCGCTGACCAAACTGTATGAGGTCAAGTTACTTCACAACAAGATTTTTTTGAAGAGGAGACTCTACACCCTTCGGATGAGTGAGTCCACATCAGTGACAGATCACATCAATACCTTAAATACGCTATTCTCTCAATTGACTGCAATTGGGCATAAAATAGCAGAGCTTGAACGTGTAGAAATTCTACTTCAAAGTATACCTGATTCGTATGATCAACTCATCATTAGTTACATTAATAATGTTCTTTCAGATTTTGTTATTTTTGATGATGTTGCAGCCGCTGTTCTGGAAGAAGAATCTAGGCGCAAAAATAAGGAAGACAGAATCAAAAGTTCACAACAAGCAGAGACATTATCAATGGTGAGAGGTAGATCAACGGAACATGGCTTTAGTGAGAGCAACAACCATGGTAGATCAAAATCAATGAGTAAAAAAAATATCAAATGCTACAATTGTGGCAAGAAAGGGCATTTCAAGAAGGATTGTTGGAGCAACAAAAAGAATCCCGAGGTGACAAATTCTCAGGGATGTGTGGCGACTGCACCAGATGATGGACATATTTTATACAGCGAAGCAACAACTGTATCAAAAGGCAGCAAGGAGCTCACTGATGCTTGGATAATGGATTCGGGAGCAATATGGCATATGACCTCTCGTAGAGAATGGTTCCACACTTATGAACCTGCCTCTGGAGGATCTGTGTACATGGGTAATGATCATGCCTTGGACATTGCTGGCATCAGTACCGTCAAAATTAAAATGTATGATGGTACGATTCGCACCATCCAAGGGGTACGACACGTGAAGGGCTTGAAGAAGAACCTATTGTCCATTGGACAATTGGATGACCTTGGCTGCAAGACCCATATCGAAGATGGGATCATGAAGGTCGTCAAAGGACCGCTTGTGGTGATCAAGGAGGAAAAGATCGGGGTAAATTTATACATGCTTTTGGGAGATACGTTGCAGGAGACAGATGTATCAATTGCATCAGCCGGTCAAGAAGAATCAACTATAATGTGGCATCGCATATTGGGCCACATGACAGAATGAGGCTTGAAGATTCTCGCTGAATGTAATCTCCTACCCGGGCTCAAGACGGTAAACTTACCTTTCTGTAAGCACTGTGTTACCAGTAAGCAGCATAGATTGAAATTTGAGAGATCTACTGCCAGAAGCAAACACATTCTAGACTTGATCTATTCAGACGTTTGGGAATCACTGGTTTTGTCCCTAGGAGGAGCCAAATACTTTGTGTCATTTATTGATGATTACTCTAGGAGACTATGGGTATATCCAATCAAGAATAATTCAGATGTGTTTCCAATATTAAAAACATTCAAAGCCCTGGTGGAACTTGAATCCGGGAAAAGAATCAAGTGTTTGAGGACGGACAATGGAGGAGAATACACTTACGGGAGCTTCCTGGCATTTTGCAAGCAAGAAGGTATTCAGAGGCAGTTTACTGTCGCACATACACCTCAGCAAAATGGTGTAGTAGAGCGGATGAATAGAACTCTTCTTGAAAGAATGAGAGCTATGTTAGAAACTGCAGGTCTAGCCAAATCATTTTGGGCAGAAGCAGCTAGAACTGCCTGTTACGTGATAAACCGGTCACCGTCAACTGCAATTGGGTTGAAGATACCAATGGAAATGTGGACCGAAAAACCTGCAGATTATTTTACCTTGCACATATTTGGGTGTCCGGCATATGTAATGTATGGTTTCCAAGAAAGAACAAAGCTGGATCCAAAATTCAAGAAATGTGTATTCTTGAGAAATGCTGATGGGGTTAAGGGGTATCACCTGTGGGATTCCACTACCCACAAGGTTGTCATCAGCAGAGATATGATATTTGCAGAAGATAAATTGCAAAGTAAAGACGACAGCAACACTTCAAAGGAGATTACTACAATACAAATTGAAGATAAGTCAGAACAAGTAGATGTTTCTTTTGAAGCTGCACCGGAGCATGAGGAACAAGAACCAGATGATGCTGAGGTTACAGAAGTCCGACGTTCATTGCATCAAACAACAAGACCAACTTGGCATTCAGATTTTGTCATGGCGAGCAATGCTGCATATTGTCTTCTAACGGAGGATGGAGAGCCATCTACCTTTCACGAGGCTATAAAAAGCCCCGATGTTGCTCTCTGGATGACAGCAATGCAGGAAGAAATTGAAGTTTTACATAGAAACAAGACGTGGGAGCTTGTTCCACTACCACCTGGACGGAAAGCCATTAGTAACAAATGGGTCTACAAGATCAAGCGAGATGGTAATGACCAAGTGGAGCGATACTGTGCAAGACTGGTGGTGAAAGGATATGCTCAGAAAGAAGGAATTGACTTCAACGAGATATTTTCTCTTGTGGTAAGACTTATAACTATTAAAGTAGTCTTGGCCATGTGTGCTGTGTTAGACTTACATCTAGAAGAATTAGATGTAAAGATGGCTTTTCTTCATGGTGAGCTTGAAGAAGAGATTTACATGCTTCAACCATAAGGTTTTGTTGAGAAAGGAAAAGAAAACTTGGTTTACAGGTTGACCAAATCTCTGTACGGTTTAAAGCCGGCGCCAAGGTGTTAGTACAAGAGATTTGATTCCTTCGTGATTAGCCTCGGGTACAACAGACTCAATTCAGACCATTGTACGTACTACAAGAGGTTTGGCGATGATGATTTTATCATTCTGCTGTTGTACGTGGACGATATGCTAGTAGCAGGTCCCAACAAAGATCGGGTCCAAGAACTGAAGGCACAATTGGCTGGGGAGTTTGATATGAAGGAATTGGGACCAGCAAACAAGATTTTAGGGATGCAAATTCATCGAGACAGAGAAGGCAGGAAGATATGGATTTCCCAGAAGAATTACTTGAAGAAAATCTTGCGGCGCTTCAATATGCAAGATTGTAAGGAAATCTCGACCCCGCTTCTTGTCAATTACAAATTATCCTCAAGTATGTGCCCTAGCACTGAAGCGGACAGGATAGAAATGTCTCGAGTACCGTATGCATCAGCAGTGGGAAGTCTCATGTTCGCTATGATATGTACGAGACCAGATATTGCTCAAGCAGTTGGTGCGGTCAGTCGGTTCATGGTGAATCCTGGTAGAGAGCATTGGAATGCTATTAAGAGGATCCTAAGATACATCAAAGGGACCTCGGATGTTGCATTATGTTTTGAAGGATCAGAATTTACTGTCAAGGGTTTTGTTGATTCGGATTTTGCAGGTGATACCGATAAACGGAAGTCCACTACAAGCTATGTGTTTACAGTTGCAGGTGGCGTGGTAAGCTGGATATCTAAATTACAGATTGTTATGGCCCTATCTACAACAGAGGTTGAATACATGGCAGCTACACAAGCCTGTAAAGAAGTAATCTAGATTAAACGGTTAATGGAAGAGCTCGGGCACAAACAAGAGAAAATTCTCTTATTTTGTGATAGTCAGAGTGCCTTGCACATTGCAAGGAATCCAGCATTTCATTCCAGGACGAAACACATAGGTGTTCAATATCACTTTGTTCGAGAAGTAGTGGAGGAAGAGAGTGTGGATATGCAGAAGATTCACACCAACGAGAACCTAGCAGATGTCATGACAAAGCCAATTAACGTTGACAAGTTTGTTTGGAGTAGATCCTCCTTTGGCCTAGCAAAGACGTAAGCAACATGGAATTGACAAGTATGGAGAGATTTAAAGATCATCCAAAGTGGGCTTTAGGTGGGAGAATGTGAGTTGGTTAAAGCTCACTTTGAGCCTTTGGTCAAAAGAAAACAAAAAGCAATGGAAAATGAAGAAAAATATTTGGTTGCAAAGTTAGGCACACACAATTTTGGGTTGATTTCACACTACATGTAGGAAGACTTTTTGTGCAAGATGAACTTATAAATAGAGGCTCATTTTTCACCATTTGAGCATCACCAAAACATTCCAAATTAGAGAGAAAACATAAGCTTTCTCTTGAATATTTTTTTTCCTCTTTTGTTGTTCTATATTTGTGAGTGAGAGTTAGTTTCGTCTATTATTTGAGAGAGTGATATTGTTCTCTCCTTATATTAGAGAGAAGGTTATTGTAAAATACTCCACATCATAGTAAAATCCTCCATTACTTGCCCGTGGTTTTTCCCTCGATTTGTAAGAGGGTTTTCCACGTAAATCTTGTGTCTCTACTTTCTCTGTTCTCATTCATATTTTAGCTGCGTGATACTGCTTGTCTCCGACCATTCCGCTGCGCCGATACCCAACACTAGATTCATGACAAAAGCTGGACTTCAATTGCCTGAACTACCACGTGAGCAAGAATGAAAAGAGGATCTAGAAAGGGTTTCCTTAATGAAAAATAATTTATGTGAAATTCCCGAAAGCACATCCCCCAAATGTCCTCGACTCTCAACTCTGATCTTGACAAATAATCCTTTGAAGTTTATTCCAAATCTTTTCTTTGCTCATATGCATGGCTTACGAGTTCTCAATTTGTAAGATGTTATCATTGAGAAGTCACCAGACTCCATATCAGAGTTAGAGAATCTCACTGCATTGTTGCTCGGGGGTTGTAAAAAACTCTATTACGTGCCATCATTGAGAAAACTCAAGGCACTAATGGAGTTGGACATCAGTAGGACTAAAATTGAAGTACCCGATGGCATAGAATATTTGGTTAAACTCAAATGCTTGAATCTGAAGGAGACGAAAAACCTAATGGACTTTCAGGTCTTGAGCGCCTGTTACTCCTATTCCACATAAAAGTACAAGTAGAAGAAGTGGAGAGATTGAAACTGCTAGAAGAATTTAAGGGTTGGGTTGATGACATGTTCAATTCTAAATGGTTCAATAAATATCCCCCACTCAGTTTCTATAATATTATAGTAGGTGGTAATAGTAAAAAGTTTAATCCTGGCTTCTTTCATAAACGTGAGATCAGATTAAAGGGATATGCCTTTAAAACAAGTGGAGATGTGCATTTGGTGCCACAGAACATTCAGTACATAGATATTAAGGGATGTAAGGGCTTGAGCGACTGCTTGTTGGATTTTATCTCATTGATGTACCTTAAAGAATGCAATATTCAAAAGTGTCACGAAATAGAAAGCATTATGAGGATCTCCACTAGTTCCAATGATGAAAGAGCGCTGCAGAATCTCAAGATGTCGAATAAAAATTTTCATTGGCTGGTTCAAATGGGAAGAAGGAGCTCTTACACTTCCTCCAAGTGGCACATTTTCCTTTCTTAAAGAGTTGAGGATTTCTGAATGTAAAAAAATAAAGATTTTGTTCCCACAAAACTTACTCGCAAAGAACTTTCGAAACCTCGAGGCAATTGAAGTCTCATTTTGTCGTCAAATGAAGGAGCTAATCGCTGACGATGAAGAAGAAAACGAGGGTGGGGTTTCAACTTCAAGTAGCAGCAACAACAACAAATACAAAAATATTGTCGCTTTCCCAAAGTTGGCAAGAATCACGTTGTCTTATATGCCAAAATTGGAGAGCATCTATAAGGGAGCAATTAAGTGTTCTGATTCTATTGAGAGGATCGATATAAGTGAATGTCCGAAGATTAAGAGACTGCCTTTCTTTAATCCCTCTATAGATGAAAAACCAGCTCTTCCCTTCCCAATGTTAAAATATTTGTGGCTAAGTGATTTGCCAGAAGTGAAGAGCATATGCAACAAAATCATGATTTGTGATTCCATCAAGGATATCACAGTGAATGGGTGTAGACAGTTGAGTCGGTTGCCTCTCTTTCTTTCCCTCATTGATGGACAACCATCTCCTCCTTCGTCTCTTAAAACGATCAACATAAAAGAAGAAGAAAGAGAATGGTGGGAATCATTGGAGTGGGATCATCCCAACTCCAACAATGTCCTTCGCCCTTTTCTCAAATACCTTTGAGAGCAAATTGTGGTGACATTCTTATTCGACACATAGGTATGCTTTTGTAGCTTTTTCTATGCAAAATGTTCTAATTAACATATTTTAAGATTTAGATATTTTGTTTGTTTGACTTGCTGAATTTGCATTGATGACAGCCAACAGACAAAGAAATTCACCAGAAGTTCTTATTCATGAAAAAATATGTTTTTATTTCTGCACATTACAAGATCGAAACAAGGCCTGAGAGACATATATTTAATGTTTATCTATTCATAGATGTTAGAATGATATTCTAGACTTCGAAATAGGATCAATTGGATTAATAAAATGAATGTACAATAATTTATGTTGGTTATACTCTGAAATGCCGTGATAATTACAGGATTTGGAAAAACAGTTTTTTTGTGAAAGTGGAACATGGCTCAACTTCATCTCTTTATTGTGTTTCCTTAGGTTAAATTTGATAGATTTAGGGGTAAACTATAATTACAGGAAAGTTCGGCTTATCTCTACTCTATATTATCTCATTTAGATATCATCTACTTAAATTTGTTCTTGCTGAAATTTTGTTTAATTATTTCTTCCCAATTTCCTACTAATTTGTGGAAATCGCAAATTTGATATATCTTGGATTATGATCTTGCATTCACTTGCCTTATTGTTGATAATCCTTGATAAACAATGTTTACATGTTGCTATAAGCATTGTTGTTGCTTGTTATCCTATTGAAATTGCAACCAATTGCGAATTTGAATATTCTTGAAAAAGAATTACATACTTTGTCTCGCTGCAGCTTTTCGGTGATCAACATATCAATGTACAATCTTTCAAAATTTCCATATATTTCTTAAAAACAATTTCGGAATGCGATCTTTTACTAAAAATTTGTCTATAAAGCAAACATTTATAAGTTTGGATAGCCTTATTTATGTTTCTGAAACTAGGCTATTTTGAAGTATTCTTAAGTTTCTTTTGCGTAACTTGACTTTAATGTAAGTTTTATTATATAGAGATAAGGTCTAGACTTGGGTCTTAGACGACGGGGATTAATAGTTGATAGTTTGTGTTCGTCTCCATCTTCATGGAGGTACATCTTCTATTATAGATATTTTATTGCTTAATTAGTCATAGCTTATACTCTCTATTCTTCAATGGGAGCTACTAGCTAGGTTTACATCCAAACAAAACTATATGGTACTAATTAACTTTGTATATGTTTATCTATGGAAAGTGACGGAGTAGAAATTCATTTCACTATCGAATGACTCTTTTTATATGAATATATATGAATTATTTAAATATTATTTGAACTGTTTATGGTGGCATGTTGAGATTGATGCATTGGATTTTTAATTCATTGGACTATTGATATTGTACAGCTAAGGATCGAAGGGAGGTTTGAAGAATTTGATTGTAAAGAGAGGAGATGAATGATTGGTTCGTCAGAGCAAGCGCTAACAATTATAGTTTCTTGTTGAGTATTCTCTTATACGTTTTTTTCGACTATAAACCTTAAAAGCTTCAGTTACACTTGTGTTCTTTCTAAGGATTAGTAAGCACAATTTGTTCTCTTCTTTCGTTCATCATTTGCAGATATGTTGTGAATTTGTTTGAGTGATATTTGTTTGGTGTTCATGTCTATTATATATTTGATATATGTAATGTAGGTTAATTTAGTATTTTAAACTCTAGTATTTTTTTATCGGCTTTGGAGGACTTACTTTGGATGCTATATTGAAATGTTATGTTGAAATTCTATTTATTATTGTCTCTCCATTAGTTTCCATTACAAAATTTCAGCTGCAAGGCTTGCAACTATAGTGAGATGCGGAATAAATTAGATGCAGTTTTATTCAAGTTACTTTTTTAGCTGTACGCATCTACAGGAGAGTGAAGATGCAAAGAGTCTTGTGAATTTTAAAGGTAGATATATCTTTTCTCCCCACCATCCGCTCAATCGGGAATGAATTTACTCATGTCGTTATACCATCAGGAGTAAAATTTAACAATTGTTAATTGTTGATACAGTTATAATAAAATGACATAGATAGGACATTTTACCACTTCTCAAATTGCAAATGGAGAATTTTTTTAAAAAAAATAGAGTTTACAAAGTTTTCTGTCATGGTGTTATGAAATCAGAAATACCAATAAATGACTCTCTGATAATGAAGTCTATCAAGAATGTATTTGTGCCTTCGAGCCCACGCTTTTCCTCAATCATAGTGCTTTCTCCCTTCCTAACAGACTTATCTCATTTTCCTAATTATTTAGTCTTTGAGTATTACTATATATCATTAATCATTAACAACACTTTATCATTACTTATATGGACTTTTAGTTAGCATGTTAAGATCACAAACTTATCTATTTTTTCCCCTTCTTTTAGTATGCCAAATAAATATCAATATAGGAGGTGATAGATTAATGATAAAAATAGGATGATATATATAGTATTTTTATTCGCTTTCGTGGTCACTATATGTCTTACTTTATAAATATCCGATTTGATGCTTCATATATAACATCCCTTGTACTCAAGAGCGGACCTGCGTGTGTAATTGTGTATGCATAGGTCTACACTCACAAAATAATGACATGTCTAAGTGGTTAAAAGACACATTTTAAATCACTTGAGAGCCATCAATGTAGGTTCAATCCTTAAGTCCGCCACTACTTGAACAAGGAACATAGTAAACTATGATGATGAATCTAGCATTATTCACCATTTATCGAAACCCTAATAGCGTATAAAACAACATAGTCATAACAGTGATGCTATAAGTAAATATTTTTTTATTACCGGACCTGAAGGCATATGCGGGGACGGATTTACGGTGTGCCAAGCAGCGGCCCTGGCCCCCTCAACGTACAAAAAAAAAAAAAAAAAAAAAAAAAAAAAATATATATATATATATATATATATATATATATATATATATATATATATATATATTAATAGAATTTTTTAAACAAATCAGATTTGACCCTCTCAATAAATATTTAAAAAATAATTAAAAAAATTGAAAAAAATAGGGTTGATTTGGAGGTTAGTCACAAATAGCATTATGTTAATGATTTGGGGTTCAAGTTACCATAATGCATTCTTTTTTTTTTTTGTAGTTTTAGCTATGGATAAAAAAATTAATATCTAAAAAATATGAATTTTAATTAGATTCAAACTCATAACATCTAATATGTTTAAACTAATTAATATTCAAAAATATGCTCATAATGATTATTTTACTTACCAAATCTTTAAAAGTACCGTAATATGAAACCATAACTAAATTATCTTTAATGAAATTATAAAAAAATTTAAAACTGTAAAAATTGAGTCTCTTTGTACAAAAAAAAAAATGACCCTCCCAATGTTAGATTTCTAGTTCTGTCCCTAAACATATGACCTAACCTAAAAGTGGCATAGTCCGAGTTATTTAGTTACAAAAGTTACTAAGACTAATCACAAGAAAAGTAACTTCTAGACTAATTTGAATTCATGACGTAAACAAGTCTCCATTTTATGTTCAAAAGTTATTTTATATGTTAATGACTAACAAGTGATCCTTATATAACTGTAGGTTACAGAAAAGAACGGTTCAAAAAAATGGAAGCGTGTAAAAGTGAATATCATAGATTATGTTGTCTTTCCAACTTTCTCAAGTGAGAAATCACCAAATTATTACAATGATCAATTGAGTTGCTACTTATCTAATATATCAATGGAGAAATTTTCTCAAAATAGACCACCAAGGGAAATTCATATATTTAAGTACCCCACAAGTAATGCAGTAGGAACTATAATATTTAAGGTTCCAGCTTGATTCAGTCAAACAGAGAAAAGCTAATCACAAAGTGGTAAAACTTCAGATTTTTCTTTATTTTTATTATTGGCTTGAAGAAAGTATATGATTGAGTTCCTAGAGAAGTTCTGTGGAGGGTGTTAGAGAAAAAATGTGTGTGTGTAGCATACATTAAGGTGATAAAAGATATGTACGATGAAGCGATAACTAGCGTAAGAACGAGGGGAGGAGAGTTTAGTCTTTTTCCGATTACAATAGGACTACATCAATGATTTACCTTGAACCCATACATTTTCGCACTAGTTATAGATAAACTCACTAGTCAAATCCAAAATGTAGTACCGTGGTGCATGTTATTTGCAGATGATATTGTTTTGATAGATGAGTCTAGAGAATGTGTAAATACTAAACTAGAATTATGGAGATCTACTTTAGAATCTAAGGGCTTTAAGCTAAGCAGATCAAATACATAATATATGGAATGTATCTTTAGCAAAAATAAGTTGATAAATGCGATAGAGGTAAGATTACACTCAGAAAGAATACAAGAAAAAAAGAGGTTTAGATACTTAAGCTCTATGGTTCAACAAGATGGGGAGATAAATGCGGACGTTGATTATAGAATCAAAGTAGGATGGACGAAGTAGAGAAATACGTCAGGAATCTTGTGTGATCGAAAAATATCACTTAATCTAAAAGGGAAGTTCTATAAGATAACTATTAGGCTTGCTATGTTATATGGTTCGGAGTGTTGGACGGTGAAATATTAACATGTTCATAAAATGTGGATGGTTGATATGAGAATGTTGAGATGGATGTGTGGCAAAACTATGAAGGATAAGATTAGGAACGAGGTGATATGTGAAAGAGTAGGAGTGGCCCCGATTGAGGATAAGATGAGGGAAAATCGTCTGAGATGGTTTAGCCACGTAAGGAGACGCCTGTTAGAAGGTGCGAAAGTTTAGAAATGATACCTTAGAAGAGAGGTAGAGATAAACTTAAGATTACTTGGACGGAGACAATTAGACAAGATCTCGTATGTATAGATCTCATAGAGAAGATGACTCTCAACAGGAAAGAATTGCGTCGCAAAATCTATATAACCGATCACACCTTATAAGACAAGATTTAATTTAATTTGATTTGGTTTAATTTTGTCTTTCAGTACCTCACCAAAGCTACATAGAGAACCCACTAGAATGTTTCCAGAAACTTCCTACACCACATTTGATCTTGAAAATTTATTGTTATGTTCTATAGAGGGTCCGATGAAAGATGAATGGTCCCAGAGTTTTAAGAAAATGACAAGATGGTCTTTCGCCTTGACACATCATTCATTTTTTTGAGTCAATAGTACTCTTCAAAATAATTAAGCCTCCCTTCAATAATATATATATATATATATATATATATATACAAGGGGCATTATGGCATAATTAAAAAGGGAAAGAGATTATACTTACTACAGAGTAGCAGAGGTAACTATACTTGCAGCAACAGTTCGATGTGTCTATGGGAAGCTAAAGAATTCGAGCGTGGTAATATCAAATATGGTGGGGCCAACAGATCAAATGGCTTTGGTTGGCCATCCAATTAAGGGGATTTATTTTTATCTATGCGTCCCACAAGTAACTTGTATAAATTTAAGCTTATTCATATTGAAAATTTCTTATCTTAATAAAAAAAAATGTTATTTTTCTGCATGAGTTTTAGTTAAATCTCAAACTCGCTTATAATGTTCAGTTTTTTCCACATCTTCCCATCACATCAAACTCTGTCAATCAACCTTATGTTGAAGGACACCTTTGTTTTTTTATTATTTAAACAAAAGAAAAGCAAAAAGAAAAAATAATAGAAGAATTAATTTAATAAAATTATTTAATAAAAAGGTCTACAATCAAAGAGAAAATAATAAAATATTTACTATAAAAGAATAAAGAAAAAAAAATTAAAAAGCAGCTTATTATACAAAGTTCTCTTTATGCGCAAGATTAGAGGAAACAAAAATTATATTCACTTTAAGATCTACCCCTTAAACCTATATGTCTATATGTGTGTGTATATATATATACACACATAACCGGCACTTTTTTTTTTTTTCCAAAGAGCCAACCTTTTCAAAACATACCAAAGAAGATAAAACCAACTTATTGTACAAAATTAGTTTATGAACGATAGTAGAAAAAAAATATAAGTTTCACTTTGAAAACCTTTTTCAAATTTATATATATATATCTATACATCTCTAAGTGAATCCGATGTTTTTTCTCCTCAAGTCCAAAGTAATAATTTTTTTGCAACAAGCTAAATTTTAAACACATAAAAATTAAATAAAAAATAGGCAATAAAACATAACTAAATATAAAGCTCAATAAAAAATAAAAAGACCAAAATATCATTTAGCCTTGAGGCTTTCTTTGATAGTATTTAGTGTCATTGGAGAATCTGGGCAAAATTAAAATCTCATAGGGGAATTTGGAGTTTGGGTTAAAACTCATGGGGGAGATCACATTTTTTCAATTTCTTAGTAATCAAGAACTTCTCCCCAACATGACCTGCGCAAACTAAATTCTTGGGACGCTGTATAGAGACATTTTTTAAATTTCAATTGATTTAAACATTCGAAAAATTGCTCAATATGCAGAGTCTTGTGGCATGGATACCGAGTTACAAGGGGAAGTTGACACTTGCTATTGGAACTGAAAAGGACTTCATTGGTTCAAATAAGTTCACGTTGTGCATTGAGAATGCCTTCGAGATGATTTTCAAAGAGTATATGCAGAAAGGTTTTAACTTAATTCTTTAACTTTTTTTTTTCTTTTGGAAATTGTTAGAGAAGGTTCATAATTGCATAGGAAACTAACTTTTCATAAATTTACTACCATACATGAGAGGATTTGGAAATGATAATAGCTTATTTCTCGTGGCAGCCAAATAAAAATGGAAGCAGTCATGGGGTTACGAGCATAGTCATGGGACGTTGTCAGCAATTGCTTCAATTTGGTAACAATGATGATATTACAAGAAAAGCATACAATTAAGAAAGAGATAAAAGGACTCCAAGATAGTAAATAATACTATTCTGGTTTGCAAGTTTGTAATGTTATTTCGGATTAGATATTGTAATGGTTTTGTGACATACAAGTTGAATGATATCGATCATCGTGAAAAATACAAGTTGAATGATGGTGAACAATACAACGGAGCCACAAAAGAAAGGAACATAATCAAAGGGAAATGTAGCTTCCTGTTCCACCAGTTTTTCATGAAGCTCCTCGAGCAACCGAAATTTCCTTAAACCCATGTCCCAAACCATTCAGAGCAAAAATGGTCAAATCATCATCAGAGATTGGGGAATCAACAAGTGCCAATCCGTTGACCTCCGTTGACCACCACCCTCACATATTCCCCTTCCTTCAAACATCAGAATTTGCAACCTATACACTCTACCTAACCGACCCTTAGCCCTATTTCTGGCTTTGCAGATGGTTCATCTTCACTATCTGCAAAAGAATCATCTCCAGCTGCCCCAGCCAGAGATGTTTCTCCTGTTTCGCCGAAGGAACCTCCAGCCCCTTCACCTCCGGTGAGTGATTTACCTTGTTCCTCTGAGATTCCGTCTAGAGTTGAAGTTGTTAAGCTTGCTGCTTGGTCTAGCTTTTTCGAGAGCAAAGTTAAGGAACTCATCTAGTTGGAATTTCATGAGCCCAAAATTGTTGATGGCGAAATTGTAGTCTCTCCCCCACCTTACGTCAAGGATATCGAAGCTGAGGCCTAGAAGAACAGTCTTGTAAGGCAGTTCATAGATAAGCCCCCGTCCCTTTGGCATATTAGGACAACAGTTGAAAACCAATGGAAAAAATATGGCAAAGTGGAGGTTCTTTCTACAGAAGCTGGGTTGTTCAACTTCAAATTGGAGAGTAACGATGCTTGTGAGAAAATTCTTGAGCAGCTGTGGCACGTGAAACACAGGCCACTACTTCTGAGAAAATGGTCCCCCAACATCCAACCTCTTCAGTGTAAGATTGATCGAATACCTCTTTGGATCAAACTTAAGAATGTCCCAACTGAGTACTGGACCCGGGAGGGGCTCAGCTATCTTGCTAGTGCAGTCGGTAAACCTATACAAATGGATGCCACTACCCAATCTCATAGAAAATTGGGTTATGCTCGTGTCAGCGTTGAAGCGAAGGTGGGGGATAAATTCCCTGACTCTTTCAAATTGGAAATCTCAAAGAATGTTTTCATTAGAATTTCTGTTGAGTATGATTGGATACCTTCATCCTGTTCTAAATGCAAATGTTTTAGGCACACTGAGAATTCGTGCAAGGCCAAGTTTGATTGGGCTCCAAAACCACCAGTGGAGAACATAGCAGAAAAACCTATCACTGTTACTAACTCTCCTGAGAACAAGGATTGGCAACAAGTTGAACCTAAGAAGAGTAAAGGAAAGGCTATTCAACAAGATTCTAATCCTTCCTCTAGCTCCAACAGATATGCGGTGCTGGACTCTTTGGATCCATTGGATAGTAATCTAATTGATTCTGCGACTAAGTTCCTGGATGAAGCCAGTCAGGGCAACAAACTACCGCTAGGTAACTCAACTGCATCCCCTAGTTCTTCAATTAAGCATCTTTCTACCACTGATCCTACTATTGTGGATGTTAGTGAAGGTTCTATGGTGAATGGGCCTGCCCCATTTGAGCCCGACCCTACATCCCAATAGTTTTTATGAAGATTTTAATTTGGAACACTCGTGGACTGAATAAAAGAGTGAGACAGCAACATCTTACTGTCTTTTTGAGAAATAACCAAGTGACTCTATGTGGACTTTTGGAGACCAAGGTTAAAGCTAAACATGCTCCTAGCATTCTCTCTAATATTTGCAGGAACTGGAGAATGATCAGTAATTATGATTCTAATCCTAGTGGAAGAATTTGGGTGGTATGGGATCCCAATAAAATTTTTGTCTCAAAGAAGCACTGCATAGATCAAGCTATACCTTGCTCTGTTCATATTCTGGGTACTAATGCTGAGTTTGATTTCTCTTTCATTTATGCTCATAATGAGAAGCATAGTAGAAGATACCTATGGAAAAGTCTCTGTGACTGGAATGATGCTGGATCTAACAAACCTTGGGGTGTTGTCGGTGATTTTAATTAGATCCTTTCTACTAGTGAGCGCCTCAACTGCTCTTCTGTTGGATCAGGCTCTGCTGATTTTAACAACTGCCTTGTTCACAATGACTTCGCCTATCAACATGCAATTGGTCCTTCTTTCTCTTGGACTAACGGCAGTTCTGGTCCATCTCTTAGAGCAAGCCTGATTGATAGACTCTGTACAAACATTGAGTGGTGCACTATGTTTCCGAACTCGAGAGTTGAGCTCCTCGCCCCTTGCTCCTCCGATCATTGTCCACTGTTTATCTCTCCTTCAGTCAGGTTCATTCCGGCCCTAAACCTTTTAAATTTTCAATGCTTGGACTGATCACCCTCTCTTCTACGATGTTGTTCGTAATGTCTGGAGTAAGCAGGTTGATGGATCCCCTATGTTTAGACTTGTGTCTAAACTTCGTAAGTTTAAATATGCTTTAAGAGACTTTAACAACAGGTACTTTGCTAGAACCCCCTTGCGGCTTCAAGATCTTCGCAAAGAGCTTGCAAATGTCCAATCTTTG
The DNA here is from genome assembly GCA_037974665.1 of Ehretia macrophylla. Lineage (NCBI taxonomy): Eukaryota > Viridiplantae > Streptophyta > Magnoliopsida > Boraginales > Ehretiaceae > Ehretia > Ehretia macrophylla. The sequence goes on from CM075772.1 coordinate 26,535,561, forward strand.
CATCTCAATGGTAATGGCTCCCAAGCTGACAAAGCCAAAGAACATGTTATCCTTACAGAAATAAATGAGTTGACTGATATTGAGGAAAGATTTCTTCGCCAAAAATCTCGTATTACTTGGCTTAAGTGTGAGCAATAAAATTTTGGTGCAAGTTAAAAGAAGACAAAAAGTAATGGGAAATGAAGAAAAATCTTTGGTTGTAAAGTTAGGCACACACAATTTTGGGTTGATTTCACACTACATGTGGGAAGACTTTTGGTGTAAGATGAGTCTATAAATAGAGGCTCATTCTTCACCATTTGAGCATCACCAAAACATTCCAAGTTAGAGAGAAAACATAAGCTTTCTCTTAAGTATTTTTTTTCCTCTTTTGTTGTTCTATATTTGTGAGTGAGAGTTAGTTTCTCCTATTATTTGAGAGAGTGATATTGTTCTCTCCTTATATTAGAGAGAAGGTTATTGTAAAATACTCCACATCATAGTGAAATCCTCCATTACTTGCCCGTGGTTTTTCCCTCGATTTGTTTGAGGGTTTTCCACGTAAATCTTGTGTCTCTACTTTCTCTGTTCTCATTCATATTTTAGCTACGTGATACTGCTTGTCCCTGACCATTCCGCTGCACCGATACCCAATAGTGGTATCAGAGCCACTGGTTACGGGTCACTAGTATACATACGGGGTTACTGTTCACAGTTACTATTCATACATACGGTATAGTACTATTTACCTATACGGTATCGACACTATTTTTCGTATACGGTTTTGGTACTATTCACGTATACGGTACTATTCACGTAAATAGTACTATTCACAGTAAAATAGTGGGAGCCGGTTCAAGTTACAAAGCAGATCGTTATTAATACTATGGCGGCAAAATTTGAAATCGAGAAGTTTAACGGGATAAATTTTTCCCTATGGAAATTGAAGATGAAAGCAATCTTGAGAAAGGAGAATTGCTTGGCAACAATTGGAGACAGACCAGCGGAGGTGACGGACGACAAGTGAAAAGAGATGGATGATAACGCTATAGCTAATCTACACCTGGCATTGGCAGATTTGGTATTGTCAAACGTTGAGGAAAAGAAGTCAGCAAAAGAAATTTGGGATGCGCTGACTAAACTGTATGAGGTCAAGTCACTTCACAACAAGATTTTCTTGAAGAGGAGACTCTACACCCTTCGGATGAGTGAGTCCACATCAGTGACAGATCACATCAATACATTGAATACGTTGTTCTCTCAATTGACTGCAATTGGGCATAAAATAGCGGAGCTTGAACGTGCAAAAATTCTACTTCAAAGTATACCTGATTCGTATGATCAACTCATCATTAGTTACACTAACAATGTTCTTTCAGATTTTGTTTTTTGTGATGATGTTGCAGCCGCTATTCTAGAAGAGGAATCTAGGCGCAAAAGTAAGGAAGACAGAATCGAAAGTTCACAACAAGCAGAGGCATTATCAATGGTGAGAGGTAGATCAACGGAACGTGACTCTAGTGGGAGCAACAACTATGGTAGATCAAAATCAAGGAGTAGAAAAAATATCAAATGCTACAACTGTGGCAAGAAATGGCACTTCAAGAAGGATTGTTGGAGCAACAAAAAGAATCCCGAGGTAACAAATTCTCAGGGATGTGTGGCGACTGCACCAGATGATAGAAATATTTTATACAGCGAAGCAGCAACTGTATCAAAAGGCAGAAAGGAGCTCACTGATGCTTGGATAATGGATTCGGGAGCAATATGGCATATGACCTCTCGGAGAGAATGGTTCCACACCTATGAACCTGTCTCTGGAGGATCTGTGTACATGGGTAATGATCATGCCTTGGACATTGCTGGCATCAGTACCGTCAAAATTAAAATGTATGATGGTACCATTCACACCATTCAAGGGGTACGACACGTAAAGGGCTTGAAGAAGAACCTATTGTCCATTGGACAATTGGATAGCCTTGGCTGCAAAACTTATATCGAGGATGGGATCATGAAGGTCGTCAAATGAGCGCTTATGGTGATCAAGGTAGAAAAGATCGGGGTAAATTTATACATGCTTTTGGGAGATACGTTGCAGGAGGCAGATGTATCAGTTGCATCAGCCGGTCAAGAAGAATCAACTATAATGTGGCATCGCAGATTGGGCCACATGACAGAACGAGGCTTGAAGATTCTTGCTGAACGTAATCTCTTACCCGAGCTCAAGACGGTTAACTTACCTTTCTGTGAGCACTGTGTTACTAGTAAGCAGCATAGATTGAAATTTGGGAGATCTACTGCCAGAAGCAAACACATTCTAGACTTGATCCATTCAGACGTTTGGGAATCACCGGTTTTGTCCCTAGGAGGAGCCAAATACTTTGTATCATTTATTGATGATTACTCTAGGAGACTGTGGGCGTATCCAATCAAGAACAAGTCAGATGTGTTTCCAATATTCAAAACTTTCAAAGCGCTGATGGAACTTGAATCCGGAAAAAGGATCAAGTGTTTGAGGATAAACAACGAAGGAGAATACACTAATGGGAGCTTCTTGGCATTTTGCAAGCAAGAGGGTATTCAGAGGTAATTTACTGTTGCACATACACCTCAGCAAAATGGTGTAGCAGAGCAGATGAACAGAACTCTTCTTGAAAGAATGAGAGCTATGTTGGAAACTGCATGTCTAGCCAAATCATTTTGGGCAGAAGCAGCTAGAACTGCCTGTTACGTGATAAACCGGTCACCGTCAACTGCAATTGGGTTGAAGACACCAATGGAAATGTTGACCGGAAAACCCGCAGATTATTCTACCTTGCACATATTTTGGTGTCCGGCATATGTGATGTATGGTTCCCAAGAAAGAACAAAGCTGGATCCAAAATCCAGGAAATGTGTGTTCTTGGGAAATGATGATGGTGTTAAGGGGTATCGCCTGTGGGATTCTACTGTCCACAAGGTTGTCATCAACAGAGATGTGATATTTGCAGAAGATAAACTGCAAAGTAAAGACGACAGCAACACTTCAAAGGAGACTACTACAATACAAATTGAAAATAAGTCAGAACAAGGAGATGCTTCTTCTGAAGCTGCACTGGAGCACGATGAACAAGAACCAGATGATGCTGAGGTTATAGAAGTCCGACGTTCATTGCGTCAGACAACAAGACCAACTTGGCATTCAGATTTTGTCATGGCGAGCAATGCTGCATATTGTCTTCTAACGGATGATGGAGAGCCATCTACCTTTCACGAGGCTATAAAAAACCCCGATGTTGCCCTGTGGATGACAGCAATGCAGGAAAAAATTGAAGCTCTACATAGAAACAAGACGTAGGAGCTTGTTCCACTACCACCTAGACGGAAAGCCATTAGTAACAAATCGGTCTACAAGATCAAGGGAGATAGTAATGACCAAGTGGAGCGATATCGTGCAAGACTGGTGGTGAAAGGATATGCTCAGAAAGAAGGAATTGACTTCAACGAGATATTTTCTCATGTGGTAAGACTTACAACTATCAGAGTAGTCTTGGCCATGTGTGCTGTGTTAGACTTACATCTAGAACAGTTAGATGTAAAGACGGCTTTTCTTCATGGTGAGCTTGAAGAAGAGATTTACATGTTTCAACCAGAAGGTTTTGTTGAAAAAGAAAAAGAAAACTTGGTTTGCAGGTTGACCAAATCTCTGTACGGTTTAAAGCAGCGCCAAGGTGTTGGTACAAGAGATTTGATTCCTTCGTGATTAGCCTCAGGTACAACAGACTCAATTCAGATCATTGTACGTACTACAAGAGGTTTGGCGATGATGATTTTATCATTCTGCTGTTGTACGTGGACGACATGCTGGTAGCAGGTCCCAATAAAGATCGGGTCCAAGAACTGAAGGCACAGTTGGCTGGGGAGTTTGATATGAAGGAATTGGGACCAGCAAACAAGATTTTAGGGATGCAAATTCATCGAGACAGAGAAGGCAGGAAGATATGGATTTCCCAGAAGAATTACTTGAAGAAAATCTTGCGGCGCTTCAATATGCAAGATTGTAAGGAAATCTCAACCCCGCTTCCTGTCAATTATAAATTATCCTCAAGTATGTGCCCTAGCACTGAAGTGAAGAGGATAGAAATGTCTCGAGTACCGTATGCATCAGCAGTGGGAAGTCTCATGTTCGCTATGATATGTACGAGACCAGATATTGCTCAAACAGTTGGTGTGGTCAGTCGGTTCATGGCGAATCCTGGTAGAGAGCATTGAAATGTTGTTAAGAGGATCCTAAGATACATCAAAGGGACCTTGGATGTTGCATTATGTTTTGAAGGATCAGAATTTACTGTCAAGGGTTTTGTTGATTCTGATTTTACAGGTGATACCGATAAACAGAAGTCCACTACAAGTTATGTGTTTACAGTTGCAGGGGGCGTGGTAAGCTGGATATCTAAATTACAAACTGTTGTGGCCCTATCTATAACATAGGCTGAATACATGGCAGTTACACAAGCCTGTAAAGAAGCAATCTGGATTAAACGGTTAATGGAGGAGCTCGGGCACAAACAAGATAAAATTCCCTTGTTTTGTGACAGTCAGAGGGCCTTGCACATTGCAAGGAATCCAGCATTTCATTACAGGACGAAACACATAGGTGTTCAATATCACTTTGTTCGAGAAGTAGTGGAGGAAGGGAGTGTGGATATGCAGAAGATTCACACCAACGAGAACCTAGCAGATGTCATGACAAAGTCAATCAACGTTGAAAAGTTTGTTCGGAGTAGATCCTCCTTTGGCCTAGGAAAGATGTAAGCAACATGGAATTGGCAAGTATGGAGAGATTTGAAGTGTCACCAAAATTTTTAGTGGGAGAATGTGAGCAATAAAATTTTGGTACAAGTCAAAAGAAGACAAAAAACAATGGGAAATGAAGAAAAATCTTTGGTTGCAAAGTTAGGCACACACAATTTTGGGTTGATTTCACACTACATGTGGGAAGACTTTTGGTGCAAGATAAGCCTATAAATAGAGGCTCATTCTTCACCATTTGAGCATCACCAAAACTTTCCAAGTTAGAGAGAAAACATAAGCTTTCTCTTGAGTATTTTTCTTCCTCTTTTGTTGTTCTATATTTGTGAGTGAGAGTTAGTTTCTCCTATTATTTGAGAGAGTGATATTGTTCTCTCCTTATATTAGAGAGAAGGTTATTGTAAAATACTCCACATCATAGTGAAATCCTCCAGTACTTGCCCGTGATTTTTCCCTCGATTTGTTTAAGGGTTTTCCACGTAAATCTTGTGTCTCTACTTTCTCTGTTCTCATTCATATTTTAGCTACGTGATACTACTTGTCCCCGACCATTCCGCTGCGCCGATACCCAACATTAAGGAGGGTGATACTAATTCCATCTTTTTTCACCAGGTTGTCAAAAGTAATGCTAGCCGAAATTATATCAGAAAACTTAATTGCAGTGATGGCTCTATTGCTACTGATCCTGTTGACATTCAGAATGCTTTACTTGGCCATTTCAAATTTATCTTGGGTTCTCAACCTTTACGGCCAAGACCATCAGTTAATGATCTCGGGAGGATTCTTGGTAATGGTCTCAGCAGTGATAGTGCAAATGCTTTGATCTCTAACATTTCTCCCTCGGAGATCAAACGTACTATTTTTTCCATGGATAACAACAAGAGCCCAGGCCCGAATAGTTTTAATGCTTGTTTTTATAAGAAAGCCTGGGAGATTGTTGGTAGTGATGTTATTGCAGCGGTCTCTTCTTTTTTTAGATCCGGGAAAATCCTCAAAGAGCTCAACTGCACCATTCTTACACTGGTTCCCAAGATTGACAATCCAAGCTCAGCTAGTAACTTCAGGCCAATTGCTTGTTGCAATGTAATCTACAAATGCATTACAAAGATTATGGCCAACCGAATGAAATTTGTTCTTGATGATTTGGTTTCCCTGTACCAATCTGCCTTTGTCTTGGGAAGAAAGATTTCTGACAACATCTTAATTGCTCAAGATATTGTTCTTGGTTATAACAGGAAGAATGGAGTTGCAAGATGTGCGTTAAAGCTTGATATTCATAAAGCTTTCGATACAATCAACTGGGATTTCATTACTCACTGTCTTCACACTATGAACTTCCCCAATGTTTTTATCGATTGGATTCGAGAATGCATTACCACCCCAACTTTCTCAATTGCTTACAATGGTTCATTGGTGGGATTCTTTAAGGGAGTTTGTGGTATTAGACAAGGGGACCCTTTATCCCCATACTTGTTTGTTTTGGCAATGGAAGTTTTCTGTGAGCTGTCAAAGACAACTAATGAGGTAAAGTCACATTTGGTAGCTTTACATTTTGGTGAGTCAAAAGAAGACAACAAAAGAAGAAATAAAATAACACAAAAGCAATGTAAAAAGAAAGAAAAGTTTGTGCAGCAAACTTTGTTAGGCGCATGCAATTGCAAATTGGTTTCACACTGCAGCTATAAAGACTTTTGGTATAGAATGAGCCTATAAATAGAGGCTCATTCTTTACCATTTGAGCATCACCAAAACATTCCAAATCAGAGAGAAAAATAAGCTTTTTCTTGAGTATTTTTCTTCTTCTTTTGTTGTTATATATTTGTGAGTGAGAGTTAGTTTCTCCTATTATTTGAGAGAATGATATTGTTCTCTCCTTATATTAGAGAGAAGGTTATTGTAAAATACTCCACATCATAGTGAAATCCTCTATTACTTGCCTGTGATTTTTTCCTCGATTTGTTTGAGGGTTTTTCACGTAAATCTTGTGTCTCTACTTTCTCTGTCTCATTCATATTTTAGTTGCGTGATACTGTTTGTCCCTGACTATTCCTCTGCGATGATACCCAACAGTGATATCAAAGCCACTGGTTACGGGTCACTGGTATACATATGGGGTTACTATTCATATATACGGTATAGTATTATTCACATATACGGTATCGATACTATTCTCGTATACAGTTTTAGTACTATTCACGTATACGGTACTATTTACATAAATAGTACTATTCACAGTAAAATAGTGGGAGCCGGTTCAAGTTACGAAGCAGATCGTCATCAATACTATGACGGCAAAATTTGAAATTGAGAAGTTCAGCGGGAGAAATTTTTTCCTATGGAATTTGAAGATGAAGGCAATCTTCAGAAAGGAGAATTGTTTGGCAGCAATTGGAGACAGACCAGCGGAGGTGACAGACGATAAGTGGAAAGAGATGGATGACAACGCTATGGCTAATCTGCACCTGACATTGGCAGATTTAGAATTATTAAGCGCTGAGGAAAAGAAGTCAGCAAAAAAAATTGGGATGCGCTGACCAAACTATATGAGCTCAAGTCACTTCATAACAAGATTTTCTTGAAGAGGAGATTCTACACCCTTCGGATGAGTGAGTCCACATCGGTGACATATCATATCAATACCTTAAATACGCTATTCTCTCAATTGACTGCAATTGGGCATAAAATAGCAGAGCTTGAACGTGCGGAAATTCTACTTCAAAGTATACCTGATTTGTATGATCAACTCATCATTAGTTACACTAACAATGTTATTTCAGATTTTGTTATTTTTGATGATGTTGCAGCCGCTGTTCTGGAAGAGAAATCTAGGCGCAAAAGTAAGGAAGACAGAATCAAAAGTTCACAACAAGCAGAGGCATTATCAATGGTGAGAGGTGGATCAATGGAACGTGGCTCTAGTGGGAGCAACAACTATGGTAGATCGAAATCAAGGAGTAGAAAGAATATTAAATGCTACAACTGTGGCAAGAAAGGGCATTTCAAAAAGGATTGTCGGAGCAACAAAAAGAATTTCTAGGTGACAAATTCTCAGGGATGTGTGGCGACTGCACCAGATGATGGATATATTTTATACAGCGAAGCAGCAACTGTATCAAAAGGCATAAAGGAGCTCACTGATGCTTGGATAATGGATTTGGGAGCAACATGACATATGACCTCTCGTAGAGAATGGTTCTACACCTATGAACCTGCCTCTGGAGGATCTGTGTACATGGGTAATGATCATGCCTTAGAGATTGCTGGCATCGGTACCGTCAAAATTAAAATGTATGATGGTACCATTCGCACCATTCAAGGGCTACGACATGTGAAGGGCTTGAAGAAGAACCTATTGTCCATTGGACAATTGGATGACCTTGGCTGTAAGACCCATATCGAGGATGGGATCATGAAGGTCGTCAAAGGAGCGCTTGTGCTGATCAAGGCAGAAAAGATCGGGGTAAATCTATACATGCTTTTGGGAGATACGTTGCAGGAGGCAGATGTATTAGTTGCATCAGCTGGTCAAGAAGAATCAACTATAATGTGGCATCGCAGATTGGGCTACATAACAGAACGAGGCTTGAAGATTCTCGTTGAACTTAATCTCCTACCCGGGCTCAAGACGGTAAACTTACCTTTTTATGAGCACTGTGTTACCAGTAAGCAGCATAGATTGAAATTTGGGAGATCTACTGCTAGAAGAAAACACATTCTAGACTTGATCCATTCAGACGTTTGGGAATCACCGGTTTTGTCCTTAAGAGGAGCCAAATACTTTGTATCATTTATTGATGATTACTCTAGGAGACTGTGGGTGTATCCAATCAAGAACAAGTCAGATGTGTTTCCAATATTCAAAACATTCAAAGCGCTGGTAGAACTTGAATCCGGGAAAAAGGATCAAGTGTTTGAGGACAGACAATGGAGGAGAATACACTGACGGGAGCTTCCTGGCATTTTGCAAGTAAGAGGGTATTCAGATGTAATTTACTATTGCACATACACCTCAGCAAAATGGTATAGCAGAGCGGATGAACAAAACTTTTCTTGAAAGAATGAGAGCTATGTTGGAAACTGCAGGTCTAGCCAAATCATTTTGGGCAGAAGCAGCTAGAACTGCCTGTTACGTGATAAATCAGTCACCGTCAACTGCAATTGGGTTGAAGACACCAATGAAAATGTGGACCGGAAAACCCGCAGATTATTCTACTTTGCACATATTTGGGTGTCCGACATATGTGATGTATGGTTCCCAAGAAAGAACAAAGCTAGATCCAAAATCCAGGAAATGTGTATTCTTGGGAAATGCTGATGGTGTTAAGGGGTATCGCCTATGGGATTCTACTGCCCACAAGGTTGTCATCAGCAGAGATGTGATATTTGCAGAAGATAAACTGCAAAGTGAAGACGACAGCAACACTTCAAATGAGACTACTATAATACAAATTGAAGATAAGTCAGAACAAGGAGATGCTTCTTCTGAAGCTGCACCAGAGCACAAGGAACAAGAACCAGATGATGCTGAGGTTACAGAAGTCCGACGGTCATTGCGTCAAACAACAAGACCAACTTGGCATTCAAATTTTGTCATGGCAAGCAATGCTGCATACTGTCTTCTAACGGAGGATGGAGAGCCATCTACCTTTCACGAGCCTATAAAAAGCCCCGATGTTGCTCTGTGGATGACAGCAATGCAGGAAGAAATTGAAGCTCTACATATAAATAAGACGTAGGAGCTTGTTCCACTACCACCTGGACGGAAAGCCATTGGTAACAAATGGGTCTACAAGATCAAGCAAGATGGTAATGACCAAGTGGAGCGATATCATGCAAGACTGGTGGTAAAAGGATATGCTCAGAAAGAAGGAATTGACTTCAACGAGATATTTTCTCCTGTGGTAAGACTTACAACTATCAGAGTAGTCTTGGCCATATGTGCTGTGTTAGACTTATATCTAGAACAGTTAGATGTAAAGACGGTTTTTCTTCATGGTAAGCTTGAAGAAGAGATTTACATGCTTCAACCAGAAGGTTTTGTTTAGAAAGGAAAAGAAAACTTGGTTTGCAAGTTGACCAAATCTCTGTACGGTTTAAAGCAGGCGCCAAGGTGTTGATACAAGAGATTTGATTCCTTCGTGATTAGCCTTAGGTACAACAGACTCAATTCAGACCATTGTACGTACTACAAGAGGTTTGACGATGATGATTTTATCATTCTACTGTTATACTTGGACGACATGCTGGTAGCAGGTCCTAGCAAAGATCGAGTCCAAGAACTGAAGGCACAGTTGGTTGGGGAGTTTGATATGAAAGATTTGAGACCAGCAAACAAGATTTTAGGGATGCAAATTCACCGAGATAGAGAAGGCAGGAAGGTATGGATTTCCCAAAAGAATTACTTGAAGAAAATCTTACGGCGCTTCAATATGCAAGATTGTAAGGAAATCTCGACCCTGCTTCCTGTCAATTACAAATTATCCTCAAGTATGTGCCCTAGCACTGAAGCGGAGAGGATAGAAATGTCTCGAGTACCGTATGCATCAGCAGTGGGAAGTCTCATGTTCGCTATGATATGCACCAGACCAGATATTGCTCAAGCAGTTGGTGTGGTTAGTCGGTTCATGACGAATCCTGGTAGAGAGCATTGGAATGCTGTTAAGAGGATCCTATGATACATCAAAGGGACCTCGGATGTTGCATTATGTTTTGAAGGATAAGAATTTACTGTCAAGGGTTTTGTTGATTTGGATTTTGCAAGTGATGCCGATAAACGGAAGTCCACTACACGCTATGTGTTTACAATTGCAGGCGGCTTGGTAAGCTGGATATCTAAATTACAGACTGTTGTGGCCCTATCTACAACAGAGGCTGAATACATGGCAGCTACACAAGCCTGTAAAGAAGCAATTTGGATTAAACGGTTAATGGAGGAGCTCGGGCACAAACAAGATAAAATTCCCTTGTTTTGTGACAGTCAGAGTGCCTTGCACATTGCAAGGAATCCAGCATTTCATTCCAGGACGAAACACATAGGTGTTTAATATCACTTTGTTTAAGAAGTAGTAGAGGAAGGGAGTGTGGATATGCAGAAAATTCACACCAAAGAGAACTTAGCAGATGTTATGACAAAGCCAATCAACGTTGACAAGTTTGTTTGGAGTAGATCCTCCTTTGGCCTAGCAAAGACGAAAGCAACATGGAATTGGCAAGTATGGAGAGATTTGAAGATCATCCAATATGACTTTAAGTGGGAGAATGTGAGCTGTCAAAGACAACTAATGAGGTAAAGTCACATTTGGTAGCTTTACACTTTGGTGAGTCAAAAGAAGACAGCAAAAGAAGAAATAAAATAACACAAAAGCAAAGTAAAAATAAAAAAAGTTTGTGCAGCAAACTTTGTTAGGCGCATGCAATTGCAAATTGGTTTCACACTGCAGGTGTGAAGACTTTTGGTATAGAATGAGCCTATAAATAGAGGCTCATTCTTTACCATTTGAGCATCACCAAAACATTCCAAATCAGAGAGAAAAATAAGCTTTCTCCTGAGTATTTTTCTTCCTCTTTTGTTGTTCTATATTTGAGAGTAAGAGTTAGTTTCTCCTATTATTTGAGAGAGTGATATTGTTCTTTCCTTATATTAGAGAGAATGTTATTGTAAAATACTCCACATCATAGTGAAATCCTCAATTACTTGCCCGTGGTTTTTCCCTTGATTTGTTTAAGGGTTTTCCATATAAATCTTGTGTCTCTACTTTCTCTTTCTCATTCATATTTTACCTGCGTGATACTACTTGACCCTGACCATTCCGCTGCGACGATACCCAACATTTTCAACAGGCTTCTTCAAATTGGCACACTCAATCTGCAATTTAGGCATCATCCTAAATGTAAACATCTTGACATCAACCATTTAATGTTTGCAGATGATGTTCTTCTTTTTTCTAAGGCTGATCTCAACTCCGTCACTATTCTCTTGAGGGCTGTGAATATCTTCAAAGACTTATCAGGACTTTCTATCAATCCTAACAAATGTGAAGCTTATTTTGGAAGTTGCTCTGATCCGCTTATTGATCTTATTCTTAATGCTACTGGCTTCAAGAAAGGATCCATTCCTGTTCGTTACCTGGGCATCCCTCTTATTTCAGGCAGACTTCATAAAAGTGACTGCAATAATCTCATCTCTCGGATCACTAAGCGTGTTGATTTTTGGGCATGCAAAAGTATTTTTTACACTGGCAAGCTCACTCTTATTAAGCACGTCTTCCATGCGATCTTCTCTTACTGGGGGAACACTTTCATTTTACCAAAATGAATTATCAAAGAAATTGGTAGCCTGTGCACCAAGTTCCTCTGGAAGGGTAACTCTATTTTTGTTGGTGAGGCGAAAGTTGCTTGGGAGCAAGTGTGTAAACCTCGCGATGAGGAAGGTCTGGGCATCAAGAATCTTGCTGTTACAAATCAGGCTGGTATTATCAGATACCTTTGGCAACTTCATACAATGCAGGATAATATATGGGTCAAATGGATTGAATCTAACTATATTAATGCCAATAGTATTTGGGATATCCAGATCCACAGAGATGCCTCGTGGGCCTAGAGAAAAATCTTGAAGGCTAGACAAATTGCATGTCATTTATTCTTCAAGAAAATCAGTAATGGGGCAAACACATTCTTCTAGACTGAAGCATGGCATCATTTCGGCATTCTCAATAATCATTTCGGCATCAACTTCCTTCGCCAACATGGTATTGAAGTTGATAACAGTAAAGTTTGTGATTTCATTTTGGATGGGAGATGGAATTGGCCTGACCATAGTGTCTTTGATGTCATCACTAATGGCTTGGGTGCTTTTAATCCTCCTGTTTCCATGGATGATCGTACAATTTAGACTCCAAACCCATCAAAAGGTTACTCCCTTCACTCTTCTTATGAGGCCATCCGCTCAAGAAACGACAAATTTGACTGGTGGAAAATGGTTTGGTATAAAGGCTTAGTTCCAAAACATGTTTTCTGTCTCTGGGTTATTAATCTTGATCGTCTTTATACTCGTCAAAGACTCACTGCTTGGGGACTCAGCGGACCATCCAGTTGCCTCTTCTGCTGTGTTTCAACAGAATGTCGAGACCATTTATTTTTCGAGTGCAGCTTCGTGAAAAGAATTTGGTGCAAATGTCTTAAAGCCACAAAGCTAAACTCGAACTTATATTCCTGGAGCATGATCTCTTCTTGGTTCTGCAATGCCACACAAGTTAAGTTGCTCCAGTTCTGCCTTTTCAATATGGTTCTTGGCGCTGCAACTTATACCATTTGGGCCGAGAGAAATCAACGCTTGTTTGCTAAAACAGCCCAAACGGAAGATGTTGGGAGGAAACCCGATATCAAAACACAAACAACAAATGCACAGCGGAAATAACACCCTTCCACCTTGTATAAACCTGTAAGGAAGCAACAAATAGAGCTAACAACAATATGCACAAATCTGCCCAATCTGAAAAATTCAAGCAAATAAAGCAACACCAAGATTTTAACGTGGAAAACCTCCCCAACGTGGAGAGTAAAAACCACGGGACCATAGTCCACCCAAAAACTTTCACTATCAACAAATAATGGGTACAAGAGAGTCTTCTCTAGCTACAACTAGAGGCATACACAATACATTCACGATGAATAACATATTCTTGCAAATATAACAACACAAGAGAGATTAAACCAAGAATATGAGAGAGATCACCAAAAACGCTACTACTGTTCACGCAGCAAAAACAGTACTTTGAGAGCTGCGATCTGAAATCTGACCATACAGATTGAAGACCCACGAGTTGTGAATGTGCACATAAAATTTCAGCTTGATCAGACCTCAAATGGCCCTCCGATCGTCAATTTGATGAAGATTGCGCAGACTGAAATTTCTGCTCTCTTCTTCTTCTTTCTCTCTCTGTTTCTTTCTTTCTCTCTCTCTCTCTCTCGTTTTTTTCTTTCACTCTCTACACACCACATGACAGATCAGTCAACTTGACTGATCTGTCTTCACCCTTTTTTTTTTGTTTATTGTTTTTTTTCTTTTTTTGTTTTGTTTTCTTTTGGTCAAAAAGCAAAAGCAAAAGCAAAATAATTACCAACCCACATGGGTTGGTCTACACAACAAACTCCCCCACCAACTCATGTGGGTGGGTCAATCAACCCGGCAACCAAACGACATATCTCAAGCTTTTCTCTTGGCAATGCCTTTGTCAACCTATCCGAGCCCTTGTCATCTGTGTGAACTTTTTCAAGTTTTAACAACTTTGAATTCAAAACATCCCTGATCCAATGGTACCTCACATCAATATGTTTCGATCTTGAATGAAATGAAGAATTCTTACCAAGATGTATTGCACTCTGATTGTCGCAATACAAGACATAATCATCTTGCTCAAACCCAAGTTCTTCCATAAACTTTTTCATCCATAGCAACTCCTTGCATGCTTCAGTTGCTGCAATGAACTCTGCTTCAGTAGTGGAAAGGGCAACACATTTTTGCAATCTCGATTGCCATGCCACAGCTCCCCCTGCAAAGGTAATCAAAAAACCCGAAGTAGACTTACGACTATCAACATCTCCAGCCATATCAGCATCTGTGTAACCCACAAGCATATACTTCTCACATCCAAAGCAAAGTCTCAGTTTGGATGTGCCTCAAAGATATCTCAGAATCCACTTCACTGCATTCCAGTGTTCTCTCCCAGGATTTGAGAGAAAACGACTCACCATACCAACTGCATGAGCTATATCTGACCGTGTACACACCATAGCATACATCAAACTTCCCACTACTGAAGAATATGGAACATTCTGCATATCTTTCTTTTCTTCATCTGTAAAAGGACACTGTTGAGCACTTAGCTTAAAGTGAGTAGCAAGAGGAGCACTAACCACTTTAGCTTTATCCATGTTGAACTTTTGAAGTGCTTTCTCGATGTACTTCTCCTGTGACAAATACACCTTTTTGCTATTTCTGTCTCGATTGATTCTCATGCCAAGAATCTGTTTTGCCGGTCCTAAGTCTTTCATGGCAAAAGACTTATTCAATTGTTTCTTCAACCTGTCAATTCTTGAAGAATTCCTGCCAATAATCAACATATCATCAACATATAACAACAGGATAATAAAATCATCATCAGAGAATTTTTGAGTAAAAACACAATGGTGCGAAGAAGTTTTCATGTAGCCTTGCTCCCCCATAACAGATTCAAACTTCTTATACCATTGTCGAGGTGCTTGTTTCAAGCCATAAAGACTTTTCTTCAGTTTACACACATAATCCTCTTTTCCTTTTTCTTTGAACCCCTCCGGTTGCTACATACAAATTTCTTCCTCCAAATCACCGTGAAGAAAAGCAGTTTTCACATCCATCTACTCAATCTCTAGATCAAGACTAGCAGCCAAACCCAGAACAACTCGAATGGATGACATTTTCACAACTGGAGAGAAAATCTCATCAAAGTCAACACCCTTTCTTTGACTGAACCCTTTCACAACCAGTCTTGCTTTGTATCGTGGTTGTGAAGTATTTTCTTGTTGCTTTAACCTGTAAACCCATCTATTTTTCAAAGCTCTTTTGCCTTTAGGCAACTTCACCAACTCAAATGTGCAATTTTCATGCAAAGATTTCATCTCATCTTGCATAGCTTCCATCCACTCATTTTTATGTTTATCATCCATAACTTCTTCAAAGCTTTCAGGTTCACCTCCATCTGTCAATAAAACATACTCATCAGAAGAGTATCTCATGGAAGGTTGTCTGTCTCTAACGGATCTCCTGAGTGGAACTATTGGTGGAGTCTCAGGCTGACTATCATCATCACCTACCTCAACCTGTGTAGGACTTTCTGCTTGATCATCATTAGGGAAATTACCTTGATTATCATCTTCAACCTGCTCTGTTGCTGGTGGCGTTGAAGGCAATATATCAAGATCAGTCAATTCATCTAACTGTGGGGGTAACTCTTTCTCTTCTTTGCCAATGTCCTGAATTGTTTGATCCTCCACAAATACAATATCTCTACTTCTGACAATTTTCTTCTCAACTGGATCATATAGCCTGTAACCAAATTCATCAAGGCCATAACCGACAAATATACATTGTTGTGTCTTCACATCAAGTTTGAACCTTTCATCCTTTGGAATGTGTACAAATACCTTGCATCCAAAGACTCGCAAATGATCATAAGAAACATCTTTCCCTGTCTAAACTCTATTAGGAACATCAAGCTTTAATGGAATACATGGTGAGAGATTCAACAAATGAACAATTGTATTCAAAGCCTCACCCCAAAATGAATGTGGTAGATTTGCATGTGAAAGCAAGCATTTTACCTTTTCAATCAAAGTTCTATTCATTCTCTCAGCAACACCATTCAACTATGATGTCTTTGGCAGTGTCTTTTGATGCCTGATACCTTGCTCTTTGCAATACCTGTCAAATGGACCACAATATTCACCTTCATTATCTGTACGGATGCATTTCAACTTTCTTCCTGTTTCTCTTTCAACGGATGCTTGAAACTGCTTGAATACATCCAACACTTGATCTTTAGACTTCAAGGTATAAGCCCAAGTCTTCCTGGAGTGGTCATCTATAAACGTCACAAAGTAAAGAGAACCACCAAGTGTTTTAATTTTCATCGGACCACACACATCCGAATGTACCAGCTCAAGTACATTTTCCTTCCTGGAAGGTGGATGACTCTGGAAAGAAACCCTGTTCTGCTTTCCTGCAAAACAATGATCACATTTTATCATATATGGATCTATTAATCCCGATAAAGTTTTCTTCTTCGATAAAACTGAAATTCTCTTCTCACTCATATGACCTAGTCTCTTGTGCCATAACTCTATTGCATCTTCAATCTCTACTGCATTAACAATGCTCCTGGAAACTTTTGAGTTCATCAAATACAAAGTTGACCATTTCTTACCTCTTGCTACAACCATAGAGCCCCTTGTAAGTTTCCATTGACCATTACCGAAGGTATTGAGAAAACCTTCATCATCAAGTCTACCTGCAGAGATCAAATTCAATCGAATGTCAGGAACATGTTTCACATCTTTAAGGATTAATTTGCTGCCATTTTCAGTCTCCAAGCAAACATCTCCTGTACCGACAACTTTGGCGACACCATCATTACCCATTTTCACAACCCCAAAATTACCAGCTGTGTCAGACATAAAAAAGTCCTTTCGAGAAGTAGTATGAATAGAAGCACCACTGTCAATCACCCAACATGTATCATGACATGCAAGATTAATAACATCACTGTCATATACAATGAAAAACTCCTGTGTAGTGGTAGCAACTCGATCTTTACCACTATCATCATATGACCCATTTTTCCACAGTGATAACATTTGACATTACTGTACTTCCCTCTTGACTTGCTTCTACTACTTCCTCTATTTCCCGAACCCTTTTGCTTATTCCTCCCCCTAGATTCAGTAACCAAAGCATCTGACTCTGAAGAGGAATTTCGTGACTTTCTTCTAGCTTCTTCATTTAAAAGTCTACTTTTAGCTAGATTCAAAGTGATTTCACCATATGGGGTGGAGTTACACAATGACATTCTAAATGTCTCCCATGAGTCCGGTAAAGTACCAAGAAGCAATAGCCCTTTAAGTTCATCATCTAATTTAATTCCAGTGGCAGCTAACTGATTTATAATCCCAAGATACTCATTTACATGATCAGTTCTAGGGGTTTTATTTCGGTATCTCAAACTTATCAATTGTTTTATCAAAAAACAACTTGTTGCTCCCACACTTTTGTGCATGCAATTCTTCAAGTTTGTTCTATAATGTGCGTGCATGTGTTTCTTCACTAATGTGGTTTATCACATTATCATCTACCCATGTCCTGATATAACCACATACTTGTTTGTGAAATAATTCCCATTCTTCATCAGTTTTATTTTCGGGTTTTTTAGTAGTAAATACCGGTAGATACAAACCAATCTTTCACATACAACAAGTCTTCCATTTTTCTTTTCCACATGGCATAATTCAAACTATTCAAAAATATCATTCTACTTGTATTAACTTCCATTGTTTATACAAAACAACAATTCAACAACCAAGCTCTGAGGCCACTTTGTTGGGAGGAAACCCGATATCAAAACACAAACAACAAATGTACAGCGGAAATAGCACCCTCCCACCTTGTATAAACCTGTCAGGAAGCAACAAATAGAGCCAACAACAATATGCACAAATCTGCCCAATCTGAAAAATTCAAGCAAATAAAACAACACCAAGATTTTAACGTGAAAAACCTCCCCAACGTGGAGAGTAAAAACCACGGGACCGTAGTCCACCTAAAAACTTCCACTATCAACAAATAATGGGTACAAGAGAGTCTTCTCTAGATACAACTAGAGACATACACAATACATTCACGATGAATAACATATTCTTGCAAATATAACAACACAAGAGAGATTAAACCAAGAATAGGAGAGAAATCACCAAAAACGATGCTACTGTTCACACAGCAAAAACAGTACATTGAGAGCTCCGATCTAAAATCTGACCGTACAGATTGAAGACCCACGAGTTGTGAACGTGCATACAAAATTTCAGCTCGATTGGACCTCAAATGGACCTCCGATCGTCGATTTGATGAAGACTGCGCAGCTGAAATTTCTGCTCTCTTCTTCTTCTTTCTCTCTCTGTTTCTTTATCTCTCTCTCTCTCGTTTTTTTCTTTCACTCTCACACACACCACATGATAGATCAGTCAACTTGACTGATCTGTCTTCACCCTTTTTTTTTTGTTTATTATTTTTCTCTTTTTTGTTTTGTTTTCTTTTGGTCAAAAAGCAAAAGCAAAAGCAAAATAATTACCAACCCACATGGGTTGGTCTACACAACAGAAGAGCAGATCTTTGCCTTTATCAAATCATGTGTCCAACTTTGTGTTAAAAGTAAAAAATTTAAATTCACTTTTTGTAATTACAATAGATACATATGTAACGCATAGGATCTTGATTTAGAGATTCTTTGCTAGTTTTTGGAGCCTTGTTCTCCTTTGTACATACATTTGGATATGAATAGAATCACTTACTTATTTAGAAAAAACAAAAAAAGTTCATAATGCGAGACCTATAAAACATAAAGAGAGAACCCACCCTATACCATCCAATAACATCATGACGCAAATAGACATACAGTAAAGTAATACGAAAGGAACCAAGAGTTAACATACTAGATTTTGATAAGCAACAACTAACTAATCCTAGTCCTACATCAAAGCTACCACCTTCATAGATCTAAAAACACAGAATTCAAATGTTTTAGTTGGACACATGTTTTCTGACTTGTAGGAATGGTGTTCCTGATACGTACTCAACTGGTACCCGATCAACCTTAATGACTTGATTCACACAAGAAACTAATCTAACATATAACATCACAAAACTTATAACCCAGAAAATCTTCAAACAAGGAAACACTTCACTAAGATAACACAGTGGCTGTGCACGATCTTATCGAGTAATACCCAACCTGTTCATGCTCATGGCAACCAAGTCAGTCAGACAGCAAAATTGTTTGCCGTTAGTTTAATTTTCCAACCAAATTATCTTTGAAAATTCTATTTTTCTAGTCAGCTTTCTAGTTTAGCTGTTTGTACTTTATCCCAGAGTATAAATACCAGCCACATGGCTTCAAAAAATATAGACACGATCATCAATATCCATCATAACAACAAAGTAACAATTATCAATCAGTCAATTAATTGAAAGCCACCGACAAAACCCTCAATAAGCACTAAAAATAAAAAAAACACATAGTTACTAAAAATGTTTTACCTACATTTAGTTTGCGGCTCGATAGGTTTAGGTCGTCAGAGCTGCACATCTATTTTCCCATTCCATGCTTGGTGCCAAACTTTAGCCTGGAAGGTTTCCAGAGGGGTGTCATCACCAGCTTTAAGATTCTTGACTTGAAAAGTTATGTAATAGATAGCACCAGCAACAGCTTCTGAATTCCCTTTCTCCAGATTGACGAACTGATATGCCGTTTCCTGACATACCAAATATGTTAGAATAAATATATAAATAGATAAATATATATATATATATATATATATATATATATATATATATATATATATGCATATCCGACTTACATGTTCAATATTATAGTAGTTGATGTCAAATTCGGCGAGCATAACAACATTCTCATAAGTCGTTCTGTAGTTGTGAATATCAACCAAGGGAACAATGGCAGGCAACAATGTTGGCCCCGGAACCAGCGGAAAGTCCTCGATGTCGAATCCCTAAAAGGACACATACATATTTATTATTAAGGACATATATAAATAAACAAATTATAAAAAGAAAAGAAAAAAGTCCAAGAAATATAAAGTTAATATGTACCTCACTTTCCTGAATTTTTATGTAATTCTTGTCAAACGATTGATAGACGCCGCCTCTGATATTTTCAGTGCCCGGAGCCTGCAGCTGGCTCTGGTTTTCGTAGACGTTGTCTCTGACATAGCCACTGGGAAGAGACGGAACCCACAGCTGCCTCACTTGAGATGGCCCGCCGTCGTCTGCACGTTGTTTCATCTTCAGCTCACCTTGGTAATCCATCACTGGCACTAGATTTTTCCTATCCCTCTTCTTCTTCTTTTCTCCTTTCCTTCCAATCCTAAAATTAAGGTTAGGGTTATGCGCTTACCCTTTGCAATATAACAATAGGTGGTTTGCCATAGGGCAAATTTCACAAATAGTCCATATTGTTACCATTTTGTCTCAGTTTAGTCCCTATTGTTCCATTTGTCTCAATTTAGTCCCTATTGTTTGAAAAAAAATCTCAATTTGGTCCCTTCCGTCAAATAAGGGTTAAATCTAACAGAAAGTTGGTCACGTGCACCGCACGTGACCATGGTCTCAATTTTGGAATATAACAATAAAAGTTCAATTTAGTCCTCAATGTTTTGAAAAAGTTTCATTTGAGTCTTCAATGTTTTAAAAAAATTTTAAATAAGTCCTCAATATTTTAAAAATGTTTCAAATAAGTCCTCAATGTTTTAAAAATATTTCAAATAGGTCCTAAATGTTTTAAAAATATTTCAAATAGGTCCTCAGTGTTTTAAAATGTTTCAAATAAGTACTCAATATTTTAAAAATGCTTCAAATAAGTCCTCAATGTTTTGAAAATATTTCAATTAAGTCCTTACTTTGTTCATATTGATGAATGAACATGGTATGAACAAAGTTAGTCAACCCAGTGGTTTTTGTGGATGAATTACAAATAGGTTATGACAGGACTGATGGATATTTTTTGTAACTTTGTTCATATTGATGAATGAACATGCTATGAACAAGGTAAGTCAACCCAATGATTTTTGTGGATGGGTTACAAATAGGTTATGACATGACTGATGGATATTTTTGTAGATGGATGGGATTATGACAAGATATGTAAAGATTATTTTTGTATATGGATGGGACTATGATAGCTAAATGTAATGACTTTAACCATATTTAATGACTTGTTTTATGACAATTTATGGGATTATGACAGGCTTTTATGACTGATACTTTGATGATATTATTGTTATGTTTTTTTTGGATTAAGGATGAAGAAACATAATTTTTTCTAATGTTGAGGTGTTTATGATTATTTTCATAACATGTATTCAAATGAAAAATGCTAAAGGTCTATAGTTGGTAACGTATATTGTGTC
The DNA here is from genome assembly GCA_037974665.1 of Ehretia macrophylla. Classification (NCBI taxonomy): domain Eukaryota; kingdom Viridiplantae; phylum Streptophyta; class Magnoliopsida; order Boraginales; family Ehretiaceae; genus Ehretia; species Ehretia macrophylla. Next base: position 26,557,059 of record CM075772.1, read on the forward strand.
CTTATTCTGCCTCTTTGTTTACGTATTGTGACTTCCCTAATTTTGGTTTTGACGAATTCGAATTTGGTTTCGCGGACGCTATCTTAGTTATCTATCACTTATTAGTTAAAAGCTAACTCGACTAAATTTTTTGAGCTACATCCATCAAGACAAGTCTATTTCCTCCTTGTTAACCACCCAAACCTTGTGTGTTTAAGAGATGGGGGACCTTAAGGGTTTATTTCCAACTTTATAGAATAAGGATTTAATTGAAATCTTTTCAAAACATTGAGGACTTATTTGAAATATTTTTAAAATATTGAAGACTTATTTGAAATATTTTTAAAACATTGAGGATCTATTTGAAACATTTTTAAAACATTTAGGACCTATTTGAAATATTTTTAAAACATTGAGGACTTATTTGAAATATTTTTAAAACATTGAGGACTTATTTGAAATTTTTTAAAACATTGAGGACTCAAATGAAACTTTTTCAAAACATTGAGGACTAAATTGAACTTTTATTGTTATATTCCAAAATTGCCCTGAGACCGTGGTCACGTGCAACTTTCTGTTAGATTTAACCCTTATTTGACGGAAGGGACCAAATTGAGATTTTTTTGCAAACAATAGGGACTAAATTGAGAAAAATAGAACAATAGGGACTAAACTGAGACAAAATGGTAACAATAGGGACTATTTGTAAAATTTGCCCGTTTGCCATAAAATAACTTACTTGTGAAAAATTATTTTTCTTAGAAAATTTTTTTCTGGAAAATAAAATATTTTGCAGGGCTCTATTTGTTTGCCGTAAAATAATTATTGGAGGAAAATATTTTTCTAGAAAATAGAATACTATAAAATATTTTATAGTGTTTGGATGTACCGCGAGTTCCGTAAAATGTTTTTTTCCCACAAAGGAAATGAAAATATTTTATAGAATTTTATACTAGACGCAATTGTTGACCGAAAAATATTTTACAGTTGACTAATTTTCCGGTGTTACCAAACACCATAAAATTAAACAAAAGCAGCCATAATTTTTTACCAGAAAACATTTTACAGTTGATCAATTTTCTGGTATTATCAAACATCGTAAAATCTGAAAAATATTTTCCTGAAAAATATTTTACGGCAAACAAACGAAGCCTTATAAAGTGAAGTTTCTCCCTCGGTTGGGCCAAACTCAGTCTGAGCCCATTGGCCCAAAGGTTTCCTGTTCCTGTCAAGGCTCAAGAGTTGAAACAATGAAGTTTTCAACTCGCGGCCCAACTAATAATTATTAAAAACTAATTAATTCATAAATAATTAATTCATAACAGTCGATAACAACAAAAGACGGTTAATTAACTCTCAACTACATAGAATTTGATACACAACTTGTAAAGTTCATAGGACCTGAATCAAATGCTCATATTTGACTTATCAAAAGGAACGATACAAATAACTGAATAAGAATCACGAACGAATAATAGAATAACGAACTGAACACTATTTACAGAACAACAAATGGGATAAATCAAAAGAAGAAGGTAAACTACTTACATGATAATAGATCCTTCAAGCCGAAACATCAAAATAAAATTAATAATACTTAGCAAATATTTTTAATCTGCAAGGAATGTCTGAACATTACTGATAGGTTGTCAAACCTATTATCTCTTACCGGATATCAATGAAATGAAACAATATCATCTTGGTTCCTATTTCTGATTCCCGTATTGCTAAACTCCTTTCATTTATAGTAGTAGAGTTTTAATATAATAATAGTAGATAAACATAATGATAGAACTTTTATAATAAAAAGTTTGTGTAATGAATAGTTGAAGTAGAGAAAATTGTGCAATTTCAGAAAGCAAATAAATTTTGGGTCATTATTTGTTATCTTTTGTTATTTAAATAGATCCCATATGATTTTGTTGGCTCCTTTAATCAGGTATCACATTCCCAACTTGATACAAAATGTTAAAAAATAATATTTAATACATTACATATAACTAAGAATATGTACACATATTATATATATATAGTAAGTCACCACATGCTATAGAATAAAGCATTATGATAAAATATATAAGAAAGTTTTCTTTATGCCTTTCATTCTTTAGTTGTATTATAAAAATAAAATTGTTTTAGAATAAGAAGCTTCACAGTGAAGTCGCCGAGTAGGCCAATTCATTGTAAAATAGTTTGAATGATAATAAAACTTACGTAACATATTGTGCAATTAAGTTCATGACAGGTGAAATTGATTTTAAAATGTAAACTATATAAAGGATTCATGGTTGCTCTCACCACCCATACACATTATACTCTTAAGAGTTTGTTGTTTTCATTACTTGACAAATATAAACGTGTAGAGTAAGGGACTAGAAAATCAAGTTAGTCAAAATGTGTGTAACTCAAAATTTACACCACTTAAAAGTTACAACCCCACTTATTCAATTTTTTTATATATAAATATGTGTATTTTTTTGATATTTTTAATTTAAAAAATTAATTTTGCCCCGTTGCTTCTTCCTTGCCCACTTAATGAACAAATTATGGATCTGCTCTTGCTAGCTAGTAAATCAAGTGAAGAAACATAATCTCTTGATATTGGAATTTCATCTACAAATTATGTTCTCGTTTCAGCTCTGTCTCCGTTAAAATATATATATACATATATACGGATTAAAAACTGGAGACTTAATAATTTTGACATACCATTTAAAAAATTTGCACAAAAATAGGAGATTGGGGATGATATATGGATATGATCCAAATCTCAAAAACAACCTTAAACTCCCCATCACAATACTATAATATTAAAACTATGTATAATAATTAATTATAGATAGTCATATCAATGAGCATTTTTTATTTCAAGCGCTAGCTATATTATTTGAACTGACAAAAATATCCCATGCTTCTGACTTTGGACACACGATATCTCAAAATCCTTTCCATTTTTGTTCTGAAATTCGGTGTTACAAGGTTTGCAGTTTTGACCAAAAAGCGAGAAAAAAAAGGTTAATATTACTTTTGGTCTTTTATCTTTAACTTCATTGACATTTTGGTTTCTTATTTTCAAAAGTAAGATATTTTAGTCCCTTATGTTATAAAGTTGGGATACCATTAGTTCTTTTCGCTCAATCCGTTAATTTTTTAATGGGAGAAGCACGTGTGCAGTACATGTGTTTTATTTTCGCTGTTAAAAAATTAGCGGATTGAGTGAAAAGAACTAACAGTGTCCTAACTTTAAAAGATAAGAGACTGAAATGTTTCATTTTTAAGATAAGGGACCAAAGTGTCAATGAGATCAAAGATAAGAGATCAAAAGTGGTATTAACCTAAAAAAATGATAATATCTTTAGTTGATGCCAGTGTGCAGTTCGCTTAGAGAATATTGATGATTTTTTTTTTGGTTTGGAGAGAGTCCAAGCCGATAATATCAATAGATGTAGAGTAACTCTGGATTAATTACTTATAAATTTAACAAATAGATATTTCACCCTTGTGATCCTCCTTTGAGAGAGAGTATTTTTTTTTTTTTTGGTCAAATAAAATTTCATTAAACGAAACAAAAAATACAAGGATTAGCCGAACCCCGTTGGGGTGGATATCCAAGTTCAGAAGTTGATACAACCGAGGGGTATATTAGAGCACCAGTCTATGAGAAAAGTTTCTTTAAACCTTTCTTTTGCGACCTAACCACAGGGTTTGTTAGCAGTTCTCCTAATGTATCGAAACCTGATGTTAGGATTTCCTCCTACAATCTTTCAAACATCCTCTACAATGGATCTAGCTCTCGGGGCGATATCCGAAGAAATGATTGTTGGGAAACCCCTAGTCACTAAATTAAAATTTTGTTGCATTTAGGTTGCCAAATAGAAACTATAATTTTTTTACATTTCGTAGCCTTTTGTCATCAAAATCTAATTTATTTATTTATTAATTAATAATTTTATTAAATAATTCATTAATCTTTTTATTAATTAATTATATTCAATAGCCCTTCATAGCCGTTGGCGACCTAATGGCCACCAAATTATTAAATTTCGCGACCATGAGGTGGCCAAATGTCCATCATAAGGCTACGAACTCTCATGCATATAATAATTTTTTTTTTGTTCTAAATCAATATGGCTATCAAATTTAAGAGGTGGCCATGAGGTCGCCCATAGCCACCACATGCTATGAACTCTTTTGCGAATGATAGAATTCTTTTGTTCTAAATCAATCTAATTTCCTATAAATGAGGTTTATAATTTATTATAAAAAATTAAATGAATTTGGTGGCGATGTTGTCGCCAAAGGGCGACAAAGGGTGACCAACATTTTGTTTTATTTATTTCAAATTGAAAATTATTTAAAGACCCTTTTACAAATTTAATTTTATTTAAAGTCATGATCAACCTTTTCTTTCATTCCATATAATTGGGAGAATTGCAAAATTCTCTGGTTAAAGGATTAAGGAATCCTCTATAGTATTTTTTCTATTGACAAAAGTCACTTCAAATAAGGGGAGAATTCAGTAATCCCTTTTCTTTCATGTTAGGAATATATACATTCTTAATATACATAGAAAAATCACAAAATCAAAGACCACCGGACAAGTTCTTGACACCTTTAAAAATGTGCAATCCAAACCCGATATTAAACTTCTCCAAAAGGAAGCAAGAAGAAAGAAAAAGTAAACCAAAACGAAGACTTTTTTACCTTTAGGATCCATGAGACTCCTTTAATGTGAATGCAGTGAGCACGCTTATAGTAATATGGCACTTAACATATCGTCCTCCATTACCGTTAAGAACGATATGTCCATTATATATATGTATACAAACCTAATTTGAACAAAAAAAATTAAAATTAAAATAATTATCATATGTTACACATGTACTTAATCAATTAACTGGAAGTGCATTTGCTTTTGAATTCACTAGTAGAAAAGTCCATGCAGCATAACTGGTATTGTGAGGTGTACACTAATGGTATTGATGACGAAAACGAAATTACAGAAAAGTATGCCCCATTTCGTGAGCGTCGTGCATATATATGTACACAGTCGCGGGCTATATATTGAGATACATGCACAGCAACAATTGTTAACTTTCAAGAGATTTAGCAAAAAAAGAAAGAAAATTGTTAACTTTCAAGGGTGATAATGCTGTTCGAGCACGAATAAATATATCTTGAGCCTGCGAGTCCAGGTGCAGAATACTTGAACACACCAGAGTTTACAACATTTTCTGTCATTGGTGTTATGAAATTAGAAATGCCAATAAAAGACTCTCTAATAGTGGAGTCTATCAAGAATGTATTTGTGCCTTCGAGCCCACGCTTTTCCTCAATCATGGTGCTCTCTCCCTCCCTAACAGACTTATCTCATTTTCCTAATTATTTAGTCTTTGAGTATTACTATATATCACTTAAATCTTAATCATTAACAACACTTTTCATTATTTATGTGGATTTTTAGTTAGCATGTTAAGATCGCAAACTTATCTAATTTTTCCTCTTCTTTTAGTATGCCAAATAAATATCAATATAGGAGGTGATAGATTAATGATAAAAATAGGATGATATATATAACATTTTTATTCACCTTCGTGGCCACTATATGTCGTACTGTATAAATATCCGATCTGATGCTTCATATATAACATCCCTTGTACACAAGGGCGAACCTACGTGTGTAATTGTGTATGCGTAGGTTTACACTCACAAAATAATGACATGACTAAGTGGTTAAGAAGACACATTTTAAATCACTTGAGAGCCATCAATGTAGGGTCAATATCCTTAAGTTCGTCACTGCTTGTACAAGGAATACAGTAAACTGTGATGGTGAATCTAGCATTATTCACCATTTATCGAAACCCTACTAGCGTATAAAACAACCTAGTCATAACAGTGATGCTAATAAGTAAATATTTCATATTGTTTTTATGACCGGAACTAAAAATTACCTTTTGAATTCATATCAAGATCCGAATTTTAAGGTATATGCAGGGACGGATTTAGGGGGTGCCAAGCGGCGGCCTTGGTCCCCTCAACATACAAAAAAAAATTAATAGAATTTTAAAAAAAAATTAGTTTTGACCTTCCAAATAAATATCTAAAAAGTGATAAAAATTTGAAAAAAATAGAATTGATTTAGAGGTTAGTCACAAATAGTATTATGTTAATGGTTGGGGGTTCAAGTCACCATAATGCATTCTTTTTTTTTTGTAGTTTTAGTTATGGATAAAAAAAAATTAATATATAAAAAACATGACTTTTAATTAGATTCAAACTCGTAACATCTAATATGTAAACTATTTATTATTCGAAGATAGGCTAATAAAAGCTTATCTCAAAATGGTAATACTTCAGATTTTTCTTTATTTTTTATTGTTCAAGTATCTGCCATTTGTCTTTCTTCATTTTTCTTTTTCTTTTTTTTGTTGTCTTTCAGTACCTCACTAAAGCTACATAGAGAACCCACTAGAATGTTTCCAGAAACTTCCTACACCACATTCGATCTTGAAAATTTATTGTTATGTTCTATATAGGGTTCGATGAAAGATGAATGGTCCCATAATTTTAAGAAAATGACAAGATGGTCTTTCACCTTGGCACATCATTCATTTTTTTGAGTTAATAGTACTCTTCAAAATAATTAAGCCTCCCTCTAACAATAATATATATATATATATATATATATATATATATATATATATATATATATATATATATATATATATATATATATATATATATCCAAAGGGCATTATGGCATAATTAAAAAGGGAAAGAGATTATACTTACTACAGAGGTAACTATATTTGCAGGCAACAGCTCAATGTGTCAATGGGAAGCTGAAGAATTCGAGCGTGGTAATATCAAATATGGTGGGGCCAACAGATCAAATGGCTTTGGTTGGCCATCCAATTAAGGGAATTTATTTTTATCTATCTGGCGTCCCACAGTTAACTTGTATAAATTTAAGCTTATTCGTATTGTAAATTTTTTAATAAAAAATGTTATTTTTCTGCATGAGTTTTAGTTAAATCTCAAACTCGCTTATAATGTTCAGTTTTTTCCACATCTTCCCATGACATCAAACTCTGTCAATCAAACTTATGTTAAAGGACATCTTTGTTTTTTTATTATTTAAAACAAAAGAAAAGCAAAAAGAAAAAAATAATAGAAGAATTAATTTAATAAAATCATTCAATAAAAAGGTTTACATACAAAGAGAAAATAAAAAAATTTTTACTATAAAAGAATAAAGAAAAAAAATTAAAAAGAAGCTTATTATACAAAATTCTCTTTATGTGCGGGATTAGAGGAAAAAAAAATTATATTCACTTTAAGATCTACCCCCTTAAACCTATATGTCTATATGTGATATATATACACACATCACCGGCACTTTTTTTTTTTTTTTTTTCCAAAGAGCTAACCTTTTCAAAACATACAAAATAAGAAGATAAAACCAACTTATTGTACAAAATTAGTTTATGCATGACAGTAGAAAAAAATATAAGATTCACTTTGAAAACGTTTTTCAAATTTATATATATATCTAAACATCTCTAAGTGAATCCGATGTTTTTTCTCCTCAAGCCCAAAGTAATAATTTTTTTGCAACAAGCTAAATTTTAAACACATAAAAAATTAAATAAAAAATAGGCAATAAAACATAACTAAATATAAAGCTCAATAAAAAATAAAAAGACCAAAATATCATTTAGCCTTGAGGCTTTCTTTGATAGTATTTAGTGTCATTGGAGAATCTGGGCAAAATTAAAATCTCATAGGGGAGTTTGGAGTTTGGGTTAAAACTCATGGGGGAGATCACATTTTTTCAATTTCTTAGTAATCAAGAACTTCTCCCCAACATGATCTGCGCAAAGTAAATTCTTGGGACTCTATATAGAGACATTTTTTAAATTTCTATTGACTTAAACATTCTAAAAATTGCTCAATATGAACTGTTTTGATGAAATAAATGTTATCTGCTGAAAAGCACGATATCGATCATTGTGAAAATACAAGTTGAATGATGGTGAACAATACAACGGAGCCACAAAAGAAAGGAACATAATCAAAGGGAAGCATAGCTTCATTCATGTTCCACCAGTTTGTCATGAAGCTCTTCGAGCAGCCGAAATTTCCTTAAACCCATGTCCCAAACCATTCAGAGAAAAAATGGTTAAATCATCATCAGAGATTGGGGAATCAACAAGTGCCAATTCGTCTGCAATTTGTCGAATACCCCTTGCAATATGCCGCGACAGATTGAGTGCCACGAGAAGAATTCGTGAACTTCTCTTTAAGGTTCATAATGCGAGACCTATAAAACTTAAAGAGAGAACCCTCCCCATACCATCCAATAACATCATGACGCAAATAGACATACAGTAGAGTAATACGAAAGGAACCAAGAGTTAACATAGTAGAGATTGATAAGCAACAACTAACTAATCCTAGTCCTACATCAAAGCTACCACCTTCATAGATCTAAAAACACAGAATTCGAATGTTTTAGTTGGAAACATGTTTTCTGACTTGTAGGAAAGGTGTTCTGATAAGTATTAGGTTCTGTTTGGTTAAACTGTAAAATATTAGCCCTTGAATTGTAGAATTTTTTTCAGTAGAGCTTTCCTTAGAGGCGTTGTTGAACATAAACAATTGATTGCTTAACCTTCATTACAGAAGTAATGTTTATTATCACAAAAAATTAAATATAAAAGAAATAATTATGAGAAAAATGAATAATTTGTAGTAAATTATTTTAAAAATATGAAGGGGTATTTTGTAATAAAAAAAAAGCTTTGTGCATGATGTAATTTTTTTTTTGTAAAAGCCTTTTTCAAAAAGGCCCTTTTAAAGATCCAAATAAGTTTGTTTCAGCTTTCATACTCACGAGCAGCGCAAAACTGAGCCAAACAAATTAACCCTTAAACTCAAATCTAAACATACTTCAACAGATATCTTTTAGAGTGTAGGGAATAAAACATAAAAATCCTTGAAGATGCAAAGCACCAACTGCAAGAAGAGCACTCCATATTATCTAAAGAGTAACAATGGTAGGAAAGTTTTCCCAAAAATTAATACCTTAAGGGAGGAGTGCACAAACATTTCTTGTCTTTTCATGTTTACATCTATTTAGGTCTTTTACAGTGTAGAAATTTTAAAAATAAATAGGCGGAAAAGGTTCCATAATCCACATAATGAGGAAATGCTTGTGAGTTGTGAAAGGGTTGGTGAGAATGAAGTTTTGCCTTATTATCAAGAAAAAGAAAGAAAAAAGAAAAGAAAGGGAAAATAGAGGTCTTGTCCCATTCAACTTACTCTTCGTTTCCTATTCCATGTCCAAATTCAAACCAAGTTAGTAATAGGTTTGTGAAAGTCTATGATAAGCATACATCTGATTTGTCAACAAATCCGAATTGAGTTCTGAATCGGTTTTGTCAAAGGTAGTTCAAATCCTACCTCCTATTTATTGACAAACTCGACCAAGACTCAATTAGATTTAATTTACTTGCAAGTTGTTACCTGCATTGAGATTTCGTTTCCGTTTTACATCTACAAATCATCTAGTACTATAATGGCATTAAACCAGCTTTCAGAAGCGTTTTATTTTCCCGAATCCATGGTAGTAGAAGTTTTTTCAAGGCTACCCGTGAAATCGTTATTACGTTTTAAGTGTGTTTGCAAATCATGGTACATTCTCATCACGAGTCCTGAGTTCGTATCCACACACCTTTCGAATTACGCATCAACGTATCACCTTGTACGTCGCTTTAACGTTATTCCGGACGGAAGACAAATCGTGTCTTTGTTTTTGTTAGAAGATAAACTTGATTTGGATTAGGACTCTATTAAATAAGTTCTAATTAGATTTAATTGTTTTTGACTATAGTATTTCCTAGTAGGTAATGGTTTCCTAGAACCATATCCTAATTGACATAGGTTTTTTATGAATCTATAAATAGGGGTTAGTCCTTTCAATTATAGTCATACCAAATATATACCAAATATTAGAGCAATAAAGATTTTGTTTAGAGTCTCCATATTATTTCTCTCTACGATAAAATAGCCTCTTCTATATTCCAACAAAGTGGTATCCAGAGCTAGGTAAAGATGATAGGGAATAGTATGTTTCCTTTTCAATTTCCTCGCCTCACTAAGGACAATTATGATAATTGGTCTATTCGTGTGAAGACTCTCCTTGGCTCACAAGATGCTTGGGAGATTGTAGATAAAGGCTACGTTGAACCTAACGAAGATGAAGTTTTGAGTCAAAATCAAAAAGACGCATTGGTGAAAAATCGCAAGAAGGATCAACAAGCTCTCTCTATCATCCATCTATGTTTGGATGAAACTATGTTCGAGAAAATCTCATGCGCGACTACTGCCAAACAAGCATGGGAAACTCTCCAAAAATCACAAAAAGGGGTAGACAAGGTGAAAAAGGTTCGTCTACAAACTTTAAGAGGTGAGTTTGAATCTCTCCATATGAATGATGGTGAATCTATTTCAGATTATATTTCAAGAGTTTTGGTAGTTTCTAACCAACTAAAAAAATATGGAGAAGATTTAAAAGATATTCGTATTGTAGAAAAGATCCTTCGTTCTTTGCATCCAAAATATGAATATATTGTTGTAGCGATTGAGGAATCAAAAGATTTAGATGACATGTCCGTTGATGAACTCATGGGCTCGTTACAAGCTCATGAAGAAAAACACAAAAAGAAGAACCAAGAAGTCTTTGAAAAAGTTCTTCAAAGTAATCTTGCTTTGAAAAAAGAAGAAAATTTTGGCAATGATGGAAGCCAAAAAGGACGTGGTCGTGGATATGGACGTGGTAGAGGCCGAGGCCAAAACCAAGGACGAGGACGTGGTGGAAGAGGAGGATTTAATCAAGAAGAGAAAAATCAAAATTCGCATAAACCTGGGCATGGAAGAGGCAATTATTCAGGACAAAGGTATGACAAATCGCAAGTTCAATGTTACAATTGTCAAAAATATGGTCATTATGCTAATGAATGTAGGAGTAATCCTAAAGTTGTGTACGAAAAAGTGAATTTTGCTGAAAGACAAGAAGGGGAAGAAGAGATTACCTTGTTGATTACTCATAATGGCGAACAAGATGGGGGAGATACTTCATGGCATCTTGATACAGGTGCAAGTAATCATATGACTGGACAAAGGAGCATATTCGCAGAACTCGATGAAACTGTCAAGGGCAATGTTAAATTTGGAGATGCCTCTATGGTCTCAGTGGAAGAAAAAGGTAAAATTTTAATCCGTTTGAAAGATGGAAGGCATCGTTTTATTTCTGAAGTTTATTATGTGCCAAAATTAAAAACTAATATTTTGAGTCTTGGACAACTTCTTGAGAAAAATTACACAATTTTATTGGAAGATAAACATTGTGTAATAAAAGATGAAAATAATTTTTTGATAACAAAAGTGCCCATGACAAGAAATAGATTGTTTTTATTAAATATTCAAAACGATGTTGCAAAATGTCTTAAAGCTTGTGTAAAAGAAGTTTCTTGGTTATGGCACTTGAGATTTGGGCACATAAATTTTGAAAATCTTTCTTTAATGTCAAGAAAGCATATGGTGCATGGATTGCCTTTCATCAATCATCCGGAACAGATTTGTGAGGGATGTCTTTTTGGAAAACAAGCTAGAAAAAGTTTTCCAAATGAGACTACATTAAGAGCAACGAGACCACTAGAACTTGTCCATACTGATATTTGCGGGCCAATCAATCCTTGCTCCTATGGTAAAAATAAATATTTTATTCTTTTTATTGATGATTATAGCCGTAGGACTTGGGTTTATTTTTTAAAAGAAAAATCTGAAGCTTTTTACAAGTTCAAGAAATTTAAAGCTCTTGCTGAAAAAGAAAGTGGTTGGGAGATCAAAGCCTTGAGATCTGATAGAGGTGGAGAATTCACATCAAGCGAATTCAACAATTTTTGTGAAGAGAATGGCATTCGACGCCCTTTGACAGCTCCTCGATCACCTCAACAGAATGGAGTTGCTGAGAGAAAAAATAGAGTTGTTCTTGAGATGGTTCGAAGCATGTTAAAATCTAGAAATATGCCTAAAGAATTTTGGGCTGAAGCAGTTGATTGTGTAGTTTATCTATTGAATCGTTGTGTCACAAAGAGTCTCTCTAACAAGACACCATTAGAAGCATGGAATGGAAGAAAGCCAACAATCAAGCACTTAAGGGTTTTTGGAAGCATTGCTTATGCTCATGTTCCTGATCAAAATCGAATCAAGCTTGATGACAAAAGCCAAAAGCTAGTTTTCATTGGGTATGAAAAGAGTTCCAAAGCATACAAGCTCTACAATCCTACTAATGGGAGAATTGTTGTGAGTAGAGATGTCCTATTTGATGAAGAAGCTGAATGGGATTGGAATGTCAAAGAGCAAAAAGAATACAAATTTTTACCCATACAAGAGCAAGAAGTAGAAGTCAATGAAGACTCTATATCTCCAAATCCATCTCCAACTCCAACTCAAACTCCATCTCCATATCAAGCTCCAACTTCATCTCAAGGAGACATAACTTCAACAAGTTCAAGTTCGCATGAAAAGACCCCCCGTTTCAGAAGCTTGGATGAAATTTATGAGGTAACTCGAAATTTAAATGATGAACTGACTCTCTTTTGTCTACTTGCTGATTGTGAACCAATAAGCTTTGAGGAAGCTAATGAGAATGAAAGATGGAGACAAGCCATGGATGAAGAAATCAAGGCAATAAAGAAGAATGACACTTGGGAGCTTGCAACTTTACCCAAAGGCCACAAAGCCATTGGAGTAAAGTGGGTTTACAAGATAAAGAAGAATGCTAAAGGTGAAGTTTAAAGGTACAAGGCAAGACTAGTTGCAAAAGGCTATAGTCAACGAGCTGGCATTGACTATGATGAGGTATTTGCTCCTGTTGCACGCTTGGAAACTATAAGATTTATCATATCTCTAGCAGCCCAACACAGATGGAAGATTTATCAATTGGATGTTAAATCTGCATTCCTGAATGGTTTTCTTGATGAAGAGGTATATATTCAACAACCATTAGGCTATGTGGAGAAAGGGTGTGAAAATAAAATTTTAAAGTTGAAGAAAGCTCTCTATGGCCTAAAACAAGCTCCAAGAGCTTGGTATAGTAGAATTGATGAATATTTTCGTCATAATAATTTCTCCAAGTGTTCGCACGAGCATACTCTCTATACCAAACATGAGAATGGCGATGTGTTGATTGTTTGCTTGTATGTGGATGACTTAATTTTTACTGGCAACAATCCAAATTTATTTGAAGATTTCAAGAAGACAATGGCAAGAGAATTTGAGATGGCTGATATTGGACTCATGTCTTATTATCTTGGAATTCAAGTGAAGCAAACAGATGAAGGAATATTAGTTTCTCAAGAAAGCTATGCAAGGGAAATTCTCAAGAAATTCAAGATGGAAAATTGTCAACCTGTTAACACCCCTATTGAATGTGGAGTACAATTGTCAAAGGTTGATGAAGAAGAACATGTAAATCCAACATTTTTCAAGAGCCTGGTTGGAAACTTGAGATATTTGACATGTACAAGACCAGATATTCTTTTTGGTGTAGGACTTGTGAGTCGCTTTATGGAGTCCCCTACTAATACACATCTGAAGACTGCCAAAAGAATACTTCGCTACATCAAAGGAACTGTTGATTATGGACTTTTATACTCCCACTCAGAGGATTTCAAACTTGTGGGGTATAGTGACAGCGATTGGGCTGGTGATTTTGATGATCGAAAAAGTACTAGTGGATATCTTTTCTTCATGGGAGATACAACATTCACTTGGAGTTCCAAAAAGCAACCCATTGTCACACTTTCTACATGTGAAGCTGAATATGTAGCTGCTACTTCATGTGTTTGTCATGCTCTATGGTTAAGGAATTTGATGAAAGAACTTAAGATGCCTCAAGAAGAGCCAGTAGAGATCTATGTTGATAACAAGTCTGCAATTGCCTTAGCCAAGAATCCAGTATTTCATGAAAGAAGCAAGCACATTGACACACGTTACCATTTCATCAGAGAATGCATCACAAGGAAGGAAGTGAAGATAGAGTATGTGAAGTCTCAAGATCAAGTTGCAGACATTCTTACAAAGCCACTCAAGAGTGACGTGTTTATGAAGCTTAGAGCTTTGCTCGAAGTTACGAGAGTCAAATCAAGTTTAAGGAGGGATGTTAGAAGATAAATTTGATTTGGATTAGGACTCTATTAAATAAGTTCTAGTTAGATTTAAATTGTTTTTGACTATAGTATTTCCTAATGGGTAATGGTTTCCTAGAACCATATCCTAATTGACATAGGTTTTTTGTGAATCTATAAATAGGGGTTAGTCCTTTCAATTGTAGTCATACCAAATACATACCAAATATTAGAGCAATAAAGATTTTGTTTAGAGTCTCCATATTATTTCTCTCTACGATAAAATAGCCTCTTCTATATTCCAACAGTTTTCCCCTACGATGAGCGCAAATTCGTCAGCTATGGACCTAGAAATACCACCACTGGTTACAAACCATGGGATATTTCATTATTTGTGAGTTTATGGAACATGTAATGGCATAGTTTGCTTAGGTCGTCGTATAGATCAGATTGCTTTGTGGAATCCAGCTACCAAAGAATTCAAGATAATCCCGCGGTCTAATATTTCTAGTCCGTCTAACGTTGAGGAGATGTATATTACCACTAGACTTGGATTTGGTTTTGATGCTAAAACTAATGACTACAAGATATTGCAAACTGTGACTTTCGATGAATTTGATGCTCAATTTGAATTGTATAGTTTGCGAAGTAATTCATGGAAAAAGTTGGAACCAACCAACAACGTGCGTCCTAGCTCTGAGTTGATGGGAGCTAGAAGCCTTTCGTTTACAAATTATAGAATTATTTGCTGGCTTGCTTTAGACCAAGAACGTGGTATATGGGAGATAGTTTCATTCAATATGAGCAATGAAAAATTTGACATCATAAAATTGCCTCCAAATATTGCAACTTTTGACGATGACGATCATGAGAGGAGGCTATTTCAGTTTAGAGAGTCCATAGCTCTTATCTACCACCAACCATACGTTTGCCTTCACATTTGGGTGGGTCAAAACTTTTCCTCTTCAGGACCCGACTCATGGAGTAAGATGTTGTCTATTAAGACTACAGATTATTTGCGTCCTTTGGAATTTTGTGAAGACGGACGACTTCTTTTATATCACAAAAGTAAAGATAATATGGTAGTGTATGATCCTCTGACTCAAGAAACTGAATCTTTTGAATTAAATGAAAGGGTGATGCCATTTCCGGCATTTGCTTTCAAGGAAAGTCTAATTTCAATCTCTTTATCAAACTTTCAAAACTGACATGACGAGGTAATGTTTGATAGTCAAATTGAAACATTTTCGTTGTAAGATGTTTCTCGTGATTATAAGTCATATGCTTTTCCTATTTAATTTCTTCTTCACTTTTTTAATTTGTCTTGTGGGCTTTTGATATGCTTTTATGACTGGATGCTTTGAAATCAAATATTTAAGAGTAAATTATTTCAGACCCCTTTATGGTTTATTAAAAGTGCGTAAGATCTTCTTGTGGTGTCAAAACTCCCTCTAGACCACCATGTGGTCTATGCCGCATTGTGTATGCAACCCAAAGTTATGTTTCTGTAATATTTACTAACAAAATGTTTGAAATGACCGTATTGCCCTTAATGCTATATTTACTTTGACTATTTCCATTTACCTTTACTCTTTTCTGTCTTTTCTCATTTTTTTCCTTTTGTGTGTATATATATATATATTTGACCAAAAAGAAAAATAATATATATACACACACCACACTAGAAAAACTAAAAAAAAGAAGAAAAATAATATATAATATATATGTACACACACCACACCAGAAAAAAAAAGAGAAATATAATATATAATATATACACATACACACACACACATACATATATACACATCAAACAAAAAAAAGAAACAAATATCTATATATAATACATATACATACATTTGATAGGGTTTGGGGGGGTGGGGTGGGAGGAGTCTGACGGGGTCAGGGGGTAGGGTGGGGATCCGACGATGCTGGGGTGGGGGGTTCAACGAGGCTGAGGTTGGGGGGTAGGGTTTGACGAGGCTTGGGGGTGGGGTATGGGGTTCGACAGGGTTGGGGTAGGCTGGGGGTGTGGGGTTTGACTGGGCTGTAGAGTATGGGTTGGGTTCCGTCAGGGGGGAGGATGGGTGGAGAAGATGACTATTTTTTTTAACTTTATTTTTTTTAATCTTTCTTTTGGTGAAAAGAATGCATAGAGAAAAAACAAAGAAAATAAAAGCAATATATATATATATATATATATATATATATATATGTGTATATATATATATGTGTATATATATATATGTGTATATATATATATACACATGATGCGCATGTAACATCTTTTTCATTAAAAGTAAGATTTTTTTACGGAGGGGACTCTGGTGCTATATTTTTCAAACCACAAAGGGGTCTGGATGGGGTTTTGATACCACAAGAAGGTCCTATGCACATTCGACAAATCATAAGGGAGTCTTGAGCAATTTACTCAATATTTTAAATCAGTCACATAATGGTTAACATGTTAATTGGGCTGGGTTTACCGGGTTGTAACCTAGCTCAAGTCAATAATAACCCAATTTAGCCCAACCCAATTGCTAAAATATTAGGTTGAGTTATAACTCATGTAATACTACAAGTTGAATTGGATTCAAATTTAAAAATTATAAATCCAGTTCAACTCAGCCCAAATATGAACTCAATCTATTTCAATTCAGTAACTCAATTCAACTCGATTCAGTAACCCAATCTAACTTAATTCAGTAAACTAGCCTAGCTTGATTTGCCAAACTAGTCCAATTCAATTGAGCTTTTTTTTTTTTTTTTATATATATAAGAAAAATAGTTTTTTTTTTTTTTTTGAAGTGAAGTCAGATCATGCATGAGCATATTTTTTTATAGTAAGTCAAATCGTAGAATCATGACCATAATGTTTTATTTTTATATATACGTATATATAGTGAAGTCAGATCATAGAGTCATGACCACAATGTTTTATTTTTATAATGAAGTCAGATCGTAAATTATTATTTTTTTTTGTAAAGTTAGATTGTAGATTTATGAACATAATGGAAGTCAGTGATAAAAATAAAAGATGACATGTTTTTCTCCCTTAATGTTTAATCTTTTACACCTATTAGATACCTAAATGCACTCATTATTTTTATATTTTGATTTAGGATGTAAATGGAGGCGTTAAGTGCAAAACGAAGCTAAAATCGCGCAATGTAGGATAGCTCCGACACTGTTATGTTTTTTGGGCATAACTCTCTCATCTGAACTCCAATTAAGGCGATTCAAGATGTTCTGGAAAGCCAAGAAGAAGATCTACAAATTTTATATTTTAAGTTTTGAGATATAATGGTTTTATTAAGGTCAAAATTAGATGTGTATTTGCTGCACCTGTGTCATTTAGCAGTCTGAAATGTTTTTTTATCTAGAAGCTTCTAGGAGATGGTGCTAAAAAATTCCAACTATTTTAGCTATCCTAATTATATTAGGACTTTTCTAGCTAGTTTAAGATTTCCTAGTTATATTAGGAGTTTACTTTACTTTTAATATTTTCTTATTCTATTTAGATTATGATTTTATTATCTTAAGGGATTTGGTAAGTTTCACAAACTATAAATAATGGGAGAAATATTCATATTTTGGATCTCTCTCTCTCCCCTTTTCTCCTTCAAAATTTCTTTATGGCTCTGCGTAGCTAAGCTTTTATTATTGGTCGAAGGAAACTGAAGCCTCGAATTCAAGAAAATTGTGAGATCTAATTAGTTTTTATTGTTCAATTTATGCTTTAAGTATTTGAATGTTTTTTCTATGTTAATTCCAAGATTCTTTCGTTTAATTGCTAGGGTGGCCTACTAGTTTATTATTCGTTATAATCTATTGCTAAGTTAGATATCAAATCTGTAATTGCTTGATCCCTCTAATTTGTGAAGTAACTAAGATTTAAGAATTTGCTGCGTTAGAGATTATTAGATTTTAGGAAGAACGTTAAATTAAATTAAATGCAACCGCGTGTGCTTATGTTGTTTAGCTTCATCGATCCCTCTAATTCTTAAGGCTGCTACTAGATTAAACCTTTAGCGCGTGTCTGAGGTTGTTTAGTAGTTAGAGTTAATTAGGTCGCGTGTATTCTAATTAACTACGACTAAGGAGAGATAAGAAAACAATTCCAACGGTGAATATTTAAAGTTTGAATTGATATATACTTGCATCAATGATCAATTACAAGATTCCGATGGTGGATGTTGACTTAGACCAAGGTTTGTTTTCTTAATTAAATTCGATATTATTAATTTCAGTAATTTTTTTCTTAAGTTTTCGTTATACTCAACCCCCTCCCCCCAACCTTGTTTACGTAACATAAAATTAGGTTAGATACTCTCTGTGGGAACGATCCTTACTCGCACTACTACATTTATCTTTAGGAGTATATGTTTTATTTTTGGTTGCTTGCGACAACACACCAGTCAGATTGTGCATGAGTTATGAGTCTCATGACCACAATGTTTGATTTGTTTTACAACTAAAAATAATTAGTTTGAACATGAATGTTTTTGTTTTGATTTTTGTATTATTTCTAATATCTATTATCAATTTTTATAAGTTCAAGTTTTTAACTTAGTAACATTTTGAGTTATTTTTAAAATTTTGTATTACCTCATGATTTAATAACTTATTGATATATATTGCTTATTTTTTTGCTTAAAAAAATGAGCTGACCCGAACCCAGTCCAATTAACATATTTAACTTGTGTAAAATTAATGGATCGAGTTGGGTTTGTTTTTTTTTAATCTCACCCTAGCCCAAATAATAACGATTTGGGTTAACTCAACCAATTTATTAACCGGGGTAAATGAGTTCACGAATCAGGTTGACCTAACTTGGCTCAAATAATATGTTGACATAATGGGTGAAACATAACAAACATATATTGATATCTCAAGAATGTCATGTCCCATTTGTTAATTTGGGGAAACATCTCCACTTAATAATCCTACGAGACATAGAATGAATTAGTTATCACCCACTAATATCGGATGAGACACGCCGACATTCTCTCATTGACCTGACGGCTGAATGTGAACGAAAGTCCTTAGGGTACAGCGGCCCGACCCACGAATGCCATGTCCCATTTATCAACTATTGAAGTGAAATACTAAGGCAGTGATTGGTATGTGGGAATGAGTTGAGAATGAAATGATATTCCCAATTCTATTTTAATTCCCATGTTTGGTATAAGGAAATGAACTTGGGAATGTCATTCCCGCATACATGGGAATAGCCATTCCAGACCAAATACATGGGAATGGCCCATTCCCATGTATTTGGGAATCAACTTGACTACCATACCCTTTATAAATAATTTGTTTAATTATTATTATTATGAAAATAATAATAATAATAAAATAATAATAAAAATAAAAAATAATAATAGTGATTAAATAATAATAATAATAATAATAATTAAAAATATAATAATATTATTATGAAAATAATAATAATAATAATAATAATAATAAAAAAGATAATAATAATAATAAATAAATAAAAAAAAAAAAAAAATAATAATTAAAAATATAATAATATTATTATGAAAATAATAATATAATAATAAAAAAAAGAAAAAAAAAATAATAAATAAAAAAATAAAATAATAAAAATAAAAAAAAATAATAATAGTGATTAAATAATAATAATAATAATAATAATAATAATAATAATAATAATTATTATTATTATTATTATTATTATTATTATTATTATTTGTATTTTTATTATTATTTTTAATTTTATTATTTATTTTTATTTTTTAAAAAATATATAATAATATTTTGTTATTAATAATTATTATTATTTTTATTTATATTTATATTTATATTATTATTATTATTATTATTATTATTATTATTATTATTATTTATTATTGTTGTTGTTATTATTATTATTATTTATTATTTATTATTTTTATTTTGTTATTATTATTATTATTATTATTTATGTTTATATTTATTCTTATTTTTAATACTATAATAATAAAAGGGCAATTATGTCATATTATATAAGTCATTCGCATTACTAGTCTTCATTTCTAGAGCATACCAAACATGTCATTCTCATTCCCAAGTTCATTTCATTCCCACTTTCATAACATTTCTTGGTTCATTCCATTCCTGCCCAAATCCATTCCAATGTACCAATCGCTACCTAAGCGTATTTTCCAATTTAGTACAACAAACAGAGCAATATGGGTGTTGAAAACAACAAATAAATATAGTAAATTTATGTCTAAAGTTTAAGTTTTTAATGTGGTGTAATAGAGCCTAAGTTATCAAAAAAATTTGAATTCAAGTATCGTTGTTACCTATTTAAAAATATCAAAATTGTTCATATGCAAAGCTAAAAAAGCGAATCATACCTACATATAGGAAGACATGTTGAGAACAACAAGTAAATATAATAAATTCATCTCAAAATAATTCAAATTTTTAAATGATGTGGTAATTCAATAAATAACATTGGTATAGAATACAACGACTCAAATATAAATTCCTTGATAATGGCCATAGGTTTTATTGCAAATTATTAAGTCAACCATTTAGTTAATAAAAGATGTAGAGGAATTCACGGGAAGAATTTGAACCCACAATCTGGAAGTATTAATCAAGTTGTAGGTACCCTTTGATGTTGTATATATTTTAAAATTTTAGTTATCGTGTGGATTAGTGTTTTGGTATTGTTTTTGAGGTTATTTAGATTTTGCTATAGAATGAAAAGAGCTTTGTATTTATAGGAATTTAATTTCTTAGGCTTGTAACATATTACATTTTTGAATTTGTCTTGGCAAATTTTGAGACCTGACGAGAACTATCTCATTGCATTTAAGTGAACCATGGCGATACTGGAAAAAAAAAAAGAAAAAAAAGGCAAACTTGATTTTTAAAACTTTCAGTCTTCTATATTTAAAATATGATGCAAAAGAACTACTGAATTAGTCGGTGAAACGTGAAATTAAAGGACATTTAATTGTCTCTTTTTTTGGATTTTCAACAGTCTTGAAAACTTTGTTGTTTCACCCCCATGTGGTAAATTTTCCACATTAATAACATAAATAATAAATACAGTAATTTCAACCTTATTGAAGTGAAATCACAATTGATATGGTGTCAGACCTGGCGAGACCAGTGAAACTTTCATCTTTTTTTTTCTTATACCATCATATGGTACTTCTTAGTTCTTGGACGGTAGATAATGGTGCCCGTGATGCCTGTTATAATGCGTTGGCATAGTAAGGCCTATTGTACAACCATGACAGCCTTCCCTTCACCCCTACATGAACGCTTGAAGCCAAGATTCAAGGATTATCAAGTATTACTATACAGTAAGAGTGATCAACGAAAATATTTATATCGTAAAAAGAAATTAATATAATAATTTTATTTTAAAAAAAAATCAATTAAAAATACTTATAAACACATTCTTAAAATGGACAAATTTTATACTTAGTCTTCATTATTTGCTATTTTTTTCAAATTGATCTTTAATATTTAAAAAGATTTATAGAGGTCCATAATATTTACAAAGTGAATCAAAATAGTCCATATTATTTAAAACTAGTCAATTTAGTCTTTATTATTTTTCATAAAATTTTATTTAATCCTCAAATAGGAATAACATGCATGGATTGAATTAAATTTTTTTTAAAAATAATAAAAAATAAATTAAATTTTTTGAAAAATAATAAAGATCAAATTGGCCAAATTTGAATAATAAAGACTATTTTAAATAACTTTTATAAATATTAAAAAAATTTATAAATCTTTTAAAATATTAAAAAATTTTATAAATCTTTTAAAATATTAAAAATTATCTTAAAAAAATATTTAAACAATAAAGACTAAATGTGAAATTTACCTGCTTTAAATCATGTCAGTTCGTCGTCAAGAGGAATCAAAAGGACATAGAAAATGGCTTGGAATGTGTGGACAGAGAGAGAAATTATCCTGGCTGCGCAATATCTTCCTAGTATGTAGGCCAACTCAATTATTACATTACATTTCCTCCCTTATGTTTCCCATCACCTTTCCAACAATGTGTTGCACAACGTCTTTAAGTCTTGGTCAACATCTTCCTATTAACATCTCTTCAACAATATTGCTCTAAAACAAGAAGCATATCCATCTGAGAGAGGACTCATATAATTGATTCTTGTGAAGTGCATCAGTGTTTGCCACCAAAGTCACAGAAGGAGACCTTGTACTGTTAGCTCTTAATTCAGCTTACTCATCAGTTTTAAGGTGATCTCACTTTGTTTACAATTATGTTGATTAGATCTGCTTTAACTACATCTACCAATATACTACTTGATCATGTGTGATTATTTTTGTCTAAAAGAAACAGATCAAAACTGATCATGAGATATATTGAAGGCTTTTAAACTTACTTTTTTTTAGATGAATGATCTCCAAGTTGGCTCAAAGCATATCTACCTTTTAGATTAATCTTTCTAAAGATCGTTTTCCTCAACTATCTTAAACAACACTTAAATAAATGTTTGTGATACTATACTATTCTAAAAATAAAGCACCAGGTATTAAAATGGACTATGTAGTGTAGCATATATATATACTTTCTAAGATACTTGAGATGAAGTAGATTGTTGAATAAAATATTTTTCAATTTTTTATCTTTTATTTTGTCCCTATTGTTTTAAAAATAATTTGTTTGGCCCTTATTATTATTTTTTTTGGTCGAAGTTTGGTCCTTATTATTTACAATTTTTTGAATTTTATTCCTACCGTTCAAAAGTAATGCGCTTAATTCTAAAGTTTGTAAAAAATTTTAGTTTAGTCTCTAATATTTTTACTTTTTCTCAATATAATCCCTAATGTTTTATGTGCATGTTAAAAATTGAAATTTTAGCTAGAGACTAAACTAAAACTTTTTACAAAAGTTAGGGATTTAGTGTTTCATTTTTTAAACATTTCAAACAAAATTTAAAAAATGTGTAAATATTAGGTACTAAATTAAAACTTTCTACAATCTTGAGGATTAAGTAGTCACTTTTAAAATAATAAAGACAAAATTACAAAAAAGAAAAAAGAAAAAATTTACGACCATTTGTGAACTTTACCTAAAACCAAACCAAACTAAACTTTGTCCCATTAGGTGGAGTCGGTTATATGGATCATGCGACACCATTCTTTCCTGTCGAGAGTCATTTCTTCCATGAGATCCATACAAGCGAGGTCTCGTCTAATTGTCTCCGTTCAAGTAATCTTAGATCTACCTCTACTCTTTTTTTGGTGTACTATTTCTAAACTTTTGCACCTTCTAACAGGCGTCTCAACAGGTCGTCTCCTTACGTAGCCAAATCATCTCAGACGATTTTTCCTCATCTTATCCTCAAGCGGGGCCACTCCTACTCTTTCACGTATCACCTCGTTCTTAATCTTGTCCTTCCTAGTTTTGCCACACATCTCAGCCACCGACATTTTATGAACATGTTGATATTTCACTGCCCAACACTCCGAACCATATAACATAGCAGGCCTAATAGCTATCTTATAAAACTTTCATTTTAGCTTAAGTGGTATTTTTCGATCACACAAGATTCCTGAAGCATTTTTCCACTTCGTCTATCCTGCTTTGATTCTATGATCAACGTCCGCATTTATCTCCCCATCTTGTTGAACTATAGAGCCCAATTATCTAAAACTCCTTTTTTCTTGTATTATTTCTGAGTCTAATCTTACTTATATCGCATTTATCGACTTATTTTTGCTAAACATACATTCCATATATTCTGTCTTTGATCTGTTTAGCTTAAAGCCCTTAGATTCTAAAGTAGATCTCCATAATTCTAGTTTAGTATTTACATATTCTCTAAACTCATTTGTGAACTTTACCTCAAAAAAAAAAAAAAAAACCATACCTTAATTTATTACTTTACCTTTTCTAAAGTGAAGAAATACTGAAGAGATTAGATGATTTAAATTTGCTTTAGTTTTTTTTTTTCTTCTTCTTTTGTTCCCCCTTATCGGCTCAGGTAGTTTCTTTGTTTCACTCAGTCATGCATACGTACATACATTATGGCATGCGTATACGTATAGGTTACAAACCTTTATCAAAATTATGTGAGTATATGAAATATTTTTCCTAAACTTAACCTCCTACTTGGATATTTAGCGACCAAGTAATTAGATTTTGGATGGGAAACATTAAATTTGAAACATTTATTTTTAGTCTAGGTGAAAATTTGCCAATCATAACTTTTTCTTTTTCTCAAAAGTGTAGAAGGAAAACCATACTTGAAAGTTTCTTCATTAATTACTTTTAGCTTTCTTTTAACATGCAAAGAGGCTAGATCATATATATTTACTTAGTTTTTTGGGTCCATGGTGACTTGATCTATGCAACAATTTGTTAATTATAACTCTGTTCTTTTATCAAAAGGTATGAAAGAAGAACCCTACTTAAATTTATCACTTTAACTTTATTTAACCTGAAAAAGAAAAGAAATTGAACAGACTAGATAAAAGAAATTTATTTTTCTAGTCCTTAGTTTCAATATATGCAAGAATTTATTAATTGCAATACTTTTCTTGTTCCAAATTAGATTGATTACAATTAATAGAATTCATATTTCATTTTTACTAGTTTCTGGATGGGACATATTAAGTTTGAAAACTTTTTTTTTTTTTTTTTTTCTTCTGATGATGAAATTTTAGTATTGCCACATAGTACATACTTATAAAATATGTAAACATTTTTAGGCGGTGGCAAGAAAGGAGCAATGGCAATTCTTGAGACAATTTTCTGTAAGATTTTTGGGGTTATAAGCACCATTTTGGAAAAAGTTGGAGGGGAAAAAATCACCTCTTGCATTCACTTCAACGACAATAAGCACACTCTGGAGGAAAATTTGCAAGTATTGGTAAGCAAAGCGTCCGACATAAAGACAAAAGTGGAGAACGTGGAGGTATTAGGTAAGAAGAAGAGGACAACAGAAGTTGGAAAATGGATGGAGAATGTAGCAAAGTTGAAGAAAGATTTTGATGAAATACAAGAAGCTGGATTTTGCAAACCTCTGATGCATGGAAGTCATGTAAAAAAATTGATTGAAGGTGTTGCAGAACTTACTAAGCAATGTCAAACTTTTCATGAGCTCGTAATTGATGATGGAGAGACAAGTGGGGTGCGATTGTTCCCAACAAGATTACACAGTAAGACATTGGCGGAAGAATCGGATAAGATGTTGGAATGGTTAGAGGCAGAGTCTGACCAAGTCCCATGTATTGGTATTTGCGGGATGGGAGGTGTTGGAAAGACGACTTTGGCAGAGTATATTTGCAAGCATCTTCAAGATAATGCTGGTGGCATTTATGTTTATCGCCTCATTGTCTCCCAAAAGGTTGATATTAACAAATTGCAGAAGGATTTAGCCAAACAACTGAATTGTTTAGATCAAGTAAAAGAGGATGATGTAGAGGAACGGGCAAGCATTCTTAATCGAGTACTGATAGAAAAGAAGAATGTTGTACTCTTATTCGATGATGTATGGAAGTATTTTGATTTAAGCAAGATTGGAATTCCGCTTGGAGTGAATGGATGCAAGGTAATCATGACCAGTCGGTTACTACAGGTGTGTAATCAGATGGGTTGTAATAAGTATATTGTAAAATTGCAACCTCTTTCAGAGGAAGATGCTTGGAAACTATTTTTGGAGAAACTTGGTTGTGCATATGAGCTTAGTCCAGAAGTGGAAAAGGTGGCCAAGATAATGGCAAATAAGTGTGATGGGTTGCCACTTGCAATTATCACTTTGGCTAGAAGCATGAGTGGGGTATATGGCATTCATGAATGGAAGGATGCGTTAGAAGAACTGAATCAATCTTTCATGGGGCAATATGATATTAAAAAGACGGTTTTACCTATACTCCAACATAGTTACAATCGTTTGAGGGATTCGAGATGGCAACAATGTTTCTTGTATTGTTCTCTTTATCCTGAAGACAGTGAAATGCTAATAGATGAATTGATAAACCAATTCATTTATGAGGGACTGATGGATCGAAGGCATAGTAGGGCTGCAGAATTTGATCAGGGGCACACGATACTCAATAGACTGGTAAATGCCAGCTTATTGGAAAGTGTTGATGAACTAAAATTGGAGGTGAAGATGCATGATTTGCTCAGAGAGATGGCAATAGAAATCACAAGAAATAATCCTAGGTTCATGACAAAAGCTGGACTTCAATTGCATGAACTACCAGATGAGCAGGAGTGGACAGAGGATCTGGATAAGGTGTCTTTGATGTGGAACAAAATATCTGAAATTCCCGTAAATTCATCACCTAGATGTCCTCGACTTTCGACACTAATTTTTTCAAATAATCCTTTGAAGTTGATCCCAAGTTCTTTCTTTGCTAACATGGGTGGCTTAAAAGTTCTTGATTTAAGAGATACCTATATTGAGAAGTTACCAAACTCCCTCTCAGAACTAGAAAATCTCACTGCATTGTTGCTTGGGGGTTGTCGTAATTTGTGGTATGTGCCATCATTGAGCAAGCTCAAGGAACTAAGGGAATTGGACCTCAGTGAGACTCAAATTAAGGAAGTACCAGACGGCATGGGATGTTTGGTCAAACTCAAATGCTTGAAAATGAGAAAGACATACAAACTTGTAGAGATTTCAAGAGGGTTAATACCCCGACTTTCATGTCTTCAGTGCCTCATACTGCCGGATCACGTCAAAATACAAGCAGAAGAACTAGAGAGTTTGAAATTGCTGGAAGAATTTAAGGGTTGGGTTGATGACATATTTAATTCCAAGTGGTTCAACAAATCTCCGCCATTCAATGTCTATGATATTATGGTTGGTGATAATGAGGATGATGATGATTTCTTAAATGCTAAAGACGAAGAGGAGGAGGAGGAGGATGATGATTTCTTAAATGCTAAAGACGAAGAGGACGAGGAGGATGATTTCTTTAATGAAAAAGAATGGGAGGATGATGGTATGCTTGAGATTTATGAACGCAGCATCAGATTAGAAGAATACGACTTTAGAAAAAGAGGAGTAGATGTGCTTTTGCTGCCAAAAAACACTGAGCGCCTAGAAATTCGTCACTGTATCAGCTTAAGCAGTTGCTTGAGGATCTCCTCTAATTCTAGTCATGAAGGAGCACTGCAGTATCTCAAGTGTCTTACCCTAAGAGACTTGCCAAATTTGATTGGTTTAATCAAGTGGGAACCAAGAGCTCTTGCACTTCCTCCACGTGGAATCTTCTCCTCTCTTGAAAGGTTGGTGATTGCTAGATGTCACAAAGTCAAGAAGTTGTTGGCACATAGGTTACTGGTAGAGAACCTTCAAAACCTTAAGGAGATTCACGTCTCTGATTGTAAAGAAATAGAGGAGATACTAGCAGATGATAAGGAAGATCATGAAGGTGTGGGTTCGACTTCAAGCAGCAGCAGCAAGAACAACAAATACACAAATATTATCGCATTCCCAAAGTTGACAAGTTTCGAGTTGTCTTATCTGCCAGAATTGGAGAGCATCTATGAGGGAACAATTAACTGCTGTGATTCCATTGAGGTCATCGATATAGTTGATTGCCCGAAGCTAAAGAGATTGGCTTTCTTTCATGCCTCTGTAGATGAAAAAACAGCTCCACCCTCAGCAGCATCTTCTTCAAGTAGGAGCAGCAACAACTCCGAATACACAAATACTATTGCCTTCCCAAAGTTGAGAAGCATCTATTTGGAGAATCTGCCAGAATTAGACAGCATCTATGAGGGAACAATTAACTGTTGTGATTCCATTGAAAGTATCTATATAAATAATTGTCCGAAGTTAAAGAGACTGCCTTTCTTTCATCCTTCTGTAGATGAAAAACCAAATCCTCTCTCAGCGTCGTCTTCTTCTTCTAGTTATTATTACAGTGGTACACCTACGTTCATCTTCCCAATGTTAGAAGGTTTTAAGCTAGGGTCGCTGCCAGAACTGAAGAGCATCTGCAACGGAGTCATGATTTGTGATTGTATTTTGAGGATCGAAGTAGAAGGGTGTACGCAGCTGAGTCGGTTGCCTCTTTTTCTTCCCCTCATTGATGGACAACCATCTCCACCTCCGTCCCTACGCATTCTGTTAAGTGAAACAGAAAAAGATTGGTGGGAATCATTGGAGTGGGACCATCCCAACTACAACAATGTCCTTCGCCCCTTTCTCATATGGTTAAGACACTGATGGTGATTCTGAGCTCGGACAATAAAGAGAGGCTGCATCTACTGATAAGAAACAGCAAAGATGATGACGTTCTTTTTCAACACTTAGGTAAGCTTTCTGCAGCCTTTTCTCTAGCTTTTGATTAACACGCTGAATGTCTTTACATGTTCTAGGATGAGAAGATTTTGTTTGTTGCTTGCTGAACTTGCTTTGAAGTTCGATAAGAGAAAAAGAATTTTAATTGGAAGTCTCTTCGTGTGAAGAGCGAGTACTTTTTTCTGCACATAAACTGTTCGAGACAAGGCCTGAGTGAGGTTTTTCTTTGTTTCTGTGTTGATAGATGTTACAACGATATTCTACACTGCAAAATTAATGGAAACAATGTTGATTTACTCAGAAATGCAAAGATGATTATAAGATTTCGGAAAAACAATTTTTGTGGAAATGGAACGTAGCTCAACTTTGTCTAATGAGGCACAACTAATTAATTAGAAAAAATGAGGTAAAAGCATGTCTCTGGGTGCAGCATCATATGGAATTCTTACTAGAGATAACTTTATTGTGCCAAATTTGTAGGAATCTATATTTAGACTAGCGAAATCAGTATTAGATGGAATTGCTTGCGCTTGTTTTGATAAATGTGCTGCAATTGTGTTTCCTTAAGTTAAATTGTTGGATTTAGGGATTAACTTTGAAGGTAAGTTAGGCTTATCTCTACTCTATATTATCTCATTTTGATATCATGTCCTTAAATTCGTTCTTGCTGTAATTTGTTTTTAATTATTCTTTCCAATTTCCTATTAATTCATGGAAATTACAATTTGATATATGTTTACATGTTGGTATAAGCATTGTTGTTGCTTGCTATCCTATTGAAATTGCAATCCGTTGCGAATTTGAATATTCTTAAAAAAGAATTACATACTTTGTTTTGCTGCAGCTTCTTGGTGATCAACATATCAATGTAAAATCTTGAAAAATAAAACTTTATCTGTAAAACAATATTTATGAGTTTAGAAAGAAGTTTTCTTAAGTGCCTTTTGTAAAAATTGATTTTGATATAAGTTTTAATATATAAATGGATTTTAACGGAATTTTTAATGTATAAATAGATGGTTTTGAGTTGTGTCTTGCTAGTATTGAATAGATACGTAGCTTAATTATACTCTCCATTATTCAATGGGAACTACAAGGTTTACATCCAAACACAATTATATGGCACTACTTAACTTTGCATATGTTTATCTATGGAAAGTGACGGAGTAGAAATTCCATTCACTATCGAATGACTTCTTTTATATGAATATATATGAAGTAATATAAATGTTATTTGAACTGTTTACAATGGCATGTTGAGATTGATGCATTGGATTTTTAATTAATTGGACTGTTGATATTGTACAACTATTCCGATTGTAAGGAAAGGAGATGAATGACTGGTTCGTCATGGCGAGTACTAGCGATCACAGTTTCTTGTTGAGTATTTTCTTATACTTCTTTTCTCGACTATTAGCCTTAAAAGCTTCAGTTACACTTTGTTCCTTTTAGTTCTTTCGTTTATCATTTGCAGATACATTTGCTTAAGCGAGGACTTGAGTATATTTGTTTGGTATTTATGGAAGAACAATGTTTAATGTTTCGGTCATGTCCATTATATGTTTGATATATGTAATGTAGGTTAATATGGTACTTTATAATTTAAACACACATGTGTTTTTGTTGGCATTGGAGGACTTTGAATGATATGTTGAAATGTTATGTCGGGGCTCTAATTCAAACTCGTGGGATATTCAATGCTTATTATTTGTACACATATAGAAGGGAGTCAAAACGTAGAGAGTCTTTAGAACATTACAATTAGATCTATTGAATTGAAATTCTGTAACTATAGATATGAAATTCACATAATCATTTGAAGTGAAGTGCACATCTATGAACTAAAAGTTTGAAATTATGATAGTGTTTCAATTTATGTGTACCTTGATACGGACAGGGGCAACAATAATACACAAAAAGGTATTACTGGCCAATAAAGATTAATTACAAGGGTTAAATTAATTAAGTAAAGTGCACATCTAATTGATTAGATGGAAAAACTAGGCAACAGGTGCCCGTCTTGGTGTTTGGATCATCACTACTATGATATGTTACAATGCCTTTTTTTTTTTCAACATAGAAAATTCACACTTGTTGGCACGTTCAATTTCATCTGGACAACCAGCGTTAGAAAAGTATACGTCACAACCTTTGTCTTCCAAATCTGTAATTCTCCTAGCTTTCACTGCAAAATTAATAAAAAGAGACAGAGGTGGCATTTGGGCTGGGCTGACACAGGCCCAGCTCAACCCAATACATGAAAATTTAAGCTTAGTTTAGTTCGGTTGAAAGTAAGCTCAATTCGGTCTAACCCACCACATATAGGTGGACTGTGTTGGATCAGATAATTTTTGACCCAATCCATTTGAGTCCAAGCCTATTTGAGCTTAGGCCCAGCCCATGAGTCCAGCCAAACTCAGGCCTAACTCGAGCCCAGATAAGGCCGATATTGAGCCCAACTCAGGCTCAACACAAATTAAGCACAATTAGAGCTCATTTATTACAAAAATTAAATATTATGCATTATGGTAGTAACTAGTAACTATTTTTTTATTTTTTTTTAGATAAACTAACAAGATGTAGTAACTATTTTTTAAAAATGGAACAATCTAATAATAACAAATAATAAATTTGTTTTTTAAGTTGATATAAAATAACTTGTCGTCAAATCTTTTTTATGATATTGTAAAATGCAACTTGCAACTTTAATTCAAAAAATAATGTATATAAAGTCAAAGTTGAAACCTGAAGTGGTTATTCAACCACCACTACTGCCACCACTAGAACAAGTGTTTGGAGAGCCACTGCCGCCAAGCCACCACCACTACCAGCAGGCCCAACACCCGTACAAGGAGCATAATAAAATGAAGAACTTTTTCACTAACTTTCTTCAAGCGTTTATGTAATTTTTTTAAGTTTATATTATTAATGTATTCATGTCTCGTGAACTTATGATTTATTATGTAACGTTTTATCATTTATGCTAATATTATTAATCAACTTATGTCTAATTGTTAAATTAACGTTTTCATAAAAAAAAGTTAAGTTTAAGTATTTTTGTTATTAATTTAACTATGTACTCCAATTATTTTGTATTATATATATATATATGTGTGTTATATTCAAAATACACTAATTAAAAAAAATGGGCTGGTCCAGTCCAACCCAGCTCAACTCGAGACTCGTGATAGCGGACTTGTAGTTGAGTTGGGTCCTATATTCTGATAAATGAGTTTAGCCCAACTCAGTTCACTAAATATTTATGTCGAACCGGGTTCAGTACGTATTGTCAACCCATAATTCGATCAGGCCTTATCGAACTGACCCATATACTAGCTCTAGAAAGAAAGAAGCATTTGTAAGTAATGATTGAAAAAATTGTTTAGACAAATAATATTTAATAAAATGTTTAGGCATATTATTAAGCAAGTTACCTGCGCTACACAAACTCTTAATGGCTCAACTCAACTTCCAGATAAGCAAGGGTGATCAATTGCTATCCCACGTCTCATGGGATATCTTTTTTGTATTTTTCAAACTTTTGTAATCTCTGTCTTCTATCCTCTTGTACTCAATATATAGGAACACGATACAATGAAATATATTGTGCAGTTCTTCCATCTCATTGTATTCTCTTATACATATGATAAATATGTATAAGAGAATTAGAAAGGCACAAGAATCGGTCACAATAATAAACTAAGGTAGTAATTGGTATATTAGAATGAATTTGGACATGAATAGAATGAGCCAAGGAATGGAATGAAACTGGGAATAGAACTCGTGATAGCGGACTTGTGGTTGAGTTGGGTCCTATATTCTAAGAAATGAGTTTAGCCCAATTCAGTCCATTAAATATTTGTGTCGAACCAGGCTCAGTACGTATTCTCAACCCATAATTCGGTCGGGCCTTATCGGACTGACCCATATACTAGCTCTAGAAAGAAAGAAACATTTGTCAGTAATGATTGAAAAAATTGTTTAGACAAATAATATTTAATAAAATGTTTAGGCATATTATTAAGCAAGTTACCTGTGCTACACAAACTCTTAATGGCTCAACTCAACTTCCAGATACGCAAGGGTGATCAATTGCTATCCCACGTCTCATGGGATATCTTTTTTGTATTTTTCAAACTTTTGTAATCTCTGTCTTCTATCCTCTTGTACTCAATATACAGGAACACGATACAATGAAATATATTGTGCAGTTCTTCCATCTCATTGTATTCTCTTATACATATTATAAATATGTATAAGAGAATTAGAAAGGCACAAGAATCAGTCACAATAATAAACTAAAGTAGCGATCGATATATTGAAATAAATTTGGACAGGAATGGAATGAGCCAAGGAATGGAATGAAACTGGGAATAGAATGAACTTAGGAATGCGAATAACATGTTTTGTATGTTATAGGAATGAAGAGTAGTAATAGGAATGCCTTATATAATATGACAAGATTGCCCTTTTATTATTATAGTATTAAAAATATGATAAGATTTCTTTTTTATTCTTATTATTATTATTATTATTTTTATTATTATTATTATTATTATTTCTATCACTATTATTATTTTGTTATTTTAATTTTATTGATTATTATTATTATTATTATTATTATTATTACTTTTATTTTATTTTATTTTTAGTTTTTACTTTTATTATTATTATTATTATTATTATTATTATTATTATTATTATTATTATTATTATTTCAATCACTATTATTTTTTTTAATTTTATTGATTATTATTATTATTATTACTTTTATTTTTATTTTATTTTTAATTTTTGATTTTATATTTATCTTTATAATTTTTTATAATAATAATAATAATAATAATAATAATAATAATAATTATTATTATTAAAAAAAGTATTATTATTATTATTATTAAAAATAAAAATAAAAATAATACTTTTTTTAATAATAATAATTATTATTATTTTTTAATAATGATTTATATTATATTTATTTATTATTATTATTATTTTATATTTTTATAATAATAATTAGTATTTTATAATTATTATTATTATTATTATATTTTTTAATTTTTATTATTGTTATTTTTATTATTATTTTTGTTATTATTATTATTATTATTATTGAATATGAGGGTATGATAGTCAAGTTCATTCCTATGGATTTACTCTGGAATGACTATTCTCATATACATGAGAATGTGATTACCTTGGGAATAAAATTCTCAAGTTCATTCTTTTATATTAAGTATGGGAATAAAAAATAATTAGAAATATCATTCTATTCCAAACCTAATTCTAATATATCAGTCGGTACCGAAAGATGTTGTGGGTTCAACTCACAAGCTATTAAGTTTGAGTTAATATTTACCTCACAAAGCATGCTTTACAAAAAAAAAAAGTGGCGAGCCATCCCAAAGCTGTAGAAAACAACGGGAGGAAAGTCCCTTGGGTTTTTATGTTTGCTGTCACGCATGATTTTCTTGATACCAAGCCAGAAGGCATAAAGCAAAATAAAGCAAGACCCATCTTTATAGCAATTGAGTGAAGCGCGACATTATTGATTGCTGTGGTATTACAATTGGCATAGTAAGATAGCGATTGATTTATTGAAATAAAATTATAAATAAAATAACATTTTTAACTCTTTTTAATTTTCATACTTGGTATAAAGGAATGAACTGAAATAATATTTTTAACTCTTTTTAATTCTCATACTTGATATAAAGGAATGAACTTGAGAATTTAATTCCTAAGGTAATCACATTTTCGCGTATATGAGAATAGACATTTCAGAACAAACACATAGAAATAACTCATTTTTATGTGTTTGAGAATAAACTTGACTACCATACCCTCATATAACATAACTTTTATATATAATTTATTTTACAATAATAATAATTATTAAAAAATATAATAATAATAATTATTATAAAAATAAAAAAAATTATTATTATAATTATATAAAAAAATTATTATTATTATTATTATTATAAAAATAAAAGTAATAATAATAATAATAATAAATAAATAAAAATACATTAATAATAAAAATAAAAATAAAAATAATATAATAATAATAATAATAATAATAACAATAAAAATAAATAATAATAAAAAATAAATAAATAAAATAAAATTACTAATAATAATAATTATAATATACTATAATAATAAAAAGGTAATCTTGTCATATTATACAAGACATTTCCATTAATACTCTTCACTCCTAGAGCATATCAAACATGTTATTCTCATTTTTAAGTTTATTTCATTCCCAGTTTCATTCCATTCATTGACCCATTTCATTCTTGTCTAAATTTATTTTAATATACGAATCACTACCTTAATATAACCCTACTCAATTATTGTACAACCACTCACTTCATCTACCCTCTGCACAATGTAGCCCTACTCAATTATTACATTTCTTCCGTAATGTTCACTAAGTGTTGCACAACCTCTAAGTCTTCGTCAACTTCTTCCCATTAATAAGATCTCTTCAACATTGCTTTCTTATTATTCTTTTTCTTCGAGTTTCCAAAACTTATTACAAATTTTGATTACCTTCATTTTCATATTTATGAATACTTATTGAGTTTTCTTCTAATATTTGATCCTTGATTTTTTAGCGTTTTTGCCCTTTGGTTTTCTTTTGTTTGTTGTAACCAGAATAAGTCCTGTTATTAAGTAAATTGTGCTCACTCCTATTTTATTAATCATTTTACAAATTAAGAGCTTAATAAATATGGGGAATAACTTGCTTGGTGATTTGATACATGATTGTTGGTATTCTATTAGATTTATATTATTTTATAGAGTACCCTTTGGTGTTGTATTTTAAATTTTTAGTTATCATGTGGATTAGTGTTTTGGTATATTGTTTTTGAGGTTATTTAGATTTTTCAATTGAATGAAAAGAGCTTTGCATTTATAGGAATCTAATTTCTTAGGCTTGTAACATATGACATTTTTAAATTTGTCTTGACAAATTTTGAGACGTAACAAGAACTATCTCATTGCATTTAAGTGAACCATGGCGATACTGGAGAAAGAAAAAAAAAAAAGAAAGGCAAACTTGTTTTTGAAAACTTTTAGTTCTCTATGTTTGAAATATGACGCAAAAGAACTATAAAATTAGTGGGTGAAATGTGAAATTAAAGGACATTTAATTATCTCTTTTTTTGGGTTTTCAGTGGTCTTGAAAACTTTGTTGTTGCACCGCATGTGGTAAATTTTCCACATTAGTAACATAAATAATAAATACAATAATTTCAAACTTATTGAAGTGAAATCACAATTGAAACTTGGTGTCACATCCGTCGACCAGTGAAACTTTCATCTTTTTTTCTTATACCATCATATAGTACTTCTTAGTTAGATAATGGTGCCCGTGATGCCTGTCATAATGCATTGGCATAGTGTACAACCATCACAACCTTCCCTCCAGTACTCCACATGAACTGTTGAAGCCAAGATTCAAGGATTAGCAAGTGCACTTATACAGTGATGGTGATCAACGAGAACACTTATACTGTAAAAACAAACTAATATAATGATTTTATTTTTAAAAAAAAATAAATTAAAAATCACTTTTAAGGTGATCTCACTTTCGTTTACAATTATGTTGATTACATCTGCTTTAACTACTCTACCAATATACTACTTGATCATGTGCGATTATTTTTGTCTAAAAGAAACAGATAAAAAAAAAAGATCATGAGATATATTGAAGGCTTTTAACCTTACTTTGTTAGATGAATGATCTCCAATTGGCTCAAAGCATATCTACCTTTTAGATTAACATTTTTAAAGATCGTTTTCCTCAACTATCTTAAACAACACTTAAATAAATGTTTATGATGCTATACTATCTCAAAATAAAGCATCAGGAGTTAAATAGACAATGTAGTGTAGCATATATACTTTCTAAGATACTTGAGACGAAGTCGATAATTGAATCAAATATTCTCTAATTATTTTTTAATTTTGTCTCTATTATTTTAAAAGTTACTAGTTTGGTCCTTATTGTTTACACTTGATGAGGGGTTCCCGAGCTGATCCAAGTGAGCCGACCATTCCGAGCTGAGACGGGCTAATCCGCGCTCCGTTGACAGCGCGTTCAGCTCAATGTCCAACATAGATGACTGACCCGACCCCGTTAACCCCGACCTCAGTTCCAGCTGTTCCGATGGGACATAAAGCACTGATGGGACATAAAGCTGCATTGCATTAAATGCTGTCAGACCCGAACTTAGTATAAATAGGGCTCCACCCTCTTCATTTAGGGGAATATCGCTATTAAATACTCTCAGCTACTTTACCAGCTCGGGCATACTAATCATTCGCACGCTTGAGGGGAAAATCCGGGTCGTCACCCCGCCTTTTCCTTACTTTCCTTGTGCAGGACCGATAGCCGACCAAGAAAGTACAGCTCGGAGGCGGACCTGAGACGTCCAGCTCGGCTAAAGCAGCTCCCAAATTCAACTGTGAGATTTTCAACCTCGACAGTTTGGCGCCGTCTGTGGGAAACGACGAGTTCTTTCATAACTTTCTTCGCCACTCATTGAGAAACCATCATGGTACAAACTAGAAGTCACAACATGCCGGTAGAGGATTCGCCCAACCTGGAAGGGGACCTCGAAACCGCACAGGCGCCCAGCCAAAACCTAACCCAAACCGACGTTGGAGCGAGCCAACGTATACACTTAGCCACTCAAATCAACCCCGCAGCGGAAGGAGACCCCCACTCCAGCCTGTCACCGGAGATAAGGATGATGCTGAGGATGTTCGAAGAACTTAAGGAGCAGGTAGCCCGGCTGGCTGAGGGCCCCCTGGCGCCGCAAGAGGCTGTGCCGCGGCCGTCGCGCCCCCAGTTCCACATCCCAGAGTCTAGGCGAAAACGGACGCAGGAAGAGGAGGGCTTCTTAGAGCCGACACCAAGATCCGACATGGCGAGAGGTAAAAGGGCGGCTCAAGCCGACCCCGAGCAGGCAAAGACCGCGGCTGCCATAGCTAAGGTCATCAACCAACTCGGTGTAAGCCCACTCTCTCCCGAGGTACTGGCCACGCCCCTACCCACCGGCAACCGAATGCCCAACCTGGCCGTCTACAATGAAGACGGAGACCCAGCCAGCCACCTGCTCAATTTTGATCACCACATGACTCTGCACGACATGCCAGATCTTATGAAGGCGAAGACATTCCCGACCACCCTGGTTGGCAATGCCTTGGACTGGTTCCAAAAACTTCGTCCTGGATCAATTGCAAGTTTTCACCAACTGGCGGAGGCTTTCCTATCCCGCTTCGCAGGAAGCCGCCGCGCCACTCGCCATACTTCTACGTTGCTGTTGGTGAAGCAACATAGAGGGGAAACATTGAGGGCTTACACGGCTAGATTCAATGAAGAATCCCTCTGAATTCCCAACTTGGAGGACTCCATGGCTCTGATGGCTTACCAGAGCGGGCTCAGGTCGGGCCCCCTAACATCTTCCTTGGCAATCGACCCCGTGGATACTGTGTCCGAGCTGATGGTGCGAGCAGAAGGGTACATACACTCGGAAGAGATCCATCAGGCAAAAAGGGACGATGACAAGGAGAAGGAGGCTGGGAAGAAAGGAGAGCCCTCCCGACCCCAACCTGGGGCCAAAGCCCCGAACGACCGAGGCAAGCAGCCTCAGCAACCGAGGCCGAACCCCCGGTTCACTATGTTCACACCCCTCAACACCTCAAGGGAGCAGATCCTAATGGAGATCCAGCACCAGAACCACTTGCCTCCCGCTCTGAGAATGAAAGGCTGACCCGAGAAGCGCAATAGGACCAAATATTGCCGCTACCAGATGGACTACGGCCATACCACCGAGGAATGTAAAGACTTGAAACAGGAGATCGAGGCACTAATAGCCCGAGGCCACCTACGGAGGTATATAGATCCGCAGCCGACCCGGAACCCAGACCAAAGGGATAGGGAGAGGAGTCCGCCCAGGCGCCAGTCTGGGGGCGGACGCCTGGCCGTTATTGAAACCATCGCGGGAGGATTGGCGTCAAGAGGCGAGACCTCAGCAGGCAGAAAGGGTTATGTTCGTGCGGGGAGGGAGTATGGACCAATGAGGGGACCGGCCCCGGGGATGCAAGAGCTCACATTCTCTTCAAAAGACTTGGAGGGGGTGATATTGCCTCACGACGACCCCCTGGTGATCAGCGCGGAAATAGCCAACTTCACCATCAAAAGGCTAATGGTGGACACCGGGAGCTCGGCATAAGTCTTATTCCTAAGCGCTTTTGAGCAGATGGGGTTGGACAGGAGCCGACTCAGGCCGTTGAGGGGTACTTTAGCAGGTTTTACAGGGAAGTCCCACCGAGCCGAGGGAGTCATCAACCTCCTGCTGAAACTGGAAGATGGGGATAGGTGGGTGTCGATGCAGGCCAACTTCATTGTAATGGATTGTAATTCAACTTACAACGGGATCTTGGGTCGGGTGGCCCTTAATCACTTCAGGGCCGTACCCTCAACATACCACCAGGCCTTGAAGTTCCCAACCCCGGCCGGGGTAGCCACCATTCACGGAGCCCAGCTTTCAGCGCGGGAATGTTATGAAAACTCACTCCGGCCCAAATATCAAATCGGCTGGGGACCAGATCTGCCCGAAGAAAAGAGAGATGCTAAGAGAGGAAGCCCGGCTGAGGACCTTCAAGAGGTGGAGCTCTCCAATGAAACTAAGAGAGCCAAGATCGGGAGTGAACTATCTGCCAATCTCAAGAAAGGTATAAGCCAATTTCGTTTAAAGAATGAGCATGTATTTGCCTGGTCTGCCTCTGACATGACAGGAATTGACCCGAATGTGATTGAGCATCACCTGAATGCCGACCCGAATCACTATCCGGTAAAACAAAAGCGCCGGCACTTTCATTATGATAAGCAACAGATCATAGCTGAAGAGGTGGACAAGTTGTTGGACGCCGGCCACATAAAGGAAATACAGTACCCAACCTGGCTATCCAATGTGGTGCTGGTGACTAAGTCCTCGGGTGGATGGAGATTGTGTATTGATTTCACCGACCTCAACAAAGCTTGCCCCAAGGATTGCTTCCCCCTACCGCGGATTGACCAAATGGTGGACGCCACCTCCGGATTCGAGCTGCTCTCCTTCATGGATGCCTTCAAAGGTTATAATCAAATTAAGATGGCTCCCGGGGACAAGGAGAAGACCGTCTTCACCACCGATAAAGGACTCTACCACTATGAGGTCATGCCCTTTGGCCTCAAGAATGCTGGAGCTACGTACACTCGGATGGTGAACAAGGTCTTCAAAAATCAGATTGGCCGGAATATGAAAATCTATGTAGATGACATGTTGGTCAAGAGCAGGAGGGCGGAAGACCATGTAGCCGACTTGGCTGAGGCCTTCGCCGTAATGGAGCACTTTGGGATAAAACTGAACCCGAAAAAGTGCGCATTCGGCATCAAGGCAGGCAAGTTCCTGGGCTTTATGGTCACAGCCCGCGGAATAGAAGCCAACCCGGAGAAAGTCCATGCGATACTAGACCTGGCTCCCCCGACCTGCGTGAAGGATGTCCAGGTGTTAGCAGGCAAAGTCGCCGCACTAAGCAGATTCATGTCTAGGTCGGCTGACAAGTGCGCTCCCCTATTCAAAATATTGAGGAACCCTAAGAACTTTGAATGGACCAAGGAATGCCAAAACGCCTTTCAAGAGCTGAAAAGGTATCTAGCCTCGCCATCTCTGTTGTCCCGACCTGAGGTGGGGGAGGAGTTAGTAATATACTTGGCATGCTCGGGAACAGCAGTGGCGGCGGCCCTAGTCCGAGAAGAAGGAAAGGAACAGAAGCTGGTTTATTATGTTAGCAAAACCTTACAGGGAGCCGAGGAGAGATACTCCTCCTTGGAGAAACTCGCCCTCGCGCTCATCACGGCGGCTAGAAAGTTGAAGCCATACTTCGATGCTCATCCGATTATGGTCATGACTGATGCTCTGCTCAAGTCCATCATGCACAAGCCAGAGGCGTCGGGCAGGCTACTGAAATGGGCAGTTGAGCTGAGTCAATTCGATATCACCTACCAGCCCAAGACAGCCATCAAAGCCCAAGCCATTGCGGACTTTGTTGTAGAATGCACTGGCCGAGCAGAGCATGACCCGGAGGACGTGTGGAAGGTTCATGTGGATGGGGCCTCAGGGAAGTCCGGTAGTGGAGCCGGGGTGGTCATCCTCGACCCAAACCGGCATGAGCACCAGTACTCCCTCAAGTTCATCTTCCCGGCGTCCAACAATGAAGCAGAGTACGAAGCGGTGATTGCAGGGCTAAAAATTGGAGCTCAGCTCGGGGCACAGACAATCGACCTAAGCACCGACTCTCAGTTGGTCTCTAGTCAGATATCAGGGGAGTTCGAAGCTAAGGACAGTGCTATGCTAGCCTACCTCAACAGAGTCAAGGATCTGACCTCAGTACTTAGAAGGTTCACGATACAGCAGATTCCCAGGGAAGAGAATATGAAGGCTGACGCCCTATCTAGGCTGGCCTTGGGCGAAAGCCGACCTGCCCTTGTCCACGTGGAAGAAGTATCTGAACCTAATATCCAGTTGGGAGTACAGGTGGTAGCCGAGCTCAATTTAAGTCCAGATTGGACCAAACCAATCATGGACTACTTGGAAGAGGGTATGACCGCAGAGGATGAAAAAGCTGCTCGGAAGCTCATGAGGCAGGCCTCAAGGTTTGTCATAATCGCCGGGCAACTCTACAAAAGAGCCTACACCTGGCCTCTTTTGAAATGTGTTGGACCCGAAGAAGGAAACTACGTACTCCGGGAGATTCATGAAGGGGTGTGTGGAAACTACTTGGGGGGTAAAGCTCTGGCTCGGAAGGCATTAAGGCAAGGCTATTTATGGCCAACCTTAGAACAAGATGCCAAAGAATATGTAAAAAAGTACGACACCTGCCAGAGGTTCGCCAACGTGCAACAGAAGCCTGTTGTGGATCTCACAGTGATGGCAAGCCCTTGGCCATTCTATCAATGGGGTCTAGACATCATCGGCCCCTTGCCGACTAGTGTCGGCCAAAAGAAGTACGCCTTCGTGGCCGTAGACTACTTCACTAAATGGCCCGAGGCTGAAGGTGTTGCTAGAATAATAGAAAAGGCAGCTTGGGATTTCGTATGAAAAAACATCATTTGCCGATTTGGGGTGCCAAAGGTCATCGTCACTGACCACGGCAAACAATTCGACAGTGCGTACTTTCGAGGCAAATGTGCTAAGATTGGGATCGACCTCAGATTCTCATCCATTGCTCACCCTCAAAGTAATGGCCAAGTTGAAAGGACTAACCAAATCATTTTGCAGGGCCTGAAAACCAAGCTGGAGGAAGCAATGGGCCAATGGGCATCAATTCTTCCCGAAGTGATGTGGGCTCAGCGGACCAACACCAGCTCGGCCACGGGAGAATCGCCCTTCGAACTGACCTTCGCCACTCAAGCGGTGCTACCAGTGGAGATCGGGTCTCCGACCAGTAGAACCCTCCACCATGATCCAGAAACAAACGGAGCACGAATCCGTGAAGAGCTCGACCTCGCTGAAGAGCTCCGAGCTAAAGCTCAAATCAGAATGTTGGCCAGCAAAGCTGCCATGAAAAGAGCCTTTGCTAAACAGGTCAAGCCTAAGCCTATTAAGGTTGGTGACCTCGTACTCAGGAAGGCCATCTTTTTGCCGCGCTCCGTAAACAAGCTCTCTCCGACCTGGGAGGGACCATATGAAGTCGTGAAAGAAGTCCGACCTGGGACCTTTTACCTTCGCGACAAGAACGGAAAGCTGTTGAAAAATGCATGGCATTCAGAACATCTGAAGCGGTATTTTGTCTAAAACAGCCCCGAGCCGAAATCTTTTGTAACCGGCCCCGAGCCGAAACATTTTGTAAAAGGCCCCAAGCCAAAGTATTTTGTAAAAGGCTCCGGGCCAAGACATTACTTGTACGAATTCAATACAATGCACTTTTGTAAGTTAGAGTGAACGCTCGACCTGGGGATAGACTCTAGTGCAATGCCCAACCCGGGCGCAAATGCTACGACTACAAAATTACTCGAACTCGGATTAACGCGGTGGCCACGCTTAATCGCGAGCAAACGATAAAGTAAACCAGCTCGGATTAAGTTCCAGCTCGGGCATAATCGATAACAATTTGATTAGTTTTGCCAGTTCGGATTATGTTCCAACTCGGTACATTCCGGCCTCAGGTCGGTATATTAGCTTGGGTCTAAACTCGAGCTCAATACTTGTCAACATTAGTTTGACCAATTTTATAACGGACTGACGAGTTCGATTTGGTAACGATTATAAAGTTGCCCCGATTATTCCGGCTCGGATTAAGATGGTAGAACGTTTAACCACTTCTAGCTCGGTTCATTAAAACTTAAGTATGAATGGTCCATTAAGATTGGTCCGACCCCACTTGAGTAAAAATTTGCGACAATAAACATACGTGTACGAACTCAATTTAAACGCAAATAAAGCCAAAACAAGTATTTCATTAAAACTGAAAGAAAGTTACAAGAGCCCAGCTCGGGCAAAATTACAACAACCCTACTCGGGAGACTGCCAAAATATATTTTTGCGCGGCGGCGGAGGTGGTGGCCTCAGCTTCATCCCCAACCTGGTCCAGGCCTTTCTGGACGAACTCAGTGACCTCCTTGGCCTCGGATATCAGGTCGGACGGAAGCTCGGGGATCTCCCAGAATTCTAGCGGCGGAACCTCCAAGATCTCGATGTAGTCGTTCTTGGAAGCTGGGAAGAAAGTCTTTGCTCTCTCCCGGGCCGCAACTTGACCTCGGAAGTAGAACTCCATCTCCGCGTACTTCGCCATGGCCCCGCCTTCCGTGGCCAACCAATCCACCGCCGCGTCGCTGGACTTGAAGGCCTCCATTGCCTTCTCCCCCTGAACGCCGACCCGCTCCACCAGGTCCTTGAGTTTACCCTCTGCCTCCCGTTTCTCTCGCTTGTAGCGGTCGACGTCCTTTGCCGCGGCTTCGCGTCGGTCCTTCTCCAGTTCCAGCTCCTTCTTCAGGCGGTCGACCTCCACCGAATCAGCTCTCTGCCTCTGAGCGGCCTCCTCCCTCTCGGTTTCAAGCTCGGCTCGGGCATCAACACATCGCTGCTCGAGCTCGACGCAGTGAGTCTGGGCCTTGATAAGGAAGCCTGGGACAGAGAGGATGTGGGACTCGGCCTGTTCAGCAGAAAATAAAACAATTAGCCGAGCTAAAAATACAACCTTAACAGAAAATGGTTAGTGACTTACAGTAACAATGGCCGTCCTCAAGTCGAGCGAAAGTTGCTCCGCGGGGACCGTCGCCAGCTGGGGGTCGCGATCCACCTTGGACGCCTCAATGAAGTTTTTGTCGGGAGGGCTCACCTCCGTGGCCTTGCCCTTCCCAGAGTGTTCGGGCTGAGGCCGCTTTCTGCTCTCGGGTCGGGAGGAAGAGCGCTCCGGGATCGCTAGGCCCGATCCTGATTTCTTCGGCAAAGGGGACCCCGAAGCCTCTTTTGAAGAGACCTCGGGACCGACCTCTCGTTCTTGGCCGCTGGGGCGCTGCCTTTGACCTTGGCCAGTGCCGCCCAGTCCTGACCGAGCTGATGCATCGCCACTGACCTCACTCTTCCTCCGCACCTGGGCGTATGCAAGCTTCCTCATGTCCGCCATGTCTGCGAAAGCAGAACAAAGGAGTTAAAAATGAGTCGAAGACCCAACTAAAAAAGCCGAGCTAATAAACGGGACGGGAGGTCGGACACCAATTCTGCAAACTGACCCTCTTCCGAGCTAGACCCGTCATCTCCTTCCGGATCAGGAATCAGGTGGGGATGATCCCTCGAGAGGTCGGGCTCCCGACCAAACAACTTGGAATTCCAGATTCGCTCCCATTTTAGCA
Source organism: Ehretia macrophylla (assembly GCA_037974665.1). Lineage (NCBI taxonomy): Eukaryota > Viridiplantae > Streptophyta > Magnoliopsida > Boraginales > Ehretiaceae > Ehretia > Ehretia macrophylla. Next base: position 26,601,428 of record CM075772.1, read on the forward strand.
CGCTGTCAATGTCTATCAGCATCCCGGGCGCGGGCTTGAGCACTGCAACTTCTCTAAGCTCCTCCTTCGAGAGTTTAGGGTTATCGTTGGCGGTTTTCCTCAAGCTCGGGAGCCATTCCAGCCTACATCCAGGATTCACAGACGGCTCCACCCAATAATAGTCATTATGCCAACCCTTGTTAGAGGAGTGCCACTTGGTGAATATGGAGTGGCCGACCCGAGCTGCGAAGTGGAACCACCCTGGCTGCTTCGGGTTGGGTTTGCACACAAAGAAATGCCTGAATCGGCGCAAAGTTGGCTCCACTCCCTTCTCCAAGCAGAACACGTAGAAGGCCACCATTATGGCCCAACCATTCGGTGACATCTGACCCGGGCTGAGCTCGAAATAGTTCAGAATTCCAGTGACGAAGCCGGGGAGGGGGAATTGGATGACGTCGAAGGCCAGATCGTATATGGTGTAGTGGTTGGCTGGGGGGTAACACGCCGATTCTTGCCGACTTAGAACCTTCAACTTATGATGCCGGTCAACTGACCAGTTCCTCAACCTTGCGTTCGCCATCTGCACCGTAGAATGGCACTCGCGCTTGCAGCAGGCAAACAGCTGCTCGATCCTCTTCCCTCGAATTGAAGAAGCGCTGGCTGAAGCCGAGCTCCGAGGTCAAACAACACTGACTGGGACAGCCTCGATCGGCTCGGTGGCAGAAACCCCAGCTAAGAACTCTTGTGGTATCTCAATGCCCTCCAGTCGATTCAGCGGCTCCTCATCCTCCCCGTCATCGAATTCTCCCAGGTAGGCCAGAGGATCCTCCTCAGCTTCCTCTCGCACCAATCTGACCCCAATAACTTGGCAGTCGTCGTCGCTCCCCTCGTGATTTGGTTTTCGAGTCGGCCCTGAGGCCGAGCTGGTGCTTTCTCCGCCACGGTTCCTATTCGAGGTAGATGCCGAGCTCGGCAGACTTTCATCTCCACCATAAGACCTTACTTCCATGGCCTGAGAATCTTCTGATTCCGACCTCCCCATCCTGTCTACAGCAAATACAAATGTACAGGAATGACTAAAGGGAGTCGGGACGTACCTAATGCTCAACTGCGGAGTATGCCGGGTCCGAGCTGAATTATCCCGAGATGATCCTTGCCGAGCTAGTTGTGTCCGATCACTCTAGTGTCCGACCTAAATTCCTTGGGAAATTGAAAGCGAAATATAGAGCGAATCCCGGAGAATATGGCCCTATTTATAGGCATTACTGAAAGTCGCCTCGGGAAGCTCAAAAGTCGCGTCTCGCCAGAACCGCCAGGTGACGTGGCAGCCATCCATTGGGCATGCACCGCTGACGTGGCCATCCCTACTCTATCGGGGTCGGGCACCCACAGCTCGGGATTAACTCCTGTCTAGATCTCACCCTCCCGATCTCGACTTGGGGGGGGGGGGGAATTGACGAGGAGTTCCCGAGCTGATCCAAGTGAGCCGACCATTCCGAGCTGAGACGGGCTAATCCGCGCTTCGTTGACAGCGTGTTCAGCTCAATGTCCAACATAGATGACTGACCCGACCCCATTAACCCCGACCTCAGTTCCAGCTATTCCGATGGGACATAAAGCACTGATGGGACATAAAGCTGCATCGCATTAAATGCTGTCAGACCCGAACTTAGTATAAATAGGGCTCCACCCTCTTCATTTAGGGGAATCTCGCTATTAAATACTCTCAGCTACTTTACCAGCTCGGGCATACTAATCATTCGCACGCTTGAGGGGAAAATCCGGGTCGTCACCCCGCATTTTCCTTACTTTCCTTGTGCAGGACCGATAGCCGACCAAGAAAGTACAGCTCGGAGGCGGACCTGAGACGTCCAGCTCGGCTAAAGCAGCTCCCAAATTCAACTGTGAGATTTTCAACCTCGACAACACTAATTTTTTGAATTTCATTCCTATTGTTAAAAAGTAATGCGTTGATACACTAAAGAAGTTTGGCCCAACCCAGTCCACTTGTACTAGGGTTGGTACATTGCAGTTCTCACTTTAACACCAACCAATCGGTTGGTCAAATGCATTGAGATTGGCCCATTAATGAATCAAACCAAATGATTGTTCTAGAATAGTTATTCCTTACAATTGCTCCTCCTTTTCCACTAAATAGCATAAAGTAAGGAAGTGACATCCTTTTTCATATTGAGTTGCTTCTCCGGGGGTTTAAGAGTTTTTGAATTCAAGAGTTTTTGAACATGCTTATTAATTCCAAAGTTTGTAATTTTTTTTAATTTAGTCTGCAATATATCCGCTATTTTTTTAATTTAGTCCTTAGAGTTTCATGTGCAGGTTATAAATTGAAATTCTAACCAGGGGCTAAACTAAAACATTTTACAAAAGTTGGAGACTAAGCACGCCATTTTTAAAACATTAGAGACAAAATAAAAAAAAATGTATAAATATTACGTATTAAATTAAAACTTTTTACAAGTTTCAGGGATTAAACACGTCACTTTTAAAATAATAAAGACGAAACTGAAAAAAGTATAAACATTGAAAACCATTTGTAAAATTTACCTCAAAAAAAAAAAAAAAAACCTTAGTTTCTTACTTTACCTTTTCTAAAGTGAAGAAATACTCGTGAACAGATTGGATAATTTCAATTTGCTTTAGCTTTTTTTTTTTTTTTTTTTTCCCTGTCGGGTCACGTAGTTTCTTTGTTTCACTCAGTCATGCATACATACATACATACATTATTGCATGCGTATACGAATAGGTTACAAACCTTTATCTAAATTATGTGAGTAATTAGATTGATTAAAATTGAAATAGAACTCATATTTCATTTCTATTAGCTTTTGGATGGGAAACATTAAATTTGAAACTTTTTTATTTGTTTAGTCTGATAATGAAATTTTAGTATTATAATCGCATTGTACATACATATGAAATATATAAATATTTTAGGTGGTTGCGTGAAAGGAGCTATGGCAATTCTTGAGACAATTTTCTGCAAGATTATTGGGGTAATGAGCACCTTTTTGGAGAAAGTTGGAGGCGAAAAATTCACCAATTGCATAGACTTCAACGACAATATGCACACCCTCGAGGAAAATTTGCAGGTATTGACAAGTAAAGCGTCAGACATAGAGACAAAAGTGAAGAACGTGGAGGTATTAGGTAAGCAGAAGAGGACAACGGAAGTTGGAAACTGGTTGGAGAAGGTAGCAAAGTTCAAGAAAGACTTTGATGAAATGCAAGAAACTGGATTTTGCAAACCTCTGTTGCATGGTAGTCATGTGAAAAAATTGATTGAAGGTGTTGGAGAACTTACAAAGCAATGTCAAACTTTTCATGAGCTCGTAATTGATGGTAGTGAGACAAGGGGGTTTAGATTGTTCAGAACAAGATTACATGGTAAGACATTGAAGGAAGAATTGGATAAGATGTTAGCATGGTTAGAGGCAAAGTCTGACCAAGTCTCGTGTATTGGTATTTACGGGATGGGAGGTGTTGGAAAGACGACTTTGGCGGAGTATATTTGCATGTATCTTCAAGATAATTCTGGTGACGTTCATGTTTTTATCGCCTCGCTGTCTCCCAGGATGTTGATATTAACAAATTGCAGGACTTAGCCAAACAACTGAATTTAGATCTTCCAATAGATGATGATGTAGAGGAAAGGGCACTCATTCTTAATCGAAAACTGATAGAAAAGAAGAATGTTGTACTCTTATTCGATGATATATGGAAGTATTTTGATTTAAGCACAAGATCGGAATTCCGCTTGGAATGGATGGATGCAAGGTGATCATTAGCAGTCGGTTACTACCTGTGTGTAATCAGATGGGCTGCAATAAGTACATTGTAAAAGTACAACCTCGCCTGGAAGCTATTTTCAGAGAAACTTAATTGTGCATGTCAGCTTTGCCCAGAAGTAGAAGAGGTGGCCAAGATAATGGCAAAGAAGTGTGATGGGTTGCCACTTGCAATTATCACTTTGGCTACAAGCGTGAGTGGGGTGAATGACATTCATGAATGGAAGGATGTGTTAGAAGAACTACAATGATCGCAATATCCGATCAGAGAAATGTGGCTTTAAAACAAATGGATATGTGCCTTTGGTGCCACGAAACATTCAGCACCTAGAGATTAGTACATGTAAGGGCCTCAGCGATTGCTTATTGGATTTTATCCCATCAATGTTCAACTATAATGACCTTAAAGAATGCAGAATTGAAGAGTGTGACACTTATGAGGATCTCCACTAGTTCCAACAATGAGGGTGCGGTAGAGAATCTCGAAAATTTGTATCTAAATCACTTACAAAATTTTATTGGCTGGTTCAAATGGGAAAAAATAGCTCATGCAGTTTCTCCACGTGGCACCTTTTCCTCCCTTAAAGTATGGAATATTTCTGGATGTAACAAGATTAAGAAGTTGTTCCCACACAAGTTAATGGTAGAGAACCTTCGAAACCTTGAGGAGATTGATGTATCTAATTGTGATCAAATGGAGGAGATAATAGCAGGCGATGAAGAAGAAGATGAGGGTGTGTGTTCAACTTCAAGCAGCAGCAGCAACAACAACAACAAATACACAAATGTTATCTCCTTCCCAACGTTGGCACATATAACATTGTTTAAGTTGCCAGAATTGGAGAGCATCTATAAGGGGGCAATTAACTGTTGTGATTCCATTAAGTGGATCAGTATATTTCATTGCCCGAAGTTAAAAAGACTGTCTTTCTTTCATCACGCTGCAGATGAAAAACCAACTATAGCCTCAGTATCTTCTCTTTCGTCGTCTTCTAGTTATAACAATTCTTCTGCCACCTCCGCCTTCCCACTGTTAGAAAATTTGTACCTACATAATCTGCCAGAAGTGAAGAGCGTCTGCAATGGAATCATGATTTGTGATTCCATCAGGGATATCCGTATCACAGGGTGTAGACAAGTGAGTCGGTTGCCTCTTTTTCTTCCCCTCATTGATGGACAACCATCTCCTTCTCTATCTCTTAAAGCGATCAAGGCAGAAAAAGAATGGTGGGAATCGTTGGCGTGGGACCATCCTAACTCCAACAATGTCCTTCAGCCCTTCCTCGAATACTATTCTGAGAGCGAAGATGATGAGCTGGCGTCAGATGATGAAGAATGACTAACTGGCCTCAGACAGTGAAGATGATGAGCTGACCTCAGGCGATGAACACTGGCGCTCCTGTCCAGAGCGAAGAGAAGGCGAAAAAGCAATGAAGACAGTGACGATTATTCTGAGCTCCGATAATAGAAAGAGGCTGCAGCTAACGATAAGAAACAACAAAGATGATGATGCTTTTTTTCAACACTTAGGTAACCTTTCTGCAGCCTTTTCTCTAGCTTTTGATTAACACGCTACTAATATCTTTAGACTAATTAAGAAATCAGTATTTGATGGATTATACGCACATGTTTTCATGAATATGCTGCAATTGTGTTTCCTTAGGTTAAATTGTTGGACTAACTTTCAAGATTTTGTTTTCAACTATAATTAGAGGTAAGTTAGGCGTATATCTACTATATATTATCTCACTTTGACATAGTTTCCTTAGTTTCATTCTTGCTGTAAATTCGTTTCGTTTCGTTATTTCTTTCCAATTTTCTACTAATTCGTGGAAATCGCAAATTTGATATAAATTCTGGATTATCTTGCATTCACTTGCTTTATTGTTGATGATCCTTGATAAAGCATGTTTACAATGTTGCTAAATATAAGCATCATTGCCGCTTACATTTGAAATTGCAACCCGTTGCGAATTAGATTATTCTTGAAAAATAATTACATACTTTGTCATTGTAAAATTTTCATATATTTCTTAAAATTCTGTTAAATTTTCATTAAATTTATCTGTTTTAAGAACGATTTCGAAATGCAATTTTTACTAAAAATTTATCTATAAAGCAAACATTTATAAGTTTAGAAAGCCTTATTTATGTTTATGAAATTAATCTATATATTTTGAAGTTTTCTTAAGTTTCTTTTGCATAACTTGACTTTTATGTAAGTTTTATTATATAAATGGAATTCTTAATTTATAAATAAACACTTTGAGTTGTGTCTTGCTAGTATTGATTTGATAAGCTCTAGATTTCGATCATAGTCGATAGTTTGCATTTGTCTTCATCGAGGTACACCATCGGTTATGGATATTTTATTGCTTAGTCATAGCTCACATCCAAACAAAACTATATGTTACTAATTAACTTTATATATGTTTATCTGTGGAAAGTGACGGAGTAGAAATACCTTTCACTATCGAATGACTTCTTCTATATAAGAATATATATATATATATATATATAAAGTAATCTGAGTGTTATTTGAAATGTTTACAGTGGCATTTGAGATTTGATGTATTGGATTTTTCATTCATTTGACTGTTGATATTGTAATGTAGGTTAATATATGTCGAAATGTTATGTTGAAAGCACAGTACTTTGGTGTCTAATTTAACCTCATGGGCTATTCAAGTTAAGTTTTTAGTTAGCGCATCTACAGGGGAGTCGAAATGCAAAGAGTCTTGAGAATTTTACAGGTAGATCTAATTTTTTTCCCCAACTCTACCTCAGTTTGGAATGGATCTACTTATAACTTTATACCATCATGAGCGCAATCTAATAATTGTTATTGTTGATATAATTATAATAAAATAATATAAATAGCTGCCACTTCTCAAATTGCAAGTGAAGAAATTAGAAAAAACAGAGAGATAATATACTTGAGATATGTTCAAAAGAAAGTTTGTACAGCGTTTGAGTCTTCATTAAGTAATTTAAACATGGTAAAAGAAGGGCCCAACCAATATTATTAAGAATGAAATTCATTATTTTTTACCTAATCTTGCATATATTAGAAAGAAATTTATCAATTATGATCTTCTACACCCAACCTTAATTGTAAATAATATAAATTCATGTTTTTACACTCAACCTTTACATGAAAACGAGGTCACACAATCACTTGCCGAGTCTCCTTTTCAACTCTAGTTAAGAGTATAGTTAAGATGAGCTAGATCTAGTCTTTTAAATACGCGGAATATTAAATTTGTATTTCTCGAGAAAAAATTGTGTAGTTAAGCTTCTCTGATTTTTCCCAGACGAGTTGAGAAGAGCAACCCTGATGAGCACACTCATTAAAGAAGATTAGTTTTTTCTAATAAGCCTGATCGACATATTAAATCACTTAAAATTAATGGTCTTACTTTATGCTACTCGTGAGGTGCTTCACTCTTTTCTATAGTAAGTATTTTTATATTAAATAATGTTTGAGGGAGCTATAAGCCCAGTGATAAATTATTGTGAGGGGTGTTAACTAAACAAATATACCAGTAGAAGAAAAGTACTATTATATATCATTACGGATAAGGGATGATAAACCTCATAAGGGTAAAACAGACATTTGGTGCGACAAAGAGGTAATATTCTATTACCTGACAACAATGAATGCACGACCTCTAGGGCGTCCCAACTTCTAGGGTGCCCCGACACAGAAGAACACGTGTCCAAATCTTATAATGCCGCATGTTAGGATAAAAGGGAAGATACATTTTTTTCAAAAAAAGTAATCGACATCTGACTGATTCAATTATTTTACACTTATAGTTATTATTCGAAATTTTTTTGTTAACTTAAATATAGAGTAAAGAATTCAAATCTGTAGACCTTTTTGTAGGTACTTTGAAACACAAATTATTGACGGAGAATTTAATGAATTTGTACCTTATCAATTACTATTTAGCTTGAATGAGTTTACTTTAATTTGTATGTAAAAATTCGACACTGATGAAATATTTGGAAATCATGACCTAATCTCTATTTGTTGGAATTTCATACACAAAATATGTTAATCAAAACATAGAAATAACTTATTACTTTTGACATAAACATTTAAACTTTTTTTGACTAGCTTTAGCCAGGACCTTACAAAGATATGCTCCAAATGGCTTGCCACAATGATGGTGTCAAGCATAATTTCTCAGATGCTATTATTAAAAAATTTAGATATATTTTCCAGAAGAGATCTAGAACTCCATCATAGCCACCATGCCTCCTTGCTCCTTGCAAGTTGCGAGACTTGGGTCGACTAGGATGGCTTGTGAAGCCCTTTACTATGAAATAACTGAGGATACACCCAAGAGTTGGGTGGCAATTAGGTAATAACCAATTATCTTCAAAGATTTTGTGTTCTAGGCTCCGTTTGTTTGCCGTAAAATATTTTTCCGGAAAATATTTTTCTACTTTTACGCTGTTTGGTAACACCGGAAAATTGGTCAACCAAAAAACATTTTCCAGTCAAAAATGGTGGACTACTTTTTGAAGATTTTCCGGTGTTTGGTAACACCGGAAAATTGGTCAACCGGAAAACATTTTCCGGTCAAAAATTGTAGGCTACTTTTTGGAGATTTTCCGCTGTTTGGTAACACCGGAAAATTGGTCAACTGGAAAATGCTTTCCGGTCAAAAATGACGGCTAATTCAAAATTTGGGAAAATGTTTTCATTTCTTTGGGAGATGAAAACATTTTCCGGAACTTAACCACTCCTATTTTATGTGTATAATTTTTTTTTATATAAATCTCATGTCAAAAAATATTTTTTATTGTACATCCAAACACCGGAAAATATTTTACAGTATTCTATTTTCCAGGAAAATATTTTCCTTTAACAAGTTATTTTACGGCAAACAAACGGAGCTCGGAAAACATTTTTCACTGAAAACATTTTCCAAGAAAACATTTTCCACTGAAAACATTTTCCACAAACAAGTTATTTTACGGTAAACAAACGGAGAAAAATATTTTATTTTCCAAGAAAATATTTTCCACTGAAAATATTTTCCACAAGTAAGTTATTTTACGGCAAACAAACGGAGCCTTAATCACGACTGCAGACTCGCTCCATTGTAAAAAAGAAAAGAAGAGGGTTGAGTAATGGGTTTTCCATTTTCGCTGTGGAATTAATTCTGCTACTCGTGGCATCTGCAGTTAAGCTTTGGGCATGGCTGCCTCTTCTGGGAACGATGATTAAGATATTTATTTATTTGCTAGACGCCATTATAGGGGATCGAGTGGCTACAACTGTTACAATCCAGCAGGTGGAAAGTCAGCTTCGTACTGCTGTCATGCACGATGTTCTTGATCCTTCGCCACAAATCTTCGGCAACGTCACTAGAACAAAATTAAACATATCTATTATATTTTAATCCTAATCTTCATTAGAAGAAATTCAATGATTATCTTCTACACCTAATCTTCATTATAAATAAATCAAAATGCTTATATTTTACATCTAACTTTCGCTTAAAACAAAATGTAACACACTTAAGAGTTAGGTATAATTGTCAACTACTAATTCATTACAAATAAATATTATAGAATTAAATTATAGTTTCGATCTCTATAATACCAAAAAAAAAAAAACACAAGGCCGAATAATCAATTTATGCCTCTTCTTTTCAACCCTAGTTAATAGTTAAGACCAGGTAACTCCTAATCTATTAAAATGACCTCTTCAACACTGCTCTAGTATAAGCCGATCCATATATTATGAGGATTAATATAATTCTATTAATCGGGTTAAACCTATGGTTAAAGGTAGGAGGGAAGCCATCTATGTTCTCATCAACCATGTTAAAAGATACGATTATAAATCATGAGTTTCAAAATCACTATATAAAATCGTTAGCTATTCTAAATCCGACTGAATTTAGGATGATAAATTATGGTTGGCAATTACTCATATGATATGTTTAAATTTTTAGATTTATATTGTTCGCGACTTATTTTTTCCCAGAAAAGGGAACCCCATCACTGCCACTGTCACTGCCACCGTGCCTTCCCTGCCCCTCGCAAAATGTTATTTATGTACTGATCTTTACAGAAACATGTAATGTTACAAGTAGTGACTTACACTACTAAAACGTTACATATTTCGAGAATCGATTTTGAAACCTCTCGCACTTAAAGTGAGAATTACATACTCTACTACTTTCTTCATCGCGTATTGTCTCTTTTAGAACGGTCTGGGACACCTCCTAAGGAAGTTGTCTGTTACGAAAACAACTTGTGAAAGGTCTGTTTCAGATGGTTCTTGATTATATGGCAGAGGTAATTAGATTAAAATAGAGCAAACTTTAAAATTGAGCAAGAACGACTTGGGATTAAATTATGCCCAACAAGATCATCTAGATCTGTTCCATTAAATAAATAAATTTTCCATAAATCTGTCACACTGCAACTGGCCCATTAAGTCAAAAACAGAGAGATAATATACTTGATATGAACCTTGGAAGAAAGTGACAACACCTTCCATAAGAAGACCTCCTTAACAACATTGCTTCAATACAGGCAGTTTCATCTGAGGAATCATATAATTCTTGCGAAGTGCATTCAATTAGTCTTCCAGCAAAACCACAGAAGGAATTAATCCTAATTGTGTTTGACTTTCAGCTTGATCATCACTTACGGGTACGTAATCGCACTTTCTTTTACATTACATTAATTATTGTAGAGATGATTTTGCAATCTCTGGTTTATCATATCAAACGCCTTGGATTTTAGTTTTAGAATGTGATGAGAGTTCTCTCAAATAACAGTAACATAAAGGTTAATATACTACATTTTTCACGTTCAAGATATAGGATCAAAGTCTCACAACCCTAAAAAATAAGGGACCATTGATGGTATTTATCCTTAATATATTATATCCTAGATAATAGGTATTATATTCGCTTCATTTTGAATAAATCTCCCTATTTTCTCAAAATTCATGAGAAACATCAAAATTTACTGACATTTTCCTAAATTCCTTCAAGTAATTCGTAGTAAAAAATTTTAAACCTTGTAAAATTCTTAATTTTTTACTATGATTACCAGTAGTGATCAGATGTATAGTTATTCAATTGCTGCATACTTTCATGAAATTTCTTTTTACTATACTTTTATTATAAGATTTTTACACATCGTGGTGATCATCTGGTTAACACAGACAAACTTATTTACTCTTTTGTGACGCAATCTAATATAACTAGAAATCCATGCCTAGAGTGAAATTGTACCTAGGCCTTGGTCTCAAAGTTTTTAGTAATTCTGATAATGCCCTCTAAGTTCAACCAATTATGATCATGCCACTTCCCCTAACAAAATCGTGAAACTTCTGCCACTACGCATGTGCTCAAGTGGTATGGTTCTCCCTTAGTGTGCGAGAGGTCCCAAGATCGATTATAATAGGTGTGACATCATTTGTATGTGATATAATATTAGTTTAACCATCCCTTTAAATAATTTTTTTTAAAAAAAAAACTTAACCTTGCCCATACAGTATAACCCCTTTAAATTAATAACATTGGAACTACTAAATTCTACTAATTTAGCGATATATCAATTTATCGATAAATTAATAAATTGATAAATATTAATTTATAGAGATATTTTTAGTATTTTTAAGCCAATTTAATAAGGCAAGTAGAAAAGTCTAATGAGAATAAAAAATAAGAATCTAATTTAGTAGGATTAGAACAAGTACAGTGGTTTTGAGGGTAGATAAAATTATTTACAATATAATAGGGCGTTCTCAAGATGAATTTGATATTGAAGTTGATGATGATAGACAACCTTTGGAACCAATGTCACTCAAGAAAGCACTTAGAGCATCAAAGACACTCTAAAATTTATCGTTGCAATACGAGAAAACAACTCTAGAACTTTTAGATGAATTGCGCACAATTAAAGATGAGATTCAACTAAATTTGAAGTTCGACAAAAGACAAGTTACTCTTAATTCATATTTTGATAAAACTTCATATTCAATTTATTTTGTCTTTTAACTAATTATTAATTTATTGGGTCGATAAAATACAAAAAAATATTCTAAATGTATTATCTTATAATATTATTAAAATTATTAATTTTTATATTGATTCTAAGTCGGGATCAGATAATTTTATTCTTTAAAAAAAATTATTAATTTATCGAATATTAACTTAAAGATATTCTACTATACTTCTACAACCACTTTCCCCCCATCATCACCACCATTTTTGTCAACAAACTCATTTGTGTTCCCAACAATACCTTTCCTCAAGTGCCCCCACATACAACCACTTTCCCCCCATCATCACCACTATTTTCGTCAACAAACTCATTTGTGCTCCCAACAATACCTTTCCTCAAGTGCCCCCACATACATCTCAAGCCTCTTACCTACCACTATCGCAACTACCTAGTTACCATCAATATTTACTACCATAACTCAAAATTCATTACCATTCACTGCGAGTAAATCCTTTTTTTTCTTAAAATGGAGGCACATCCAACTATCGAGGAATAATTCTGAGAATAATCTTCCCCTCTTTGTCTCTAATGATGAAACTGATGAGGTCCTTTGGACACACTGTCACCTAAACACATATATATAATATGAAACATGTAAGGACCAAAATTAGGCTCAGACCCATAGCCTACCGTGACGGATCACATACTTAATCCCATTCAACACATAATAGTAGGGCTAGGCTCATGTGTGGCCCAGTAGCTCACGGGCTACCCCTATGATAGACTCATTCCAATCCTAAGATCTATGGTAAACCCGGATTGCAACACCACCACATGTGGTAAACAACAATGAATTTGAAAGGACTTCTACCGGATCGTTAGGACAGCTCAGTTACCTGATGTACCATGAGAATAAATTATTGACTTGAGCGTTGGAGTGTCTTTGATGGACACTATACGGATGTGAATTTACATCGTTCACTTGCTTTCTAACTTTATAGGTTTTTGGTATCCAATCAATTAGTAATTATAAATTTTGACGTCTACAAAACACCTCTAAACTTCCTTAGAAATCATCACCAACAAAGCTTTCCGTATCACTGTATACACAAATAACACAACTCACATACATAGATTTGAATTTGGCCTCGGCGCAAATCTAGTTATTTACCATATTACCAATTTGATCGAAGTGCGGGTGTACTACAAGTCGAACGAACAAGAGATGGTCGAATCTGGGTAGACTTACTCAGCAACCACCACGATTCGCATCCTCACGACTCTAGTAGTATCCATGACATTTAAGCCAATTGGACTGAGCTTTAGTCAATACGACTCAACTTTCCTATTTGTATAGACTAGGGGCTAGACTAACTCGTCCAAGCCTAATTATCTACGTTATAGGGCAGTTGGTACTTGCTAATAATCACCGTACCCATAGGATATGAGAAACGTAAATCTGGTAATATTTTTGTAATATCTATTGATATAAGAATTCTAGACTTGATATTGATTCTAATTTTGCATGATCCAATGTCACTACGTACAAAAGACGACTCCCTAATCCTAGAAAAGTGCATTTTACACAAATCATACTAGACATCTATCAAGTTCTTTATCAACCATCTATGGTTATCCTTTACGGTATTTCAATCATCCACTCTTTCAACAATATCTTTTTTTTTGGGCTAATTTAGGAAAACATCTCTACTCAACCAACCTACGAAACATAAACTGGATTAACTACCACCCACTGACATTGGATGGGATACGTCGGCGTTCTTTTGTTAGCCTAACGACTAAATGTGAACTAAAATCCAAAAATTTAATTTTCAAGATAAAAAAAAGGAGTGGGTGAACTTTCATCCATATCTTTATTTTGCCTTATCTTATACATTTTTTTTAAAAATATTTTGCATCATTGACTTGAGCATAAGAGTTTCTTTTATTTCTGAAACCACTAGTGTCCAAAGTTCACTTCACCCTCTATGAATTCTAATTTGCATATTGCAATGCATACCTTATTTGAATCAAGGATTCTAGTGTTCAAGAAATTATGAATTTTATATTCTTAATGTCCAACATCAAACTCACTCTTCTCTGCCTTTCTTGCCTTTTCTTTGTCATTGTTTGGTCCCAACAAGTACAAGAGATTCATTGTTGGCTTCTTGCTTATTGGTTTATGACTACGCCCTTAGGGAGTGGAGTACAATGGTAGAATTGCCGCAAGTGATACCATACACTAAGTGGTTTGATTACTTTTCAAATCTTGAATTTTGGAGGTTAGATTGGTATTTAGAAAAAATCAATAATTAATGTCAAAAAATGGAGTTTTAAAACTTATAGAAAAATTATAATGACTCATGTCAATTACTAACCTGTCCAAATACTGACTTGCAAATATATTGAACCTAATCAATTAACCTAAAATGTTTAAACTCATATGAGTAATACTAGTAAATCCAAGTTATCATAAATTGAATATAAATCTCATACATAACCAATATAAAACGTGATGTCACAAAAATATTTACAATCGAACTCCACCACAATTAAAATTTTAAGGGATGAGGGACATTTTATGATTCTTAAACTTGGATCATGGTCCCATTCTCGTATTACTTTTAGCTTTCTTTAACATGTAAAGAGGCTAGATAGTATTTATTTACTTAATTTTTGGGTCCATGGAGACTCAATCTAGGCAATAATTTGTTAAGCATAACTATGTTCTTTCTTTGAAAGATATGAAAGAAGTGTTGTAAAAGTATGAATATTTATTGGCAATGTTTTGTCAAAAGTAATAAGTTGTATGATTGCTGGCACCCGAGGAAAGGCCTCAAAACGATGTTGAGTTTGAGAAGCTGCGCGAACGTTTGCAAGAAGAATTCAAATCCGATTTGTATTGCAAAAGCATTGCAATGAGTAAAGATATATAATAGTTTAATTAAAGGTGTCATTATGCTTTACTTTAGTGCATGTAATGATGGCTAGTTTGGCCTATAAATATGTGTGCATAATTGTTTCTTGCTGCAAGATATTGAAAGACCAGGAATCAAAGTAGAAGCAAGCAAATTTTAATCTTTGATATACGTACAATATTCTCTCAGTTACTTTATCTACGTTATTATAATATTTTACAACATGTTATCAGCACGAGCCTCTGCCATAATTAGTGAAGTGCATCAACATGTATAAATAATTTTCTTCTCATTTCAATTATATTTTAAGTTAAACTTTATATATTGAAATGAATTATATCACCAAAAGAGAGTTTACTATTCTTGACATCTCAGGAAAAAATTATATGTTTTGGGTATTTGATGTTGAAATGCATCTTGAAGAAAAAAATCTTGGGGATACTATCAAAGAAGAAAATATAGCATCCTCGTAGGATTGCGCTAAAACAATAATTTTTTTCCGCCATCATATCCATGAAGGATTAAAAACTGAATATCTGACAGTTAAAGATTCCCTTACATTACGAAAAAATTTGAAGGAGATGTATGATCACCAAAAATCTGTTAATCTCCCAAATGCTCGTTATGATTAGTTACACTTGAGATTGCAAGACTTCAAATCTGTTGATGAGTACAATTCCAAAATATATGAGATTACATCTCTAATGAAAGCATGTGGAGAAACTATCACTGACAATGATATGTTAGAGAAGACATTTTTTACGTTTCATGCCTCGAATATGCTCCTGCAGCAGCAATATTGAGAACATAAATTCATAAAATATAATGATTTGATATCATGTCTTCTTGTTGCTGAACAAAATAATGAGCTTTTGTTGAAAAATCATCAGTTACGTCCAACTGGCACGACACCATTTCCAAAAGCAAATAAAGTTGCATTCCCAGAAGTGAATGTAACATTTAACGATGAATATAGTAATCAACGTGGTCATGGACGTGGCCGTGGCCGTGGCCGTGGACGCAGACGTGGTCGTGGTCATTGGTATGGCCGAAGTAATACATGGGTCCGGGGAGATTCAAGTAATACAAAGGAAGACAAATCTCACCACCAGAAATGGAATAATGAGAAAAAATATGACAGAGAAAAGACCACTCAAAACAAATCATTCCATGACAATAAGATATGTTTTAGATGTGGTGGAACTAGTCATTGGTCACGTATTTGTCGTGAGCAAAAATATTTGGTTGAACTTTACAAAGCCTCGAAAGGAAAAGCCAAAGTAGCTGAAACAAACCATGTTAACAATGATGGACCAGAAATTACTACACATTTAGATGTTAGTGATTTTTTCGAAAATTCGGATGGAAATATAGAACATTTGATCAGAGATAAAAATGTCAAAACTAATTAAAAGTACTAGTAGCTATATTTTGAAGGTTAAGTCTTTAATTATGTTGTTGTTTTAAGTTTAAGTTGATTTCCTTTGTATTGTCGTTTATTTGTTTTTCCAGTTGATTTACTCCTTATGTAAACATATATATTATCTTTATCTATGTTTGTTTGAATAAATTTACAAGTTATTAAAGAAGTGATATTTTTATTATATCACTAGATTTCAAGATGAAGGGTGAAGATATATTTTTGGCAAATAGTGCAACAACACATACTATACTACGTGATAACACATATTTTGTTAATTTATTAGTTACCTCGGCTAATGTATTTACCATTTCTAGTTCTACTAGTCTAATCGAAGGCTCTAGAAGAGCCCATCTCATATTGCCTTGTGGTACAAAATTTGATATTATTAATGCACTGTATTCAAGCAAATCCAGAAGAAACTTGCTAAGTTTTAAAGATATTCACCGAAATAGATATCTTATTGAAACTATTAATTAAGGTGATAAAGAATATCTTTGTATTACTTCTTTCAATTCATACCAGAAGCATGTACTAGAAAAACTTCCGGCTCTTTCTTCCTAATTGTACCAACAACTATACGAGTAATTGAATCACATACAGTACAAAGACACATATATAATGATCCAAATATATTCATGCTTTGGCATGGTCGGCTTGGTCATCCAAGGGCGACAATGATGCGTCAAATAATTGATAACTCATTTGGTCATCCATTAAAGAACCAGATGATTCTTTTACCAAGTAATTACCCATGTGTTGCATGTTCTCAAGGTAAATTAATTTTGAAACCTTCTCCAACTAAAGTTGTTTTTGAAGCTCCATAATTTTTGGACCGAATTCAAGGAGATATTTGTGGACCTATTCATCCGTCATGTAGACCATTTTATTATTTCATGGTTTTAATAGGTGCATTGTCTAGATGGTCACATGTTTGTCTACTTTCTTCTAGAAATCATGCATTTGCTAGATTTCTCTTTGATAATCAGATTATGGGCACAATTTTTTGACTATCCCATTAAAACAATTCACCTTGATAATGCTGGTGAGTTTTCTTCTAAAGCATTTGATGATTATTGCATGTCTGTTGTGCATATACAAAATGGTTTAGTTGAATCATTCATTAAACGACTTCAATTAATTGCCAAACATTTACTTATGAAAATGAAACTCCCTACGTCAGCTTGGGGTCATGCTATTTTACATGCTGGTGCATTGATTCGTGTAAGACCAACAACTTATCATGAATACTCTCCATTGCAACTTGTACATGATTGTCCATCGAATATTTCTCATTTATGTGTTTTTGGATGTGCGGTACAAGTCCCTATTACACCAATACAACATAGTAAAATGGGTCCACAAAGACGACTTGAAATTTATGTTGGATTTGATTCTCCATCTATTATTCGATATGTTGAACCCCTAACGGGTGATCTTTTTAGAGCACGTTTTGCAGAATATTACAAATAATCTACCAAATGCATTTGTAGACACCAAGAATATTGTGAAATCACATATACCTGCTATTAATGTGCTGACACGAATTGATGTCCCAATAGGACATGTCTCAGTAGGACATATTGTTAATATAGCAACAAATGTATCCCAGGCACGCCAGAAGCGTGGTAGACCTGTCGGTGCAAAAAATCTTGTACCTCGAAAAAAGAAGTCACATGGGGAGGATACAAGAAGAATGACTTCAGAAGATTCTATACCATCAAGAAGCACGGCAAAAGTGGTAGAACCAACTGATGTTGGTGAATTCATAATTCCTGAAGAGATTAAAGACAAATTTGTTCTTGAAGAAACTAAGGTACCTAATAATGAAGAAATTTCTATAACTATGTTTCTACCAGGAAAATGTGGAATCGAAAAGAAACTATCATGAATGATAGTTTTGCTTTCACGGCAGCACTTGAAATAAGTGATGAAGATCCTGAACAACAAAATGTGGAAGAATGTCGACAAAGAAGTGATTGGCCAAAGTAGGAAGAAGCTATACGAGTAGAGCTAAGCTCGTTAGAAAAGCGCAAGGTATTCGGACTTGTAGTACTAACTCCTACTGATACAAAATATGTTGGGTACAAATGGGTATTTGTGCGCAAGCGAAATGCAATGAATGAAATTGTGAGATATAAAACCTGTCTTGTCGCTCAAAGCTTCTCACAAGGACATGACATTGATTATGAGGAAACATATTTGCCAGTAATGGACGCAATTACATTTCAATTTCTAATTAGCCTCGCTGATCAGACTAATTTAGAAATGTGATTAATGGATGTTGTTTCAACATATTTATATGGATCACTTGACAGTGATATATATATATGAAGATCCCTGAAGGATATCATTTTCCAGAAACAAATGCAGTGAAACCCCGTCATATGTTTTCACTTAAATTACAACGGTCTTTATATGGATTGAAACAATCTGGCCGTATGTCATACATTCATTTAAGTGATTACTTATCAAGATAAGGATATATCAACAATCCCATTTGTCCATGTATTTTTATTAAAAAATCAACAACTTGTTTTGCAATTGTTGCAGTATATGTCGATGATCTTAATCTTGTTGGTACTCCTGAAGAGCTCAACAAAACTGCTGAATACATGAAAGAAGAATTTGAAATGAAAGATTTAGGACAAATAAAATTCTGTCTTGGCCTTCAAATTGAGCATTTCCCAGAAGGAATTTTTCTCCATCAATCGGCTTATACAGAGAAAATTCTAAAGTGATTTTATATGCATAAAGCTTATACACAAACGACTCCGATTGTCGTTAGGTCACTTGATGTAAAAAAAGATCTTTATCGCCCTCAAGAAATTGAAGAAAAATTACTAGGTCCAGAAGTACCATATCTTAGTGCAATTGGTGCACTAATGTACCTTGCTAATAACACAAGGCCAGATATTGTTTTCTCTGTTAATTTATTAGTCAGGTATAGTGCAGCTCCAACTCAAAGGCACTGGAATGAAATTAAACACATATTTTGCTATTTGCGTGGAACATCAGATATGGGTTTATTATATTCAAGACCATCAAAATCTTCATTAATCGGTCATGCTGATACTGGTTATCTATCTGATCCTCATAAGGCAAGATCACAAACTAGATACGTCTTTCATTTTAGTAACACTGCTATATCATGGCGATCCATAAAACAAACAATGACTGCTACATCTTCAAACCATGCTGAGATTTTAGCAATTCATAAGACTAGCCGAGAATATGTTTGGTTGAGATCTGTCATTCAGCATATTCAAGAGTCATGTAGATTAACCTCCAAAAATGACGATCCAACCACACTATACGAAGATAACACAACATGTATCACACAACTCAAAGGTGGTTACATCAAAGGTGATAGAACGAAATATATATCACCAAAATTCTTCTACACACATGAACTACAAACAAACGAAATTGTTGATATTCAACAAGTACGTTCAAGTGAAAATCCAGCAGATTTGTTCATTAAAGCATTACTACCATCAATTTTTAAATCACATGTTCAAAGCTGTAGAATGCGTCGCTTGAAAGATTAATCATCATGACTCATGTCACCATGAGTGGGAGAAACTATTTCTACGTGCACTGTACTCTTTTTCCTTCACCAAGAGTTTTATCCCACTGGGTTTTTCTATGGTAAGGTTTGAACGATGCAAGCCAAATAAGAATAATGTACTTTTTTCCCTTCATCAAAGTTTTTATCCCATTGGATTTTCTTAACAAGATTTTTAATGAGGCATATTCTTAAGCTATAAATATCCAAAGGGGAGTGTTGTAAAAGTATGAATATTTATTGGCAACATTTTGTCAAAAGTAATATGTTGTATGATTGCTGGCACCCGAGGAAAGAACTCAAAACGATGTTGAGTTTGAGAAGCTGCGCGAACGTTTGTAAGAAGAATTCAAATCGTATTTGTATTGCAAAAAGCATTGCAATGAGTAAAGATATATAATAGTTTAATTAAAGGTGTCATGATTATGCTTTACTTTAGTGCATGTAATGATGGCTAGTTTGGCCTATAAATATGTTTGTATAATTGTTTCTTGCTGCAAGATATTGAAAGACCGGGAATCAAAGCAGAAACAAGTAGATTTTAATCTTTGATATACGTACAATATTCTCTCAGTTACTTTATCTACGTTATTGTAGACGTCAAAATCCACAATCACGAATTGCGGGCCACCAGCAACCTACAGAGACAGAAAGCAACTGAACGACGTGAGTCTTAGGACACCGGTGTGGTGCCGGCCGAAGACACTCCGACGCTCAAGTTAGTAGTCTATCGGAAAGAGAGATCTAATGAGGGTTGTAAGGTAGGATAATCGGAAACTACCGTAGTTGCGGCGTTGTTATAGGAAGAGTAAGTTGTGATTTCGTAAAGGGGGGAGGTAGTGTATTGCTGTATATGGCTAATACTCCCTCCCCTCTCCTTGTGTAGGCGTGGCCTACTTATAGGTGTGGGTCGACCAAGAGCCACGGACCGTTGGGACTTGTATTCCTAATAGACTATCTGATCATCATCGTGTAGGATAGAAGTAATTTTTAGCCCAAGTCCTTCAATGGTAGTCCCCTTCTCGTAGGCTGGGCGATTGTGATAGGTCGAGAGTCGCTTCACCTCCTGAGACTTGTACATCAAGTAGACTACTTCGAGAAAGTAACCACTTATCTCGCACGATAGGCCTCTATCCGAACTTGTCAATCATCATCTGCTACGGTAGGCTAGTCACTTAAGGTCTCTTTCTTGGTCACTTATCTGTTAGCACCCAACAAGGCCTCGGGTCGTGCCCGAGTACGTCGCCAGTCGCCTACATGAGATAATTCGATATTTGGGCCTAGAGTAGAGCTCGGGGCCTCCGAGTGGGCTTCTTCGGGAGTAGGCCGCGACTTATAGCATTGCATATGGGCCCTGGCCCAATAACCGAACGGATTGGGGCTATAAAACGCGTCGCGGTTGGACCATGGATCCAAGCCCAATTTTGGCGTTAACAGTTTGTCCCCCACTCCCTAAGTCGAAGAGTCTTCGAGTTAGGGAGTAATTGTTCGTAAAATAACTCCGATTCATATTCCTCGAGATGAGACGCCTGGGAACGCGCGGCTGTGAGTGGACCTCGAGCTGAAGCTGAAGAATCTTCGGACACAATTTCGCTCTAATCATAATCATCATTGTCGACTGCGAGAGGATTATGTGCATGAGGTGGAGGGGCTCACTTGGCCGAAACTCACTAAAAAATAACGTACATACTCAATGTGTAGTGGTGTAGTCCTCTTTCGGTTTGGGCATGACTTCGCAACTTATCGTGTGGTAAGTTCAGAACTTACCACTTGTTGGTGAGCAATTCCGCATCCTACCACTCTGTGTATTATGGTTACGCAGCCTATCATGTGCTATCACTCGCTCGCCAACTCACTGCTCACAAGTTGCCTCCACAATCCGCAGCCTACCGTTGCTTTTTGCAACGCGTCAGACTACCATTTCCTTTTGAAACTTCGCAGCCTACCATTACTTTGGGACAAATCGCAGCCTACCATATTTTTTTTAGCAATTTCGCAGCCTACCATTTCTCCTGGTGCAAGTCCGCGGGTCCAATTTCAGATTGTCATGCATGGTGGTGCATTGCATTGTACAATATAATATATGATATTATAATAATGTGATGTGCACATTAATATATTAAATATGATCACATATTTAATATTATAATATATATATGATTACATATTTATAATAATATGTATGACTACATATTTAATATTATAATAATATGTATGATCACGTGAATATGTGATTTGCAAAGTTGATCAATGGGTACGGCTTATTAAATTAACAAGCTTGTAGTTTTTAACGTCCAATTCGCAGCCTACTATCTCTGGTCTCGCGGTCCACATCCTACCATTACCTTTGGAAATTCGCAGCCTACCATTTTGTTTCAACATTTCGCAGCCTACCAGTCTTGCGTCATCCACTTGCCTCGTTGTTCTTTTACGCTAAAAAGTCTTGCGCATTTAATCACCTAATGTCTTAGGCACACCAAAAAGATCTCTGCGTACAAGTAATAGGGCTGACACACTTGTCAATGTCGATGTCCTATTCACCATTTTCGTTTTTTGAAAACTCGCGCTCTCTTCCTTTTTTTTTTATATGCAGTAGGTGTACTGGGCTGACCCCAGCTGTGGGCGCGTGGGCCCCGCTGGGGTCAGCCCTTGTGGCTGACAGCGAGGGGACAAGGCCCTGTCCACTCGCGTCAGCTCCAAGGCCAACCGAGGGACGCCACGCGTCCCTCGGGGGCCTACCAGGGGACAGCGGTACTGTCCCCTGCTGTTCATGGGATTTTCCCACGCGACACGTGTCGCGCGGGGCCCGCACTTGGGTCCTTAGGACCTTTAATCTGCTTTGCAGGCTTCATCTTTTTTTTTTCCTCTTTTACGAATACAACTTACTCCTCAGTTTCATCGTCTTCTCTGCTTCTTCTTCTTGTTTGCTCAAATGGTAACAACTGCGTAAGCTCCATACTGGTAATCCATTGGAGGACGTGACTCACACTTTGCTAGCAGGCTTCCTTTTTAATCGTTTCTAAAAGGTAAGAAAATACTCGGAGCCCCTCTATATTTTTCGTTTTCTTCATTTCCCTTCTTAGCTCAGTTTTTTTTTTTTGATCCTCAAACAGTGAACGTCGGAGAAGGAATGTTTCTCCCTCGAGGTTTCTCCTATTCGCGGTAAGGCTTCTTTCTTCTGGTTCGTACTCCCATTTTGCGAGCTTTGTTACATGCTGCATGCCTCCACGTGATCTCTTAAAACATTGGAAGTGTGCATATACTACTACACCATTCTCTTTAAAAAATATATATATATATATATATTTTTCCTTTTGTCCACACCACTCAGTAGGTTGTCTTTCGAATTCTTTTGATAGGCGATACCTCAGAGATTCACAGTAGGTTGTGACCTTGGACCTTAAGGGTAGGCGGCACCTTTGCAACTCACGGTAGGTTGCAACCTTTGACCCTAATGGAAGGTGATACCCTAGGGACTCGAGGTAGGCTGTAACTTCGGACCTTAAAGTAGGCAACTCCCTAGCAGCCGTCGGTAGGCCGCAACCTTAGTCTAAAAAATAAGCGACACCTTAGCGACCCATAGTTGGATTGGGCCTCAAGCCCTGATGACAGACGACACCTTCAATGAGACAAGGTAGGCTGCCTATTAGGATCCACCTTCTGTCCACACCACTCAGTAGGTTGTGACCTTGGACCTTAAGGGTAGGCGGCACCTTTGCAACTCACGGTAGGCTGCAACCTTTGACCCTAATGGAAGGTGATACCCTAGGGACTCGAGGTAGGCTGTAACCTCGGACCTTAAAGTAGGCAACTCCCTAGCAGTCGTCGATAGGCCGCAACCTTAGTCTAAAAAATAAGCGACACCTTAGCGACCCACAGTTGGATTGGGCCTCAAGCCCTGATGACAGACGACACCTTCAATGAGACAAGGTAGGCTGCCTATTAGGATCCACCTTCTGCTGTCGAGGCAGGGTCACTTCCCCTTGGTACTATGACTATAGGCTAGTCATTGGTCATAAGCGTAGCATCGTCTTTTGTCGTCTGCCACTATCGTTGTACTAAAATGTCATTCGTTGTTCGTAGGTAGACATGTTGTCACAAGAGGATGCGAGGTCCGCCGTAGAAGATTCTCTGTTTAGGAGCGAGGGAGAGTCAGCCGAACTTCAGGGAGAAGAGTCATCTTGTAGTTCCGATGAAGTAACTGTTGCGGATAGTTGGTCATATGAGGGTCAAATTAACTTAGAAGAGCTAGCGAGTGCAGTGCATGTGGTAGGATCTATCCCTCCCAACACACCGTCAGTCGACCTTGGAGAACTAGTTGGTCTCCCGAGGAACATATTGTCAGTGAGCCCCCGTTCCCGCCTTAAGCCAATTGACATTGCTCGAATCAGGGTCTCCTATAGCATTCCCGAGGGGTGCACCGTCCGATTGCCAGAACGCTATGAGAGGGCTGACTGGGACTCTCCCGGCTGGGTGTGCATGTATGAACGTGCTTTCCAGATCGGCCTTCGTCTCCCCTTACCCTCACTAGTTCGCCAGCTATTGCGGCGTTACGAAATTGCCCCAGGTCAGCTAATGCCGAGCGCTTGGCGCGTGCTCCTCGGGTGTGAAGTCCTGGGAGAACGTGTAGGTGTACCCCTTGGGTTAGCTGAGTTGTTATACTGGTATTACTTGAAAGAAGACGAACCCGGTCGATACCATTTCGCTCCCAAGCCAGGGAAGGTCCCCTTGGTGATCCTCCCCCCTAATAACCGTTACTGGAAAGACAAATATTTTTTCCTTTCCAGCGAAGTGGTGCTCAAGGGAGAACCGTATATCCCTCGCATCTGGGATCGTACCCGTGAGTCCTTAACTTGTTGTTTTCTCTCACTATACTCTTTGTATTGAATACTAATACTATTACTTTCGCTTGCGCAGGCAGAATTGGCATTAATTACTCCTCCGAGGGTCCGTACACAAGGGACCGAATCAAGGCGATCTTGGCATTGCCTGAGGAAGACCGTCTACATTCTGTTATCCTCTCCGAACCCAAGCTGCGATCGTCTGTGATTTGGAAGCAAGTCCCTTACTCTCTCGAAGGTAGGCCTTTCCCTCCTTTGGCTAAGCTTCCCACGATACTAGCTAACCGAAGAGCACTTGAAGGTTTAGGTTATAACTCGTCCGACCTTCCAACCTTGCGTGATCCGCTTGTCAGAGAATACGTAGACAATATCATGACGGGTAAGTACCACGCTGCAAACAGTGAGCAAGCGATGCAACGGCGCCTTCAGAAACGCAAAAAGGCGCCAGCGGGGAACTCCGATTCGGTTGTGCCCACCACAATTTTGGCTATTCCAGTTGTTCAATCTGGCCAGGTCGAGTCTAGTCAGGTGTCACGAAAGCGCCCCGCTGTTGAGCCGACCCTTCTGTCAGACCATCTCACGGTTGAGTTTCCCCCTGAGGCGTCATCTATCTCTAATGCGAGTTCAGTACTAGCTCCAGTGTCGAAACTGCTCCTTGCCGATGATGCGGCCCTTCTGAGGAGGATGACGACGTCCGCTTCCGCTGAGTGGGGTGTGACCCACGCTTTCCAGGTTCTACGGATTGTACATTCTGTAACTTTCTTTGCCCTCACTGGTTCTAACTTTTGCATGTTTTTTTTTTCTTTTGCTGCAGGCACTCGAGGCCATCCTTTACAAAAATAAGGAAGTAGCGGAACTTCACAAGAAGCTTGAAAATGCCAGTGCCTCAAATGCATCTCTTGCAAAATCTCTAGCCACAGCAAATGAAGCAGCCAAAAAGGCGATGGAGCGCGTGGGTGCCCTTGAGCAGGAGGTGATCGAGAAAAATCGCACACTAGCGGAGGCTGCTCTAGAGTTGAAGTCCAAGGAAGAGGCATGGGAGGTTGAGAAAAAAGGACTAGAGTCTCAACTAGAGGACATCGCCGATGATGCGTCCCTCGCAACGGAGGCTAGATTGATGAAAGAGTTCAGGGACGGGAAGGCTAGCGACTGGGATTACAACGGCATCATCAAGCGTTATGAAGATTTTTGTTATGCTTTGGAAGCCGACCTACCTGAAGCGGAGATGATTACTGGCGATGTGCCCCCGAGAGACCTGCCCAATCAATCCGCTGAACCACCGTCAAAGTAACTTGCGGCGCATCCTGTTTATCCTTTTCCTTTTTTGTCTAAACTCTAGCTTGGTATGTATAAGTATTGTGCCACTGGTATCTTTTTGTATATGTAATGCGCATATGACACTCTAGTGACGTATTTCTGGCGGATAGATGCCAATGACCTAGGACCACATGCTCTACGCACATGGTGCCCTCTTTCCTTTTGCTATGTAGTTGGTGCAGCATAACTTTGCTTTTATGGTTTCAAAAGTAATCTACGTTTCCTCTGTAATCGATTTCGTGTATGCTTTCTCCGTTTCGTAAGTTACTCAACCTTTCGTGTATAAGATTATCGTGTGGGTAACCTGGCCATTTATCCGCGGTTGCGGAGCGGCCCAATTATTGGTTAAGCTTTAATTTCCATGACTCAAACTGTCGACTATCCCATTTGGAGCTCTTTAGGTGTGTACCTATTCACTCTTTAACAGCCTACCACGTGGAAAACCATACTATCATTGCGGAGCCTACCGTAGTAGGTCACAGCATACAAGGGGTCAAGTTGATACATTAGCTATTTCGAACTCTACCTTAGTTGGTTACTCCGCTCAGGCATCTTAGCCGGTAGGTGGGTCACTTGGACCCTACTATAGTAGGCTGCGCCCTTTAGGCGTCTTATTTGGTAGGTAAGTCATTTGGACCCTACCAAAGCAGGTTGCGCCTTTTAGGCGTCCTTATTTTGTAGGTAGGTCACTTGGACCCTACCATAGTAGGTTGCGCCTTATAGGTGTCCTATCTTGTAGGTAGGTCACTTGGACCCTACCATAGTAGGTTGCGCCTTATAGGTGTCCTATCTTGTAGGTAGGTCACTCGGCCCCTACCATAGCAGATTGCGCCTTTTAGGCGTCCTTATTTGTAGGTAGGTCACTCGGCCCCTACCATAGCAGGTTGCGCCTTTTTGGCGTCTTATTTGGTAGGTAGGTCATTTGGACCCTACCAAAGCAGGTTGCGCCTTTTAGGCGTCCTTATTTTGTAGGTAGGTCACTTGGACCCTACCATAGTAGGTTGCGCTTTATGGGCGTCCTATTTTGTAGGTAGGTCACTTGGACCCTACCATAGTAGGTTGCGCCTTATGGGCGTCCTATTTTGTAGGTAGGTCACTCGGCCCCTACCATAGCAGGTTGCGCCTTTTAGGCGTCTTTATTTGTAGGTAGGTCACTCGGCCCCTACCATAGCAGGTTGCGCCTTTTTGGTGTCTTATTTGGTAGGTAAGTCATTTGGACCCTACCAAAGCAGGTTGCGCCTTTTTGGCGTCTTATTTGGTAGGTAAGTCATTTGGACCCTACCAAAGCAGGTTGCGCCTTTTAGGCGTCCTTATTTTGTAGGTAGGTCACTTGGACCCTACCATAGTAGGTTGCGCCTTTTAGGCGTCTTAGCGTGGCTGCGTAGGACCATAGGCTGGTATTCACAGGGCCCAGCACGGTCATGTAGGACCGTAGGTCAGTCACGAGAGACTACTACTTTGAAGTATGCATTGTTATCGCATCAATCGCACGTGGGTTTGCCTGGTTAGCTCGCCCCTGGGTAGGTTCCTCATGTTTGAGTTGAAGATAAGATGAATGAATTAAACTAAGAAAAGTGCTTCATTCCTTGAAACTTACTACGTTGACTCGCGCCTAGGCGTGCCACGAACTACATTGGCATTAACGAAAGACCCCCACGAAAGGGTAGCTAACTAGAAACTACTAACCCTATAAAGGGGAAAACTAATCAACTCTATCAACCCCTAGTGGGCAAGCTAACAATATGCCTAAAAGTAGTACTTCTTGAGGTGGACAGCATTCCAACTATTCCCAATGTCTTTGCCCTCTGCGGATTGGAGTTTATAGGCTCCATGACCAACCACCTTCGTGATAAGGTAGGGTCCTTCCCAATTAGGTCCTAGCTTACCGGCGTTGACCTCCCTGGTGTTCTGGAATACCCTCCTCAGGACCCAATCTCCTTCTTTGAAGGTCCTGACTCGGATGTTCTTATTGAAATGTCGCGCCACCTTCTGGTGGTAGGTTGCGATTCGAACCAAAGCCCGTTCTCTCTTTTCATCAACAGTGTCGAGCAAATGACTAAGTTCCTGACTATTCTGCTCCTCGGACGCTTGCACAACCCGGAGAGTTGGAAGCCCAACTTCCGCTGGAATGACCGCCTCTGCGCCGTAAACCAAGGAGAATGGTGTCTCTCCCGTTGAAGACCTTGCCGTAGTCCGATAGGACCATAACACCCCCGGGAGCTCGTCAGCCCATCTTCCTTTCGAGCTCTCCAATCTCTTCTTGAGAGTCAAGATGATTGTCTTGTTGGATGATTCAGCTTGACCATTGGCTTGTGGATAGCGCGGAGTGGAGAAGGTTAACTGGATCTTCCATTCTTTGCAAAAATCTCGGAAGTCACGACTAATAAATTGGGAGCCATTGTCTGTGACGATTTCCTTTGGTACCCCAAACCTACATATAATATTCTTCCACACAAAATTCTTCACCTCTCTGTCTCGGACTTGGTGATAGGCCTCAGCCTCGATCCATTTGGTGAAATAGTCAGTAACGGCGAGCATATAGATGCGCTGTCCTGGTGCAGTTGGCAGTTTACCCACAATGTCCATACCCCACTTCATGAATGGCCACGGTGCAGAAATCGTGGCAAGTGGTTCAGGCGGTTGATGAGGAACTTGCGCAAATCTCTGGCAATTATTGCATTTTCTCGCATAGTCTATGGAGTCGGCACGCATAGTAGGCCAGTAGTACCCTGCTGTGAGTGCCCTATTGGCGAGGCTGCGTGCCCCAGAATGGTTGCCGCACTGTCCTTCATGTAGTTCGGCCAGGACGTAATCAGACTCTTGCCGTCGCGCCTCATTGCGATCCTCAGGTAGGACGTCATCTCGGATATACTGAATGATAGGAGTCATCCAAGATGGCATATCGCTGATACATGTTACCACTTTCGACTTTTCCTTCCAAACGGCGGGCCACTGAAGGTAGACGACGGGAACCACCTTAGGAGCTACCACTTGGGTGGATGCCCCTAGGGCCGCTAGAGCATCAGCGTGACCATTATCTTCTCTACTCAACTGCTTTATCTCGAACGCCTCGAAACCTGCTAGTAGCTCTTTGGCGAGTGACAAGTAGGCTGCCATCTTGTTGTCTCTTGCTTGGTAGGTTCCTAGGATTTGGTTGACTACCAACTGTGAATCACTGTTGACAGTTATCCTCTTGACGTTCATCTCCTTGGCCAAAGTGAGTCCCGCAATCAGGGCTTCGTACTCTGCTTCATTGTTGGTGGCTTTGAAACCACACTTGACCGATTGCTCAATGATGTCCCCCTCGGGAGACTGTAACACTAACCCGAGGCCGATGCCCTTGGCGTTACTTGCCCCATCCACACTCAACGTCCACCTCCCTTGTTTCGATGAGACACTGAGGCACAACAACTCTTTCTCGGCTAATAAGTGGATGCCGGGCGTGAAGTCTGCCACAAAATCCGCCAGGGCTTGTGATTTGATTGTAGTCCGCGGCTGATAGGAGATTTCATACTCGCTGAGCTCGATTGCCCACTTCGACAGTCGTCCAGAAAGTTCCGGTTTATGTAATACGGACTTGAGGGGGAAGGTTGTCAACACCGTTATTGGATGGCATTGGAAGTATGGCCTTAACTTGCGTGCTGCATTGACGAGGCCCAATGCTAGCTTCTCTAGCTGACTGTACCTGGTCTCGGCGTCGAGTAGAGCTCTGCTTGTATAGTAGACTGGGTGTTGTTTCCTTCCTTCCTCTCGTACCAAGACAGCGCTTACTGCAGACTCTGAGACAGCTAAGTAGATTAGAAGGGTTTCACCATCCTTCGGCTTGGAGAGCAGCGGTGGGCTGGTAAGGTATACCTTAAGTTGTTGTAGTGCCTCTTCACAGGCGGGTGTCCAAGCAAAGTCTTTATTCTTCCGGAGGGTATCGAAGAAGGCGTGGCACTTCTCAGAGGACCGTGAAATAAACCTGGTTAGAGCTGCGAGCCTCCCAGTGAGCTTCTGCACTTCCTTGACATTAGTCGGAGACGGAATGTTAAGGATGGACCTTATCTGATCCGGGTGGGCCTCGATCCCGCGCTGGGTGACTAGGTATCCCAAGAACTTTCCAGAGGTGACCCCGAAGGAACATTTCGTGGGGTTCAGCTTCATGTTGTATTTCTTCAAAATTTCAAACGTCTGGCGCAAGTGACCGAGGTGATCTTCCGCAATAAGAGACTTCACCAACATGTCGTCGATGTAAACCTCCATGGTTTGTCCCAGCAAATCAGCGAACATCTTATTGACCAAACGTTGGTAGGTTGCACCAGCGTTCTTTAGGCCAAAAGGCATGACTTTGTAGCAGTATATCCCTCGTTCTGTGATGAACGCTGTCTTCTCTTGATCCTCTGGATGCATGAGTATCTGGTTGTAGCCGGAAAAGGCATCCATGAAAGTAAGAAGCTCGTGCCCTGCCGTCGCATCCACCATTGTGTCTATGTGCGGGAGAGGAAATGAGTCTTTCGGGCATGCCTTGTTCAGGTCTGTAAAGTCGATGCAAACTCTCCACTTTCCGTTCTTCTTCCTTACAACCACCACATTTGCCAACCAATCAGGGTAGAGGACCTCGCGAACGGATCCAATGTCAATCAACTTCTGCACCTCTTCATTGATGATACGATTCCTCTCTGCTGCGAATTTCCTCCGCTTCTGTTTCACAGGAGGATGCACTGGGTCGACTTGTAGTTTGTGAACCATGACCGCCGGGTCAATTCCGGTCATGTCTGCGTGAGACCAAGCGAAGCAGTCGTAGTGATGGCTGAGGAAATCCACCAACTGGTCGCGCAGTCTCGGCTTTAACTTCGAGCCAATTTGAACGACATGATCTGGATGGTCGGGGTGGATTTGTACTTCATCGAGTTCTTCTATGGTAGGCTGGTCAGGGTAACCTTGTGTTGTAGTTTGTTCCACCTGATACAAAACGTCATGGCCAGCCCTCCTCAAGGCAGAGCGGTAGCATTCGCGAGAGTCTCTTTGCTGTCCTCTTATTTCTCCTATTCCCCAATTAGTCGGGAACTTGACTACCTGGTGGTAAGTTGATGGAATGGCTTTCATCTCATGGATCCACGGACGCCCCAGTATGATATTGTAGGGTGATGGACAGTCTATCACTAGGAATCGAGTATTGTGGTTAACGCCCTCGGCGTAAGTTGGGAGCACAACCTCTCCAATGGTGCTTTTGTGTTCGCCGCTGAACCCGATTAGGGTAGTTGAACGACGAGTGACACATGCTTCATCGATCCCCATCCCCCTAAGGGCATCTAGCATGAGGATGTTGGCTGAGCTGCCGTTATCGACTAGTATCCGTTTGACCAGGCAGTTGGCCACCCTTAACGTTATCACCAAGGCGTCATGGTGCGGATCATCCAAGTAGGCTGCTTCGTTGTTAGAGAACGTGATGATCTGTTCAATATCAAATTCCCTAGGTGGCCGAGGCCTTAAGCCAAAATCGACCGCCTGTCAAACGTGTCTTCTCGCCGCCGAGTGGCTGATACCACTGACCTCCGATCCACCAGTGATGAAATTCACTGTTCGCTCAAGGCGCGGCGGCTTAGGTGGGGTGATCTCTCGTGCCTTTTGTTTTCCCTCTCGCTGGGCTATGGTTTGTTTCCCTCTGTCGGTCAAAAACTGGGTGAGGTGGCCCTTCTTTAACAACTCCACGACTTCTTTTTTGAGGCCAATGCATTCCTCAGTTGTGTGCCCATGGTCGTCGTGGAAGTCGCACCACTTAGTTTTATCTCTCCGGTCAGCGGGGGACCGCATCTTCTCCGGCCACTTGACGGCGTTGCCCATCCTCTTCAAAGTATGAACAAGCTCAGTCGGAGCTATACTGAGGTTATAGTCTGGCATTCTTCGTATGTTTGGGCTGCGGTCTCGCCTCTGGTCAAGTGGTCTCCTGTCATCGCGTGATCGTTTACTTCTTCGTTCTTCTGCAGGGTAAGGCTCGCGTCTTTTACTACGCGGATCAGACGCTAAAGATTGCCTGCGATCACCCCTATCACGGCGCGGTGGTGAAGGGTGATAGTTTGACTCATCTTCCTCCCACTTAATCTGAGCCCAAGCCTTCGTCAGAACATCCTCCATGGTCTTGCACGGGTACTTGGTTAATTCTTTATATAGGTCAGACTCGGGGATCAGGCCCTTGCGAAAGGCTGAGATGGCCGTGGCCATGTTACATTGGGGGATGGCTACCTTCTCCTTGTTGAACCTCCCCACAAAGTCGCGCAGGAGCTCGCCTCTCCTTTGTACAATCAGGTAGAGGTCATCAGACTGTTTCTCTAACTTTCTGCTACTCGCGAATTGCTCCACGAATATGTCGGTTAGTTGGGCAAAGGAGGCGATACAATTGTTTGGTAGGTTAGTATACCACTGCAAGGCAGGTCCTATCAAACTAGAACCGAATCCCTTACACATACATGCTTCCCTAGAATCTCGCGGGACGGCTACGGTGAACATCCTCTGCTTGTATTGCATTATATGATCATCAGGGTCAGTAGTCCCATCATAAGGCCTCATGTTCGGAAAGCTGAATTTAGCCGGCATCTCCACCATTGCAATGGTGTCAACAAACGGGGAGTCGGCAAAGCTGTTTACCGCACTCCTCTTAATGGGGGCAGGCACCCCGGGAATCCTCTGGATGAGGGACTCAATCTCCTGGAACCGTCGAAGGATATCACGGCTCGGTCCTCCCTCGTCTGCTGGCTGTGTTAGAGGTCGTTCAGTTGTGACAGTGGTTTGGAGGTAGACTCCACTGCCGGGCGTCTGCTGGGGTGTGGACCCGAGGGATTGCATGGGCGCCACCATCTCACCATGGGCGATTGCTTTCCCGCGGTTCAAAGGGGCGGTGGTCGCTGTGAGGGTCTTGACCCTTTCCTCTAGCTCAATATTCTCTTGGCGAAAGGCGGTGTTTTCTGTCTCGAGCTCCTTAAGTTTGTCCTTGCATGCTTCCATCTCGGTCAACAAGGCCTCTATCTGTGCCTGGACATCGTTTTGAATGCTGCTTTCAGTCATGGCTTTTTTCGAAAGTAAGAATGATCGAGAGTTCGTAGCCTTCTGCTCGAGTAACTAAGTTGCTAGGGCCCCACGGTGGGCGCCAAATTGTAGACGTCAAAATCCACAATCACGAATTGCGGGCCACCAGCAATCTACAGAGACAGAAAGCAACTGAACGACGTGAGTCTTAGGACACCGGTGTGGTGCCGACCGAAGACACTCCGACGCTCAAGTTAGTAGTCTATCGGAAAGAGAGATCTAATGAGGGTTGTAAGGTAGGATAATCGGAAACTACCGTAGTTGCGGCGTTGTTATAGGAAGAGTAAGTTGTGATTTCGTAAAGGGGGGAGGTAGTGTATTGTTGTATATGGCTAATACTCCATCCCCTTTCCTTGTGTAGGCGTGGCCTACTTATAGGTGTGGGTCTACCAAGAGTCACGGACCCTTGGGACTTGTATTCCTAATAGACTACCTGATCATCATCGTGTAGGATAGAAGTAATTTTTAGCCCAAGTCCTTCAATGGTAGTCCCCTTCTCGTAGGCTGGGCGATTGTGATAGGTCGAGAGTCGCTTCACCTCCTGAGACTTGTACATCAAGTAGACTACTTCGAGAAAGTAACCACTTATCTCGCACGATAGGCCTCTATCCGAACTTGTCAATCATCATCTGCTACGGTAGGCTAGTCACTTAAGGTCTCTTTCTTGGTCACTTATCTGTTAGCACCCAACAAGGCCTCGGGTCGTGCCCGAGTACGTCGCCAGTCGCCTACATGAGATAATTCGATATTTGGGCCTAGCGTAGAGCTCGGGGCTTCCGAGTGGGCTTCTTCGGGAGTAGGCCGCGACTTATAGCATTGCATATGGGCCCTGGCCCAATAACCGAACGGATTGGGGCTATAAAACGCGTCGCGGTTGGACCATGGATCCAAGCCCAATTTTGGCGTTAACAGTTATTATAATATTTTAAAACAAGAAGAACCATACTTAAATTTATCACTTTTAACTTTATTTAACCTTGAGAGAGAGAGAGAGAGAGAACAAAATAAATTATACTTTTAGGCCTTAGTTTCAATCTAGGTAAGAACTTATTAAATTCAGTACTTTACCTTGTTCCAAAGTAGAGAAAGAAAATCATACTTTCATCTTTTTAAAAGTGAAAAAAATTCTGAAGAGATTGGATATATAATTTAAATTTAGTTTAGCTTTACCTTTTTATTACTTCAAGTATTTTCTTTGTTTCGCTAAGTCATACATACATATATTCATTATTGCATGTATATATGTATAGATTAAAAACCTTTTTCTAATTTATGTTAGTAAATGAAATATTTTTCTTAAACCTTTTAGATGCATATTAAGCCACTCAGTATTTAGTTTAATTAAAAATTAAAATAGAACTCATATTAACCTTTTGGTATTGCCACGTAGGTGGTGGCGTGAAAAGAGCAATGGCAATTCTTGAGACAATTTTCTGTAATATTTTTGGGGTTATAAGCACCATTTTGGAAAACGTTGTAGGGGAAAAAATCACCAATTGCATTGCCTTCAATGACAATATGCACACCCTAGAGGAGAATTTGCAAGTATTGACAAGTAAAGTGTCTGACATAGAGACAAAGGTGAAGAACGTGGAGCTATTAGGTAATAAGAAGAGGACAACAAAAGTCAGAAACTGGTTGGAGAAGGTCGCAAAGTTGAAGAAAGATTTCAATGAAATACAAGAAGTTGGATTTTGCGAACCTCTGATGCATGGAAGTCATGTAAAAAAATTGATTGAAGGTGTTGGAGAACTTACAAAGCAATGTCAAACTTTTCATGAGCTCGTAATTAATGGTGGAGAGACAAGTGGGGTGCGATTGTTCCCAACAAGATTACACAGTAAGACACTGAAGGAAGAATCGGAGAAGATGTTGGCATGGTTAGAGGCAAAGGCTGACGAAGTCCCGTGTATTGGTATTTACGGGATGGGAGGTGTTGGAAAGACAACTTTGGCGAAGAACATTTGCATGTATCTTCAATATAATATTCATGTTTATTGCCTCACTGTCTCCCAAGAGATTGATATTAATAAATTGCAGAAGCATTTAGCCAAACAACTGAATTTAGATATTCCAAAAGGGGATGATGTAGAGGAAAGATAAGCATTCTTAATCGAGTACTGATAAAAAAGAAGAATGTTGTACTCTTATTTGATGATGTATGGAAGTATTTGGATTTAAGCAAGATTGGAGTTCCGTTTGGAGTGGATGGATGGAAGGTAATCATGACCGGTTGGTTATTATATGTGTGTAATCAGATGGGCTGCAATAAGTACATTGTAAAAGTACAACCTCTTTCTGAGGAAAATGCTTGGAAACTATTTTTTGGAGAAACTTGATTGTGCATATGAGATTAGTCTAGAAGTGGAAAAGGTTGCCAAGATAATGGCAAAGAAGTACAATGGGTTGCCACTTGTAATTATCACTTTTGCTAGAAGTATGAATGGTGAATAGAAGGATGCGTTAGAAGAACTAAAACAATCTTCCATAGAACAAAATGATTTGAAAAACGAGGTGTTTCCAGTACTCCAAAATAGTTACTATTGTTTGAAGGATTCAAGATTGCAACAATGTTTCTTGTATTGTTCTCTATATACTGAAAACTTTGAAATTCCAAGATATGAATTGATAACTAGATTCATTTATGGGGGAATGATGCGTCAAAGGGATAACAGAGCTGCAGAATTTGATCAAGGCCATGAGATACTTAATAGACTGGAAAACGCCTGCTTATTAGAAAGTGTTGTAAACTATAGGAGAGAAGAATGTGTGAAGATGCATGATTTGCTGAGAGAGATGGCAGTACAAAGTACAAGAAATAACCCCAATTTCATGACAAAAGCTAGACTTCAATTGCGTGAACTACCAGGTGAGTAGGAGTGGAAAGAAGATCTAGAAAAAGTTTCCTTGATGAGGAACAATATATTTGAAATTCCCGAGGTCTCATCCCCTAGATGTCCTCGACTCTCAACGCTGATCTTGAGAAGGATCGAGTTGTTTTTTCTGCCAGAATTGGAGAGCATCTATAAGGGAGCAATTTACTCTTTTGATTCCATTGAAGAGATCAGCATAATTGATTGTCCGAAGATTGAAAGACTGCATTTCTTTAATCCTTCTATAGATGAAAAACCAACTATTCCCTTCCCACTGTTAAACAATTTGGAGCTACGTAATCTGCCAAAAGTGAAAAGCATCTGCGATGGACAACCATCTCCTCCTCCGTCTCTTGAAGAGATCAATATAAGGGAAAGAGAAAAAGAATGGTGGGAATCATTGGAGTGGGACCATCCCAACTCTATCATTGTCCTTCACCCCTTTCTCAAATACTATCCAAATATTGAAAATGATGTGGTGGCCTCAGATGATGAAGATATGTAGGAAAAATAACTTTTTTGCGAAAGTGGAACCTAGCTCAACTTTCATCTCACAAGCAACCAATTAAAAGAAAAATTAGGTGTTCCAAATTAAAGTTCAGGATCATATGGAATTGCTACTGATATCTTTATTGTGCACAGATATGTAGGAACATATCTTTAGACCAGAGAAATCAATATCAGATGGAATTATTTGTGCATGTTTTCATGAATATGCTGCAATTGTGTTTCCATAGGTTAAATTTGTTGGATTTAGGGGTAAACTAAGGTAAGTTAAGCTTATCTTTATTCTATATTATCTCATTTTGATATCATCTCCTTAAATTTGTTCTTGTTGAAATTTTGTTTAATTATTTCTTCCCAATTTCCAACTAATTTGTGGAAGTGGCAAATTTGATATATTTTGGATTATCTTGCATTCCCTTGCCTTATTGTTGATAATCCTTCATAAACAATGTTTACATGTTGCTATAAGCACCGTTGTTCCTTGTTGTCCCATTGAAATTCCAACCAATTGCGAATTTGAATATTCTTGAAAAAGAATTACGTACTTTGTCTCGCTTCAGCTTTTTGGTATGATATAAATGGAATTGGGACGTAACATTTTCTTTGCACAAATTGACGTAATGTAGGTTTTATTATATAAATGGAATTCTTATTATATAGATAGACACTTTGTGTCTTGCTAGTACTGAATAGATAAGCTCTAGACTTCGGTCTTAGAATAGTTGATAGTTTGTGTTCGTCTTCATCTCCATTGAGGTACATCTTCAGTTATGGATATTTTATTGCTAAGTCATAGCTTATACTCACAATTCTTCAACGTCATCTACTATGTTTACCTCCAAACTTAACTATATATACGGTACTAATTAACTTGTAAATGAGTGCGAATGTAACGACTAAGGATTATTCGGGTCCATCCATGTAACCACATTAAGTAGTGGGGTCTTCTGCTAAGCCACATCGGATTATGCCTTCTAAATAGCAACTACTTGTGAGTTCAAAAAACAAAAAGGGCTAAACATCAGGGAAACGAGTTTCAGCAGGAGTCTATCTAGAGTACATAGCGTATGGACTTTAGCCGACTTATGTATGCCTGAAGCGGATCATAAGGGAGAAGAGACTGTCAACAAGAAGTACGGGCGACCAGTATTCGGGCTTTTCTTTTCTTGTAAGCCGTCTCTCTAGCGTCACTTGCATTTGGAAAGATTAATTGCTATTAAAAAAGAAAACCTAGGTTGGATATGAAAGAAATCATGATAAAATTTTTGTATGAAAGCCTCGTCATGGCTGATTTCTTCTTTAATTTTTTTTTTAATTTTAATTTTAATTTTTATCGATTCAGGACTGAAAATTGGAGGCTGGGGAAGTGTTTGATAATTCAGAAAGTCCAAGGTAAGTGGGGTTTTCTCGAATGACTCCTTCAATACCATCTTTTGCTACGTTCAGCATTGCTAGGACATGGCTTCGATCTCTTTTTGACGCCAATGCTAGCATGACCATCTAATCCTTCATTTCTTTTGCAAAAAAATAGTGATCTATTCATCACTCTATTCTTGTGGAATTGATGACTCACGTAATGCAAAATTATTCCATGGGTCCGGATATTTTTAATACTACTCATTGTTTCTTAAATGTTGCATAAATATCCTCATGCACTCGTATTATCTCATGGTAAATCTATATCGTGTAAATTGCGTTATGACGTACTTGATGTGATGTGTTTGGCGATTACTCGTCCTATCGTGAAGTGATTTGGATCTCATAACGTGTGTATCTATGGGAGCCTTGTACCCATGTCGTGTGCGCCAGTAGGGATCTTGTTCGTACAACGTGTTACTATCACGATATTATTGATATGCTACAATGTAGCCACAACTTAGCTTCCATGATATTCTATTTGTTCATATTACGGATACTTTGTTTTCCATTAAGAAAATATATGCCACCTTGACGTGTCCTTGTGATCCTCTTACTTTTGTTTCGACTATTGTTTTTAAGCACTTAGCATTTCTTTGTGTCATTTTTTGGGAGAAGACCCTCCCCACTTACTGAGCTTTTGATTACTCACCCCTTTGTTTGTTTTTCTTTTCCTTTCAAATATTAACAAGTAGGTGAAGAGCTCTAGCGAGTAGAGAGTGAGGGTAGCGAGCCCTTTCATTTTTGTCATTGAATAATAGTTTTAATGATGAGACACTACTGAATGTAGTTTAATTGTAATAGCTTCTTTTGAGGTTATCTCTTGAACACTTGGAGTGGCTAGTTTCAATAAATGATGGATTTTCTTATAGCGCTCTGCTGTTTCTGTTCGATTGGTGGATTCATATAGCTTAGTGTTCTAGAAAGGTTACCCTTTTCGGTACAAGGCGTATCATGCCTCAAACCCATTTAGGTCCATGAGTTTGGGGCGTGATAATGAAGCAATGTAAATGTTTTTTGAACTGTTTATAGTTGCATGTTGAGATTGATGCATTGAATTTTTTATTCATTGGACTGTTGATATTGTACAGTTAAGAAGAGGAGATGAATGGCTGGTACGATGAGCACTATTAATCACAAATTCTTGTTGAGTATATTCTCTAATACTTTTTTTCAACTGTGAGCCTTAAAAGCCTCAGTTACACTCATGTAATTTCTAGGGATTAGTAAGCACAATTTGTTCTCACTCTTCTTTCGTTTATCATTTGCAGATACTTTATGTGTTGTGAATTTGCTTGAGCGAGGAACAAGAGACCACAAGCTTATTACTACCAAGGAAGGACTTGAGTATATTTGTTTGGTTTTCATGGAATAACAATGTTTAATGTTTCGGTTATGTCTATTATATGT
The DNA here is from genome assembly GCA_037974665.1 of Ehretia macrophylla. Lineage (NCBI taxonomy): Eukaryota > Viridiplantae > Streptophyta > Magnoliopsida > Boraginales > Ehretiaceae > Ehretia > Ehretia macrophylla. Next base: position 26,640,534 of record CM075772.1, read on the forward strand.
TTGATATATGTAATGTAGGTTAATTTAGTATTCTAAACTTTAGTATTTTTGTTGGCTTTGGAGGACGGACTTGGGATGATATGTTTGAAATGTTATATTGAATTTCTATTTATTATTGTCTCCATTAATTTCCATTACAAAATTTCAGCAGCAAGGCTTGAAACTACAGTGAGGTGCGGAATAAATTGATGCAGATTGTACTCTCCGCGTGAAAGTAACTCTTTAAATTCTCAATCTGTATCCTAGGAGAGATTAGCAGACAAGAACAACACTAGAGACATTACTTGAGAATTCGACCAAAACAAAAAACATTACTTGAGAAGGCACAATTCTCTCGTCTCGTGTCTAATTCAACCTTGGGGACTATTCAAGTTACTTTTTTTAGCTGTACGCATCTACAGGAGAGTCGAAATGCAATGAGTTTTGAGAATTTTACAAGTAGATATTTTCACTTTGAAAGAAGTAAGAGAGAGAGAAAGAGAGAGAGAGAGAGAGAAAAGATATTTCTATTATTGATTCCTCGAATGATTACAAGAGAGTGATCACTTATATATAAGATCACAGTTACAAGAGTAAGTAGAACTATTCTGTTATACTTGAACTAACTAAGCCAGCTCAGCATGAGCTGGTCACAACTATAACAACAGAATAAGCTTTATAAGTACAGTTACAAAGACTATCTTATCAGCCCCCCTCAAGCTGAGCCTGATATAGAGACTAGGGGAAGCTTGGCTTTTAGATAGGAGAACTTTGCCTTGGAGAGAGCTTTGGTGAAAAGGTCTGCCACCTGTTCAGTAGTAGGGATATAGTAGAGTTGTAATGCTTTAGACACAACCTGCTCTCTCACAAAATGATAATCTATTTCTATATGCTTAGTCCTTGCATGATAGACAGGATTACTAGCCAAGGCAATGGCTGAAGTGTTGTCACAGTGTAGAATAGGAGGCTGAAGGGAAATAGATAAATCTCTAAGCAAATATGTTAGCCATTTCAGTTCAGCAGAGGCATGGGCCATGGCCCTATACTCAGCCTCAGTAGAAGATCTAGACACTGTTGGTTGCTTCTTAGAAGTCCAAGAAATCAAGTTAGAACCCAAGTAGATAGAATAGCCAGTGGTAGATTTTCTATCATAGACATCTGCAGCCCAATCAGAGTCAGAAAACCCAGATAGGTGTAGTGATCCTTGCTGAAAAAAAAAGACCTTGAGTGATAGTCCCTTTAATATACCTCAATGTCCTTTTTAAGGCAGCAAAATCTGCTATTGTAGGGTTGTGCATATGCTGACAGAGAGAATTAACAGCAAATTGTATGTTTGGCCTTGTCATTGTAAGATATTGAAGGGCCCCAGTTAGACTTCTGAACAATGGGGGATTAGAATAGGGTGTGGAAGCTGCAGTAGTAGACTTAGACACAGTAGGAGTGGCTGTAGCATTGCAATCTGACATGCCTGCTCTTTTAAGAAGGTCATGAGCATACTTTGTTTGATGAAGAGTAAGACCTTTAGCTGATTGTTGAACCTCAATACCTAGAAAATAGGATAAGGAGCCCAAGTCCTTCATGGCAAATTGCTGACTCATGGTAGATATAAGTGTATCTATAACTGAGGAGTGGCTACCAGTTATAATGAGGTCATCTACATAGATGAGAACTAGTGTAATTGAGGTTGCAGATTTGTGGATAAGCAAAGAACTATCTGCAGTGGACATAACAAAGCCCCGGTTTAAGAGAAAAGTAGTTAACATGGTATACCATGCCCTAGGGGCTTGCTTAAGACCATAGAGGGATTTTTTCAGTTTGCAGACATGGTTAGGAAAAAAGGAATCTGTGAAGCCTTGAGGCTGCTGCATATAGACACACTCCTCTAAATGACCATGAAGGAAGGCATTAGAAACATCAAGTTGTTTTAGTTGCCAGTGATTGTTTAAAGCTAGGCTGATGACTACTCTAATAGTTTGAGGCTTTATTACTGGACTAAAAGTCTCAGTATAGTCTACACCATGCTCCTGAAGGTACCCTTTAGCTACCAATCTTGCCTTATATCTGGAAACACTCCTATCAGCATGTTTCTTAATTTTAAAAACCCATTTGCAGCCTATGGACTGTCTGTCATGAGGCAAATGGACTAAATCCCATGTTCGTTGTCTTTGTAATGCATCAAACTCCTCTTGCATTGCTTTAACCCAATAGCTAGACTGAGAGGCCTCCTTATAGGTTAAAGGCTCAGTAGTAGGAGGGGAAGTACTCAGAGAATGAGCCTGATAAAGAGGTGGAGGAAGGCAGCCTGTTTTGGTCCTTGTTAACATTGGATGCAGAGACTGAGGTGCTAGCTGACTAAGGGAGGCAGGAAGAGACTCAGTGGTGTTAGTAGAGGAGCTAGGGAGTTGACTAGATTAAGAGGAAAAGTCGGAAGAATGGGGAGGAGATTGTAGAATAGGAGAAGACTCATTAGCTATAATAGGAGAAGACTCATTAGCTATAATAGGAGAAGACACATTAGCTATAGTATGAGAGTCAGGTGTAGATGCAGCAGAGAGGGTGGCAGGAGTTGTAAGAGTGGGAGAAGAAGAATTAGAAGTTGCAGAAGGCATTCCAGGAGCAGATAATAAGGTAGGACTACTCAGAAGAGGAGTAGAGGGAAAAATGGGAGGAAAAGAAGCAGTGAATGAAGAGTTGGAAGATTGATCCTTGGAATTAGAATACTGAGAGTGAGGAAAAACATCCTCAACAAACTGAACACTTCTAGAAATATAGACTTTATTAGTTTCAGGATCCAAGCACTTATACCCTTTTGTGTTAAGACAATACCCCAAAAATATGCAAGGCTTGGACCTGTTTTCCAGTTTATGATGAGTGTAAGGCCTAAGCCAGGGATAACAGAGACAACCAAAGACTTTGAGATATGAGTAGTCTGGCTGTTTTGAGTATAGAATTTCATAGGGAGATTTGTTGTGTAGGACAGATGTAGGAAGCCTGTTAATAAGGAAATTTGCTGCAGCTAAAGCTTCTAACCACAGCTGGGAGGGTAGATGTTCTTGATTTAAAAGAGCTAGAGTTGTCTCTATTAAGTGTCTATGCTTCCTTTCTACTCGACCATTTTGCTCAGGGGTATAGGGACAGGAAGTCTGATGTATGGTACCTATGTTTTGAAGAAATAATTGAAATTTATTGCTTGTGTACTATGTGCCATTGTCAGTCCTAAGGGTCTGAACAGTAGCACCAAATTGAGTAGAAATCATAGCATGAAAACTGAGATAGGCCGTATAACCATCAGATTTTAATTTTAAAGGATAAATCCAAGAAAACCTGGAAAAATCATCAATAAAAATGATATAGTATTTATATCCTTTACAAGAAGAAAAGGGGGCAGGACCCCATATATCTGAATGAACAAGTTGAAAAGGAAATGTACTGACAGATTTGGAAGTAGGAAATGGTAATCTATGAGCTTTTGCCACAGAGCAGGCAGTACATTCAATAGTCCTAGTAGGTAATTTGATCTTCAGTAGAGAGGAAAGCAAGTGAGAGACATTCCCAGAGGGATGGCCTAGTCTATAGTGCCATAGCAGATGCTGGGTAGGAGAAGCTGCTGAGGAGTTGCAAGCAAAGGCTTGTCTTGATTCTGAAATAGAGGCAGGTGCAGAGAAAGGCAAGGCATAGAGACCCATGTTACAGGGGGCCTTGAACTGCACTCTGTGGGTAAGATTGTCCACAATAGCCACCTCCTTGGAATTAAAGATAATAGAACAGTTATTATCTTTGGTAAGCTGATAAACAGACAATAAATTGGATGCAATTTGAGGCACATATAATATGTTATGTAAGAGTAAAGTAGAAGAGGGATTGAGAAGAGTACCATCACCAATGTGCTGAATGGGAAGGGACTGACCACTGCCCACAGAAACTGTATCTGAGCATAATAGGGGTAGGAGATATGTAATTGGCTGAGATCATTGGTCACATGAGCATTAGCACCTCAGTCTAGGTACCAGTAGGGTGTGGGAGAGGAAACAGACCCTATATGTGCATTTAGAGCTTGCTTATTAGATGGAGGAGGAGGATAGTTAGTGGTGTCATTTCTATGCCAACACTCTAGTGCATTATGGTTAGGTTTACCACAGATTTGACAATAGACCTTGGTGTTGAGAGAATTTTAATGGCGGCTCAGGAGCACATGGCTCGGATACCATGAAAGAAGTAAGAGAGAGAGAGAGAGAGAAAAAAGATATTTCTATTATTGATTCCTCGAATGATTACAAGAGAGTGATCACTTATATATAAGATCACAGTTACAAGAGTAAGTAGAACTATTCTGTTATACTTGAACTAACTAAGCCAGCTCAGCATGAGCTGGTCACAACTATAACAATAGAATAAGCTTTATATGTACAGTTACAAAGACTATCTTATCACACTTTAACTCCACCTCAATCGAGAATGGATCTACTCAAAACTTTATACCATTATAAACGAGATTTAACAATTATTAATTGTTGATACAATTATAATGAAATGATGTGGACATGATAATCTGTCACTTCTCAAATTGCCGAGAATTTAGGAAAAAAAAAAACAAAGATAATATACTTGAAATGTATGTTTAAAGAAAGTCTTCACAACGTTCGAGTATTCATTAACTAATCTAAACTTTAGTAAGACAAGGACCAAACCAATACTATTAAGAAAACAATTCATTATTTTTTTTACCTAATCTTGTATTAGAAAGAAATTCAATGATTATTATCTTCTCCACCCAACCTTAATTGTAAATAATATAAATGCATATTTTTACACCTAACCTTCATGTTGAAAACGAGGTCCAACACTCACTCACTTGCCCACTCTCCAAACCCTAGTTAAGAGTATATTTATCTAAATAGGCGGATTATCACATTCGTATTTCTCAAGAAAAATGTGAAGTTAATCTTCTTTGGCATTTGTAGATCATGAGTTAAAAAGATGAGTCCTTATGAGCACACGTTAAATAGTATTAGTTTTTTTTGTTATAACCATGATTGACGGGATAAAATCATTTAAAAATGAATCATACTTTATGCTAGTCGATGAGGCTTTACACTTTTTTGTATAGTAAGTATTCTTATATTAAATGTTTTTGGTATGTGCACTATGATCCTAGAGATAAATTACTGTCACTAACATCTTAACTAACAAAATACACCTATAAAACAACAAATAAAGAGAAATGCTATTATATATGATTACTATTTAACTTGAATGAGTTTTCTTTAATTTGTATGTAAAAATTCGACGCTCATTAAATATTTGGAATCATGAATTGTTAATCAAATGAAAAAAATTATAATCTCTTGATATTGAAACTTCATATACAAAATATGTTGATCAAAACATAGAAACTTAATACTTATGACATAAACATTTAAAAGTTCCACAAAAAGAGGTAAGTGGAGATAGTGTATGGAAACGATCCCAATCCCAAAAACTACGTTCTTAAACTCTCCATCACAAGATTTTTTATTTTTTATTTTAAAGTAAATACAGTAATTAAAGATAGTGATATATATATATTGTAAGAAGGAACTCCATCACAGCCAAGCCACCACGCCCCCTGTACCTTGCAAGATGACTTGGATCGACTAGTATGGCCTGTGAAGCCCTTCACTACGATTCTCGAAAAAACTCACGGTTGAGTAATGGTTCCATTTTTGCCGAAAAATTAATTTTACTACTCATGGCATGTGCCGTTCAGCTTAGGGCACAGTGCCTCGGGATAAGGATTTTCTCCTCTACTGATTCTCTTATGTTTTAAATAAGGTGTATTATGGTTTATCAAATTTGAACTTTTAAATTTTAACCATCAAATATGGAGTAATAAACTAATTAACTATGAAATATATATTTAAAACAAATAATTCAGATTTGAAATTAAATTTTTTTAATAACATATAATATACCTCCTTTAGAACTGTTACAATGCAGTGGGTGGACAGTCAGCTTCGTGCTGCTTTCATGCATGACGTTGTTGATGCCATGCCAGAAGTTATTAAAGCAAATTGTAATAATTTACGGAAGAAACTTATAGGGAGGACGAACATGGGATAAAATTATGCCCAACAAGATCAAGATCAGTTCCATTAATTAATAATGTCACCACGTGTCAAATTAGCAGTGGCTTATTTAGTCAAAACAGAGAGATAATACACTTGAGAGGTACGTTTCAAGAAAGTCTTCGGCAACTTCACAATAAAAATACATTAATATTCATTATATTTTTAACCCTAATCTTCATTAAAAAGAAATTCAATGATTATCTTCTACACTTAACCTTCATTGTAAATAATTTAAAATGCTTACCTTTTACATCTAACCTTCATTTGAAAACGAGGCCCAACAATCAGTTTTTGGCACACCTTTTCAACCCTAGTTAAGTGTATAGTAAAGACCAGGTAGTTCTATTTTATTAAATAAGAAATTTGCACTGGTCATTTAGTCTAATGATATGATTTTTGTTTTAGATGTAAGAGTTCTCAGATTGAATCTCATGAGTAATCTCAGTGATATGAAATAACTTAAATCTCCCTTCAATGACCCATTCACTCAAAATAGAGAGAATACACCCAAGAGGAACCTTCAAAACATTTTTTAGTCTAATAATATGATTTTCGTTTTAGATGTAACAGTTCTCAAATTGAATCTCATGAGTAATCTCAGTGATATGAAATAACTTAAATCTCCCTTCAATGACCCATTCACTCAAAATAGAGAGAATACACCCAAGAGGAACCTTCAAAACATTTTTCCCACAATGTTTGAGTCTTTGTTTAATATAACACTATTAATCAGGCTAAACCTATGTTTAAGTGTAGGAGGGAAGCTATCTATGATTTCATCAACAACGTTAAAAGATACAATAGAAAAGATATAAATCATGAGGTTCATCACCACTATATAAGATCGTTAGTTACTCTATTTAAGTCCGAGTAAATTTAGGATAGAAACTATGTTTTATTATCAATTGTGCCAACTGTAATTATTCCGATGCTAATTTAGATTTGTTTCGTTCGCAAACTTATTCTCTACCAGAAAGTAAATTCCAGCCACAGCCACCACCGCGCCTTCCCTTCCCCTTCCAAGACTCGTAATTATAAATGCTTTTGATCAGTTAGCCGATAATTTGCAATGTATTTTTCACATATACACTTACAAGTACTAGCTTATGCAGCATATTTGTATGTGCACACATTTGAAGTAATTATCAATTTAACACTAGCTAGTTGGAAAAGGGTCTGAATATTGTATTAGAGATTTGGATTCATTAGTGTTTTTGAATTAGTAAGAGATGAAATTGTAATCATTCATCTCATATTGAACGAGTAAGATTGAAAATTAAAAAAAAAAAAAAAAGAGGAGGAAATAAAAATTTTGAATTTTAAAATATATGATTAAGACTTATTTATTTATGAAATAGATATTAGCATTCATTTATTAACCACTCGGAGATACTATAGTGACTAGGAAAGGATTATGGGGTTCCATTGTTCCAAGGTCAAAGGTGTGACATAGTCTAGAATGGTGATTTAAGGAATTTACTTGCTGGAACACCATTCTAAGGGTAAGTGAGTTACTTGAACCATTATAAAATAGCATGTCAAAGGTTAGTTGAAAATGGAGCTTCGGGCTGTTGTCATGAATGATGTTCCAGAGATTATTAAAGCATAAAAACAAAACAAATTGCGTAATAATTTACGGAAGAAAATTGAGCAAGGACGAACTCAGGGATAAAATTATGACCAACTAGATTGCAAGTGGCTCAATTAGTCACAACAGAGCGATAATCATAATATATTATCAATGAGATGAACCTTGGAAGAAAGTGTTGGACAACCTCTTAAGTCTTCGTCAACATCTTTCATAAGAACGCCTACTCAAAAGCATTCCTTCAATACACGCCGTTTCATAGGAGGAATCATACAACTCTAGCGAAGTGCAGCCAAGTCTACATACCAGCCAAACCGCAGAAAGCCTTGTGTCGACTTTCAGCTTGTTGATCATCACTTAAAGGTAATCGCAATTTCTTTTACATTATATATGTTGATTATCGTATAGATGAGGGGACTGAAAATATACTATACCGGTAGAAATAACAGAGTGCTAAGATTTGCTTGACTAATTAAGTAGCTAGTTGAATCAATATTCTTCATTTGATAGAGAAATGTTTTATGCAGTCATGTGGATAAGTGGATTATCCATCGCTTTTGATGAATAAGATTTTTTTTTTTTTTTGCAGAAGACGACTAAGCTCCATTTGTTTGCTGTAAATAATAAAAATATTTTTCTGATTTTTTAGTATTTAGTAATATCGTAAAATAAGTCAACTTCAAAATATTTTCAACCAATGAAAAAATACTAGTCAGAAGGAGTATAAAATGTTTCATGTTCTTTAGGGAACAAAAACATTTTCCACTCCGCACTCCAATTCACAATTTAAACTATTTTACAAGCATGGACTATAATATCCTAATTATAATTAATATTTCATTTATTACTTGTTTTATACAAAATTGTGTAAAATACATGCATACAAATACACACATATGCACTATACTCAAGAACACAACATTCACTGCAATGCCTGAAACACGTTTGAGGCATATGTATTTTGAACACTGACAATTCACGGTCTTCATCTTACTTTTAATAGTAAAAGTGAGAATCATTAATAGAAATGGTTTATTCCTCATATTTCTAAAAACTTGGGATTTTTGTCTACATGTTGGGGATAGAAACCACTTTTCCTAGCCATCCCTTATTTTAGTTTTATTCCAATAGCTTCCTTAAGTTTAGGGAATTCCAATTTTACATTCAATCAATCCCTAAGTTTAGGAAATCCCAATTTTAATTTCACTTCAATAACTTCTCTATTGTAGGGGCTCCTTGTTTTTATTTTATTCCAATTTCTTCTTATTTCATTAAACATATTATTTTAATATTTTTCCTTTATATATGTTCATTTTTATCGACGACATTCTATTTTTAATTACTAACATAAACTTTTATTTTTTATTTTTTCTTTAAAACTTTTTCAATAACTCTCTATTTTTTTGTTATTTAATTTAAAACTTTCTCGATGACATTCTATGTTAATTTTTAATTGTTTTTATTAATTTTATTTTTTGTTTTGTTTTAATTAATAAAAATTTCAATATTATAGTGCAACAAAAAAAATTAAAATTTAAGTGTCATCCATAACGTTTAGTACATTAAAATGCAATTAAAAAATATTAGGCAATTAGTGTAATTAAAAAGTCAATGAACAATGTTTAGGGGATGGGATAGGGGATGGTGTTTTTTTTCCTACATGTAGAGAAGTTAAAAATGTGTGTAGGGATCCCTACAATTTAGGAGATGGGGTAGGGAATCTGCTGGAGACTATTTCTATACATCCCCTCCCTACATGTAGAATAGACTGTAGAGGATGAGATAGGATATCTCTTGGAGTTGGCCTAATAGTGATATCCTTTTTCTCTTTCTTTTGATTTATCCTAATATAATGATTTATTATTCTACCCTCATTCTTAATGGAAAAGTTAACAAAAGAGCTCTAACTCTCATATTTCAAAATGTGCTAGATCTGAGTCTCATTTACCCTAAATCCAACAAGTGTGATACACAATAAGCTCTGAATTATGTATGGCAAATATATATGACAAAAATCATATATATGTGAGATATCCTTATTTGAAATTTTAGCATATTAATGTCCCATATTGGTGGATGACATGTTAAATATGTAGTTTATAAATGGATATTGAGGGTTTAAGTAATAACTTAGATAAGCAGTTTTTACCATTTATTTTTTAATCCGATAAAATTAGTCTTGCTTGTATTTGTCTTCGAGAATGGTATAGAGCTAGTCACCAATTGCTGGTCTTGAACAAGAGGGGATGATTGTAAAAATTTTCAAATATGTCCAAAACGGCTAGAAGTTTCTCTAACTAATTTATACATGCACTGATACACATACTATTATATCAATATATAATCATATTTAAAAATTTATAGAATTTATGTTAGTATCTTGCAAAATTTTTCTCAAACTTTTTACTTTTGATATAAATCATGTGACAAAGTATACTAAAATTACTTTATAGGAGTCGTATTTCCTTTCTAGTAATCTGGAAAAAAAAAATTCATTTTTCTTTAAGATGATGAAATTTAAGTTCAGTCATGTTATGCATATTTGCGCTATACGTAATTATGAACTACATTAATATTTTTAGGTAAGAACGAGAACGGAGCTATGGACAAACTTGTGGAGCCATTCACCAGTCGCGTTGGGGAAAAAATCGCCTCTTCACTTGACTTCAATGACAATAAGAAAGCTCTTGACGGAAATTTGGAAGTACTGGCAAATAAAGCGTTTGACATAGAGACAGAAGTGAAGAAAGCCGAGCTATTAGGTAAGAAGAGGAGGACAATGGAAGTTGGAAGTTGGTTGGAGAAAGTAAAAAAGTTCAAAACAGAATATGGTAAATTAAATGATACATTAGAAGAAGCTGGAATCTCCAAACCTCTGTGGCATGGAAGCCATGTAAAAAAACTGAATGAAGGAGCTGGAGAACTCATTAAGCAAAGTGAAACTTTTCGTGAGCTCGTAATTGATGCATGTGAAACCAGCCGGGAACGATTGTTCACGACACGATTGCATGGCGAAACATTGAAGCAAGAATTGGATAATATCTTGGCATGGGTAGAGGCGGAGTCTGACAAAGTCCCAATCATTGGTATTTGCGGGATGGGAGGTGTTGGCAAGACAACGTTGGCAAAGCATATTTACAGACATATTTGCACGAATCTTCAAGGTACACCTGATAAATTTCACGTTTATTGGGTCACTGTCTCCCAAGAGGCTGATATTAACAAATTGCAGAATGACTTGGCTAAAAAATTAGATCCTCATCTTCAAATTAAAGATAATGAAATAGAGGAAAAAGCCGCCATTCTACATAAACTACTGAGAGAGAGGAAGAATGTTGTACTCATATTGGATGATGTATGGGAGAATTTTGATTTAGAAAAGATTGGAATTTTTCTCGAAGAGGATGAATGCAAGGTGATCATAACCAGTCGATCAATGGACGTGTGTAAGAAGATGCACTGCAAAGAAACTATCAGAGTAGAACGTCTTTCTGAAGAAGCAGCTTGGAAGCTATTTCTGGAGAAACTGGATTGTGATGATAATCTAAGTCCGGAAGTGGAAGAGGTTGCCAAGATAATTGCAAAGAATTGTTCTGGATTGCCACTTGCAATTATTACCTTGGCTAAAAGCATGATTGGGGTATATGGCATTCATGAGTGGAGGGATGCGTTGGAAGAACTGAATCAATCTGTCATGGGACAATATGATATTAAAACTGAGGTTTTACCAATACTCCAACATAGTTACAATCGTTTGAGGGATTCGAGGTGGCAACAATGTTTCTTGTATTGTTCTCTTTATCCTGAAGACAGTGAAATGCGAGTGGATGAATTGATAAACCAATTCATTTATGAGGGACTGATGGATCGAAGGCATAGTAGGGCTGCAGAATTTGATCAGGGGCGCACGATACTCAATAGACTGGTAAATGCCAGCTTATTGGAAAGGGTTTATGTTGAAGACGATGACGGACTAAAATTGGGGGTGAAGATGCATGATTTGGTTAGAGAGATGGCAGTAGAAATCACAAGAAATAATCCTAGGTTCATGACAAAAGCTGGACTTCAATTGCATGAGCTACCAGATGAGCAGGAGTGGGCAGAGGATCTGGATAAGGTGTCTTTGATGTGTAACCACATATCTGAAATTCCCGTGGATTCATCACCTAGATGTCCTCGACTTTCCACACTAAGTTTTTCAAAAAATCCTTTGAAGTTGATCCCAAGTGCTTTCTTTGCTAACATGGGTGGCTTAAAAGTTCTTGATTTAAGACATACCAATATTGAGAAGTTACCAAACTCCCTCTCGGAACTAGAAAATCTCACTGCATTGTTGCTTGGGGGTTGTGATAATTTGTGGTACGTGCCATCATTGAGCAAGCTTAAGGAACTAAGGGAATTGGACCTCAGTGAGACTACAATTAAGGAAGTACCAGACGGCATGGGATGTTTGGTCAAACTCAAATGCTTGAAAATGAGAGGCATGCGCAAACTTGTAGAGATTTCAAGAGGGTTAATAACCCGACTTTCATGTCTTCAGTGCCTCATACTGCCGGTTCACGTCAAAGTACAAGCAGAAGAACTAGAGAGTTTGAAATTGCTGGAAGAATTTATGGGTTGGGTTGATGACATATATAATTCCAAGTGGTTCAACAAATCTCCGCCATTCAATGTCTATGATATTATGGTAGGTAATCAAGAGGATGATGATCTCTTTAATGGTAAAGAATGGGAGGATGATGGTATGTTTGAGTTTTATGAACGCCGCATCAGATTAGAAGAATACGACTTTAGAAAAAGAGGAGTAGATGTGCTTTTGCTGCCAAAAAACATTAAGCGCCTAGAAATTCGTCACTGTAAGGGCTTAAGCAGTTGCTTGTTGGATTTTGTCCCGTCTTTGTACAATGACAAAGACTTTATAATTACAAGGAGTGACGAAGTAGAAAGCATCTTGAGGATCTCCTCTAATTCTAGTCATGAGGGAGCACTGCAGTATCTCGAGTGTCTTACCCTAAGAGACTTACCAAATTTGATTGGTTTAATCAAGTGGGAACCAAGAGCTCTTGCACTTCCTCCATGTGGAACCTTCTCCTCTCTTGAAAGGTTGGTGATTGCTAGATGTCACAAAGTCAAGAAGTTGTTGGCACATAGGTTACTGGTAGAGAACCTTCAAAACCTTAAGGAGATTCACGTCTCTGATTGTAAAGAAATAGAGGAGATAGTAGCAGATGATAAGGAAGATCATGAGGGTGTGGGTTCGACTTCAAGCAGCAGCAGCAAGAACAACAAATACACAAATATTATCGCATTCCCAAAGTTGACAAGAATCCGATTGTATGATCTACCAGAATTGGAGAGCATCTATGAGGGAACAATTAACTGCTGTGATTCCATTGAGGATATCGTCATAAGTGATTGTCCGAAGTTAAAGAGATTGCCTTTCTTTTATCCTTCTGTAGATGAAAAACCAAATCCTCTCTCAGCGTCGTCTTCTTCTTCTAGTTATTATTACAGTGGTACACCCACGTTCATCTTCCCAAAGTTACAATATTTTACGCTAGGGTCGCTGCCAGAACTGAAGAGCATCTGCAACGGAGTCATGATTTGTTATTCCATTTGGGCGATCGAAGTAAAAGGGTGTACGCAGCTGAGTCGGTTGCCTCTTTTTCTTCCCCTCATTGATGGACAACCATCTCCACCTCCGTCTCTACACATTCGGATAAGTGAAACAGAAAAAGAATGGTGGGAATCATTGGAGTGGGACCATCCCAACTCCAACAATGTCCTTCGCCCCTTTCTCATATGGTTAAGACAGTGATGGTGATTCTGAGCTCGAACAATAAAGAGAGGCTGCAGCTACTGATAAGAAACAGCGAAGATGATGACGTTCTTTTTCAACACTTAGGTAAGCTTTCTGCAGCCTTTTCTCTAGCTTTTGATTAACACGCTGAATGTCTTTACATGTTCTAGGATGAGAAGATTTTGTTTGTTGCTTGCTGAACTTGCTTTGAAGTTCGATAACAGAAAATGAATTTTAATTGGAAGTCCCTTCGTGTGAAGAGCGAGATCTTTTTTCTGCACATAAACTGTTAGAGACAAGGCCTGAGTGAGGTTTTTCTTTGTTTCTGTGTTGATAGATGTTAGAACCATATTCTACACTGCAAAATTAATGGAAACAATGTTGATTTACTCTGAAATGCAAAGATGATTAATTAGAAAAAATGAGGTAAAAGCATGTCTCTGGGTGCAGCATCATAAGTTAGGCTTATCTCTACTCTATATTATCTCATTTTGACATCATTTCCTTAAATTCGTTCTTGCTGTAATTTGTTTTTAATTATTTCTTTCCAGTTTCCTACTAATTCATGGAAATTACAATTTGATATATTTTGGATTATCTTGCATTCACTTGCCTTATTGTTGTAGTCCTTGATAAACCATGTCTACATGTTGCTATAAGCATTGTTGTTGCTTGCTATCCTATTGAAATTGCAATCCTTTGCGAATTTGAATATTCTTAAAAAAGAATTACATACTTTGTTTTGCTGCGGCTTCTTGGTGATCAACATATCAATGTAAAATCTTGAAAAACAAAACTTTATCTGTAAAACAATATTTATGAGTTTAGAAAGAAGGTTTCTTAAGTGCCTTTCGTAAAAATTGATTTTGATATAAGTTTTAATATATAAATGGATTTTTACGGAATTTTTAATGTATAAATAGATGGTTTTGAGTTGTGTCTTGCTAGTATTGAATAGATACGTAGCTTAATTATACTCTCCATTATTCAATGGGAGCTACTAGGTTTACATCCAAACACAACTATATGGTACTACTTAACTTTGCATATGTTTATCTATGGAAAGTGACGGAGTAGAAATTCCTTTCACTATCGAATGACATTTTTTATATGAATATATATGAAGTAATGTAAATGTTATTTGAACTGTTTACAGTGGCATGTTGAGATTGAAGCATTGGATTTTTAATTAATTGGATTGTTGATATTGGACAGCTACTCCGATTGTAAGGAGAGGAGATGAATGACTGGTTTGTCATGGCGAATGCTAGCGATCACAGTTTCTTGTTGAGTATTTTCTTATTCTTCTTTTTCTCGACTATCAGCCTTAAAAGCTTTAGTTACACTTTGTTCTTTTTAGGGTTCTTTCGTTTATCATTTGCAGATACATTTGCTTAAGCGAGGACTTGAGTATATTTGTTTGGTATTTATGGAAGAACAATGTTTAATGTTTCGGTCATGTCCATTATATGTTTGATATATGTAATGTAGGTTAATATGGTACTTTAAAATTATATGTTTGATATATGTAATATAGGTTAATATGGTACTTTAAAATTTAAACACACTCGTATTTTTGTTGGTATTGGAGGACTTTTAATGATATGTTGAAATGTTATGCCGGGGCTCTAATTCAACCTCGTGGGCTATTCAATGCTTATTATTTGTACACATATAGAAAGGAGTCGAAACGTAGAGAGTCTTTAGAACATTACAATTAGACCTATTGAATTGAAAAAATTCTCTAACTATCATTTGAAGTGAAGTGCACATCTATGAACTAAAAGTTTGAAATTATGATAATGTTTCAATTTATATGTACCTTGATACAGACAGGGGCACCAATAATACACAAAAAGGTATTACTGGCCAACAAAGATTAATTACAAGGGTTAAATTAATTAGATGGGAAAACTGGGCCACAGGTGCCCGTCTTGGTATTTTGATCATCACTACTATGATGTGTTACAATGCCTTTTTTTTTTTGGTCATAGTTCGCACGTTCAAGTGTTTATGTAATGTTTTCTTTAAGTTCATATTTCCCTTTAAGTGATTTTTCGGGGATCTTCTACTTAAAGTACGAGACCACCAAAGGCAACTTCTTCAATGTTGGTAATTCTTGGTCACAGCTAAACAAGAGAAAGAGCATCTATCCTAGCTGCGGTAATGCCGATTCCAAGACTTGGTTCAAACTTTCAAGCAGTCAATCAAGCAACACTGACTGATATTCCATAGATAGCATAGAGCTCTTACACAACGCCTAATGGGCTAGCTTCACTATAAAGGCTTGATTTCCCCGTAAGAGAAGTTGAATCGGAATCTTTGTCACTCAAAGCTTCGCTTTCCCTTCTGGCTATGCTTTCCGGGGCTTTGAATAGCTTTACCAGGAAAGAGAAAGAAGATATAACCAAGAAGGGCTTGAATTGAAAGAATGGCTCCTGCTGAATCAGCCGAGAGTTCAAGAGATGAGGATGAGGATCCGGATTAACTTCTTCAAGAGGGAATAGCAGGCGCAAGGGAAATGCTTGCTTTAGGAGTGAGTACCAGGTTCAAGTCTTCTTAGGATTCTGCTGGAATTGTCTTCTATTAATCTAAAGGGATTTCACCGAAAGCAAGAGTCATTCATGCTCTATAGCCGGAATAGATAGATTCAAGGGGCGAAGGGAAAGTGAACCGGTCAACCTCACCACAGAAAATATTTGAACTCACAAGAGAGCGGGAAGAGTCGATTTGAACAAGAAGAGCTTATTCCATTCCGAACAAGCGCTAAAGAAGTGACTCTGTGTGGGATCGATCGCCCTACTTCTTTATTCATTACCGCGTTGGGCCGGGATCAAAACGACTTAAAAAAAAAAAGGATACCACCAAACCTGACTGAACCCACCACTACTTGAAAGTCGATACCGTTAGAGAAGAGCAAGAATCATACTTTTTCTACTTCGCTTGCCGGACATGAATTCTTTGATTCAAGATCCCCTTGCTTTACACCTTGCCCTGAAACTGGAGTTCAAGTAATCATCTACCTTTCTGCAAGACAAAGATTTCATTGAGCCTAGCTCGCCCAAGAGTACTTTCGAAGAGGTGACTGAATCCCTTCCATCTGCTCTGAAGCAGGACGGACTTTCAAGTCAAGCGGAACTCTTTTTTTAAATAAGATGAAAAGAGTGGGCATTACGCCCTTGTTACACAACAACCTCTTAGAGGAAGGGCCAAACAAGGGGGACAACGGGTAGGAAAAATGGAGGTTTGGGCTCAAGAAAGAAGCCAATGTCCCTAGTATTAGGAATCATAGGCTGCACATTCATATTCAAGATGTTTACGAATAGGACTAATTGCTTTAAGACGATGAGATAATCGTGGAAATTCTCCCTCTATAGGCATATTTGTATTCATGTCTTGTGAACTTATGATTTATTATGTAACGTTCTATCATTTATGCTAATATTATTAATCAACTTATGTCTAATTGTTAAATTAACTTTCTTGTATAAGTTTAAGTTTTTTTGTTATTAATCTAACTATGTACTCCAATTATTTTGTATAATATATATATATATACACATATATGTATATATACATATATATATATATATAAATATATATATATATACACACACACACATATATATATATATATATATATATATATATATATATATATATATATATATATATATATATATATATGTGTGTGTGTGTGTGTGTGTGTGTGTATGTGTCTGTGTGTGCGTGTGTGTGTCTATATATATGTGTGTTATATTCAAAATACACTAATTACAAAAAAAATGGGTTGGTCCAGCCCAACCCAGCTCAGTTCGAGACTTGTGGTAGCGGGCTCGTGGTCGAGTTGGGTCCTATATTCTGAGAAATAAATTTAGCGCAGCTCAGCCCACTAAATATTTGTGTCGAATCGGGCTTAGTATTCTCAACTCATGATTTGGTCGGGCTGTGTCAGATTGACCCATATGCTAGCTCTAAAAAGAAAAAAGCATTTGTCAGTAATGATTGAAAAAATTGTTTAGACAAATAATATTTAATAAAATGTGTAGGCATATGATGATCATGAGAGAATTAGAAAGACACGAGAATCAGTCACAACAATAAACTAAAGATGTTGTGGGTTCAACTCGCAAGCTATTAAGTTCGAGTTAATATTTACCTTTTTACTAGTTAATATTTACCTCACAACGCATACTTAACAAAAAAAAAAAAAAGTGGAGAGCTATCCCAAAGTTGTAGAAAACAGGGAGGAAAGTCCCTTGGAGTTTTATGCTTGCTGTCATGCATGATTTTCTTGATACCAAGCCAGAAAGCATAAAACAAAATAAAGCAAGACCCATCTTTATAGCAATTAAGTGAAGCATGACATTATTGATTGATGTGGTATTACATTGACATATTAAGATAGCGATTGGTACACTAGAATAAGATTGTGAATTGAATGACATTCCTAATTCTTTTCAATTCTATTAAGGTAGAAAAATGCTGAGTAGTGAATAGTCTTCACGCACTGCTAATTGTCTGCAAAACAAAGAGAGCTTGGCGGGTCTTCTCCGCATTAGCACTCCGATGCTTAAATTAGCTAGGTGCTTTAGCAGAGAAAGAAGTATATAAAATATGTTAAGTATGAATGTCTGAGGTACCTCCCCTTTTCCCTACTGAAAACTCTGTCTTTTATAGGCACCATGATTGTTGAAGTCATCATGGTTGCTGAGTCAAAAGAGAGGTCATCATGGTTGCTGAGTCAAAAGAAAAGATAAAGGAGTAGTGGGCAATTATTAAAGGATTAGTGGGGAATTAACTGGAGATTCTCTGATATTATGGAACAATGTTTACAGGCTTCATTTAGTTTGAGGTCTTAAAAGGAGACCTTCGGAGGGTCCTATGCCTCGTCCGACCCCTTGGGGTCCCTCCACGCATGTTGCCCGAGGTTTGGATGCTATCGCCTCAGGGTCGGATTTGTCCGACCCCATGTCCGAGGTCTCCACTGACACTTCTTCGACTTCCTTGACCCATCCGAGGGGTCATTTAGTAATTGTAACAAATCCCAGGGTCTTACCCGTATCATGATGCCCCATCAGTTCTCGGAGCTATGCAATAGGTTCGGGAACTGATTCTGATACCTCGGTTAGGTCGAAGCTGCTTGAAAATTTATTTTAGCGCCGCCTCGTCTTCCATGTTATCTATTACCAACCACCTTTTATTATAACTTTGCCACTTCACGATCTGGTGGAATAAATTTGAATCAACGGTGAGGATGAGAGACCTTTGAATTTCCCTATCTTTTTCCTTCTTTCAATTTGACGCTTTCCTTTGCACCTGATTCTTTTGTCGAATCATCCCCTTGAACCCTCTTTTGTTGAGGGTCACTTCTCCTTAATCTCGCGTTTGTTGGCTTTGGGGGTCAAGCCCCCATCCTTATGTCTTGGGAGTCGTGCCCCGAGTCTTGAATCTTGGGTTCGGGGATTGTACGCCGACCTTGAACCTGGAGGTTGTGCCCCCGACATTGGATTCGGGGGTCGTGCCCCCGACCTTGGACCTCGGGTTCGGGGGTCGTGCTCCCGACATTGGGTTCGGGGGTCGTGCCACGGACATTAGGTTCTAGGGCCGTGCCCCCGACCTCGGACGTGGGTCAAGGGTCGTGCCCTGGACCTCGGACGTTGAGGGTCGCGCCCCCGACATTAGGTTCGGGGGTAGTGCCCTAGACCTCGGACGTCGGGGGTCGTGCCCCGGACCTCGGACGTCGGGGGCTATGCCCCTAACATTGGGTTCAGCCCCCCGACGTTTGAGGTTCGGGGCACGACACCCGACCTACGTCCGAGGTTGGGGGCACGACCCTCGAACCCAATGTTAGAGGCACGACCCCCGATGTCCGACGTCCGAGGTTCGGGGCAAGTAATATAATAATTTTATTTTTTTAGAAAAAAATCAATTAAAAATACGTATAAACACATCCTTAAAATCATGTCATTCTATCATGGTAACAAAGAGAAATCAAAAGGACATAGAAAATGGCTTGAAATGTGTGAACATAGAAAAATCACCTTGCATGCACAATATCTTCCTATTGTGTAGGCTAACTCAATTATCACATTACATTTCTTCCCTCATGTTTCCCATCACATTTCCAACAATGTGTTGCACAACCTCTTAAGTCTTGGTCAATATCTTCCGATTAACATCTCTTCAACAATATTGCTCTAGAAGCATATCCATCTGAGAGAGGACTCATATAATTGATTCTTGTGAAGTGGCATCAGTGCTTGCCACCAAAGTCACAGAAGGAGACCTTGTAGTGTTAGCTTTTAATTCAGCTTATTCATCACTTTTAAGGTGATCTCACTTTCGTGTGCAATTATGTTGATTAGATCTACTTTAACTACATCTACCAATATACTACTTGATCATGTGTGATTATTTTGTCTAAAAGAAACAGATCAAAACTGATCATGAGATATATTGAAGGCTTTTAACCTTACATTTTTAGATGAATGATCTCCAAGTTGGCTCAAAGCATATCTTAAACAACACTTAAATAAATGTTTATGATACTATACTATCTCAAAATAAAGCATCAGGAGTTAAAATAGACGATGTAGTGTAGCATATATACTTTCTAAGATACTTGAGACAAAGTAGATAGTTGAATCAAATATTCTCTAATTTTTTAATTTTATCTCTATTATTTTAAAAGTCGCTTGTTTGGTTCTTATTGTTTACACTTTTTAAGATTTCATTCTTATTGTTAAAAAGTAATGTGCTGATACACTATAGATTGGCCCAACCCAGTCCTCTTGTACTAGGGTTAGTACATCGCAGTTCTCACTTTAACACCAACCAATCAATTGGTCAAATGCATTGAGATTGGTGCATTAATGAATCAAACCAAATGATTGTTCTAGAATAGTTATTCCTCATAATTGCTCCTCCTTTTTCACTAAATAGCATAAAGTAAGGAAGTGACATTCTTTTTCATATTGAGTTGCTTCTCCCGGGGTTCAAGAGTTCTTGAACGTGCTTAATTCCAAAGTTTGTAAATTTTTTTAATTTAGTCTACAATATTTTCACTTTTTCTCAATTTAGTTCGTAGAGTTTCATGTGCATGTTATAAATTGAAATTCTAACTGGGGCTAAACTGAAACTTTTTACAAAAGTTGGAGACTAAGCACGCCATTTTTAAAACATTAGAGACAAAATCAAAAAAATGTATAAATATTAGGTGTTAAATTAAAACTTTGTACAAGTTTTGGGGATTAAGTAGGTCACTTTTAAAATAATAAGGACAAAATTGAAAAAAGTATAAACATTGAAAACCATTTGTGAAATTTACCTCAAAAAAAAAAAAAAAAACCTTAGTTTATTACTTTACCTTTTCTAAAGTGAAGAGATACTCATGAAGAGATTGGATAATTTCAATTTGCTTTAGCTTTTTTTTTTTTCCCTGTCGGGTCACGTAGTTTCTTTGTTCCACTCAGTCATGCATACATACATACATACATACATTATTGCATGCGTATACGAATAGGTTACAAACCTTTATCTAAATTATGTGAGTATATGAAATATTTTTCTTAAACTTAACCTCTTACTTGGATATTTAGCGACCGAGTAATTAGATTGATTAAAATTGAAATACAACTCATATTTCAATTCTATTAGCTTTTGGATGGGAGACATTAAATTTGAAACATTTTTATTTGTTTAGTCTGATAATGAAATTTTAGTATTATAATCGCATTGTACATACTTATAAAATATAAAAATATTTTAGGTGGTGGCGTGAAAGGAGCTATGGCAATTCTTGAGATAATTTTCTGCAAGATTTTTGGGGTAATGAGCACCTTTTTGGAAAAAGTTGGAGACGAAAAATTCACCAATTGCATAGACTTCAACGACAATATGCACACCCTCGAGGAAAATTTGCAGGTATTGACAAGTAAAGCGTCAGACATAGAGACAAAAGTAAAGAAAGTGGAGGTATTAGGTAAGCAGAAGAGGACGACGGAAGTTGGAAACTAGTTGGAGAAAGTAGCAAAGTTCAAGAAAGACTTTGATGAAACGCAAGAAACTGGATTTTGCAAACCTCTGTTGCATGGTGGTCATGTGAAAAAATTGATTGAAGGTGTTGGAGAACTTACAAAGCAATGTCAAACTTTTCATGAGCTCGTAATTGATGGTAGTGAGACAAGGGGGTTTAGATTGTTCAGAATAAGATTACATGGTAAGACGTTGAAGGAAGAATTGGATAATAAGATGTTAGCATGGTTAGAGGCGTCTGACCAAGTCCCGTGTATTGGTATTTACGGGATGGGAGGTGTTGGAAAGACGACTTTGGCGGAGTATATTTGCATGTATCTTCAAGATAATTCTGGTGACGTTCATGTTTATCGGCTCGTTGTCTCCCAGGATGTTGGTATTAACAAATTGCAGAAGGACTTAGCCAAACAACTGAATTTAGATCTTCCAATAGATGATGATGTTGAGGAAAGGGAACGCATTCTTAATCAAAAACTGATAGAAAAGAAGAATGTTGTACTCTTATTCGATGATGTATGGAAGTATTTTGATTTAAGCAAGATCGGAATTCCGTTTGGAATGGATGGATGCAAGGTGATCATTATCAGTCGGTTACTACCTGCGTGTAATCAAATGGGCTGCAATAAGTACATTGTAAAAGTACAACCTCGCCTGGAAACTATTTTCGGAGAAACTTGATTGTGCGTGTCAGCTTTGCCCAGAAGTAGAAGAGGTGGCCAAGATAATGGCAAAGAAGTGTGATGGGTTGCCACTTGCAATTATCACTTTGGCTAGAAGCATGAGTGGGGTGTATGACATTCATGAATGGAAGGATGCGTTAGAAGAACTATAATGATCGCAATATCCGATCAGAGAAATGTGGCTTTAAAACAAATGGATATGTGCCTTTGGTGCCACGAAACATTCAGCACCTAGAGGTTAGTACATGTAAGGGCCTCAGCGATTGCTTATCGGATTTTATCCCATCAATGTACAACTATAATGACCTTAAAGAATGCAGAATTGAAGAGTGTGATACTTATGAGGATCTCCACTAGTTCCAACAATGAGGGTGCGGTAGAGAATCTCGAAAAATTGTATTTAAATGACTTACAAAATTTCATTGGCTGGTTCAAATGAAAAAAAATAGCTCTTGCAGTTTCTCCACGTAGCACCTTTTCCTCCCTTAAAGTATTGAATATTTCTGGATGTAACAAGATTAAGAAGTTGTTCCCACACAAGTTACTGGTAGAGAACCATCGAAACCTTGAGGAGATTGATGTATCTAATTGTGATCAAATGGAGGAGATATTAGCAATTGTTAGTTGTTGATACATTTACAATGAAATAATATGAACAAGATATTCTGTCACTTCTCAAATTGTAAGTGAACAATTTTATTTTATTTTAAAAAGAGAAAAATAATATTCTTGAAATGTATGTTCAAAGAAAATCTTCATAGAATCCGAGTTTTTATTAACTAATCCAAGCTTTAGTTAAGAAAAGGATTAAACCAATACTACTAAGAAACAAAATCATTATTTTTTTCACCTAATCTTGCATTAAAATAAATTCAATGACTATGATCTTCTACACCCAACCTTAATTATAAATAATAAATTTATGTTTGTACACCTAACCTTCGTGTGAAAACGAGGTCAAACAATCACTTGCCGACTCTCCTTTTCAACTCTAGTTAAGATTATAGTTAAGATGAGTTAGATCTAGTCTTTTAAATATGCGGATTATCAAATTTGTATTTCTCGAGAAAAAGATTGTGTAGTTAAGCTTCTCTGATTTTTCTTAGACGACTTGAACTGATGAGCACACTCATTAGAGAAGATTAGTTTTTTTTTTTTTTTTTTTTCTTTTCTAATAAGCCTGATCTACATATTAAATCACTTAAAATTAAGGGATTATTGTGAAATATTATAATTACGTAGATAAAATTAATTAATAAAATAACTGAGAGAATATATCGTATATAACTACCGCTTGTTTTTCTTATCACATTCTCGAAGTTCTCACTACACTGCAAGAATCAAACATCTATATTTATGCATAAGAAGTCATCATTGCTAAAGACATAATAATTACACTTTGGCCAAAGCAAATATTAAAATAATACAATCTAATCATAACATTTGCAATCCAATTTTGAACTGGATTCTTATAGCAAAACAAACATCAACAGATAGTAGATATAACGTATTAGTTCTAACGAAATGTTATTAATAAATATTTATATTTTTACAAGACAGATCTTATTTTACGCTATTCGTGAGGTGCTTCACCCTTTTCTAGCTATAGTAAGTATTTTTATATTAAATACTGTCTGGGGGAGCTATAAGCCCAGTGATAAATTATTGGGAGCGGCATCTTAACTAAACAAATATACTAATAGGAGAAATGTACTATTATATATCATTACTGATTAGGGGTAACAAACCTCATAGGGGTAAATAAACATTTGGTGCGACAAAGAGGTAAAAAGGGAAAAATATTTATTTATGGCGTAATATTCTACCCCTTGGCAATAATAAATGCCTGACTTGCAGGGCACCCCGAGCACAGAAGGACATGTGTCCAAATTTCATAACGCTAAATATTAATAAGAGAAGACACACTTCCATATCTGACTTAATTATTTTACACTTATAGCTATTATTCAAAAAGCCTTCGCTGACTTAAATATCGAAGAGTGGTTCAACTCTGCAGACCTTTTTGCAAGTATTTTGAAACATAAATTACCGGCAGAAAATTTAACGAATTTGTAACTTATCAATTACTGTTTAACTTGAATGAGTTTATTTTAATTTGTACGTAAAAATTCGACACTGATGAAATATTTTGGAAATCATGATCGGTAAATCAAATGAAAAAAAATATAATCTCTATTTGTTGGAATTTCGTACACAAAATATGTTAATCATGACTAGCTTTATCCAGGACCTTAGGAAGATATGCTCTAAATAGCTTGCCACATGATGGTGTCAAGTGTAATTTCTCAGATGGTATTATTAAAACACTTGGATATATTTTTCAGAAGAGAGAACTCCATCATAGCCACCATGCCTCCTTGCTCCGTGAAAGTGCAAGAGGACTTGGGTCGACTGGGATGGCTTGTGAAGCCCTTTACTACGAAACTGGTGGCGATAGTTACCAGTTATCTTTAAAGAATATTCTGTATTCGAATCATGACTGCAGTCTCATTTTATAGTAAAAAAAGAAAAAAAGAAAAAAAAAAAGATGGTTGAGTAATGGGTTTTCCAGTTTCGCTGTGGAATTAATTCTGCTACTCGTGGCATGTGCAGTGAAGATTAGGGCTTGGCTGCCTCTTCTGGGAGCAGGTGGAAAGTCAGCTTCGTGCTGCTGTCATGCACGATGTTCTTGATACTTCGCCACAAATCTTCGACAACGTCAATAGAACAAAATTAAATATATCCATAATATTTTAATCCTAATCTTCATTAGAAAGAAATTCAATGATTATCTTCTACACCTAACCTTCATTATAAATAATTTAAAATGCTTATATTTTACATCTAACTCAAGAGTTGGGTAAAATTGTCAACTACCAATTTATTACAAATAAATATTACAGATTTAAATTATAGTTTCGATCTCTATAGTACAAAAATTAAAATAAAAAACACGAGGCCGAACAATCAATTTATGCCTCTTCTTTTCAACCCTAGTTAATAGTTAAGACCAGGTAACTCCTAATCTGTTGAAAAGACCTCTTCAACACTTCTCTAGTATAAGCCGATCCATATGAGGATTAATATAATTCTATTAATCGGGCTAAACCTATGATTAAAGGTAGGAGGGAAGCCATCTATGTTCTCATCAACGACGTTAAAAGATACAATTGCAAGATTATAAACCATGAGTTTCAAAACCACTATATAAAGTCGTTAGCTATTCTAAATCCGACTGAATTTAGGATGAAAAATTATGGTTGGCAATTACTCATATGATATGTTTAAAGTTTTAGATTTATATTGTTCGTGACTTGTTTTTTTCCCAGAAAAGGGAACCCCATCACTGCCACTGCTACCGCGCCTTCCCTGCCCCTCGCAAAATATCATTGATGTACTGATCTTTACAGTAACACATAATGTTACAAGTAGTGACTTACACTACCAAAATGTTACACATTTTGATAATCGATTTTGGAACCTCTCACACTTAAAGTGAGAGTTACATACTCTACTACTTTCTTCATCGCATATTGTCTCTTCTAGAACGATCTGGGACACCACCTAAGGAAGTTGCCTGTTACGAAAGCAACGTGTGAAAGGTCACTTCTAGATGGTTCTTGATTATATGGCAGAGGTAATTAGATAAAAATAGAGCAAACTTTAATAATTTAAGGAAAAAAATTGAGCAAGAACGACTTGGGATTAAATTATGCCCAACAAGATCATCTAGATCTGTTCCATTAAATAAATAAATTTGCCATCAATCTGTCACACTGCATCTGGCCCATTAAGTCAAAAACAGAGAGATAATCATAATATACTTGATATGAACTTTGGAAGAAAGTGACAACACCTTCCATAAGAAGACCTCCTTAACAACATTGCTTCAATACAGGCAGTTTCATCTGAGGAATCATATAATTCTTGCGAAGTCCATTCAATTAGTCTTCCAGCAAAACCACAGAAGGAATTAATCCTAATTTTGTTTGACTTTCAGCTTGATCATCACTTACGGGTACGTAATCGCACTTTCTTTTACATTACATTAATTATTGTAGAGATGATTTTGCAATCTCTGGTTTATCATATCAAACGCCTTGGATTTTAGTTTTAGATTGTGATGAGAACTCTCTCAAATAACAGTGACAGAAAGGTTAATATACTATATTTTTCACGTTCAAGATATGGGACCAAAGTGTTACAATCCTCAAAGATAAGGAACCTTTAATAGTATTTATCCTTAATATATTATATCCTAGGTAATAGATATTATATTCGCTTTGTTTTGAATAAATCTCCCTATTTTCTCAAAATTCAGGAGAAACACCAAGATTTACTGACATTTTCCTAAATTGCTTCAGGTAATTCCTAGTAAAAAATTTTAAACCTTGGAAAATTCTTAATTTTTACTATGATTACCAGTAGTGATTAGATGTATAGTTATTCAATTGCTGCATACTTTCATGAAATTTCTTTTTACCAATCGCGATACTTTTATTATAAGATTTTTACACATCGTCGTGATCATCTGGTTAACACAGACAAACTTATTTACTCTTTTGTGACGCAGTCTAATATAACTAGAAATCCATGCCTAGAGTGAAATTGTACCTAGGCCTTGGTCTCAAAGTTTTTAGTAATTCTGATAATGCCCTCTAAGTTCAACCAATTATGATCATGCCACTTCCCCTAACAAAATCGTTAAACTTCTGCCACTATGCATTTGCTCAAGTGGTATGGTTCTCGCTTAGTGTGCGAGAGGTCTCGAGATTAATTATGATAGGTGTGACATCATTTGTATGTGATAGAATATTGGTTTAACCATCCTTTTAAATAATTTTTTTAAAAAAAAAAAAAAAAAAAAACTTAACCCTCCCCATACAGTATAACCCCTTTAAATTAATAGTGTTGTAACTACTAAATTCTACTAATTTAGTGATATATCAATTTATTAATAAATTAATAAATTGATAAATATTAATTTATAGAGATATTTTTAGTATTTTAAAGCCAATTTAATAAGGCAAGTAGAAAAGTCTAATGAGAATAAAAAATAAGAATCTAATTTAGTAGGATTAGAACAAGTACAGTGGTTTTAAGGGTAGGTAAAATTATTGACAATATGATAAGGCAGTCTCAAGATGAATTTGATATTGACGTTGATGATGATACACAACATTTGGAACCGATGTAACTCAAGAAAGTACTTAGAGCATCAAAGACGAATAAATTTATTGTTGCAATATGAGAAAATAATCCTAGAAGTTTTAGATGGATTGCCCACAATTAAAGATGAGATTCAAGTAAATTTGAAGTTCGACAAAAGACAAGTTACTCTTATTTCATATTTTGATAAAACTTCATATTCAATTTATTTTGTCTTTTTTAGTTAATTATTAATTTATTGGGTTGATAAAATACAAAGAAATATTCGAAGTGTATTATCTTATAATATTATCAAAATTATTAATTTTTATATTGATTCTAAGTCGAGATCAAATAATTTTGTTATTAAAAAAAAGAGAAATGCTATATAACATTTTAATTTTCACACTCAAATACCACTTTCCATGTGTATGTTGAGTTGGCATATTAAAAGAAGAAAGAGAAATCAAAAAGTTATTTATTTTAACATGCCAACTAAGTATCCACATAAGAAGCGGTATTTGAGTGTGAAAATTAAAGTGAAATATAATAATGCTCTTTAAAAAAATATTAATTTATCGAATATTAACTTAAAAATGTTCTACTATACTTCTACAACCACTTCCCCATCATCACTACCATTTTCCTCAACAAACTCATTTGTGCTCCCAACAATACCTTTCCTCAAGTGCCCCCACATATATCTTAGGCCTCTTACCCATCACTATCGCAACCACCTAGTTATCATCAATATTTACTACTATAACTCAAAATTAATTACCATTCACTGCGAGTAAATCCTTTCTCCTTTGGACACATTATCACTTAAACACATACATATAATATGAAACATGTAAGGGCCAAAATTGGGCTCAAACCCATATACCGCGACAGATCACGTACTTAATCCCATTCAACACATAATAGTAGGGCTAGGCTTATATGTGGCCTAGTAGCTCACGGGCTACCCCTATGATAAGCTCACTCCAATCCTAAGATCCATGGGTAAACCCGGATTGTAACACCACCCCGTGTGGTAAACAACAATGAATTTGAAAAGGACTTCTCCCGGATCGTTAGGATAGCTCAGTTACCTGATCTACCATGAGAATAAATTACTGACTTGAGCGTTGAAGTGTCTTTGACCTACACCATATAGATGTGAATTTACATCGTTCACTTGATTTCTAACTTTATAGGTTTTTGGTATCCAATCAATTCATAATTATAAATTTTGACGTCTACACAACACCTCTCAACTTCTTTAGAAATCATCACCAACAAAGTTTTCCCTGTCACTGAATACACAAATAACACAACTCACATACATAAATTTGAATTTGGCCTCAGCGCAAATCCAGTTATTTACCATATTACCAATTTGATCGAAGTGCGGGTGTACTACAAGTCGAACGAACAAGAGACAGTCGAATCTGGGTAGACTTACTCAGCAACCACCACGATCCGCATCCTCTCGACTCTATTAGTATCCATGACATTTATGCCAATTGGACTGAGCTTTAGTCAATACGACTCAACTTTCCCATGTATCATAAGTTTCGACTATATATCCTTTTCCAGTTTCCATCCATCTCAAGAATGACAGTGTTGTATAGACTAGGGGCTAGACTAACTCGTCCAAGCCTAATTATCCACATAATAGGCCAGTTGGTACTTGCTAATATCACCGTACCCATGGGATATGAGAAACGTAAATCTGGTAATATTTTTGTAATATCTGTTGATATAAGAATTCCAGACTTGATATTGATTCTAATTTTGCGTGATCCAATGTGACTACGTACAAAAGGCGTCTCCCTATTCCTAGAAAAGTGTATTTTACACAGATCATATAACACCCCGATCCCTCTCGAGACCGGGAGTTCTATTAATCAATCTAATCGCAACCCAATTCCAAACCCGGGTATAAAATTTAAGGAAAAACAGACGGAGTCTCCCCTATTTTTAGGCATAATGCAAACCTGCGACAGCATATAAGTGGACCAGCACCGTGTCCAACCATTCAAAATTCCTCAAGGCCATCTGAGCCTCGGTTCTCAACAATTAAACAGAACAAGTATATATACATTTCCAAGTACCCAGACCATTCTAACTCTTTCTTTAAACAATACAAACATGCATTGAAGTTAAACTATACTAACTGAATACATAAACTAACTTATCATACCACTTCAATAATCTAGTTAAACTTAAATTACATTCCTTTTAATACTAAACACATACATTACATGAAAATATACATCTCATGAAAGTAAAATCTTTACATCTTTGACAACCCAAGTCACATAGCACGCAAGGCAACTCTTTAAGCACGATCTATCACATAACCACGAACTTTTCAGCTAACATGGTATTTCCTGAAATGTGGTGGTGAGGAATGAGTATACACAACATGTATACTCAGTGAGGGTGGAACAGATATCGAGGTGGAGAGAAAGAATATCGTGCAATGCAAATAAGACAGTTAAGCAATATAACCGACAAGTAAAGCAATCAATATAAACAACAATACAATAAACAATTAATAAAAGCATTAACACAACCATTCAAAGCTATACCATACTTTGAAGGCTATGGTTCACTCATACGAGCAATGTACCATTTCATGAGCGATACATCAATCTCGAGCTTGATGTTGACAATGATGACAATAAGCGCGCAACCACTTTATAACATCCACTGGGTGTACTCCGGAAGTACCCCGACACATCTACGACCCAAATCACCCAGGGCGACATCCCTAGCGAGAATGGGAATAGGACACGGAGCTAGAGCAAACCAACCCTAGTAGCCCGAGACTGCCCAGAGAGGCCCATCACTCACGTGCCTGACACTATGCAATGCAATACGAGATACAAGCAATAAACGAGCGATAGCACAAAAGTGCAGATTAATACCAACATTCAATATATCAAGCACTTACAATCAATAATAGCAATCAACTAACTTTTCAAGCATGATTATCACTAATATCAACAATAACATCAATCAAACAAGTAATAGCAGTTCAAACACGAAAGCGATAAATATCACTATTCAATCTCTAACTTCCAAAGGCAATTACAAGCAAACGAACTACGGGATTAGAAAACCGATTTCACTACATTCACTTAGGTACTACAAGGCACGTTTCTATATCACGAAACTTCACTTTCCTAATCGAAGCCCGAAAGTCCACCTACTGCGTTTGAACTACAACTATGCTAACCAGTCGTTCAATCAACGCCACAATAGCATCAAAAGTGCTTCCATGCCCTCAATAGCAAAACCCCCAACTCAATTCAAGCACGGTCAATACTCAGTCAAACGGCCCCTTTACGTTTCTTTGTCTAATTTTCAATTTTAACAAAGGCCGGTCCGTTTTTATTGCACATTTTATCTTTCTATCATTAATGACACCTATCCAAATCAAGAAATCTCAATTCAGATAAAAATCCAAAAATCTATGATTTTACTATTCAAAAATACTATTTATTGTTCTTCCCCAATTTCAATTTGCGTTTCTAGCCGTAAAAATCGCTACATAACTAACAAGCAATGTTCTACGAACCCTAAGGAAGTTATATCAAGCAATAACAGGCATTATAACGCAATAAATATCAAATCTGAAATTTGAAACAAAAATCAAATTCAAGTAAAAATGCACAAAGACGTAAAAACCCTCACAGAGATTGAAGAGAAAGGCTTGCAAGGACCCGAGCCACGATTCCCGAGCAATTCCACGCATGATTTTAGCTTAAAAATGCAAAACAATCTTTTCTTTTCTTTTTCCTTGAGTTTCGACCATGGGGGAGACATGGGGGGAATTTTGGGTTTTGTTTTTATGCTTATTTTGGTTGATTTTGGCTATTTAAAAAGATGACAAAGGCTCAAGGGAAAAATGGTCATTTAGCAAAGTCAAAACTCAAGTTAAAATGGTCAAATAAGGCTATTTTGATGACTTTTAATCTATTTCAAATTAAAGCAATTCAATTTTCATGAAAAATAACTAAAACTAGCTAAATTAAACTTAAAACACTATTCACTAAGTTCGATAAATATTTCTCTAACTTTCATTTTCAATGTGATACGATCAAGCGGTCAATAAACGATTACAATAAGTATGGTAAATAATAATATCAAAATATAATTTTTGAAAAGTAGAATAGTAGAATAATTTAAAACCTACTCTGCCTCGGAGTTACTTTTTTCATTTTGTTGAAAATAAAGTAATTTAAGTGCAAGAAAATAAATTCGAGTTTTGAAAACAATCAAAATAGTTAATACTCATTTAAAATAATTAATGTAAGTATTACTGAAATACTTTTAAAAAGAAATATGAAATCAATGCAAAATGAATAAACTAAGTTAAACAATAAATTAAATGCATCTAAATGCCATTAAATGTGTGTCGGATTCAAGGTACCACAGATCATACCAGACATCTATCAAGTTCTTTATCAACCATCTATGGTTATCCTTTATAGCATTTCAATCATCCACTCTTTCAACAATATCTTTTTTTTTGGGGGGGTTAATTTGGAAAAACATCCCTACTCAACCAAACCACGAAACATAGACTAGATTAGCCACTACCCACTGACATTGAATGAGACACGCCGGCGTTCCCTTGTTAGCCTAACAGCTGAATGTGAACTAAAACCCTGGGATACAGCGGTTCGAAAAAATTTAATTTTTCAAGAGAAAAAAAAAGGAGCGGGTGAACTTTCATCCATATAATTATTTTGCCTTATCTTATACACTTTCTTTTTTTATTTTTGCATCATTGACTTGTGCATAAGAGTTTCTTTTATAATTGAAACCACTGGTGTCCAAAGTTCACTTCACTCTCTATGAATTCTAATTTGCAGGTTGCAATGCCTACCTTATTTGAATAAAGGATTCTAGTGTTCAAGAAATTGATTATGAATTTTATAATCTTAATGTCCAACATCAAACTCACTCTTCTCTGCCTTTCTTGCCTTTTCTTTGTTATTGTTTGGTCCCAAAGTACAAGGGATTCATTGTTGGCTTCTTGCTTATTGGTTTATGACTGCACCCTTAGGGAATGGAGTACAATGGTAGAATTGCCGCAAGTGATACCACACACTAAGTGGTTTGATTACGTTTTCAAATCTTGAATTTTGGAGGTGAGATTCGTATTTAGAAAAAATCAATAATTAATGTCAAAAAAGGGAGTTTCAAAACTTATAGAAAAATTATAATGACTCAGGTCAATTACTAACCTGTCCAAATACTGACTTGTAAATACATTAAGTCTAATTAATTAACCCAAAATGTTTAAACTTATACTGAAGAGATTGGAATTTGGATATATAATTTAAATTTAGTTTAGCTTTACTTTTCTATTAGTTCAACTATTTAAGTATTCTTTGTTTCACTAAGTCATACATACATATATTCATTATTGCATGTATATATGTATAGATTAAAAACATTTTTCTAATTTATGTTAGTAAATGAAATATTTTTCTTAAACCTTTTAGATGCATATTAAGCCAACCCAGGATTTGTTGTGATATGCCTAGACTAATTTGGAGAACAAGAACTTATGTAGAAAATATTTAGGAAGTGGAAAAGGAGAATTTTAGAAGAACTAGAGAACTTGTATTGAAGAGAATATTACAACTTTGACTTAGTTACAAATGCTTGAAGTTGCCCCCTATTTATAGGTGCTCAAGGAGGCTTCTACATACTAGATATTTTAAAAGTACATAAAATATTCTAGGTAATATTCCTAGATCCTTCTAGCTAGTCAAAGATATTTAGAATAAATTAATTGTCTCCTAGACTCTTCTAGATAATTTGCCAAGATATTCTTCCAAGACTCCTTCTAGAATTTGGGCTAGATAATTTTCTAAGTTGGGCTCTCAATTGTACCAACATTTTTTCTTTTGGACCAAATAAATGTTATAACTAGCTCAATACTTGATCATGCATACTTAGCCCAAATTCAAGTTTACTTTCCAACACCCTCTCTTAAACTTGAATTTGTCATTCCAAGGCGAGATCTCAACTTGAGAAAAACTTCAGTCGAGAGAGGCTTAGTGAAGATATTCGCTACCTGGTCTTGCGACTTCACATACTTGATCTGGACACCCTTCTTTGTCACACATTCTCTGATGAAGTGATATCTGGTATCAATGTTCTTGTTTCTATCATGGAAGACAGGATTCTTTGCCAACGCAATTGCTGACTTGTTGTCCACGAATATTTCTGTTGTTTCGTCTTGAGAAAAGTTAAGCTCCTTAAGCAAATTCCGTAGCCATAGCGCATGACACACAGTTGCAGTAGCGGCTACATACTCAGCTTCACATGTCGATAATGTGACTATTGGTTGCTTCTTTGAAGTCCATGTGAATGTTGTGTCTCCAAAGTAGAATACGAACCCTGTTGTACTTTTTCGATCATCCATATCTCCAGCCCAATCACTATCACTATATCCCACTAACATGAAGTTGCTTGTAGAGGGATAGAGGATACCGTAATCAATAGTGCCTTTTATATATCTAAGGATTCTTTTTGCAACCTTGAAGTGATGAGTTGTTGGAGTCTCCATGAACTTGCTAATGAGTCTTACTCCAAATAGGATGTCCGGTCTTGTGCAAGTCAAATATCATAGGCTCCCGACCAGGCTCTTGTACAATGTTGGATCCACCTTCTCAGCTTCATCATATCTTGATAGTTTTATTCCACATTCTACTAGGGTACTTATCGGCTTGCAGTTGTCCATATTGAACTTCTTGAGAATTTCCTTTGCATATCCTTCTTGGGATATAAAGATGCCATCATCCATTTGCTTCACTTCAATTCTGAGATAGTATGCCATGAGCCTGATGTCTGTCATTTTGAATTCTCGTGTCATGCCTTCTTGAAGTCTTCGAACATATTTGGATTGCTTCTAGTGAATATCAAGTCATCCACGTACAGACAGACAATCATAATATCTCCTTTTTCATCCACCTTTGTGTATAGTGCGTGCTCATGAGGACATTTCTTGAAATTATTCTCTTCGAAATACTTGTCGATTCTGGTGTTCCATGCCCGAGGAGCTTGCTTCAACCCATACAAAGCTTTTTTTAACTTCAAGACTTTGTCTTCATGGCCTCGAACGATGTAGCCTTCAGGTTGCTCAATGTATACTTCTTCTTCGAGAAATCCGTTCAAGAATGCTGATTTAACATCCATCTGATAGATCTTCTACTTCTTTTGTGCTGCTATTGAGATCAGCAATCTTATTGTTTCTAGACGAGCAACTGGAGCAAAGACTTCATCATAGTCAATACCAGCTCTCTGCTTGTATCCTTTGGCCACCAATCTTGCTTTGTATCTTTCAACTTCTCCTTTGGCGTTCTTCTTAACTTTGTAGACCCACTTTACTCTGATTGCCTTGTGTCCTTTTGGTAAGGTTGCCAGTTCCCACATTTCATTCTTCTCTATTGCTTTAATTTCCTCATCCATAACTTCTCTCCATTCTTTGTTTTTTGCTGCTTCTTTATAGTTGAGGGGCTCACAATCAGCAAACAGACAGAATAGAGTGAGGTCATTCTGATTCTCTGTTACCTCATAAATTTCTTGTAGAGTCTTCATTCGGTGAGGCCTTTCATCCGAGCTCTCCGTTGATGATGATGTTGCTTCTTGTGGTGTTATTGGTGATGAAGGTGGGGTCTCATGATTAGTTGCTTCTTCAATTCTTGGCGGTTCTTCTTCGTGCATTGGAAAGAACTGGTACTGCTCATTTTCTTCTTTACTCCAATCCCACGAGCTCTTCTCATCAAACTCCACATCTTTGCTTATAGTGGACTTCCTTGTACTTGGATTGTATAACTTGTATCCTTTTGAGTTTTGATCATAGCCGATGAGGATATACTTCTCGCTCTTATCATCGAGCTTTGTTCTTCTTTGGTCTGGAACATGTATATAGGCTATGCTTCCAAATACTCGTAGGTGTGCAACACTTGGCTTGTATCTGCTCCATGCTTCTTGGGGTATTTTGTTCCATACGCTACTTGTGGGAGAACGATTTGATAGATACACTGCACAATCCACAGCATCAGCCCAAAATTCTTTTGGCAGCATCTTACTCTTGAGCATGCTTCTTGCCATGTCAAGGATGGATCTGTTCTTCCTTTCTGCGACTCCATTTTGTTGTGGTAAGTAAGGAAGAGTGAGTGGACGTTTGATTCCATTTTCTTCACAATATGCCTTGAACTCTTGTGAGTTGAATTCTTCTCTTCTGTCGGATCTCATCGCCTTTATTGTATATCCACTTTGTTTCTCCACAAAAGCCTTGAATTTCTTGAAGGCATTGAAGACCTCTGATTTTTCTCTCAGGAAATACACCTATGTCTTTCTACTGAAATCATAGATGAAGAGAAGGAAATACCTGTTTTTGCCAAATGATGTTGGGTTAATTGGGCCACACACATCGGTGTGAACTAACTCCAATGGCCTCCTTGCTCTTGATGATGCCTCTTGTGGGAAACTTTTTCTGAATTGCTTTCCAAGTAGACATCCTTCACATAGTTGATCGGGGTGATCGATGGATGGTAGCCCTTTGACCATATGCTTCTTTGATAGCAACTTTAGTCTTCCAAAATTGAGATGGCCCAACCTCAAGTGGCATAGCCAAGAAGTGTCTTCCAAGCATGCTTTCAAACATTTGAGGCTATCATTTTGAATGTTCAATAGAAACATTCTATTGTTGGTCATGGGCACTTGGGTAATTAAGTTTCCTCTATGATCTCTTAGGAAGAGACTATGATTTTTCATGTGGATATCATAGCCCTTTTCTAAGAGTTGGCCCATGCTCAAGATATTAGCCTTCATGTTGGGCACGTCGTATACATTGGAGATGAATTGGTGTCTACCATCTTTTAGGCGGATGAGTATTTTACCTTTGCCCATGACTGAAGTCTTAGATAGGTCTCCAAATGTGACATTTTCATTCACTGATTCATCAAGCTCGATGAACATGTTCTTGTTACCGCACATGTGGTTTCTTGCACCTGTGTCGAGGTACCATGTATGTTGTTCTCCATCCACGTATCCTTGTATGCGAGCAAAAAAGTGGAATCTACCTCATCATTCTTTTACTCAACATAATTAGATCTCTCATCTACATTCTTGGTTGAACTTCGGCATTCTGAGGCATAGTGACCGAATTTGTGGCAATTGTAACATTCAACTTCAGACTTTTCATACCTTGGTCTTTGAGCACCTTCTCTTCCATATCTGCTTGATGATCTATTGTTATCCTCCTTCTCATTGGAGAACATGTTGTATTCTCCTCTTCCTCGGCCACGTCCACGTCTACGTCCACGTCCTTGTCCACGTCCTCGTCCTCTTTGGCTTCTTTTATTACTAATGTCACGATCTCCTCGATTGAGGTTGAGCTTGGCTTGTAAAACTTGGTCGAGTGATTCTTTATTCCTTCTCTTGATCTTTTCTTCATGTACTTGAAGCTTACCGGTGAGTTCATCAATGGTCATTTTCTCTAGATCATTAGATTCTTCAATTGCTACTACCACATGGTCAAATTTTGAATCTAATGATCGGAGAATTTTTTCAACGACCCGAACATCACCCATGCTTTCACCATTTGTTTGTAGTTGATTAACTATGGATTGAACTCTTGAAACATAATCGGAGATTGATTCGGATTCTTTCATTTGTAAATTTTCAAACTCAACTCTAAGAGCTTGAAGACGGACTTTTTTTACCTTATCAACTCCTTGGTATGCTTTCTCAAGAATCTCCCATGCTTTCTTAGCTGTTGAAGCTTGGGCAATCTTCTCAAACGTGGCATCATCTATGGCTTGTTGGATGATTGAAAGAGCCTTTTGATCTTTCATCTTAGACTCCTTCAAAGCCTTCTTTTGTGCTTGACTAAGAGTGGCCTCATCTTTGGGAACCTCATAACCTTCTTCAACAATATCCCATATATCTTGGCCGCCAAGATATGTCTTCATTTGGATGTTCCACCTTCTATAGTTGTCGTTGGATAGCCTTGAAAATGGGAATGCTACACTTGATGTCGCCATAACCTAGCTCTTGATACCACTTTGTTGTGATAGGCCTAGACTAATTTGGAGAACTAGAACTTATGTAAAAAATATTTAGGAAGTGGAAGAGGAGAATTTTAGAGGAACTAGAGAACTTGTATTGAAGAGAAGATTACAACTTTGGCTTGGTTACAAATACTTGAAGTTGCCCCCTATTTATAGGTGCTCAAGGAGGCTTCTACATACTAGATATTTTAAAAGTACATAGAATATTCTAGGTAATATTCCTAGATCCTTCTAGCTAGTCAAAGATATTTAGAATAAATTAATTTTCTCCTAGACTCTTCTAGATAATTTGCCAAGATATTCTTCCAAAACTCCTTCTAGAATTTGGGCTAGATAATTTTCTAACTTGGGTTCTCAATTGTACCAACATTTTTTCTTTTGGACCAAATAAATGTTATAACTAGCTCAATACTTGATCATGAATACTTAGCCCAAATTCAAGTTTACTTTCCAACAGTATTTAGTTTAATTAAAAATTAAAATAGAACTCATATTAACCTTTTGGTATTGCCATGTAGGTGGTGGCGTGAAAGGAGCAATGGCAATTCTTGAGACAATTTTCTGTAATATTTTTGGGGTTATAAGCACCATTTTGGAAAAAGTTGTAGGGGAAAAAATCACCAATTGCATTGCCTTCAACGACAATATGCACACCCTCGAGGAGAATTTGCAAGTATTGACAAATAAAGCGTCTGACATAGAGACAAAGGTGAAGAACGTGGAGCTCTTAGGTAAGAAGAAGAGGACAATAGAAGTCGGAAACTGGTTGGAGAAGGTCGCAAAGTTGAAGAAAGAATTCATTGAAATACAAGAAGTTGGATTTTGCGAACCTCTGATGCATGGAAGTCATGTAAAAAAATTGATTGAAGGTGTTGCATAACTTACTAAGCAGTGTCAAACTTTTCATGAGCTCGTAATTGATGGTGGAAAGACAAGTCGGGTGCAATTGTTCCCAACAAGATTACACAGTAAGACATTGACGGAAGAATCGGAAAAGATGTTGGCATGTTTAGAGAAAAATGCTGACGAAGTCCCGTGTATTGGTATTTACGGAATGGGAGGTGTTAGAAAGACAATTTTGGCGAAGAACATTTGCATGAATCTTCAAGATAAACCTGATAATATTCATGTTCATTGTCTCACTGTCTCCCAAGAGGTTGATATTAATAAATTGCAGAAGGATTTAGCCAAACAACTGAATTTAGATATTCCAAAAGAGGATGATGTAGAGGAAAGGGCAAGCATTCTTAATCGTGTACTGATAGAAAAGAAGAATGTTGTACTCTTATTCGATGATGTATAGAAGTATTTTGATTTAAACAAGATTGGAGTTCCGTTTGGAGTGGATGGATGGAAGGTGATCATGACCGGTTGGTTATTATATGTGTGTAATCAGATTGGCTGCAATAAGTACATTGTAAAAGTACAACCTCTTTCTGAGGAAGATGTTTGGAAACTATTTTTTGGAGAAACTTGATTGTGCATATGAGATTAGTCCAGAAGTGGAAAAGGTTGCCAAGATAGTGGAAAAGGTTGCCAAGATAATGGCAAAGAAGTACGATAGGTTGCCACTTGCAATTATCACTTTGGCTAGAAGTATGGGTGGGGTTTCTGACATTCATGAATGGAAGGATGCGTTAGAAGAACTAAAACAATCTTCTATAGAACAAAATGATTTGAAAAACGAGGTGTTTCCAGTACTCCAAAATACTTACTATCGTTTGAAGGATTCAAGATTGCAAGAATGTTTCTTGTATTGTTCTCTATATACTGAAGACTTTGAACTTCCAAGATATGAATTGATAACTAGATTCATTTATGGGGGAATGATGCGTCAAAGGGATAATAGAGCTGCAGAATTTGATCAAGGCCATGCGATACTTAATAGACTGGTAAACGCCTGCTTATTAGAAAGTGTTGTAAACTATAGGAGAGAAGAATGTGTGAAGATGCATGATTTGCTGAGAGAGATGGCAGTACAAAGTACAAGAAATACCAAGTTCATGACAAAAGCTAGACTTCAATTGCGTGAACTACCAGGTAAGTAGGAGTGGGAAGAAGATCTAGAAAAAGTTTCCTTGATGAGGAACAATATATTTGAAATTCCCGAGGGCTCATCCCCTAGATGTCCTCGACTCTCAACGCTGATCTTGAGAAGGATCGAGTTGTTTTTTCTGCTAGAATTAGAGAGCATCTATAAGGGAGCAATTTACTAATCTTTTGATTCCATTGAAGAGATCAGCATAATTGATTGTCCGAAGATTGAGATACTGCCTTTCTTTAATCTCTCTATAGATGAAAAACCAACTATTCCCTTCCCACTGTTAAACAATTTGGAGCTATGTAATCTGCCAAAAGTGAAGAGCATCTGCGATGAACAACCATCTCCTCCTCCGTCTTTTGAAGAGATCAATATAAGGGAAACAGAAAAAGAATGGTGGGAATCATTGGAGTGGGACCATCCCAACTCTATCAACGTCCTCACCCCTTTCTCAAATAATATCCAGATATTGAAAATGATGAGGTGGCCTCAGATGATGAAGATATGTAGGAAAAATAACTTTTTTTGCGAAAGTGGAACCTAGATCAACTTTCATCTCACAAGCAACCAATTAAAAGAAAAATTAAAAATGTGTTCCAAATTAAAGTTCAGCATCATATGGAATTGCTACTGATATCTTTATTGTGCACAGATATGTAGGAACATATCTTTAGACCAGAGAAATGAATATCAGATGGAATTATTTGTGCATGTTTTCATGAATATGCTGCAATTGTGTTTCCATATTCTATATTATCTCATTTTGATATCATCTCCTTAAATTCGTTCTTGCTGAAATTTTGTTTAATTATTTCTTCCTAATTTCCGACTAATTTGTGGAAGTGGCAAATTTGATATATTTTGGATTATCTTGCATTCCCTTGCCTTATTGTTGATAATCCTTCATAAACAATGTTTACATGTTGCTATAAGCACCGTTGTTCCTTGTTGTCCTATTGAAATTCCAACCAATTGCGAATTTGAATATTCTTGAAAAAGAATTATGTACTTTGTCTCGCTGCAGCTTTTTGGTGATCAACATATCAATGTACAATCTTGCAAAATTTTCAAATGTTTCCTAAAACTAACATTTTTGTAAACTCATTTGTCTTAAAAACGATTTCAAAATTCAATTTTTACTAAAACTTTATCTATGAACAACGTTTGTGAGTTAAAACTTTACATATATTTCTGAAATTAAGCTATGTTTGAAGTTTTTTACAATATGCCACATCGGTGGGAGATAGTGTGATTGTATGGTTTATAAGTGGGTGTTTTGGGTATAAAGGATAATTTGGGTTAACCATTTTGAACCAGTAGAAAAGAGGTTCAAATTGTTGTTTCTTATGCCTACAACACTAGTTTCACCTGGGCTCGGGGGGTGAAAAAATGGTATCAGAGCCAGGTTACTAGCCGGTGAGTACTAGCCGATGAATAGCTGGTCCAGGAGCTAAGTGCTATACGAAACAAATTGCTACACTTAAAACGCTGGTAGGAGCCACCTCTATAATCATTCACCGCCTAGTTGATCCTAGGTATGTATATCCCTGACGAAGACGTCAGATCCTTAACGGGAGGTGTATGTGACATCGCACATAGGTGGAAAGATAGTGTGATTGTGTGGTTTATAAGTAGGTGTTATGGGTATAAGGGATAACTTGGATTAACTATTTTGGGCCAATAGAAAAGAGGTCCAAGTAGTTGTTTCTTATACCTACAATACTAGTCTCGCTTGCGGATCTAGGGTTTTGGACTTGAGGAGTGACATTTTCTTTGCACAAATTGACTTAATGTAGGTTTTATTATATAAATGGAATTCTTATTATATAGATAGACACTTTGTGTCTTGCTAGTACTGAATGAATGAGCTCTAGACTTCGGTCTTAGAATAGTTGATAGTTTGTGTTCGTCTTCATCTCCATTGAGGTACATCTTCAGTTATGGATATTTTATTGCTAAGTCATTGCTTATACTCACAATTCTTCAACGTCATCTACTATGTTTACCTCCAAACTTAACTATATATACGGTACTAATTAACTTGTAAATGAGTACGAATGTAACGACTAAGGATTATTCGGGTCCATCCATGTAACCACATTAAGTAGTGGGGTCTTCTGCTAAGCCACATCGGATTATGCCTTCTAAATAGCAACTACTTGTGAGTTCAAAAAACAAAAAAGGCTAAACATCAGGGAAACGAGTTTCAGCAGGAGTCTATCTAGAGTACATAGCGTATGGACTTTAGCCGACTTATGTATGCCTGAAGCGGATCATAAGGGAGAAGAGACTGTTAACAAGAAGTACGGGCGACCAGTATTCGGGCTTTTCTTTTCTTGTAAGCCCTCTCTCTAGCGTCACTTGCATTTGGAAAGATTAATTGCTATTAAAAAAGAAAACCTAGGTTGGATATGAAAGAAATCATGATAAAAGTTTTGTATGAAAGCCTCGTCATGGCTGATTTCTTCTTTAATTTTTTTTATCGATTCAGGACTGAAAATTGGAGGCTGGGGAAGTGTTTGATACTTCAGAAAGTCCAAGGTAAGTGGGGTTTTCTCGAATGACTCCTTCAATACCATCTTTTGCTACGTTCAGCATTGCTAGGACATGGCTTTGATCTCTTTTTGACGCCAATGCTAGCATGACCATCTAATCCTTCATTTCTTTTGCAAAAAAATACTGATCTATTCATCACTCTATTCTTGTGGAATTGATGACTCACGTAATGCAAAATTATTCCATGGGTCCGGATATTTTTAATACTACTCATTGTTTCTTAAATGTTGCATAAATATCCTCATGCACTCGTATTATCTCATGTTAAATCTATATCGTGTAAATTGCGTTATGACGTGACTTGATGTGACGTGTTTGGCGATTACTTGCCCTATCGTGAAGTGATTTAGATCTCATAATGTGTGTGTCTGTGGAGGCCTTGTACCCACCAGCTTATTACTACCAAGGAAGGACTCGAGTATATTTGTTTGGTTTTCATGGAATAACAATGTTTAATGTTTCGGTTATGTCTATTATATGTTTGATATATGTAATATAGATTAATTTAGTATTTTAAACTCTAGTATTTTTGTTGGCTTTGGAGGACGGACTTGGGATGATATGTTTGAAATGTTATATATATTGAAGTTCTATTTATTATTGTCTCCATTAATTTCCATTACAAAAATTTCAGCAGCAAGGCTTGAAACTACAGTGAGGTGCGGAATAAATTGATGCAGATTGTACTCTCTGCGTGATGGTAACTCTTTAAATTCTCAATCTGTATCCTAGGAGAGATTAGCAGACAAGAACAACACTAGGGACATTACTTGAGAATTCGACCCAAAAAAAAAAAAAAAAACATTACTTGAGAAGGCACAATACTCTCGTCTCGTGTCTAATTCGACCTCGGGGACTATTCAAGTTACTTTTTTTAGCTGTATGCATCTACAGGAGAGTCGAAATGCAATGAGTCTTGAGAATTTTACAAGTAGATATTTTCACTCCAACTCCACCTCAATCGAGAATGGATCTACTGAAAACTTTATAGCATCATAAACGAGATCTAACAATTATTAATTGTTGATACAATTATAATGAAATGATGTGGACATGACAATCTGCCACTTCTCAAATTGCCGAGAATTTAGAAAAAACAGAAATAATATACTCGAAATGTATGTTTAAAGAAAGTCTTCGTATTCATTAACTAATCTAAACTTTAGTAAGACAAGGACCAAACCAATACTATTAAGAAAATAATTCATTATTTTTTACCTAATCTTGTATTAGAAAGAAATTCAATGATTATTATCTTCTCCACCCAACCTTAATTGTAAAAAATATAAATGCATATTTTTACACCTAACCTTCATGTTGAAAACGAGGTCCAACACTCACTCACTTGCCCACTCTCCAAACCCTAGTTAAGAGTATATTTATCTAAATAGGCGGATTATCACATTCGTATTTCTCAAGAAAAATGTGAAGTTAATCTTCTTTGGCTTTTGTAGATCATGAGTTAAAAAGATCAGTCCTTGTGAGCACACGTTAAATAGTATTAGTTTTTTTTGGTTATAACCATGATTGACGGGATAAAATCATTTAAAAATGAATCATAGTTTATGCTAGTCGATGAGGTTTTACACTTTTTGTATAGTAAGTATTCTTATATTAAATGTTTTTGGTATGTGCACTATGATCCTAGAGATAAATTACTGTCACTGACATCTTAACTAACAAAATACACCTATAAAACAACAAATAAAGAGAAATGCTATTAAATATGATTACTATTTAACTTGAATGAGTTTACTTTAATTTGTATGTAAAAATTCGTCGCTCATTAAATATTTGGAATCATGAATTGTTAATCAAATGAAAAAAATTATAATCTCTTGATATTGGAATATTTTCAAGTACAAGAATATCTTAATCAAAACATAGAAACTTAATACTTTGACATAAACATTTAAAAGTTCCACAAAAATAGGTAAGCGGAGATGGAAATGATCGAAATCCCAAAAACTACCTTAAACTCTCCATCACAAGACAAAACAAAATAAAGTAAATACAGTAATTAAAGATAATGATATCCATGCCCATTTTTTATTTCATAGCTCTATCTCAAAAGAATTTATTTGAAATGACAAATATACCCCTCGCATTTGACTTTCTGAATAATTAGAATGTAAGTTAAACTCCTGAAATTATCTCTATTTTCATTAGTTTCTTTTAACTAGCTTTATCCAAGTTTTTGCCAAAATATGCTTCAAATAACTTGTCACAATGATATATATATATATATATATATATATATATATATATATATATATATATATATATTGTAAGAAGGAACTCCATCACAGCCAAGCCACCACGCCCTGTACCTTGCAAGATGACTTGGATCGACTAGTATGGCCTGTGAAGCCCTTCACTACGATTCTCGAAAAAACTCACGGTTGAGTAATGGTTCCATTTTTGTCGAAAAATTAATTTTACTACTCATGGCATGTGCCGTTCAGCTTAGGGCACAGTGCCTCGGGATAAGGATTTTCTCCTCTACTGATTCTCTTATGTTTTAAATAAGGTGTATTATGGTTTATCAAATTTGAACTTTTAAATTTTAACCATCAAATATGGAGTAATAAACTAATTAACTATGAAATATATATTTAAAACAAATAATTCAGATTTGAAATTAAATTGTTTTAATAACATATAATATAC
Organism: Ehretia macrophylla; assembly: GCA_037974665.1. Taxonomy (NCBI): domain Eukaryota; kingdom Viridiplantae; phylum Streptophyta; class Magnoliopsida; order Boraginales; family Ehretiaceae; genus Ehretia; species Ehretia macrophylla. The sequence goes on from CM075772.1 coordinate 26,685,231, forward strand.
CTCCTTTAGAACTGTTACAATGCACTGGGTGGACAGTCAGCTTCGTGCTGCTTTCATGCATGACGTTGTTGATGCGATGCCAGAAGTTATTAAAGCAAATTGTAATAATTTACGGAAGAAACTTATAAGATCAGTTCCATTAATTAATAATGTCGCCACGTGTCAAATTGGCAGTGGCTCATTTAGTCAAAATAGAGAGATAATACACTTGAGAGTACGTTTCAAGAAAGTCTTCGACAACTTCACAATAAAAAATACAGTAATATTCATTATATTTTTAACCCTAATCTTCATTAAAAAGAAATTCAACGATTATCTTCTACACCTAACCTTCATTATAAATAATTTAAAATGCTTACCTTTTACATCTAACCTTCACTTGAAAATGAGGCCTAACAATCCGTTTTTGGCACTCCTTTTTAACCCTAGTTAAGAGTATATATAGTAAAGACCAGGTAGTTCTATTTTGTTAAATAAGAAATTTGCACTGGTCTTTTAGTCTAGTAATATAATTCTCGTTTTAGATGTAAGAGTTCTCAGATTAAATCTCATGAGTAATCTTAATGATATGAAATAACTTAAATCTCCCTTTAATAAAAAGAAAAGAAATTTGCCATATATGTTGAGTTGTCAATGGTCCATTCTGTCAAAATAGAGAGAATACACCCAATGGTCCCTTTAATCAGGCTAAACTTATGTTTATGTGTCATCAACAACGTTAAAAGATACAATAGAAAAGATATAAATCATGAGGTTCAGCACCACTATATAGCATCGTTAGTTACCCTAAATAAGTCCGAGTAAATTTAGGATAGAAAATATGTTTTATTATCAATTGTGCCAACTGTAATTATTCCGATGCTAATTTAGATTTGTTTCGCTCGTAAACGTATTTTCTACCAGAAAGTAAATTCCGTCACTGCCACAGCCACCACCGCGCCTTCCCTTCCCCTTCCAAGACTCGTAATTATAAATGCATTTGATCAGTTAGCCAATAATTTGCAATGTATTTTTCACATATACACTTACAAGTACTGGCTTATGCAGCATATTCGTATGTGCACGCATTTGAAGTAATTATCAATTTAACACTAGCTAGTTGGAAAAGGGTCTGAATATTGTATTAGAGATTTGGATTCATTAGTGTTTTTGAATTAGTAAGAGATGAAATTCTATCATTCACCTCATATTGAACGATTGAGATTGAAAATAAAAAAAGAAAAAGAGGAGGAAATAAAAATTCTGAATTTTAAAATATATGATTAAGACTTATTCATTTATGAAATAGATATTAGAATTTCATTTATTAACCACCCGGAGACACTATAGTGACTAGGAAAGGATTATGGAGTTCCAAGGTCAAAGGTGTAACATAGTCTAGAACGGTGATTTAGGGAATTTACTTGCCGGAACACCATTCTAAGGGTAAGTGAAAACAGCATGTCAAAGGTTAGTTGAAAATGGAGCTTCGTGTTGCTGTCATGAATGATGTTCCAGAGATTATTAAAGCAAAAAAAAAAAAACAAATTGCGTAATAATTTACGGAAGAAAATTGAGCAAGGACGAACTCAGGGATAAAATTATGACCAACTAGATTGCAAGTGGCTCAGTTAGTCAAAACAGAGCGATAATCATAATATATTATCAATAAGATGAACCTTGGAAGAAAGTGTTGGACAACCTCTTAAGTCTTCGTCAACATCTTCCATAAGAACGCCTACTCAAAAATATTCCTTCAATACACGCAGTTTCATCGGCGGAATCATATATACAACTCTTGCGAAGTGCAGCCAAGTCTACGTACCAGCCAAACCACAGAAAGCTTTGTGTGGACTTTCAGCTTGTTGATTATCACTTAAAGGTAATCGCAATTTCTTTTACATTATATATGTTGATTATCGTATAGATGAGGGGACTGAAAATATACTATACCGGTAGAAATAACAGAGCGCTAAGATTTGCTAGACTAATTAAATAGCTAGTTGAATCAATATTCTTCATTTGATAGAGAAATGTTTTATGCAGTCATGTGGATAAGTGGATTATCCATCGCTTTTGATGAATTAGATTTTTTTTTTTTTTTGCAGAAGAAGACTAGGCTCCATTTGTTTGCCGTAAATAATAAAAATATTTTTCTATTTTTTAGTATTTAGTAATATCGTAAAATAAGTCAACTTAAAAATATTTTCAACCAATGGAAAAATACTAGTCATAAGGAGTATAAAATATTTCATGTTCTTTAGGTAACGAAAACATTTTCCACTCCGCACCCCAATTCACATTTTAAACTATTTTACAAGCATGGACTATAATATCCTAATTATAATTAATACTTAATTTATTACTTGTTTTATAAGAAATTGTGTAAAATACATGCATACAAATACACACATATGCACTATACTCAAGAACACAACATTCACTGCAACTCCTGAAACACGTTTGAGGCATATATATTTTGAACACTGACAATTCACGGTCTTCATCTTACTTTTAATAGTAAAAGTGAGAATCATTAATAGAAATGATTTATTCCTCATATTTCTAAAAACTTGGGAATTTTGTCTACATGCTGGGGATTGAAACCACTTTTCTTACATCTAGAGATCCCTTATTTTAGTTTTACTCCAATAGTTTTCTTAAGTTTAGGGAATCCCAATTTTAATTTCACTTTAACAGTTTCTCTCTAATAGGGGCTTTCTGTTTTTATTTTATTCCAATTTTGGCTTATTTCATTAAACATATTATTTTAATATTTTTCGTTTATATATGTTCATTTTTATCGACGACATTCTATTTTTAATTACTAACATAAACTTTTTTTTTTATTTTTTACTTAAAACTTTTTCAATAACTCTCTATTTTTTTGTTATTTAATTTAAAACTTTCTCGACGACGTTCTATGTTAATTTTTAATTGTTTTTATTAATTTTATTTTTTGTTTTGTTTTAATTAATAAAAATTTCAATATTATAGTGCAACAAAAAAAATTAAAATTTAAGTGTCATCCATAACGTTTAGTACATTAAAATGCAATTAAAAAATATTAGGCAATTAGTGTAATTAAAAAGTCAATGAACAATGTTTAGGGGATAGGATAGGGGATGGTGTTTTTTTTCCTACATATAGAGAAGTTAAAAATGTGTGTAGGGATCCCTACAATTTAGGAGATGGGGTAGGGAATCTGCTGGAGACTATTTCTATACATCCCCTCCCTACATGTAGAATAGACTGTAGAGGATGAGATAGGACATCTCTTGGAGTTGGCCTAATAGTGATATCCTTTTTCTCTTTCTTTTGATTTATCCTAATATAATGATTTATTATTCTACCCTCATTCTTAATGGAAAAGTTAACAAAAGAGCTCTAACTCTCATATTTCAAAATGTGCTAGATCTGAGTCTCATTTACCTAAAATCCAACAAGTGAGACAAAATAACCTCTGAATTATGTATGGCAAATATATATGACAAAAATCATATATATGTGAGATATCCTTAATTGAAATTTTAGCATATTAATGTCCCATATTGGTGGATGACATGTTAAATATGTAGTTTATAAATGGATATTGAGGGTTTAAGTAATAACTTAGATAAACAGTTTTTACCATTTATTTTTTAATCCAATAAAATTAGTCTTGCTTGTATTTGTCTACGAGAATGGTATAGAGCTAGTCACCAATTGCTGGTCTTGAACAAGAGGGGATGATTGTAAAAATTTTCAAATATGTCCAAAACGAGCAGTAGTGTCTCTAACTAATTTATACATGCACTGATACACATACTATTATATCATTATATAATCATATTTAAAAATTTATAGAATTTATGTTAGTATCTTGCAAAATTTTTCTCAAACTTTTTACTTTTGATATAAATCATGTGACAAAGTATACTAAAATTACTTTATAGGAGTCGTATTTCCTTTCTAGTAATCTGAAAAAAAAAATTCATTTTTCTTTAAGATGATGAAATTTAAGTTCAGTCATGTTATACATATTTGCGTTATACGTAATTATGAACTACATTAATATTTTTAGATAAGAACGAGAACGGAGCTATGGACAAACTTGTGGAGCCATTCACCAGTCGCGTTGGGGAAAAAATCGCCTCTTCACTTGACTTCAATGACAATAAGCAAGCTCTTGACGGAAATTTAGAAGTACTGGCAAATAAAGCATTTGACATAGAGACAGAAGTGAAGAAAGCCGAGCTATTAGGTAAGAAGAAGAGGACAATGGAAGTTGGAAGTTGGTTGGAGAAAGTAAAAAAGTTCAAAACAGAATATGGTAAATTAAATGATACATTAGAAGAAGCTGGAATCTCCAAACCTCTGTGGCATGGAAGCCATGTAAAAAAATTGAATGAAGGAGCTGGAGAACTCATTAAGCAAAGTGAAACTTTTCGTGAGCTCGTAATTGATGCATGTGAAACCAGCCGGGAACGATTGTTCACGACACGATTGCATGGCGAAACATTGAAGCAAGAATTGGATAATATCTTGGCATGGGTAGAGGCGGAGTATGACAAAGTCCCAATCATTGGTATTTGCGGGATGGGAGGTGTTGGCAAGACAACGTTGGCAAAGCATATTTACAGACATATTTGCACGAATCTTCAAGGTACACCTGATAAATTTCACGTTTATTGGGTCACTGTCTCCCAAGAGGCTGATGTTAAAAAATTGCAGAATGACTTGGCCCAAAAATTGAATTTTGATCTTCCAAAAGATTATGATATAGAGGAAAAAGCTTCCATTCTGCAAAAACTACTGAGAGATAGGAAGAATGTTGTACTCATATTGGATGATGTATGGGAGTATTTTGATTTAGAAAAGATTGGAATTTTTCTCGAAGAGGATGAATGCAAGGTGATCATGACCAGTCGATCAATGGACGTGTGTAAGAAGATGCACTGCAAAGAAACTATCAGAGTAGAACGTCTTTCTGAAGAAGAAGCTTGGAAGCTATTTCTGGAGAAACTGGATTGTGATGATAATCTAAGTCCGGAAGTGGAAGAGGTTGCCAAGATAATGGCAAAGAATTGTTCTGGATTGCCACTTGCAATTATTACCATGGCTAGAAGCATGACTGGGGTATATGGCATTCATGAGTGGAGGGATGCGTTGGAAGAACTGGATCAATCTGTCATGGGGCAATATGATATTAAAATTGAGGTTTTACCAATACTCCAACATAGTTACAATCGTTTGAGGGATTCGAGGTGGCAACAATGTTTCTTGTATTGTTCTCTTTATCCTGAAGACAGTGAAATGCGAGTGGATGAATTGATAAACCAATTCATTTATGAGGAACTGATGGATCGAAGGCATAGTAGGGCTGCAGAATTTGATCAGGGGCACACGATACTCAATAGACTGGTAAATGCCAGCTTATTGGAAAGTGTTGATATTGAAGACGATGATGGACTAAAAATGGGGGTGAAGATGCATGATTTGCTCAGAGAGATGGCAATAGAAATCACAAGAAATAATCCTAGGTTCATGACAAAAGCTGGACTTCAATTGCATGAACTACCAGATGAGCAGGAGTGGGCAGAGGATCTGGATAAGGTGTCTTTGATGTGTAACCACATATCTGAAATTCCCGTGGATTCATCACCTAGATGTCCTCGACTTTCCACACTAATTTTTTCATATAATCCTTTGAAGGTGATCCCAAGTTCTTTCTTTGCTAACATGGGTGGCATAAAAGTTCTTGATTTAAGAGATACCCATATTAAGAAGTTACCAAACTCCCTCTCGGAGCTAGAAAATCTCACTGCATTGTTGCTTGGGGGTTGTGATAATTTGTGGTACGTGCCATCATTGAGCAAGCTTAAGGAACTAAGGGAATTGGACCTCAGTGAGACTCAAATTAAGGAAGTACCAGATGGCATGGGATGTTTGGTCAAACTCAAATGCTTGAAAATGAGAGACATGAACAATCTTGTAGAGATTTCAAGAGGGTTAATACCCCGACTTTCATGTCTTCAGTGCCTCATACTGCCGGCTCACGTCAAAGTACAAGCAGAAGAACTAGAGAGTTTGAAATTGCTGGAAGAATTTAAGGGTTGGGTTGATGACATATTTAATTCCAAGTGGTTCAACAAATCTCCGCCATTCAATGTCTATGATATAATGGTAGGTAATCAAGAGGATGATGATTTCTTTAATGAAAAAGAATGGGAGGATGATGGTATGTCAGAGATTTATGAACGCCGGCGCCGGATCAGATTAGAAGAATACGACTTTAGAAAAAGAGGAGATGATGTGCTTTTGCTGCCACAAAACATTGAGCGCCTAGAAATTCGTCACTGTAAGGGCTTAAGCAGTTGCTTGTTGGATTTTGTCCCGTCTTTGTACAATTACAAAGACTTTAAAATTACAAGGAGTGACGAAGTAGAAAGCATCTTGAGGATCTCCTCTAATTCTAGTCATGAAGGAGCACTGCAGTATCTCAAGTGTCTTACCCTAAGAGACTTGCCAAATTTGATTGGTATAATCAAGTGGGAACCAAGAGCTCTTGCACTTCCTCCACGTGGAATCTTCTCCTCTCTTGAAAGGTTGGTGATTGCTAGATGTCACAAAGTCAAGAAGTTGTTGGCACATAGGTTACTGGTAGAGAACCTTCAAAACCTTAAGGAGATTCACGTCTCTGATTGTAAAGAAATAGAGGAGATACTAGCAGATGATAAGGAAGATCATGAAGGTGTGGGTTCGACTTCAAGCAGCAGCAGCAAGAACAACAAATACACAAATATTCTCGCATTCCCAAAGTTGACAAGTTTCGAGTTGTCTTATCTGCCAGAATTGGAGAGCATCTATGAGGGAACAATTAACTGTTGTGATTCCATTGAGGTCATCGATATAGTTGATTGCCCGAAGCTAAAGAGATTGGCTTTCTTTCATGCCTCTGTAGATGAAAAAACAGCTCCACCCTCAGCATCTTCTTCTTCAAGTAGGAGCAGCAACAACTCCGAATACACAAATACTATTGCCTTCCCAAAGTTGAGAAGCATCTATTTGGAGAATCTGCCAGAATTAGAGAGCATCTATGAGGGAACAATTAACTGTTGTGATTCCATTGGAAGTATCTATATAAATAATTGTCTGAAGTTAAAAAGACTGCCTTTCTTTCATCCTTCTGTAGATGAAAAACCAAATCCTCTCTCAGCGTCGTCTTCTTCTTCTAGTTATTATTACAGTGGTACACCTACGTTCATCTTCCCAATGTTAGAAGGTTTTAAGCTAGGGTCGCTGCCAGAACTGAAGAGCATCTGCAACGGAGTCATGATTTGTGATTCCATTTGGAGGATCGAAGTAGAAGGGTGTACGCAGCTGAGTCGGTTGCCTCTTTTTCTTCCCCTCATTGATGGACAACCATCTCCACCTCCGTCTCTACGCATTCTGTTAAGTGAAACAGAAAAAGATTGGTGGGAATCATTGGAGTGGGACCATCCCAACTACAGCAATGTCCTTTGCCCCTTTCTCATATGGTTAAGACACTGATGGTGATTCTCAGCTCGGACAAATAAAGAGAGGCTGCAGCTACTGATAAGAAACAGCAAAGATGATGACGTTCTTTTTCAACACTTAGGTAAGCTTTCTGCAGCCTTTTCTCTAGCTTTTGATTAACACGCTGAATGTCTTTACATGTTCTAGGATGAGAAGATTTTGTTTGTTGCTTGCTGAACTTGCTTTGAAGTTCGATAAGAGAAAATGAATTTTAATTGGAAGTCTCTTCGTGTGAAGAGTGAGTTCTTTTTTCTGCACATAAACTGTTCGAGACAAGGCCTGGGTGAGGTTTTTCTTTGTGTCCGTGTTGATAGATGTTAGAACGATATTCCACACTGCAAAATTAATGGACACAATGTTCATTTACTCTGAAATGCAAAGATGATTATAAGATTTCGGAAAAACAATTTTTGTGGAAATGGAACGTAGCTCAACTTTGTCTAATGAGGCACAACTAATTAATTAGAAAAAATGAGGTAAAAGCATGTCTCTGGGTGCAGCATCATATGGAATTCTTACTAGAGAATTTGTAGGAATATATATTTAGACTAGCGAAATCAGTATTAGATGGAATTGCTTGCGCTTGTTTTGATAAATGCTGCAATTGTGTTTCCTTGTGTTAAATTGTTGGATTTAGGGATTAACTTTGGAGATTTTTATTTCAACTATAATTAGAGGCAAGTTAGGCTTATCTCTACTTTATATTATCTCATTTTGACATCATTTCCTTAAATTCGTTCTAGCTGTAATTTGTTTTTAATTATTTCTTTCCAATTTCCTACTAATTCATGGAAATTACAATTTGATATATTTTGGATTATCTTGCATTCAATTGCCTTATTGTTGATAGTCCTTGATAAACCATGTTTACATGTTGCTATAAGAATTACATACTTTGTTTTGCTGCAGCTTCTTGATGATCAACATATCAATGTAAAATCTTGAAAAATAATATGAGTTTAGAAAGAAGTTTTCTTAAGTGCCTTCTGTCAAAATTGATTTTGATATAAGTTTTAATATATAAATGGATTTTAACGGAATTTTTAATGTATAAATAGATGGTTTTGAGTTGTGTCTTGCTAGTATTGAATAGATACGTAGCTTAATTATACTCTCCATTATTCAATGGGAGCTACTAGGTTTACATCCAAACACAATTATATCGTACTACTTAACTTTGCATATGTTTATCTATGGAGAGTGACGGAGTAGAAATTCCTTTCACTATCAAATGACTTCTTTTATATGAATATATATGAAGTAATGTAAATGTTATTTGAACTGTTTACAATGGCATGTTGAGATTGATGCATTGGATTTTTAATTAATTGGACTGTTGATATTGTACAGCTATTCTGATTGTAAGGAGAGGAGATGAATGACTGGTTGGTCGTGGCGACCGCTAGCGATCACAGTTTCTTGTTGAGTATTTTCTTATACTTCTTTTCTCGACTATTAGCCTTAAAAGCTTCAGTTACACTTTGTTCTTTTTAGGGTTATTTCATTTATCATTTGCAGATACATTTGCTTAATCGAGGACTTGAGTATATTTGTTTGGTATTTATGGAAGAACAATGTTTAATGTTTCGGTCATGTCCATTATATGTTTGATATATGTAATGTAGGTTAATATGGTACTTTAAAATTTAAACACACTCGTTTGCAGCTTGGATTTAGGAAAACAAGCTTCCAATAGTTCGACCTTTTCCATTTTCAATAGAATTTCTGGAGTTTTGCTTGTCACTATAGTTTTGTTTTTTTATCTTCGTCTGAGCGGCCCCCTGAGGATGCGGGAAGCCAATGATAGCAGTGGTTAACTGGACTCTTCTTCGCAGGATTTCATCAAATCAGACTTTAGCTCGGCTAGGGCACCTGATCCAGCGTATTTAGAATTCATTCCCACTGTCTGAGGAAAACGTGAAGAATTGCCATTTTATGAGCTTGTAAGGCCCGAATAAAGGGAAAAATAGGGCTATAAGTAGGCCGTTTGCTATTGCTATAAGGGCTGTAGATACAAATGGTCCAATGGGAGCAAGAATTTTCAAGAACATTTGGAACATTTTGTTTCTGAGCAGAAGAGCCGTTTTCAAGTAGTGTTCGATCGATTACGTATAATCAATATTGGTCAGGTAAAGGTTGACCAAGCCAATGATGATTGACCCGCCCGGAATTCAATCAAGTTCGAAAAGATGTGACTTTAGAAAGATTATGAAAAGAGTAAGCCTGAGGAAATAGAAACAGCTTCCGAAATGAAGGGGATTAAACAGGAACAAGAGGGATCCACCGAAGAAGATCCTTCTCCTTAAACTCCTCTCCTTGAAAGACAGGATGGATCAGAAGAGCTACTTTTCATAGAAAGGTAGTGATAAGGAAATTTCCTAAAGAAAATTTTTCGAGATCATCCAACAAAATGGGTGAGACCGAGTGAGATTCCGCCCGCCATATGAAGTTTTACCGTGAGCAGATTGGATCCATTGAGCAAATATAGGTTCGAGCAACTCCGCCCAGAGAGTTAGCATCTTTGGTTGGTCCAACGCTCCTCTCCCACTTCACTACTCCGTACCCCACTCCCTTTCTGTCCTAATGGTATTGCCCGAGATCACCACCGGCTTTCAGAAGAGGGAAAGATCCCTCCTAACTAACCGAATGATCCTTGATTTTTTAGCGTTTTTGCCCTTTGGTTTTCTTTTGTTTGTTATAACCAGAATAAGTCCTGTTATTAAGTAAATTGTGCTGACTCCTATTTTATTAATCAGTTTACAAATTAAGAGTTGTGCTCACTCCTATTTTATTAATCATTTTACAAATTAAGAGTTGTGCTCACTCCTATTTTATTAATCCTTTTACAAATTAAGAGCTTAATAAATATGGGGAATACTTGCTTGGTGATTTGATACATGATTGTTTGTATTCTATTAGATTTATATTATTTTATAGAGTACCCTTTGGTGTTGTATTTTAAATATTTAGTTATCATGTGGATTAGTGTTTTGGTATTGTTTTTGAGGTTATTTAGATTTTTCTATTGAATGACAAGAGCTTTGCATTTATAGGAATTTAATTTCTTAGGCTTGTAACATATTACATTTTTGAATTTGTCTTGGCAAATTTTGAGGCGTAACAAGAACTATATCATTGCATTTAAGTGAACCATGGTGATACTGGAAAAAAAAAAAGGCAAACTTATTTTTGAAAACTTTCAGTCCTTTATATTCAAAATATGACGCAAAAAAACTATAGAATTAATAAGTGAAATGTGAAATTAAAGGACATTTAATTGTCTCTTTTTTTTGGATTTTCAATGGTCTTGAAAACTTTGTTGTTTCACCGCCTGTGGTAAATTTCCACATTAGTAACATAAATAATACAGTAATTTCAAACTTATTGAAGTGATATCACAATTGAAACTTGGTGTCACATCTGTCGAGACTAATGAAATTTTAATCTTTTTTCTTATACCATCATATAGTACTTCTTAGTTCTTGGACTGTAGATAATGGTACCCGTGATGCTTGTAAGGGTATCTTCAATGTCGTACATTATTTACAAAAATTTATTATTTTTGATTATTTTTAGAAATTTGGATATTTAAAAATTATTATTAATAATTTAAATATACATGGAGTCCACCACTTTTTATAGATTTGAGTTAAAATAGAGACTCAATTTACTTTTTTGGCTCTAAATTTAGAGACTTAAAAAGTGATTGGGTCTCTATTTTGGTGTAAAAATTGACAAAAGTAGTAGGTTTCATGTATATTTAAATCATTAATAATGATTTTTAGAGACCCGAATCTCTAAAAATAACAAAAAATGATAAGTTTTTGTGAATAGTGCTTCTCATTAAAGATACCCTAACTTATTGTACAACCATCACAACCTTCCCTCCAGTACCCCACATGAACGATTGAAGCCAAGATTTAAAGATTAGCAAGTGTACTTATACAATAAAGGTGATCAACGAGAACACTCATTTTATAAAAAAAAATTAATATAATGATTTTATTTTTAAAAAAAAAAAAATTAAAAATACTTATAAACACATTCTTAAAATCATGTCACTTCGTCACTCTCACAAAGAGGAATCAAAAGGACATAGAAAATGGCTTGGAATATGCGGACAGAGATAAATCACCCTGCATGCGCAATATCTTCCTATTATGTAGGCCAACTCAATTATCACATTACATTTCTTCCCTCATGTTTCCCATCACCTTTCCAACAATGTGTTGCACAACCTCGTAAGTCTTGGTCAATATCTTCCTATTAACATCTCTTCAACAATCATTATATATTTTAAAAGAACAAGAGTGTCATGTATCGCTTTATAAATATTTGTAAATATTTTCAAATTTAAAATTATTAGATGCAATATTATCATATTATTTTAAATTTAAATCCTATATTTTCATTTAAATTTAAAAGTTGTTATCTCTTAAGATTCTATCATATCTTCATTTAAATTTAAATATTTTTTTATCTCTTTCTATATAAATCTTTATCTTATCTCTTAGGACTCTATTATATTTTCATTTAAATTACCAATGTAGTTTGTTATTGAATGAAGGCATTTTAGTATTGACAATGTAGGTCTTCAATGATTTTGTGGTGGTGACAAGTATTTGACAGTTAGGACTTATGTGAGTTGATCTTTTAACATTTCATTCCTCGCTATGGCTACATTTGGTTGTGCGAACAAAGAAGTTTGTATTGCCTATGTTTGCACCTTAGATCATGCATGCTATTTTTGGTTTTGGTCCTAAGAATTTAGCTTTCAGTAAGCACTTGGTCTCTTCACCACGTCAGATGTCAGATTATGTCATTAATTTTACGGTTGCTCTTGCCATGTCCGAAATGTGTTGTTTATACTGATAACTGCTTATAATTTTCTACATTTGGGCCCGAGACTTTAGAAATCAAGAAATCTTGCTTGACAAGAATGAAATAAAAGAGGAAAAGAATCAGTTGCATTTGCTGTTATTTATTTGTTTTACATTGTTGATGACTTCTTTATTGCTTTGCGCTTTCATAGGCTTTCTAGTATTTGGAATATTTCACTTTCGTTTTTTCTCTATTTCTTGTGTAAAGGGAACATTGGTCTGATAAATTCTCTAATAGATGAAAAGTGGTACTATATATATATGTATCAAAATAAGTAGTTGAGAAATGTCGTTATAAGTTAGATGAGAGGTGGAATCATGAGACCCAATGAGTTTGACGATAGATAATAAGGTAAAACAATGATGTATGGTAATATACATGATATTAGTGACATAAAAAGATAGAGGTTAATTTTTAAGAAAAAGTGAATTAAAGGTTTTTTACCAAATGAATATATATTATGAAAGCAGTAATGAACCATAAAATAGAAGCTAGAACCAAAGCAGATTAGTTTAACAGAAAAGTAAAAATATTGTCACAAGACAGCATATTCCAATCAAAATACGAAATTTGGGTGGCATTTGATCATAGATATACGCCATATTTTTTTTTCTTTTTTCCTGTTCAGCTACATGGACCAAATAAATGTCATTATACATGTAGTTCAGCAAAAACATTGCCACCAAGATAAAGAGTAACAAGACGTTAATTGACATAACATTATCCTACAAAGGAAAACTACTTCAAAGATCATTCCTAGAAACACTAATCCTTCCCAAAAAAAGTATTTAAGTATTAAAAGTGTAATTTGTTTTAAATTCCTAATAAGTAATTATACTAACATTGTCTAATCTTAGTAATTCCTAATTTTCTTTACATGGACAAGAACCAGAGAAAGTTCCGCCCCGAAAAAAGTGCACCTTCAAGAAGTAAGGTTTTGTTCTCTTGCCATATTAGACACTCTTATCCTTCTTTCAAATTGTTTGTTGGTGGAGTTCTTTTCTACCATTGCTTACTTTGGCATTTTTTGCATAATGATGTTTCTGATATTTTTATATCTACGGGAATAATTTTGTACCTGTTGCATAGATTTAGAGTTTTTTTAGTATCCAAATCACTTAATCATCACATGATAGAATTTGTATTACTTTTTTCTATTCTTTGTTGGAAAAAAATTTGTTGTTATTTTATTTTCATTTTTGATGCCTTGTCTAATAAATTAACATTGTGAGAATCTGAAAGTGAATGTTGTGATTGGTGATTTGAATATGTTGCATTTCATGGTATAAGAAACGAAGTTGACTTCAGGTTGACTACACGTGGATCGCAAGCATATAACTCTTGAAATAATATTTACTTTTAGAAAACCCAAAAAAACAATTTGTGATAATATATGGCTCCACCCTTAAGTTTCCTTGAGACTCTTGAAAAAGTCAATTTTCGGGAAATTAATATAGAAAATCTGCATGCTAGACTTTATCTGTCTACTTTTGGGAGCATAGAGAATTAATGTTAAGGTGGTTCGTCTTTAGATCATGCTTGATTTCAACAATTTGTGATTAATAATGGATATGTTGGGTTACTTTGGTGTAACAGTTAGATTTTTTTTATTTTTATGAAGCAGTCATCTTTATCTAAAATAAATTTAATAATTACAGTAATGTAAATCTTCATCAATGTTGGCTATTGCTCAACAAAACTAATAAGTACATTATATGAGTCAAGTTCTAAAGGAATTATGGAATAGAAAATTTTCATTATAAAGGCCTTAATTTCAATTTTGAACATCTTTTTAAATAATCTTCAATTTTCAAACATTCATCAGTTTCATGGTAAAATTATCATTGCATTTCAACTGGTTCGTTTATGAAAATATTCATTTTCCTTTAATGTATGCTAATTTAATCTCACTATTACTTCTATTATTTTAACAAGTATCATCGCAACAATATGGATAAATTATTGACCAATTAGGATATCATGTTATTAAGAGTTGCAGAAAGAAAAATTGTATGAATAAGTGACAATTAATACATTTCTATTGTCTTGATACACCATCTTCTTTGTTAGTCTTTCCAAATAATAACATGCCAAATGGTAGAATTTCATTGAGAGAAATTTCAAATAGTAAGTGTACGAAACTCTTTATGAACATTGTCCTGTCTTTTATCTAATACAAAAATCAACAAATTTATGATGTTATGTAGTAATATTTTTTTTTTTTAAATGTCTACCATATATTTTAGTTGAACCTTTTAAGATAATCTCCCTATCACCTTTGTCTACTAAAAAAAATTGTCAATTATTCCTGGCTGTATGGTAGGAGATCGTATTAACAAAATTTGTCATTTTTATCATTATATTTTCTTTTGTTGATTTTTTTTATGTTGTTGTTGACTTCTGTTTTTATTTTTTAATTTTTATGCTTTCATCATTGTAAAGAACAAAATAGGATTTCTATTCAAAATTTTATACTTTATTGAGACATTAGAGATACTACATACACTTGTAGACATTATATGGTCTAATGAGAGAATTAAAAATGATAGACAAATTTATGTCAACTTTAACTCCTTACAAAGTGACCAATGATAAGTTTCTACATAGAACCTACAATTTAGAGTACATATTCACATTATTCATGGTCAAACAATAATTTTTATGTAACTCAAAGTATTTCAACATCTTTTGTTGAGATGTATATATATGGCAGGATTGATCATTAGATCCTCCAAAAATCTGATGGTAGATAATAGATTGCAAGTAGACTACATGTGCAAGGAGTAAAAATGAAATCAAACTAGGATAATGATGGCCTGAGTTTTGCAGAGACAACAATTTGAAAAGAGGAGATAGATGTATTTTGTTGAAAGTATTGAGTAAATGGTGCTTAATATCACAAGAAAATAAATGTTTATTTTATTTGGTTACTTCATGTAATGTTATAGATATTGAGGGTAGCAACATAATCTTTCCATAGTATGATTAAAAGGTTAAATAAATTGGTTTTATGTTACATAGTTGTAGACGCCCGTGCATCACTTCCTACAAAAAAAAAAAGAATCTTACTTCCATCCAAAAAACTAAATATTAGATCCATATATTTAAAATAAAATTAAAAGATCATAAATAAGTAAAAGAAAATTCTACCTTCATTTTTTTTTAAATGACAAAGTCACATTCCCTGTCGATGTTTATTGAAGGACGTTTTTTAAGTAAACTTCTTGAGAAAAAAAAAATAGGATTACCTTTTATATAGCTAATGATCCTAGATGGAGATTCACTAAATGATGGATTAAATGTTCTAATCTTGATCAGTTTCCTATAGATTTGTTAGACTACTTTGGTGTAACATTTGGAATAATACTTTCTAAAGAGACCCCTTATTTCAAACAAGCATATCGTATATTGTTAACTATTACTTAACAAATCTAATAAATACATTTCATGATTAGTTATAAAAGAATGATAGAATAAGAAATCTTCATTATAAAGGTGCTAACTTCAACTTTAAATATTTTATTCAAACAATATTTGATTTTCAAATATTTATAAATTTCATTGTAAAATTATCAATGCATTTCAATTAGTTCATTTAGTAAAATTTTGCTTCCCATCAATGAATTTTGATTTAGTATATCCTTATTATTGTTATTCTTATAATAGGTTTCATTGCAACAATATGGATGTATTTTACCATTTAAGATTAGAGATGAGATTATTCAAGTCCTAGAATATCATGTTAGTAAGGGGTGCATAAAGATGAATGCCTTAATGAGTGACTCCATGGGAAATGATAAATATACAATCATGAATATTAATAATGGATAATTTTAAACATCCAATAATAAAATTATTGTTCCTTTCATATTCAACAAATGTTGTTCTTAATATTAATTGTAACTCTAGCAATGCTTGTATGCCATGTTGTTGAAATCCCTGATGAAATGCTCATGAAAAACTTAGAGGATAGGGTTTGCTGAACTTGTAATTCTGCTTACTCTACTTTGTTAAGTAATATGTGTGATCATTATTTTTTTTCAGAGAAAGAGTCGTTCTTGCTTCAACATTAGAACATGTTGGGATGATAATTGATTACTCAATGTCTTTAATACATGGAAACAAGAAAACATACATAAGCTCAAATAATGTTTGTAAACAAGATGCAAATGTTGATAGTGAGTTGGATGCATTTTCTCCAAAGATTTTGAACATATTTTCCTGTTCAGGACTCCCAAACCACAAACTGAACCTCAAGATTAAAGTCCATGTGATGTTAAGAAATATTCATCAGTCTAGCTAATGACTTATGCAATGGAACGAGGCTGCAAATTACTATACTAGGTAAATATGTTATTGAAGCTAAAATTATTTCTAAGAGGAACATAGGAAATCTTGTGCTAAGACCCCAGATATATGAGTATAATCTCATCTAATCACAGTTTTCCTATTAAATTCCAGTGAAGACAGTTCATTTGACTATAAGTTTTGCCATGACTATAAATAAAAGTCAGGATCAAACTATTTTTTATGTTGGTTTACATCTTCAAGACATGTCTTTAGTCATTGGCAACTATATGTTGCACTTCAAGAGTGACAAGTAAATAAAGATTGAAATTTTTGATCAAAGATGGTAATGATAAAGTATCAAAAACTACCATCAATGTGGTTTACAAAGAAGTATTCCAAATTATACATGTTTAGCAAATATTGCGTTTGATATTAGGACCAAATTATACATGTTTATGAAATTTAAATTTTCTCTTTTGAACTAAACTATTTGCATTGCTTGAAATATTGATATTAGGAAACTACTATAAAACCCCTAGGGTATTTTACTTTGTATTTTCTTTTTGTTTTTTTGTGAATCAATGAAAACACACTTGCTTTTAACAAAAAAGAAGTATTCCAAAGAATAAATTGGGCAAGTATGTCTTTCTTATTATTTACATCATACGTTTGATTCTATTTAATATATTTATATTCAGTTTCATCATTGTTTTCATTATATTATAATGGTAGCAATAAAAATAAATTGTTATACTATATTATTTCTGAGACGATTTGTTTATTATTTTAATTTCAATCAGATCATATGTTTTCAGTGTAATCTTACAAAAGTATGGGCAAAGAGTCTAAATAACGTCAAACTATGAGGTGATGATGTAAACTTTGTAGAGACAACAACTTGAGAAAAGAAGATATATACATGTATCTTTTGAAATGCCAGATATATGTAAAATAGTGCTTGATGTCACATTTTTTAGAAAACAGGTACTTATATTTATTTTTTTTAATTGTTTATTTTTGAAATGATATAGTATACATAGTAGTTATATATATTATAATATTTCGATAATGTGATTAAATAGTTGAATAAATTGATTCTATATTTCGTATTTTTAGAATATTTACATAACACCAGTACGACAACCGTGCATCGCACGGGTATAAGACTAGTATTGCTCTAAAACAAGAAGCATATCCATCTGAGAGATGACTCATATAATTGATTCTTGTGAAGTGCATCAGTGTTTGCCACCAAAGTCACAAAAGGAGACCTTGTGTTAGCTTTTAATTCAGCTTATTCATCACTTTTAAGGTGATCTTACTTTCGTCTACAATTATGTTGATTAGATCTGCTTTAACTACTCTACCAATATACTACTTGATCATGTGTGATTATTTTTGTCTAAAAGAAACAGATGAAAACTGATCATGAGATATACTGAAGACTTTTAACCTTACTTTTTTAGATGAATGATCTCCAAGTTGGCTCGAAGCATATCAATCTTTTAGATTAACCTTTCTAAAGATCATTTTCCTCAATTATCTTAGGTAGCGATTGATATACTGAAATGAATTTGGACATGAATTGAATTAATGAGTCAATGAATGGAATGAAATTGGGAATGAATTGAACTTTGGAATGAGAATGACATATTTGGTATGCTCTAAGAATTAAGAGTAGTAATATGAATAACTTGTATAATATGACATAATTTTCATTTTATTATTATAGTATTAAAAATAAGAATAAATATAAATATAACTGTAAATAATATAAAAATAAATAATAATAATAATAATAATAACAACAACAACAACAACAACAACAATAATAAATAATAATAATAATAACAAAATAAGAATAATAAATAATAAATAATAATAATAACAACAACAACAACAACAACAACAACAAAAAATAATAATAAATATTAAAATTAAAAAAATAAAAACAACAAATATTATTATTATTATTATTATTATTATTATTATTATTATTATTATTATTATTATTATTATTATTATTTTACTTTATTATTATTATTAGTATTTTTTATTATTATTATTTTAACCACTATAATTATTTTATTATTTTTATTTTTATTATTATTTTAATATTTTATTTATTATTATTATTATTAATATCATCATTTTTATTTTTATTTTTATTTTTATTATAATAATAATAATTATTTTTTTCATAATAATATTATTATATTTTTAATTATTATTATTTAATCACTATTATTATTTTTTATTTTTGTTATTATTTTTATTTTATTTTTATTTTGATTATAATTTTCATAATAATAAGTATTATTATTTTTATAATAATTATTATTATATTTTTTAATAATAATAATAATAATAATTATTATTATTATTATTGTAAAACAAATTATCTATAAAAGTTATGTTATATAAAGGGTATGGTAGTCAAGTTTATTCTCAAATATTTCCATGTATTTGGTCTGAAATGACTATTTTCATGTATGTGGTCATTCCTATGTATTTGGTCTGAAATGGCTATTCACGTGTATGTGGGAATGGGATTCTCTTGGGAATGATATTTTTAAGTTCATTCCCTTATACCAAACATAAAAATTAAAATAGAATTAGAAATATCATTCTATTCCCAACTCATTCCCACATACCAATTACTGCCTTAAACAACACTTAAATTAATGTTTATGATACTATACTATTCTCAAAATAAAGCACCAGAAGTTAAAATAGACTATGTAGTGTAGCATATATAATTTCCAAGATATTTGAGACGAAGTAGATAGTTGAATAAAATTTTATTTATTTTTTTAATTTTGTTTCTATTATTTTAAAAGTCGCTTGTTTGGTCCTTATTATTTATAAAGTAATATGTAGTCGCATTACTTTTTTTATTTTTTCTATGTAGTGTAATTTCACTTTTTTGAATTTCATTCCTATTGTTAAAAAGTAATGTGCTGATACATTGGTCCAACCCAGTCCTCTCGTACTAGGGTTGGTACGTCGCAGTTCTCACTTTAACACCAACCAATCGATTGGTCAAATGCATTGAGATTGGCACATTAATGAACCAAACCAAATGATTGTTCTAGAATAGGTATTCCTCAAAATTGTTCCTCCTTTTTCACTAAATAGCATAAAGTAAGGAAGTGACATTCTTTTTCATATTGAGTTGATTCTCCGGGGGTTCAAGAGTTTTTGAACATGCTTAATTCCAAAATTTGTAAATTTTTTTAATTTAGTCTACAATATTTTCACTTTTCTCAATTTAGTCCCTAAAGTTTCATGTGTAGATTATAACTTGAAATTCTAATCAGGGGCTAAACTACAACTTTTTACAAAAGTTAGAGAGTAAGCACGCCATTTTTAAAACATTGGAGACAAATTTAATTTTTTTTTTATAAATATTAGATATTAAATTAAAACTTTTTACAAGTTTCGGGGATTAAGCTTGTCACTTTTAAAATAATAAAGACGAAACTGAAAAAAGTATAAACATTGAAAATCATTTGTGAAATTTACCTCAAAAAAAAAAAAACCTTAGTTTATTACTTTACCTTTTCTAAAGTGAAGAAATACTCATGAAGAGATTGGATAATTTTGCTTTAGCTTTTTTTTTTTTTTCCCCTGTCGGGTCACGTAGTTTCTTTGTTTCACTCAGTCATGCATACATATACATACATTATTGCATGCGCATACGAATAGGTTACAAACCTTTATCTAAATTATGTGAGTATATGAAACCTTGTTCTTAAACTTAACCTGTTACTTGGATATTTAGTGACCGAGTAATTAGATTGGTTAGAACTCATATTTAATTTCTATTAACTTTTGGATGGGAAGCATTAAATTTGAAACTTTTTTATTTGTTTAGTCTGATAAGTGATAATGAAATTTTAGTATTATAATCGCATTGTACATACTTATAAAATATATAAATATTATAGGTGGTGGCGTGAAAGGAGTATGGCAATTCTTGAGACAATTTTCTGCAAGATTTTTGGGGTAATAAGCACCTTTTTAGAAAAAGTTGGAGGCGAAAATTCACCAATTGCATAGATTTCAACGACAATATGCACACCCTCGAGGAAAATTTGCAGGTATTGACAAGTAAAGCGTCAGACATAGAGATAAAAGTGAAGAACGTGGAGGTATTAGGTAAGCAGAAGAGGACAACGGAAGTTGGAAACTTGTTGGAGAAGGTAGCAAAGCTCAAGAAAGATTTTGATGAAATGCAAGAAACTGGATTTTGCAAACCTCTGTTGCATGGTAGTCGTGTGAAAAAATTGATTGAAGGTGTTGGAGAACTTACAAAGCAATGTCAAACATTTCATGAGCTCGTAATTGATGGAAGTGACAAGGGGGTTTAGATTGTTCAGAACAAGATTACATGGTAAGACATTGAAGGAAGAATTGGATAAGATGTTAGCATGGTTAGAGGCAAAGTCTGACCAAGTCCCGTGCATTGGTATTTACGGGATGGGAGGTGTTGGAAATACGACTTTGGCGGAGTATATTTGCATGTATCTTCAAGATAATTCTGGTGACGACGTTCATGTTTATCGCCTCGCTGTCTCCCAGGATGTTGATATTAACAAATTGCAGAAGGACTTAGCCAAACAACTGAATTTAGATCATCCAATAGATGATGATGTAGAGGAAAGGGCACTCATTCTTAATCGAAAACTGATAGAAAAGAAGAATGTTGTACTCTTATTCGATGATATATGGAAGTATTTTGATTTAAGCACAAGATCGGAATTCCGCTTGGAATGGATGGATGCAAGGTGATCATTAGCAGTCGGTTACTACCTGTGTGTAATCAGATGGGCTGCAATAAGTACATTGTAAAAGTACAACCTCGCCTGGAAGCTATTTTCGGAGAAACTTGATTGTGCGTGTCAGCTTTGCCCAGAAGTAGAAGAGGTTGCCAAGATAATGGCAAAGAAGTGTGATGGGTTGCCACTTGCAATTATCACTTTGGCTAGAAGCTTGAGTGGGGTGTATGACATTCATGCATGGAAGGATGCGTTAGAAGAACTATAATGATCGCAATATCCGATCAGAGAAATGTGGCTTTAAAACAAATGGATATGTGCCTTTGGTGCCACGAAACATTCAGCACCTAGAGATTAGTACATGTAAGGGCCTCAGCGATTGCTTATTGGATTTTATCCCATCAATGTACAACTATAATGACCTTAAAGAATGCAGAATTGAAGAGTGTGATACTTATGAGGATCTCCACTAGTTCCAACAATGAGGGTGCGGTAGAGAATCTGGAAAAATTGTATCTAAATCACTTACAAAATTTTATTGGCTGGTTCAAATGGAAAAAAATAGCTCTTGCAGTTTCTCCATGTGGCACCTTTTCCTCCCTTAAAGTATTGAATATTTCTGGATGTAACAAGATTAAGAAGTTGTTCCCACACAAGTTACTGTAGAGAACCTTCGAAACCTTAAGGAGATTGATGTATCTAATTGTGATCAAATGGAGGAGATAATAGCAGGCGATGAAGAAGAAGATGAGGGTGTGTGTTCAACTTCAAGCAGCAGCAGCAACAACAACAACAAATACACAAATGTTATCTCCTTCCCAACGTTGGCACATATAACATTGTTTAAGCTGTCAGAATTGGAGAGCATCTATAAGGAGGCAATTAACTGTTGTGATTCCATTAAGTGGATCAGTATATTTCATTGCCCGAAGTTAAAAAGACTGTCTTTCTTTCATCACGCTGCAGATGAAAAACCAACTATAGCCTCAGTATCTTCTCTTTCGTCGTCTTCTAGTTATAACAATTCTTCTGCCACCTCCGCCTTCCCACTGTTAGAAAATTTGTACCTACATAATCTGCCAGAAGTGAAGAGCGTCTGCAATGGAATCAGGATTTGTGATTCCATCAGGGATATCCGTATCACAGGGTGTAGACAAGTGAGTCGATTGCCTCTTTTTCTTCCCCTCATTGATGGACAACCATCTCCTTCTCTATCTCTTAAAGCGATCAAGGCAGAAAAAGAATGGTGGGAATCGTTGGCGTGGGACCATCCTAACTCCAACGATGTCCTTCAGCCCTTCCTCGAATACTATTCTGAGAGCGAAGATGATGAGCTGGCGTCAGATGATGAAGAATGACTAACTGGCCTCAGACAGTGAAGATGATGAGCTGACCTCAGGCGATGAACACTGGCGCTCCTGTCCAGAGCGAAGAGAAGGCAAAAAAGCAATGAAGACAGTGACGATTATTCTGAGCTCCGATAATAGAAAGAGGCTGCAGCTAACGATAAGAAACAACAAAGATGATGATGCTTTTTTTCAACACTTAGGTAACCTTTCTGCAGCCTTTTCTCTAGCTTTTGATTAACACGCTACTAATATCTTTAGACTAATTAAGAAATCAGTATTTGATGGATTATACGCACATGTTTTCATGAATATGCTGCAATTGTGTTTCCTTAGGTTAAATTGTTGGACTAACTTTCAAGATTTTGTTTTCAACTATAATTAGAGGTAAGTTAGGCGTATATCTACTATATATTATCTCACTTTGACATAGTTTCCTTAGTTTCATTCTTGCTGTAAATTCGTTTCGTTTCGTTATTTCTTTCCAATTTTCTACTAATTCGTGGAAATCGCAAATTTGATATAAATTCTGGATTATCTTGCATTCACTTGCTTTATTGTTGATAATCCTTGATAAAGCATGTTTACAATGTTGCCAAATATAAGCATCATTGCCGCTTACTATTGAAATTGCAACCCGTTGCGAATTAGATTATTCTTGAAAAATAATTACATACTTTGTCATTGTAAAATTTTCATATATTTCTTAAAATTCTGTTAAATTTTCATTAAATTTATCTGTTTTAAGAACGATTTCGAAATGCAATTTTTACTAAAAATTTATCTATAAAGCAAACATTTATAAGTTTAGAAAGCCTTATTTATGTTTATGAAATTAATCTATATATTTTGAAGTTTTCTTAAGTTTCTTTTGCATAACTTGACTTTTATGTAAGTTTTATTATATAAATGGAATTCTTAATTTATAAATAAACACTTTGAGTTGTGTCTTGCTAGTATTGATTTGATAAGCTCTAGATTTCGATCATAGTCGATAGTTTGCATTTGTCTTCATCGAGGTACACCATCGGTTATGGATATTTTATTGCTTAGTCATAGCTCACATCCAAACAAAACTATATGTTACTAATTAACTTTATATATGTTTATCTATGGAAAGTGACAGAGTAGAAATACCTTTCACTATCGAATGACTTCTTCTATATAAGAATATATATATATGAAGTAATCTAAGTGTTATTTGAAATGTTTACAGTGGCATTTGAGATTTGATGTATTGGATTTTTCATTCATTGGACTGTTGATATTGTTGATATAATTATAATAAAATAATATATAGGGCATTTTGCCACTTCTCAAATTGTAAGTGGAGAAATTAGAAAAAACAGAGAGATAACATACTTTGAGATTTGTTCAAAAGAAAGTTTATACAGCGTTCGAGTCTTCATTAAGTAATTTAAACTTGGTAAAAGAAGGGCCCAACCAATATTATTAAGAATGAAATTCATTATTTTTTACCTAATCTTGCATATATTAGAAAGAAATTTATCAATTATGATCTTCAACGCCCAACATTAATTGTAAATAATATAAATTCATGTTTTTACACTCAACCTTTACATGAAAACGAGGTCACACAATCACTTGCCGAGTCTCCTTTTCAACTCTAGTTAAGAGTATAGTTAAGATAAGCTAGATCTAGTCTTTTAAATACGCAAAATATTAAATTTGTATTTCTCGAGAGAAAATTGTTTAGTTAAGCTTCTCTGATTTTTCCCAGATGAGTTGAGAAGAGCAACCCTGATGAGCACACTCATTAGAGAAGATTAGTTTTTTCTAATAAGCCTGATCGACATATTAAATCACTTAAAATTAATGGTCTTACTTCATGCTACTCGTGAGGTGCTTCACTCTTTTCTATAGTAAGTATTTTTATATTAAATAGTGTTTCGGTGAGCTATAAGCCCAGTGATAAATTATTGTGAGGGGTGTTAACTAAACAAATATACCGGTAGAAGAAAAGTACTATTATATATCATTACGGATAAGGGATGATAAACCTCATAAGGGTAAAATAGACATTTGGTGCGACAAAGAGGTAATATTCTATTACCTGACAACAATGAATGCACGACCTTTAGGGCATCCCGACTTCTAGGGTGCCCCGACACAGAAGAACACGTGTCCAAATCTTATAATGCCGAATATTAAGATAAAAGGGAAGATACATTTTTTTCCAAAAAAATAATCAACATCTGATTCAATTATTTTACACTTATAGTTATTATTCGAAATTTTTTCGTTAACTTAAATATCGGAAGGTGTAAAGAATTCAAAACTGTAGACCTTTTTGTAGGTACTTTGAAACACAAATTATTGACGGAGAATTTAATGAATTTGTACCTTATCAATTACTATTTAACTTGAATGAGTTTACTTTAATTTGTATGTTAAAATTCGACACTGATGAAATATTTGGCAATCGTGACCTAATCTCTATTTGTTGGAATTTCATACACACAATATGTTAATCAAAACATAGAAATAACTTATTACTTTTGACATAAACATTTAAACTTTTTTTGACTAGCTTTAGCCAGGACCTTACAAAGATATGCTCCAAATGGCTTGCCACAATGATGGTGTCAAGCATAATTTCTCAGATGCTATTATTAAAAAATTTAGATATATTTTCCAGAAGAGATCTAGAACTCCATCATAGCCACCATGCCTCCTTGCTCCTTGCAAGTTGCGAGACTTGGGTCGACTAGGATGGCTTGTGAAGCCCTTTACTACGAAATAACTGAGGATACACCCAAGAGTTGGGTGGCAATTAGGTAATAACCAATTATCTTCAAAAATTTTGTGTTCTAATCACGGCTGCAGACTCGCCCCATTGTAAAAAAGAAAAGAAAAGGGTTGAGTAATGGGTTTTCCATTTTCGCTGTGGAATTAATTCTGCTACTCGTGGCATCTGCAGTTAAGCTTTGGGCATGGCTGCCTCTTCTGGGAACGATGATTAAGATATTTATTTATTTGCTAGACGCCATTATGGGGGAGTGGCTACAACTGTTACAATCCAGCAGGTGGAAAGTCAGCTTCGTACTGCTGTCATGCACGATGTTCTTGATCCTTCGCCACAAATCTTCGGCAACGTCACTAGAACAAAATTAAACATATCTATTATATTTTAATCCTAATCTTCATTAGAAGAAATTCAATGATTATCTTCTACACCTAATCTTCATTATAAATAAATCAAAATGCTTATATTTTACATCTAACTTTCGCTTAAAACAAAATGTAACACCAATTCATTACAAATAAATATTATAGAATTAAATTATAGTTTCGATTTCTTTAATATCAAAAAAAAAAAAAAAAAAAAACACAAGGCCGAATAATCAATTTATGCCTCTTCTTTTCAACCCTAGTTAATAGTTAAGACCAGGTAACTCCTAATCTATTAAAATGACCTCTTCAACACTGCTCTAGTATAAGCCGATCCATATATTATGAGGATTAATATAATTCTATTAATCGGGCTAAACCTATGGTTAAAGGTAGGAGGGAAGCCATCTATGTTCTCATCAACCACGTTAAAAGATATGATTATAAACCATGAGTTTCAAAACCACTATATAAAATCGTTAGCTATTCTAAATCAGACTGAATTTAGGATGAAAAATTATGGTTGGCAATTACTCATATGATATGTTTAAATTTTTAGATTTATATTGTTCGCGACTTGTTTTTTCCCAGAAAAGGGAACGCCATCACTGCCACTGTCACTGCCACCGTGCCTTCCCTGCCCCTCGCAAAATGTTATTTATGTACTGATCTTTACAGAAACACGTAATGTTACAAGTAGTGACTTACACTACCAGAACGTTACATATTTTGAGAATCGATTTTGGAACCTTTCGCACTTAAAGTGAGAATTACATACTCTACTACTTTCTTCATCGCGTATTGTCTCTTTTAGAACGGTCTGGGACACCTCCTAAGGAAGTTGCCTGTTACGAAAACAACTTGTGAAAGGTCTCTTCCAGATGGTTCTTGATTATATGGCAGAGGTAATTAGATTAAAATAGAGCAAACTTTAAAATTGAGCAAGAACGACTTGGGATTAAATTATGCCCAACAAGATCATCTAGATCTGTTCCATTAAATAAATAAATTTGCCATAAATCTGTCACACTGCAACTGGCCCATTAAGTCAAAAACAGAGAGATAATATACTTGATATGAACCTTGGAAGAAAGTGACAACACCTTCCATAAGAAGACCTCCTTAACAACATTGCTTCAATACAGGCAGTTTCATCTGAGGAATCATATAATTCTTGCGAAGTGCATTCAATTAGTCTTCCAGCAAAACCACAGAAGGAATTAATCCTAATTGTGTTTGACTTTCAGCCTGATCATCACTTACGGGTACGTAATCGCACTTTCTTTTACATTACATTAATTATTGTAGAGATGATTTTGCAATCTCTGGTTTATCATATCAAACGCCTTGGATTTTAGTTTTAGAATGTGATGAGAGTTCTCTCAAATAACAGTAACATAAAGGTTAATATACTATATTTTTCACGTTCAAGATATAGGATCAAAGTCTCACAACCCTAAAAAATAAGGGACCATTGATGGTATTTATCCTTAATATATTATATCCTAGATAATAGGTATTATATTCGCTTCATTTTGAATAAATCTCCCTATTTTCTCAAAATTCTTGAGAAACATCAAAATTTACTGACATTTTCCTAAATTCCTTCAGGTAATTCGTAGTAAAAAATTTTAAACCTTGTAAAATTCTTAATTTTTTACTAAGATTACCAGTAGTGATCAGATGTATAGTTATTCAATTGCTGCATACTTTCATGAAATTTCTTTTTACTATACTTTTATTATAAGATTTTTACACATCGTGGTGATCATCTGGTTAACACAGACAAACTTATTTACTCTTTTGTGACGCAATCACTACAAGAAAACAGCCTTGAGGCTACCAAAAATGGCGACGAAAAAAGTTTGGTAGCCATTTGCAACGAATGGCGACGAAATAAAATATTTCGTCACTGTTTGGTGGCTAAAATGTGCGAAAAAAAATGTTAATGGGAAAATTACAAATGATCACCATTTGGTAGCCAAATGGCTACGAAATAGCGACAAACAAAGATAATTTTTGATTAATTAATTTTTGGTCGCCATTAGGTCGCCAAATGGCGACCACATGGCCACCGTTATCATTAATTTTTGTTCGTATCTTAATTACCAAAAATAAATTATAAAAAATAATTATAAAATAGAAAAAATATAAATATGGTATCCATTTGGTCGCTATTTAGCGACCAAATGGCGACCAAAAAACATAAAAATTTATAGAAGTAAAAATTATAAAAAAATAAATTGAGAAAAAAAAAGTTAAATAAATAAACTAAATAAGGGTCGCCCTTAGGTCGCAAAAGGGCGACCCATACGCGACAAATATCATTTAATTTTTCAAAAATAAATTACAAAAAAAGTAAAAAAGTTATAAAACAAAAGAAGTGATTATATGAAATAAGTTCCATCTCTTGCATAATAGTTCGTAGCCCCGTGGTGGCCATTGGCCACCAAATGGCGACGAAAAGTAAAAGTTTGGTCGCCCTTTGGTCGCCATTAGCTACGAAGGGGCTACGAAATATTAATGTTCATGAAAATTTAAGTTGATTTAGAATATAACAATTAATAATAACAAATACAATACAAGTTTGTGTAAGATCTCTTTTGTTTTGATTGAAAATATATTATAAGATTTACTAGTTCGTAGACTCGTGGTGGCCATTGGCTACCAAATAGAAGAAGTGATTATATGAAATAAATTCAATATTTAGCATAATACTTCGTAGCCTCGTGGTGGCCATTGGCTACCAAATGGCGACGAAAAGTAAAATTTTGGTCGCCCTTTGATCGCCAATGGCTACGAAAGGGCGACGAAATATCCATGTTCATAGAAGTTAGATTGATTTAAAACATAAGAATTAATAATAACAAGTACATTACAAGTATGTGCTAGATCTATTTTCTTTTGATTGAAAATAGATTTTATGGTTTATTTAATGGTATGAGGTTGCACATATTTAAGATATAAGAGCACAGAAATAAATTGATTATTAATACTTCTATATTCTAATTAACAAAAAGTAGTTTTGCTGAAATACAAAGTGAAAAATAATGAAGATTTTATGCATTGTCATTAGTTTTTCGTATACCAATCAAATTCTAACTTCACACTAGTATCAATGAATTAGTGTAAATTGAAGATTGACTATAATAAAAGATGATATTTAGTTTAGAAGAGCCATTCTAAACAAAAGAAGTAATTATATGAAATAAATTCCATCTTTTGCATAATAGTTCGTAGCCTCGTAGTGGCCATTGGTCACCAAATGGCGACGAAAAGTAAAAGTTTGGTCTCCCTTTGGTCGCCATTAGCTACGAAGGGGCTACGAAATATTAATGTTCATGAAAATTTAAGTTGATTTAGAACATAAGAATTAATAATAACAAATACATTACAAGTTTGTGTAAGATCTCTTTTGTTTTGATTGAAAATATATTATAAGATTTACTAGTTCGTAGACTCGTGGTGGCCATTGGCTACCAAATAGAAGAAGTGATTATATGAAATAAATTCAATCTTTAGCATAATACTTCGTAGCCTCGTGGTGGCCATTGGCTACCAAATGGCGACGAAAAGTAAAATATTGGTCGCCAATGGCCACGAAAGGGCGGCGAAATATCCATGTTCATAAAAGTTAGATTGATTTAAAACATAAGAATTAATAATAACAAGTACATTACAAGTATGTGCTAGATCTATTTTCTTTTGATTGAAAATATATTTTATGGTTTATTTAATAGTATGAGGTTGCATATATTTAAAATATAAGGGCACGGAAATAAATTGATTATTAATACTTCTATATTCTAATTAACAAAAAGTTGTTTTGCTGAAATACAAAGTGAAAAATAATGAAGATTTTATGCATTGTCATTATTTTTTCGTATACCAATCAAATTCTAACTTCACACTAGTATCAATGAATTAGTGTAAATTGAAGATTGACTATAATAAAAGATGATATTTAGTTTAGAAGAGCCATTTAAAACAAAAGAAGTGATTATATGAAATAAATTTCATCTTTTACATAATAGTTCGTAGCCCCGTGGTGGCCATTGGCCACCAAATGGTGACGAAAAGTAAAAGTTTAATCGCCATTTGGTCGCCATTAGCTACGAAGGGGCTACGAAATATTAATGTTCATGAAAATTTAAGTTGATTTGGAACATAAGAATTAATAATAACAAATACATTACAAGTTTGTGTAAGATCTCTTTTGTTTTGATTGAAAATATATTATAAGATTTACTAGTTCGTAGACTCGTGGTGGCCATTGGCTACCAAATAGAAGAAGTGATTATATGAAATAAATTCAATCTTTAGCATAATACTTCGTAGCCTCGTGGTGGCCATTGGCTACCAAATGGTGACGAAAAGTAAAATTTTGGTCGCCCTTTGGTCGCCAATGGCTACGAAAGGGCGACGAAATATCCATGTTCATAGAAGTTAGATTGATTTAAAACATAAGAATTAATAATAACAAGTACATTACAAGTATGTGCTAGATCTATTTTCTTTTGATTGAATATATATTTTATGGTTTATTTAATGGTATGAGGTTGCACATATTTAAGATATAAGGGCACGGAAATAAATTGATGATTAATACTTCTATATTCTAATTAACAAAAAGTAGTTTTGCTGAAATACAAAGTGAAAAATAATGAAGATTTTATGCATTGTCATTAGTTTTTCGTATACCAATCAAATTCTAACTTCACACTAGTATCAATGAATTAGTATAAATTGAAGATTGACTATAATAAAAGATGATATTTAGCTTAGAAGAGCCATTTAAAACAAAAGAAGTGATTATATGAAATAAATTCCATCTTTTACATAATAGTTCGTAGCCCCGTGGTGGCCATTGGCCACCAAATGGCGACGAAAAGTAAAAGTTTGGTCGCCATTTGGTCGCCATTAGCAACGAAGGGGCTACGAAATATTAATGTTCATGAAAATTTAAGTTGATTTAGAACATAAGAATTAATAATAACAAATACATTACAAGTTTGTGTAAGATCTCTTTTGTTTTGATTGAAAATATATTATAAGATTTACTAGTTCGTAGACTTGTGGTGGCCATTGGCTACCAAATAGAAGAAGTGATTATATGAAATAAATTCAATCTTTAGCATAATACTTCGTAGCCTCGTGGTGGCCATTGGCTATCAAATGGTGACGAAAAGTAAAATTTTGGTTGCCCTTTGGTCGCCAATGGCTACGAAAGGGCGACGAAATATCCATGTTCATAGAAGTTAGATTGATTTAAAACATAAGAATTAATAATAACAAGTACATTACAAGTATGTGCTAGATCTATTTTCTTTTGATTGAATATATATTTTATGGTTTATTTAATGGTATGAGGTTGCACATCTTTAAGATATAAGGGCACGGAAATAAATTGATGATTAATACTTCTATATTCTAATTAATAAAAAGTAGTTTTGCTGAAATACAAATTGAAAAATAATGAAGATTTTATGCATTGTCATTAGTTTTTCGTATACCAATCAAATTCTAACTTCACACTAGTATCAATGAATTAGTATAAATTGAAGATTGACTATAATAAAAGATGATATTTAGCTTAGAAGAGCCATTTAAAACAAAAGAAGTGATTATATGAAATAAATTCCATCTTTTACATAATAGTTCGTAGCCCCGTGGTGGCCATTGGCCACCAAATGGCGACGAAAAGTAAAAGTTTGGTCGCCATTTGGTCGCCATTAGCAACGAAGGGGCTACGAAATATTAATGTTCATGAAAATTTAAGTTGATTTAGAACATAAGAATTAATAATAACAAATACATTACAAGTTTGTGTAAGATCTCTTTTGTTTTGATTGAAAATATATTATAAGATTTACTAGTTCGTAGACTTGTGGTGGCCATTGGCTACCAAATAGAAGAAGTGATTATATGAAATAAATTCAATCTTTAGCATAATACTTCGTAGCCTCGTGGTGGCCATTGGCTACCAAATGGTGACGAAAAGTAAAATTTTGGTTGCCCTTTGGTCGCCAATGGCTACGAAAAGGCGACGAAATATCCATGTTCAAAGAAGTTAGATTGATTTAAAACATAAGAATTAATAATAACAAGTACATTACAAGTATGTGCTAGATCTATTTTCTTTTGATTGAAAATATATTTTATGGTTTATTTAATGGTATGAGGTTGCACATATTTAAGATATAAGGGCACGGAAATAAATTGATGATTAATACTTCTATATTCTAATTAACAAAAAGTCGTGTTGCTGAAATACAAAGTGAAAAATAATGAAGATTTATGCATTGTCATTAGTTTTTCGTATACCAATCAAATTCTAACTTCACACTAGTATCAATGAATTAGTGTAAATAGAAGATTGACTATAATAAAAGATGATATTTAGCTTAGAAGAGCCATTTAAAACAAAAGAAGTGATTATATGAAATAAGTTCCATCTCTTGCATAATAGTTCGTAGCCCCGTGGTGGCCATTGGCCACCAAATGGCGACGAAAAGTAAAAGTTTGGTCTCCCTTTGGTCGCCATTAGCTACGAATGGGCTACGAAATATTAATGTTCATGAAAATTTAAGTTGATTTAGAACATAACAATTAATAATAACAAATACATTACAAGTTTGTGTAAGATCTCTTTTGTTTTGATTGAAAATATATTATAAGATTTACTAGTTCGTAGACTCGTGGTGGCCATTGGCTACCAAATAGAAGAAGTGATTATATGAAATAAATTCAATCTTTAGCATAATACTTCGTAGCCTCGTGGTGGCCATTGGCTACCAAATGGCGACGAAAAGTAAAATTTTGGTCGCCAATGGCTACGAAAGGACGACGAAATATCCATGTTCATAAAAGTTAGATTGATTTAAAACATAAGAATTAATAATAACAAGTACATTACAAGTATGTGCTAGATCTATTTTCTTTTGATTGAAAATATATTTTATGGTTTTTTTAATGGTATGAGGTTGCACATATTTAAGATATAAGGGCACGGAAATAAATTGATGATTAATACTTCTATATTCTAATTAACAAAAAGTAGTGTTGCTGAAATACAAAGTGAAAAATAATGAAGATTTTATGCATTGTCATTAGTTTTTCGTATACCAATCAAATTCTAACTTCACACTAGTATCAATGAATTAGTGTAAATAGAAGATTGACTATAATAAAAGATGATATTTAGCTTAGAAGAGCCATTTAAAACAAAAGAAGTGATTATATGAAATAAATTCCGTCTTTTACATAATAGTTCGTAGCCCCGTGGTGGCCATTGGCCACCAAATGGCGACGAAAAGTAAAAGTTTGGTCACCCTTTGGTCGCCATTAGCTACGAAGGGGCTACGAAATATTAATGTTCATGAAAATTTAAGTGGATTTAGAACATAAGAATTAATAATAACAAATACATTACAAGTTTGTGTAAGATCTCTTTTGTTTTGACTGAAAATATATTATAAGATTTACTGGTTCGTAGACTTGTGGTGGCCATTGGCTACCAAATAGAAGAAGTGATTATATGAAATAAATTCAATATTTAGCATAATACTTCATAGCCTCGTGGTGGCCATTGGCTACCAAATGGTGACGAAAAGTAAAATTTTGGTCGCCCTTTGATCGCCAATGGCTACGAAAGTGCGACGAAATATCCATGTTCATAGAAGTTAGATTGATTTAAAACATAAGAATTAATAATAACAAGTACATTACAAGTATGTGCTAGATCTATTTTCTTTTGATTGAAAATAGATTTTATGGTTTATTTAATGGTATGAGGTTGCACATATTTAAGATATAAGTGCACGGAAATAAATTGATGATTAATACTTCTATATTCTAATTAACAAAAAGTAGTGTTGCTGAAATACAAAGTGAAAAACAATGAAGATTTTATGCATTATCATTAGTTTTTCATATACTAATCAAATTCTAACTTCGCACTAGTATCAATGAATTAGTGTAAATTGAAGATTGACTATAATAAAAGATGATATTTAGCTTAGAAGAGGTATTTAAAACAAAAGAAGTGACTATATGAAATAAATTCCATCTTTTGCATAATAGTTCGTAGCCCCGTGGTGGCCATTGGCCACCAAATGGCGACGAAAAGTAAAAGTTTGGTCGCCATTTGGTCGCCATTAGCTACGAAGGGGCTACGAAATATTAATGTTTATGAAAATTTAAGTTGATTTAGAACATAAGAATTAATAATAACAAATACATTACAAGTTTGTATAAGATCTCTTTTGTTTTGTTTGAAAATATATTATAAGATTTACTAGTTCGTAGACTTGTGGTGGCCATTGGCTACCAAATAGAAGAAGTGATTATATGAAATAAATTCAATCTTTAGCATAATACTTCGTAGCCTCGTGGTGGCCATTGGCTACCAAATGGTGACGAAAAGTAAAATTTTGGTCGCCCTTTGATCGCCAATGACTACGAAAGGGCGACGAAATATCCATGTTCATAGAAGTTAGATTGATTTAAAACATAAAAATTAATAATAACAGGTACATTACAAGTATGTGCTAGATCTATTTTCTTTTGATTGAAAATAGATTTTATGGTTTATTTAATGGTATGAGGTTGCACATATTTAAGATATAAGGGCACGGAAATAAATTGATGATTAATACTTCTATATTCTAATTAACAAAAAGTAGTGTTGCTGAAATACAAAGTGAAAAACAATGAAGATTTTATGCATTATCATTAGTTTTTCATATACTAATCAAATTCTAACTTCGCACTAGTATCAATGAATTAGCGTAAATTGAAGATTGACTATAATAAAAGATGATATTTAGCTTAGAAGAGGTATTTAAAACAAAAGAAGTGACTATATGAAATAAATTCTATCTTTTGCATAATAGTTCGTAGCCCCGTGGTGGCCATTGGCCACCAAATGGCAACAAAAAGTAAAAGTTTGGTCGCCATTTGGTCGCCATTAGCTACGAAGGGGCTACGAAATATTAATGTTCATGAAAATTTAAGTTGATTTAGAACATAAGAATTAATAATAACAAATACATTACAAGTTTGTGTAAGATCTCTTTTGTTTTGATTGAAAATATATTATAAGATTTACTAGTTCGTAGACTCGTGGTGGCCATTGGCTACCAAATAGAAGAAGTGATTATATGAAATAAATTCAATCTTTAGCGTAATACTTCGTAGCTTCGTGGTGGCCATTGGCTATCAAATGGCGACAAAAAATAAAATTTTGGTCGCCCTTTGGTCGCCAATAACTACGAAGGGGCAAAGAAATTAGAAACATATAAATTAAAAAAAAAATTAGGATTTTTGGGCGACCAAAGTGCTCGTCGCCCTTTGGTCGCGAGAACCACTTAAATCGGCGCTGCCCTCTAATTTAAGAAGGCGACCAAAGGGCTTGGTGGCCCTTTGGTCCCCCCCTTTAACTAAAAACAGGGGGCAGAACGTTGCCCCCTAGTTTTAGTAAGACTTAGATTTTTTTTTTTTCAAAAACCCCACCCCATCCCACCCTATCCCACCCCTCACCCCACCCCACCCTACCCCATCACACCACATCCCACCACCCTACCCGACCCCTCAAAGGTATGTATTATTTTTTACTTTGTTTATTACATTATGAGTATAGTATGTATGTATATGTATATTTATATATATATATATATATATATATATATATATATATATATATATTTATTTATTTATATATATAGCTTAAAATAGATATATGTATAGCTTAAACTTTATACATATAGGTATATGCATTCTTTTTTTCTGTTTTTTTTTATTTTTGTTTTTGCCTTTTTTTATATTTTATATGTAGATCATACTTTTTATATAGATCCTATATAAATATGTATAATATATATATGCATTTTGTTTTTTTCAGTTTTTTTTTATTTTCGTTTTTCCCTTTTTCTATTTTTTTTATTTTCGCTTTTCCCTTTTTTTTTATATATAGATCCTATATATATGTGTGTGTGTGTGTGTGTGCATTTAGCTTTTATTTTACTGTTATTTTTTTTTCAGATTTTTTAATATACATTTTCCCTTTTTTCTGTTTTATTTTATTTTATTGTAGATTTTTTTTTCTGTTTTTATTAATGTTGGATCTTTGAAATATTTTTTTGTAGGATTGGAGTTTGTTTTGTGTGATAGACTAGACTATTACGGCTCAAGTTAGTCTTCTAATTCACTATCTTTTATATTCGTGTTGAGATATTATATTTGAAATAATGTTGTAGGTGAGATATTGTTATGATGTTTGTTGAGATAATAATTGCGTATATAATTGATTATTTATGATGTTTGTTGAGATATTCAGCTAAAATTTAAGTTGATTCTTGAGTTATTTCTTGTATATGAAGTGTATATGCGTACTTGTATCAATATTACATAGCATAATGACCTTACAACGCAAAATGGTGGAAATGTTTGTGGTGTTTGTGGGCTGAATTTTCCAGCGCCGACAGTGGGTTTGCCGACACTGGTTGGGCTGATTTTGGGGGCTATTTGGGCTACCCTCGGGGTGGTTTAGGTGCATTCTTCGTTGGTTAATTGATAGGTGGTTAATTGATAGATGGTTTTTTGGGTGTTGTTTGATTGAGTAATTGCGGAATGTGTTGCTAAAAAGTTGAAGTATTGTTAAAGAAAGTTAGTTTAAGTGTTGTTTTACATTCTTTTGTGTTGTGTTGTAAGAGCTTGAGTTGGAATCAAGTAGGGTCGGAATTGGTTAATATATGGACATATATGCTTGAGGTTAGGTAACTTACTTCGTTACCTAGTCAATGTGTTTTAAGTGATTTTTACATGTGGAATTACTAAGTGTTGCATTATTTAAAGTGTTGAAGTGTTATTGTTGAAGTGTCGAGGGGCATCCTCTTTGAGTCGTGGAAACTCACCCTCATTTATTAACATTAATTTCAGGTGAGCCAGAGTTGGGATTCATGGCTCAAGAGGCTGAGGTCGAGCCATTTGATGTCGTGCATTATGTGAATGAGTCTTATGCTCAAGAGTCCCATCCTTGTTAGTGCTTGCTTGGACATTTCCTATGTTATCTTTGTGTTTATGGTTATAATGTATGAAAGACTTGCACTTATGTAATATGTAATGTTGTAGCTTTACTTTAAGTTAGTAGTTTATAGTCTTTTTGTTGAATGATCAAAGTAAGCATGACTTGAGGAGCATCAACTGCCGCACTCAAAATTGCTAAGCATCGTGACGCAATTGCAGGATAACATGACCCGGATGCGAGACAAGCGCCCATCCTCTGATCCAGACCAACACGATAATTAGTAGGTTTTAATTTGTTTAAAAAAAAAAAATCTAAACCTAATATTATGTACTTTATTTTAAAGATCTTTTAAATATTTAAATATGCATATATTAAATTAATTTTAGTTTTGTAAATATTAAATTAAATTTTTATTTTTTAAAAAATTATTGTGTGGCGACGAAATGGCGACAAAAACTTAGCTACCACATGGCGACTATTATTGGCTACCACATGGAGATGAAAATTAATGAATAAAAAAAAATAATTAAAAAATTTGGCTACCTAGTGGTGACGATAAAATAGCCACCATATGGCCACCAAAATCGGCTAAAAATTTTGGCTACCAAATGGCGACCAACGTAAATAATTAATAAAAAAAAAATTAAAATTTTTGGCTACCTAGTGGAGACGATAAAATAGCCACCATATGGCCACCAAAATAGGCTAAAAATTTTGGCTACCAAATGGCGACCAACGTAAATAATTAATTAAAAAAAATTAAAATTTTTGGCTACCTAATGGTGACGAAAGTATGGCTACCACATGGCCACCAAATTGTTGCTACAAAAATTGGCTACCACATGGCCACCAAATTAAATAATTAACAAAAAAATATTAAAAATAATTTGCGACCTAATGGCGACAAAAAATGGGCACCATGGGGCGACCATGCATAATTAATTGATACAAAAATTAACGAATTAATTAATAAAATTGCTAATTATAAAAATTAACTAATAATTTATTTTTCTAAATATTGCGACCAAGGGGTTACGAAATGTAAAAAAATTATATATATATATATATATATATATATATATATATATATATATATTTTTCCGATTTAGCCACCAAAATGCAACCAAATGATAAAATGGCGACAAGGGTTTCCTCGACGCTCGGTTTTTGGTCGCCCTTTGGTCACCCAATGGGTGTAGGCGATGAAAGGGCGACGAGAAACCTTCGTCGCCCCAGACCAATTTTCTTGTAGTGAATCTAATATAACTAGAAATCCATGCCTAGAGTGAAATTGTACCTAGGCCTTGGTCTCAAAGTTTTTAGTAATGCCCTCTAAGTTCAACCAATTATGATCATGTCACTTCCCCTAACAAAATCGTGAAACTTCTGCCACTACGCATTTGCTCAAGTGGTATGGTTCTCGCTTAGTGTGCAAGAGGTCCCAACATCGATTATGATAGGTGTGACATCATTTGCATGTGATATAATATTAGTTTAACCATCCCTTTAAATAATTTTTTTTTTTAAAAAAAAACTTAACCTTGCCCATACAGTATAACCCCTTTAAATTAATAGCATTGGAACTACTAAATTCTACTAATTTAGCGATATATCAATTTATCGATAAATTAATAAATTGATAAATATTAATTTATAGAGATATTTTTAGTATTTTAAAGCCAATTTAATAAGGCAAGTAGAAAAGTTTAATGAGAATAAAAAATAAGAATCTAATTTAGTAGGATTAGAACAAGTACAGTGGTTTTGAGGGTAGATAAAATTATTTACAATATAATAGGGCGTTCTCAAGATGAATTTGATATTGAAGTTGATGATGATAGACAACCTTTGGAACCGATGTCACTCAAGAAAGCACTTAGAGCATCAAAGACACTCTAAAATTTATCATTGCAATACGAGAAAACAACTCTAGAACTTTTAGATGAATTGCGCACAATTAAATATGAGATTCAACTAAATTTGAAGTTCGATAAAAGACAAGTTACTCTTAATTCATATTTTGATAAAACTTCATATTCAATTTATTTTGTCTTTTAAACTAATTATTAATTTATTGGGTCGATAAAATACAAAAAAATATTCTAAATGTATTATCTTATAATATTATTAAAATTATTAATTTTATATTGATTCTAAGTCGGGATCAGATAATTTTATTCTTTAAAAAAATTATTAATTTATCGAATATTAACTTAAAGATATTCTACTATACTTCTACAACCACTTTCCCCCCATCATCACCACCATTTTTGTCAACAAACTCATTTGTGTTCCCAACAATACCTTTCCTCAAGTGCCCCCACTTACAACCACTTTTCCCCCATCATCACCACCATTTTCGTCAACAAACTCATTTGTGCTCCCAACAATACCTTTCCTCAAGTGCCCGCACATACATCTCAAGCCTCTTACCTACCACTATCGCAACTACCTAGTTACCATCAATATTTACTACCATAACTCAAAATTCATTACCATTCACTGCGAGTAAATCCTTTTTTTTCTTAAAATGGAGGCACATCCAACTACCAAGGAATAATTCTGAGAATAATCTTCCCCTCTTTGTCTCTAATGATGTAACTGATGAGGTCTTTTGGACACACTGTCACCTAAACACATACATATAATATGAAACAAGTAAGGACCAAAATTAGGCTCAGACTCATAGCCTACAGTGACGGATCACGTACTTAATACTATTCAACACATAATAGTAGGGCTAGGCTCATGTGTGGCCCAGTAGTTCACGGGCTACCCCTATGATAGACTCATTCCAATCCTAAGATCTATGGTAAACCCGGATTGCAACACCACCACATGTGGTAAACAACAATGAATTTGAAAGGACTTCTACCGGATCGTTAGGACAGCTCAGTTACCCGATGTACCATGAGAATAAATTATTGACTTGAGCGTTGGAGTGTCTTTGACCGACACCACACGGATGTGAATTTACATCGTTCACTTGCTTTCTAACTTTATAGGTTTTTGGTATCCAACCAATTAGTAATTATAAATTTTGACGTCTACAAAACACCTCTAAACTTCCTTAGAAATCATCACCAACAAAGCTTTCCCTATCACTGTATACACAAATAACACAACTCACACACATGGATTTGAATTTGGCCTCGGCGCAAATCTAGTTATTTACCATATTACCAATTTGATCGAAGTGCAGGTGTACTACAAGTCGAACGAACAAGAGATGGTCGAATCTGGGTAGACTTACTCAGCAACCACCACGATTCGCATCCTCACGACTCTAGTAGTATCCATGACATTTAAGCCAATTGGACTGAGCTTTAGTCAATACGACTCAACTTTCCTATTTGTATAGACTAAGGGTTAGACTAACTCATCCAAGCCTAATTATCTACGTTATAGGGCAGTTGGTACTTGCTAATAATCACCGTATCCATAGGATATGAGAAACGTAAATCTGGTAATATTTTTGTAATATCTGTTGATATAAGAATTCCAGACTTGATATTGATTCTAATTTTGCGTGATCCAATGTCACTACGTACAAAAGACGACTCCCTAATCCTAGAAAAGTGTATTTTACACAAATCATACCAGACATCTATCAAGTTCTTTATCAACCATCTATGGTTATCCTTTACGGCATTTCAATCATCCACTCTTTCAACAATATCTTTTTTTTGGGCTAATTTAGGAAAACATCCATACTCAACCAACCTACGAAACATAAACTGGATTAACTACCACCCACTGACATTGGATGGGACACGTCGGCGTTCCTTTGTTAGCCTAATGACTAAATGTGAACTAAAGTCCAAAAATTTAATTTGCTAGATAAAAAAAAAGGAGTGGGTGAACTTTCATCCATATCTTTATTTTGCCTTATCTTATACATTTTTTTAAAAAAAAAATTTGCATCATTGACTTGAGCATAAGAGTTTCTTTTATTACTGAAACCACTTGTGTCCAAAGTTCACTTCACTCTCTATGAATTCTAATTTGCATGTTGCAATGCCTACCTTATTTGAATCAAGGATTCTAGTGTTCAAGAAATTATGAATTTTATATTCTTAATGTCCAACATCAAACTCACTCTTCTCTGCCTTTCTTGCCTTTTCTTTGTCATTGTTTGGTCCCAACAAGTACAAGAGATTCATTGTTGGCTTCTTGCTTATTGGTTTATGACTGTGCCCTTAGGGAGTGGAGTACAATGGTAGAATTGCCGCAAGTGATACCACACACTAAGTGGTTTGATTACTTTTCAAATCTTGAATGTTGGAGGTTAGATTGGTATTTAGAAAAAATCAATAATTAATGTCAAAAAATATAGTTTTAAAACTTATAGAAAAATTATAATGACTCATGTCAATTACTAACCTGTCCAAATACTGACTTGCAAATATATTGAACCTAATCAATTCACCTAAAATGTTTAAACTCATATGAGTAATACTAGTAAATCCAAGTTATCATAAATTGAATATAAATCTCATACAGAACTAATATAAAATGTGATGTCACAAAAATATTTACAATCGAACTCCACCACAATTAAAATTTTAAGGGATGAGGGACATTTTATGATTCTTAAACTTGGATCATGGTCCCATTCTCGTATTACTTTTAGCTTTCTTTAACATGTAAAGAGGCTAGATAGTATTTATTTACTTAATTTTTGGGTCCATGGAGACTTAATCTAGGCAATAATTTGTTAAGCATAACTATGTTCTTTCTTTGAAAGATATGAAAGAAGTGTTGTAAAAGTATGAATATTTATTGGCAATGTTTTGTCAAAAGTAATAAGTTGTATGATTGCTGGCACCCGAGGAAAGGCCTCAAAATGATGTTGAGTTTGAGAAGCTGCGCGAACGTTTGCAAGAAGAATTCAAATCCGATTTGTATTGCAAAAGCATTGCAATGAGTAAAGATATATAATAGTTTAATTAAAGGTGTCATTATGCTTTACTTTAGTGCATGTAATGATGGCTAGTTTGGCCTATAAATATGTGTGCATAATTGTTTCTTGCTGCAAGATATTGAAAGACCAGGAATCAAAGTAGAAGCAAGCAGATTTTAATCTTTGATATACGTACAATATTCTCTCAGTTACTTTATCTACGTTATTATAATATTTTACAACATGTTATCAGCACGAGCCTCTACCTGAGTCTCTGCTATAATTAATGAAGTGCATCAACGGGTATAAATAATTTTCTTCTCATTTCAATTATATTTTAAGTTAAACTTTATATATTGAAATGAATTATATCACCAAAAGAGAGTTTAATATTCTTGACATCTCAGGAAAAAATTATATGTTTTGGGTATTTGATGTTGAAATGCATCTTGAAAAAAAAAATCTTGGGGATACTATGAAAGAAGAAAATATAGCATCCTCGTAGGATTGCGCTAAAACAATAATTTTTTTCCGCCATCATATCCATGAAGGATTAAAAACTGAATATCTGACAGTTAAAGATTCCCTTACATTACGAAAAAATTTGAAGGAGATGTATGATCACCAAAAATCTGTTAATCTCCCAAATGCTCGTTATGATTAGTTACACTTGAGATTGCAAGACTTCAAATCTGTTGATGAGTACAATTCCAAAATATATGAGATTACATCTCTAATGAAAGCATGTGGAGAAACTATCACTGACAATGATATGTTAGAGAAGACATTTTCTACGTTTCATGCCTCGAATATGCTCCTGCAGCAACAATATTGAGAACATAAATTCACAAAATATAATGATTTGATATCATGTCTTCTTGTTGCTGAACAAAATAATGAGCTTTTGTTGAAAAATCATCAGTTACGTCCAACTGGCACGACACCATTTCCAAAAGCAAATAAAGTTGCATTCTCAGAAGTGAATGTAACATTTAACGATGAATATAGTAATCAACGTGGTCGTGGACGTGGCCGTGGCCGTGGCCGCGGACGCAGACGTGGTCGTGGTCGTTGGTATGGCCGAAGTAATACATGGGTTCGGGGAGATTCAAGTAATACAAAGGAAGACAAATCTCACCACCAGAAATGGAATAATGAGGAAAAATATGACAGAGAAAAGACCACTCAAAACAAATCATTCCATGACAATAATATATGTTTTAGATGTGGTGGAACTAGTCATTGGTCACGTATCTGTCATGAGCAAAAATATTTGGTTGAACTTTACAAAGCCTCGAAAGGAAAAGCCAAAGTAGCTGAAAC
The DNA here is from genome assembly GCA_037974665.1 of Ehretia macrophylla. NCBI lineage: Eukaryota > Viridiplantae > Streptophyta > Magnoliopsida > Boraginales > Ehretiaceae > Ehretia > Ehretia macrophylla. Next base: position 26,728,431 of record CM075772.1, read on the forward strand.
AAACCATGTTAACAATGATGGACCAGAAATTACTACACATTTAGATGTTAGTGATTTCTTCGAAAATTCGGATGGAAATATAGAACATTTGATCAGAGATAAAAATGTCAAAACTAATTAAAAGTACTAGTAGCTATATTTTGAAGGTTAAGTCTTTAATTATGTTGTTGTTTTAAGTTTAAGTTGATTTCCTTTGTATTGTCGTTTATTTGTTTTTCCAGTTGATTTACTCCTTATGTAAACATATATATTATCTTTATCTATGTTTGTTTGAATAAATTTACAAGTTATTAAAGAAGTGATATTTTTATTATATCACTAGATTTCAAGATGAAGGGTGAAGATATATTTTTGGCAAATAGTGCAACAACACATACTATACTACGTGATAACACATATTTTGTTAATTTATTAGCTACCTCGGCTAATGTATTTACCATTTCTGGTTCTACTAGTCTAATCGAAGGCTCTAGAAGAGCCCATCTCATATTGCCTTGTGGTATAAAATTTGATATTATTAATGCACTATATTCAAGCAAATCCAGAAGAAACTTGCTAAGTTTTAAAGATATTCACCGAAATGGATATCATATTGAAACTATTAATGAAGGTGATAAATAATATCTTTGTATTACTTCTTTCAATTCATACCAGAAGCATGTACTAGAAAAACTTCCGGCTCTTTCTTCCGAATTGTACCAACAACTATACGAGTAATTGAATCACATGCAGTACAAAGACACATATATAATGATCCAAATATATTCATGCTTTGGCATGATCGGCTTGGTCATCCAAGGGTGACAATGATGTGTCGAATAATTGATAACTCATTTGGTCATCCATTAAAGAACTAGATGATTCTTTTACCAAGTAATTACCCATGTGTTGCATGTTCTCAAGGTAAATTAATTTTGAAACCTTCTCCAACTAAAGTTGATTTTGAAGCTCCACAATTTTTGGACCGAATTCAAGGTGATATTTGTGGACCTATTCATCCGTCATGTGGACCATTTTATTATTTCATGGTTTTAATAGATGCATCGTCTAGATAGTCACATGTTTGTCTACTTTCTTCTAGAAATCATGCATTTGCTAGATTTCTCCTTGATAATCAGATTATGGGCACAATTTTCTGACTATCCCATTAAAACAATTCGCTTTGATAATGCTGGTGAGTTTTCTTCTAAAGCATTTGATGATTATTGCATGTCTGTTGGAATTAGAGTTGAACATCCTATAGCTTATGTGCATACACAAAATGGTTTAGCTGAATCATTCATTAAACGACTTCTATTAATTGCCAAGCATTTACTTATGAAAATGAAACTCCCTACGTCAGCTTGGGGTCATGCTATTTTACATGCTGGTGCATTGATTTGTATAAGACTAACAACTTATTATGAATACTCTTCATTGCAACTTGTACATGATTGTCCATCGAATATTTCTCATTTACGTATTTTTGGATGTGCGGTACAAGTCCCTATTACACCAATACAACGTAGTAAAATAGGTCTACAGAGACCACTTGAAATTTATGTTGGATTTGATTCTCCATCTATTATTCGATATGTTGAAACCCTAACGGGTGATCTTTTTAGAGCACGTTTTGCAGAATATTGCAAATAATATACCAAATGCATTTGTAGACACAAAGAATATTGTGAAATCACATATACTTGCTATTAATGTGCTGACACGAATTGATGTCCCAATAGGACATGTCTCAGTAGGACATATTGTTAATATAGCAACAAATGCATCCCAGGCACGCCAGAAGCGTGGTAGAGCTGTCGGTGCAAAAAATCTTGTACCTCGAAAAAAGAAGTCACATGGGGAGGATACAAGAAGAATGAATCCAAAAGATTCTATACCATCAAGAAGCACGACAGAAGTGGTAGAACCAACTGATGTTGGTGAATTCATAATTCCTGAAGAGATTAAAGACAAATTTGTTCTTGAAGAAACTGAGGTACCTAATAATGAAGAAATTTCTATAAACTATGTTTTTACCGGGAAAATGTGGAATCGAAAAGAAACTATCATGAATGATAGTTTTGCTTTCACGGTAGCACTTGAAATAAGTGATGAAGATCCTGAACCACAAAATGTGGAAGAATGTCGACAAAGAAGTGATTGGCCAAAGTGGGAAGAAGCTATATGAGTAGAGCTAAGCTCGTTAGAAAAGCGCAAGGTATTCGAACTTGTAGTACTAACTCCTACTGATACAAAACATGTTGGGTACAAATGGGTATTTGTGCGCAAGTGAAATGCAATGAATAAAATTGTGAGATATAAAACCTGACTTGTAGCTCAAAGCTTCTCACAAGGACATGACATTGATTATGAGGAAACATATTTGCCAGTAATAGACGCAATTACATTTCAATTTCTAATTAGCCTCGCTGCTCAGACTAATTTAGAAATGTGATTAATGGATGTTGTTACAACATATTTATATGGATCACTTGACAGTGATATATATATGAAGATCCCTGAAAGATATCATTTTCCAGAAACAAATGCAGTGAAACCCCGTCATATGTTTTCACTTAAATTACAACGGTCTTTATATGGATTGAACCAATCTGGCCGTATGTGATACATTCATTTAAGTGATTACTTATCAAGATAAGGATATATCAACAATCCCATTTGTCCATGTATTTTCATTAAAAAATCAACAACTGGTTTTGTAATGTTGCAATATATGTCGATGATCTTAATCTTGTTGGTACTCCTGTAGAGCTCAACAAAACTGCTGAATACTTGAAAGAAGAATTTGAAATGAAAGATTTAGGACAAATAAAATTCTGTCTTGGCCTTCAAATTGAGCATTTCCCAGAAGAAATTTTTCTCCATCAATCGGCTTATACAGAGAAAATTCTAAAGTGATTTTATACGCATAAAGCTCATCCACAAATGACTCCGATGGTCGTTAGGTCACTTGATGTGAAAAAAGATCTTTATTGCCCTCAAGAAATTGAAGAAAAATTACTAGGTCCAGAAGTACCATATCTTAGTGCAATTGGTGCACTAATGTACCTTGCTAATAACACAAGGCCAGATATTGTTTTCTCTGTTAATTTATTAGTCAGGTATAGTGCAGCTCCAACTCAAAGGCACTAGAATGGAATTAAACACATATTTTGCTATTTGCGTGGAACATCAGATATGGGTTTATTCTATTCAAGACCATCAAGATCTTCATTAATCGGTCATGCTGATGCTGGTTATCTATCTGATCCTCATAAGGCAAGATCACAAACTAGATACGTCTTTCATTTTAGTAACATTGCTATATCATGGCGATCCATAAAACAAACAATGACTGCTACATCTTCAAACCATGCTGAGATTTTAGCAATTCATAAGACTAGCCGAGAATATGTTTGGTTGAGATCTGTCATTCAGCATATTCAAGAGTCATGTAGATTAACCTCCAAAAATGACGATCCAACCACACTATACGAAGATAACACAACATGTATCACACAACTCAAAGGTGGTTACATCAAAGGTGATAGAACGAAACATATATCACCAAAATTCTTCTACACACATGAACTACAAACAAACGAAATTGTTGATATTCAACAAGTACGTTCAAGTGAAAATCCAGCAGATTTGTTCATTAAAGCATTACCATCATCAATTTTTAAATCACATGTTCAAAGATGTGGAATGCGTCGCTTGAAAGATTAATCATCATGACTCATGTCACCATGAGTGGGAGAAACTATTTCTATGTGCACTGTACTCTTTTTCCTTCACCAAGATTTTTATCCCACTGGATATTTCTATGGTAAGGTTTTAACGAGGCAAGCCAAATAAGAATAATGTACTTTTTTCCCTTCGTCAAAGTTTTTATCCCATTGGGTTTTCTTAACAAGGTTTTTAATGAAGCATATTCTTAAGCTATAAATATCCAAAGGGGAGTGTTGTAAAAGTATAAATATTTATTGGCAACATTTTGTCAAAAGTAATATGTTGTATGATTGCTGGCACTCAAGGAAAGAACTCAAAACGATGTTGAGTTTGAGAAGGTGCGCGAACGTTTGTAAGAAGAATTCAAATCATATTTGTATTGCAAAAAGCATTGCAATGAGTAAAGATATATAATAGTTTAATTAAAGGTGTCATGATTATGCTTTACTTTAGTGCATGTAATGATGGCTAGTTTGGCCTATAAATATGTTTGTATAATTGTTTCTTGCTGCAAGATATTGAAAGACTGGGAATCAAAGCAGAAACAAGTAGATTTTAATTTTTGATATACGTATAATATTCTCTCAGTTACTTTATCTACGTTATTATAATATTTTAGAACAAGAAGAACCATACTTAAATTTATCACTTTTAACTTTATTTAACCTTGAGAGAGAGAGAGAGAGAGAGAACAAAATAAATAATACTTTTAGGCCTTAGTTTCAATCTAGGTAAGAACTTATTAATTTCAGTACTTTACCTTGTTCCAAAGTAGAGAAAGAAAATCATACTTTCATCTTTTTAAAAGTGAAAAAAATTCTGAAGAGATTGGATATATAATTTAAATTTAGTTTAGCTTTACTTTTCTATTACTTCAAGTATTTTCTTTGTTTTGCTAAGTCATACATACATATATTCATTATTGCATGTATATATGTATAGATTAAAAACCTTTTTTCTAATTTATGTTAGTAAATGAAATATTTTTCTTAAACCTTTTAGATGCATATTAAGCCACTCAGTATTTAGTTTAATTAAAAATTAAAATAGAACTCATATTAACCTTTTGGTATTGCCACATAGGTGGTGGCGTGAAAGGAGCAATGGCAATTCTTGAAACAATTTTCTGTAATATTTTTGGGGTTATAAGCACCATTTTGGAAAACGTTGTAGGGGAAAAAATCACCAATTGCATTGCCTTCAATGACAATATGCACACCCTCGAGGAGAATTTGCAAGTATTGACAAGTAAAGTGTCTGACATAGAGACAAAGGTGAAGAACGTGAAGCTATTAGGTAATAAGAAGAGGACAACAAAAGTCGGAAACTGGTTGGAGAAGGTCGCAAAGTTGAAGAAAGATTTCGATGAAATACAAGAAGTTGGATTTTGTGAACCACTTATGCATGGAAGTCATGTAAAAAAATTGATTGAAGGTGTTGGAGAACTTACAAAGCAATGTCAAACTTTTCATGAGCTCGTAATTGATGGTGGAGAGACAAGTGGGGTGCGATTGTTCCCAACAAGATTACACAGTAAGACACTGAAGGAAGAATCGGAGAAGATGTTGGCATGGTTAGAGGCAAAGGCTGACGAAGTCCCGTGTATTGGTATTTACGGGATGGGAGGTATTGGAAAGACAACTTTGGCGAAGAACATTTGCATGTATCTTCAAGATAATATTCATGTTTATTGCCTCACTGTCTCCCAAGAGGTTGATATTAATAAATTGCAGAAGCATTTAGCCAAACAACTGAATTTAGATATTCCAAAAGAGGATGATGTAGAGGAAAGACAAGCATTCTTAATCGAGTACTGATGAAAAAGAAGAATGTTGTAGTCTTATTTGATGATGTATGGAAGTATTTGGATTTAAGCAAGATTGGAGTTCCGTTTGGAGTGGATGGATGGAAAGTAATCATGACCGGTTGGTTATTATATGTGTGTAATCAGATGGGCTGCAATAAGTACATTGTAAAAGTACAACCTCTTTCTGAGGAAGATGCTTGGAAACTATTTTTTGGAGAAACTTGATTGTGCATATGAGATTAGTCCAGAAGTGGAAAAGGTTGCCAAGATAATGGCAAAGAAGTACAATGGGTTGCCACTTGCAATTATCACTTTGGCTAGAAGTATGGATAGGGTTTCTGACATTCATGAATGGAAGGATGCGTTAGAAGAACTAAAACAATCTTCCATAGAACAAAATGATTTGAAAAACGAGGTGTTTCCAGTACTCCAAAATAGTTACTATCGTTTGAAGGATTCAAGATTGCAACAATGTTTCTTGTATTGTTCTCTATATACTGAAAACTTTGAAATTCCAAGATATGAATTGATAACTAGATTCATTTATGGGGGAATGATGCGTCAAAGGGATAACAGAGCTGCAGAATTTGATCAAGGCCATGAGATACTTAATAGACTGGAAAACGCCTGCTTATTAGAAAGTGTTGTAAACTATAGGAGGGAAGAATGTGTGAAGATGCATGATTTGCTGAGAGAGATGGCAGTACAAAGTACAAGAAATAACCCCAATTTCATGACAAAAGCTAGACTTCAATTGCATGAACTACCAGGTGAGTAGGAGTGGGAAGAAGATCTAGAAAAAGTTTCCTTGATAAGGAACAATATATTTGAAATTCCCGAGGTCTCATCCCCTAGATGTCCTCAACTCTCAACGCTGATCTTGAGAAGGATCGAGTTGTTTTTTCTGCCAGAATTGGAGAGCATCTATAAGGGAGCAATTTACTCTTTTGATTCAGCAATTAAAGTTCAGCATCATATGGAATTGCTACTGATATCTTTATTGTGCACAGATATGTAGGAACATATCTTTAGACCAGAGAAATCAATATCAGATGGAATTATTTGTGCATGTTTTCATGAATATGCTGCAATTGTGTTTCCTTAGGTTAAATTTGTTGGATTTAGGGGTAAACTAAGGTAAGTTAAGCTTATCTCTACTCTATATTATCTCATTTTGATATCATCTCCTTAAATTCGTTCTTGCTGAAATTTTGTTTAATTATTTCTTCCCAATTTCCGACTAATTTGTGGAAGTCGCAAATTTGATATATTTTGGATTATCTTGCATTCCCTTGCCTTATTGTTGATAATCCTTCATAAACAATGTTTACATGTTGCTATAATTGATGACTCACGTAATGCAAAGTTATTCCATGGGTCCGGATATTTTTAATACTACTCATTGTTTCTTAAATGTTGCATAAATATCCTCATGCACTCTTATTATCTCATGTTAAATCTATATCGTGTAAATTGCGTTATGACGTACTTGATGTGATGTGTTTGGCGATTACTCGTCCTATCGTGAAGTGATTTGGATCTCATAACGTGTGTATCTATGGGAGCCTTGTACCCATGTCGTGTGTGCCAGTAGGGACCTTGTTCGTACAACGTGTTACTATCACGATATTATTGATATGCTACAATGTAGCCACAACTTAGCTTCCATGATATTCTATTTGTTCATATTACGAATACTTTGTTTTCCATTAAGAAAATATATGCCACCTTGATGTGTCCTTGTGATCCTCTTACTTTTGTTTCGACTATTGTTTTTAAGCACTTAGCATTCCTTTGTGTCATTTTTTGGGAGAAGACCCTCCCCACTTACTGAGCTTTTGATTGCTCACCCCTTTGTTTGTTTTTCTTTTCCTTTCAAATATTAACAAGTAGGTGAAGAGCTCTAGCGAGTAGAGAGTGAGGGTAGCGAGCCCTTTCATTTTTGTCATTGAATAAGAGTTTTAATGATGAGACACTACTGAATGTAGTTTAATTGTAAATTTGTAATAGCTTCTTTTGAGGTTATCTCTTGAACACTTGGAGTGGCTAGTTTCAATAAATGATGGATTTTCTTATAGCGCTCTGCTGTTTCTGTTCGATTGGTGGATTCATATAGCTTAGTGTTCTAGAAAGGTTACCCTTTTCGGTACAAGGTGTATCACGCCTCAAACCCATTTAGGTCCATGAGTTTGGGGCGTGATAATGAAGCAATGTAAATGTTTTTTGAACTGTTTATAGTTGCATGTTGAGATTGATGCATTGAATTTTTTATTCATTGGACTGTTGATATTGTACAGCTAAGAAGAGGAGATGAATGGCTGGTACGATGAGCACTATTAATCACAAATTCTTGTTGAGTATATTCTCTAATACTTTTTTTCAACTGTGAGCCTTAAAAGTCTCAGTTACACTTGTGTAATTTCTAGGGATTAGTAAGCACAATTTGTACTCACTCTTCTTTCGTTTATCATTTGCAGATACTTTATGTGTTGTGAATTTGCTTGAGCGAGGAACTAGAGACCACCAGCTTATTACTACCAAGGAAGGACTTGACTATATTTGTTTGGTTTTCATGGAATAACAATGTTTAATGTTTCGGTTATGTCTATTATATGTTTGATATATGTAATGTAGGTTAATTTAGTATTCTAAACTTTAGTATTTTTGTTGGCTTTGGAGGACGGACTTGGGATGATATGTTTGAAATGTTATATTGAATTTCTATTTATTATTGTCTCCATTAATTTCCATTACAAAATTTCAGCAGCAAGGCTTGAAACTACAGTGAGGTGCGGAATAAATTGATGCAGATTGTACTCTCCGCGTGAAAGTAACTCTTTAAATTCTCAATCTGTATCCTAGGAGAGATTAGCAGACAAGAACAACACTAGAGACATTACTTGAGAATTCGACCAAAAAAAAAAAAACATTACTTGAGAAGGCACAATACTCTCGTCTCGTGTCTAATTCAACCTTGGGGACTATTCAAGTTACTTTTTTTAGCTGTACGCATCTATAGGAAAGTCGAAATGCAATGAGTTTTGAGAATTTTACAAGTAGATATTTTCACTTTAACTCCACCTCAATCGAGAATGGATCTACTCAAAACTTTATACCATTATAAACGAGATTTAACAATTATTAATTGTTGATACAATAATAATGAAATGATGTGGACATGATAATTTGTCACTTCTCAAATTGCCGAGAATTTAGAAAAAAAAAAAAACAAAGATAATATACTTGAAATGTATGTTTAAAGAAAGTCTTCACAACGTCTGAGTATTCATTAACTAATCTAAACTTTAGTAAGACAAGGACCAAACCAATACTATTAAGAAAACAATTCATTATTTTTTTTACCTAATCTTGTATTAGAAAGAAATTCAATGATTATTATCTTCTCCACCCAACCTTAATTGTAAATAATATAAATGCATATTTTTACACCTAACCTTCATGTTGAAAACGAGGTCCAACACTCACTCACTTGCCCACTCTCCAAACCCTAGTTAAGAGTATATTTATCTAAATAGGCGGATTATCACATTCGTATTTCTCAAGAAAAATGTGAAGTTAATCTTCTTTGGCATTTGTAGATCATGAGTTAAAAAGATGAGTCCTTATGAGCACACGTTAAATAGTATTAGTTTTTTTTGTTATAACCATGATTGACGGGATAAAATCATTTAAAAATGAATCATACTTTATGCTAGTCGATGAGGCTTTACACTTTTTTGTATAGTAAGTATTCTTATATTAAATGTTTTTGGTATGTGCACTATGATCCTAGAGATAAATTACTGTCACTAACATCTTAACTAACAAAATACACCTATAAAACAACAAATAAAGAGAAATGCTATTATATATGATTACTATTTAACTTGAATGAGTTTACTTTAATTTGTATGTAAAAATTCGACGCTCATTAAATATTTGGAATCATGAATTGTTAATCAAATGAAAAAAATTATAATTTCTTGATATTGGAACTTCATATACAAAATATGTTGATCAAAACATAGAAACTTAATACTTATGACATAAACATTTAAAAGTTCCAAAAAAAGAGGTAAGTGGAGATAGTGTATGGAAACGATCCCAATCCCAAAAACTACGTTCTTAAACTCTCCATCACAAGATTTTTTATTTTTTATTTTAAAGTAAATACAGTAATTAAAGATAGTGATATATATATATTGTAAGAAGGAACTCCATCACAGCCAAGCCACCACGCCCCCTGTACCTTGCAAGATGACTTGGATCGACTAGTATGGCCTGTGAAGCCCTTCACTACGATTCTCGAAAAAACTCACGGTTGACTAGTATGGCATGTGCCGTTCAGCTTAGGTCACAGTGCCTCGGGATAAGGATTCTCTCCTCTACTGATTCTCTTATGTTTTAAATAAGGTGTATTATGGTTTATCAAATTTGAACTTTTAAATTTTAACCATCACATATGGAGTAATAAACTAATTAACTATGAAATATATATTTAAAACAAATAATTCAGATTTGAAATTAAATTTTTTTAATAACATATAATATACCTCCTTTAGAACTGTTACAATGCAGTGGCTGGACAGTCAGCTTCGTGCTGCTTTCATGCATGACGTTGTTGATGCCATGCCAGAAGTTATTAAAGCAAATTGTAATAATTTACGGAAGAAACTTATAAGGAGGACGAACTTGGGATAAAATTATGCCCAACAAGATCAAGATCAGTTCCATTAATTACTAATGTCGCCACGTGTCAAATTGGCAGTGGCTCATTTAGTGAAAACAGAGAAATAATACACTTGAGAGGTACGTTTCAAGAAAGTGTTCGGCAACTTCACAATAAAAAATACATTAATATTCATTATATTTTTAACCCTAATCTTCATTAAAAAGAAATTCAACGATTATCTTCTACACCTAACCTTCATTGTAAATAATTTAAAATGCTTACCTTTTACATCTAACCTTCATTTGAAAACGAGGCCCAACAATCAGTTTTTGGCACTCCTTTTCAACCCTAGTTAAGTGTATAGTAAAGACCAGGTAGTTCTTTTTTATTAAATAAGAAATTTGCACTGGTCATTTAGTCTAATGATAAGATTTTCGTTTTAGATGTAAGAGTTCTTAGATTGAATCTCATGAGTAATCTCAGTGATATGAAATAACTTAAATCTCTCTTCAATGACCCATTCACTCAAAATAGAGAGAATACACCCAAGAGGAACCTTCAAAACATTTTTTAGTCTAATAATATGATTTTCGTTTTAGATGTAAGAGTTCTCAGATTGAATCTCATGAGTAATCTCAGTGATATGAAATAACTTAAATCTCCCTTCAATGACCCATTCACTCAAAATAGAGAGAATACACCCAAGAGGAACCTTCAAAACATTTTTCCCACAATGTTTGAGTCTTTGTTTAATATAACACTATTAATCAGGCTAAACCTATGTTTAAGTGTAGGAGGGAAGCTATCTATGATCTCATCAACAACGTTAAAAGATACAATAGAAAAGATATAAATCATGAGGTTCATCACCACTATATAAGATCGTTAGTTACTCTATTTAAGTCCAAGTAAATTTAGGATAGAAACTATGTTTTACTATCAATTGTGCCACCACCGCGCCTTACCTTCCCCTTCCAAGACTCGTAATTATAAATGATTTTGATCAGTTAGCCGATAATTTGCAATGTATTTTTCACATATGCACTTACAAGTACTAGCTTATGCAGCATATTCGTATGTGCACACATTTGAAGTAATTATCAATTTAACACTAGCTAGTTGGAAAAGGGTCTGAATATTGTATTAGAGATTTGGATTCATTAGTGTTTTTGAATTAGTAAGAGATGAGATTGTAATCATTCATCTCATATTGAACGAGTAAGATTGAAAATAAAAATAAAAAAAAAGAGGAGGAAATAAAAATTTTGAATTTTAAAATATATGATTAAGACTTATTTATTTATGAAATAGATATTAGCATTTCATTTATTAACCACTCGGAGACACTATAGTGACTAGGAAAGGATTATGGGGTTCCATTGTTCCAAGGTCAAAGGTGTGACATAGTCTAGAACGGTGATTTAAGGAATTTACTTGCTGGAACACCATTCTAAGGGTAAGTGAGTTACTTGAACCATTATAAAATAGCATGTCAAAGGTTAGTTGAAAATGGAGCTTCGGGCTGTTGTCATGAATGATGTTCCAGAGATTATTAAAGCATAAAAACAAAACAAATTGCGTAATAATTTACGGAAGAAAATTGAGCAAGGACGAACTCAGGGATAAAATTATGACCAACTAGATTGCAAGTGGCTCAATTAGTCAAAACAGAGCGATAATCATAATATATTATCAATGAGATGAACCTTGGAAGAAAGTGTTGGACAACCTCTTAAGTCTTCGTCAACATCTTTCATAAGAACGCCTACTCAAAAGCATTCCTTCAATACACGCAGTTTCATAGGAGGAATCATACAACTCTAGCGAAGTGCAGCCAAGTCTACATACCAGCCAAACCGCAGAAAGCCTTGTGTCGACTTTCAGCTTGTTGATCATCACTTAAAGGTAATCGCAATTTCTTTTACATTATATATGTTGATTATCGTATAGATGAGGGGACTGAAAATATACTATACCGGTAGAAATAACAGAGTGCTAAGATTTGCTTGACTAATTAAGTAGCTAGTTGAATCAATATTCTTCATTTGATAGAGAAATGTTTTATGCAGTCATGTGGATAAGTGGATTATCCATCGCTTTTGATGAATAAGATTTTTTTTTTTTTTTTGCAGAAGACGACTAAGCTCCATTTGTTTGCTGTAAATAATAAAAATATTTTTCTGATTTTTTAGTATTTAGTAATATCGTAAAATAAGTCAACTTCAAAATATTTTCAACCAATGAAAAAATACTAGTCAGAAGGAGTATAAAATGTTTCATGTTCTTTAGGGAACAAAAACATTTTCCACTCCGCACTCCAATTCACAATTTAAACTATTTTATAAGCATGGACTATAATATCCTAATTATAATTAATATTTCATTTATTACTTGTTTTATACAAAATTGTGTAAAATACATGCATACAAATACACACATATGCACTATACTCAAGAACACAACATTCACTGCAATGCCTGAAACACGTTTGAGGCATATGTATTTTGAACACTGACAATTCACGGTCTTCATCTTACTTTTAATAGTAAAAGTGAGAATCATTAATAGAAATGGTTTATTCCTCATATTTCTAAAAACTTGGGATTTTTGTCTACATGTTGGGGATAGAAACCACTTTTCCTAGCCATCCCTTATTTTAGTTTTATTCCAATAGCTTCCTTAAATTTAGGAAATTCCAATTTTACATTCAATCAATCCCTAAGTTTAGGAAATCCCAATTTTAATTTCACTTCAATAACTTCTCTATTGTAGGGGCTCCTTGTTTTTATTTTATTCCAATTTCTTCTTATTTCATTAAACATATTATTTTAATATTTTTCCTTTATATATGTTCATTTTTATCGACGACATTCTATTTTTAATTACTAACATAAACTTTTATTTTTTATTTTTTCTTTAAAACTTTTTCAATAACTCTCTATTTTTTTGTTATTTAATTTAAAACTTTCTCGATGACATACTATGTTAATTTTTTATTGTGTTTATTAATTTTATTTTTTGTTTTGTTTTAATTAATAAAAATTTCAATATTATAGTGCAACAAAAAAAATTAAATTTTAAGTGTCAACCATAATGTTTAGTACATTAAAATGCACTTAAAAAATATTAGGCAATTAGTGTAATTAAAAAGTCAATGAACAATGTTTAGGGGATGGGATAGGGGATGGTGTTTTTTTTCCTACATGTAGAGAAGTTAAAAATGTGTGTAGGGATCCCTACAATTTAGGAGATGGGGTAGGGAATCTGCTGGAGACTATTTCTATACATCCCCTCCCTACATGTAGAATAGACTGTAGAGGATGAGATAGGATATCTCTTGGAGTTGGCCTAATAGTGATATCCTTTTTCTCTTTCTTTTGATTTATCCTAATATAATGATTTATTATTCTACCCTCATTCTTAATGGAAAAGTTAACAAAAGAGCTCTAACTCTCATATTTCAAAATGTGCTAGATCTGAGTCTCATTTACCTAAAATCCAACAAGTGTGAGACAAAATAACCTCTGAATTATGTATGGCAAATATATATGACAAAAATCATATATATGTGAGATATCCTTATTTGAAATTTTAGCATATTAATGTCCCATATTGGTGGATGACATGTTAAATATGTAGTTTATAAATGGATATTGAGGGTTTAAGTAATAACTTAGATAAGCAGTTTTTACCATTTATTTTTTAATCCGATAAAATTAGTCTTGCTTGTATTTGTCTTCGAGAATGGTATAGAGCTAGTCACCAATTGCTGGTCTTGAACAAGAGGGGATGATTGTAAAAATTTTCAAATATGTCCAAAACGGCTAGAAGTTTCTCTAACTAATTTATACATGCACTGATACACATACTATTATATCAATATATAATCATATTTAAAAATTTATAGAATTTATGTTAGTATCTTGCAAAAATTTTCTCAAACTTTTTACTTTTGATATAAATCATGTGACAAAGTATACTAAAATTACTTTATAGGAGTCTTATTTCCTTTCAATTAATCTGAAAAAAAAAAATTCATTTTTCTTTAAGATGATGAAATTTAAGTTCAGTCATGTTATGCATATTTGCGTTATACGTAATTATGAACTACATTAATATTTTTAGGTAAGAACGAGAACGGAGCTATGGACAAACTTGTGGAGCCATTCACCAGTCGCGTTGGGGAAAAAATCGCCTCTTCACTTGACTTCAATGACAATAAGAAAGCTCTTGACGGAAATTTGGAAGTACTGGCAAATAAAGCGTTTGACATAGAGACAGAAGTGAAGAAAGCCGAGCTATTAGGTAAGAAGAGGAGGACAATGGAAGTTGGAAGTTGGTTGGAGAAAGTAAAAAAATTCAAAACAGAATATGGTAAATTAAATGATACATTAGAAGAAGCTGGAATCTCCAAACCTCTGTGGCGTGGAAGCCATGTAAAAAAACTGAATGAAGGATCTGGAGAACTCATTAAGCAAAGTGAAACTTTTCGTGAGCTCGTAATTGATGCATGTGAAACCAGCCGGGAACGATTGTTCACGACACGATTGCATGGCGAAACATTGAAGCAAGAATTGGATAATATCTTGGCATGGGTAGAGGCGGAGTATGACAAAGTCCCAATCATTGGTATTTGCGGGATGGGAGGTGTTGGCAAGACAACGTTGGCAAAGCATATTTACAGACATATTTGCACGAATCTTCAAGGTACACCTGATAAATTTCACGTTTATTGGGTCACTGTCTCCCAAGAGGCTGATATTAACAAATTGCAGAATGACTTGGCTAAAAAATTAGATCCTCATCTTCAAATTAAAGATAATGAAATAGAGGAAAAAGCCGCCATTCTACATAAACTACTGAGAGAGAGGAAGAATGTTGTACTCATATTGGATGATGTATGGGAGAATTTTGATTTAGAAAAGATTGGAATTTTTCTCGAAGAGGATGAATGCAAGGTGATCATAACCAGTCGATCAATGGACGTGTGTAAGAAGATGCACTGCAAAGAAACTATCAGAGTAGAACGTCTTTCTGAAGAAGCAGCTTGGAAGCTATTTCTGGAGAAACTGGATTGTGATGATAATCTAAGTCCGGAAGTGGAAGAGGTTGCCAAGATAATTGCAAAGAATTGTTCTGGATTGCCACTTGCAATTATTACCTTGGCTAAAAGCATGATTGGGGTATATGGCATTCATGAGTGGAGGGATGCGTTGGAAGAACTGAATCAATCTGTCATGGGACAATATGATATTAAAACTGAGGTTTTACCAATACTCCAACATAGTTACAATCGTTTGAGGGATTCGAGGTGGCAACAATGTTTCTTGTATTGTTCTCTTTATCCTGAAGACAGTGAAATGCGAGTGGATGAATTGATAAACCAATTCATTTATGAGGGACTGATGGATCGAAGGCATAGTAGGGCTGCAGAATTTGATCAGGGGCACACGATACTCAATAGACTGGTAAATGCCAGCTTATTGGAAAGGGTTTATGTTGAAGACGATGACGGACTAAAATTGGGGGTGAAGATGCATGATTTGGTTAGAGAGATGGCAGTAGAAATCACAAGAAATAATCCTAGGTTCATGACAAAAGCTGGACTTCAATTGCATGAGCTACCAGATGAGCAGGAGTGGGCAGAGGATCTGGATAAGGTGTCTTTGATGTGTAACCACATATCTGAAATTCCCGTGGATTCATCACCTAGATGTCCTCGACTTTCCACACTAAGTTTTTCAAAAAATCCTTTGAAGTTGATCCCAAGTGCTTTCTTTGCTAACATGGGTGGCTTAAAAGTTCTTGATTTAAGACATACCAATATTGAGAAGTTACCAAACTCCCTCTCGGAACTAGAAAATCTCACTGCATTGTTGCTTGGGGGTTGTGATAATTTGTGGTACGTGCCATCATTGAGCAAGCTTAAGGAACTAAGGGAATTGGACCTCAGTGAGACTACAATTAAGGAAGTACCAGACGGCATGGGATGTTTGGTCAAACTCAAATGCTTGAAAATGAGAGGCATGCGCAAACTTGTAGAGATTTCAAGAGGGTTAATACCCCGACTTTCATGTCTTCAGTGCCTCATACTGCCGGTTCACGTCAAAGTACAAGCAGAAGAACTAGAGAGTTTGAAATTGCTGGAAGAATTTATGGGTTGGGTTGATGACATATATAATTCCAAGTGGTTCAACAAATCTTCGCCATTCAATGTCTATGATATTATGGTAGGTAATCAAGAGGATGATGATCTCTTTAATGGTAAAGAATGGGAGGATGATGGTATGTTTGAGTTTTATGAACGCCGCATCAGATTAGAAGAATACGACTTTAGAAAAAGAGGAGTAGATGTGCTTTTGCTGCCAAAAAACATTAAGCGCCTAGAAATTCGTCACTGTAAGGGCTTAAGCAGTTGCTTGTTGGATTTTGTCCCGTCTTTGTACAATGACAAAGACTTTATAATTACAAGGAGTGACGAAGTAGAAAGCATCTTGAGGATCTCCTCTAATTCTAGTCATGAGGGAGCACTGCAGTATCTCGAGTGTCTTACCCTAAGAGACTTACCAAATTTGATTGGTTTAATCAAGTGGGAACCAAGAGCTCTTGCACTTCCTCCATGTGGAACCTTCTCCTCTCTTGAAAGGTTGGTTATTGCTAGATGTCACAAAGTCAAGAAGTTGTTGGCACATAGGTTACTGGTAGAGAACCTTCAAAACCTTAAGGAGATTCACGTCTCTGATTGTAAAGAAATAGAGGAGATACTAGCAGATGATAAGGAAGATCATGAGGGTGTGGGTTCGACTTCAAGCAGCAGCAGCAAGAACAACAAATACACAAATATTATCGCATTCCCAAAGTTGACAAGAATCCGGTTGTATGATCTACCAGAATTGGAGAGCATCTATGAGGGAACAATTAACTGCTGTGATTCCATTGAGGATATCGTCATAAGTGATTGTCCGAAGTTAAAGAGATTGCCTTTCTTTCATCCTTCTGTAGATGAAAAACCAAATCCTCTCTCAGCGTCGTCTTCTTCTTCTAGTTATTATTACAGTGGTACACCCACGTTCATCTTCCCAAAGTTACAACATTTTACGCTAAGGTCGCTGCCAGAACTGAAGTGCATTTGCAACGGAGTCATGATTTGTGATTGTATTTGGGCGATCGAAGTAGAAGGGTGTACGCAGCTGAGTCAGTTGCCTCTTTTTCTTCCCCTCATTGATGGACAACCATCTCCACCTCTGTCTCTACGCATTCGGATAAGTGAAACAGAAAAAGAATGGTGGGAATCATTGGAGTGGGACCATCCTAACTCCAACAATGTCCTTCGCTGCTTTCGCATATGGATAAGACACTGATGGTGATTCTGAGCTCGGACAATAAAGAGAGGCTGCATCTACTGATAAGAAACAGCAAAGATGATGACGTTCTTTTTCAACACTTAGGTAAGCTTTCTGCAGCCTTTTCTCTAGCTTTTGATTAAATCGCTGAATGTCTTTACATGTTCTAGGATGAGAAGATTGTGTTTGTTGCTTGCTGAACTTGCTTTGAAGTTCGATAACAGAAAATGAATTTTAATTGGAAGTCCCTTCGTGTGAAGAGCGAGATCTTTTTTCTGCACATAAACTGTTCGAGACAAGGCCTGAGTGAGGTTTTTCTTTGTTTCTGTGTTGATAGATGTTAGAACCATATTCTACACTGCAAAATTAATGGAAACAATGTTGATTTACTCTGAAATGCAAAGATGATTAATTAGAAAAAATGAGGTAAAAGCATGTCTCTGGGTGCAGCATCATAAGTTAGGCTTATCTCTACTCTATATTATCTCATTTTGACATCATTTCCTTAAATTCGTTCTTGCTGTAATTTGTTTTTAATTATTTCTTTCCAATTTCCTACTAATTCATGGAAATTACAATTTGATATATTTTGGATTATCTTGCATTCACTTGCCTTATTGTTGATAGTCCTTGATAAACCATGTTTACATGTTGCTATAAGCATTGTTGTTGCTTGCTATCCTATTGAAATTGCAATCAGTTGCGAATTTGAATATTCTTAAAAAAGAATTACATACTTTGTTTTGCTGCGGCTTCTTGGTGATCAACATATCAATGTAAAATCTTGAAAAACAAAACTTCATCTGTAAAACAATATTTATGAGTTTAGAAAGAAGTTTTCTTAAGTGCCTTTCGTAAAAATTGATTTTGATATAAGTTTTAATATATAAATGGATTTTTACGGAATTTTTAATGTATAAATAGATGGTTTTGAGTTGTGTCTTGCTAGTATTGAATAGATACGTAGCTTAATTATACTCTCCATTATTCAATGGGAGCTACTAGGTTTACATCCAAACACAACTATATGGTACTACTTAACTTTGCATATGTTTATCTATGGAAAGTGACGGAGTAGAAATTCCTTTCACTATCGAATGACATTTTTTATATGAATATATATGAAGTAATGTAAATGTTATTTGAACTGTTTACAGTGGCATGTTGAGATTGAAGCATTGGATTTTTAATTAATTGGATTGTTGATATTGTACAGCTACTCCGATTGTAAGGAGAGGAGATGAATGACTGGTTTGTCATGGCGAATGCTAGCGATCACAGTTTCTTGTTGAGTATTTTCTTATTCTTCTTTTTCTCGACTATCAGCCTTAAAAGCTTTAGTTACACTTTGTTCTTTTTAGGGTTCTTTCGTTTATCATTTGCAGATACATTTGCTTAAGCGAGGACTTGAGTATATTTGTTTGGTATTTATGGAAGAACAATGTTTAATGTTTCGGTCATGTCTATTATATGTTTGATATATGTAATGTAAGTTAATATGGTACTTTAAAATTATATGTTTGATATATGTAATGTAAGTTAATATGGTACTTTAAAATTTAAACACACTCTGTGTTTTTATTGGCATTAGATGATATGTTGAAATGTTAGGGCTCTAATTCAACCTCGTAGGCTATTCAATGCTTATTATTTGCACGCATATAGAAAGAAGTCGAAACGTAGAGTCTTTAGAGCTTTACAATTAGATCTATTGAATTGAAAATTTCTGTAACTATAGATATGAAATTCACATAATCATTTGAAATGAAGTTCACATCTATGAACTAAAAGTTTGAAATTATGATAATGTTTTAATTTATATGTACCTTGATACGGACAGGGGCACCAATAATACACAAAAAGGTATTACTGGCAAACAAAGGTTAATTACAAGGGTTAAATTAATTAGATGGGAAAACTGGGCCACAGGTGCCCGTCTTGGTATTTTGATCATCACTACTATGATGTGTTACAATGCTTTTTTTTTTTTGGTCATAGTTCGCACGTTCAAGTGTTTATGTAATGTTTTCTTTAAGTTCATATTTCCCTTTAAGTGACTTTTCGGGGATCTTCTACTTAAAGTACGGGACCACCAAAGGCAACTTCTTCAATGTTGGTAATTCTTGGTCACAGCTAAACAAGAGAAAGAGCATCTATCCTAGCTGCGGTAATGACGATTCCAAGACTTGGTTCAAACTTTCAAGCAGTCAATCAAGCAACACTGACTGCTATTCCATAGATAGCATAGAGCTCTTACACAACGCCTAATGGGCTAGCTTCACTATAAAGGCTTGATTTCCCCGTAAGAGAAGTTGAATCGGAATCTTTGTCACTCAAAGCTTCGCTTTCCCTTCTGGCTATGCTTTCCGGGGCTTTGAATAGCTTTACCAGGAAAGAGAAAGAAGATATAACCAAGAAGGGCTTGAATTGAAAGAATGGCTCCTGCTGAATCAGCCGAGAGTTCAAGAGATGAGGATGAGGATCCGGATTAACTTCTTGAAGAGGGAATAGCAGGCGCAAGGGAAATGCTTGCTTTAGGAGTGAGTACCAGGTTCAAGTCTTCTTAGGATTCTGCTGGAACTGTCTTCTATTAATCTAAAGGGATTTCACCGAAAGCAAGAGTCATTCATGCTCTGTAGCCGGAATAGATAGATTCAAGGGGCGAAGGGAAAGTGAACCGGTCAACCTCACCACAGAAAAGATTTGAACTCACAAGAGAGCGGGAAGAGTCGATTTGAACAAGAAGAGCTTATTCCATTCCGAACAAGCGCTAAAGAAGTGACTCTGTGTGGGATCGATCGCCCTACGTCTTTATTCATTACCGCGTTGGGCCGAGATCAAAACGACTTAAAAAAAAAGGATACCACCAAACCTGACTGAACCCACCACTACTTGAAAGTCGATACCGCTAGAGAAGAGCAAGAATCATACTTTTTCTACTTCGCTTGCCGGACATGAATTCTTTGATTCAAGATCCCCTTGCTTTACACCTTGCCCTGAAACTGGAGTTCAAGTAATCATCTACCTTTCTGCAAGACAAAGATTTCATTGAGCCTAGCTCGCCCAAGAGTACTTTCGAAGAGGTGACTGAATCCCTTCCATATGCTCTGAAGCAGGACGGACTTTCAAGTCAAGCGGAACTCTTTTTTTAAATAAGATGAAAAGAGTGGGCATTACGCCCTTGTTACACAACAACCTCTTAGAGGAAGGGCCAAACAAGGGGGACAACGGGTAGGAGAAATGGAGGTTTGGGCTCAAGAAAGAAGCCAATGTCCCTAGTATTAGGAATCATAGGCTGCATATTCATATTCAAGATGTTTACGAATAGGACTAGTTGCTTTAAGACGATGAGATAATCGTGGAAATTCTCCCTCTATAGGCATATTTGTATTCATGTCTTGTGAACTTATGATTTATTATGTAATGTTTTATCATTTATGCTAATATTATTAATCAACTTATGTCTAATTGTTAAATTAATTTTTTCAAAAAAAAAGTTAAATTTAAGTTTTTTTTGTTATTAATCTAACTATGTACTCCAATTATTTTGTATAATATATATATATATACACATATATATATATATATATATATACACATATATATCTATATATATATGTGCTATATTCAAAATACACTAATTACAAAAAAAATGGGTTGGTCCAGCCCAACCCAGCTCAGTTCGAGACTTGTGGTAGCGGGCTCATGGTCGAGTTGGGTCCTATATTCTGAGAAATAAATTTAGCGCAGCTCAGCCCACTAAATATTTGTGTCGAATCGGGCTTAGTATTCTCAACTCATGATTTGGTCGGGCTGTGTCAGATTGACCCATATGCTAGCTCTAAAAAGAAAAAAGCATTTGTCAGTAATGATTGAAAAAATTGTTTAGACAAATAATATTTAATAAAATGTGTAGGCATATGATGATCATGAGAGAATTAGAAAGACACGAGAATCAGTCACAACAATAAACTAAAGATGTTGTGGGTTCAACTCGCAAGCTATTAAGTTCGAGTTAATATTTACCTTTTTACTAGTTAATATTTACCTCACAACGCATACTTAACAAAAAAAAAAAAAAAAAAAAGTGGAGAGCTATCCCAAAGTTGTAGAAAACAGGGAGGAAAGTCCCTTGGAGTTTTATGCTTGCTGTCACGCATGATTTTTTTGATACCAAGCCAGAAAGCATAAAACAAAATAAAGCAAGACCCATCTTTATAGCAATTAAGTGAAGCATGACATTATTGATTGATGTGGTATTACATTGACATATTAAGATAGCGATTGGTACACTAGAATAAGATTGTGAATTGAATGACATTCCTAATTCTTTTCAATTCTATTAAGGTAGAAAAATGCTGAGTAGTGAATAGTCTTCACGCACTGCTAATTGTCTGCAAAACAAAGAGAGCTTGGCAGGTCTTCTCCGCATTAGCACTCCGATGCTTAAATTAGCTTGGTGCTTTAGCAGAGAAAGAAGTATATAAAATATGTTAAGTATGAATGTCTGAGGTACCTCCCATTTTCCCTACTGAAAACTCTGCCTTTTATAGGCACCATGATTGTTGAAGTCATCATGGTTGCTGAGTCAAAAGAGAGGTCATCATGGTTGCTGAGTCAAAAGAAAAGATAAAGGAGTAGTGGGCAATTATTAAAGGATTAATGGGGAATTAATTGGAGATTCTCTGATATTTTGGAACAATGTTTACAGGCTTCATTTAGTTTGAGGTCTTAAAAGGAGACCTTCGGAGGGTCCTATGCCTCGTCTGACCCCTTGGGGTCCCTCCACGCATGTTGCCCGAGGTTTGGATGCTATCGCCTCAGGGTCGGATTTGTCCGACCCCATGTCCGAGGTCTCCACTGACACTTCTTCGACTTCCTTGACCCATCCGAGGGGTCATTTAGTAATTGTAACAAATCCCGGGGTCTTACCCGTATCATGATGCCCCATCAGTTCTCGGAGCTATGCAATAGGTTCGGGAACTGATTCTAATACCTCGGTTAGGTCGAAGCTGCTTGAAAATTTATTTTAGTGCCGCCTCGTCTTCCATGTTATCTATTACCAACCACCTTTTATTATAACTTTGCCACTTCACGATCTAGTGGAATAAATTTGAATCAACGGTGAGGATGAGAGACCTTTGAATTTCCCTATCTTTTTCCTTCTTTCAATTTGACGCTTTTCCTTTGCACCTGATTCTTTTGTCGAATCATCCCCTTGAACCCTCTTTTGTTGAGGGTCACTTCTCCTTAATCTCGCGTTTGTTGGCTTTGGGGGTCAAGCCCCCATCCTTATGTCTTGGGAGTCGTGCCCCGAGTCTTGAATCTTGGGTTCGGGGATTGTACGCCGACCTTGAACCTGGGGGTTGTGCCCCAGACATTGGATTCAGGGGTCGTGCCCCCGACCTTGGACCTCGGGTTCGGGGGTCGTGCTCCCGACATTGGGTTCGGGGGTCGTGCCCCGGACATTAGGTTCTAGGGTCGTGCCCCCGACCTCGGACGTGGGTCAAGGGTCGTGCCCTGGACCTCGGACGTTGAGGGTCGTGCCCCCGACATTAGGTTCGGGGGTCGTGCCCTGGACCTCGGACGTCGGGGGTCGTGCCCCGGACCTCAGACGTCGGGGGCTATGCCCCTAACATTGGGTTCAGCCCCCTAACGTTCGAGGTTCGGGGCATGACACCCGACCTACGTCCGAGGTTGGGGGCACGACCCTCGAACCCAACGTTAGAGGCACGACCCCCGATGTCCGACGTCCGAGGTTCGGGGCACGACCCCTGACCTATTCCGTAAAAAGAAATTAATATAATAATTTTATTTTTTTAGAAAAAAATCAATTAAAAATACGTATAAACACATCCTTAAAATCATGTCATTCTATCATGGTAACAAAGAGAAATCAAAAGGACATAGAAAATGGCTTGAAATGTGTGAACAGAGAAAAATCACCTTGCATGCACAATATCTTCCTATTGTGTAGGCTAACTCAATTATCACATTACATTTCTTCCCTCATGTTTCCCATCACATTTCCAACAATGTGTTGCACAACCTCTTAAGTCTTGGTCAATATCTTCCGATTAACATCTCTTCAACAATATTGCTCTAGAAGCATATCCATCTGAGAGAGGACTCATATAATTGATTCTTGTGAAGTGGCATCAGTGCTTGCCACCAAAGTCACAGAAGGAGACCTTGTAGTGTTAGCTTTTAATTCAGCTTATTCATCACTTTTAAGGTGATCTCACTTTCGTGTGCAATTATGTTGATTAGATCTGCTTTAACTACATCTACCAATATACTACTTGATCATGTGTGATTATTTTGTCTAAAAGAAACAGATCAAAACTGATCATGAGATATATTGAAGGCTTTTAACCTTACATTTTTAGATGAATGATCTCCAAGTTGGCTCAAAGCATATCTTAAACAACACTTAAATAAATGTTTATGATACTATACTATCTCAAAATAAAGCATCAGGAGTTAAAATAGACGATGTAGTGTAGCATATATACTTTCTAAGATACTTGAGACAAAGTAGATAGTTGAATCAAATATTCTCTAATTTTTTAATTTTATCTCTATTATTTTAAAAGTCGCTTGTTTGGTCCTTATTGTTTACACTTTTTAAAATTTCATTCTTATTGTTAAAAAGTAATGTGCTGATACACTATAGATTGGCCCAACCCAGTCCTCTTGTACTAGGGTTAGTACATCGCAGTTCTCACTTTAACACCAACCAATCAATTGGTCAAATGCATTGAGATTGGTGCATTAATGAATCAAACCAAATGATTGTTCTAGAATAGCTATTCCTCATAATTGCTCCTCCTTTTTCACTAAATAGCATAAAGTAAGGAAGTGACATTCTTTTTCATATTGAGTTGCTTCTCTCGGGGTTCAAGAGTTTTTGAACGTGCTTAATTCCAAAATTTGTAAATTTTTTTAATTTAGTCTACAATATTTTCACTTTTTCTCAATTTAGTTCGTAGAGTTTCATGTGCATGTTATAAATTGAAATTCTAACTGGGGCTAAACTGAAACTTTTTACAAAAGTTGGAGACTAAGCACGCCATTTTTAAAACATTAGAGACAAAATCAAAAAAATGTATAAATATTAGGTGTTAAATTAAAACTTTGTACAAGTTTTGGGGATTAAGTAGGTCACTTTTAAAATAATAAGGACAAAATTAAAAAAAGTATAAACATTGAAAACCATTTGTGAAATTTACCTCAAAAAAAAAAAAAAACCTTAGTTTATTACTTTACCTTTTCTAAAGTGAAGAGATACTCATGAAGAGATTGGATAATTTCAATTTGCTTTAGCTTTTTTTTTTTTCCCTGTCGGGTCACGTAGTTTCTTTGTTCCACTCAGTCATGCATACATACATATATACATACATTATTGCATGCGTATACGAATAGGTTACAAACCTTTATCTAAATTATGTGAGTATATGAAATATTTTTCTTAAACTTAACCTCTTACTTGGATATTTAGCGACCGAGTAATTAGATTGATTAAAATTGAAATACAACTCATATTTCAATTCTATTAGCTTTTGGATGGGAGACATTAAATTTGAAACATTTTTATTTGTTTAGTCTGATAATGAAATTTTAGTATTATAATCGCATTGTACATACTTATAAAATATATAAATATTTTAGGTGGTGGCGTGAAAGGAGCTATGGCAATTCTTGAGATAATTTTCTGCAAGATTTTTGGGGTAATGAGCACCTTTTTGGAAAAAGTTGGAGACGAAAAATTCACCAATTGCATAGACTTCAACGACAATATGCACACCCTCGAGGAAAATTTGCAGGTATTGACAAGTAAAGCGTCAGACATAGAGACAAAAGTAAAGAAAGTGGAGGTATTAGGTAAGCAGAAGAGGACGACGGCAGTTGGAAACTAGTTGGAGAAAGTAGCAAAGTTCAAGAAAGACTTTGATGAAACGCAAGAAACTGGATTTTGCAAACCTCTGTTGCATGGTGGTCATGTGAAAAAATTGATTGAAGGTGTTGGAGAACTTACAAAGCAATGTCAAACTTTTCATGAGCTCGTAATTGATGGTAGTGAGACAAGGGGGTTTAGATTGTTCAGAATAAGATTACATGGTAAGACGTTGAAGGAAGAATTGGATAATAAGATGTTAGCATGGTTAGAGGCATCTGACCAAGGCTCGTGTATTGGTATTTACGGGATGGGAGGTGTTGGAAAGACGACTTTGGCGGAGTATATTTGCATGTATCTTCAAGATAATTCTGGTGACGTTCATGTTTATCGGCTCGTTGTCTCCCAGGATGTTGGTATTAACAAATTGCAGAAGGACTTAGCCAAACAACTGAATTTAGATCTTCCAATAGATGATGATGTTGAGGAAAGGGAACGCATTCTTAATCAAAAACTGATAGAAAAGAAGAATGTTGTACTCTTATTCGATGATGTATGGAAGTATTTTGATTTAAGCAAGATCGGAATTCCGTTTGGAATGGATGGATGCAAGGTGATCATTATCAGTCGGTTACTACCTGCGTGTAATCAAATGGGCTGCAATAAGTACATTGTAAAAGTACAACCTCGCCTGGAAACTATTTTCGGAGAAACTTTATTGTGCGTGTCAGCTTTGCCCAGAAGTAGAAGAGGTGGCCAAGATAATGGCAAAGAAGTGTGATGGGTTGCCACTTGCAATTATCACTTTGGCTAGAAGCATGAGTGGGGTGTATGACATTCATGAATGGAAGGATGCGTTAGAAGAACTATAATGATCGCAATATCCGATCAGAGAAATGTGGCTTTAAAACAAATGGATATGTGCCTTTGGTGCCACGAAACATTCAGCACCTAGAGGTTAGTACATGTAAGGGCCTCAGCGATTGCTTATCGGATTTTATCCCATCAATGTACAACTATAATGACCTTAAAGAATGCAGAATTGAAGAGTGTGATACTTATGAGGATTTCCACTAGTTCCAACAATGAGGGTGCGGTAGAGAATCTCGAAAAATTGTATTTAAATGACTTACAAAATTTCATTGGCTGGTTCAAATGAAAAAAAAATAGCTCTTGCAGTTTCTCCACGTAGCACCTTTTCCTCCCTTAAAGTATTGAATATTTCTGGATGTAACAAGATTAAGAAGTTGTTCCCACACAAGTTACTGGTAGAGAACCTTCGATACCTTGAGGAGATTGATGTATCTAATTGTGATCAAATGGAGGAGATATTAGCAATTGTTAGTTGTTGATACATTTACAATGAAATAATATGAGCAAGACATTCTGCCACTTCTCAAATTGTAAGTGGATAATTTTATTTTATTTTTTTTAAAGAAAAAAATAATATACTTGAGATGTATGTTCACATAAAATCTTCATAGAATACGAGTTTTTATTAACTAATCCAAGCTTTAGTTAAGAAAAGGATTAAACCAATACTACTAAGAAACAAAATCATTATTTTTTTTCACCTAATCTTGCATTAAAAGAAATTCAATGACTATGATCTTCTACACCCAACCTTAATTGTAAATAATAAATTTATGTTTGTACACCTAACCTTCATGTGAAAACGAGGTCAAACAATCACTTGCCGACTCTCCTTTTCAACTCTAGTTAAGATTATAGTTAAGGTGAGTTAGATCTAGTCTTTTAAATGTGTGGATTATCAAATTTGTATTTCTCGAGAAAAAGATTGTGTAGTTAAGCTTCTCTGATGTTTCTTACACGACTTGAACTGATGAGCACACTCATTATAAAAGATTAGTTTTTTTTTTTTTTTTCTTTTCTAATAAGCCTGATCTACATATTAAATCACTTAAAATTAAGGGATTGTTGTGAAATATTATAATTACGTAGATAAAATTAATTGATAAAATAACTGAGAGAATATATCCTATATAACTATTGCTTGCTTTTCTTATCACATTTCCGAATTTCTCACTACACTGCAAGAATCAAACATCTATATTTATACATAAGAAGTCATCATTGCTAAAGACATAATCATTACATTTTAGCTAAAGCAAATATTAAAATAATACAATCTAATCATAACATTTGCAATCCAATTTTGAACTCAGCCGATAGTTGATATAACTATTATTTTTAACGAAATGTTATTAATAAATATACATACTTTTATAAGAGAGATCTTATTTTATGCTACTCGTGAGGTGCTTCATCCTTTTCTAGCTATAGTAAGTATTTTTATATTAAATAATATATGGGGGAGCTATAAGCCCAGTGATAAATTATTGGGAGGGGCATCTCAACTAAACAAATATACTAGTAGGAGAAATGTACTATTATATATCATTATTGATTAGGGGTAATAAACCTCAAAAGTGTAAATAAACATTTGGTGCGACAAAGAGGTAAAAAGGGAAAAATATTTATTTATGGCGTAATATTTTACCACTTGGCAATAATAAATGCCTGACTTGCAGAGCGCCCCGACTTTTAGGGCACCTCGAGCACAGAAGGACATGTGTCCAAATCTCATAACGCTAAATATTAATAAGAGAAGACACACTTCGACATTTGGCTGACTCTGTTATTTTACACTTATAGTTATTATTTAAAAAGCCTTCGCTGCCTTGAATATCGGAGAGTCTAAAGGGTTCAACCCGCAGACCTTTTTGGTACTTTGAAGCATAAATTACCCGGAGAAGATTTAACAAATCTGTAACTTATCAATTACTGTTTAACTTGAATGAGTTTACTTTAATTTGTACGTAAAAATTCGACACTGATGAAATATTTGGAAATCATGACCGGTAAATCAAATGAAAAAAATATAATCTCTATTTGTTGGAATTTCGTACACAAAATATGTTAATCATGACTAGCTTTATCCAGGACCTTACGAAGATATGCTCTAAATAGCTTGCCACATGATGGTGTCAAGCGTAATTTATCAGATGGTATTATTAAAACACTTGGATATTGATATGTATAAAAACTCCTTAATTCACGACGAACGCTCAGGAGCGTCAGGGAAGTCTCGTCCGAGGTCAATGAGACCTCGGACGAGGTGTCCGAGGTCCTAAGGACCTCGGACAGGTCGTGTCCGAGGTCCCCAGGACCTCGGACATGGTTTGTTGTCCGAGGTCCCAAGGGACCTCGGACGTGGAGATTTGTCCGAGGTCCTGGACCTCGAACATGTGCTGTCCGAGGTCCTGGACCTCGGACATGTGCTGTCCGAGGTCCAGGGACCTCGGACGTGGTTTCTGTGATTCCAACTTTTCGGGAGCGGGTTCGGGGTTTCGGGTTTTGTGCGTGGAAAAGTCCGGCGAGATCGGTAGAAGCGTAGGGCCTTACGAAAGTCACTTTTTAAGACCTCAAATCAAAAGGCACAAATAAATATTGCTCTATAGAGGAATCTCCAGCTACTCTCCCACTAGATCATACAACTAATTGTCCACCAGCCCTTTGTTAATTATCCACAATGCTTGTAATGATGATTCACTACTGCACCTTTAATCTTTTGACTCAGCTTCAATGATAACTTCTCCTTTGTGACTCAGCAACCATGTGATTTTTCTCTTTAACTGAGCAGCCATGATGACTTCAAGGGCCATGGTGCCTATAAAAGGCAGAGGATTTAGCCAGGAGAAGGGGGGGTACATCTGATACTCACACTTATACACATATATTCATCTCCTTCTCTGCAGAAGCACAAAACTAACTTAAACGTCGGAGTGCTAATACGGGCTAGACCCGTCAAGCTCTCTTTGTTTTGCAGGCATCAAGGCGGAGCGTGAAGGCCACTTGCGACCCGTCATTTTTCTACCTTAACAGATATATTTTTCAGAAGAGAGAACTCCATCATAGCCACCATGCCTCCTTGCTCCTTGCAAGTGCAAGAGGACTTGGGTCGACTAGGATGGTTTGTGAAGCCCTTTACTACGAAACTGGTGGCGATAGTTACCAGTTATTTTTAAAGAATATTTTGTATTCGAATCACAACGGTAATCTTGCTTCATTGTAAAAAAAGAAAAAAAAAAAAAAGGGTTGAGTAATGGGTTTTCCATTTTCGCTGTGGAATTAATTCTGCTACTCGTGGCATGTGCAGTGAAGCTTAGGGCATGGCTGCCTCTTCTGGGAAAGATGATTAAGATATTTATTTGCTAGATGCCATTATAGGGGAGTGGCAACAACTGTTACAATCCAGCAGGTGGAAAGTCAGCTTCGTGCTGCTGTCATGCACGATGTTCTTGATACTTCGCCACAAATCTTCGACAACGTCACTAGAACAAAATTAAACATATCTATTATATTTTAATCCTAATCTTCATTAGAAAGAAATTCAATGATTATCTTCTACACCTAACCTTTATTATAAATAATTCAAAATGCTTATGTTTTACATTTAACTTTCGCTTGAAACGAGGTGTAACACACTTAAAAGTTAAATAAAATTGTCAACTACCAATTCATTACAAATAAATATTATAGATTTAAATTATAATTTCGATTTCTATAATACAAAAATATAAATAAAAAACACGAGCCCGAACAATCAATTTATGCCTCTTCTTTTCAACCCTAGTTAATAGTTAAGACCAGGTAACTCCTAATCTATTAAAAAGACCTCTTCAACACTGCTCTAGTATAAGCCGATCCATATGAGGATTAATATAATTCTATTAATCGGGCTAAACCTATGGTTAAAGGCAGGAGGGAAGCCATCTATGTTCTCATCAACGACGTTAAAAGATACAATTGCAAGATTATAAACCATGAGTTTCAAAACTACTATATAAAGTCGTTAGCTATTCTAAATCCGACTGAATTTAGGATGAAAAATTATGGTTGGCAATTACTCATATGATATGTTTAAAGTTTTAGATCTATATTGTTCGTGACTTGTTTTTTTCCCAGAAAAGGCAACCCCATCACTGCCACTGCTACCACGCCTTCCCTGCCCCTCGCAAAATGTCATTGATGTACTGATCTTTACAGTAACACGTAATGTTACAAGTAGTGACTTATACTACCAAAATGTTACACATTTTGAGAATCTGATTTTGAAACCTCTCACACTTAAAGTGAGAGTTACATACTCTACTACTTTCTTCATCGCATATTGTCTCTTCTAAAACGATCTGGGACACCACCTAAGGAAGTTGCCTGTTACGAAAACAACGTGTGAAAAGTCACTTCTAGATGGTTCTTGATTATATGGCAGAGGTAATTAGATAAAAATGAGCAAACTTTAATAATTTAAGGAAGAAAATTGAGCAAGAACGACTTGGGATTAAATTATGCCCAACAAGATCATCTAGATCTGTTCCATTAAATAAATAAATTTGCCATAAATCTGTCACACTGCAACTGGCCCATTAAGTCAAAAACAGAGAGCTAATCATAATATACTTGATACGAACCTTGGAAGAAAGTGACAACACCTTCCATAAGAAGACCTTCTTAACAACATTGCTTCAATACAGGCAGTTTCATCTGAGGAATCATATAATTCTTGTGAAGTGCATTCAATTAGTCTTCCAGCAAAACCACAGTTTGAATTAATCCTAATAGTGTTTGACTTTCAGCTTGATCATCACTTACGGGTACGTAATCGCACTTTCTTTTACATTACATTAATTATTGTAGAGATGATTTTGCAATCTCTGGTTTATCATATCAAACGCCTTGGATTTTAGTTTGAGATTGTGATGAGAGTTCTCTCAAATAACAGTAACATAAAGGTTAATATAATATATTTTTCAGATTCAAGATATAGGACAAAAGTCTCACAACCCTCAAAGATAAAAGAACATTAATGGTATTAATCCTTAATGTATTATATCCTAGATAATAGGTATTATATTCGCTCCGTCTTGAATAAATCTCCCTATTTTCTCAAAATTCAGGAGAAACATCAAGATTTACTGACATTTCCCTAAATTCCTTCAGGTAATTCCTAGTAAAAAATTTAAAACCTTGTAAAATTCTTAATTTTTACTATAATTACCAGTAGTGATCATATGTATAGTTATTCAATTGCTGCATACTTTCATGAAATTTCTTTTTACTAATCGCGATACTTTTATTATAAGATTTTTACACATCGTGGTGATCATCTGGTTAACACAAACAAACTTATTTACTCTTTTGTGACGCAATCTAGGCTTCGGTTGTTTGCCGTAAAATATTTGTTCAGAAAATGTTTTTTTAATTTTTCAGTGTTTGGTAACACCGGAAAATTAGTCAACTAAAAAATATTTTTCAATCAATAATTGTGGCTGCTTTTGCTTAATTTTACAGTGTTATCAACTGTATAATATTTTTCGGTCAACAATTGCGGCTAGTATGAAATTTGAAAAAATATTTTCATATCCTTTGAAAGAAGAAAATATTTTACGGAATTCATTGTACATTCAAATATTAGAAAATATTTTTCAGTATTCTATTTTCCAGAAAAATATTTTGTCCCAACAAGTTATTTTACGGCAAACAAACGAAGCCCAAAAAAATATTTTATTTTTAAGAAAATATTTTCTACAAACAAGTTATTTTATGACAAACAAACGGAGCCCTAATATGACTAGAAATCCATGCCTAGAGTGAAATTGTACCTAGGCCTTGGTTTCAAAGTTTTTAGTAATTCTGATAATGCCCTCTAAGTTCAACCAAATATGATCATGCCACTTCCCCTAACAAAATTGTTAAACTTCTGTCACTACACATTTGCTCAAGTGGTATGGTTCTCACTCAGTGTGCAAGAAGTCTCGAGATCGATTATGATAGGTGTGACATCATTTGTATGTGATATAATATTAGTTCAACCATCCCTTTAAATAATTTTTTTTTTTAAAAAAAAAACTTAACATTCCCCATACAGTATAATCCCTTTAAATTAATAGAGTTGGAATTACTAAATTCTACTAATTTAGTGATATATCAATTTATCGATAAATTAATAAATTGATAAATATTAATTTATGGAGATATTTTTAGTATTTTTAAGCCAATTTAATAAAGCAAGTAGAAAAGTCTAATGAGAATAAAAAATAAGAATATAATTTAGTAGGATTAGAATAAGTACAATGGTTTTGAGGGTATATAAAATTATTGACAATATGATAGGGCGTTCTCAAAATGAATTTGATATTGAAGTTGATAATGATACATAACTTTTGAAACCAATGTCACTCAAGAAAGCACTTAGAGTATCAAAGACACTCTAAAATTTCTTGTTGCAATACGAGAAAATAACCCTAGGACTTTTAGATGAATTGCACACAATTAAAGATGAGATTCAACTAAATTTGATGTTCGACAAGAGACAAGTTAGTCTTGATTCATATTTTGATAAAACTTCATATTCAATTTATTTTGTCTTTTTTTATCTAATTATTAATTTATTGGGTCGATAAAATACAAAGAAATATTCTAAATGTATTAAATATAATATTATCAAAATTATTAATTTTTATATTGATTCTAAATCGGGATTTGACAATTTTTTATTTAAAAAAATTAATAACTTATCGAATATTAATTTAAAGATGTTCTACTGTACTTCTACAACCACTTCCCCCGTCATCACCACCATTTTCCTTAACAAACTCATTTTGTGCTCCCAACAATAGCTTTCCTCAAGTGCCCCCACAAACATCTCAAGCCTCTTACCCACCACTATCGCAACCACGTAATTACCATCAATATTTACTACCATCACTCAAAATTCATTACCATTCACTACGAGTAAATCCTTTCTCCTTTGGACACACTATCACCTAAACACATACATATAATATGAAACATGTAAGGACCAAAATTCGGCTCAGACCCATAGCCTACCGCGACGGATCACGTACTTAATCCCATTCAACACATAATAGTAGGGCTAGGCTCATGTGTGGCCCAGTAGCTCCCGGGCTACCCCTATGATAAGCTTACTCCAATCTTAAGATCCATAGGCAAACCCGGATTTCAACACCACCACGTGTGGTAAACAACAATGAATTTGAAAAGGACTTCTACCGGATCGTTAGGATAGCCCAGTTACCTGATCTACCATGAGAATAAATTATAGACTTGAGTGTTTGAGTGTCTTTAACTAACACTATACATATGTAAATTTACATCGTTCACTTGCTTTCTAACTTTATAGATTTTTGGTATTCAATCAATTTATAATTATAAATTTTGACGTCTACAAAACATCTCTAAACTTCCTTAGAAATCATCACCAACAAAGTTTTCCCTATAACTGTATACACAAATAACACAACTCACATACATAAATTTGAATTTGGCCTCAGCGCAAATCCAGTTATTTACCATATTACCAATTTGATCAAAGTGCGGGTGTACTACAAGTCGAACGAACGAGAGACGGTCGAATATGGGTAGACTTGCTTAGCAACCACCACGATCCGCATCCTCTTGACTCTATTAGTATCCATGACATCTAAGCCAATTGGACTGAGCTCTACTCAATACGACTCAACTTTCCCATGTATCATAAGATTCGACTATATATCCCTTTCCATCCAACTCAAGAATGACAGTGTTGTATAGACTAGGGGCTAGACTAACTCGTCCAAGCCTAATTATCCACATTATAGGGCAGTTGGTACTTGCTAATAATCACCGTACCCATGGGATATGAGAAACGTAAATCTGGTAATATTTTTGTAATATCTGTTGATATGAGAATTTCAGACTTGATATTGATTCTAATTTTGCGTGATCCAATGTCACTACGTACAAAAGGCGTCTCCTTAATCCTAGAAAAGTGTATTTTACACAAATCATACCAGACATCTATCAAGTTCTTTATCAACCATCTATGGTTATCCTTTACAGCATTTCGATCATCCACTCTTTCAACATCCCCATTCAACCAACTCACGAAACATAGATCGAATTAGCCACTACTCCTTGACATTGGATGGGCGGCCCGAAAAAATTTAATTTTTCAAGAGAAAAATAAAAAAGGAGTGGGTGAACTTTCATACATATCTTTATTTTGCCTTATCTTATATATTTTCTTTTTTTATTTTTGCATCATTGACTTGAACATAAGAGTTTCTTTTATAACTGATACTACACACTAAGTGGTTTGATTACGTTTTCAAATCTTGAATTTTGGAGGTTAGATTGGTATTTAGAAAAAATCAATAATTAATGTCAAAAAAGGGAGTTTTAAAACTTATAGAAAAATTATAATGACTCAAGTCAATTACTAACCTGTTCAAATACTGACTTGCAAATATATTGAGCCTAATGAATTAATCCAAAATGTTTAAACTCATATGAATAATAGTAGTAAATCCAAGTCATTATAAATTGAATATAAATCTCATACAGAGCCAATATAGAATGTGATGTCACAAAAATATTTTCAATCGAACTCCACCACAATTAAATTTTAAGGGATGAGGGACATTTTATGATTCTTAAACTTGGATCATGGTCCCATTCTCGTATTACTTTTAGCTTTCTTTAACATGTAAAGAGGCTAGATAGTATTTATTTACTTAATTTTTGGGTCCACGGAGACTCAATCTAGGCAATAATTTGTTAAGCATAACTATGTTCTTTCTTAGAAAGGTATGAAAGAAGAACCATACTTAAATTTATCACTTTTAACTTTATTTAACCTTGAAAGAGGAGAGGAGAGAGAGAGAGAGAGAAAGAAAAATTGAAGAGACTAGACAAAATAAATTATACTTTTAGGCCTTAGTTTCAATCTAGGGAAGAACTTATTAATTGCAGTACTTTAGCTTGATCCAAAGTAGAGAAAGAAAATGATACTTTTATCTTTTTAAAAGTGAAAAAAATTCTGAAGAGATTGGATATATAATTTAAATTTAGTTTAGCTTTACTTTTCTATTAGTTCAAGTACTTTCTTTGTTGCACTAAGTCATGCATACATATATTCATTATTGCATGTATATATGTATAGATTAAAAACATTTTTCTAATTTATGTTAGTAAGTGAAATATTTTTCTTAAACCTTTTAGATGCATATTAAGCCACCCAGTATTTAGTTTAATTAAAAATTAAAATAGAACTCATATTAACCTTTTGGTATTGCCACGTAGGTGGTGGCGTGAAAGGAGCAATGGCAATTCTTGAGACAATTTTCTGTAATATTTTTGGGGTTATAACTACCATTTTGGAAAAAGTTGGAGGGGAAAAAATCACCAATTGCATTGCCTTCAACGACAATATGCACACCCTCGAGGAGAATTTGCAAGTATTGATAAGTAAAGCGTCTGACATAGAGACAAAGGTGAAGAACGTGGAGCTATTAGGTAAGAAGAAGAGGACAACAGAAGTTGGAAACTGGTTGGAGAATGTAGCAAAGTTCAAGAAAGATTTCGATGAAATACAAGAAGTTGGATTTTGCGAACCTCTGATGCATGGAAGTCATGTAAAAAAATTGATTGAAGGTGTTGGAGAACTTACTAAGCAATGTCAAACTTTTCATGAGCTCGTAATTGATGGTGGAGAGACAAGTGGGGTGCGGTTGTTCACAACCAGATTACACGGTGAGACATTGATCGCAGAATTGGAAAAGATGCTGGCACGGTTAGAGGCAGAGTCTGACCAAGTCCCATGTATTGGTATTTGCGGGATGGGAGGTGTTGGTAAGACGACTTTGGCAGAGTATATTTGCAAGTATCTTCAAGATAATGCTGGTGGCGTTTATTTTTATTGCCTCATTGTCTCCCAAGAGGTTGATATTAACAAATTGCAGAAGGATTTAGCCAAACAACTGAATTGTTTAGATCAAGTAAAAGATTATAATGTAGAGGAACGGGCACAGATTCTTAATCGAGTACTGATAGAAAAGAAGAATGTTGTACTCTTATTCAATGATGTATGGAAGTATTTTGATTTAAGCAAGATTGGAATTCCGCTTGGAGTGAATGGATGCAAGGTAATCATGACCAGTCGGTTACTACATGTGTGTAATCAGATGGGCAGTAATAAGTATATTGTAAAATTACAACCTCTTTCAGAGGAAGATGCTTGGAAACTATTTTTGGAGAAACTTGATTGTGCATATGAGCTTAGTCCAAAAGTTGAAGAGGTGGCCAAGATAATGGCAAAAAAGTGCGATGGGTTGCCACTTGCAATTATCACTTTGGCTAGAAGCATGAGTGGGGTGTATGACATTCATGAATGGAAGGATGCGTTAGAAGAACTAAAACAATCTTTCACAGAACAAAATGATATAAAAAGCGAGGTGTTGCTAGTTCTCCAAAATAGTTACTATCGTTTGAAGGATTCAAGGTTGCAACATTGTTTCTTGTATTGTTCTTTATACCCTGAAGACTATGAAATTCCCAGAGATGAATTGTTAACCAAATTCATTTATGAGGGACTGATGCGTCAGAGGGACAGCAGAGCCGCAGAATTTGATCAAGGCCATGCAATACTCAATAGATTGGTAAGCGCTTGCTTATTGGAAAATGTTGTAGACGACTATGAGGGAAAACAATTGGTGAAGATGCATGATTTGCTGAGAGAGATGGCAATCGAAATTACAAGAAATAATCCTAGGTTCATGACAAAAGCTGGACTTCGATTGCATGAATTGCCAGGTGAGCAGGAGTGGAAAGAGGATCTAGAAAAAGTTTCTTTGATGCAGAACAATATATATGGAATTCCTGAGGGC
The DNA here is from genome assembly GCA_037974665.1 of Ehretia macrophylla. Lineage (NCBI taxonomy): Eukaryota > Viridiplantae > Streptophyta > Magnoliopsida > Boraginales > Ehretiaceae > Ehretia > Ehretia macrophylla. The sequence continues at coordinate 26,765,611 of CM075772.1, forward strand.
TCATCCCCCAGATGTCATCGACTGTCAACTTTGATCTTGAGAAGGAATCCTTTGCAGTTAATCCCAGATTCTTTCTTTGCTAACATGGATGGCTAACAAGTTCTGGATTTAAGCGAAACCAATATTGAGAAGTTACCAAACTCCCTCTCGGAGTTGGAAAATCTTACCGCATTGTTGCTTGGGGGTTGTGATAATTTGTGGTACATCCCATCATTGAGAAAGCTCAAGGAACTAAGGTGGTTGGACCTTAGTGAGACTCAAATTAACGAAGTACCAGATGGCATGGAATGTTTGATCAAACTCAAATGCTTGAAAATGAGAGACATGGAAAATCTTGTAGAGATTTCAAGAGGGTTAATACCCCGACTTTCATGTCTCCAGTGCCTCATGCTGCCGGCTCACATCAAAGTACAAGCAGAAGAACTAGAGAGTTTGAAATTGCTGGAAGAATTTAAGGGTTGGGTTGATGACATATTTAAGTCCAAGTGGTTCAACAAATCTCCGCCATTCAATGTCTATGATATTATGGTAGGTGATAACGAGGATGATGATGATTTCTTAAATGCCAAAGACGAAGAGGAGGAGGAGGATGATGATGATTTCTTCAATGCTACAGACGAAGAGGAGGAGGAGGAGGAGGATGATTTCTGAAATGCTAAAGACGAAGAGGAGGAGGAGGAGGATGATGATTTCTTAAATGATATAGACGTAGATGAGGGGGAGGAGGATGGTTTGCTTGATACTTATGGACACATAATTACATTAGACGAATACGACTTTAGAAAAAGAGGAGTAGATGTGCTTTTGCTGCCACAAAACATTGAGCGCCTAGAAATTTGTGACTGCAAGGGCTTGAGCAACTGCTTGTTGGATGTTGTCCCGTCTTTGTACAATTGCACATGCTTTGTAATTAGAAAGTGTGACGAAGTAGAAAGCATTTTGAGAATCTCCTCTAATTCTAGCCATGAAGGAGCACTGCAAAATCTGGAGTGTCTTAGCCTAAGAGACTTGCCAAATTTGATTGGCTTAATCAAGTGGGAACCAAGAGTCCCTGCACTTCCTCTACGTGGAACCTTTTCCTCTCTTGAAAGGTTGGTGATTGCTAGATGTCACAAAGTCAATAAGTTGTTCGCACATAAGTTACTGGTAGAGAACCTTCAAAACCTTGAGCAGATTAAGGTCTCTGATTGTAAAGAAATAGAGGAGATAATAGCATATGATAAGGAAGATGAGGGTGTGGGTTTGACTTCAAGAAGCAGCAGCAGCAACAACAACAAATACACGAATATTATAGCCTTTCCAAAGTTGAGAAGGATTGAGTTGTCTATTCTGCCAGAATTGGAGAGCATCTATAAGGGAACAATTAACTGCTGTGATTCCATTTGGTTGATCAGCATAAGTGATTGTCCAAAATTAAAGAGACTGCCTTACTTTAGTCCCTCTGTAGATTAAAAACCAACTATTTCCTTCCCAATGTTAAAACCAGCATAATCTGCCAGAAGTGAAGAGCATCAGCAACGGAATCATGATTTGTGATTCTTGAGTATTGACGTTAGAGGGTGTAGACAGCTGAGTCAGTTGCCTCTCTTTCTTCCCCGCATTGATGGACAACTATCTCCTTCTCCATCTCTGGAAACGATCAAGATAGACGAAGAAGAAAAAGAATGGTGGGAAACATTAGAGTGGGACCATCCTAACTCCACCAATGTCCTTCGGCCCTTTCTCAAATACCTTTGAGAGCAGATCATGGTGACATTCTTATTTGACACATAGGTAAGCTTTTACAGCTTTTCTCCAAGTATTTTACTTGCAAGCAAAATGTTCTAACACATTTTAAGATGTAGGTATTTTGTTTTGACTTGCTGAATTTGCATTAAAGACATGAAAGATAGCTAACAGACAAAGAAATTCATAGGAAGTTTTTGCCCATGAAAAAATATGTTTTTATATATGCACATTACATGTTCGAAGCAAGGCCTCCTGAGATATATTTTTTATGTTTGTCTATTCATAGATTTTAGAATGATATTCTAGGCAGCAAAATAGAATCGATGGGTAGTTATTGTAAAATGAACGTACAAGAGTTAATGTAACGTAGCTCAATGTTATCTAATAAGGCGCAACCAATTAAAAGTGTATTCCAAAGTTCAGCATCATATGGAACGGCTACTGATATCTTTATTGTGCCATAGATATCTAGGAGCATATCTTTAGACTAGCAAATATTAGATGGAACTATTTGTGCATGTTTTCATGAATGTGCTGCAATTGTGTTTCCTTAGGTTAAATTGTCGGATAAAGGGATAAATTATAATTAGAGGTAAGTTAGGCTTATCTCTACTTTATATTATCTCATTTTGATATCATCTCCTTAAATTCCTTCTTGCTGAAATTTTATTTAGTTATTTCTTTCCAATTTCCTAAATTCGTGGAAATCACAAATTTGTTATATTTTGGTTTATCTTGCATTTTCTTGCCTTATTGTTGATAATCCTTGATAAACGATGTTTACACGTTGCTATAAGCACTGTTGTTGCTTGCTATCCTATTAGCGAATTTGAATATTCTTGAAAAAAATTACATTTGTCTCGCTGTAGCTTTTTGGTGATCAACATATCAATGTACAATCCTGCAAAATTTTCATATATTTCTTAAAATTCCGTTACTGCTTTATTTATATTTCTGAAATTAAGCTATGTTTGAAGTTTCTTTAATTTTTTTTTTTTTTTTTTTTGCACAAATTGACTTAATGTAGTAAGTTCTATTATATAAATGGAATTCTTATATATAAATAAACACTTTGAGTTGTATCTTGCTTCTAGACTTCGGTCTTCGATGATAGGGATTAATAGTTGATAATTTGTGTTCGTCTTCATCTTCATTGAGGTACATCTTCTGTTATGGATATTTTATTGCTTAGTCATACCTGTATATGTTTATCTATTGAAAGTAACGGAATAGAAATTCCTTTCATTATCGAATGACTTCGTTTATATATGAATGTGATGTAATGTAAATGTTATTTGACCTGTTTATAGTGGCACGTTGAGATTGATGCATTGGACTTTTCCTTCATTGGATTGTTGATTTTGTACAGCTAAGAAGATAGGGTTGAAGATAATTTCTATCGTAAGGAGAGGAGATGAATGGCTGGTACGTCAAGACGAGCACTAGCAATCACAGTTTCTTGTTGAGTATTCTCTAATACTTTTTTTCGACTATGAAACTTAAAAGCTTTAGCTACACTTGTGTTCTTTCTAGGGATTAGGAAGCATTCTCAGTCTTGTTTCGTTTATCAATTGCAGATACGTTGAGTAAGTGTTGTGAATTTGCTTAAGCGTGGAACTAGAGACCACCTTATTACTACCAAGGAAGGACTTGAGTAAATTTGTATGGTATTCATGGAAGAAGAGTGTTTAATGTTTCAGTCATATCTATTATATGTTTGATATATGTAACCTAAGTTAATATATGTTGAAATGTTTTGTCAAAGTTCTATTTATTATTGTCTCCATTAGTTTCCATTACAAAATTTCAGCAGCAAGGCTTGAAACTACAGTGAGGTAAGGAATAAATTGATGCAGATGGTGCTCTGCGTGATGGTAACTTAAATTCTCAATCTGTATCCTAGGAGAGATTAGCAGGCAAGAACAACACTAAAGACATTACTTGAGATTTGAGAAGGCACAATACTCTCTTGTCTAATTCAACCTCGGCGACTATTCAAGTTACTTTTTTTAGCTGTACGCGTCTACAGGAGAGTCTTAGTCTTTAGAATTTTACAGGTAGATCTTTTCTCCCCCACTCCACTTCAATAGGAACGATCTATTTAAAACATTATACCATTATAAACGAGATCTAACAATTGTTAATTATTTATACAACTATAATGAAATGATGTAGACATGACAATTTGCCACTTCTTAAATTGCAAGTGGAGAATTTATTTTAAAAAAAAAAGAGAAATAATATACTTGAGACGTATATTTAAAGAAAGACTTCATAGCGTCGAGTCTTCATTAACTAATCTACACTTTAGTGAAAAAAAGACCCAACCTATATTATTAAGAAATAAATTTATTATTTTATTCCTAATCTTGTATTAGAAAGAAATTCAACTATTATGATATTCTACACCCAACCTTAATTATAAATAATATAAATGTATATTTTCACACCTAACTTTCACGTGAAAACAAGGTCCAAGAATCTCTTGCCGACTCTCCTTTTCAACCCTAGTCAAGAGTATAGTTAAGATCACCTAGATCAAGTTTATCTAAATAGGTGGATTATCACATTCGTATTTCTGAAGAAAAATTGTGAAGTTAGCTTCTCTGGTTTTTCTTAGGTGAGTTAAAATGATCAAACCTTATGAGCACACCCATTAAACAGGATTAGTTTTTTCGTTAACCATTATTGACGGGATAAAATCATTTAAAAATGGGTCATACTTTATGCTACTCGATGGTACTTTACCTTTTCTTTTCTTTTTTTTCTTTTTTTCTTGTGTAGTAAGAATTATAATATTAAATATTTTTGGTATGAGCGCATGAGCTCAGAGATAAATTAATCCGAGGGGCATCTTAACTAGCCAAATAAAGAAAAATGCAATTATATATGATTACTATTTAATTTGAATGAGTTTAATTTGATTTGTACGTCTCTTCTGAGACATCGGATAAAATTATGTTGGTGTATGTTGTTCTTTCAACTTTTACAGATGCCGTACATATGGATCTTAGTTGTTCAAACTGTGACTTCTGAGACAAGAACTATCATGTTTGCCTTCGAGAGAGAGAATAAATAGCAAAGGCCGTGGTTTGTAAACTAAAGTTTTTGAATTCGAACTTTTTCTTTAACTGAATTACTGTATGTATTGGATGTGTGTATTACGAAATTTATAATCCTAAGACGAGTCTAATATCTTGTAAAGAAAACACGTGTTTAGCTTAGGTTTAGAATGAGATGAAGCGAGTGCAATTTTTCTAACATGGTTAAAGAAGAAGGCTCGGCAAAGCTTACAGCAAGACTCTAGGATGATGTTACTAAAAACCAAGATTCGAATAGGAACACCAACGACAGCTGCACCTGTAAGAAGTTTTGTTTTAGATTTAACGGGGGCGGTGCTACGCGGGGGAACACTTTTATTTATTTATTTTTACTTTTGTCTATATATTTTATTTTAAAAATAACTATTTACCCCAAATATTCTCCCCTAGCCCCCCAACTTTCATTTTTTATTTTTGTCTATGTATTTTTATTTTAAAATAATCATTAACCCCCAAATTTTCTTGATTTATTTTTCCTTTTCCCATTTTCCCCGGTCCCAATCTCCTTTCTCCTTTCCTTTTTTACTTTTTTGTTCCCTAACCCCCAAAAATGGTCAAAAAAAAGTAGCCACTTTTAGACACGTTTTGACTTTAAAATATAATTTTATAAAACATAATAATGTTGTACAATCATTATTTTCCAAACAAAAATATCTCATCTTCCCAGCAAAATGCTAAAAACTCCAATCCCTATTCTCCTTCAACATTTCAGCCTTCTCTTCTCTTCCGTTCTTCAGTCACACATTTTTCCTAATCCTAATCCCTATTCTTTCTTACTAAAATTCTAATTCTCACTCAACAAAATAAAATACGCAATTATACATTGGCTTGCCAAAGTTTTTTAATAGTGGAATGAAATTAATTTACTTACTGACTGTTAACGCCAAAATTAGACTTGGGCCCATAGTCCAACCACGGTGCGTCTTCTAGCCCCAATCCATGCGGTTATTGGGTAAGGCATACGCAGTACCACAATTCGCGGCCTGTTCCTGAAGAAGCCCACTCGGAGGCCCCGAGCTCTACGCTAGGCCCAAATATCGACCTATCTCATATAGGCGACCGACGGCGTACTCGGGCACGACCCGAGGCCTTGCTGGGTGCTAACGGATAAGTGATCAAGAAAGAGACCTTAAGTGACTAGCCTACCGTAGTGGATGACGATCGACAAGTTCAGATTGAGGCCTATCCTATGGGATAAGTGGTGACTTCCTCGAAGTAGTCTACTTGATTTACAAGTCTCAAGAGGTAAAGCGACTCTCGACCTATCACAATTGCCCAACCTACGAGAAGCGAATGATCGGCGAAGGATTTGGGATAGAGACTACCTCTATCCTACGCGACAAGCGATCAGATAGTCTACTTAGAGTGCAAGTCCCAAGAGTCCGTGACTCTTGGCTTGACCAAACCTATAAGTAGGCCACGCCTACACAAGGAGAGGGCATCGAGTATCAGCCACACACAGCAATACCCTACCTCTCCCCTTTACGTAATTACAACCTACTCTCCCTATATCAACGCCGCAACTACGGTAGTCTCCGATTATCCCTCCTTATAATCCTCATTAGATCTTCCCTTCCGATAGTCTACTAACTTGAGCGTCGGAGTGTATTCGGCCGGCGCCACACTGGTGTCCCAAGACTCACGTCGTTCGATTGCTTTCTGTCTCTGTAGGTTACTGGTAGCCCGCAATCCATGATTGTGGATTTTGACATCTACACTGACCCAGATAAAAAAAAAAAAAAAAAAGGAGGTTTTGTTTTAAATACACGCCATGATCGCAGTGATCAAAGTCATGAAATTATGTGTAGCCTTCTACATTAAGATATCCTTAGTGAACTCATGAAAAGACGAGAAGTATTAAGAGTTCAATGTATATAATGCAATGTTGAAGTTTCTGAAGTTAACCTCCTAGATTATTTGTATGGTTAGTGAGGTTAGCGGATCCATAAAAAATTCATGTAACATATTGTGTAATCAAGTTCATGACCGGTGAAATTGATTAAATGCGAAATATATAAAGGATTCTTTGTTGCTCTTACCATCCACACACATTACACTCTAAGAGTTTGTTGTTTTCATTACTTGACAAATATAAATGAGCAGAGAGAAGAGAAGATCAAGCTAGTCAAAATGTGTGTAATTCAAGATTTATTACAACCCCTACCTACCCGAAATCTTTTTGATAAATATGTATATTTTAAAATATTTTTAGTTTAAAAAATTAATTTATCTCCATTGCTTCTTTTTTGTCCTTTTACTGAATAAAAATTCTGGATTTACCCTGCTAATAATCAAGTGAAGAAACATTAATCTCTTGATATTGGAATTTCATCTACAAATTATGTTATCGTTTCAGCTTTCTCTCTGTTATAACGGAAAAAATGTTGATTAAAAACTGGAGACTTAATAATTTTGACCTACCATTTAAAAATTTGCACAAAAATAGGAGATTGGAGATGGTATATGGATATGTTCCAAATCTCAAAAACAACCTTAAACTCCCCGCTACAAGACTAAAAAATTAAAACTATAAACAATAATTATAGATAGTCATATTGATGCTCATTTTTTATTTCAAGCGCTATATTATTTGAACTCATGACAAAAATATCCCATGCTTTTGACTTTGGACACTCACAATCTCACAATCCTTTCCATTTTCGTTCTGAAATTCTGTTGAGGCCAGTGTGCAGTTCCGCTTAGAGAATATAGAAGATTTTTTTTTTTTTTTTTATAATTTGGAGGGAGGCCAAGCCGATTACATCGGTAGATGTAAGAGTAATTATAGGTTGATTATTCATAAATTTAGCAAATGGATATTTCATCACTTTGATCGCTCCTTCCAGAGCGTTCGAAGGGCACTTGGTGCCTGACTAAAAATATTTCCCAGTAGCGCGTTGACGGGCATGTAGGATTATAACTACAGGCGTAAGCAGCAGATCCGAATTTGCATTTGATATTATTGTCGATTTAAAACTGGGCTCAATCTGGTTGTGCATGGCATGGTGCCTCTTCTAGAAGGGTGGCCATTTCGAAGGGAGTGGCTAAAACGGTAGGTGAAAGTTCACTTTTTACTTGGAGCATTACGATATGCCAGAGGTCAAAAAGCAAAATACGGAAGACGGGGTGAGAAGCTATACCAATATTCTATTCATTTCCCACCTCATAGCGACACACCAAAAAAGAAGGGTTTTGGAAGGAAAAAAAAAAAAGAAGATAAACAGCACACCATTACGTGATTTAAATTAAGTGCACGTTTATCTTTTATACTTTATAATGTATACATTTGTCCTCTATAACTTTATCTCAAAAACAATGTTTTGTATAAGCTTTCTTAAATATTTTTGTATATATTGGTGTTCAATTTAAGTTTTACTAAATGAAGACTTTTAAGCTATGTCTTGCTAGTGTTCGATTGAGAAAAATAGATTAAGGCCAACTCTAAGAGAGTCCCTACATGACTCCCTTCTCTACATGTAGGAAGGAAATTAGAACAATTACACTCCAACAGATCCTCTACCTCATCCCCTAAATTGTAAGGGATTCCTACACTTATTTTTATCTTCTCTACATGTAAGAGAAAAATCATCATCCCCTACCCCCATCCCCTAAACACTGTTTACTATCAGAAAAATATTATAAAATAAAATAAAAGCAAAACTTTAAAAAGTAAACTCTCCAACAGTAACAAATATAATAAAAAAATAAAAAAAATATTGAAAAAGTTTTAAATCAAATAATAAAAAATAATATTTAAAAATAAAAATTTATGTTGGTATTTAAAAATAGAAGATCTCTGAAATATGAATATATATATATATATATATATATATATATATATATATATATATATATATATATATATATATATATATATATATAATTAATGATATGTTTAATTGAAATAAAAGAAGAGAATACGTGAATAAAATAAAAATAGGAAGTTTCTATGAAACTGAAATAGATGTTACCTAAACTAAGAGATTGATTAAATGTAGGGAAACTCTTAGAGGGAAACTCAAATAGAGGATTCCTAGATGTAGAAAAAGTGTTCAAAATCCCCTACATGTAAGGAGAAAGGTAGGAAAGTTATTGGAGTTGGCCTTAGATCCTATCGATGAGGGTTAATAGTTGACGTTTTGTCTTTGTCTTTGTTGAGATGTGCCAAATGTTATGAATATCTTATTGTTTAGTGTCGAGGTTGGAAATCTCACAGTTGAGGTTGGGAGCTACTCGCGCTGAGCTGAACTTTTCTGGTTGGCCTCCGAGCTGTACTTTCCTGGTCGGCTACCAGACCTGCACAAGGAAGAGAAGGAAAAGGCAGGGTGATGACCCGAATTTTCCCTTCGGGCGTGCGAATGATTAGTATGTCCGAGCTGGCGAAGTAGCTGAGAGCATTTAATGAACATTTACCTTCAAAATGAAGAGGGTGGAGCTCTATTTATACTAAATTCAGGTCTGATAGCATTTAATGCGGTGCAGCTTTATGTCCCATCGGAACAACTGGCACTGAGGTTGGGGTTTTTCGGGGTCGGATCAGTATCCAAGTTGGGCATTTAGCTGAATGCACTGGGCTCGGCTCAAATTAGCCCGTCTCAGCTCGGCGTGGGTAACTCACCCCAGCTCGGTGACCCCTCGTCAATCCCTCCCTCCCAAGTCGAGATCGAGAGGGTGAGATCTAGAATTGGGTGTTTTTCCCGAGCTCGAGGTGCCCGACCCCGATAGAGTAGGGATGGCCACGTCAGCGGTGCATGCCCTTCAGATGGCTGACACGTCACCTGGCGGTTCTGACAGGACGCGACGTTTGGGTTTCCCGAGGCGATTTTCAGAAGCATCTATAAATAGGGCTTTGACATCCGAGATTCATTTCACATTTCGCTTTCAACCTTCAATAGCTTTAGGTCGGACACCAGAGTGGTCGGACGCATTTAGCTCGAAAAGAACCTTCTCGGGATTTTCAGCTCGGAGCCAGCTTGGTCAGTTCGCATTCCGCAGTCAAGAGCAGTAGGTACGTCCTAACTCCCTTTAGTCATTCCTGTACATTTATATTTAGTTTGTAGACAGGATGGGGAGGTCAGAGTTGGAAGATTCCTACGCTATGAAGGTAAGGTCCTACGGTGGAGATGAGAGTCCGTCGAGCTCGGAATCTACCTCAAATAGGGACCATGGTAGAGATAGCATTAGTTCGTCTTCAGGGTCGGCTCGGAAATTTGGGCCCCGGGAGAGCGATGATGATTGCCAGGTTATTGGGGTCAGATTGGCGCAAGAGGAGGCCGAGGCGGATCCTTTGGCCTACCTGGGAGACTTGGGAAATAGGGAGGATGACGAGCCATTGAACCAGTTGGAGGGAGTCGAGATACCACATGAGTACTTAGCCAGAGTTTCCACATCGGAGCCGACTGAAGCGGTCCTGGTTAGGGCGGTCCGACCCCAGAGCTCAGCTACAGCCAGTGGTTCATCGGTTCGGGGGAAGAGGATAGAGCAGATATTCGCTTGTTGTAAGCGCGAGTGTCATTCTACCATCGAGATGGCTAGCGCTCGGCTGAGAGACTGGTCGGTGGACTGACACCACAAACTGAAGGTCCCAGGTCGGAATGAATCTGCCTGCTATCCTCCGCCCGATCACTTTACTATTTATGACCTCGCCTTCGATGTCGTCCGGCTTCCACTTCCCAACTTTATTGTCGGCATTTTGAATTACTTTGAGCTTAGCCCGGGTCAGATGTCACCAAACGGTTGGACTATAATGGTGGCATTCTACGTGTTCTGCCTTGAGAGGAGGATAGAGTCGACCTTGCGCCGCTTCAGGCAGTTTTTCGTTTGCAAGCCCAACCCGAACAGCCAGGCTGGTTCCACTTCGCAACTCGGGTCAACAACGCCATATTCACCAAGTAGCACTCCTCTAACAAGGGCTGGCACAAGGACTATTATTGGGTTGAGTCGGCCGTGAACCCGGGGTGCAGGATGGATTGGAATCTTTCCTTAAAAAAGACTTTAAATGACGACCCCAAGCTTTCAGAAGAGGAACTTGCCGAGGTCAGGGTGCTGAGGCCCGAACCGGGTATGCTGATTGACATCGACAGTGTTCTCAGGTAGGACAGGATCTGGAAATCCAAGTTATTCGAAAGAGAACCCGACCTGAGCAAGGAGCACCCCACTTACTTCCCGAGCTCGAAGAGAATGCTCATTCCGACTCAAAAGAGGGTCAGTCCACAAGATCAATGTCCGACCTCCCCGTCTCCTTGTTTGTCGTTGCTCTTCTCGATTGGTACTTGGCCATTTTTCACCTTTCTTTTCCTTTGTTTTTGCAGGTATGGCAGATACGGTAAAGCTCGCGTACGTCCAGAGAAGGAGAAAGCCTGACGCCAGCGGCGAAGCCTCGGAATTGTCCGGCTTGGGCTCCGCCCCTTAGGAGCAAAGGCAGCGATCCGGGGGCCCTGTGCGGGAGGTTGGTGCCGAGGTCTCGTCGGGGTCTCCTTTGCCCAAAAGAGCGAGCTCGGGTGTGGCGATCCTTGAGTGCTCAGTATCCCGTCCTGACAACAAGAAGCGGTCTCGGCCCGAGTACTCCTGGAAGGGCAAGGCCATGGAGGTGAGCCCTCCCAATAGGGATTTTGTGGAGGCTATAAAGGTCGCTCGTGATCCCAAGTTGGCGTCAGTCCCGGCGGAGTTGCTTTCTCTCGACCTGATGACGGCCATAGTCACGGTAAGGCATATTTGGACATGCTGACATGGTCTCTTTTGTTGATTATTTTGACTGACCACTTTGCTACTTCCGCGCAGGCCGAGTCCCACATCCTTACAGCACCTGGCCTACTTGCCCGGGCCCAGACTTACTGTGTCGAGCTCGAGCAGCGATACACAGATTCCCGAGCCGAGCTGGAGGCCATTAGGGTGGATGCGGCCCAGAGACAAAAAGCGGATGCGACGGAGATTGCCCGGTTAAAGAAGGAGCTTGAGGCTGAGAAGTCCCGGCACGAGGCCGCGGTCGCAGATCTCGAGCACTTCAAGAAGGATAAGCGCCCGGCCGAGGCGAAGCTTAAGGACCTCTTGGATCAGGTCGGCCCACGAGGGGAGAAGGTAGTGGAAGCCTTTAAGTCCAGCCAAGAGGCTGTGGACTGGCTAGCCACGGAGGGTGGGGCGATGGCCCGGTACGCCAAGTTGGAATACTATTTCAGAGGCCAAGTTGCAGCTCGTGAGAGAGCGAAGACCTTTTTCCCTGCCACCAAGAACGATTATATCGAGATCTTGGAGGCTCCGCCCCAGGAATTCTGGGAGATTCCTGAGCTACCGGCCGAGCTGACGTCCCAAGCCAATGAGGTAATGGAATTTGTCCAGAAGGGTATGGACCAGGTCGGCGACGTAGCCGAGGCTACCACTGCCACCGCTGCTCCTAAGTAATTTTTGTAATCGCCCAGGTCAGGCTTTGTAATTTCGCCCGAGTTGGGCTTCTTGTAATCTTTGCCTTTTCAAGTTTAATAAAATGACTGTTTTGCGTTTTATTTGAGTTTGTACGATTGTACTTTTCTCTTCGCAACTTTCTCAAGTAAGTGGGATCGGACTAATTTTAAATAGGCCTTTCAAACTTAATTAAAATATGGGGAACCGAGCTGGACGCGATTAATGATTTATCATCCTAATCCGAGCTGATTAACTGGGCAACTATATAATTGTCGCCGATCTGGACTCGTCAGTCCGATTTAAAATTGGTCAAACTAATGTTGACAAATGTTGAGCTCGAGTTTGGACTCCAAACTAACATACCGACCTGAAGCCGGATTATACCGAGTTGGAACTCAATCCGAACTGGCAAAACTAATCAAATTATTATCGCTTATAACCGAGCTGGAACCTTGTCCGAGCTAGTTTACTTGACCATTAGTTCATGATTAAGCGTGGCCATCGCGTTAATCCGAGTTGGTAGTAGCTTTGTAGCTGAGGCAATTTGGGCCCAGGTCGGGCATTGTGCTGATTTGGTTGCTTGGGCCCGGATCTGGCGTTGCAACGGTTTACAAAATGTATTGTATTGAATTTGTACATGAAGTACATGAGCTCGGGAGTAGATTACAAGCAATGTTTTGGCTCGGGGCCTTAACAAAAGATTTCAGCTCAGGGTTGTTACAAATGATTTCGGCTCGGGGCCACTAGACAAAATACTGCTTCAGGTGTTCTGAGTGCCATGCATTCTTCAATAGTTTCTCGCTCTTGTCGCAGAGGAAGAAGGTCCCGGGTCGGACTTCTTTCACTACTTCATAGGGTCCCTCCCAGGTCGAGGAGAGCTTGTTACCGGAGCGCGGCAAAAAGATGGCCTTTTTGAGTATGAGGTCGCCAAACTTAATAGGCTTAGGCTTGACCTGTTTGGAAAAGGCTCTTTGCATGGCAGCTTTGATGGCCAGCATTCTGATTTGAGCTTTAGCTCGAAGCTCTTTAGCGAGATTGAGCTTTTCACGGATCCGTGCTCCGTTTATTTCTGGATCATGGTGGAGGGTTCTACTGGTCGGAGACCAGATCTCCACTGGCAGCACCGCTTGAGTGCCGAAGGTCAGTTCGAAGGGCGATTCTCCCGTTGCCGAGCTGGTGTTGGTCCGTTGAGCCCACAACACCTCGGGAAGAATTGATGCCCATTGGCCCTCCGCTTCCTCCAGCTTGGTTTTCAGGCCCTGCAAAATGATTTGGTTAGTCCTTTCAACTTGGCCATTACTTTGAGGGTGAGCAATAGATGAGAATCTGAGGTCAATCCCGATCTCAGCACATTTGCCTCGAAAGTATGCACTGTCGAATTGCTTGCCGTGGTCAATGATGATGACCTTTGGCACCCCAAATCGGCAAATGATGTTTTTCCATACGAAATCCCAGGCTGCCTTTTCTGTCATTCTTGCAACACCTTCAGCCTCTGGCCATTTTGTGAAGTAGTCTATAGCTACGAAGGCGTGCTTCTTTTGGCCGACACCGGTCTGCAATGGGCCGATGATGTCTAGACCCCACTGATAGAATGGCCATGGGCTTATCATCACTGTGAGGTCTACAGCAGGCTTCCTCTGTACATTGGCGAACCTCTGGTAGGTGTCGCACTTTTTTACATACTCTTTGGCATTTTTCTCTAAGGTTGGCCATAAATAGCCTTGTCTCAATGCCTTCCGAGCCAGAGCTTTGCCTCTCAAGTGGTTTTCACATACCCCTTCATGAATCTCCCGGAGTACATAGTTTCCCTCTTCGGGTCCAACACATTTCAAGAAAGGCCAAGTGTAGGCTCTCTTATAGAGTTGCCCGGCAATTATGACAAACCTTGAGGCCTGTTTCATGAGTTTTCGAGCTGCTTTTTCATCCTCTGGGGTCGTACCCCCTCCAAGTAGTCCATGATTGGTTTGGTCCAATCTGGGCTTAGATTGAGCTCGGCTACGGCTTGCACCCCCAACTGAATACTGGGTTCAGATACTTCTTCCACATGGACCAAGGCAGGTCAGCTCTCGCCCAAGGCCAACCTAGCAGGGCATCAGCCTTCATATTCTCTTCCCTAGGAATCTGCTGTATCGTGAACCTTTTGAGCCCTGAGGTCAAATCTTTGACTCTGTTGAGGTAGGCCAGCATAGTACTGTCCTTGGCTTCGAACTCTCCCGATATCTAACTAGAAACCAATTGAGAGTCGGTGCTCAGGTCGACTGTCTGTGCCCCGAGCTGAGCTACAATTTTCAGTCCTGCAATCACCGCTTCGTATTTTACTTCATTGTTGGATGCCGAAAAGGTGAACTTGAGGGAATATTGGTGTTCATGCCAGGTTGGGTCGAGGATGACCACCCCAGCTCCGCTTCCGGACTTCCTTGAGGCCCCATCCACATGGACCTTCCACACGTCCTCCGGATCTTGCTCTGCTCGGCCAGTGCATTCTACCACAAAGTCTGCGATGGCTTGGGCTTTGATGGCTGTTCTGGGTTGATAGGTGATGTCAAATTGACTCAGTTCAACTGCCCATTTCAGTAGCCTGCCCGACGCCTCTGGCTTGTGCATGATGAACTTGAGTGAGGCATCCATCATGACCTTAACTGGATGAGCATCAAAGTATAGCTTCGACTTCCTTGCCGCTGTGATGAGCGCGAAGGCGAGTTTTTCCAAGGAGGAGTATCTCACCTCGGCCCCTTGCAAGGTTTTGTTAACATAATAGACCAGCTTCTGCTCTTTTCCTTCTTCTCGGACTAGTGCCGCTGCCACTGCTGTCCCCGAGCATGCTAAGTATAGTACTAGTTTCTCCCCCACCTTAGGTCAGGATAACAGGGGTGGCGAAGCTAGATACCTTTTCAGCTCTTGGAAGGCGTTCTGAAATTCCGCAGTTCATTCAAAGTTCTTAGGATTCCTTAATATTTTGAACAGAGGAGCACACTTGTCAGCCGACCTGGACATGAATCTGCTCAGCGCTGCGACTTTGCCTGCTAACACCTGGACGTCCTTCACGCAGGTCGGTGGCGCCAGGTCAAGTATTGCCTGGACCTTCTCCGGGTTGGCTTCTATTCTGCGGGCTGTGACTATGAAGCCCAGGAATTTGCCTGCCTTGACGCCGAATGCGCACTTTTCCAGGTTTAGTTTTATCCCAAAGTGCTCTATTACGGCGAAGGCTTCAGCCAGGTCGGCTACATGGTCTTCCGCCCTTCTGCTCTTGACCAACATGTTATCTACATAGATTTTCATATTCCGGCCAATCTGATTTTTGAAGACCTTGTTCACCATCCGAGTGTAGGTAGCTCCAGCATTCTTGAGGCCAAAAGACATGACCTCATAGTAGTATAAACCTTTATCGGTGGTGAAGGCGGTCTTCTCTTTGTCTCCGGGAGCCATCTTGATTTGGTTATAGCCTTTGAAGGCATCCATGAAAGAGAGTAGCTCGAATCCGGAGGTAGCGTCCACCATCTAATCGATCTGTGGTAGGGGAAAGCAGTCCTTAGGGCAGGCTTTGTTGAGGTCGGTGAAGTCAATACACAGTCTTCATCCACCTGAGGACTTAGTCACCAGCACTACATTGGATAACCAGGTTGGGTACTGTATTTCCTTTATGTGACTGGCGTCCACTAACTTGTCCACCTCTTCTGCTATGATTTGCTGCTTATCATAATGGAAGTGCCTGTGCTTTTGCTTTACCGGATAGTGATTTGGGTCGGCATTCAGGTGATGCTCAATCACATCTGGTTCAATACCTGTCATGTCGGAGGCAGACCAGGCAAATATGTGTTCATTCTTTAAAAGAGATTGGCTTATTCATTTCTTGAGGTTGGCAGAGAGTTCACTCCCAATCTTTGCTCTCTTGGTCTTCAGAGAGCTCCACCTCCTGAAGGTCTTCAGCTGGGCTATCTCTCTTAGCATCTCTCTTTTCTTCGGGCAGATCTGGTCCCCAGCCGGCCTGATATTTGGGTCAGAGTGAGTTTTCATAACATTCCCGAGCTGAGAGTTGGGCCCCGCGAATGGTGGCCGTGTCGGCCGGGGTCGGGAATTTCAGAGCATGGTGGTAAGTTGAGGGGACGGCCCTGAAGTGGTTGAGTGCCACCCGACCTAAGATCCCATTGTAAGTGGAGTTACAATCCATCACAATGAAGTTGACTTGCATCGACACCCACTTATCCCCATCTTCCAGCTTCAGTGGAAGGTTGATGACCCCTTCGGCTCGATGGGATTGCCCAGTGAAACTAGCTAAAGTACCCCTCAATGGCCTGAGTCGGCTCCTATTCAACCCTATTTGCTCAAAAGCGCTGAGGAATAAGACTTCTGCCGAGCTCCCAGTGTCCACCATCAATCTCTTAACGGTGAAGTTGGCTATTTCAGCGCTGATCACTAGTGGGTCGTCATGGGACAATATCACCCTCTCCAAGTCTTCTGAGGAGAAGGTGAGCTCCTGCATCTCCGGGGCCGGTCCTCGCACTAGTCCATACTCCCTCCCAGCCCGAACATAACCCTTCTTGCCTACCGAGGTCTCCCCTCCTGACGCCAATCCTCCTGCAATGGTCTCAATCACAGCCAAACGTCTGCCCCCAGCCTGGCGCCTAGGTGGACTCCTCTCTCTATCTCTTTGATCGGGATTCCGGGTTGGCTGCAGATCTACGTACCTCCGGAGGTGGCCTCGGGCTATCAGTGCCTCAATCTCTTGTTTCAAGTCTTTGCACTCTTCGGTGGTATGGCCGTAGTCCATATGGTAGCGGCAATACTTGGTTCTATTGCGCTTCTCGGGTCGGCCTTTCATCCTTGGAGTTGGAGGCAGGTGGTTCTGGTGTTGGATCTCCATCAGGATCTGCTCCCTCGTGGTGTTAAAGGGAGTAAACATAGTGAACCGGGGGTTCTGCTTTGGCTGTTGAGGCTGCTTGCCTCGGTCGTTTTGGACTTTATCCCCAGGTTGGGCTCGAGAGGTCTCTCCCTTCTTGTTGACTTCCTTCTCCTTATCATCATCCCTCTTCGCTTGATGGATTTCTTCTGAGTGTATGTACCCTTCTGCTTGTACCATTAGCTCAGATACAATGTCCACGGGGTCGATTACCAGGGAGGATGTAAGTGGGCCCGACCTGAGCCCACTCTAGTAAGCCATCAACGTCATGGAGTCCTCCAGGTTGGGAATTCGGAGGGACTCTTCATTGAATCTGGCCGTGTAAGCCCTCAAACTTTCCCCTCTATGTTGTTTCACCAGCAACAATGTAGAAGTATGGCGGGTAGCGCGCCGGCTTCCCGCGAAACGGGACAGGAAAGCCTCAACTAGCTGGTGAAAACTTGCAATTGAACCGGGATGAAGTTTTTGGAACCAATCCAAGGCATTGCCAACCAGGGTGGTCGGGAATGTCTTCGCCTTCATGAGGTCTGGCATGTCATACAGAGTCATGTGGTGATCAAAATTGAGCAAGTGGCTGGCTGGGTCTCCATCTCCGTTGTAGACGGCCAGGTTGGGCATACGGTTACCGGTGGGTAGTAGCGAGGCCAGTACCTCAAGGGAGAGTGGGCTTACGCCGAGCTGGTTGATGACCTTGGCTATGGCAGCTGTGGTCTTGGCCTGCTCGGGGTCGGCTTGAGTTGCCCTTTTACCTCTCGCTGCGTCGGGTCTCGCCATCGGCTCTAGGAAGCCCTCTTCGTCCTGTGTCCATTTTCGCCTTGATTCTGGGATGTGGAATTACCGATGCGAGGGCCGCAACATAGCTTCTTACGGAGCCATGGGGCCCCCAACTAGTCGGGCTACCTGCTCCTTAAGTTCCTCGAACATCCTCAGCATCATCCTTATCTCCGGTGACAGGCTGGAGTCGAGGTCTCCTTCTGCTGTGGGGTTGGTTTGAGTGGCTAAATGTGTACGTTGGCTCATTCCAACGTCGGCTTGGGTTGGGTTTTGGCTAGGCACCTGTGTGGTTTCGAGGTCCCCTTCTGGGTTGGGCGAATCCTCTACCGGTGCGCTATGGCTTCTAGTTTGCACCATAATGGTTTCTCAATGAGTGGTGAAGAGAGTGATAAAAGAACTCGTTGTTTCCCACAAACGGCGCCAAACTGTCGAGGTTGGAAATCTCACAGTTGAGGTTGGGAGCTACTCGCGCCAAGCTGAACTTTTCTGGTTGGCCTCCGAGCTGTACTTTCCTGGTCGGCTACCAGACCTGCCCAAGAAAGAGAAGGAAAAGGCGGGGTGATGACCCGGATTTTCCCCTCGGGCGTGCGAATGATTAGTATGTCCAAGCTGGTGAAGTAGCTGAGAGCATTTAATGAGCAGTTACCTTCAAAATGAAGAGGGTGGAGCTCTATTTATACTAAATTCAGGTCTGACAGTATTTAATGCGGTGCAGCTTTATGTCCCATCGGAACAACTGACACTGAGGTCGGGGTTTTCTGGGGTCGGATCAGCGTCCAGGTTGGGCATTTAGCTGAATGCGCTGGGCTCGGCTCAAATTAGCCCGTCTCAGCTCGGCGTAGGTAACTCACCCCAGCTCAGTGACCCCTCATCACTTAGTATTATATATAGGGGTTTATTCTTCATTTGATCAAAGTTGCTACGGTTAAATGTAACCACAATTACATGATAATGAATAACTTTCTATATGTTTATGCTATTAAAAGAAAATGTGCTCACTATTCTTTTGTTTATCATTTGTAGATAGTGAGAAATAAACCTTAGAGTTGGTTGAGTGGGGAACTCAAGGCCACCTTATCACTACTAAGGAAGGATTTGGCTATATTTAATTTGTTTGGTATTAAAGGATCAATGTTTAATGTTCGGTTATCTTTATTATATGTTGGACATATATATATAGGTTATTATGGTACTCTTCAACTCTAGTGCATTGTGTTGTACTTGACTTTGGAGACTGTGGTTTTAGTTACTAATTAGGATGATATGTTGAACTAATATGTTGGGTTTACTTTTTAAATGTTGGTTTATTATGGAGATATTGACTTGATCATGTTTATTTCTACACATTAAGTGAAGAAAAATTACAAATTTTTTTTTTTGGGTCAATAATTACAGATTTTACTTACTGTGAAGAGATTCATTCCTTGCAACAAACAAAGCATGGCCAAAGTAATCTAAATTGACGCTCATGGTTTTAGTGCCACCGTATCAAGTCATATTGTTATCACTGAAATGCTTATTTCCTACTACACAATGTAGGAAGACTGTTTGCTTGGCTGGTGATTAACACTGATACCATTTTATTACACTTTAGGCTTGGTATTTCAGACCCTCAAGCGAGACTGATGTTGTAAGTATAAGAAATAACTACTTGAACCTCAAATCAACTGATCCAAAATTATTATTTCAAACTATTACTTAAACCGACAACACTTCATTATAAATCACACACTTAACACTTTTTCCATCGACGTGAGACATTACAAAAATTATGTGAGTGTCAATTTATTATATGCACCTTGATATTCAAAAAAAGTGTTATTACACTTGTGTTCTTTCTAGGGATTAATAAGCACAGTTTGTTCTCTTATTTCGTTTATCATTTGCAGATATGTTGTGAATTTGCTTCAGTTACACTTGTGTTGTGAATTTGCTTGAGCGAGGAACTAGAACACCTTATTATTACCAAAGACGGACTTGAGTATATTTGTTTGGTATTCATGTCTATTATATGTTTGATATATGTAATGTAGGTTAATTTTGTATTTTAAACTCTAGTATTTTTATCGATTTAGGAGGACTTACTTAGGATGTTATATTGAAATGTTATGTTGAATTTCTATTTATTATATTGTCTCCATTAGTTTCCATTACAAAATTTCTGCAGTAAGGCTTGAAACTATAGTGAGGTGCGGAATAAATTAGACGCAGATTGTGCTCTCTGCTTGATGGTAACTCTTAAATTCTCAATCTGTATCGAATGAGAGATTAGCAGACAAGAATAACACTAAAGACATTACTTGGTAACGGACAATACTCTCGAGTCTAGGGATGGCAACGGGTCGGTTATCTGCGGTTTTTGGCAAAATCGAAACGGAAACCGTTTAGCAAACCGAAAACCGAAATCGAAACCGAAACCGACAGTTTTAAAAAATCTATTTCCAAAACCGCAACTGACGGGTTTTAAAAAAACCCGCGGATAACCAAAATCGAAACCGATTACTTAAAAAAATCAATTTAAATGGAAAAAAAGTCCAAATTTGTAAAAAAAATATTAATTTACATGTAAAAAAAATGTAAAAATACAATAAATCACAATCTATACATATTAAATAATAAAATTAAAGAAATATATATACTACATTATTGCAAATATTTAATTCTAACAAAATAAAAATGAGAAACTGTTCGTCCATTCATATAATAAGACAATAAAATTAAAAAAATATACTACTATCATCACAAATATTCAATTCTAAAAATAATAAAAGCGAGAAACTATTTGTTCATTAATACAACTAAATCAAAGTTCACATATGTATAATATATATATATATATATATATATATATATATATATATATATAAAATAAAAAATAAAAAATATATTATTTTATTATATACATTATATACATGTGTATAATATAATATATGTATATATAATAAAATAATAAATTACTAATCGGGTTTCGGTTTTTTTTAATATCAAAAACCAAAACCTATCGGTTTATCCGTCGGTTTTGCTTTATAAAATTCAAAACCTAACAGTTTCCCCATCGGTTTTCATTATCGGTTTTTTATCGGGCGGTTATCCATCGGTTTCGGGTACATCGGGTACCCGTTGCCATCCCTACTCGAGTCTAATATAACCTCATGGGCTGTTCGAGTTACTTTTTTAGCTGTACGCATCTACAAGGGAGTGGAAATGCCAAGTCTTGCGGATCTTAATTGGTATTCAAATTTCAAAATATCCGATTCAAGTAGGCATTTTACAGGTAGATATATCTTTCTCCCCACCTTCTCCTTAATTGATAATGGATTTACTTATAACGTTATATTATCATGAGTAAGATTTAATAATTGTTAATTGTTGATACAGATATAATGAAATAACATAGACAGGACATTCTGCCATTTCTCAAATTACAAGTGGAGAATTTAGAAAAAAATAGAGAGATAAAATACTTGAAATGTATGTTCAAAGAAAGTTTTCACAGTGTCCAAGTCATCATTAACTAATCTAAACTTTAGTGGAAAAAGGACCCAACCAATACTATTAAGAAAGAAATTAATTATTATTTACTTAATCTTGTATTAGAAAGAAATTCAACGATTATAAACTTCTACACCCAACCTTGATTGCAAATAATATAAATGCATATTTTTACACCTAACCTTCACGTGAAAACAAGGTCCAACAATCACTTGTCGACTCTCCTTTTCAACCCTAGTTAATAGTACAATTAAGACCAGCTAGAACTAGTTTATCTAAATAGTCGGATTATCAAATTCATATTTCTCAAGAAAAAATTGTGAAGTGGCTTATGATTTTCCAATGTTTTTATCCCAAGACAGGACACTCCTGACTCTTTGATTTGGCCATTTACCACTAATGGGAAATATAGTGTTAAATCTGGATATTTTGTTGCAAAAGAGATTTGCTCGTAGAGTCACAAAACTGCAAGAGCGAGTTGTTCTTATGTGATTCCGGAGGAGTTATGGAAGATGATTTGGGGTCTCAAGGGGATGCCAAAGATCAAAAATTTTGAGTGGAGGATCTGCTCAAATGCCCTCCCTACTCATGGCAACTTGTTTACTCGTAAATGCATTGATAATCCTATTTGCAAAATCTGCTTCAAAGAGAATGAAACCACTGAATATTTGTTTTTGACATGTCCTTGGACAAAAAAATTCTGGTTTGGGAGTGCTTTTCAGATCATTATTGAGCCAAGTAATGCTATTAGATTTGATGCTTGGCTATTACAAATGTCAAAGAATTGTATTGCAGCTGGGTATTTGAAAGGAGAAGCCGAAAGAAAATTAGCTATTTACTGCTGGCATATTTGGAAAGAGAGGTGCTCTTATTTTTTTGAAGGCCAACCTATTAACGTTGAAAAAGCTCTTCGTAGAGCTAATGGAGAGATTTCAGAAGGCTCAAATGTTGTTGTTGGAGATTGTGTCGATCAGTCAAACCCCAACTCTTCCATCCATGAAACAACCTGGATTCGTCCCTCAATGGGTTGGTCCAAAATCAATGTTGATGCTGCTAAAGTTGGAAATAGAAAATTTGCTATTTCTGTAATCTGTAGAAACTCTGTTGGGGCGTTTCTTTATGGAACAAGTATTGTTTTATGCAACTCGGTGTTCTTGGCTGAGACTTTTGCAATCAGACTTGGTTGTCTTTTTGCAAAAAGTTTAGCCCTCGATTACATCATTTTTTAAAATGATGCAAGTGTATTCCAAAGTGCAATTGTCTCACAAGAGGGAGCGACCTGGTGGAAAGCTAAACCTGTTGTGAAAGAAATTAGATCAATTACAACTAAGATCAATGGTTGTCGATTTTTTATTCATAGCTCTATCTCAAAAGAATTTATTTGGAATGACAAATATACCCCTTTCTTTTGACTTTGGACTCTTTATCTCAAAATCCTTTCCATTCGAGTTATCGAAGCGGGTTCAAACCAAGAAAGAGGTCAATGTCGAAAAAGAAGTTTCATTTGAATGCATTTAAATGTCATTTGAATAATTAGCATGTAAATTATTTCGACAAATTAAACTTCTGAAATTATATCTATTTAATTAATTTCTTCAACTAGCTTTATCAAAGTTCTTGCCAAAATATTCTTCAAATAGCTTGTCACAGTGATAGAGCCAACTGTAGTTACTTAAATGTTATTTTCTAAAAAAACCTTTAGATATATATTTTTGTAAGAAGGAACTCCATCACAGCCATGCCACCACCCCTTCTGTACCTTGCTAGACGACTTGGATCGACTAGGATGGCCTGTGAAGCCCTTGACTACGAAATAACTCACGGTTGAGTAATGCTTCCATTTTTGTCGAGAAAGTAATTATGCTACTCATGGCCTGTGCAGTTTTGCTTAGGGCACGGTGCCTCAGGTAATTAAAGATCTTCTCCTCTACTAATTCTTTTATTTTCTAAGATGGCTCCTTTTTAACCATTTCTTGCTGGTGTATTATGTGTTATTGAATTTGAACTTTTAAATTCTAACCATTAAATTTAGAGTAATAAACTAATTATCTAAGAAAAAAATATTTAAAACAAATAATTGAAATTTAAAATTTAAAAAATTTAATACCCTATAATATACCTCCTTCAGAACTGTTATAATGCGTGGGTGGAAAGTCTGCTTCATGCTGCTGCCACGCATGATGTTGTTGATGCTATGCCAGAAGTTATTAAAGCAAATTGCAATAATTTACGAAATAAAATTTATCTAAGATTACAAACCATGAATTTTAAGATCATCATATAAGATTTTTAGTTTACCTTAAGTCTAATTCCGCTAGATAATTTGTTAGTCAAACCCTACCAACTAAATTCTTCTGTCACCTAAGAAACGAAAAAATTATCATTATATACGATCGTTAGTTTATCCTGTTTGACTGAATTAGGATGAAAAATTATGTTAGTGCCAACCGTAATTTTTTTGATTTATAATATGTTGTGTTCATGGGGTGTGTGGGGGTGTGTGTGGCTGTGTTATGTAGTTTTGGTATGTGTTGGGATTGATAGACAGATTGTGAAGGAGAGAATGAGATTTACATGGGGGTAAACAAATGGTGGAGAAGAAGAGGTGGATGTGGTGGGTTTGGTGATGAAAGAGCTAGGAAACGTTAGGCGAGGGGTGGTGAGCCTTTTGAGTGAAGAAAAAGAGATAAGTGTAATTTGTTAAAATTCGGGGTTATGAATCATAGATGGGACCATGGTCCACGCCTACCTAATAATTTTCCGCTACTTGCCGAGGTCATTAAGAAATTAGAGCAAATTGTAATAATTTATGGAAGAAAATTGACCGCTAAGTCTTCGTCAACAGACATCCTCAATAAAGAAAGTTTCATGTGAGGTATCATAGAAATCTTGCGAACTGCATCGAAGTCTTCCAGCAAAACCACAGAAGGAATCCTTGTCTTGACTTTCAGCCTGTTCATCACTTGAAGGTAATCACGCTTTCTCTTACATTATATGTTGATTATTTCTATAGATGATTTTGCTTTAAAGTAGTACTCCAGTTTAGTACTACTTTAAAAGCAAATCATATCATTAAAATGAAAGCTGATTACAAAAACAGTTAACCCATCTCCAGTGGGTACAAAAAAAAAATATACATTGATATGCTTCAAAGCTAAATGGATACTAAAGAACCAGTTAATGGATTACTTGGTACTCGCTTTAAGTAGCACTCCAGTTTACTACTTTAAGTTCGATTGTTTTACGCTACAAGAACCAGATCAAAGCTGATAAATTAGAGGGTATAAAAATGTACCCAGCAAAGTCCAAAAATTGAGTTAAACAGTTAAATAGTGACATGTTGTAATAAGTTTGAATTACGTTTTTAGCTTCTATTGCAACCAAAAAATAATAATAATGATAATTGTACCCGGCCCCTCGAAGGCATAGTTAGTAATATAGAGAACGCTGATAGAGATTGTAAAATGTGTGAATGTCATACTTATTTTCCCTTCAAAGATATATATGGTAAAAAAGTATATTTTAGAAAAAGTATTAGTAATGATTGGTACAAATACTAATGAATAGAAATAAGAGTAAAAAACTAAAAATGCAGATCTCACATAACAGTAGAAAAAAGGTTACTTGTAGACCCTTAAAATTTACAATTAAGATTATGTGACTTTTATCTTCGTAGATCTATGATTTAGATCACGTGATTTTTTCTTTCATAACAAATGGGATTAGGGGTTAGTGCCCACTAACAAATGATTTTTACTTCCATATAATCCATGAAGAAGGTAGAGAGACCACTCATGGTGGAGATGGCTTGGAGGCCGGTCCCTTAGGATTCTCTTTAGTATGACTATTTATAAGAGTTCCGTGATTTGTAGTTCAAGTTGGGTCTATTCTTGTATGAACTTTAATCCAAACTAACTCCACTATCTAAGAATAAGGCCTACCCTTGGCTAGATTTTTTTTTTGATTCAAAAGGAGGCCTAAGGTGTCACGCCCCAAAAATCTACCATGAAGCATTTAAGGTCGTGATTGCCACAAGCCTAAAATTAATTTTCTTAGCCTGCAAGGCTGATTCCATTACAAAAATTCAGATAACCACATAACAGTATTCTCAATACTAATCCCTAATAACTAAACTTTGATCAATTTACAGAACATCTCCAAAAATAATAAGTAAATGAAATACCAATAACTAATATTCTCATTTCAAATCTCCGAGCAATCAATTCGAAATGCTTTCTCCTTTTAATTTGCAAGAAAGATTAGAAACTGAAGAATGAGCAAAAGGCTCAGTAAGCAAGATATACCCCCAAAGGTTAAGTGAAACTATATGAAGCATTAATACAGTGGGACCATACATATGGCTGAACGTGTGATATTTGTGAATACACATGATGAGTTATAAAACCAGGTGAGGTTGTGCAAATATGTGACTTTGTGAACAAAGATTCAATTATCATAATAAACATGTATTTAACACAAAATATATAAGATCAGGTAACTACTAACTAGAAGCAATGAAGTTCAAATATTGATGAACGCAACACAACTAAAGTAGTGCACTTGATAGGGATCATGGTAGGAAAAAAGGTCATGCTTTTAATACTAAACAAAGAGTAATACAAGCAAATGAGTCACAACAACATGCATAGAGAAATTAAAGAACATTTATAACAATATAGCGAGTGTAGCATTTAGCTCCGAACAATACATGATCAAGATTCTAGAGGTACCTGTATGCATTCTAGAGTTAATTCAGACTACAATGATAATGGATCTGTTATAGTTAGATCAGCACTGTACTATGTCTTGTGACTTCCAAAGAGATACTAGCATGGATACAATAATTCGATCAAGCGAGTAAATAAAAATCACATAAAGAGGACGGCTATTCAATTTGCTAAAAGAGTCACCCTTGTATATCTCTGGCACAAGTAGAAACGCTTTTATATTGGTAATATTTGTACCTCGAGTACTATGTTGAAATTTAAGACCCAGCTCGCTACATAGCTCATCGTCCATAGTGAGAGAGGGACTAGCACCATGATATATATATAGGGGAAAGTCTTCAGTGGATTTAAACCATGGGCTCACCCATGGTCTAAGCCAATAACATTTTGCAGCATCATTAATAGTGAGTGTGGCATAATTACAATGACACACTTGGAATTTAAGAAATTATAAAATAATGCTTTGTTGTTTAGCAATTTTCGGTGACCGATAGTCGTCGAAAATTATTCTGGTAAGCTGTAAAACTTTACTTTCTGACATTAGCTTTCATAGATATTTAGATCAAATAACTCATCTCCTCGTTTTAAGCACATATCTAACCACCAAAATGCAATACTCAACATATTAGTTAAACCCACTTGATAAATCACCATTTACAATTATTAGAGTATGGAGTGCTTAGTGTCGAGGTGGAGTATGATGGGAGGTTCGGGAATGGTGGATTTGTGGAAAAAGGGTTGAGTGCGAGTGAATATGAAGGAAATTGTGATTTTGTTAAGGTGAAGGGGGAGAATCAATGAGATGGATGATGGTGATGGAAATGAAAGTGAAGGGTGGTGAATTTGTGAGGATGAAGAAAGAAAAAATGGTGGAGATGGAAGATGGTGGGAGAAATGGTGAGTGAAGGTAGTAGGTTTGTTAGAGGTTGACGAGGGGGTACCCAAGATGAAGTTAACATAATCGGGTCACCAACCAACCTAACCACATGACCCGACCCATACTTGACCCGTGTGAACCCCAACAGTCATAACAATCGTCTAGATATGACATAAAGTAGATACCCGGCTCTGACCGACATGTCTTAGCACGGTCCGCAGGGCAATAGCTTTGCCCAATGGACATACGACACGGGCAGACCGGTGGCGTATCGACAACATTAGACATTAATTGCTGCCCGAATCCCAGATTAGTATATATAGAGCTCTTTCCTACATTTATGAGGTAATTGTTCTCGTGCAATTAATACTCTCAACCAACTAAACACTCAGCTCGGACGAACTAATCATTCTCACACCCGAGGGGAAATACAGGCCATCACCCCCACATTTCCTTCCCTTCCTTGTGTAGGTCCAGCAGCTGAGGACGGGCGTTGAGCTCAGATAGTTGGAAGTTTTCACCCTCAACAGTTTGGCGCCATCTATGGGAAACGAGTAATCCCATTCTCTTCCCACCGCCCACTGAGAAACCACTATGGTACAAACAAGGAGCCACAATTTGCAGGTAGAGGACTCACCCTCCTCGGGCAAGGGTCTCGAAATCGCACAGGTTCCTAGCCAAAACCTGAAGCAGATCAACGTTGGTACAAGCCAACGCATACACTTAGCCTTACAAACCACCCTGCCCGAAGGCGATGAATCCATGGCCAACTAATCTCCAAAAATGAAGATGTTATTTCGGATGTTTGGAGAGCTCAAGGAGCAGGTAACGCGGTCCCCCTCTCCAGCCTCTTCACCACAACAGATACGGCCCCGATTCTGCATCCCTGCTTTGGGCCAAGCTTGGGCCCAAGATGACAGAGAAGCTCCTACGACGACCGGTCAGCCTGAAGGAACCCGGAACAACAGAAGCCCTCACATGGACCTAGAGTAGGCTAAGACCGCGGCTGCTATAGCCAAAGTCATTAACCAACTCGGCGTTAGTCCTTTTTCTCCCGAGTCCTATCCACACCATTGCCTGCAGGTAACCGAATACCCCATTGGCAATGTATGATGGGGACGGGGATCCAGCAAGCCACCTGCTCAATTTTGATAACCACATGACTCTACACGACATGACGAACCGGATGAAGACGAAGACATTTCCAATAACCTTGGTGGGCAATGCATTGGACTGGTTCCAGAAACTTCATCCCAGCTCGATTGAGAACTTTCATCAAATAGCGAATGCATTCCTATCCCGCTTCGCTGGGAGCCAATGAGCGACCCGTCATACCTCGTCGCTGTTATCAGTAAAGCAGCATAAAGAAGAAGGCTTGAGGGCATATACAGCTCGATTCAACAAGGAGTCCTCAGGATCCCCAACCTAGAATATTCCATGGCACTGATGGCCTACTAGAGCGGGCTCAGGTTAGGACCCCTCACCTCCTCTTTGGCTATCGACCCGGTGGATACTGTGGCCAAGTTAATGGAGAGAGTCGAATAGTACATTCACTCTGAGGAAATCCACCAAGGCAAGAGAGATGACGACGAGAATGAGGGCAGGAAGAAGGGAAAAATTCCCTCCTGGGCCCAGACAAGAAGCAAAGCCCCGAATGACTGAGGTAAACAGCAACAACAACAATCGTACCAGAAACAGGGCCCGAGGTTCACGATGTTGATACCACTTAACACTCCAATGGAGCAAATCCTGATGGAGATACAGCACCAAAATCACCTGCCCCCGGCACCCCGGATGCGCGGTCAACCCGAGAAGCTCAGTAAGACTAAATATTGCCTCTACCACATGGATTACAAAGACACTACCGACAAATACAAGGACCTGAAGCAGGAGATCGAGGCTTTGATAGCCCGAGGTCACCTAAGGAGGTACGTTGACCACCAACCACCTCCAAATCCTAACTAAGGAGGAAGTAAGGAGAGGGAGAGAAGCCCCCCGAGACGGCCCCAAGGTGGTGGACACCTCGCCGTGGTTGAGACAATCGT
Organism: Ehretia macrophylla; assembly: GCA_037974665.1. Lineage (NCBI taxonomy): Eukaryota > Viridiplantae > Streptophyta > Magnoliopsida > Boraginales > Ehretiaceae > Ehretia > Ehretia macrophylla. The sequence continues at coordinate 26,794,650 of CM075772.1, forward strand.
GGGGGAATTAGCGTCGGGAGTTGAAACTTCTGCAAGTAAGAAAGGGTACATCTAGGCCGGGCGTGATTATGGGTCAGCCGCAAGAGTGGTCAGAGGATCGAAGTTAATTACATTTTCCTCAAATGACCTTGAAGGGGTGATACAGCCGCATAATGATCCTTTGGTGACCAGCACCGAGATAGCTAATATCACTGTCAGAAGGCTGATGGTGGACACAAGGAGCTCGGTAGAGGTCATTTTCTTGAAGGCTTTTGAGTAAATGGGATTGGATCGAGGTCGGTTAAGGCCACTGAAGGGGACTCTTGCGGGATTTACTAGGCACAACCACAAAACTGAAGGGGTAATCAACCTTACTCTGACCCTAAAAGATGGTGAAAAGATGGCCTCTATGCAGGCCAATTTCATTATCATGGACTACAACTCGACCTACAACGGTATCTTGGGTCGAGTCGCTTTGAACCACTTTAAGGCGGTCTCCTCCACGTACCATCAGGCCTTGAAGTTCTCGACTCCACGGGGCACGATGACAATTAGGGGAGCCTAATTATTAGCTCGAGAATGCTATGAAAGCTTTCTTCGACTAAAATACCAAGCAGGCTGGGGACCAGACTTGCCCGAGGAAAGAAGGGATGCAAGGAGGGGAAGTCCAACCGAAGACCTGCAAGAGATCGAACTCTCTAAGGAAAGCAAGAAGGCTAGAATCGGGAGCGAGCTCCCTAATGACTTGAAGAAAGGTATAAGCCAGTTCCTTTTTAACAATAAACATATATTTTCTTGGTCTGCTTATGACATGACAGGAATTAACTTGTCCGTAATCGAGTATCACTTGAATGTTGACCCCAATTATTATCCAGTAAAGCAGAAGCATAGGTACTTTCATTATGACAAGCAAAATATCATAGCCGAAGAAGTAGACAAACTAGTTGATATCGGGCACATACAGGAAATGTAATACCCAACCTGGCTGTCCAATGTGGTGTTGGTTGCCAAGACAATGGGAAAGTGGAGCTTCAACAAGGCTTGTCCGAAAGATTATTTTCCTTTGCCTTGAATCGACCAGATGGTAGACGCCACTTTGGGTTTCGAACTACTCTCTTTTATGGATGCTTTCAAAGGCTACAACCAGATAAAGATAGCCCCCGGGGACAAGAAAAATACCGCTTTCATCACCGATAAGGGTTTCTACTTCTATAAGGTCATGCATTTTGGCCTCAAGAACGCCGGAGCCACCTACAATCGGATTATAAGCAAAATCTTTAAAGATCAGATCGGGCGTAACATGGAAATCTATGTAGACGACATGCTGGTCAAGAGAAAAAAAGTAGAGAACCATATAACTGACTTAGCTGAGGCCTTCGCCATAATGGAGCAATTCGGGATCAAGTTGAACCCAGAAAAATGCGCACTTGGCGTCAAGGCCGGGAAGTTCTTAGGTTTCATGGTCACGACTCGAGGTATTGAAGTTAATCCGGAGAAGATCCAGGCTATATTAGACCTAGCACCTCCAACCTACGTGAACGATGTCCAGGGTCTCACAAGAAGAGTGGTAGTTTGAGTAGGTTCATGTCCAAGTCGGCTGACAAATGTGCACCTTTGTTCAAAATTTTGAAAAACCCTAAGAACTTTGAATGGACTGATGAATGCCAAAATTCTTTTGAAGAGTTGAGAAGCTACTTGGCTTCACCACCTCTGCTTTCCCGGCCTGAGGTGGGGGAGGAGCTGGTACTATATCTGGCATACTCGAGAACAACAGTGGCAACTGCGCTAGTTCGAGAGAAGGCAAAGAGCAGAAACTAGTCTACTACGTCAGCAAGACTTTCTGTGGAGCCGAAACAATATACTATTCACTAGAAAAACTTATCTTTACTCTGGTCACGATAGCTAGAAAGCTGAAGTCGTACTTTGATGTGCATACAATCAGGGTAATGACAGACTCTCCACTCAAATCCATTATGCACAAGCCAGAAGCCTCGGGTAGGCTGCTCAAGTGGGCGATCGAATTAAGCCTATTCGATATCAATTATCTACCAAGGACAACCATTAAAGCCCAAGTAATCGCAGACTTTGTTGTGGAATGTACTGGCTGAGCCAAGCATGATCCAGAGGAATTGTGGAAAGTCCATGTAGACGGAGCATCAGGGAAGGCAGGAAGCGGTGTTGGCGTAGCCATCCTCGACCCAATAGGTCATGAGCACCAGTACTCCCTCAAGTTCATCTTTTTGACCTCTAACAACGAGGCTGAATATGAAGCAGTGATTGTAGGGGTAAAGATTGTAGCCCAGCTCGGGGCGTAAATAATCAAAATGTACACCGACTCTCAATTGGTTGCTAGGCAAGTGTCTGGGGAGTTTGAGGCCAAATATGCAACCATGGTTGATTACCTTAACATAATCCAATAATTGACCTCGGGGTTCAAAAGGTTTTCAATCCATTAGATCCCTCGATAGGAGAATACAAAAGCTGGTGCCTTGTCCAAATTGGCTGCGGGAGAGAATCGACCTACCTTAGTCCATGTAGAAGAGATTGTCAAGCCCAGCATCTAGATAGGAAAATAGATGGTGGTCGAGCTGAATGTAAACCCCAATTGGACTAAACCAATCGTGTTTTACCTGAAGGGGGTATAATCTCAGAGAATGAGAAATCAGCTCTGAGGCTCGAAAAAAGGCCTCAAGATTTGTCATAGTAGCTGGACAGCTCTACAAAAGAGCCTACACTTAGCCTTTATTGAAGTGTGTAGGACCTGAAGAGGGAAACTATATACTTAGGGAAATCCATGAGGGTATATGTAGAAATCACCTCGGCGGCAAAGCCTTAGCATGGAAGGCATTAAGGTAAGGCTACTTCTGGCTGACATTGGAACAAGACGTCAAAGACTATATAAAGAAGTGTGATACTCGTTAAAGATTTTCCAAAATTGAAAGGAAGCTCGCTGTGGACCTGACAGTGATGACGAGCCCGTGGCTGTTCTACCAGTGGGGTCTAGACATTATTGCGCCACTACCAAATAGTGTCGGGCAAAAGAAACATGATTTCATAACCGTCGACTACTTCACCAAGTGGCCCGAGGCCGAAGGTGTTTCAAGAATAACCAAGAAGGTAGCTTGAGCCTTCATATGGAAGAATATCATCTGCAGATTCGGAGTCCCAAAAGTCGTAACCACTTACCACTGTAAGCAGTTTGACAGTGCATACTTTCAAGAAAAATGTGATTAAATTGGGATAGACCTTAGATTTTCATCTATTACTCATCCTCAAAGTAACGGTCAGGTCGAGAGAACTAATCAAATTATTTTACAGGGCCTGAAAACGAAACTGGAAGAGGCGAAGGGCCAGTGGGCAGCAATCCTTCCTGAGGTACTGTAGGCACAGCTTGGCAACGGGAGAATCGCCATTCGAACTGACCTTCGGTACTCAAGTAGTGCTGCTGGTGGAGATCGGGTCTCCCACCAGTAGGACTCTCTACCATAATCCAGAAATAAATGGGGCTCGGATCTAAGAAGAGCTGGATCTGCCTGAAGAATTATGTGTCAAAGCTCAGGTCAGAATGCTAGTTAGAAAGTCCGCCATAGAAAGAGCCTTCGTCAAACAAGTTAAGCCTAAATCTATTAAAGTCGGCGACCTAGTCCTGTGAAGGGCCATCTTTTTGCCACGCTTAGGCGGCAAGCTTTCCTCGCCCTGGGAAGGACCATACGAAATTGTGAAGGAGATCTGCCCTGATATTTTTTACCTTCGCGACAAGTATGGGAAACAACTGAAGAATGCTTGGCTCAGCTAAAGGTAAAGGTGAATGTCCGAGGCCGAGAAATGCGCTACAGGACTGATTCTTATTGAATGCTGAACACCTCAAGCGCTATTTTGTATAGGGCCCCAAGCCAAAGAATGTTTTGTTAAAACTCTCAAGTTGATGTACTCCCGATGTACCAAACTTTTGTTAAATATAATATGTGTTTTCATGTATTTGTGTTGATCCACCTTGGGTCCTAATGACGTGATTAGGCTAACTGAGCCTTTCAACTATCCCAACTGACCAGACTAACATTTAAAAATTGGCCAAACGTAGTCTTGAATTAATCAGTTGCAATTTATTCGGTCCAAGGATACAAGTACACTTGACGATTAAAACCAAGTTAACTATCTCGGATTAATTAGTCCAGCTCAGTTCAATCAATGAATTTTGATTCTTTATCCAACTTGTGTCAAAACTTTGGATTTCATTGTTAAAGGTCCAGCTCAGTTAATCAACACAGTTTGATTCATAAGATAAGCCCACCATGGTTATTAACTGGAGCTTAATCAATTTAAGTTCCCGAAATAGGGTTATGACCTCAATTACTTAAGTTTGATTTCGCACAAAGGAGAAACACGGCCAAGCGCAGCTCGAAAAATGTGTAAACAGTCCAAAGCGAACAAATGAAAATAAAAAGACGAAATGAGCAATCACAACAAGAATGTGAACTAATGTCCTTTTATTAAAAAACAAAAATAAAAACCCGTCCTGGGCAGGTTACAATAGCCTATCCTAGGGCGCGGGAGTAAAGGAGGTGGTGCCATCACCCGCGGCTCGATTTCCAGCATCGGGGGATTTGTCCCCAGGTTGGTCCATCCCCTTCTTGATGTACTCCATAACCTGGTGGGCTTGGAATTTCAGGTCATCAAGGAGGCCAAGGATTTCCCAAAACTCTAAGGTGGGAGCCTTCATGATCTCCAGGAAGTCGGTCTTGGAGGGTGGAATGAAAGTCTTCGCTCGCTCACGAGCAGCCAGCTAACCTCGAAAAAAATATTCCAACTCAGCAAACCTTGTCATCGCTTCTCCTTCCTTCATCAACCATTCCACACCCGCGCCGCCGGACTTGAAGGCTTTCACGGCCTTCTCCCCACTCGGACCGACTTTCTCAGTAAAGTCCTCGAGCATCACATCAGCATCGCGCTTTTCTTTTTTGAGCTGAGCTTCGTCATTGCTAGCCGTCTGCTGCTTGGTCTTCTCGAGATCAAGCTCTTTCTCCTTCTTCCAAAGTTCCTCTTTGAGACGAGTGATAGTCTCACCGTTTTCCTTGAACCTCTTGGTCGCCTCTTCCTGGTGAGCCACCAACTCAGCCTGAGCATCCTTATACCGATGCTTGAGCTTGACGCAACGGACTTGCACCTTACTAACAAGGGAGGGGATAAAGAAGGCGTGTAACTCGATCTGGAAGAAAGATGAGATCATGGCATAGTTAGACAAGCTAGACCCGGATTCGAGAAAGTAAGGAGAAGTCAAAATCACTTACTGTGGCCGCATCTGTCCATACATCAAAGGACAGCTGATCCATAAAGACATTAGCAAGCTTGGAATCGCACGAGAGAGAAATTGATATACCTACAGCCTTGTCCTTTTTAGAACGGATCACCTTAGTCGTTTTTCCCTTGTTAGCGTCCTCGACTTGGGGCTTCCTCCTATGGCCCCCATCAGAACAGGAGCCCGATTGCTCTGTAATGGATATGCCCGTACCTGTCTTTCTCTTAGAAGGGGATTCTGAGACTTTGGACTTTTTGGAAGAAACCTTCATCTCGAGTTCGGACTCTTGTCTGTTAGACCTTTTCTTGGATAATTGCTGGGCTTGGGATACTCCTAGCACCAAAGCCTTTCTTCTCTTCTCGGCCTTCTTCCTTAGAGCATATGCCATTTCACCCAGGGTCGGCAAATCTGAAAAAAAAGGGTTAAAACAAAAGAGGGAGAAGTAAACGAGACGAAGATCTCGGGGGAGGGGGGGGGAGAGGTCGGATCTGATCCAGTACTGACCCTTTTCTTGCCAGTTTCTTTCACCTTCCTCACTGTCTGATTCAAAAAGTAAACCGGGGTGAGTCTTTGATAGGTCAGGCGCGGATCCAAACAGTCTGAAATCCCATATCCAGTCCCACTTCACCACGCTGTTGATATTTATTACCTCATCTGGCTTCAGCCTGAGTGACTTAGCGTCACGGAGCCCTGGGTCGGACTTCTTAGGAAGATCATTGGTAGTCTTCTTTAGCCCAGGGGTCCACTCCTTCCTACACCCCGTAGCCAGCTGAGATTCTACCTAATAATACTTATTATGCCAGCCTTTGTTGGAAGATTTCCTTTTGGTGAAAAGGAGACGGTCCTTACGCGCAGAAAAATGAAACCACCCTGGTTGTTTAGGATTCGGCTTGCAGATGAAAAAATGCCTAAATAGGGTCAAGGTCAGTCTCACATCCTTTTCTAGGCAATATACGTAGAACGCCACTATCACGGCCCAACCATTGGGTGCCATTTGGCTTGGGCTAAGCTCAAAATAATCCAAGATGCTAGTTAGGAAGGGGCAACTGGATGAGATCAAAGGCCAGATCGTAGATAGTGAAGTGATTAGCTGGCGGAAGTATGATCGACCGACCAGTTCCTCAGCCTGAAAGTATGATCGACCGACCAGTTCCTCAGCCTCCCGTTAGCTAAGGATGAAGTGGAACAACACTCACGCTTACAGCAAGCAAAGAGCTGTTCGATCCTTTTTTCCCAAGTTAAAGAACCACTAGCTGATTTTAAGCACGGATGAGGTATTGCCTTCACAGGCACTGCCTCTATCACCATCTTGGCCAAGTCGGTTAAAAAGGCATAAGGTAGTTCGAGTCCCGCCAATTGGTTAAGGGGGGAACCATCCTTGACGTCCCCCAAATCACCTATGTCGGAGAATGGATCCGCCTCGGCTTCCTCTAGTACCTACCTAACCTTAACAATCTGGCACTTATTGTCGTCACTCTCTACGAAATCAGCCTCGCGTACCGGCCCTTCCTCCAGAGGAGGGCTTGAACCTCCCTCAACTTGGTCTCGCTCTGACGAAGACTCAGAGCTCAAATGAGCTTCCTTCTCACCGTCGTATGACATAACTTCCTTCTCTTAGGAATCTTCAGACTCCAACCTCCTCATCATGTATGTATATATGTGAAAAGAAAAGATATTAAAATATCCAGAAGAAGATGGGATGTACCTAACAGAGATCTAGGTTGGTTTGGTAGATCCGAGTTGAGCGTTCCGAGCATACCAATTCCTAAGCTGGACGTTCCGAGCTTAACACTTGCTTTGAGAGTTTTGAAAACTTGAGTGCAAGAAGTAAAGGAACTCTAAAAGCATCGAAGCCTTATTTATAAGTGAGAAGGCGTAATTGACTCGGGAATACCAAACGTCGTATCCTGTCAAAACAAAGGCATGACGTGTCGGACCCGCAAATGAAGCACGATCTCGACGTGGCACCTCATCCACCACATGTCCGTCACTTCCGGCTCGGGCATATTCTCCCGCAGTCTAGCGCCCCTTTCGAGCTCTAGACTTAGGGGAGAATTGACGAGGGGGTACCCGAGCCGAAGTTAAAATAATCGGGTCACCAACTGACCTGACCACGTGAACCGACCCATACTTGACCCGTGTGAACCCTAATGGTCATGACAGTCGTCCAAATGTGACATAAAGCAGATACTCGATTCTGATCGACGTGTCTTGGTTAGGTCCATAGGGCAATAGCTTTGCCTAATGGACAAACGGCATGGGCAGACCAGTGGCGTATAAAGCAGTATTAGACATTAACTGCTGCCCGGATCCCAGATTAGTATATATAAAGCTCTTTCCTACATTTATAAGATAACTGTTCTCGTCCAATTAATACTCTCAACCAACTAAACTCTCAGCTCGGATGAACTAATCACTCTCACACCTGAGGAGAAATACGGGCCATCACCCCCACTTTTTCTTCCCTTCCTTGTGCAGGTCCAACAACTGAGGACGAGCATTGAGCTCAAACAATTGGAAGTTTTCACCCTCAACAGAGGTGATGAAGAAGAAATGGTGGTGGATTTGTTGAGTTGGAGATGATGAGAAAAGAAATGGTCGGGGAAGGTGTAGATCCTAAGGTGAGCCTACAACCGAAACCAGGGAACTTCTGTATTTGTTACCTAGTCTAAAAGGAAGAAGAAGGTTCTTAATGGTTTGAAAGTACAATTAAGTATGTGTGTGGGTGTGTCTGTTTCCCAACCCTTCCTGAGGTATTTATAGGAATGGGAACAATATATCTCCTGATAGGATTGGGAATCCCTTTTGATTGTGTTCGACTTGAATCCTACTAGCAAAACCCTTCTTGGGCCTTAGACCTATCCTGCATTGAGACCTATTTTGGATCAAGACCCCATCTTTTTTGGCAGAGACTCATTTACATCTCTCAGACTCGAGCCCGATATCTGCCTACCCCCTGTCTAATATCCTTAATGTTCAATTTTGTCCTCTACAGAAGGTTGTGGATTTGTTGAGTTGGAGAGAAAAAGGTTGTGAAAATGGTGGAAGGATGGTCGTGTGTTTGTTGAGTTTGAGAGAAAAATGTGGTGAAAATGGTAGTGGGTTTGTGAAAATGATGAAGAAGAAATAATTATAATTTAATAATATTTTGGGGTTAGTTTTATAATTAGTAAAAGACTTAGATCATGGATGGAGTCATGGTCTAAATTCATAGAAGAATTTTTACATGCAATTTTTTATGAACCGTAGATCGCTTTTTTAATTAGGAAATACGTGTGCTCTTTTGATCGATTGAGTTCAACTTTACCGTGTTTAACGTAATAAGAAGCTTTGGATAAACATATTACTCATACATTTATCATACATGATAGCTCTAGAAAAAATGTAATTTTAACTCTTAATTGTTATTTAGTTTAATAAATTTGAGAACCACTTTCAATATTGTTACTTAGTCTTAACAGACTATTTAGAACAAAGGAATTCTATTTAATTTTGCGAAATTCATTTGCAAATTCAATTTTTTATGTTTGGAAGTAGTATTTTAAAAAATTAAAAAATCATAGATTTGCAAATCTTTGATTTTTTCAAACTTTACTCAAAACCTTGCTCAAGAGGTGGAATTTGTAAATTCATATTTTTTAAGTTAATTGCTTATCTTTTGAGGACCAAATTGCCCTCTAAATTTTATTTACATTTAAGAGTTTAACTTTGACTCAAATACAAAGATAAAAAATAAAAATAAAAATAGACCAAACCCCTTCCTCACCTTTCCTCTTACAATAAAACACGAAGATAAATAATTGATTAACAAGTTAGGGCGTGAATAATATTTTCTCTCATACTATATCCAACGTGAAAGAAGGTTGATTCAAGATAAATGTAAGAGGTAAGTGGAGTTTATTTTTCTGTAGAGTTGATAAATTCTCTATCTTCTTGATTACATGGTCATTATACAAGTTTGAATGATATCATATTAGCCTTCAAAATTATTTTGTGGTTTAATTATGCTAGAAGTTCCTTTCATTTCTATTCTAACAATTCGTTTCAATTTTTCTTGTAAATTTGTTCATATGTGCTCTTTTATTTGTATAATTGCTACATATCTTATCAATAATTTTTAGCCAACACTTAACAGTAATTGTCATTCTTGTCTTTAATTCCTTACTTTAGTTCATACTAGTGCTTGTTAGATAGTTCAAAAGTTGTTGTTTATCATTCCAATAATTTCAATAGAATAAAGAAATGATATTTAAGTAAAATATAATTTTTAATTCATATTCCACATGTGTTTCAAACACAATATATATCCACAAATGATTGAATTGACTTATTGCTATTTTACCATTTTAAACAAGAGAATTCATTTGCAAATACAAATTCTTATAGAATTAATTTATAAATCAAATGAATTCCACTTTCAATATTGTTATCAGTCTTAAATTGCTTTTTATTTCCTTCTCTTTTTTTTTCACTTTCCTTCGTCCCTCACCTCCTGACCCGTGACCCTCCTTTCTTCCTTCTCCCCCTTCTCTTTTACTTTCACTTTCTTCTTTTTCTTTTTCTTCCTCCCCAAACTCTTCCCTGGCAACACAATCATGCAATGCCAATTGCCTCTCCCTATTCTACCACCTTCATTCACATTGCACAAATATACACAATTATGCAGATAACGTTGCTACTTGTCATCCACGTATTTGCCTTATCATTGAGGTGGTGATTGGTATGCTAAAATGGGTTGAGAATGAAATAATATTCCTAACTTTATTCTTCTTTTCACATTTGGTATGAAGTAATGAATTTGAAAATCTCATTCTCTGAATAAAACACATACGGTTAGCCTATTTTCACTTTCTTAGGAATGATATCATTTGTCAACTAATCAAAATGTCATTTCAAAATATAACATATATATAACAATACAATTCAATCATTATTATTACTATTATTGTTTACAAATATCATTCATTATTTGTTAATATTATAATATTATTATTATTATTTCTCAAATAACCATAATACTCTTTCAAAATATAGCATGTATATAATAACAAGAAGAAAATATTTTTATAATTATAATTGAGTAATTAATATTATTTATGAATATTATTGTCCGTGACAAAAATACCATTCCAGAACATAACATATATATTATATAGGGTAAATGCCACCAATGGTCTTTTATCTTTGGGGGTTGTGATACTTTGGTCATATATCTTACTTTGGTCATATATCTTTTAAAATGAATCTTTTAGTCTTAAATGTATTGTAAATTTGACACTGTTGATCCAACTTGCTTATTCATTTCGTTTGTTAACGTGTTCTGCACATGATTGACACATGTTTTTTATGGCACTTATTTTTTTGGGTCAAATTGGATAATATTTATACATGTGTGGTGGGTTAGATTAAAAAAAAGAAAGTAATCAGATTTTGTGCAAATCACGTGCAAAAAATGTTAAAAAACTAAAAGAATAAGCAAATTAGGTTAATGGTGTCAAATTTGTAATACATTTAGGATCAAAAAATTCATTTCGAAAGATATATGACCAAAGTGTCATAACCCCCAAAGAGACCACTAATAACATTTACTTGATTATATATATACATATATAAAATAACAAAAGAACCATCCACATGTATTCAATCTTCCACCTGTGACCCCTTTCAAATTAGGTCACACATGAGGAGGAGTGTTAGAATATACACTTGTCCCACATCGAAAAATCAGAAACTCTAAGACTAGCTTATAAGATCATGGGCTACTCCACTTCATACTAATTGGTTTTAAGATAGAATCTCAATTATCATAACATAGTATTAGGGTCTAGATACCAAAAGGTCATAGGTTCAAAACCTACCGTCATCCATTTAAAATATTAAAACTCATGTCTAAGTGCATGACACTTGTGAGTACGTGTTGAAGATAATTAATAATATAATAATAAACACCTCTCTAACAACTGAACTTTTTAGATGAAGTGGTCACTTAACTTTAGCATAGCCCCATAGTTGCTACATCAAATTTTTGCCTTCCTTTCTTTTTCTTTTAACCTTTAAACTTTTGGAAATGCCGTTTAGACCCTGCTAATCTCATGATGAATACTTTTTTCTTTTCAACAACACCCACCGTGAGATTCTATTCTTCTGATGGAATTTTAATACTGTTACATTGTACATACTCATGAATAACATTCATAAATTTAGGTGGTCGACTGAGAAGAGCTATGGCAATTCTGGAGACGGTTTTCTGCTCAATTCTGGATAAAGTTTTCTGTAACCTTTTTGGGGTAATAAGCACATTTGTGCAAAGAGTTGCAGGGGAAAAATTCACCAATTGCATTGATTTCAACGACAATCTGCACACTCTCGAGGAAAATTTGCAAGTATTGACAAGCAAAGCTTCCGACATAGAGACAGAAGTGAAGAACATGGAGCTATTAGGTAAGAAGAAGAGGACAAAGGAAGTTGGAAACTGGTTGGAGACTGTAGCAAAGTTCAAGAAAGATTTTGATGAAATACAAGTAGCTGGATTTTGCAAACCTCTATTGCATGGAAGTCATGTGAAAAAATTGATTGAAAGAGTTGCAGAACTTATTAAGCAATGTCAAACTTTTCATGAGGTTGGAGTTGATGCTAGCGAGATAAGTGTGGTGGGATTGTTGACGACGAAATTACACGGTGAGATATTAAATGGAGAATTGGATAAGATGTTGGAATGGTTAGAGGCAAAGTCTGAACAAGTCCCATGTATAGGTATTTGCGGGATGGGAGGTGTTGGAAAGACGACTTTGGCGAAGCATATTTGCAATTATCTTCAAGATAAACCTGATAATGTTCATGTTTATTGGATCACTGTCTCCCAAGGGGTTGATATTAAAAAATTGCAGAATTGCTTAGCAAAGGAATTGAATTTAGATCTTCCAAAAGATGACGATGCAGACAAAAAGGCAGCCATTGTGAATCGAGTACTAATAGAAAGGAAGAATGTTGTACTCGTATTTGATGATGTATGGGAGTATTTTAATTTAGAAAAGATCGGAATTCCTCTTGGCGTGGACAGATGCAAGGTGATCATAACTAGTCGGCTACAAAACATGTGTAATCAGATGGGATGCAAACAGTATACTATAAAAGTAAAAACCTTTTCCTGAGGAAGAAGCTTGGAAACTATTTTTAGAGAAACTCGATTGTGGCTATGAGCTTAGTCCGAAGGTGGAAGAGGTTGCCAAGACAATGGCAAAGAAGTGTGCTGGGTTGCCACTTGCAATTAACACTGTGGCTAGAAGCATGATTGGGGTGTATGACATTCATGAGTGGAGGGATGCATTAGAAGAACTAAAGCAATCTATCATGGGCCAAGATGATATGAAAAGTGAGGTGTTGCCAATACTCCAATATAGTTATAATCGTTTGAGGGATCTGAAGTTACAACAATGTTTCTTATATTGTTCTCTCTATCCTGGAGATGAAAACATTCCTAGAGATGAATTGAGAAGCTTATTCATTTATGAGGGACTGATGCAAAGGGAGAGCAGGGCCGCAGAATTTGACCAGGGCCACACGGTACTCAATAGACTGGTTAACGTTAGCTTATTAGAAAGTGTTGGAGAAAAATATGTGAAGATGCATGATTTGCTTAGAGAGATGGCAGTAGATACGACAAGAAATAACCCTGGGTTCATTGCAAAAGCCAGATTTCAGTTGGATGAAATACCAGATGAGCAAGAGTGGACAGAGGATCTAAATAAGGTTTCTTTGATGTATAACAATATATCTAAAATTTCCGAGGGCTTATCACCCAGATGTCCTCAACTCTCAGTGTTGATATTGAGTAGTAATCCTTTGATGTTTATTCCAGATTCTTTCTTTGCTCACATGCGTGGCTTACGAGTTCTTAATTTAAGGCATACGCGTATTCAGACGTTACCAAACTCCATCTCGGAGTTGGAGAATCTCACTGCATTGTTGCTTGGGCATTGTGGAAGACTCTCTTACGTGCCATCGTTGAGAAAGCTCACGGAACTAAGGGAGTTGGACCTCAGTGAGACTGGAATTAAGCAAGTACCAGAGGGTATGGAATGTTTGGTCAAACTCAAATGCTTGAATTTGCTAGGAACAAATTTGATTCCAAGAAGGTTCTTAACCCGACTTTCCCGTCTTCAGCGTCTATTACTTCCTCGTCACATAAAAGTACAATCAGAAGAACTAGAGGGTTTGAAACTATTGGAAGAATTTGAGGGTTGGAGTGATGACATATTTTGTTCCAAGTGGTCCAGTAAATCACCGCCATTCAGTTTCTATAAAATTGTAGCAGGTGATGCAAATGAAACTTTTGAAATGTACTTCAAGGGTTATGAACGATGGATCAAATTAGAAAAATGCACCTTTAAAAGAGGTGGAGGAGATGCGCTTTGGCTGCTTCAGAACGTTCAGTGCCTAGTATTTCATAAATGTAAGGGCTTGAGCTCCTGCTTGTTGGAGGATGTTCCGTCGTTATACCATTCCAATGACTTTCAGAAATGCTTAATTGATGAGTGTGATGGAATAGAAAGCATTCTGAGGATCTCTTCTAGATCTAACGTCGATGTCGGAGCCCTGCAGAATCTCGAGCATTTGGTCCTCTGTAAGTTACCAAATTTCATTGGCTTAATCATATGGGAACCAAGAGCTCTTGCACTTCCTCCACGTGACACATTTTCCTCTCTTAAAGTGTTGAATATTGCTCTGTGTCACAAAATCAAGAAGTTGTTCCCCCAGAAGTTAGTGGTAAACAACCTTCGAAACCTTGTGGAGATTGACGTCTCTCATTGTGATATACTGGAGAAGATAATAGCAGACGACGGAGAAGATGAGGATGTGGGTTTGACTTCAAACAGCAGCAATATCGCCTTCCCAAAGTTGAGAAGTATCCGTCTGACTTTGCTGCCAGAATTGGATAGCATTTGTAAGGGAGAAATTATATCTGATTTCATTGAGGAGATCTCCATTGTAGGTTGTGCAAAGCTAAAGAGACTGCCTTTCTTCCATCCCACCGTAGATGGAAAACCACCTCCTTCCTCAGCATCTTCTTCTTCTTCAAGTAGTAGCAGCAACAACAAATACACAAATATTATCGTCTCTCCAAAGTTGAAAAGTATCTGGTTATGTCAGCTGCCAAAATTGGCGAGCATCTATAAGGGAACAATTATCCGTTGTGATTCAATTCAGTCAATCTATATAAGCGATTGTCTTAAGTAAAAGAGATTGCCTTTCTTTAATCCCTCTATAGATGAAAAACCAAATATTCCCTCTGTATCTTCTCCTTCGCCGTCTTCTAGTTATAACAATTGTTTTGCTACCTCCACCTTCCCAGAGTTGCAATATTTGTACCTAAGTGGCCTGCCAAAACTAAAGAGCATCTGCGACGGAGTCATGATTTGTGATTCCATCAAGTATATCTCTATTACAGGGTGTAGACAGTTGAGTCGAATGCCTCTATTTCTACTCCTCATCGATGGACAACCATTTCCTCCTCCGTCTCTTGAAAAGATCGACATAGAAGAAACAGAAAAGGAATGGTGGGAATCATTGGAATGGGATCATCCAAACTCTAACAATGTCCTTCGCCCCTTTCTCAAAGTACTCTCAAGAGACGATTGAAGTGACATTTTTATTCGACACTTTGGTAAGCTTTTGCAACTTTTTCTCTGCTATTAAATTTGCACGAAAAATGTTCTTACATATTTTAAGATGTGGACATTTTGTTGACTTGCTGAATCTGCATCGAAGATAGCTAACTAACAAGAAAGTTCATAGGAAGTTCTGGCTTGTGAGGAATATATATATATTTTTTTTTCAGCACATTACATTTTCGAAGCAAGGCCTGAGAGAGATGTCTTTTATGTTTGTCTATTGGGAAAAATGCAGCAATAGTCCCCATTGTTTATTCAAAAGTCAATATAATCCTCATTGTTTTAAAATGCTCAAAAAGGTCCCCAATGTTTATAAATATGCTCATTGTGGTCCCCACCGTTAAAAATCTAACAGAAAATACATAAAATGACTAAACTACCCCTAATTAAATCAAAAAATTACAAGCTTATCCTTCCTTTCTTCTTCCTCTTCCACCCCACCCACCACCACCACCACCACCACCACCCACACCCAATTCACAGCCGCCGGTCAACACCACCACCAGCCACCAACGACCACCCACACCACCAGTCACCACCACGTCCAGCCAACCACACCGCCAGACACCACCACCCGTGTTTTTGGCTTTGTGTCAACACCACCACCAGCCACCAGCCGCCACCCACACCGCCAGTCACCACCACCCACACCTCCAGTCACCACCATCAACACGCGAGCCCACGACGAACACCACCCTCCACCACGCGAACACTAACCCCACCACGCGAACCCACGACGAACACCACCCCCCACCCATGCGAGCCCACCGCGAATAGCACCCACCACCCACGCAAGCCCACCGCGAACAGCACCCCCCACCCACGCAAGCGCAAGCCACCAGCCACTCCATCACCACCCCCCCCTAAACCCACACCCCCCCGAACCCACCGCAAACCCCACCCCCACCCTCGCGAGTTTGTGTATGTGTTTTTGGCTTTGTGTGTGTAATTTTAGTGTGTGTGTGTTCGTGTGTGTGTGTTCTGGTGTGTGTTCGTGTGTGTGTGTTCGTGTGTGTGTGTTCTGGTGTGTGTGTTTTCGTGTGTGTGTGTTCTTGTGTGTGTGTTCGTGTGTGTGTGTTTCTGTGTGTGTGTTCGTGTGTGTGTGTTTCTGTGTGTGTGTTCATGTGTGTTCTAGTGTGTGTTCATGTGTGTTCTTGTGTGTGTTCGTGTGTGTGTGTTTTAGGGTGTATTAGTGTGTATTTTTTGGTGTGTTTGTGTGAGATTGTATGTTTTTTACTGAATTTCCAATTATACCCTTGAAACACTGTTTATATGTGTTAAAACTAACTAAACTTTTAACGGTGGGGACCACAATGAGCATATTTATAAACATTGGGGACCTTTTTGAGCATTTTGAAACAATGAGGATTATATTGACTTTTGAGTAAACAATGGGGACTATTGCTGCATTTTTCCCTTTGTCTATTCATAGATAGTAGAATGATATTCTAAACTGTGAAATAGATTAATTATTGTAAAATGAATGTACAAAAAGTAAGGTTGATTTACTCTGAAACGCAATGATGATTAAAGGAGTTTGGTAAAAACAGTTTTTTTTTTTTGTGAAAGTGGAACATAGCTCAACTTCATCTATTAAACCGCAACCAATTAAAGGAAAAAATAAAAATGTGTTCCAAAGTGCAGCATCATATGGAATTGCTACTATATATTTATTGTGCCGTGGATATGTAGGAGTATATCTTTAGACTAGGGAAATCAATATCAGATGCAATTATACGCACATGTTTTCACGAATATGCTGCAATTGTGTTTCCTTAGGTTAAATTGTTGGATTTAGGGGTAAACCATAATTAGAGGTAAGTTAGGCTTATCTCTACTCTATATTATCTCATTTTGATATCATCTCTTTAAATTCGTTTTTGCTGAAATTTTGTTTAATTATTTCTTCCCTATTTCCTACTAATTCGTGGAAATAGCCATATATCCATTTATTTGCTGTAAAATAACTTGTTGGAGGAAAATATTTTTTTGGAAAATATATTATGAGATTTTATATAAAAAAAAAATACACATATAATATTTGCATTCACTTGCCTTATTGTTGATAATCCTTGATAAACAATGTTTACATGTTGCTATAAGCACTGTTGTTGCTTGCTGTCCTATTGAAATTGCAGCCAATTGCGAATTTGAATATTCTTGAAAAAGAATTACATACTTTGTCTTACTGCAGTTGATCAACATATCAATGTACGATCTTGCAAAATTTTCATATATTTGATAAAATTTTGTTACATTTTCACTAATTAAATTTATCTATTTTAAAAGCGATTTCAAAATGTGATTTTTACTAAAAATTTATCTATAAAGTAAACATTTATAAGTTTAGAAAGCCTTATTTATGTTTATGAAATTAAGCTATTTTGAAGGGTTTTTTAAATTTATTTTGCCTAACTTGACTTTAATGTAAGTTTGATTCTATAAATGGAATTCTTATTTCATAAATAGACACTTTGGGTTGTCTCTTGCTAGTACTGAATAGATAAGATCTGGTCTTCGATCCTGGACGACATGGGTTGATAGTCAATAGTTTGCATTTGTCTTCATTGAGGTACACTGTCGGTTATGGATATTTTATTACTTAAGTCGTAGCTCATACTCACTATTCTTCAATTGGAGCTACTAGGTTTACATCCAAACACAACTATATGGTACTAATTAACTAAGTCTATGCTTATCTATCCAAAGTGACAGAGTAGAAATTCCTTTGGTATCGAATGACCTTTTTTATATGAATATATCTGAAGTAATGTAATGTTATTTGGACTGTTTTAGTGGCATGTTTAGATTGATGCATTGGATTTTTCACTCATTGAATTTTTATTGAAAGAAGAGGAGATGAATGGCTGGTTCATCAAAACGAGCGCTAGCAATCACAGTTTTTTGTTGAGTATTCTCTTATACTTTTTTTTTTTTTTCTGATTGTGAGCCTTAAAAGCTTCAGTAACACTTTTATTCTTTCCACGGAGTAGGAAGCGCAAGTTGATCTCCGTCTCTTTTGTTTATCATTTGCAGATATGTTGAGTAAGTGTTGTGAATTTGCTTGAGCGTGGGACTAGAGACCACCTTATTGCTACCAAGGAAGGACTTGATTATAATTGTTTGGTATTCATAGAAGAAGAGAGTTTAATGTTTCGCTTATGTCTATTGTATGTTTGATATATGTAATGTAGGTTAATTTAGTATTTTAAACTCTTTAGTATTTTTGTTGGCTTTGGAGGACTTACTTTGGATGATATGTTAAAACGTTATGTTCAAGTTCTATTTATTCTTGTCTCCGTTAGATTCCATTACAAAATTTAAGCAGCAAGTATGAAACTATAGTGAGGTGTGGCATAAATTAGATGCAGATTGTGCTCTCTGGCTAATGGTAACTCTTTAATTCTCAATCTGTATCCTAGAAGAGATTAGCAGACAAGAATAACACTAAAGACACTATTTGAGAAGGCTCAATACGCTTGTGTCTAACTCAATCTCATGGGCTATTCAGGTTACTTTTCTTTGCTGTACGCATGTACAGGGGAGTCGAAATGCAAAGAGTCTTGAGAATTTTACAAGTAGATTTTTTCTCCCCAGCTCCACCTCAATCGGGAATGGATTTACTCATAACGTTATATCATCATGAGTAAAATTTAACAATTATAAATTATTGATACAATTGTAATGAAATGATGTGGACGACAGGGCATTCTGCCACTTCTCAAATTGCAAGCGGAGAATTAAAAAAAAAAAAAAAACAAAGAGATAATATACTAGAAATGTATGTTCAAAGAAAATCTCCACGACGTCCGAGTCTTCATTAACTAATCTAAACTATAGTGAAAAAAGGACTCAACCTATACTATTAAGAAAGAAATTCATTATTTTTTTCCCAATTAATCTTGTATTAGAAAGAATTTCAGCGATTATAATCTTCTACCTCCAACCTTAATTGTAAATAATATAAATGTATATTTTCACACCCAACTTTCATGGGAAAACGAGGTCCAACAATCACTTGCCGACTCTCCTTTTCAACCCTAGTTAAGAGTATAGTTAAGATCACCTAGATCTAGTTTATCTAAATAGGTGAATTATCACATTCGTATTTCTGAAGAAAAGTTGTGAAGTTAGCTCCTCTGGTTTTTCTTAGGTGAGTTAAAAAGATTTAGGCGAGTTAAAAAAGATCAATCCTCACGAGCACACTCATTAACACAGGATTGTTTTTTTTTTTTTTTTATTATAACCATGTTTGATGGAATAAGACCATTTAAAAGTGGGTTACTTTATGCTAATTGGTGCCTTACCCGTTTTGTATAATAAGAATTCTTATATTAAATGTCTTTGGTATGTGCACTACCCTATGAGATCCCAGAGATAAATTATTGTGAGGGGGCATCTTAACTAACAAACCTATAAAACAACAAATAAAGAAAAATACGACTATATATGATTACTATTTAACTTGAATGAGTTTACTTTGATTTGTACGACTCTTCGGAGACATCGGATAAAATTATGTTGGTGTACGTTGTTCTTTCAACTTTGACAGATGCCGTACACATGGATCTTAGTTGTTCAAAATGTCACTTCTGAGAAAAGAGCTATCATGTGGCCGTTAGAGAGAGAGGATATATAGCAAAGGTTGTGGTTTGTAAACTAAAGTTTTTGAGCTCAAGCTTTTTTTGTTTACTGAATTAATGCATGCTTTGAGCGTGTATATTTTGAGATTTATAACTCTAAAACGGGTCTTATAAAGAAAAACATCATGTTTAGCTTAGGTTTAGAATGAGATGAACCCAGTGCAATTTTTCTAACATGGTTAAAGAAGAAGGCTCTGCAAAGCTTACAAAGCAAAAGATTTTAGATAGCCGCCATGATTCGCAGTGATCAAAGTCATGAAATTATGTGTAGTCTACACTAAGATATGCTTAGTGAATTCATGAAAAGACAAGAGAATTATTAAGAGTCCAATATATATAATGCAATGTTGAAGTTTATGAATTTAACCTCCTAGATATTTATATAGTTAGATAGTGAGGTTAACAGGTTCATAAAAAACCTTACGTGACATATTGTGCAATATAATTAAATTCATGGCGGGTGAAATTGATTTTAAAATGTAAAATATATAAATGACTCGTGGCCGCTTCACCACCCATACACATTACACTCTTAAGAGTTTGTTGTTTTCATTACTTGATAAATATAAACGTGTAGAGTAAGGGACGAGAAGATCAAATTAGTCAAAATGTGTTTAACTCAAGATTTACATCACTTAAAAGTTATAACCCCTACCTATTCAATTTTTTTTATATATAAATATGTGTATTTTTTATATTTTTAGTTTTTTTTATCATAGTATTTTTAGTTTAAAAAATTAATTTTGCCCCGTTGCTTCTTCCTTGCCCTCTTACTGAACAAATTATGGATCCGCACTTGCTAGCTAGTAAACCAAGTGAAGAAACATAATCTCTTGATATTGGAATTTCATTTACAAATTATGTTCTTGTTTCAGCTTTGTCTCCGTTATAACAAAAAAAAAAAAAAAAAAAATTATACGGATTAAAAACTGGAGACTTAATAATTTTGACATACCATTTAAAAAATTTGCACAAAAATAGGAGATTGGGGATGGTATATGGATATGATCCAAATCTCAAAAACAACCTTAAACTCCCCATCACAATACTAGAATATTAAAACTATATACAATAATTATAGATAGTCATATCGATGCGCATTTTTTATTTCAAGCGCTATATTATTTGAACTGACAAAACTATCCCATGCTTCTGACTTTGGACACACACTATCTCAAAATCCTTTCCATTTTTGTTCTGAAATTCTGTGTTTACAAGGTTTGTAGTTTTGACCAAAAAAGCGAGGAAAAAAAAAAGATAAGGTCTTTAGCTGGCATCAGTTCCACTTAGAAAATATTGATGATTTTTTTTTGGTTTGAAGAGAGTCCAAGCCGATTATATCAATAGATGTAGATTAACTTTGGATTAATTACTTATAAATTTAACAAATAGATATTTCACCCCTCTCATCCTTTCTTGAGAGTATTTGAAGCGCACTTGGTACATGACTATAACTACAGGCGTAAGCAGCGGATACGAATTTGCATTTGATATTAAAACTGGGCTGATCAATCTGGTGGGTGTGTATGGCATGGTGCCTCTTCTAGAAGGGTGGCCATTTCGAAGGGAGTGTCTAAATCGGTTGGTGAAACGTCACTTCCACTTGGAGCATTATGATCTGCAGAGGTAAAAAAAGACAAATCTGATATTTAAGGTTCCAGCTTGATTCAGTCAAACAGATAAAAGCTAATCACAAAGTGGTAAAACTTCAGATTTTTCTTTATTTTTTATTGTTCGAGTATCTGCCATTTGTCTTTCTTCCTTTTTATTTTTATTTTTTGTCGTCTTTCAGTATCTCACTAAAGCTACATAGAGAACCCACTAGAATGTTTCCAGAAACTTCCTACACCACATTTAATCTTGAAAATTTATCGTTATGTTTTATATAGGGTCCGATAAAATATGAATAGTCCCAAAATTTTTAAAAAATGACAAGATGATCTTTCGCCTTGACACATCATTCATTTTTTTGAGTTAATAGTACTCTTCAAAATAATTTATTAAGCCTCCCTCCAATAATATATATATATATATATATAAAGGACATTATGACATAATTAAAAAGGGCAAGAGATTATACTTACTGCAGAGGTAACTATACTAGCAGCTCGATGTGTCTATAGGAAGCTGAAGAATTCGAGCGTGGTGGTGGGGCCAACAA
This sequence comes from Ehretia macrophylla, assembly GCA_037974665.1. Taxonomy (NCBI): domain Eukaryota; kingdom Viridiplantae; phylum Streptophyta; class Magnoliopsida; order Boraginales; family Ehretiaceae; genus Ehretia; species Ehretia macrophylla. The sequence continues at coordinate 26,816,400 of CM075772.1, forward strand.
ATCAAATGGCTTTAGTTGGCCATCCAATTAAGGAGATTTATTTTTATTTATCTGGCGTTCACAGGTAATTTGTATAAATTTAGGCTCCGTTTGTTTGCCGTAAAATAACTTACTTGTGTAAAATATTTTCCGTGGAAAGTGTTTTCTTGGAAAATAAAATATTTTACAGGGCTCTATTTGTTTGCCGTAAAATAACTTGTTGGAGGAAAATATTTTACTGAAAAATAGAATACTGAAAAATATTTTCTGGTGTTTGGATGTGCCGTAAGTTTTGTAAAATGTTTTCTTTTCCCAAAGGACATGAAAACATTTTACATAATTTTGTACTAGCCGCAATTGTTGACCGGAAAATATTTTACGGTTGACCAATTTTCCGGTGTTACCAAACACCGTAAAATTAAGAAAAAGCAGCCGCAATTTTTGACCGGAAAACATTTTACGATTGACCAATTTTCCAGTGTTACCAAACACCGTAAAATCCAGAAAATATTTTCCGGGAAAATATTTTACAACAAACAAACGGAGCCTAAGGACATCTTATTCGTAATGTAAATTTCTTAATAAAAAATATTATTTTTTTGCAAGAGTTTTAGTTAAATCTCAAACTCGCTTATAATGTTCAGTTTTTTCCACATCTTCCCATGACATCAAACTCAGTCAATCAAACTTATGTTAAAGGACATCTTGGTTTTTTTATTATTTAAAACAAAAGAAAAGCAAAAAGAAAAAATAATAGAAGAATTAATTTAATAAAATCATTCAATAAAAAGGTTTACAATCAAAGAGAAAATAATAAAATATTTACTATAAAAGAATAAAGAAAAAAATTAAAAAGCAACTTACTCTACAAAGTTCTCTTTATGCGCGAGATTAGAGGGAAAAAAATTATATTCACTTTAAGATCTACCCCTTAAACCTATATGTCTATATGTGTGTGTATATATATATATACACACATCACCGGCACTTTTTTTTTTTTCCAAAGAGCCAACCATTTCAAAACATACAAAAGAAGAAGATAAAACCAACTTATTGTACAAAATTAGTTTATGCACGATAGTAGAAAAAAAAAATATAAGATTCACTTTGCAAACGTTTTCCAAATTTTTACATATCTATACATCTCTAAGTGAATCCGATGTTTTTTCTCCTCAAGCCCAAAGTATTAATTTTTTTGCAACAAGCTAAATTTTAAAAACATAAAAAATTAAATTCAAAATAGACAATAAAACATAACGAAATATAAAGCTCAATAAAAGAATAAAAAGACCGAAATATCATTTAGCCTTAAGGCTTTCTTTTATAGTATTTAGTGTCATTGGAGAATCTGAGCAAAATTAAAATCTCATAGGGGAATTTGGAGTTTGGGTTAAAACGGGAGATCACATTTTTTCAATTTCTTAGTAATCAAGAACTTCTCCCCAACATGATCTGCGCAAAGTAAATTATTGGGACGCTACATAGAGACATTTTTTAAATTTCAATTGATTTAAACATTCTAAAAATTGCTCAATATGAACTGTTTTAATGAAATAAATATTATCCGTTGAAAAGCACGATATCGATCATCGTGAAAATACAAGTTGAATGATGGTGAACAATACAACGGAGCCACAAAAGAAAGGAACATAATCAAAGGGAAGTATAGCTTCTTCATGTTCCACCAGTTTGTCATGAAGCTCTTCGAGCAGCCAAAATTTCCTTAAACCCATGTCCCAAACCATTCAGAGAAAAAATGGTTAAATCATCATCAGAGATTGGGGAATCAACAAGTGCCAATTCGTCTGCTATTTGTCGAATATGCCACGAGAGATTGAGTGCCGCGAGAAGAATTCGTGAACTTCTCTTCAAGGTTCATAATGCGAGACCTATTAAACATAAAGAGAGAACCCTCCCTATACCCATCCAATAACATCATGACGCAAATAGACATACAGTAGAGTAATACCAAAGGAACCAAGAGTTAACATAGCAGAGTTTGATAAGCAACAACTAACTAAATCCTACACTACAAAAAAAATTACTTTTGGCCATGTTCAAAATTCGTCTCCATGCCGTCGCCAAAAAGAATTGACGACGGCTGGCGATGATACGGAGACGAAAATTGACCGTCGCCAAAACTATTATCTCCAATTTATCCCCCGTCGCCAATTCGTTACTTTTGGCGACATAATTTTTAGTCCGTCTCCAATTCATCTCCTTTGGTGATGAATTTTTCTCATCACCGTTTTGTCGCCAAAATCCGTCTCCAAAAGTAGTCGTCACCAAGCCGTCGCCACAATTTTTCATCACTTAGCCATTGCCAAAGTATGTCATCACCGAGCCATTGCCAAAGTATGCGTCATCAAGCCGTCACCAAAAGTTGTTGTCACCGAACCGTCGCCAATCTTTAATTATTTTATTTAGCAATTTTTGTAATTAAAATAACCGAATTAAATTTCTTTTTTCAAATATCAAATTAATGTAAAAAATTAATTTAAAATTTTAATGCATATAAATAAAGAAATATATAATCTAAAATTATAATTTAAATTAAATCCAAACAAATCATAAATTTAAAATTACAAATTATTTTAATATCTTAACAAAAATATAAATTTAAAATACAATTTGTTTTAATATCTAAAAAAACACTCAACGCCTCGATTGGTTTTCATTACCAAGCAGAGGCAGAGGCAGAAGCAGCTGTTGAGGTGGAACCAACAACCTTTGCATGAGCAACACGATCTGTTCTATTTCCTTTACATATGTTATGTCAAAACTAGATTCTTCAGTGACGTCCATATATGAAGCAATCAAGAGATCTCCAAGATACTTTCGGAGAAAGTTCAAAACTGTCAATATCTTCCATCTCTAATAAAATCTAAAGAATCAAAATCAGAAACCAGCAGTAACTGAGAAAGAAATCACAAGTATTGCAATGGCATTGAGAAGTCAAGGTTTATGCACTTAATTGAATCATCGGTGCATATGGCCAGCCAGCATTTTAATGAAAAGCATTTTTTGTTGATTCCTCTAAAGGAATTTGGAATTTTAGGCAAGTTTGGAAGGTGAAAGTCATCAATATCTACATAACTCAACTCATGAATATCTCCAAGTGCATTCAGTAAAGCTTCCTCAGTTATTCCTGCAAATGAGTCTACACATATTCCAGTCCATTAGGATGTACTTAAACAGAAATATGGAACTGAAGCCCATTCAATTGAGAGTCAAAATTGAATAATACCATTCAATAATCTATCAGCAATGTCCTTAAACACCTCCAACAGCTTACCCAAATACCAACTGCTTGGATGCTATGAAATTTAACAACATAAAAAAGACATTTATTAGTTTTCAATGTTTTGGAATATGATTTCATCCACCACTGCTTGCATGTATCTGAAGTAATTGGTTAACATGTTTAGACCAGAGTGCAATGCAGTCCCTTATGATTGAATCAAATGATGTATGATTTAAAACCTCAAGGGATTGTCCTCAAATAGATTTCATTCATATCTGCAGGTTCTACACCTCAAAATAGGTTCAGGAAACATCATAATGAGAGAAAGGGCCAAGTGATGTTTACTCAATAAGTTTAGATAACTAAAGAAATTAAGCATAATGCTTTATCTATCTGTGCCCATGTGTTGTAGCCGTTAGTCCATCATCATGAAAGATACCAAGCAGTACCCAAGATATGATTTTAATGTCCTCTATACAGGGAGGAAAGGCTGTTCATCTATGCCATTTCAGGAAGTTAGGAAGGAAAGGAAAAAAGAAGACCAATGCGAGATGCGGACTAGTTTATCTACATTTTCATTAATCTGTGGAGAAATCAAGCAAACCTAAAGAGATGTTTCTCCTGTGGTTTTTGTGGAAAGCATATAAACTTATATAAATTACATGATCAAAATAACTGAGATTTCTAACAGATGTTTGCAGCTATATACTTCATGGTGAGTACTATATACACTCAGGCATACAATGTAACAAAAGAAACAGAAAACAAAGATCGACAAGATGCAATCAAATGAAATTGACAAATAGGAAATAGGAGCAATATTGTCTTCATCCTAAAATCAAATTTTGAACATCAATGTCTCAACTAGTGGAAATCTGTTATTATCAAATTCTGAACATCAATGTCTCAGTTAGTGAAAATCGATTGTTATCTATTATTACTACTCTTTCAAGCTTTCCAAAAATGCATCAGATGATAAGATTCAATTGCAACTATATCAGGCTGAATCATTTTTAACCCATTAAAAGTTAACAATGCTTTTAATTAAATAGTGAGAAAAAACTGTGAACCACTAAATATCACTCAATGCTTTTAATTTCCCACCTTCTTTTTCATCTTATGACAGAATGCAATTGAAATCTCCGATGAAAACATGAAGCATGCAAGCTACAATTCTCCTGAGTGTTGAGGAAAGAAAAAAAGGTTCGGTCGCTGATTTACCAAAAAACTTGAGACCATCACAATACAACCTAAGAGACAAAAAGGGTACACATTTTTAAGCCGAACTAATGTTAATAGCTAAGCTTACTGCAGATTCCTTCCATCCCAGGTTTTATTTCCTTTTTTTATTTATGCAAGTGCCAAAAGGTGTCCAACTAATGCTTAATCTTGCCATAATCAAATAAATAAACCCAAACATTGTGTGAGTGCTTCAATTAAAACTATTCAACCTTCAACCTTCAATCTTCAACAAAGTGTGATAATTTCACTTAAACTCTTTCGAATATTGAGCTTGTGAACTTAGGAAATCAACCTTTTTTCAGAAGACTAATCAAATAAATTGCAACAAAGCCAACACTATTAGATAGTAACCTAAATAGGTTTTCAGAATGCCCATGAGGTACCTTCAGATTTCTGGAGCACTAGTGACTGCTAGCGCAATTTCAAAAGAATACAAGCAAAGAAAAGGAAAAGGAAACGGAAAAAGAAAAAGAAGGAAATACTCACCTCCGTAAAATGCATTCTTATATTCTTGTCTCACCAGGACATGTCTCTGCTAGTCAATGTTTTTTTTCTGGTGAGAACCTACAAAATCAAACCAATAATTAAAAATTTAACCAAAAAAAGAAAAAATTAATAATAATAATTAAAAATGATAGCATATTAAAAACTTAAACATAACAAACAGAAAAAAGCAAAAAAAAAAAAAACCAAAAAGTTCAAAAACAACTAAAAATAACATACAACAAAAATAAATACAAATAATATAAATACAATACATATTTGTTGTTATATACATATGTTGTATATATGTATGTGGTGTAATGCCCCGATCCCTCACGAGACCGGAGGCTCTAATGACCATACTATTCTCAACCCAATACCAAGCCCGGTCACAAATTTTTTCCGAATGGTTAAGTCCGGACCCGACACACGGACAGAGTCTCCCCTGTACCGTGGACATTCTGAAAACCTGTGAACACTCAATAAAGCCACAACATAACAAGACATTCATTTATAACTAAAGATCTTAGGTTTAAGGCCATCCGAGCCTTAAGACATACAAACAGTTTAGATACAGACAAGCATGCATTCATAACTTAATTTCTTTACAAAACCGCTTATCATGCCACTCCATGATAACTTTTAAGTATTCTTAGAAATTGAAAACAACCAGTCATTCACTCCCAAGCATGCGAAGAAGCTAATAGCAAAAATATAAGTTATTACATGCCATGGTTCTAAATCTACCACTACAACATCTATCCCTCAATTTGCAAACTATATAATATACACATATCACTTAGGTTACAAAATAGAACATAAAGTAAAGAAAACAAGTCCTACTCTCATCAACAAGAACATAGTCCACCTCAAGCAACTATACACAGCAACTAATGCAACTCCTCCAACTGCGCCACCTGAAACATGTTAGCGAGGTATGAGCAACCACTGTTGCCCAGTGAGGGATAAAGTCCCGGGGCGTGCAATGCAACAGATAATACAATTAATAACAATAACAATTGAACAATTCAAGAAACAATGATAGCTTAAATAACCACACATTTGAAAGGATACATTTCACATAACCCCTATACACCAATCTTCACTGGGTCTTCATTCACGATCCACGAACAACGATCACGATCACGATAAGCCGGCATAACCCCAAACACTCCAGTGGGTGTACTCCGGATGTACCCCAATAATCCTACGACCCAACATTCCCTGGCAATCTCCGGACCAGGCGAATGAGGGACTAGGGCACGGAGATTGAATATCCACCGGCAAGCCCTCTGCCGCCCAGCCGATATTCAACGCATCCGCCCCTGACACTATGGTTGTGCAACCACTATGCAATGCACTTAACAATGGCAAGTTAATAGCAATAATATAAGCATTAACACATAGGAGGATCAACAAAGTAGGTTGACCTCGATGCAATTTGGATAGAAGCAATTATAGAGGCTAGTAAGCAGTTTACAAAGGAACATATACAAGCTAAGCATAGTATTATACCAAAACTCCAAATCAACTTGAAACCACATATAAAACACTTAAGGAGTCATGCCATGGGTTTAGAAGTGTGAGTCAACCGAAATTTCACCTAAACCCCTTTGTTTTTCAAACTATTTCTCTTCCAAACCAAGGTTAACGATTCCATTTTCAAAGGAAACTCTCCCAACCTTCTAACTAACCCTCAAGGTAACCTCTCGACCCTCTAACTCATTCAAATGCCCGCGATTACCCCGAAAGCCCCAAATTCCCTCTTATGGCTTTAAACTACACATACATTGTCCGGGCTTCACACAAGGGATATCAAGGCTTCTATAGCACCTAGGTAGCCTAAGGATACTAGAATTGAAGCCCGAATCCACCCGGATTCGCATTAACCCCGAAAGCCCCAAATTAAAGTCGGCTATTTTCCATTTTAGGCGATTTAAGGACAATGCAAGTGCACGGGGCTATTAGGTTACCTTCACTAGCACCTAAGGTATCTAATAGAAGCATTGAATCAATCTAATTCGAGCAATTACGCGAAACCCTAGAAAAATATCACTATTCACCCAAAATTTCAAATTAACGATTCTAACCGTTTAAAAAGCGAAACAACGGCTCAAATGTGTTCTCTAGCATTCATATAGATGGTATATTAGCATAGATAACTCATACAATAGCATTTGATCACATTTTCAACAAATCAAGAAATTGACAACTATTTAGAAATGCAAAAATAAGTCGTGAAATCCCTCACCAATGCGCGTAGGAGCACCTAGGAACCTTGCACACACCCTAATCCACTAGCTCAAGGGTTGGGAAGGCTTGGATTGAAGAGTTGAAGAAGAAAAATCTCACCCAAAGCTGCTGCAGTGTTTCGGCCCTGCTACAGTGCAAATCAGCTTCTATTTTTTTTGTTGTTGTGTGCTATATGAGCTAAAGTGTGAGTTGTTTTGGCTTTATAAAAGGTGTGGTCTAGTTTGGGCGTTTAGGTGGCTTTTAAAATGCGCGTAGTAAGCTTAAAAACGAGCCTAAGGTGAAACATGTGTGCTAGTTAATTAAATCTCTAAGTTAGTTACGTAACACTATTCACTCAACTACAAAAATTATTTTCTAAACGAGCTATCCTATCACCCCTAGCTCAATTGCACATTTTTCTCACTACTTTAATAATTAATATGATTTAATAAAAATGTTAATCGAGTAATAAAATGCAGTTTAAAAATTGAGTGAATAGTAGCTATAGAAGTCAGTTAGTAAAGTACATAAGTAAATGCGCAAACAAGGGATGCAACAGTAATTGAATGCATGGCTAAATCTCGGGCGTCACATGTGGGGGTAGCGGGGTGGGGGTGGGGGTGGGCGGTGGGACGACGCTGTGGGGTGGGGGATAGGTGGGGAACGGGGTAGGTGAGGGATGGGGAGTAGGGGTGATGGAGCGTTGTGGGGTGGGGGATAGGTGAAGGGTGGGGTGAGGGACGGGGAGTGGGGGTAGGGGAGCGCTGTGGGGTGGGGGGTGGGGGAGCGCTTTGGGGTGGGGGTGTTAAGTGGTGGGGAGTGTTGAGTGGTGGGCATGGACGAGTGCACCAAATCGGGGCGTGGGGGGTAAGGTTTTATTTTTCTGAATTGAAAATATGAGGCAGCCCTCATGAAAATATCGGGCTGGGTGACGGCCCAGCCTCAAACTGGGCCGTCGCCCCAGTCCATCTCCAATTAGAAAAGAAAAAAAAATTCTATTTTATTTTTTAATTGAAAACGGCATTTTCCGTCTCCAAATTGGAGACGGTTCAGTCCGTCTCCAGTTAAGAAATAAAAAATTAAAAAAAATTATATTATATTCTTTAATTGGAGACGGCCTTTTCCGTCTCTAAATTTGGAGACGGACAAAGCCGTCACCAATTAAGAAAAAAAAATTAAAAAAATTATATTCTATTCTTTAATTGGAGACGGCCTTTTCCGTCTCCAAATTTGGAGACGAACAGGCTGTCTCCAAATTGGAGATGGCATGTTTCGTCTCCAAATTTGGCGACGGACTGGACTGTCTCCAAAATGGAGATGGACCTATGGTCCGTCTCCAATAAGGATATATATATATATATATTATTTTTTTTAAGTTTTATTTCTTTATTATATTTGATCGAGTAATAAAATCAAGTACTATAAAACATATTAAATTAAAAAGAATTTATTAAAATACTATAAACTAATTTTATTTTAATTAAAAATATCTTTTCAATTATATAATTTTTTTCCTTTTATCATTCATATTTATTTTAATTACATTAATTGAAATAATTAATGTAATTAAAATAAATACGTGAATAAATTTTAGTATTTAATTAATTCTTTAATAAATTTTAAGCATTAATTATTTAAAAAAAATTATGACTTCTTACTAATAAATAAAATTAGATAATTAAATAATTATGAGAAAGTAAATGGAAAAATAATATTTAATTATAAATGTAACTACTAAGGTATTAAATAAAAGTAATATTCAGTTAAAGGTAGTTTTATATTAACTCTTATAATAAATTACTTTTATTGGAATTCTTTTTTTTAGAAATGACTAATTGTTTATATTTTGCATTTCGTTAAATATAGAGGTCAAGACGACCCAAAGATACTAGCCATTAGCTCTATGGGCGATGAATATGTTGTATTTAGATCTCAAACCACATGACTTAGCTATATAGTCGCCAATTTGGCTCCTTTGGACGACTTAGCAATATAATTGCTAATTGGTGACGGCATGGAGATGACATAGAAATCGTCTCTATGCCGTCACCAATTGAAGAGGGTTTGGAGACAAAATGGAGACGACATAGATAAGCCATTTCCGAGTAGTCGCCAACTGGTAATATTTGGAGACGGAATCTAAGTCGTCACCATTCTGTCTCCTTTTGGAGACGGAATGGCGACTACTTGGAGATGACTTAGCTATGTTGTCTCTATTATGTCTCCAATTTGTCACAATTCTTGGCTACAACAAGTTCCGTCTAATTTCCGTCACCAATTTGAAGATGGAATGGCGACGGACCGTCGCAAAATACAAATTTTCTTGTAGTGCTAGTCCTACATCAAAGCTACCATCTTCATAGATTTAAAAACACAGAATTCGAATGTTTTAGTTGGAAACATGTTTTCTGACTTGTAGGAAAGGTGTTCTGATACGTACTCAACTGGTACCCAATCAACCTTAGGAAATTGATTCACACAAGAAACTAATCTAACACATAACATCACAAAACTTATAACCCAGAAAATCTTCAAACAGGGAAACACTTCACTAAGATAACAGTGTATGTGCACGATCTTATCGAGTAATACGCAACCTGTTCATGCTCACGGCAACCAAGTCAGTCAGACAGCAAAATTGTTTGCCGTTGTTTAATTTTCCAACCAAATTATCTTTGAAAATTATATTTTTCTAGTCAGCTTTCTAGTTTAGCTGTTTGTACTTTATCCCGGAGTATGAATACCAGCCACATGGCTTCAAAAAATATAGACACGATCATCAATATCCATCATAACAACAAAGTAACAATTATCAATCAGTTAATTAATTGAAAACCACTGACAAAACCCTCAATAAGCACTAAAAACAAAAAAACACAGAGTAACTAAAAATGTTATACCTAGATTTAGTTTTGCGGCTCGATAGGTTTAGGTCGGCAGAGCTGCACATCTATTTTCCCATTCCATGCTTGGTGCCAAACTTTAGCCTGGAAGGTTTCCAGAGGGTGCCAAACTTTAGCCTGGAAGGTTTCCAGAGGGGTGTCATCACCAGCTTTAAGATTCTTGACTTGAAAAGTTATGTAATAGATAGAACCAGCAACAGCTTCTGAATTCGCTTTCTCCTGATTGACGAACTGATATGCCATATCCTGACATTCCAAATATGTTAGAATAAATATATAAATAGATAAATATATATATATATATATATGCATATACGACTTACATGTTCAGTATTATAGTAGTTGATGGCAAATTGGGCGAGCATAACAACATTCTCGTAAGTCGTTCTGTAGTTGTGAATATCAACCAAGGGAACAATGGCGGGCAACAATGTTGGCCCCGGAACCAGCGGAAAGTCCTCGATGTCGAATCCCTAAAAGGACACATACATATTTATTATTAAGGACATATATAAATAAACAAATTATAAAAAGAAAAAAAAAAGTCCAAGAAATATAAAGTTAATATGTACCTTACTTTCCTGAATTTTTCTGTAATACTTGTCAAATGATTCATAGACGTCGCCTCTGATATTTTTAGTGTCTGGAGCCTGCAGCTGACTCTGATTTTTATAGACGTTGTCTCTGACATAACCACCGGAAAGAGACAGAACCTACAACTGACTCACTTGAGATGGCCCGCCGTCGTTTGCCCGTTGTTTCATCTTCAGCTCACCTTGGTAATCCATCACCGGCACTAGATTTTTCCTATCCATCTTCTTCTTCTTTCCCCTTTCCTTCCAATCCTATAATTAGGGTTAGGGTTATGCGCTTTACCCTTTGCAATATAACAATAGGTGGTTTGTTGTGGAAAATATTTTCTTGAAAAATAAAATATTCTATAGGGTTTTGTTTGTTTACCTAAAATAATTTATTGGAAGATTATATTTTTATAAAAAATAGAATACTATAAAATATTTTTTGATATTTGGATGCACTGTAAAATGTTTTATTTTAAAATTAAAATATTTTTTAGAATTTGTACTAGACGCAATTGTTGACCAAAAAATATTTTATAATTAATTAATTTTTCGGTGTTACCAAATATCGTAAAATTAAACAAAAGTAGCCGTAATTTTTTACTATAAAACATTTTACAATGTGTATTTGTTTTTGGTATTTTTAATTTAAAAAATTAATGTTGCCCCGTTGCTTCTTCCTTGCCCACTTACTGAACAAATTATGGATCTGCTCTTGCTACTTCCTTGCCCACTTACTGAACAAATTATGGATCTGCTCTTGCTAGCTAGTAAATCAAGTGAAGAAACATAATCTCTTGATATTGGAATTTCATCTACAAATTATGTTCTCGTTTCAACTCTATCTCCGTTATAATAATAAAAAAAAAAAATTATACGGATTAAAAACTGGAGACTTAATAATTTTGACATACCATTTAAAAAATTGCACAAAAATAGGAGATTGGGGATGATCTATGGATATGATCCAAATCTCAAAAACAACCTTAAACTCCCCATCACAATACTATAATATTAAAACTATATACAATAATTAATTATAAATGGTCATATCGATGCGCATTTTTTATTTCAAGCGCTAGCTATATTATTTGAACTGACAAAAATATCCCATGCTTCTGACTTTGGACACACCCTATCTCAAAAGGGAAAAAACTATTTTAGTCCTTGATTAATATATTAAGTTCCAAATAGGTCCCTGTGTATTTAAAAAACCCTTCACAAGTCCTTTATATTTAAAAAACCCTTCACAATTCCATTTTTACCCTTGGTGGATGCTGACATGGACAAGCATGGTTGTATTCTTCTTGTCTCTTGCAAGAATATGGCGGGAACTTAAATAAAAGAATAAAAAATATTGATAAACATTATAATTTTTTTATTTTTATTTTTGGTCATGCTGAATTTTTATTGCTTCAACGAGATTCCATTTTTTTTTTACCAAAAAAAAAAAATGAGATTCCAGTTTTGTTAGTTTTGAAATGCTGAATTTTTATTGCCTCATGCAACGATATATTGGTTTTTTTCCCAGGCTTTTTTTTTGGTTAAAAAATATTTTTTGGTTAAAAAATTTATTTGCAAAAAACATTTTTTAACCAAAAAAATGCCTGGAAAAAACCAATATATATATATATATATATATATATATATATATATATATATATATATATATATATATATATATATAAAAATAATATATTTAGTTTAACAAATACCCAATTCCCACTATATCGTTGCATGAGGCAATAAAAATTCAGCATTTCAAAACTAACAAAACTGAAATCTCGTTTTTTTTTTTTTTTTGGTCGAAAAAAATGGAATCTCGTTGAAGCAATAAAAATTCAGCATGAACAAAAAAAAAAAATATAATGTTTATCAATATTTTTTATTTTTTCTTTAAGTTCCAGCCATATGCTTGTAAGAGGCAAGGAAAATACAACCATGCTTGTCCATGTCAGCATCCACTAAGGGCAAAAATGGAATTGTGAAGAGTTTTTTAAATGTAAAGGACTTGTGAAGGGTTTTTCAAATACACAAGGACCTATTTGGGACTTAATATATTACTCAAGGACTAAAATAGTTTTTTCCCTATCTCAAAATCCTTTCCATTTTTGTTCTGAAATTCGGTGTTTACAAGGTTTGCAGTTTTGACCAAAAAGCGAGGGGAAAAAAAAAAAGGTTAATATCATTTTTGATCTTTTATTTTTAACTTTATTGATATTTTGGTTTTTTATTTTCAAAAGTAAGATATTTTAGTCTCTTATGTTTTAAAGTTGGGACACCGTTAGTCCTTTTCGCTCAATCCGTTAATTTTTTAATGGGAGAAGCACGTGTGCAGTACATGTGTTTTATTTTCGCTATTAAAAAATTAACGGATTGAGTGAAAAGAACTAACGATGTTTTAACTTTAAAAGATAAGGGATTGAAATATTTTATTTTTGAAGATAAGGGACCAAGTGTCTATAAGATCAAAGATAAAAGATCAAAAGTGGTATTAACATAAAAAAACAATAATGTCTTTAGCTGATGCCAGTGTACAGTTCGCTTAGAGAATATTGATGATTTTTTTTTTTTTGGTTTGGAAAGAGTCCAAGCCGATAATATCAATAGATGTAGAGTAACTCTGGATTAATTACTTATAAATTTAATGAATAGATATTTCACCCTTGTGATCCTCATTTGAGAGAGAGTTTTTTTTTTTTTTTTTTGTCAAATAAAATTTCATTAAATGAAACAAAAAATACAAGGATTAGCCGATCCCCGTAGGGTGACCAACGTTTTGTTTTATTTATTTCAAATTGAAAATTATTTAAAGACCCTTTTAATATTTATTTTTATTTAAAATCATGATCAACCTTTTCTTTAATTCCATATAATTGGGAGGATTGTAAAATTTTCAGGTTAAAGGATTAAGGAACTCTCTATAGTATTTTTTCTATTGACAAAAGTCAATTCAAATAAGGGGAAAATTTAGTAATCCCTTTTCTTTCATGTTAGGAATACATAAAAAAAAATCACAAAATCAAAGATCGCTGGACAAGTTCTTGACACCTTTAAAAATGTGCAATCCAAACCCGATATTGAACTTCTCCAAAAGGAAGCAAGAAGAAAGAAAAAGTAAACCAAAAAGAAGACTTTTTTATCCTTTAGGATCCATGAGACTCCTTTAATGTGCATGCAGTGAGCACGCTTATAGTAATATGGCACTTAACATATCGTCCTCCATTATCGTTAAGAACGATATATTATATATATGTATACAAACCTCATTTGAAAAAAAAAAAAAAAAATTATCATATGTTACACATGTACTTAATCAATTAACTGGAAGTGTATTTGTTTTTGAATTGACTAGTAGAAAAGTCCATGCAGCAGGTAAACATGAATCATGAATCGATTATGTTCAACGTGGGTTAACTGGTATTGTGAGGTGTACACTAGTGGAATTGATGACGAAAACGAAATTACAGAAAAGTATGCCCCATTTCGTGAGCGTCGTGCATATATATATATATACACACACACAGTCGCGGGCTATATATTGCAGCAACAATTGTTAACTTTCAAGAGATTTAGCAAAAATAGAAAGAAAATTGTTAACTTTCAAGGGTGATAATGGTGTTCGAGTACGAATAAATATAGGGTAAATAGCGTATTACCTCCCTGTATTTTTCTAAAAATGCACAATACTTTCCTATGTTTTAAAAATTAGTTGATTATCCCCTTGTGTTTTGCTAAAAGTGCACAATACCCCTCTGTATTTTAAAAATTAGCTGATTATCCATTGTGTTTTATAAAAGTAGCTGATTGCCACCTTATATTTTCGGAAAAATGATTTCCATGTCCCTCACTTTTTACCTTTTTCTCAAATAGGTCCCTGAGTTTTTAGAAATGTATTTTCAAGTCCTTCAAACTTAACTCCGTTACTTCATTTGAATGAAAAATTACTTTTTGTTTGAAATGATCAATTTGCCCCTCAGCTTAAAGAAGGACCACCTTTTATAATATATATGTATATTTTCTAAGCCATGCTGCAAATTCATCATTGTATGGATCATTTGGTTCCCAAAAAAGGATAAAAAATAAAACACGCTAGCATAAAATAAATTAAAAAAAGAAAAAGAAAACTCAGATTACACCAAATTATCAAAAAAGAAAATACCATATTACACCAACTGATAGTTTCTGCAAAACAGATTACTCCAATAAAATGAATAAGGAATGGATAGATAACATGTTTCATATCTACTCAACTTAGAGATATATATTAATTAGAGGCATAATATTACATAAAAAGAGCATCATTTTAACTGAAATAACATAGTCAATTAAAAAATAATAATTCATCTCCATGTATTTTTAAATCACAAGTAGCTTATACTTTTTTTTTGCCATGAATCACAAGCTTAAACACATTGATAACATTATAATACAAATTAATAACATCATAAGAACTAAAAAAAAAAAATATTAATACATCAAGATACCAAAATTTTTCACAACAGAGCTACGACAACAACTAACAACCTCAACGAACCAGCCAGAAAACAAAACAATTAGCCAAGAATTGAAGGGTCAATGTTCCAGGCATTGCAGATATGTTTGGCAGCAGTATTCTTGTTTGTTTCCTCTTTCCAGCTACGTGAAGTGAGCACGTGACATCGGAGAACAATCAATTAAGCATGGATCACGATCAGGTTTTTTTTTTTTTTTTTTGTGGTTTTGGTCGAGAGAATACGATTAGGCTGCTGAGTGTGTGTTTCTTCGTTTTAGTGTGTGGCTTTTTGACTGAGATTTTTTTTTTTGGTCAATTTTTGTGATGTTAACTTTACTTTTTTGGGTTGAAGTGGCTGATTAGTTTTTTATTGTTTTATTTCGTTGATGTATTTAGCATCCCAAGCAGTACACGCATCCTAGGCAAGCAATACACGTGCATGCTTTGATTTAATTGAGATTTTTTTCTTATGTTAATGTTAAATGTATATATTACCCCTTAATTATTAAGATGAAGTGACGAAGTTAAGTCTGAAGAACTTAAAAAGATATTTATAAGAACTCAGAGACCTATTTGAGAAAAGCGTAA
This sequence comes from Ehretia macrophylla, assembly GCA_037974665.1. Taxonomy (NCBI): domain Eukaryota; kingdom Viridiplantae; phylum Streptophyta; class Magnoliopsida; order Boraginales; family Ehretiaceae; genus Ehretia; species Ehretia macrophylla. Next base: position 26,832,144 of record CM075772.1, read on the forward strand.
AAAGTAAGGGACTTGGATGTCCTTTTCTCCTATATTTTCTAACAAAAGCTTAGTTGTTCAAAAAACACAGGGGGATAATCAACTACTTTTATAAAATACAAATAGGTAATCAGCTAATTTTTAAAACACAGGGGGGTATTGTGCACTTTTAACAAAACACAGAGGGATAATCAATTAATTTTTAAAACACAGGAGGGTATTGTGCATTTTTAGCAAAACACAAGAGGGTAATACGCTATTTACCCATAAATATATCTTGAGACTGCAAGTCCAGGTGCACAATACTTGAACACACCAGAGTTTACAACATTTTCTGTCATTGGTGTTATGAAATCAGAAATGCCAATAAACGACTCTCTGATAATGGAGTTTATCAAGAATGTATTTGTGCCTTCGAGCCCACTCTTTTCCTCAATCATGGTGCTCTCTCCCTCCCTAATAGACTTATCTCATTTTCCTAATTATTTAGTCTTTGAGTATTACTATATACCACTTAATCATTAACAACAATTTTCATTATTTATGTGGACTTTTAGTTAGCATGTTAAGATAGCAAACTTTTCTATTTTTTCCTCTTCTTTTAGTATGCCAAATAAATATTAATATAGGAGGTGATAGATTAATGATAAAAATAAGATGATATATGTAGCATTTTTATTCGCCTTCGTGGTCACTATATGTCTTATTGTATAAATATCCGATATGATGCTTGATATGTAACATCCCTTGTACACAAGGGCGGACTTACGTGTGATAATTGTGTATGCATAGGTTTAAACTCACAAAATAATGACATTTCTAAGTGGTTAAGATGACACATTTTAAATCACTTGAGAGCCAAGTCCGCATGTACAAGGAATATAGTAAACTTTGATGATGAATCTAGGATTATTCACCATTTATCAAAACCCTGCTAGCGTATAAAACAACCTAGTCACAACAGTGATGCTAATAAGTAAATATTTTATATTGTTTTTTATGACCAGACTTAAAAATTGCCTTTTGAATTCATATCACGATCCAAATTGTAAGGCATATGCAGGACGAATTAACATGGTGCCAAGCGGCGGCCCTAGCCCCCTCAACGTACCCAAAAAAAAATAAAAAATTAATAGTATTTTTTAAAAAAATCAATAGTATTTTAAAAAAAAATAAAATTTGGTCCTCCCAATAAATATTTAAAAAGTGATAAAAAATTTGAAAAAAATAGATTTGATTTGGAGGTTAGTCACAAATAGTATTAGGTATCGATTGGTACACTGAAATAGATTTGGACAGGAATAGAATGAATTCAGTAATGGAATGAAATTGAGAATGAAAATGACATGTTTGGTATGCTCTAGGAATTAAGAGTAATAATGTGAATAACTTGTATAATATGACAGAATTGTCTTTTTATTATTATAGTAGTTAAAATAAGAATAAATATAAACATAATTGTAAACAATATAAACATAAATAATAATAATAATAATAATAATAATAACAACAACAACAATAAATAATAATAACCACATAAAAATAATAAATAATAAATAATAATAATAATAACAATAACAACAACAACAACAATAAATAATAATAATAATAATAATAATAATAATAATAATAATAATAATAAATTATTATTATTAATAATAACAAAATTAAAATTATAATAATAATAATAATAACAACAAAAATTATTATTATTATTATTATCATTATTAAATTGTTATTTTTATTTTTTTTTTTTTCTTTTTTTTTTTTTTTATTTTTATTTTTTATTTTTGTTTTTATTATTATTTTTTATTTTATTTATTATTATTATTATTTTCATAATAATATTATTATACTTTTAATAATTATTATTTTATTATTATTTTTATTATTTATTGACCATTATTATTTTTTATTTTTGTTTTTATTATTATTATTTAATTAATTTTATTTTCATTATAATTTTCATAATAATAATAATAATTATAATTTTTGTAATAATTATTATTATATTTTTTAATTATTATTATTATTATTATCTTAAAACAAATTATTTATAAAAGTTATGTTATATAAGGGTATGATAGTCAAGTTTATTCCCATCACACATGGGAATAGGCCATTCTCATGTATTTGGTCTGGAATAACTATTCTAATGTATATGGGAATGACATTCCCTTGGGAATGACATTCCCAAGTTTATTTCCACATTCCAGACATGAGAATTAAAATAGAATTGAGAATGTCATTCAATTCCAACTCATTCTCACATACCAATAACTGCCTTATGTTAATGGTTGGGGGTTCAAGTCACCATAATGCATTTTTTTTTTTTTTTTGTAGTTTTAGTTATGGATGAAAAATAATTAATATCTAAAAAACATGACTTTTAATTAGATTCAAACTCATAACATCTAATATGTAAACTAATTAATATTAAAAAATATGCTCATAATGATTAGTTTGCTTACTAAATTTTTAAAAATACCGTAATATAAAGGGTAAAATGCAACAGAGGTCCCCATTGTTTACTCAAAAATCAATATAATCCTCATTGTTTCAAAATGCTCAAAGAGGTCCCCAATGTTTACAAACATGCTCATTGTGGTCTCCACCGTTAAAAATTTAGTTAGTTTTAACATATGCAAATAGTATCTTAGGGGTAAAATTAAAAAATTACAAAAAACACAATCTCACACGAAAAATATCAAAAAACACATACTAAAAGACACAAAAACACACACATGAACACACACCAAAACACACACAAAAATACACAAGAACACACCAAAACACACACAAAAACACATACCAAAACATATACCAAAACATTCACAAAAACATTATACACACACGAACACACACAAAGCCAAAAACACATACATAAACTCGCTGGTGGTGGTAGTGGTGGTGGTGCTCGCATGGGTGGAGGTGGTGTTGGCTTGCGGCGGTGACTGGCAATATGGGTGAGGGTAGAGGTGGTGTTTGCAGGTGTTGGCTGGTGGTGGTGCTCACGTGGGTGGAGGTGGTGTTCGCGGGTGGTGGTGCTCGCGTGGGTGTTGGCTTGCGGTGGTGACTGGCGATGTGGGTGAGGGTGGTGGCTTGCGGTATGGTGGTGACTAGCGGTGTGGGTAAGAGTTGTAGCTTGCGGTGTGGTAGTGACTGGCGGTGTAGGTGAGGGTGGTGGCTTGCGGTGGGCTTACGTGGGTGGGGGATGGTGGCTCGCATGGGTGAGGGGTGGTATTCTGGTAGCTGGTAGGTGGTAGTGGTGGTGTTGACTAGCGGCATTTGTTTGGTAGGGGTGGTGGTGGAGTTGGGTGGGGTGGAAGAGAAAGAAGAAGGGAATGATAAATTTACAATTTTCTGATTCAGTTAGACTAGTTTAGTCATTTTATGCATTTTCAGTTAGATTTTTAACAGTGAGGACCACAATGAGCATGTTTATAAACATTGGGGACCTCTTTGAGCATTTTAAAATAATGAGGATTATATTAATTTTTGAGTAAACAATGGAGACCTCTGCTGCATTTTACCCTAATATAAAACCATAACTAAATTATCTTTAATGAAACTAAAAAAAAAAAAATTAAAACTGTAAAATTAAGTCTCTTTTCTACTAAGACAAAGAATAATGTACAAAAAAAAAGCCCCCCAACGTTAAATTTCTAACTTCGTCCCTGAACATATGACCTAACCTAAAAGTGGCATAGTCCGGGTTATTTAGTTATAAAAGTTACTAGGACTAATCACAAGAAAAATAACTTCTAGACTAATTTGAATTCATAATGTAAACAAGTCTCCAATTTATGTTCAAAAGTTATCTTATATGTTAATGACTAACAAATAATTCTTATACAATTGTAGGTTACAGAAAAGAACTGTTCAAAAAAATAGAATCGTGTGAAAATAAATGTCATAGATCATGTTATCTTCCCAACTTTTTTAAGTGGAAAGTCACCAAATTATTACAATGATCAATTGAGTTGCCACTTATCTAATATATCAATGGAGAAGTTTCTCAAAATAGACCACCAAGGGAAATTCATATATTTTAGTACCCCACAAGTAATGCAGCAGGAACTATAATATTTAAGGTTCCAGCTTCATTCAGTCAAACATATAAAAGCTAATCACAAAGTGGTAAAACTTCAGATTTTTCTTTATTTTTTATTGTTCAAGTATCTGCCATTTGTCTTTCTTTCTTTTTCTTTTTCTTTTTTTTTCGTTGTCTTTCAGTACCTCATTAAAGCTACTAGAGAACCCACTAGAATGTTTCCAAACTTCCTACACCACATTTGATCTTGAAAATTTATTGTTATGTTCTATATAGACTCCGATGAAAGATGAATGGTCCCAGAGTTTTAAGAAAATGACAAGATAGTCTTTTGCCTTGACACATCATTCATTTTTTTGAGTTAATAGTACTCTTCAAAATAATTAAGCCTCCCTCCAATAATATATATCCAAAGGGCATTATGACATAATTAAAAAGAAAAAGAGATTATACTTACTGCAGAGCAGCAGAGGTAACTATACTTGTAGGCAACAACTCGATGTGTCTATAGGAAGCTGAAGAATTCGAGCTTGGTAATATCAAATATGGTGGTGCCAACAGATCAAATGGCTTTGGTTGGCCATCCAATTAAGGGGGTTTAATTTTATCTATCTAGCATCCCGCAGATAACTTGAATAAATTTAAACTTATTCGTATTGTAAATTTCTTAATAAAAAAATGTTATTTTTCTGCATGAGTTTTAGTTAAATCTCAAACTAACTTAAAATGTTCAGTTTTTCTAACATCTTCCCACGACATCAAACTCTGTCAATCAAACTTATGTTAAAGGACATCTTTGTTTTTTATTATTTAAAACAAAAGAAAAGCAGAAAGAAAAAATAATAGAAAAATTAATTTAATAAAATCATTCAATAAAAAAGTCTACAATCAAAGAGAAAATAATAAAATATTTACTATAAAAGAATAAAGAAAAAAATTAAAAAGCAGCTTATTATACAAAGTTCTTTTTATGCGCCAAATTAGAGGAAAAAAACATAGGAGAATTTAGCGTCATTGGAGAAACTGGGCAAAATCTCATAGGAGAATTTGGAGTTGTAGAAATAATAAATAATATAACAAATCACTCTCTAACGGCTTAAGCTTTTAGATGAGGTGGTAATCTAACATGGTATTAGAGCTTAGGTACCAAAAGGTCATGGGTTCAATACTCACCGCCACCCATTTATAAAAACTGTTCAAGTGCAAGGCTCAAAACTAACTCCACCTGCACTTGCGGGGGCGTGAAGATAATAATTAAGGCTCAAAACTGTTCAAGTGTAGGCGGAGTTAGTTTTTAAGTCTTACACTTAGACAGTTTTAATGTTTTGAAATGGGTGGCGGTGAGTTTTGAATTTTAAACTTTGATTCTTGTATATAAGTAGATTTCATTTTCTGTTATTCAAGATATAGGTAACTTAATGTATTATAAATACCACTCGTTGTACACTTTTGATATATAGAATACACGATAATCTCAGCCACATAAACTTTACATGGTATCAGCTTCTCTAAGACAAACGTCTCTTCCTGGCCTTCCCTCCTCGTTCTACTACATCTCTCTTTGATCTCTCACACCTAAACTTTCTCTCACGTCTCTGTCAGCTTAGTCTTCTATCACATTATCACCACCTTTATTCATTTCCTTTCCTCCACTTTTGACTTTTTTTCCAAATACTTTATTACTTAATATGGCTACGTCACCTACTACCATGGCTCTTCCTGCCTATAACGTGTGAACCTATGTTACTGTATCTCTTGATAACACAAATTACCTAACATGGCAGTCTCAAATACTTCATTTTTTTACTTTTAACAATCTCCTAGGCTTCATTGATGGTACCTTGCCTCAGCCAAAATCTGCCACCTCCACTAGTCTACTTCCTCCTCCGCATCAACGTCTCTTTCTCTTGCTGACTGGACACGCTATGACAATTTCGTCACAGCGTGTATCACTGCTACACTCTCAGACTCTCTTGTGTATCACTCGACAGGTCATGCCACTGCCTATTCTCTTTGGACTTCTCTTAAAGACTCATTTCACCAACAATCTCTGGCTCGCAAATCACTTCTCAGAGCTCAACTTCGCAATCTTCGCAAAGGCTCTCTTTCTGTCGCAGACTATCTCTAACAGATCCATCATCACTCTACATCTCTAGCTGCTATTGATGAAACCTTATCTAACTCCGACTTAGTCATTGTTACTCTTGATGGGCTCCCAAAGGACTATCGTCCGTTTGTAACGTCCATTGAAAATCTAGCCACTGTGCCTTCTTTCTCTGAACTACGAGCAAAACTGCTCACGTATGAATAAAGGGTCCTCCTCGATAATGAATCGTCTCTCCCTACTGATGATAGCGATGTTGCTGCCTTAACTGTTAATCTGAAATCTGCCTCGTCTGATCAATCGGGTCTCTTACCCACTCCAACCATTCATTCCCTTGCGACTCACACTAGGTCTGGTAAAACGTCTTTCTCCAGTCCCTCATCAAACAAGCAGACATCCTCCAACAACCGCACGAAGTGCCAAATCTGTCATAAATTTGGCCACAATGCTACAAAATGTCAATGTCGTTATGCTCAATCCAGAAACAGTGGTCTCAACACACACTTTGCTGGCGTTCACCAGACTCAGTTTTTTGCTCCTCCTACGGCGTCTGCTCCTTTTTCATCCTGGATTCCTGACTCCGGAGCATCTTCTCATATGACTTGTGACCCCAGTCTGCTTCAACAACTCTACCCTTATCATGGGTCTGACCAGGTGATTGTTGGTGATAGTAAAGCTCTTCCCATTCTACATACAGGTTCATCTTATCTTCCTGCTCCTTCTCATACATTCTCTCTTCACAATGTTTTACATGTTCCTCGTTTAACAAAGAATTTATTATCTGTTTCTCAATTCACCAAAGACAATCGTGTCTCACTTGAGTTTTTTCCCTCTGAATGCCTTGTCAAGGACCTCCGCACCGGGATACCACTTCTCAAGGGCCGCGTTAAGTCCAATCTTTACACGCTGCCGGTGTCATCTCTTGGCTTCCCCACTCCTACCATGGCGCTAACCGCTTCTCGTCTTTCCTCCAGTCTCTGGCACTCTCGCTTGGGTCATCCGTCGTCCTTCATTATGTCTGTCTTACGTTCTAGGAATTTAATAGATTTTTTAGATGTACAAGTTTTAAATTCCTTGTGTACTTCCTGTATGATGGGGAAGAGTCATAAGCTTCCCTTTCAACAGTCGAAAAATAATGCTTGTACTCCGTTGGAAATAATACATTCAGACATTTGGGGACCTGCTCCTGTGTTTTCCTTTTCTGGTTTTCGTTACTTCATTATCTTTATTGATGAATTTACACTTTTTATATGGATTTATCCTTTGGTTAACAAAAGTGATAGTGCAAACTGTTTTTTACATTTCAAGTAGTTTACCGAGAATCACTTTTCTTCAAAAATAAATTTTTTTCAGTGTAATGGTGCTCGTGAACTCACTCAGGGTCGTCTTAAAACTATAATTGATTCAGCGGGTATTCGTTATCGGATATCTTGTCCCCATACACCTGAACAAAACGGTATGGCTGAAAGAAAAATTCGTCACATTTCCGAAATAGGTGCCACTCTAATGTTTCATGCGTCTCTTCTGAAATTTTTTTGGTTAGAAGCGTTTACTACAGCTGTTTATTTAATCAACAAATTGCATACTCCAGTCTTGCATAATAGTTCTCCCTTTAAGAAATTGTTTGCTAAACCGCCTGATTATTCCACTTTTTGAGTTTTTGGGTGTCTTTGTTTTCCTTTTTTGGGAGCTACTAAAGCCGATAAACTCAGCCCGAAGTCTGTTCCTTGTGTTTTCATAGGGTACAGCTTAGAACATGCAGGATATCGTTGCTTTATCTCGCCATGTTTCATTTGACGAAAATGTTTTTCCATTTTAAAAATTTACTCCTGATAAATCTAATATGATATTAACTCCCAGTGACACTTCTCCACGGACTCTATCTTCTAGAAAAATCAGTGGATCAGCTAACTGCGCTTCATCTGATAATTCAAATCAACCTGTCCCAGACTCTTGCTACGATAATCTACTCCCACTCGCAACATCCTCAACTTTTCCGCAAAACCCACATCTTTTTCGCCTACCTCCTGCCACGTGTCCACCGTGGACCCACATTCCACCTTTAAGTCCTTCAATTTCTTCATTGCATAGTAACACGCACTAGGACGCTTTAATTATTCCTTCAACTTTTGACAATCAGCTTTCTTACTCATCCATAAATACTTCACATGAAATGTCACACTCATATTCTCTCTCCTCACCTAGCTCTACACGCCAAACACCATTTCCTACTCTATATTCTCTCTCCTCTATTAATGTGTCATAATCACCAACCCCACATTGTTCTTTTTCCTCAACTAATAACGATCAGCATCGTCTTTCTTCTATTAATGTGTCACATGCAACCCCTACCTATGTGGCAGCGGATAGACCACCATGTGCTGCCACGTGTCCGCCTTTCTCCTCTCTTCCCTCTACTCACACTCCGCCTCAATGTAATGTCAGTGGGTCCTGTTGTGCCACTTTATCTGACCACACTACACATCAGTCTTCAGCCAACAGTCGTGACTCTGTTTCCAACCTCACTAACCTACTTTCACGTCTTTCTATCTCTCTAACGTCTTCCTCTCCTTCACCAATATTGCTTCCATTGCGTAACTCTCCTCCTGCGTCGTCCTCACAGGACCCATCAATATCTTCTACTTCTCTTCACCCTATGATTACTCGAACACGAGACAACACTCGTTCTAACAAACACTTTCCAGATTTTGTCACCTATTCCACCACTGTCTCATCCCAACCCACCCATACTGATACCGTTGAACCTACGTCATACTCTATGGCATCCAAGTTTGCTCACTGGCGTACTGCCATGAGCGATGAATATAATGCTCTAATCCAAAACGGGACTTGGTCACTGGTTCCTAAACCTCCGACGACAAATCTTATTGGTTGTAAGTGGGTCTTCCGGGTCAAACACAAAGCCGATGGGTTTGTTGAAAGGTATAAGGCTCTCCTTATAGCTAAGGGGTTCAATCAAGAAGAAGGTGTAGACTTTACAGAAACATTCAGTCCTGTGGTAAAACCCACTACAGTTCGAATTATTTTGTCCTTGGCGATATCGCAAGACTGGCCTATTTGCCAGATTGATGTCAACAACGCATTTCTGCATGGTTTGCTTGATGAGGAAGTTTATATGGCTCAGCCACCTGGCTTTAGTCATCCTACTCTTCCGCACCACGTGTGTAAATTGCATAAAGCATTATATGGACTAAAATAGGCACCCCGGGCCTGGTTCTCTAGGCTAAGCAATTTTTTTTTACGCATTGGGTTTGTGGCATCCAAGTCAGATACCTCTTTGTTTATGCGTCATGCTAACAATGATGTTTTATATGTACTTATTTATGTAGATGACATCATTCTCACTGGCAACAGTCTGGAAGTTATTCGTTCTGTCACTACGGTTTTACATAGGCAGTTTGCTCTTAAAGATTTGGGAGACTTGTCCTTTTTTCTTGGTATTCAAGTTCAGCGAAGTTCAACTGGTGTTTTACTGCATCAACAACGTTATATTCATGATCTGCTAGCTCGTACAAGGTTGCATGAAGCTAAGTCGATCAACACTCCGATGGCTCCGTCTCAACAGCTGTCTTAACACATTAGTGAACCGTTCTCAGGTCCTACACTATATCGCAGTACCGTTGGTGCCCTTCAGTACCTCACCATTACCAGACCTGAGCTCAGTTTTGCTGTGAACAAGGTCTGTCAGTACATGCATGCTCCAACTGATATTCACTGGTCTACTGTTAAGAGAATTCTACGCTACTTGAAAGGCACCGATAATCATGGCTTATTTTTTCGACCATTGACGGATATGACTCTACATGTGTACTCAGATTCGGACTGGGCTGGTTGTCCGGACGATCGTCGCAGCACTCATGATTATTGCATTTTTCTAGGTCCAAATCTTATCTCCTGGTCAGCCAAGAAACAAACTACCATATCTTGCTCCAGCACTGAAGTAGAGTATCGTGCCATTGCCTTTGCCACAGCTGATCTTTGTTGGATTCAGTCTCTTCTCACTGAACTTCGACTGTCTACAATTCAAAAGCCTATTCTTTGGTGTGACAACATCGGTTCGACTTACTTAACTGCTAATCCGGTTTTCCATGCGCGCACGAAACATATAGAGGGTGATGTTCACTTCGTGCGTGAAAAAGTAGCTTCTTGTGACTTAATTATTAAGTTCATATCTACTGTTGATCAATTGGTTGATATAATGACCAAACCGCTATCCCGGAAGCGATTTACCACATTACGTAACAAGCTCGACGTTCATAGTCCGGCTTCGCTTGAGGGGGCGTGATAACAGACTTGTGTTTTTGAATTTTAAACTTTGATTCTTGTATATCAGTAGATTTCATTTTCTGTTATTCAAGATATAGGTAACTTCATAACAGACTTGTGTTTTTGAATTTTAAACTTTGATTCTTGTATATCAGTAGATTTCATTTTCTGTTATTCAAGATATAGGTAACTTAATGTATTATAAATACCACTCGTTGTACACTTTTGATATATAGAATACACGATAATCCCAGCCACATAAACTTTAAATGGTATCAGCTTCTCTATGACAAACGTCTCTTCCTGGCCTTCCCTCCTCGTTCTGCTACATCTCTCTCTGATCTCTCACACCTAAACTTTCTCTCACGTCTCCGTCAGCTTAGTCTTCCATCACATTATCACCACCTTTATTCCTTTCATTTCCTCTACTTTTGACATTTTTTCCAAATACTTTATTACTTAATATGGCTACGTCACCCACTACCATGGCTTTACCTGCCTATAACGTGCGGACCTATATTACTGTATCTCTTGATAACACAAATTACCTAACATGGCAGTCTCAAATACTTCATTTTTTTACTTTCAACGATCTTCTAGGCTTCATTGATGGTACCTTGCCTCAGCCAAAATCTGCCACCTCCACTAGTCTACTTCCTCCTCCGCATCAACGTCTTTTTCTCTTGCTGACTGGACGCGCTATGACAATTTCGTCACAGTGTGTATCAATGCTACACTCTCAAACTCTCTTGTGCATCACTCGACAGGTCATGCCACTGCCTATTCTCTTTGGACTTCTCTCAAAGACTCATTTCACCAACAGTCTTTGGCTCGCAAATCACTTCTCAGAGCTCAACTTCGCAATCTTCGCAAGGGCTCTCTTTCTGTCGCAAACTATCTCCAACAGATCCATCATCTCTCTACATCTCTAGCTGCTATTGGTGAAACCTTATCTAACTCCGACTTAGTCATTGTTACTCTTGATGGGCTCCCAAAGGACTATTGTCCGTTTGTAACGTCCATCGAAAATCTAGCCATTGTGCCCTCTTTCCCTGAACTACGAGCAAAACTGCTCACGTATGAACAAAGGGTCCTCCTCGATAATGAATCATCTCTCCCTACTGATGATGGCGATGCTGCTGCCTTAACTGTTAATCTGAAATCTGCCTCGTCTGATCAATCGGGTCTCTTACCCACTCCAACCATTCATTCCCTTGCGACTCACACTGGGTCTGGTAAAACGTCTTTCTCCAGTCCCTCATCAAACAAGCAGACATCCTCCAACAATTGCACGAAGTGCCAAATCTGTCATAAATTTGGCCACAATGCTACAAAATGTCGATATCGTTATGCTCAATCCAGAAACAGTGGTCTCAACACACACTTTGCTGGCATTCACCAGACTCAGTTTTCTGCTCCTCCTACTGCGTCTGCTCCTTTTTCATCCTGGATTCCTGACTCCGGAGCATCTTCTCATATGACTTGTGACCCCAGTCTGCTTCAACAACTCCACCCTTATCATGGGTCTGACTAGGTGATTGTCGGTGATGGTAAGACTCTTCCCATTCTACATACAGGTTCATCTTATCTTCCTGCTCATTCTCGTACATTCTCTCTTCGCAATGTTTTACATGTTCCTCGTTTAACAAAGAATTTATTATTTGTTTCTCAATTCACCAAAGATAATCGTGTCTCACTTGAGTTTTTTCCCTCTGAATGCCTTGTCAAGGACCTCCGCACCGGGATACCACTTCTCAAGGGCCGCGTTAAGTCCAATCTTCACACGCTGCTGGTGTCATCTCTTGGCTTCCCCACTCCTACCATGGCGTTAACCACTTCTCGTCTTTCCTCCAGTCTCTGGCACTCTCGCTTGCGTCATCCGTCGTCCTCCATTATGTATGTCTTACGTTCTAGGAATTTAGTAGATTTTTCAGATGTACAAGTTTTAAATTCCTTGTGTACTTCCTGTATGATGGGGAAGAGTCATAAGCTTCCCTCTCAATAGTCGAAAAATAATGCTTGTACTCCGTTGGAAATAAAAAATTCAGACATTTGGGGACCTACTCCTGTGTTTTCCTTTTCTGGTTTTCGTTACTTCATTATCTTTATTGATGAATTTACACGTTTTACATGGATTTATCCTTTGGTTAACAAAAGCGATAGTGCAAACTGTTTTTTACATTTCAAGCAGTTTACCGAGAATCACTTTTCTTCAAAAATAAAATTTTTTCAGTGTGATGGTGCCCGTGAACTCACTCAGGGTCGTCTTAAAACTATAATTGATTCAGCGGGTATTCGTTATCGGATATCTTGTCCCCACACACCTGAACAAAACGGTATGGCTGAAAGAAAAATTCGTCACATTTCTGAAATAGGCACCATTCTAATGTTTCATGCGTCTCTTCCGAAAAAATTCTGGTTAGAAGCGTTTACTACAGCTATTTATTTAATCAACAAATTGCCTACTCCAGTCTTGCATAATAGTTCTCCCTTTGAGAAATTGTTTGCTAAACCGCCTGACTATTCCACTCTCTGAGTTTTTGGGTGTCCTTGTTTTCCTTTTTTTGTAAAGTTTATGTGGCTAAGATTATCGTGTATTCTATATATCAAAAGTGTACAACGAGTGGTATTTATAATACATTAAGTTACCTATATCTTGAATAACAGAAAATGAAATCTACTGATATACAAGAATCAAAGTTTAAAATTCAAAAACACAAGTCTGTTATCACGCCCCCTCAAGCGAAGCCGGACTATGAACGTCAAGCTTGTTACGTAATGTGGTAAATCGCTGCCGGGATAGCGGTTTGGTTATTATATCAGCCAATTGATCAACAGTAGATATGAACTTAATAATTAAGTCACCAGAAGCTACTTTTTCATGCACGAAGTGAACATCAACCTCTATATGTTTCGTGCGCGCATGGAAAATCGGATTAGCAGTTAAGTAAGTCGAACCGATGTTGTCACACCAAAGAATAGGCTTTTGAATTGTAGACAGCCGAAGTTCAGTGAGAAAAGACTGAATCCAACAAAGATCAGCTGTGGCAAAGGCAATGGCGCGATACTCTGCTTCAGTGCTGGAGCGAGATGTGGTAGTTTGTTTCTTGGCTGACCAGGAGATAAGATTTGGACCTAGAAAAATGCAATAACCATGAGTGCTGCGACGATCGTCCGGACAACCAGCCCAGTCCGAATCTGAGTACGCATGTAGAGTCATATCCGTCGATGGTCGAAAAAACAAGCCATGATTATCGGTGCCTTTCAAGTAGCGTAGAATTCTCTTAACTGCAGACCAGTGAATATCAGTTGGAACATGCATGTACTGACATACCTTGTTCACAACAAAACTGAGCTCAGGTATGGTGATGGTGAGGTAATGAAGGGCACCAACGATATTGCGATATAGTGTAGGATCTGAGAACGGTTCACCAATGTGCTGAGACAGCTGTAGAGGCGGAGCCATCGGAGTGCTGATCGACTTAGCTTCATGCAACCTTGTACGAGCTAGCAGATCATGAATATAACGTTGTTGATGCAGTAAAACACCAATTGAACTTCGCTGAACTTGAATACCAAGAAAAAAGGTCAAGTCTCCCAAATCTTTAAGAGCAAACTGCCTATGTAAAACCGTAGTGACAAAACGAATAACTTCCAGACTGTTGCCAGTGAGAATGATGTCATCTACATAAATAAGTACATATAAAACATCACTATTAGCATGACGCATAAACAAAGAGGTATCTGACTTGGATGCCCCAAACCCACTGCGTAAAAGAAAATTGCTTAGCCTAGAGAACCAAGCCTGGGGTGTCTGTTTTAGTCCATATAATGCTTTATGCAATTTACACACGTGGTGTGGAAGAGTAGGATGACTAAAGCCAGGTGGCTGAGCCATATAAACTTCCTCATCAAGCAAACCATGCAGAAATGTGTTGTTGACATCAATTTGGAAAATAGGCCAGTCTTGCGATATCGCCAAGGACAAAATAATTCGAACTGTAGTGGGTTTTACCACAGGACTGAATGTTTCTGTAAAGTCTACACCTTCTTCTTGATTGAACCCCTTAGTTACAAAGCGAGCCTTGTACCTTTCAACAAACCCATCGACTTTGCGCTTGACCCAGAAGACCCACTTACAACCAATAAGATTTGCCGTCGGAGGTTTAGGAACTAGTGACCAAGTCCCATTTTGGATGAGAGCATTATATTCATCGCTCATGGCAGTACGCCAGTGAGCAAACTTGGACGCCACAGAGTATGACGTAGGTTCAACGGTATCAGTATGGGTGGGTTGGGATGAGACAGTGGTGGAATAGGTGACAAAATCTGGAAAGTGTTTGTTAGAACGAGTGTTGTCTCGTGTTCGAGTAATCATAGGGTGAAGAGAAGTAGAAGATATTAATGGGTCCTGTGAGGACGACGCAGGAGGAGAGTTATGCGATGGAAGCAATATTGGTGAAGGAGAGGAAGACGTTGGAGAGATAGAAAGACGTGAAAGTAGGTTAGTGAGGTTGGAAACAGAGTCATGACTGTTGGCTGAAGACTGAGGTGTAGTGTGGTCAGATAAAGTGGCACAACATGACCCACTGACATTACATTGAGGCGGAGTCTGAGTAGAGGGAAGAGAGGAGAGAGGCAGACACGTGGCAGCACATGGTGGTCTATCTGCTGCTACATAGGTAGGGGTTGCATGCGACACATTAATAGAAGAAAGACGATGCTGATCGTTATTAGTTTAGGAAAAAGAACAAGGTGGGGTTGGTGATTGTGACACATTAATAGAGGTGAGAGAATATGGAGTAGGAAATAGTGTTTGGCGTGTAGAGCTAGGTGAGGAGAGAGAATGTGAGTGTGACATTGCATGTGAAGTATTTATGGATGAGTGAGAAATCTGATTGTCAAAAGTTGAAGGAATAATTAAAGCGTCCTGGTGCGTGTTACTATGCAATGAAGAAATTGAGGACTTAAAGGTAGAATGTGGGTCCGCAGTGGACACGTGGCAGGAGGTAGACGAAAAAGATGTGGGTTTTGCGGAAAAGTTGAGGATGTTGCAAGTGGGAGTAGATTATCGTAGCAAGAGTCCGGGACAGGTTGATTTGAATTATCAGATGAAGCGCAGTTAGCTGATCCACTGATTTTTCTAGAAGATAGAGTCCGTGGAGAAGTGTCACTGGGAGTTAAGATCAGATTAGATTTATCGGGAGTAAATTTTTGAAATGGAAAAACATTTTCGTCAAATGAAACATGGCGAGATAAATGCACTTTTCCAGTTTATAAATTAAAGCAACGATATTCTGCATGTTCTAAGCTGTACCCTATGAAAACACAAGGAATAGACTTCGGGCTGAGTTTATTGGCTTTAGTAGCTCCCAAAAAAGGAAAACAAAGACACCCAAAAACTCGGAGAGTGGAATAATCAGGCGGTTTAACAAGCAATTTCTCAAAGGGAGAACTATTATGCAAGACTGGAGTAGGCAATTTGTTGATTAAATAAACAGGTGTCGTAAACGCTTCTAACCAGAATTTTTTCAGAAGAGACGCATGAAACATTAAAGTGGTGCCTATTTCGGAAATGTGACGAATTTTTCTTTCAGCAATACCATTTTGTTCAGGTGTGTAGGGAGAAGATATCCGATAACGAATACCCGCTGAATCAATTATAGTTTTAAGACGACCCTGAGTGAGTTCACGGGCACCATCACACTGAAAAAATTTTATTTTTGAAGAAAAGTGATTCTTGATAAACTGCTTGAAATGTAAAAAACAGTTTGCACTATCACTTTTGTTAACTAAAGGATAAATCCATGTAAAGCGTGTAAATTCATCAATAAAGATAATGAAGTAACGAAAACCAGAAAAGAAAAACACAGGAGCAGGTCCCCAAATGTCTGAATGTATTATTTCCAACGGAGTACAAGCATTATTTTTCGACTGTTGAAAGGGAAGCTTATGACTCTTCCCCATCATACAGGAAGTACACAAGGAATTTAAAACTTGTACATCTAAAAAATCTACTAAATTCCTAGAACATAAGACAGACATAATGAAGGACGACGGATGACCCAAGCGAGAGTGCCAGAGACTAGAGGAAAGACGAGAAGCGGTTAGCGCCATGGTAGGAGTGGGGGAGCCAAGAGATGACACTGGCAGCGTGTGAAGATTGGACTTAACGCGGCCCTTGAGAAGTGGTATCCCGGTGCGGAGGTCCTTGACAAGGCATTCAGAGGGAAAAAACTCAAGTGAGACACGATTGTCTTTGGTGAATTGAGAAACAGAGAATAAATTCTTTGTTAAACGAGGAACATGTAAAACATTGTGAAGAGAAAATGTACGAGAAGGAGCAGGAAGATAAGATGAACCTGTATGTAGATTGGGAAGAGCCTTACCATCACCGACAATCACCTAGTCAGACCCATGATAAGGGTAGAGTTGTTGAAGTAGACTGGGGTCACAAGTCATATGAGAAAATGCTCCGGAGTCAGGAATCCAGGATGAAAAAGGAGCAGACGCAGTAGGAAGAGCAGAAAACTGAGTCTGGTGAATGCCAGCAAAGTGTGTGTTGAGACCACTGTTTCTGGATTGAGCATAACAATATCGACATTTTGCAGCATTGTGGCCAAATTTATGATAGATTTGGCACTTCGTGCAGTTGTTGGAGGATGTCTGCTTGTTTGATGAGGGACTGGAGAAAGACATTTTACCAGACCCAGTGTGAGTCGCAAGGGAATGAATGGTTGGAGTGGGTAAGAGACCCGATTGATCAGACGAGGCAGATTTCAGATTAACAGTTAAGGCAGCAACAACGCCATCATCAGTAGGGAGAGACGATTCATTATCGAGGAGGACCCTTTGTTCATACGTGAGCAGTTTTGCTCGTAGTTCAGAGAAAGAGGGCACAGTGGCTAGATTTTCAATGGACGTTACAAACGGACGATAGTCCTTTGGGAGCCCATCAAGAGTAACAATGACTAAGTCGGAGTTAGATAAGGTTTCACCAATAGCAGCTAGAGATGTGGAGAGATGATGGATCTGTTGGAGATAGTATGCGACAGAAAGAGAGCCCTTGCGAAGATTGGGAAGTTGAGCTCTGAGAAGTGATTTGCGAGCTAGAGATTGTTGGTGAAATGAGTCTTTGAGAGAAGTCCAAAGAGAATAGGCAGTGGCATGACCTGTCAAGTGATACACAAGAAAGTCTGATAGTGTAGCAGTGATACACGCTGTGACGAAATTGTCATAGCGCGTCCAGTCAGCAAGAGAAAGAGACATTGATGCGAAGGAGGAAGTAGGAGTAGTGGAGGTGGCAGATTTTGGCTGAGGCAAGGTACCATCAATGAAGCCTAGAAGATCGTTGAAAGTAAAAAAACGAAGTATTTAAGACTGCCATGTTAGGTAATTTGTGTTATCAAGAGATACAGTAACATAGGTTCGCACGTTATAGGCAGGTAGAGCCAAGGTAGTAGGTGACGTAGCCATATTAAGTAATAAAGTATTTGGAAAAAAAGTCAAAAGTGGAGGAAAGGAAAGGAATAAAGGTGGTGATAATGTGATGGAAGACTAAGCTGACAGAGACGTGAGAGAAAGTTTAGGTGTGAGAGATCAGAGAGAGATGTAGCAGAACGAGGAGGGAAGGCCAGGAAGAGACGTTTGTCGTAGAGAAGCTGATACCATGTAAAGTTTATGTGGCTGAGATTATCGTGTATTCTATATATCAAAAGTGTACAACGAGTGGTATTTATAATACATTAAGTTACCTATATCTTGAATAACAGAAAATGAAATCTACTGATATACAAGAATCAAAGTTTAAAATTCAAAAACACAAGTCTGTTATCAGTTTGGGTTAAAACTCATGGGGTATATCACATTTTTTTCAATTTCTTAGTAATAAAGAACTTCTCCCTAATATGATCTGCGCAAAATAAATTCTTGGGACGCTATATAGAGACATTTTTTAAATTTCAATTGATTTAAACATTCCAAAAATTGATCAATATGCAGTCTCTGCATGGATACTGAGTTACAAGGGGAAGTTTGGTGATATGATGTTTTGATGAAATAAATGTTATCATCGTGAAAATACAAGTTGAATGATGGTGAACAATACAACTGAGCCACAAAAGAAAGGAAACATAATCAAAGGGAAGTGTAGCTTCATGTTCCACCAGTTTGTCATGAAGCTCAGGAGGATCACGTGCACCAAGAGCAGCCGAAATTTCCTTAAACCCATGTCCCAAACCATTCAAGAGCAAAAATGGTTAAATCATCATAAGAGATTGGGGAATCAAGAAGTGCCAATTCGTCTGCAATTTGTCGAATACCTTGCGACAGATTGAGTGCCACGAGAAGAATTCGTGAACTTCTTTTTAAGGTTCATAATACGAGACCTACAAAACATAAAGAGAGAACCCTCCCTATACCATCCAATAACATCATGACGCAAATAGACATACAGTAGAGTAATACGAAAGGAACCAAGAGTTAACATACTAGAGTTTGATAAGCAACAACTAACTAATCCTAGTCCTATATCAAAGCTACCACCTTCATAGATCTGAAAACACAGAATTCGAATGTTTTAGTTGGAAACATGTTTTCTGACTTGTAGAAAATGTGTTCCGATAGATACTCAACTGGTACCCGATCAACCTTAATGAATTGATTCACACAAGAAACTAATCTAACACATAACATCACAAAACTTATAACCCAGAAAATCTTCAAAGTAACAATTATCAATCAGTTAATTAATTGAAAGCCACCGGCAAGACCCTCAATAAGCACTAAAAATAAAAAAGCACAGAATAAATAAAAACGTTATACCTACATTTAGTTTTGCGGCTCGATAGGTTTAGGTCGGCAGAGCTGCACATCTATTTTCCCAATCCATGCTTGGTGCCAAACTTTAGCCTGGAAAGTTTCCAGAGGGGTGTCATCACCAGCTTTAAGATTCTTGACTTGAAAAGTTATGTAATAGATAGCACCAGCAACAACTTCTGAATTCGCTTTCTCCAGATTGACGAACTGATATGCCGTTTCCTGACATACCAAATATGTTAGAATAAATATATAAATAGATAAATATATATATCTGCATATACGACTTACATGTTCAGTATTATAGTAATTGATGGTAAATTCGGCGAGCATAACAACATTCTCATAAGTCGTTCTGTAGTTGTGAATATCAACCAAGGGAACAATGCAATTCAACAATGTTCGCCGCGGAAGCAGCTGAAAGTTCTCGATGTCGATGTCGAATCCCTAAAAGGACACATACATATTTATTATTAAGGACATATATAAATCAACAAATAATAAAAAGAAAAAGAAAAAACGTCCAAGAAATATAAAGTTAATATGTACCTCACTTTCCTGAATTTGTCTGTAATACTTGTCAAAAGATTCACGATGGTTTTCATAGAAGTCATATCTGATATTTTCAGTGCCCGGAGGCCGCAGCTGGCTCTGGTTTTCATAGACGTCATCTCTGACATAGCCATCGCCCGACGGAACCCACAGCTGCCTCACTTGAGATGGCCCACCGTTGTCTGCACGTTGTTTCATCTTCAGCTCACCTTGGTAATCCATCACCGGCACTAGATTTTTCCTATCCATCTTCTTCTACTTTCCCCTTTCCTTCCAATCCTATAATTAGGGTTAGGGTTAGGGTTATGCGCTGGCAAGGCTCAAGAGTTGAAGCAATGAAGTTTTCACCTAGCGGCCCAACTAATAATTATTAAAAACAAATTAATTCATAAATAATTAATTTCGTCATAAAAGTCTTACTAAGAAATAAGAATGAAAAGGAGAACTGCCTCTTCGGCTTGGTTAATGGTACTAGTAGAGGTGGAAATATAATTTAATCTTAAAATCTTTAATAATAATGTGTTATCGATTAATTATTCTACTCAACTTTTAAATATTTAATTAATGTGTTTTATACAAAATAATTGATATATATGTCTTTTATTGCACAAGTCATTTAAATTACTACCAACAATTAAAAAAAAAGTGATTTGGTTAATTTAATTGATAATTTTCATCAAAATATAGGTTTCTCTTAGTGTATAGTCTTCGACAAAAAAAAAAATTGTACTCATTTAATTTTTGTTTCTAATAGAGTTAAGATCAAAATAATAATTTTAACTTAAAATTTTATGTTATAACATATGACCATTCAATTTAATTATTGAGTGTAAACTACTTAAATTTTATTTATATATAGTTGTTTAAACAGAGGGAAAAAAGCTGAGTTCCGCACTCAGCAGGAGACCATTTTTTAGATATGAAAAGAAGAGAAAGACAATGACCACAATAGAAAATAAAGAGATAAAAATATAATAAAGAAGTCAAATAGTAATTCGTATTAATTTTTTTTGTGCAACTTTCATGATACAAAAGTGTTTTATTTAACATAAAAATGGTTAAAACCATTTTAGTCCATGAGGTTTGCTCTAAAGATCAAATTAGTCTTTGAGGTATGCAAAGAGCTTAATTCAGTCCCTACTGTTAGTTTTCTATTAACGGTCAACCCATTTACCGTGTGAAATGACGCTCATACCCCTGCTTTTTAAATTCTTACCGATGTGTTAAAAAAAAAAAAAAATAGAGGCTTGACGACTATCTCATGTTGTTCTTCCTGCCATGCCTGCAATGTAGCCAACCAAAAAAAAAAAAAAAGCAATCTCATGGACGCTATATTCCAACGGCTAAAATCCAACGACTATCATGCCTTTTTTTTTTAACACATTAGCAAGAATTTAAAAGGTAGGGGCATGAGCGTCATTTTACACGGTCAATGGGTTGACCGTTAATAGAAAACTAACAGTAGGGACTGAATTGGATTTTTTGCATACCTCAGGGACCAAATTGATCTTTAAGACAAACCTCAGGGACTAAAATGGTTTTAACCCAACATAAAAATACCAAACACGTTGTTTGTACTTTGTTCGAAGTAAGAATACAAGATTCAATCTATTTCTATTTTGAGAGGACTTATATAACTACGAACCAGAGTAGTTTGATATCTAAATTTTCGTGTGGTTGAAATTTTTTTTTTTTTGGAAGAAGAAGAGAAAATCCATTAATAAATTAACCAACCCATTGGGATGAACATTAGAGATACAAAGTTCTTTTAAGTCGAGTAGGAATATTAGTACACCAGTCATTGGGGAGACAATTACTGACAAAGCATTTAGCGATTCAATTCATGCAACGGTTGGACGATCTCCTAATACACTGAAATCTAAAACAAGGATATTCAGTAGTGAGCATGCAAATGTCATCCACAATGCATTTAGCTTTCCAAGGAACCGAGACATGAGGACAAGTGATTGCATTGAAGATCGAGACTACATCATTCTCAATAACGATGCTTGAAAAATTAAGGAACTTCACAACTTGATAGGCATACCAAATAGCCATGGCTTCAGCTTCTTCAGCAGAGGAGCACCAAACTCGCTAAGCATGACCGGAAATCAAATCTCCATTGTGGTTCCTACAAACAGCTGCAACTACTGCTCTCTCAAGACCTAAAAAGGCATCATCAACATTAATTTTGATAGTGCCTGGTGGTGGGCAAGCCCAATTTGGATTGAAGCTTTGCAAGTGATTCAACATGATGCAGAGCATAAGAGGAGGAAATTTAGGGAAAAGAATTATCAAGTCAAACACAAGTGGAAGATCAAATAAATCAGGACTCTACTATATTTCATATTAATTTGGACTCATTTCCCTTGTCCTACATTGATTAGGACTATCTTATTCATTATAGATTAGGATTAGATTATTAAGATTAGCATATCCTAGATAGATTAGGATTATTTTAACTATTATAAATATGTGCCTTTCTAGCTTATTTCATACATCTTCGAACTTATTTATTTTCAAATATTGTTATTTTTCTCTAGCATCCTAGAGTTTTAATAGCTTGATATATCCTCGTAGCGAGGCGTCTATTAGAACATATCTAGAATCGCTTATGTTCTACGTCAGTTAGCACTAGAGCCAAGGTTATAGTCCTATGAATTGTGATTATCACAACTCACCAAGATCAGCATGGTAAAATTTCGAACAAAACCAAGGAAGTACTAGTCGTGGCCAAAACAGTGGAAACGGTGGTGTCCAACCTGTCGACGATGATCGAGGGATGAAGGCTTTTTGGGCAATAGTAGATGCACAAAGGGTGGCGTTGAAGGCACTGGAATGGAAGGTTACACGTGAACTCCGTGAGATTCGCAATATCCTTGCCAACTTAAACCTCAATGCCAATAGGAGTCGCAAAGATGGAAGAGGTACACGTGAACTCCGTGAGATTCGCAATATCCTTGCCAACTTAAACCTCAATGCCAATAGGAGTCGCAAAGATGGAAGAGGTAACCGTGCCGAGGAAGATGCCCGTGGCCAACCTGTCAACCAGCAAATTCTTGATGCTCAAGACAGACAACCTATCTATGAGGGTGGATTTGAAGGTGAACCAGCTCACTACAACAGACTGTATCTACGGATGGCAATAGATAGTATTTAAATCTGAAACTGGTGGATATCCGATCCGATTATAATTCGATAAGAAAACCAATGGGTTATCTATAAGGGTTTGGTTTTTATAAGAGGCATCCGATGGATAATTCGATAGGTTTTGGTTTTATATAAAATAACCGATGAATAATCCGAATCCGATTAGTGTATATATATATATATATATATATATATATATATATATAAGATAAGATAATGCACATTATAGGCAGACTCACAAATATTCCATTTCACTTACTTTTTTACTACTTTTTTGCTTTTTAAAAGATTTGTCCATACTTTAACTTAAAATAGAAAAAAACGACACCACTTTTACTTTTTTAAGTGAGCATGTCTGCCTTTATTTTTTTTGGTCGAGAACACCGAGCACGCTTGCGTCGTTGAGACTTGAGCACGTCTGCGATCTGCCTCATTACAGTGTTTCACCGACAAAAAAATAGAAGAAAAGGACACCAACATTGACATAAATTTATTGTGGAAAGCAGATTGATTTCTAATTTTCTATCAAGAAGCTCAAGAACATCAAGCAATCTCACGTCCTCACCAATAAAACGTAAGTTTTTGTTGTGTATTACCTATTTTAATTAGAATTGATATATTTTAGTATAAGACAAGTTTTAATTAGCTGTTGAAACTAATTGTTGTATTACCCACTTCAATTTGTTGTGTCATTGTAGATTAATTGTTGTAAAAATATCAATATCACAAATGGATATTGATCTTGGGCTTGAAAGTCAAGATGAATGTAATACTGTTTCTAATTTGCCACGATCAAGTTCAACTTCTTCTCAACACCAAAATTTTTCAGATTTGACTATACTCAAAGATTCAAATCCCAAGAGTTCACAACCTATTACACCTCAAGTTTTAGTTGATAGCATAAAAAAGAGGAAGCGTCTAGTGATGTGTGGGAACATATGAAAAAGATTCAAAAAAATGATATTGAATATGCCATGTGTAACTATTGTAAGAGAACCTTGAAATCATCTAGTAAGAATGGAACTACAAGTTTGAGAAACCATCTAAATATATGTCCAGCAAAGAAGCATGAATGCATTGATGAAACAATCCAACGGTATGAACAAAAGCAACTACAACCTAAAAAACAAAGTGATGGAAAGGTTCAATATAAGAATTTTACTTTTGATCCTGAATTTTCAAGACATCAAATTGCTCGTGCTATTATTTTACATGAATATCCTCTTTCTATTGTTGATCATGTTCGTTTTAGAGACTTTGTTTATAGCCTTCAACCTCTTTTTAAAATGGTTTCTAGAAATACGATCAAGAAAGATATAATGAGAATTTATGGCATAGAAAGGGAAAAAATGCAAAATCTTTTACAAAAGAACACAAGTCGTGTAGCTATCACAACTGATATGTGGACTTCTAACCAAAAGAAGGGCTATATGAGCATCACTGCTCATTATATTGACAACAATTGGATTTTGCAGAGTCGTATGTTAAAGTACGATTAATTCTTTGTAGCTTGTAAATTATTATTTTTGTAATCTTTTACAGTGTTTCATTTTATTGTATTAATTTAATTGGCCTATTTGATGATATTAAATGTAGGTTTATTTATGTCCTTGCACCTCATACTTCAGAAGTACTTGCTGAAAATTTACTTGATGGTTTAACTTCATGGAATTTGGAGACTAAATTGTCCACCATTACTAAGGATAATTGCACCACAAATGATGGGATTATAAATATAATAGTTGAGAAGTTATCTTCTGACTTTTTGCTTGAAGGGAGGCTAGTCCATATGCGATGTTGTGCTCACATTTTGAATTTAATTGTGAAAGACGGATTGACAGTAATAAAGGATGCAATTAAAAAAATTCGTGATAGTGTTATATTTTGGTCTGGTAGTCCTTCTAGATGGGAAAAGTTTAAGGAGATGGCACGTCTAATGAATATTGTGTGTACCAAAAAGTTGAGCATTAACTGTAAAACTTGATGGAATTCTACTTATTTGATGCTTCAAGTTGCTTTAGAGTACAAGTGTGTATTTCCTAAATTGAAGCTTAGAGCAAAGCAGTATTCAACCATGCCATATGAACATGATTGGGATATAGCTGCCAAAATCTGTAAAAAGCTTAAGGTCTTTCATAATGTGACAGAGCTATTTTCTGGTAGGAAATATCCTACTTCAAACACTTATTTTGTCAGAATTTGTGAGCTCAAGGAAAGCTTGTGTAAATGGATGAGATGTGAAGATGAAATAATTGCACCTATGGCAGAAAAAATGTTTGAAAAATTTGAGAAGTATTGGAGTATTGTGCATGTTATTATGACTATATTAGTGATCTTAGATCCAAGATATAAACTAAAAGTTGTTGAATTTTTTTCCCTACAATTTATGGTGAATATGCAACTTTGGAGCTTGAAAGAGTTAGAAGATATTATTATGATTTGCTCGAGGAGTATCAATTAAAGTCTTCCATGGATAAATGTAAGAAAAATGTCTATGGTCCATTTCTTTCAAGTAATTTAGGGGATTCGACTAGCTGTATCGGGGAAGGAGAAAGCATGACAAAGTTGGTACAATTTCTTAGTTCGAGTGCTACAAGTGTGCAAGTTAAGTCAGAATTAGATCATTACTTGGAAGAGTCAGTTTTACCATGGACTCAAGACTTTTACATTCTTAATTGGTGGAAGACAAATGGGATAAAGTATCCTACTTTACAATTGATTGTTCGGGATCTTTTAACAGTTCCAGTTTCAACAGTTGCATCTGAGTCTGTGTTTAGTACCAGTGGAAGAGTGGTCAGCTTGCATAGAAGTAGGCTTCATTCGAACACTTTAGAGGTTTTAATGTTTGGTAACACCAAAAAAATGATCAACTATAAAATATTTTTCAGTCAATAATTGTGGCTGCTTTTGCTTAATTTTCGGTGTTTGGTAACACTGGAAAATTAGTCAATTGTAAAATATTTTCCGATTAACAATTGCGGCCAGTATAAAATTTAAAAAAATAATTTTATGTCTTTTGAAAGAAGAAAATATTTTACGGAACTCATTGTATATTCAAACTCTAGAAAATATTTTTCAATATTTTATTTTTCAGAAAAATATTTTCTCCCAATAAGTTATTTTACAACAAACAAACGGAGCCCTAATATAACTAGAAATCCATGCCTAGAGTGAAATTGTACCTACGCCTTGGGTTCAAAGTTTTTAGTAATTCTGATAATGCCCTCTAAGTTCAACCAATTATGATCATGCCACTTCCCTTAACAAAATTGTTAAACTTCTGCCACTACGCATTTGCTCAAGTGGTATGGTTCTCACTTAGTGTGCGAGAGGTCTCGAGATCGATTACGATATATGTGACATCATTTGTATGTGATATAATATTAGTTTAACCATCCCTTTAAATAATTTTTTTTAAAAAAAAAAAAAACTTAACCTTTCCTATACAGTATAAACCATTTAAATTAATAGCGTTGGAACTACTAAATTTTACTAATTTAGTGATATATCAATTTATCAATAAATTAATAAATTGATAAATATTAATTTATAGAGATATTTTTAGAATTTTTAAGCCAATGTAATAAGGCAAGTAGAAAAGTCTAATGAGAATAAAAAATAAAAATCTAATTTAGTAGGATTAGAACAAGTTCAGTGGTTTTGAGGGTAGATAAAATTATTGACAATATGATAGGGCGTTCTCAAGATAAATTTGATATTGAAGTTGACGATGATACACAACCTTTGGAACCAATGTCACTTAATAAATCACTTAGAGCATCAAAGACAGTCTAAAATTTTTTGTTGCAATACGAGAAAATAACCTTAGAACTTTTAGATGAATTGCACACAATTAAAGATGAGATTCAACTAAATTGGAAGTTCGACAAGAAACAAGTTACTCTTAATTCATATTTTGATAAAACTTCATATTCAATTTATTTTGTCTTTTTTAGCTAATTATTAATTTATTGGGTCGATAAAATACAAAGAAATATTCTAAATGTATTACCTTATAATATTATCAAAATTATTAATTTTTATATTAATTCTAAATCGGGATCGAATAATTTTTTTTAAAAATTTTTTTATTAATTTATCGAATATTAATTTAAATAAATTCTACTATACTTCTAAAACTACTTCCCCCGTCATCAGCACCATTTTCCTCAACAAACTCATTTGTGCTCCCAACAATGCCTTTTCTCAAGTGGCCCCATAGACATCTCAAGCCTCTTACCTACCAGTATCGCAACCACCTACTTACCATCAATATTTACTACCATCACTCAAAAAATTCATTACCATTCACTGCGAGTAAATTCTTTCTCTTTTGGACACACTATCACCTAAACACATACATATAATATGAAACATGTAAGGACCAAAATTGGGCTCAGACCCATAGCCTACCGCGACGGATCACGTACTTAATCCCATTCAACACATAATAGTAGGGCTAAGCTCATGTGTGGCCCAGTAGCTCCCGGGCTACCTCTATGATAGGCTCACTCCAATCCTAAGATCCATAGGTATACTCGAATTGCAACACCTCCACGTGTGGTAAACAACAATGAATTTGAAAAGGACTTCTACCAGATCGTTAGGATAGCTCTACCGGATCTACCATGAGAATAAATTACTAATTTGAGCGTTGGATTGTCTTTGACCAACACTATACGAATGTGAATTTACATCGTTCACTTGCTTTCTAACTTTACAGATTTTTGGTATTCAATCAATTCATAATTATAAATTTTGACGTCCACAAAACACCTCTAAACTTCCTTAGAAATCATCACCAACAAAGTTTTCCTGAACACTGTATACACAAATAACACAACTCACATACATAAACTTGAATTTGGCCTCAGTGCAAATCCAGTTATTTACCATATTACCAATTTGATCGAAGTGCGGGTGTACACGTCAAACGAACAAGAAACGGTCGAATCTGGGTAGACTTACTCAACAACCACCACGATCCGCATCCTCTCGACTCTATTAGTATCCATGACATTTAAGCCAATTGGACTGAGCTTTAGTCAATACGACTCAACTTTCCCATGAATCATAAGTTTCGAGAGTAAATTGATTACCGCCTCCTATATTTTGTTTGAAAAATTAATTTACCCCCTTTAATTTTAAAATAGGCTCATTACTCTCTTGTATTTTTTCGATTAAGCTAACACATCCAAAATCTCTTATTCCGTTAACAAACGTTACCAAATTAGTTAATTGATCGTTATACCCTTACATGAAGTTAAAATCAAAAAAATACAGAGGGTAATGAGTCTATTTTAAAATTACAGGGAGTGAATGAATATTTAGGGCAAAACACAGGAGGGCGTCAAACAATTTACTAAAAGGGTATTTTTGTCCAACAACAAATTTATTTAAACCAAAAGTATAAAATATCGCATTTTAAGCGCGTGTGTTGTAATTGCTGTTAAATTAGACGATTTTTTTAACGGAGGAGGGCGTTCAACTATATTCTAAAAATTCCAAAGGGGTAATGAGCCTCTTTTAAAAAGACAAAAAATAATTGAGTATTTTAATCAAAACATAAGGGGGTGACAAATAATTTATTCTAAATTTTGCCTATATATCCCTTTCCATCCAACTCAAGGATGACAGTGTTGTATAGACTAGGGGCTAGACTAACTCGTCCAAGCCTAATTATCCACGTTATAGGGTTGTTGCTACTTTCTAATAATCACCGTACCTATGGGATATGAGAAACGTAAATCTGGTAATATTTTTGTAATATCTGTTGATATGAGAATTCCAGACTTGATATTGATTCTAATTTTGTGTGATCCAATGTCACTACGTACAAAAGGCGTATCCCTAATCCTAGAAAAGTGTATTTTATACAGATCATACCAGACATCTATCAAGTTCTTTATCAACCATCTATGGTTATGCTTTACAGCATTTCGATCATCCACTCTTTCAACAATATCTTTTTTTTTTTGGGCTAATTTGGAAAAACATTCCTACTCAACCAACCCATGAAATATAGATCGAATTAGTCATTACCCACTGACATTAGATGGGATACATCGGCATCCCTTCGTTAACCTGACAGTTAAATGTGAACCAAAATCTTGGGATACAGTGACCCGAAAAAATTTAAATTTTCAAGAGAAAAAAAAAGGAGTGGGTGAACTTTCATCCATATCTTTATTTTGCCTTATCTTATACACTTTCTTTTTTTATTTTTGCATCATTGACTTGAGCATAAGAGTTTCTTTTATAACTGAAACCACTAGTGTCCAAAGTTCACTTCACTCTCTATGAATTATAATTTGCAGGTTGCAATGCCTACCTTATTTGAATCAAGGATTCTAGTGTTCAAGAAATTGATTATGAATTTTATAATCTTAACGTCCAACATCAAACTCACTCTTCTCTGCCTTTCTTTCCTTTTCTTTGTCATTGCTTGGTCCCAACAAGTACAAGAGATTCATTGTTGGCTTTTTGCTTACTGGTTTATGACTGCGCCCTTAGGGAGTGGAGTACAATGGTAGAATTGCCACAAGTGATACCACACACTAAGTGGTTTGATTATGTTTTCAATTCTTGAATTTTGGAGGTTAGATTCGTATTTAGAAAAAAATCAATAATTAATGTCAAAAAAGGGAGTTTTAAAACTTATAGAAAAATTATAATGACTCAGGTCAATTATTAACCTGTCCAAATACTGACTTGCAAATACATTGAGCCTAATCAATTAATCCAAAATGTTTAAACTCATATGAATAATAGTAGTAAATCCAAGTCATCATAAATTGAATATAAATCTCATACAGAACCAATATATAACGTGATGTCACAAAAATATTTTCAATCGAACTCCACCACAATTAAAATTTTAATGGATGAGGGACATTTTATGATTCTTAAACTTGGATCATGGTCCCATTCTCGTATTACTTTTAGCTTTCTTTAACATGTAAAGAGGCTAGATAGTATTTATTTACTTAATTTTTGGGTCCGTGGAGACTCAATCTAGGCAATAATTTGTTAAGCATAACTATGTTCTTTCTTTGAAAGGTATGAAATAAGAACCATACTTAAATTTATCACTTTTAACTTTATTTAACCTTGAGAGAGAGAGAGAAATTGAAGAGACTAGACAAAATAAATTATACTTTTAGGCCTTAGTTTCAATCTAGGTAAGAACTTATTAATTGCAGTACTTTAGCTTGTTCCAAAGTAGAGAAAGAAAATCATACTTTTATCTTTTTAAAAGTGAAAAAAATTCTGAAGAGATTGGATATATAATTTAAATTTAGTTTAGCTTTACGTATATATGTATAGATTAAAAACCTTTTTCTAATTTATGTTAGTAAGTGAAATATTTTTGTTAAACCTTTTAGATGCATATTAAGCCACCCAGTATTTAGCTTAATTAAAAATTAAAATAGAACTCATATTAACCTTTTGGTATTGCCACGTAAGTGGCGGCGTAAAAGGAGCAATGGCAATTCTTGAGACAATTTTCTGTAATATTTTTGGGGTTATAAGCACCATTTTGGAAAAAGTTGGAGGGGAAAAAATCACCAATTGCATTGCCTTCAACGACAATATGCACACCCCGAGGAGAATTTGCAAGTATTGATAAGTAAAGCGTCTGACATAGAGACAAAGGTGAAGAACGTGGAGCTAATAGGTAAGAAGAAGAGGACAACAGAAGTTGGAAACTGGTTGGAGAATGTAGCAAAGTTGAAGAAAGATTTCGATGAAATACAAGAAGTTGGATTTTGCGAACCTCTGATGCATGGAAGTCATGTAAAAAAATTGATTGAAGGTGTTGGAGAACTTACTAAGCAATGTCAAACTTTTCATGAGCTCGTAATGGATGGTGGAGAGACAAGTGGGGTGCGATTGTTTCCAACAAGATTACACAGTAAGACATTGGCATGGTTAGAGGCAAAGGCTGGCCAAGTCCCGTGTATTGGTATTTACGGGACGGGAGGTGTTGGAAAGACAACTTTGGCGAAGAACATTTGCATGTATCTTCAAGATAAACCTGATAATATTCATGTTTATTGCCTCACTGTCTCCCAAGATGTTGATGTTAATAAATTGCAGAAGAACTTAGCCAAACAACTGAATTTAGATCTTCCAAAAGAGGATGATGTAGAGGAAAGGGCAAGCATTCTTAATCGAGTACTGATAGAAAAGAAGAATGTTGTACTCTTATTCGATGATGTATGGAAATATTTTGATTTAAGCAAGATTGGAATTCCGCTTGGAGTGAATGGATGCAAGGTAATCATGACCAGTCGGTTACTACATGTGTATAATCAGATGGGCTGTCATAAGTATATTGTAAAATTACAACCTCTTTCAGAGGAAGATGCTTGGAAACTATTTTTGGAGAAACTTGATTGTGCATATGAGCTTAGTCCAGAAGTGGAAGAGGTGGCCAAGATAATGGCAAAAAGGTGCGATGGGTTGCCACTGGCAATTATCACTTTGGCTAGAAGCATGAGTGGGGTGTATGACATTCATGAATGGAAGGATGTGTTAGAAGAACTAAAACAATCTTCCACAGAACAAAATGATATAAAAAGCGAGGTGTTGCCAGTGCTCCAAAATAGTTACTATCGTTTGAAGGATTCAAGGTTGCAACATTGTTTCTTGTATTGTTCTTTATACCCTGAAGACTATGAAATTCCAAGAGATGAATTGATAACCAAATTCATTTATGAGGGACTGATGCGTCAAAGGGACAGCAGAGCTGCAGAATTTGATCAAGGCCATGCAATACTCAATAGATTGGTAAACGCTTGCTTATTGGAAAGTGTTGTAGACGACTATGAGGGAAAACAATTGGTGAAGATGCATGATTTGCTGAGAGAGATGGCAGTCGAAATTACAAGAAATAATCCTAGATTCATGACAAAAGCTGGACTTCAATTGCATGAATTGCCAGGTGAGCAGGAGTGGAAAGAGGATCTAGAAAAAGTTTCTTTGATGCAGAACAATATATATGGAATTCTTGAGGGCTCATCCCCCAGATGTCATCGACTCTCAACGTTGATCTTGAGAAGGAATCCTTTGAAGTTAATCCCAGATTCTTTCTTTGCTCATATGTGTGGCTTTCAAGTTCTGGATTTAAGCAATACCAATATTGTGAAGTTACCAAACTCCCTCTCGGAGCTGGAAAATCTTACTGCATTGTTGCTTGGGGCTTGTCGTTATTTGTCGTACATCCCATCATTGAGAAAGCTCAAGGACCTAAGGTGGTTGGACCTTAGTGAGACTCAAATTAATGGAGTACCAGATGGCATGGAATGTTTGGACAAATTCAAATGCTTGAATATGAGCTACACGTACAAACTTGCAGAGATTTCAAGAGGGTTAATACCCCGACTTTCATGTCTCCAGTGCCTCATGCTGCCGGCTCACATCAAAGTACAAGCAAAAGAACTAGAGAGTTTGAAATTGCTGGAAGAATTTATGGGTAGGGTTGATGACATATTTAATTCCAAGTGGTTCAACAAATCTTCGCCATTCAATGTCTATGATATTATGGTAGGTGAAAATAGGGGTGATGATAATTTCTTAAATACTAAAGACCAAGAGGAGAAGGATGAGGATGGTATGTTTGATACTTATGGACACAGAATCACATTAGCAGAATACGACTTTAGAAAAAGAGAAGTAGATGTGCTTTTGCTGCCACGAAACATTGAGCGCCTAGAAATTCGTGACTGTAAGGGCTTGAGCAACTGCTTGTTGGATGTTGTCCCGTCTTTGTACAATTGCACATGCTTTGTAATTAGAAAGTGTGACGAAGTAGAAAGCATTTTGAGAATCTCCTCTAATTCTAGCCATGAAGGAGCACTGCAAAATCTCGAGTGTCTTATCCTAAGAGACTTGCCAAATTTCATTGGCATAATCAAGTGGAAACCAAGAGCTCTAGCACTTCCTCCACGTGGAGCCTTTTCCTCTCTTGAAAGGTTGGTGATTGCTAGATGTCACAATGTCAAGAAGTTGTTCGCACATAAGTTACTGGTAGAGAACCTTCAAAACCTTGAGCAGATTAAGGTCTCTGATTGTAAAGAAATAGAGGAGATAATAGCAGATGATAAGGAAGATGAGGTTGTGGGTTCGACTTCAAGAAGAAGCAGCAGCAACAATAACAAATACACGAATATTATCGCCTTCCCAAAGTTGAGAAGGATCCAGTTGTCTAAGTTGCCAGAAATGGAGAGCATCTATAAGGGAACAATTAAATGCTGTGATTCCATTTGGTTGATCAACATAAGTGATTGTCCAAAGTTAAAGAGACTGCCTTACTTTAGTCCCTCTGTAAATGAAAAACCAACTATTCCCTTCCCAATTTTAGAATATTTGGAGATACGTAATCTGTCAGAAGTGAAAAGCATCTGCAATGGAATCATGATTTGTGATTCCATCTTGAGTATTGACGTTAGAGGGTGTAAACAGCTGAATCGGTTGCCTCTCTTTTTTCCCCTCATTGATGGACAACCATCTCCTCCTTCTCTTAAAAAGATCTTAATAAGGGAAACAGAAAAAGATTGGTGGGAATCATTGGAGCGGGACCATCCCGACTCCAACACTGTCCTTCACCACTTTCTCCAATACTATTCAGAAAGGGAAGATGATGAGCTGGACTGGGATGATGAAGATGATGAGCTGGACGAAGATGAAGAACTGGCTTCAGACGAGGAAGATGATGAACAGACCTCAGGCGATGAACACTAGTGCTCCTGTCTACAGCGAAGAGGGCAATAAAGAGAGGCTGCAGTTAATGGTAAGAAACAGTGAAGACAACGATGCTGTTTCTGCAGCCTTTTCTCTAGCTTTTGATTGACACGCTGAATGTCTTTACATGTCTTAGGATGAGAAACAATCAGTATTAGATGGAATTGCTTGCGCTTGTTTTGATAAATGTGCTACAATTGTGTTTCCTTATGTTAAGTTGTCGGATTTAGGGATTTTTTTTTTGGTAAAAGATTTAGGGATTAACTTTGGAGATTTTTATTTCTACTCTAACACTGTCCTTCGCCCCTTTTGTCAAATACCTTTGAGAGCATATCGTGATGACATTCTTATTCGACACATAGGTAAGCTTTTGAAGCTTTTTCTCAGGTATTTCACTTGCATGCAAAATGTTCTAATTAACATATTTTAAGATTTAGATATTTTGTTTGTTTGACTTGCTGAAGTTCTTATTCATGAAAAAATATGTTTTTATTTTTGCACATTACAAGATCGAAACAAGGCTTGAGAGACATATATTTAATGTTTATCTATTCATAGATGTTAGAATGATATTCTAGACTTCGAAATAGGATCAATTGGATTAATTATTGTAAAATGAATGTCCAATAATTTATGTTGGTTATACTCTGCAATGCAGTGATATAATTACAGGATTTGGAAAAACAGTTTTTTTTGTGTGAAAGTGGAACATAGCTCAACTTCATCTCTTTATTGTGTTTCCTTAGGTTAAATTTGATGGATTTAGGGGTAAACTATAATTAGAGGTAAGTTCGGCTTATCTCTACCCTATATTATCTCGTTTAGATATCATCTACTTAAATTTGTTCTTGCTGAAATTTTGTTTAATTATTTCTTCCCAATATCTTACTAATTTGTGGAAATCGCAAATTTGATATATCTTGGATTATGATCTTGCATTCACTTGCCTTATTGTTGATAATCCTTGATAAACAATGTTTACATGTTGCTATAATTAAGCATTGTTGTTGCTTGTTGTCCTATTGAAATTGCAACCAATTGGCGAATTTGAATATTCTTGAAAAAGAATTACAAACTTTGTCTCGCTGCAGCTTTTTGGTGATCAACATATCAATGTACAATCTTGCAAAATTTTCATATATTTCTTAAAAACAATTTCGAAATGTGATTTTTACTAAAAATTTGTCTATAAAGCAAACATTTATAAGTTTAGATAGCCTTATTTATGTTTCTGAAACTAAGCTATTTTGAAGTTTTCTTAAGTTTCTTTTGCGTAACTTGACTTTAATGTAAGTTTTATTATATAGATCCTTAATAGTTGATAGTTTGTGTTCGTCTTCATCTTCATTGAGGTACATCTTCTGTTATGGATATTTTATTGCTTAGTCATAGCTTATACTCACTATTCTTGATCAATGGGAGCTACTAGGTTTACATCCAAACACAACTATATGGTACTAAGGTTATCTTCATCACGAGTGCTAAAATGTAAAACATACTAAATTTAAAAAAATTTAGAGACTTAAACATTATTAATGATTTAAATATACATGGGGCCATCACTTTTCACAACTTTTGAGGCAAAATAGGTCTCTAAATTATATTTGGGTCTCTAAATTTAGCATCCCAAATGTAATTTAGAGATCCCATTTTGCCTCAAAAGTTGTAAAAAGTAGTGGGTCTCATATATATTTAAATTATTAATAATGTTTGGATCTCTAAAAATTTTCAAATTTAGTATGTTTTACATTTTAGCACCCTTGATAAGGATAGCCTAATTAACTTTATATCTGTTTATCTATGGAAACTGATGGAGTAGAAATTCCTTTCACTATCAAATGACTTTTTTTATATGAATATATATGAATAATTTAAATAATATTTGAACTGTTTACGGCGGTATGTTGAGATTGATGCATTGGATTTTTAATTCATTGGACTGTTGATATTGTACAGCTAAGGATCAGAGGGAGGTTTGAAGAATTCGATTGTAAGGAGAGGAGATGAATGACTGGTTTGTTAGGGCAAGCGTTAGCAATTATAGTTTCTTGTTGAGTATTCTCGTGTACGTTTTTTTCGACTATGAGCCTTAAAAGTTTCAGTTACACTTGTGCTCTTTCTAAGGATTAGTAAGCACAATTTGTTCTCTTCTTTCGTTCATCATTTGCAGATATGTTGTAATTTGCTTGAGTGATATTTGTTTGGTATTGATCGTGTCTATTATATGTTTGATATATGTAATGTAGGTTAATTTAGTATTTTAAACTATAGCATTTTTATGGGCTTTGGAGGACTTACTTCGGATGCTATATTGAAATGTTATGTTGAATTTCTATTTATTATTGTCTCCATTAGTTTCCATTACAAAATTTCAGCTGCAAGGCTTGAAACTATAGTGAGATGCGGAATAAATTAGATGCAGTTTTATTCAAGTTACTTTTTTAACTGTACGCATCTACAGGAGAGTGAAAATGCAAAGAGTCTTGTGAATTTTACAGGTAGATATACCTTTTCTCCCCACCATCCGCTCAATCAGGAATGAATCTACTCATGTCGTTATATCATTATGAGTAAGATTTAATAATTGTTAGTTGTTGATACAGTTATAATAAAATGATATAGACAGGACATTCTGCCACTTCTCAAATTGCAAATGGAGATTTTATTTTTTTTAAAATAGAGTTTATAACGTTTTCTATCATGGTGTTATGAAATCAGAAATACCAATAAACGACTCTCTGATAATGGAGTCTATCAAGAATGTATTCGTGCCTTCGAGCTCACGCTTTTCCTCAATCATGGTGCTCTCTTCCTCCCTAACGGACTTATCTCAGTTTTCTAATTATTTAGTGTTTGAATATTACTATATATCACTTAATCATTAACAACACTTTATCATTACTTATTTGGACATTTAGTTAGCATGTTAAGATCGTAAACTTATCTATTTTATCCCCTTCTTTTAGTATGCCAAATAAATATCAATATAGGAGGTGATAGATTAATGATAAAAATAGGATGATATATATAGCATTTTTATTCTGACGGTGAAGAAGATGAGGGTATGGGTTCAACTTCAAGTAGCAGCAGCAACAACAACAACAACAACAAATACACAAATATTATCACCTTCCCAAAGTTGAGAAGGTTCGAATTGGCTATGGTGCCAGAACTCGTGAGCGTCTATAAGGGAGCAATTAACTGTTGTGAGTGCATTGAGGAGATCGATATAAGTAAATGTCCAAAGGAGACTGCCTTTCTTTAATCCCTCAACATCAGCTTCTTCTACTTCTTCTTCTAGCTATTACAAATATGGTACACCCACGTCCGTAGGCCTAAAACTAATATTGGCCGAAATGGAATTTAGAGGTTTTCATTAGTTAGGTAGGAGATGTTAAACTGATTGTATTTTATTTGAGAATTATTGAAATGAAATGAATACATTTACTTATTTAGATAAAAATTAAATAAAAAAAAGTCTTAACTTTCTATTTGTCTATAACTAAGGCAAACCCAAGTCATGGCCGTCAGTACTCCCTTCTGAACAGTATCCATATAGGGTGCGTGTTATAAACGGAAAACAAATAAACAAGAAACTCATAAACCAAGAAAATAATGGAGTAAATCGATAAATTCATCTCTAATCATTTGAAGTTTTGAATTACATGGTCAATTAAGAAAAAGGCTAGCCTCGTTTAGTAAAAGTTCTCTTTTCTTTTAAGCTTCTTTGACATAAATTACACTATGTTGGATTACAAAAGGGAAAGGAAACGAAAGTCATTAGGCAGAGGACAAAAATTTTAAAAAGAAAGAGGAAAAAAGAAGGAAAAGAGGTTCTCTTGTATGAATTAAAAAAATAAATAAAGAAAGAAATAAAGGCTCTGTTTGTTTGTCGTAAAATAACTTATTGGTGAAAAACACTACAAGAAATTTGGTTTAGGGCGACAAAAATTCTTTGTCGCCACTAGGTCGCCCTAGGGGTCTAGGCAACCTAATGGCGACCAAAAAGCCATTGTTGGGAAACCCCTAGTCACTAAATTAGAATTTTGTTGCATTTAGGTTGCCAAATAGAAATAAGAAATAGAAAGTATAATTTTTTTTACATTTCATAGCCTTTTGTCGTCAAAATCTAATTTATATATTTATTAGTTAATTTTTATAATTAATAATTTATTAATCCTTTTTATTAATTAATTACATTCAATAGCCCTTCGTAGCCATTGATGACCTAATGGCCACCAAATTGTTAAATTTTGTCACCATGAGGTGGCCAAATATCCATCATGAGGCTACAAACTCTCAAGTATATAATTAAATTCTTTTTGTTCTAAATCAATATGGCCATCAAATTTAAGAGGTGGCCATGAGGTCGCCCATAGCCACCACATGGCTATGAACTCTTTTGCAAATGATAGAATTCTTTTGTTCTAAATAAATCTAATTTTTTATAAATAAGGTTTATAATTTATTATAAAAAATTAAATGAATTTGGTGGCGAGGTTGTCGCCAGAGGGCGACAAAGGGTGACCAACGTTTTGTTTTATTTATTTCAAATTGAAAATTATTTAAAGACCCTTTTACAAATTTATTTTTATTTAAAGTCATGATCAACCTTTTCTTTCATTCCATATAATTGGGAGGATTGCAAACTTCTCTGGTTAAAGGATTAAGGAATCCTCTATAGTATTTTTCTATTGACAAAAGTCAATTCAAATAAGGGGAGAATTTAGTAATCCCTTTTCTTTCATGTTAGGAATATATACATTCTTAATATACATTAAAAAAAATTACAAAATCAAATACCACCGGACAAGTTCTTGACACCATTAAAAATGTGCAATCCAAACCCAATATTAAACTTCTCCAAAAGGAAGCAAGAAGAAAGAAAAAGTAAACCAAAAATAAGACTTTTTTATCCTGTAGGATCCATGAGACTCCTTTAATGTGCATGCAGTGAGCACGCTTATAGTAATATGGCACTTAACATATCGTCCTCCATTATTGTTGATATATATGTATACAAACCTCATTTGAACCAAAAAAAAAAAATTATCATATGTTACACATGTACTTAATCAATTAACTGGAAGTGTATTTATTTTTTAATTGACTGGTAGAAAAGTCCATGCAGCAGGCAAACATGAATCATGAATTGATTATGTTCAACGTGGGTTAACTGGTATTGTGAGGTGTACACTAGTGATATTGATGACGAAAACGAAATTACAGAAAAGTATGCCCCATTTCGTGAGCACGAAGAAATATATCTTGAGTCTGACAGTTAAGGTGCACAATACTTGAACACACCAGAATTTATAACATTTTTTGTTATTGGTGTTATGAAATCAGAAATATCAATAAATGACTCTCTGATAATGGAGTCTATCAAGAATGTATTTGTACTTTCGAGCCCACGTTTTTCCACAATCATGGTGCTCTCTCCCTCCCTAACAGACTTATCTCATTTTCTTAATTATTTAGTCTTTGAGTATTACTATATATCACTTAATCATTGACAACACTTTATCATTACTTATGTGGACTTTTAGTTAGCATGTTAAGATCGCAAACTTATCTATTTTTTTCCCTTCTTTTACTATGCCAAATATATATAAAAATAGGAGGTGATAGATTAATGATAAAAATATGATGATATATATAGCATTTTTATTCGCCTTTGTGGTCACTTTATCATATGTCCTTGGAGTCATATGTGTTGGTTTGGTTCACCATTACAAATTGTTACTAATGCACTTTTTATAACAGGTTTGACACATGGCTTTGGGATTTTCTCATGTCTTGTAAGAAGGACGTTGCTCATTATAAAGATGCTTTTTCTCTGGTTGCCTTCTTATGCTGGAACATTTGGATTGGTAGGAATAAACGCAAATTCGAAAACAAGTTTCCTAGTCCTGCATATACTATTTCCATTTCCCTTCGCCAGGCCCAAGAGCAAAGAATTGTACTTCAACATGACTTACAGCTCGAGATTTCACCTCATCAACCTGCGGCCACCTCCTGGATTGCACCCACCCCTGGATTTGTTACCCTTAATTGTGATGTTCCTTTCATGGACTGTGAAAAACCTGCTGGGCTTGCAGTATTGTGTAGGAACCAGTTTGGCTCACTCATTGGTGGCACTGTCAAACAATGCCTTTGCGATTCTGCAATCCAAGCGGAAGTCTTAGCTTTTTTTTTAAGCTTGTTATCTCGCCAATTACATGGGGTTTAACATGTTTATCATTGAATCGGATTGCAAAGTTGTTGACCCTGTTACATTGGTGGATCGTGCTAATTGGCGAATTGACAGCATTCTTAGAGATCCCATTAGATTGTACCATTTTCCTGACCATTGTACGATTAAACTTATTGGTACGAACACAAACAATGTAGCCAACTTGGCTTGCGATCTAGGCTAGAAATGGACTTTTGCCTCTTGATTGGGTTGCAAACACACCTTTTGATTTGTAAAATTTACTCCATTTGGACCATTGTAACACCATCCGTTTATCTGAGATCGGTTAACTCTCTTTTTTATTTTAATATCAAGTTTCATTTTGACCAAAAAAAAAATAGAGAGAGAGCTTTGTGCGTTTGAGAGAGGAGATAGTACGTTTGAAGATAGATGATATAATCTGACATCAGACTCCACTTAGCTAAAAGATAATCAAAAGAAGGGCACGATGGTCCAAAGAGAAACGTACAAAACAATTTATACATGGTACAATTAGTTATTACTATATATATGCATAGTTTGATCATATTATCCCTAGATATTTGCTAGCTGACGTCATAATCCATTAAAGGCCATTTTGGTCATAAAATTAAAAGTATCATATGTTTAGCACATGGTAAAGGCTCATTACAACAGCAGACGAGCGACAAATGTCACTGTGTGGACGCTTTTGACCTTGCATTGGCTTTTATATAATAGAGAATAGAGATATATTCTCCCAATAGAATCTCCACAGCTCTCATCACACAGCTAGTACAACCAATTCTGTTATACTCATTATTGAATTATGCCACGTAATCCATTAAATGAGTGGGCCTCTTCCTTATCCTTTGTACTCTCTTGGGCTCTATCAATGGATCATCGTAATTCTCTATTGGGCCGCTGTCAACCATTTGCTAAGCCAAATCCACACAATTGTTTAGGTTGTTGCTTATAATAGTTGATGTGTTAAAACTACGAATTAAGATTAAAATAAGAAGATGAAACAATGAAAGGAAATATGCATGTCATGCCAGAAGGAAATATTTACCTGGAACCCTAGCTTCTAATTAAAGCACCGACACCGCACCATTTTTGCTGGGCTAGCTTAGTAGTCTCATTCGACAGGTAATACACATGATTGTTTTTTGTTTAGCCACAAAAAACAAAAAGATAATAACTTTTTAAGTTTTTAGTATCTTGCTTGCAATTTACAGAGCTCTTATGTTCGATGTTCTCAACATGCCTTTTAATTAAAGCAGCAACAGTCACCATGTTAAACTAAAACTTTTTATATGTTTAATCGTTTTGTTTTCAGCTATTAATGTTCTAAAATTTATCACTTGTATGATAGACGTCCGTGTTTCTTTTGTTCTGTTCCAAGGAAGGGTATTGCAAATTCCAATTAATCTATGTTATTAATATTTTCAAGAAAAAAATTATAACATTATTCTTTTTTTTTTGTTCTTTTTTTTATTCTTTTGTACTCACTCTTCTTTTATTTATCATTTGCAAATAGTGAGAAGTAAGCGTTGAGAGTTTGCTTGAGTAGGGAACTCAAAGCCACCTCATCACTACAAAGGAAGGACTTGGCTATACTTAATTTGTTTGGTATTAAAGAAACAATGTTTAGTGTTCAGTAATCTTTATTTTATGTTGACATACTCATTCAAGAAATTATAGGATGCTTTATAAATGTCTTGCCCCTCCTCATTTATAGGCTTGAGAAGGTCTTAAGGAGGTGTATCCGACGGTGGACATTAATTCAAATGGACAATTAGGATCGCACCTCCCAAATAATCTTGCCAACTAATTACAACTTGTACAAATATCTATGTCCTAGAGAATTCCATACAAAAATATGCCAATATGACATCATGATGACATAAGCACCGACATAAGCAAACTAGGCCTATAAATACAAGGCTTCCACTTCATTTTCCTCATTTGTGCAAGCCATCTTCAGATACTCCCTTGAGGGTGAGAGAGTTTAGTATACTGTGCAGGGCAAGTTGGGCGAAATAGAGAAGGGCCGGAACGTGTGGATAGAAACTTCGTATGAACAATAGGCCTTCTCAATCATTACATTTTTTTAGTAATGTTTCCCAACACCTTCTAAATAAGTGTTGCACAACCTCTTCAAGTCTTGGTCAACTTCTTCCTATTAACATCTCTTTAACATTGCTTCAGGGATCACCTTTATTTTGAATGTCCCTTTACCAACAGAATTTGAAGATATTTTACTTCTCTTATTAAGG
The DNA here is from genome assembly GCA_037974665.1 of Ehretia macrophylla. Taxonomy (NCBI): domain Eukaryota; kingdom Viridiplantae; phylum Streptophyta; class Magnoliopsida; order Boraginales; family Ehretiaceae; genus Ehretia; species Ehretia macrophylla. Next base: position 26,874,305 of record CM075772.1, read on the forward strand.
AGCAGAATCTTGTTACCCATTGGGATTTGATGACTACCCGACTATGCAGAATTTGCAGGAAGAAGACACTTAAGGCTGATATTGCAAGAACTATGTTTTGTGCGAATGTCTACTATATCTGGCAAGAAAGAAATGGAAGAATACATAGTATTGGTTTATGCTTGGAGGATCAGATTGTGGAGAAGATTGTCCTTAATGTTAGAGATAATATAACGTTACAAAGTAAGTATGTTAATAGGGCACAAAATAGGACCCTCTTTTTCTATTTGGCAGATTATGGATAGATTGATGTAAAGATCTCATTGTGTTTGTTGGTGTTGTTTTGTTGTTAAATGAAATGATTCTTATTTAGCAAAAAAAAAAAAAAACATTGCTCTAGAAACAAAAATCCTATCCATTTGAGGAATCATATAATCAATTCTTGTGAAGTGCATCAAAGTTGTTTCAGCTTTCAGCTTGTTCATCATTTTAAGGTGATCTCACGTTCGTTTATAATTATATTGATTGTCTCGTTAGATGATTAGATCTGCTTCTTCATGTGCTATTATAATTATATTGACTATGTAGTGTAACATACTAATTTCTAAAATACTCGAGACTAAGTAGTTGGTTGAATCACTCTAATTAATAGAGAATATTATAGATACCGATGTCAATTACCCATCACTTTCACTAAATTAGTTTTGATTGGTGAAAGAACAAAGGAAAAGTATTATTATTTGTAATAATTGTCCATGATTCATACGATTCCTCACTCCTTGATTACAAAACTAACACACACAAAATGATGCTTATTTATATCTAACAAATGCAAACACACGACTGTTAAAAAACTAGTGCAATAGACTAAGTATTTTGACAAACTTAACATCATTATTATGATTGAAAAGTTAAATAGTTTTGGAAACATGGAATATAATATTCCAAATATAGTACATGGTACATTTATCAAGTGTATAATACTAAACTATGGGGTAATTTTGACTCACACCCCTTGCATATTTTATAAATGAGACTCAGATCCCTTAAGTTTTAAGATCTAAGAGTAAAACAACATCCATTAACTTTTCTTTAAAAGTAAAAGAAAAAAATGCCTTTGTCACGTATTTTCAACTCTGAACCATTGATATGAGATATTTTCTCTGATTTTTTTTTCTCTTTTTTGTCAAAAATAATTAAAAAAAACATTAATTAATAGGGTTAAAGAGACACATGACGTTGTTTGTAATTTCATCTAGACTTACTTTGTTTCTTTTTCTTTCATATATTTTTCTTTTCTCTTCTTTTTCTTATTCTCGATGTGTACATCTCATAGCTGATCATGACATGCTACCAATATCGAGAGTTCCACCATAAATGTTTTTGATAAATTTGTTTGCTTCTCATTTTCAATGTAATTATTAAATTTCATTCATATATTTCTGAATTCACTTGAACTCATTATCAATAATATCTCTATTAAAGTATTGACAACATAAAAAGAATGAAAAAAAAAATAATAATAATAATAATAATAATAATAAAATAAAATCTCAGTACATTTTTTAACAAGAAACTACATAGACTTTTTCTTCAAAAACATGACATGTCATTTACTCTGATATTTTCTTGTCAAGACAACGTTGGTGAAGCTTATTTACAAACATATTTGCACGAATCTTCAAGGTACATCATCTGATAAATTTCATGTTTATTGGGTCACTGTCTCCAAAGAGACCGATATTAACAAATTGCATAATGACTTAGCTAAAAAACTGAATTTTGATCTTCCAAAAGATTATGATGTAGAGGAAAAAGCAGCCACATTCTGCATAAATTACTGAAGATCTGAAGAATGTTGTACTCATATTAGATGGAATTGCTTACGCTTGTTTTGATAAATATGTTGAAATTGTGTTTCCTTAAGTTAAATTGTTGCATTTAGGGACTAACTTTTTGGAGATTTTTATTTTAACTATAATTAGAGGTAAGTTAGGCTCATCTCTACTCTATATTATCTCATTTTGACATCATTTCCTTAAATTCGTTCTTGCTGCAATTTGTTTTTAATTATTTCTTTCCAATTTCCTACTAATTCATGGAAATTACAATTTGATATATTTATTTTGGATTATCTTCATTCACTTTCCTTATTGCTGATAATCCTTGATAAACCGTGTTTGCATGTTGGTATAAGCATTGTTGTTGCTTGCTATCCTATTGAAATTGCAATCCGTTGCGAAATTTGAATATTCTTAAGAAATAATTACATACTTTGTTTTGCTCTAGCTTCTTGGTGATCAACATATATCAATGTAAAATCTTTAAAGTTTTTCAAATATTTCTTAAAATTCTGTTACATTTTCAGAAATTCATTTGTCTTATAAACGTTTCAAAATGCACTTTTTTTTCTAAAAACTTTATCTGTGAAACAATATTTATGAGTTTAGAAAGCCTTATTTATATTTCTGAAATTAACTTTGTATATGTTTATCTATGGAAATTGATGGAGTAGAAACTCCTTTCAATATCGAATGACTTTTTTTTTATATGAATATATAATGAGTAAAGTAAATGTTATTTGAACTGTTTACAGTGGCATGTTGAGATTGATGCTTTGAATTTTTAATTCATTGGACTGTTGATATTGTACAGCTAAGGAGAGAGGTTTGAAGATTTCGATTGTAAGGAGAGGAGAGGAGAGAAGATGAATGACTACTTTGTCAAGGCGAGCGCTAGCAATTACAATTTCATTTATCATTTGCAGATAAATTTGCTTAAGCGAGGACTTAAGTATATTTGTTTGGTATTCATGGTGTTGGATTATATTCCCTAAATGCCAATTTTAAGACATAATAATTATATTATTTATTTAATATGGGCAGTTTATTTATTTATTATAAATATTTTGATTAAATAAATAAAGTCCTTAGAATACTAGTTATAGATTATATCCTTAGGAGTAAGGATATGAGTGACGGAATCTATAATCATAAATATATTCTAAAAGTTGTCCCCGATCATAGGATAAACTAATTGAGCGTTAGTTTATCCGGATAGATCAGATTACAGTCTGCTAACCAAATTATATGAGATATCAGTTTGGTCGATTTGTCTCATATCGTTGTAGTAGATGCATAAGTACTTATTGTGAATAAGTAACTGGACTTGACCACCGATATAACGAATTACATGGAATGTCAATAATTCGTTGTATCATGTAATTATGCAATTAATCCTCAGACCTGAAACACTACGATTATCTCATGATTAGGAATGTCATGATTTGTTGGTGAAAATAAGCTAGTCCTAATCATGGATTAGACAATGTATTCAGTGGTTGTGATTTATTCCGTCATGCAAAAATGTATGTGTAGACACGAAAACTGTCAATTGGGTGTCCTATGCAATCTGATTAATTAAGTGACTTGAACTCCTTGGCCAAGGTAGGATAGTGGAAGTCGTTCCACAGATCATTCATTAGTCACTAATTAATTGGATTTTCGGCATATGGTCGAGTAAGAGGGTTTGACGACTCAATCCATGACTTTGGCTCGATCGAGATAATTGAGACAGTAGGATTTGATTGCATATAAATTACTATTTGGGTTCGCATGCTTGCACTTCATCTTTAATTGGGTAATCATGATACACTGCTAGGTGTCACTCGCGATTTGCGAATTAATTAGAAGGAGTTCTAATTTAATTAATTAGTTGAATTAATTATTCGCTGCTGATTAATTATGAACCCGAGAGGTCACACACAAATGGAATTTGCAGATTAATTGGATTAGAGAAAAGATTAAATTAAATTTAAGATCGTCCTAAATATTAATTTAATTGGGCTCGTAGTAATTAGATGGTGATCTAGTTATTATGAAGCCCAAGACTGGTAAGTTTAAGATCAGCCCACTTATGACTTAGGTCATATGTGTTTTCCTATATATAGAACTATTCTGACTGAGAAATAGCTAGCACAATTTTATCAGTCAGAAATATATATAGGATTTCTCTAAAAACCTAGTGGGGGTAGAAATCCAATTAGCAAGCACGGATTCTGTGTGGATCAATCTTGGAGGCTTCACACGTGGGGAGCTTAATTCAGATTCTACATTGAACTATGCTTTAAGAGGTAATCCTAAAACTATTGCAGGTTTAATTTAATTAGATTAAATTATTATCTAATTTAAATCTGCGTAATTAAATATGAACGGATACATGATTAAATTTTTCCGCTGCGCAATTATTTTTAATTATCTTGTATATTTCTCAACACATGGAAGAACAATGTTTAATGTTTCGGTCATGTCTATTATAGGTTGATTTGGTACTTTAGAATTTAAACACGGGTATTTTTGTTGGCTTTGAAGGACTTTAGATGTTATGTCGGGATTCTAATTCAACCTTATGGGCGATTCAAGTGCTTGCTTAGTTCTATGCATCTACATGGGAATCCAAAGGCAGATGGTCTTCAGTACCTTGCAATTAGATCTATTGAATTGAATAATCCTGTAACTATAGATATGAAATTCACATAATAAATTGAAGTGAAGTGCACATCTATACAGTTAAAGTTTGAAATTATGATAATTTTTAATTTATATACGCTGTTATGGAAAGGGACATCAATAAACACTATACGAAAAAAAAAAATGTATTACTAACAAACAATTTGGTTCAAGAACAATATTTGTATGGATTTGGATTTTTTTTTCTATTTTTTTCTTCATCTACTAAATAAGATGTATCATGAACTATTAAATTTGGTCTTTTAAAATATGAACCATTTATTATAAATTTATTTTAACTATCATTTTCACAATTGAATTTCAAAATGGACGGTTTCCATTTAAAAGGATCTAATCTCATGGTCTAAAATACACTTCATTTAATAGATAAGGGAAAAAAAATAAAGGAGAGGATCCAAAAACCTCATTTGTACATGATATTGTCTAATGTAAAGGTAAATTGGCAATGATAATAATTCACAATTCTCATGATAATAACAATAATAATAATAATTTGTTTCAAGACCGGTTGGTTAGCATGTTGCTATTAACCACAAGACCAAACTCTGTAGAACTCTTAAAAAAACATAACGGTCATTAAGAAAAATATTACTTAGATTCATTGCTTTGGCATGAAAGAAACATTATATTATTCGTTTGGTTGAAGAAAGAGCACTTAAAGGTGAGATTTTTTTACTATTTTTTTTGCACTATTGCCCTTTGTGTGGAGATTCATCACATCATTGAAGATATTTATACTTTTCATCATGTTATTTTTCAAATCTCTTTCTCCCAGTACATAAAGATAGAAATAATGTTATCGTTTGGATAGCAAAAACATGTATATAATTGATAATCTACCTTTAAATTGGTTTTCAAATATTCTTTCAAGACTTTTCAACATTATACTTTCTGATTTTGCTTTATCCAGCATAGGATTGTTTATGTGATCAGTTTCTTTTTTAATAGAATTGCAAAATAAATAAATAAAATTGTCCATTACAATTGGGGGCTTAGTTTCAAATCAGGATGTGTAGTTATATGATAAAATTTCAGAAAGACAACTATAAAAGGGGATGTAGCTCAGATGGTAGAGTGCTTGCTTAGCATGTTAGATCATCTCCACAGATAATCAATTAATTTTACTCTCCTTGAGAGTTTTTTTTTAAGCTTCTCTTGTAATGCAGCCCGATGTGCGAGCATTTTTTTTATTTTATTTTATTCAAAGAGGGCTTTAATACCACATGACGAGGGGTTCCCGAGCTGATCCAAGTGAGCCGACCATTCCGAGCTGAGACGGGCTAATCCGCGCTCCGTTGACAGCGCGTTCAGCTCAATGTCCAACCTAGATGACTAACCCGACCCCGTTAACCCCGACCTCAGTTCCAGCTGTTCCGATAGGACATAAAGCACTGATAGGACATAAAGCTGCATCGCATTAAATGTTGTCAGACCCGAACTCAGTATAAATAGAGCTTCACCCTCTTCATTTAAGGGGATCTCGCTATTAAATACTCTCAGCTACTTTACCAGCTCGGGCATACTAATCATTCGCCACGCTTGAGGGGAAAATCCGGGTCGTCACCCCGCCTTTTCCTTACTTTCCTTGTGCAGGTCCGATAGCCGACCAAGAAAGTGCAGCTCGGAGGCGGACCTGAGAAGTCCAGCTCGGCTAAAGCAGCTCCCAAATTCAACTGTGAGATTTTCAACCTCGACAGTTTGGCGCCGTCTGTGGGGATCGACGAGTTCTTTCATAACTCTCTTCGCCACTCATTGAGAAACCATCATGGTACAAACTAGAAGTCACAACATACCAGTAGAGGATTCGCCCAACCTGGAAGGGGACCTCGAAACCGCACAGGCGACCAGCCAAAACCTAACCCAAGCCAACGTTGGAACGAGCCAACGTATACACTTAGCCACTCAAACCAACCCCACGTCGGAAGGAGACCCCAACTCCAGCCTGTCACCGGAGATAAGGATGATGTTGAGGATGTTCGAAGAACTTAAGGAGCAGGTGGCCCGGCTGGCTAAGGGCCCCCTGGCACCGCAAGAGGCTGCGCTGCGGCCATCGCGCCTCCAGTTCCACATCCCGGAGTCTAGGCGAAAATGGACGCAGGAAGAGAAGGGCTTCTTAGAGTCGATACCAAGATCCGACACGGCGAGAGGTAAAAGGGTGGCTCAAGCCGACCCCGAGCAGGCAAAGACCGCGGCTGCCATAGCTAAGGTCATCAACCAACTCGGTGTAAGCCCACTCTCTCCCGAGGTACTGGCCACGCCTCTGCTTACCGACAACCGAATGCCCAACCTGGCCGTCTACAACGGAGATGGAGACCCAGCCAGCCACCTGCTCAATTTTGATCACCACATGACTTTGCACGACATGCCAGATCTCATGAAGGCAAAGACGTTCCCGACCACCCTGGTTGGCAATGCCTTGGATTGGTTCCAAAAACTCCGTCCTGGATCAATTGCAAGTTTTCACCAGCTGGTTGAGGCTTTCCTATCCCGCTTCGCGGGAAGCCACCGCGCCACTCGCCATACTTCTACATTGCTGTTGGTGAAGCAACACAGAGGGGAAACTTTGAGGGCTTACACGACTAGATTCAATGAAGAGTCCCTCCGAATTCCCAACTTGGAGGACTCCATGGCTCTGATGGCTTACCAGAGCGGGCTTAGGTCGGGCCCACTCACATCTTCCTTAGCAATCGACCCCGTGGATACTGTGTCCGAGCTAATGGTACGAGCAGAAGGGTACATACACTCGGAGGAAATCCATCAGGCGAAAAGGGAGGATGACAAGGAGAAGGAGGCCAGGAAGAAAGGAGAGGCCTCCCGAGCCCAACCTGGGGCCAAAGCCCAGAACGACCGAGGCAAGCAGCCTCAGCAGCCGAAACCGAACCCTCGGTTCACTATGTTCACTCCCCTCAACACCTCAAGGGAGCAGATCCTAATGAAGATCCAGCACCAGAACCACCTGCCTCCGGCTCCGAGAATGAAAGGCCGACCCGAGAAGCGCAGTAAGACCAAATATTGCCGCTATCACATGGACTACGACCATACCACTGAAGAATGTAAAGACTTGAAACAGGAGATCGAGGCATTAATAGCCCGAGGCCACCTACGGAGGTATATAGATCCGCAGCCGACCCGGAACCCAGACCAAAGGGATAGGGAGAGGAGTCCGCCCAGGCGCCAGTCTGGGGACGGACGCCTGGCCGTGATTGAAACCATCGCGGGAGGATTGGCGTCAGGAGGTGAGACCTCAGCAGGTAGGAAGGGTTATGTTCGTGCGGGGAGGGAATATGGACCAATGAGGGGACCGGCCCCGGGGATGCAAGAGCTCACCTTCTCTTCAGAAGACTTGGAGGGGGTGATATTGCCTCACGACGACCCCCTGGTGATCAGTGCGGAAATAGCCAACTTCACCGTCAAAAGGCTAATGGTGGATGCCGGGAGCTCGGCAGAAGTCTTATTCCTAAGCGCTTTTGAGCAGATGGGGTTGGACAGGAGCCGACTCAGGCCGTTGAGGGGTACTTTAGTAGGTTTTACAGGGCAGTCCCACCGAGCCGAGGGAGTCATCAACCTCCCGCTGAAACTGGAAGATGGGGATAGGTGGGTGTCGATGCAAGCCAACTTTATTGTAATGGATTGTAACTCCACTTACAATAGGATTTTAGGTCGGGTGGCACTTAATCATTTCAGGGCCGTCCCCTCAACTTACCACCAGGCCCTGAAATTCCCGACCCCGGCCGGAGTGGCCACCATCCGCGGAGCCCAGCTCTCGGCGCAGGAATGTTATGAAAACTCACTCCGGCCCAAATATCAAATCGGCTGAGGACCAGATCTACCCGAAGAAAAGAGAGATGCTAAGAGAGGAAGCTCGGCTGAGGACCTTCAGGAGGTGGAACTCTCCGATGAAACTAAGAGAGCCAAGATCGGGAGTGAACTATCTGCCAATCTCAAGAAAGGTATAAGCCAATTTCTTTTAAAGAATGAGCATGTATTTGCCTGGTCTACCTCTGACATGACAGGAATTGACCCGAATGTGATTGAGCATCACCTGAATGCCGACCCGAATCACTATCCGGTAAAACAAAAGCGCCGGCACTTTCATTATGATAAGCAACAAATCATAGCCGAAGAGGTGGACAAGTTGGTGGACGCCGGCCACATAAAGGAAATACAGTACCCAACCTGGCTATCCAATGTGGTGCTGGTGACTAAGTCCTCGGGTGGATCGAGACTGTGTATTGATTTCACCGACCTCAACAAAGCTTGCCCCAAGGACTGCTTCCCCTTACCACGGATTGACCAAATGGTGGACGCCACCTCCGGATTCGAGCTGCTCTCCTTCATGGATGCCTTCAAAGGTTATAATCAAATCAAGATGGCTCACAGGGACAAGGAGAAGACCGCCTTCACCACCGATAAAGGACTCTACTACTATGAGGTCATGCCCTTTGGCCTCAAGAATGCTGGAGCCACATACACTCGGATGGTGAACAAGGTCTTCAAAAACCAGATTAACCGGAATATGAAAATCTATGTAGATGACATGTTGGTCAAGAGCAGGAGGGCGGAAGACCATGTAACCGACCTGGCTGAGGCCTTCGCCTTAATGGAGCACTTTGGGATAAAACTGAACCCGGAAAAGTGCGCATTCGGCGTCAAGGCAGGCAAGTTCCTGGGCTTCATGGTCACAACCCGCGGAATAGAAGCCAACCCGGAGAAAGTCCAGGCGATACTAGACCTGGCGCCCCCGACTTGCGTGAAGGACGTCCAGGTGTTAGCAGGTAAAGTCGCAGCACTAAGCAGATTCATGTCCAGGTCGGCTGACAAGTGCGCTCCCCTATTCAAAATATTGAGGAACCCTAAGAACTTTGAATGGACTGAGGAATGCCAAAACGCCTTTCAAGAGCTGAAAAGGTATCTAGCCTCGCCACCTCTGTTATCCCGACCTGAGGTGGGGGAGGAGCTAGTAATATACTTGGCATGCTCAGGAACAGCAGTGGCGGCGGCGCTAGTCCGAGAAGAAGGAAAGGAACAGAAGTCGGTCTACTATGTTAGTAAAACCTTGCAGGGAGCCGAGGCGAGATACTCTTCCTTGGAAAAACTCGCCCTCGCGCTCATCACGGCGGCTAGAAAGTTGAAGCCATACTTCGATGCTCATCCGATTAAGGTCATGACTGATGCTCCGCTCAAGTCCATCATGCACAAGCCAGAGGCATCGGGCAGGCTACTAAAATAGGCAGTTGAGCTGAGTCAATTCGACATCACCTACCAGCCCAGGACGGCCATCAAAGCCCAAGCCATTGCGGACTTTGTTGTAGAATGCACTGGTCGAGCAAAGCATGACCCGGAGGACGTGTGGAAGGTCCATGTGGATGGGGCCTCAGGGAAGTCCGGAAGCGGAGCTGGGGTGGTCATCCTCGACCCAAACCGGCATGAGCACCAGTACTCCCTCAAGTTCACCTTCCCGGCGTCCAACAATGAAGCAGAGTACGAAGCGGTGATTGCAGGACTGAAAATTGCAGCTCAGCTCGGGGCACAGACAGTCGACCTAAGCACCGACTCTCAGTTGGTCTCTAGTCAGATTTCGGGAGAGTTCGAAGCCAAGGACAGTGCTATGCTAGCCTACCTCAACAGAGTCAAGGATTTGACCTCAGCACTCATAAGGTTCACGATACAGCAGATTCCCAGGGAAGAGAATATGAAGGCTGATGCCCTATCTAGGCTGGCCTTGGGCGAAAGCCGACCTGCCCTTGTTCACGTGGAAGAAGTATCTGAACCTAGTATACAGTTGGGAGTACAGGCGATAGCCGAGCTCAATTTAAGTCCAGATTGGACCAAACCAATCATGGACTACTTGGAAGGGGGTATGACCCCAGAGGATAAAAAAGCTGCTCGAAAACTCATGAAACAGGCCTCAAGGTTTGTCATAATCGCCGGGAAGCTCTACAAAAGAGCCTACACCTGGCCCCTTTTGAAATGTGTTGGACCCGAGGAGGGGAACTATGTACTCCGGGAGATTCATGAAGGGGTATGTGGAAACCACTTGAGGGGTAAAGCTCTGGCTCGGAAGGCATTAAGGCAAGGCTATTTCTGGCCAACCTTAGAACAAGATGCCAAAGAATATGTAAAAAAGTGCGACACCTGCCAGAGGTTCGCCAACGTGCAACGGAAGCCTGCTGTGGACCTCACGGTGATGATAAGCCCTTGGCCATTCTATCAGTGGGGTCTAGACATCATCGGCCCCTTGCCGACCAGTGTCGGCCAAAAGAAACACGCCTTCGTGGCCGTAGACTACTTCACTAAATGGCCCGAGGCTGAAGGTGTTGCCAGAATAACAGAAAAGGCAGCTTGAAATTTCGTATGAAAAAACATCATTTGCCGATTTGGGGTGCCAAAGGTCATCGTCACTGACCACGACAAGCAATTCAACAGTGCATACTTTCAAGGCAAATGTGCTGAGATTGGGATCGACCTCAGATTCTCGTCCGTTGCTCACCCTCAAAGTAATGGCCAAGTTGAAAGGACTAACCAAATCATTTTGCAGGGTCTGAAAACCAAGCTGGAGGAAGCAGAGGGCCAATGGGCATCAGTTCTCCCAGAAGTGATGTGGGCTCAGCGGACCAACACCAGCTCGGCACTCAAGCAGTGCTGCCAGTGGAGATCGGGTCTCCAACCAGTAGAACCCTTCACCATGACCCAGAAATAAACGGAGCACGAATCCGTGAAGAGCTTGACCTCGCCGAAGAGCTCCGAGCTAAAGCTCAAATCAGAATGCTGGCCAGCAAAGCTGCAATGAAAAGAGCCTTTTCCAAACAGGTCAAGCCTAAGCCTATTAAGGTCGGCGACCTCGTACTCAGGAAGGCCATCTTTTTGCCGCACTCCACTAACAAGCTTTTCCCGACCTGGGAGGGACCCTACGAAGTCATGAAAGAAGTCCGAACCGAGACCTTCTACATTCGAGACAAGAACGAAAAACTGTTAAAAAATGCATGGCATTCAGAATATTTTAAAGCGGTATTTTGTCTAAAAACGGCCCCGAGCCGGAATATTCTGTCAACGGCCCCGAGCCGTAATATTTTGTAAACGGCCCCGAGCCAAAGTATTTTGTAAAGGCCCCGGGCCGAAACATTACTTGTACAAATTCAATACAATACGATTTTGTAAACTAGTGCAATTCCCGACTTGGGAATAAGTACACAAACCAGCGCAATGCCCGACCCGGGCGCAAATGCTACAACTACAAAATTACTCGAACTCGGATTAACGCGGTGGCCACGCTTAATCACGAGCAAACGATAAAGTAAACCAGCTCGGACTAAGTTCCAGCTCGGGCATAATCGATAACAATTTGATTAGTTTTGCCAGTTCGGATTAAGTTCCAACTCGGTGCATTCCGGCCTCAGGTCGGTATATTAGCTTGGGTCTAAACTCGAGCTCAATACTTGTCAACATTAGTTTGACCAATTTTATAACGGACTGACGAGTTCGAATAGGTAACCATTATGAGTTGCCCTTATTATACCAGCTCGGATTAGGATGTTAAATCATTAATCGCGTCCAACTCGGATTATTACGCCTAAGTTTGTATGGTCCATTAAATTGGTTCAACCCCACTAACTTGAGAAAAATTTGCGAAGAGAAAAGTACACGTGTATGAACTCAATTAAAATGCAAATAAAGCCAAAACAAGTATTTCATTAAAACTGAAAGAAAGTTACAAGAGCCCAGCTCGAGCGAGATTACAACAACCCTACTCGGGAAACACTGCAAAATCTATTTTTGCGTGGAGGCGGAGGTGGTGGCCTCAGCTTCATCCCCAACTTGGTCCAGGCCCTTCTGGACAAACTCAGTGACCTCCTTGGCCTGGGATATCAGGTCGGACGGAAGCTCAGGGATCTCCCAGAATTCTGGCGGCGGAACCTCCAAGATCTCGATGTAGTCGTTCTTGGAAACTGGGAAGAAAGTCTTCGCTCTCTCCCGAGCCGCAACTTGACCTCGAAAGTAGAACTCCATTTCCGCGTACTTCGCCATGGCCCCGCCTTCCGTGGCCAACCAATCCACCGCCGCGTCGCTGGACTTGAAGGCCTCCACTGCCTTCTCCCCTTGGACGCCGACCCGTTCCACCAGGTCCTTGAGTTTACCTTATGCCTCCCGTTTCTCTCGCTTATAGCAGTCAACGTCCTTTGCCGCGGCTTTGCGTCGGTCCTTCTCCAGGTCCAGCTCCTTCTTCAGGCGGTCGACCTCCGCCGAATCAGCTTTCTGCCTCTGAGCGGCCTCCTCCCTCACGGTTTCAAGCTCAGCTCGGGCATCAACATATCGCTGCTCGAGCTCGACGCAGTGAGTCTGGGCCTTGGTAAGGAAGCTCGGGGCAGAGAGGATGTGGGACTCGGCCTGTTCAGCAGAAAATAAAACAATCAGTCGAGCTAAAAATACAACCTCAACAGAAGATGGTTAAGGATTTACCGTGACTATGGCCGTCCTCAAGTCAAGCGAGAGCTGCTCCGCTGGGACCGTCGCCAGCTTGGGGTCGCGATCCACCTTGGACGCCTCCATGAAGTTTTTATCGGGAGGGCTCACCTCGGTTGCCTTGCCCTTCCCAGAGTGCTCGGGCCGAGGCCGCTTTCTGCTCTCAGGTCGGGACGAAGAGCGCTCGGGGATCGCTAGGCCTGAACCCGATTTCTTTGGCAAAGGGGACCCTGAAGCCCCTTTTGAAGAGACCTCGGGACCGACCTCTCGTCCTTGGCCGCTGGGGCGCTGCCTTTGTCCTTGGCCAGTACCGCCCAGTCCTGACCGAGCTGACGCATCGCCACTGACCTCACTTTTCCTCCGCACTTGGGCGTATGCAAGCTTCCTCATGTCCGCCATATCTGCAAAAACAGAGCAAAGGGGTTAAAAATGAGTCGAAGACCCAACTAAAAAAGCTAAGCTAATAAACGGGACGGGAGGTCGGACACCAATTCTGCAAACTGACCCTCTTCCGAGCTAGACCCGTCATCCTCTTCCGGATCGGGAATCAGGTGGGGATGATCCCTCGAGAGGTCGAGCTCCCGACCAAACAACTTGGAATCCCAGATTCGCTCCCATTTTAGCACGCTGTCAATGTCTATCAGCATCCCGGGCGCGGGCTTGAGCACTGCAACTTCTCTAAGCTCCTCCTTCGAGAGTTTAGGGTCATCGTTGGCGGTTTTCCTCAGACTCGGAAACTAGTCCAGCCTACATCCAGGATTCACAGACGGCTCCACCCAATAATAGTCATTATGCCAACCCTTGTTAGAGGAGTGCCACTTGGTGAATATGGAATGGCCGACTCGAGCTGCGAAGTGGAACCACCCTGGCTGCTTCGGGTTGGGTTTGCACACGAAGAAATGCCTGAATCGGCGCAAAGTTGGCTCCACTCCCTTCTCCAAGCAGAACACGTAGAAGGCCACCATTATGGCCCAACCATTCGGTGACATCTGACCCGGGCTGAGCTCGAAATAGTTCAGAATTCCAATGACGAAGCCGGGGAGGGGGAGTTGGATGACGTCGAAGGCCAGATCGTATATGGTGTAGTGGTTGGCTGGGGGGTAACACGCCGATTCTTGCCGACCTGGAACCTTCAACTTATGATGCCGGTCAACTGACCAGTTCCTCAGCCTTGCGTTCGCCATCTGCACCGTAGAATGGCACTCGCGCTTGCAGCAGGCAAACAGCTGCTCGATCCTCTTCCCTCGAATTGAAGAAGCGCTGGCTGAAGCCGAGCTCCGAGGTCGAACAGCACTGACTGGGACAGCCTCGATCGGCTCAGTGGCAGAGACCCCAGCTAAGAACTCTTGTGGTATCTCGATGCCCTCCAGTCGATTCAGCGGCTCCTCATCCTCCCCGTCATCGAATTCTCCCAGGTCGGCCAAAGGATCCTCCTCAGCTTCCTCTCGCACCAGTCTGACCCCAATAACTTGGCAGTCGTCGTCGCTCCCCTCGTGATTTGGTTTCCGAGTCGGCCCTGAGGACGAGCTGGTGCTCTCTCCGCCACGGTTCCTGTTCGAGGTAGATGCCGAGCTCGGCGGACTTTCATCTCCACCATAAGACCTTACTTCCATAGCCTGAGAATCTTCTGATTCCGACCTCCCCATCCTGTCTACAGCAAATACAAATGTACAGGAATGACTAAAGGGAGTCGGGACGTACCTAATGCTCTTAACTGCGGAGTATGGCCGACTAAGCTGCGTCCGAGCTGAATTATCCCGAGAAGATTCTTTCCGAGCTAGTTGCGTCCGACCACTCTAGTGTCCGACTTGAATTCCTTGGGAAATTGAAAGCGAAGCGTGAAGTGAATCTCGGAGAATATGGCCCTATTTATAGGCGCCCCTGAAAGTCGCCTCGGGAAGACCAAACGTCGCGTCTCGCCAGAACCGCCAGGTGACGTGGCAGCCATCCGTTGGGCATGCACCGCTGACGGGGCCATCCCTACTCTATCGGGGTCGGGCACCCACAGCTCGGGATTAACTTCTGTCTAGATCTCACCCTCTCGATCTCGACTTGGAGGGGAAATTGACGAGGGGTTCCCGAGCTGATCCAAGTGAGCCGACCATTCCGAGCTGAGACGGGCTAATCCGCGCTCCGTTGACAGCGCGTTCAGCTCAATGTCCAACCTAGATGACTGACCCGACCCCGTTAACCCCGACCTCAGTTTCAGCTGTTCCGATGGGATATAAAGCACTGATGGGACATAAAGCTGCATCGTATTAAATGCTGTTAGACCCGAACTCAGTATAAATAGAGCTCCACCCTCTTCATTTAAGGGGATCTCGCTATTAAATACTCTCAGCTACTTTACCAGCTCGGGTATACTAATCATTCGCACGCTTGAGGGGAAAATCCGGGTCGTCACCCCGCCTTTTCCTTACTTTCCTTGTGCAGGTCCGATAGTCGACCAAGAAAGTGCAGCTCGAAGGCGGACCTGAGAAGTCCAGCTCGGCTAAAGCAGCTCCCAAATTCAACTGTGAGATTTTCAACCTCGACACACGGAAAAAATTATAATTTCTAAAATTATCTTATAAGGTCATAGACTATTTTTGATAGTATCAATTAATTTTAGGTGAAATTTCACGTACGATTCATAAGAATTTGGTTGACTAGTACATACCAGCATCAACACTTGCCAACTCTAGTTTCCAAAAACATAAAAATAAAAATAAAAACAAGAGAAATGAAGGGACTTTGTAAGATATTGCTAAATATATGCACACAAGACTCAGAAAAGAAACAAAGGATGAGGCCAAGGGGTATAGGGAATTAGCTACCGTTAGGCCACCAGGCCAGTTCGTTAATAAAGATATATGACCAATTTTAGCTCAACTATATTTTATTTTCCAACGTTTGAATGATAAAATATTGCGTCTTTTTTTTAGTACAAGTTACATTATTAACTTCTTTATTCTTTGATAATCGTTATGTCGTTGTATGTTGTTCTTTCAACTTTACAGATTACCTATGGATCTTGATTGTCCAAAGTGTCACTTGTAAGAAAACAACTATCACTTTTGTCTTTAAAAATGGAAATAAATAGTAATAATGTTAGTTTGTGAATTAAAAGTCTTAAGTTCGAGCTTTTCTATTGATTAAATCGGTGTATGTATTTAATTTACGGTGATAAATTTGACATGATACTATTTATGGTGAATTCTTCGCTTACCCAGAAAAAAAGCAACGGTCATTCTTTTTATTTTTATTTTTTTCCAAGGGAGGAGATAGGTCAACAGCAATTATTATATTTTCATAGAGAGAACTGAACTGGTTACCTACGAAAGACAAGTAGTAAACATCACTAGCTTTGAGAGATGTGTGGTCTAATCTTATTAGGTGTAGAAAATTTTCAAAACTTAAGTTGGAAAGCTATGTAAACTCTCTTTTCACACAAACATTCGCACAACACGTTTAGCATAGGGTAACCCTATGTTTGGATTGCATAAAGGAAAGGAAAAGAAAGTAAAGTGGAGGAAGAAAAATAAATGAAAGGAAAGGAAAATAATTACCTTGTTTGTATTGTAAAAAAATAATAATGAAAAGAAATTGATTGAATTTTATAATTTTTGTTTGGATTGGAAAAGGAAAGGAAAGGAAAGAATAATTTTAAATAAAAAATTACTTAAATGCCCCAAATGACAAAGTAGGTTAAAAGAGTAGTAAGGGCAGTATAGTCTTTTTCTGTTGAAACCATTCATTTCCCTCTCAAACACTCCAAATTGAAATGATTAAAAAATCCATCCAATTAAAGGAAATGGAGGAAATATTGTACCCCTCCATATCATTTATTTCTTCAAATTTGCAATCCAAACAAGGAGAGGGGTTCCTTATTCCCTTCCCTTCCTTTACTTTCCATTAAAAAAATGAATCCAAACAAGCTGTTAGGGTCAGATGCAGAGAGTTCAACTTATCTAGGAAAAAAAGAAAAAAACTAAAAAAGTACAACGATTAATTGTGTTGAGAGAGCGTAAATGTGAATTCACTTGCGCATAAGACCCACACGATATTGTTATTGAGCATGATTCATTTGTCTAACAGGGCTAAAGAAAAAGCCTCGGCAGAGCTTACAACAAAAGATTTTAGGATATATGATGTTATTGAACACCAAGAAACGAATAGGAATACCAACAAGAATTGCACCATGCTTGATGGTTACTAATGTTTTTTAATCTTATTTTAGTGGGGTGGTGGAAAAGTTTCCACCAAAGCAGGAAAGTAAAGTGAAAAATTCTTGGCACTCACTGGACGCAAGAGAAAGGATCAAAGGATTTGTTGTTATAAAATAACTATCAAATACAATAATAAAGAAGAAATATAGAGAGAAGACAAGATAGAGAAAAGAATTTTATTGAATTCTTCTTAGTACATTGTTTCATAATCTCTTCCTATTTATAGGCATAGATAGTAATTGATGACATCGCAAGTGATGTCATCCTTCACTTATCATCATCATAACATGTTCCTTTACTTTTCTAAAAGGAATGCTTTATATATTACAATAAGTGATCATAGATAACCATCACATGATTTTTCATAGTGAATATCCATCGTTTCATAACACTCCCCCTTGGATATTCATCTTTTAAGAATATGCCTCATTAAAAACCTTATCAAGAAAAATCCAATGTGATAAAAACTTGATGAAGGAAAATAGTACAATATTCTTTGTATATGTTTCTTGTACTGCCTCATTAAAACCTTGCCAAGAAAACCCAGTAGGACAAAACCTGTGCGAAGGAAAAAAAGTACAGTTCATATGAGGCTCCCCCTCATGTAGACATATTAATAATGATCACAAAGTTAACACATATCTATCTTGGTAGCTAGCTCATCGTTGGCAATACTTTTGTGGATCCTGTAACGTTTTGTTTGACTTTGAATTTGATGAGCATTTATGTCATGTCCCTTTTAAGTATTGTAAATTAAAACTTAAATATAAAGAAAGCAATACTAAAACAAGAGAGAATTTGAGAGAGTAAGATTGTTGATTTCTTCAAATGTGTTTTCTTCTTACAAACTCCCTCTATTTATAGAGTTTTCTACTACCTTGATGACATACTCAATACATCACAATTACATCACATTCCATATACATATAATAATCTCTATTATACAAGAATCCTATGAGCATCTTTTGACCATTCAATTGTAGTAATTTTTCACTAACAAAAGAATCCTATAAAAGAGCTTCATCTTCTTGATAAGTTCAAAACGATGAATATCCACAATATCGTATTTTTCATAACACTCCCCCTTGGATATTCATACTTCAAGAATATGCCTCGTCAAAACCTTACTAGGATAAAACTTAGTGGGGTAAAAATCCTAGTGAAGGAAAAAGAGTACGATATTCTTAGTATACGCTTCTTGAACTGCCTCATTAAAAACCTTGCTAGGAAAACTCATTGGGATAAAACCTATACTAAGGGAAAAAGAGTGCAGCGCGTATATGGCTCCCCCTCTTCTGAGTATATCAACATTGATCATGAAGTCGGCACATGCCAATTTTACATACCAATTTCTCGAACGTTGATGTAGGCAATGACTTCGTGAATAAATCTGCTAGATTCTCACTTGAACGAATTTGAAGAACATCTATCTCACCTTTCTTCTGAAGTTCATGTGTGAAAAAGAATTTTGGTGAGATATGCTTAGTTCTGTCACCTTTGATGTATCCTCCATTTACTTGTGAAATGCATGCAGTATTATTTTCATATATGATTGTTGGATCCACTTTATTTGTTGAAAGGTTGCATTCTTCTCGAATGTGATGAATCAAAGATCTTAACCAAACGCATTCTCGACTTGCCTCATGGAGTGCTAGAATCTCAGCATGATTTGAAGAAGTTGCGGCAATAGTTTGCTTTGTAGATCGCCAAGAGATAGCAGTACCACCATATGTAAATAAATATCCAGTCTGTGATCTTCCTTTATGGGGGTCTGACATATATCCTGCATCTGCATATCCAATCAAGTGTGGTTGCTTATGCCTTGAATACAATAATCCCATATCAGTTGTTCCACGAAGATAACGAAAAATATATTTTATGCCAGTCCAATGCCTTCGTGTTGGTGCTGAACTATATCTTGCTAATAAATTGACAGAGAAAGCGATATCAGGGCGTGTGTTGTTAGCAAGATACATTAGTGCTCCAATTGCACTAAGATATGGTACTTCAGGGCCAAGAATTTCTTCACCATCTTCTTTGGGACGAAATGGATCCTTCTTGGTGTCGAGGGATCGAACAACCATTGGTGTACTTAACAGATAAGCCTTATCCATATTAAATCTTTTCAACACCTTTTTTGTGTAGTTGACTGATGCAAGAATATACCATTTGATAAATGTTCAATCTGCAACCCGAGACAGAATTTTGTTTTTCCGAGATCTTTCATTTCAAATTATTTACTCAGATATGTGGTTTCCGCTGCAAGTTCTTCAATAGTCCCTATTATATTTAGATCATCAACATATACTGCAATAATAACAAATCCATAGTTTGATTTCTTGGTGAAAACACATGGACTTATTGGACTATTGACATATCCTTCTTTTAGTAAATATGTGCTGAGACGATTATACCACATTCTTCCCGATTGTTTCAATCCATACAACGATCGTTGTAATTTGATTGAGTACATTTCTCGAGATTTCGAGCCACATGATTCAGGCATTTTCAGTCCTTCAGGGACTTTCATGTAGATATCATTTTCAAGTGAGCCATATAGGTAGGCTGTTACCACATCCATAAGACGCATATGAAGTTTTTCAGAAATTGCCAGACTAATTAAAAACCTAAAGGTAATTGCATCCATTACCGAAGAATATGTTTCTTCATAATCAATTCCAGGCCTTTGTGAGAATCCTTGTGCTACAAGTCGCGCTTTATATCTTACAATTTCATTATTTTCATTGCGCTTTCGAACGAATACCCATTTGTAGCCTACAGGTTTCACATTTTTAGGTGTTTGAACTACTGGCCGAAAAACTTCACGTTTTGCAAGTGATTTTAATTCTACTTGGATTGCGTCTTTCCATTTTGGCCAATCATTTCTATGTCGACATTCTTGGACAGATTTTGGTTCAAGATCCTCATTTTCATTCATCAAATCAGTAGCTACTGCATATGCAAATTTTTCATCAATATCAATTTCATTTCGGTTCCATCGTCTTCCTGTAGCAACATAATTAATTGAGATCTCCTCATTATTATTTTCAATATTTGTATCATGTTCAGGTACCTGAAAATCGATTGAGGATCCCTTTTCTTGTGTCGCGACAACTACAAGATTTTCAATAATTTCAGGATTGACAACCTGCTTATCATGTCCTTTTTTCTTTCGAGGATTTTTATCCTTAGAACTGACAGGTCTACCACGTTTCTGACGTGCAGTAGATTCATTTGCCATTCTATCGATAGATTGCTCCTTTGAAACATCAATTCTGGCTGGAGCATTTAACGCTGGTATATGCGACTTAGTCACCTTTTTCGCATCAGTGAATGCATCTGGCAATTGATTTGCAACCCTTTGCAGATGAATAATTTTCTGAACTTCTAGTTCCGATTGATTTGTTCGAGGATCAAAATAAGATGCTAACGATGCATTCCATGAAATTTCTTGCTTCTCTATCTTCCGTTTTTCTCCCCCTAAAACTGGGAATGTTGCATCATCAAATTGGCAATCAGCAAAACGTGCTGTAAAAAGATCTCCAGTTAAAGGTTCAAGATATTTGACAATTGATGGAGATTCAAAACCAACATAAATTCCCAGTCTTCTTTGTGGTCCCATTTTTGTTCGTTGTGGTGGAGCAATTGGTACATATACTGCACAACCAAAAATTCTTAAATGGGATATATTTGGTTCTTGGCCAGAGACAAGCTGTAATAGGGAGTATTTATGATAAGCAGTTGGTCTTGTTCGAACCAATGCTGCAGCATGTAATATAGCATATCCCCAAACAGAACTAGGCAACTTAGTTCTCATAAGTAATGGTCTAGCAATTAGCTGTAGGCGTTTAATAAAAGATTCAGCTAAACCATTTTGCGTATGTGTATGTGCCACAGGGTGCTCAACAGTAATCCCAATAGACATGCAATAGTCATTAAATGCTTGGGATGTAAATTCTCCTACATTATCAAGCCGGATTTTCTTAATTGTGTGATCCGAAAATTGTGCACGTAATCGAATTATTTGTGCAAGCAGTCTTGCAAATACCACATTTCGAGAGGACAATAAACAGACATGTGACCAACGAGTTGAGGCATCTATTAATACCATAAAATATTGAAATGGTCCACATGATGGAACAATAGGTCCACATATATCCCCTTGAATTCGTTCTAAAAATGCAGGAGCTTCATTATTAATTTTAGTAGGGGATGGCCTTTTAATCAACTTCCCTTGGGCACAAGCAATACATGAAAATTCATTTGATATTAAAATCCTTTGATTCTTTAATGGATGTCCATGTGAATTTTCAATAATCCTTTTCATCATCATAGTGCCCGGATGTCCAAGGCGATCATGCCAAAGAATAAAATTCTTCGGATCATGTATCTTCTGGTTAATCACTATATTGGTTTCTACATAATTTATCTGAGTATAATATATTCCAGAAGATAATGCTGGCAATTTTTCCACAATATACTTTTTGCCAGACCTAAGCGATGTGATATAGAGATATTCTTTGCTTTTCTCATTTATGGTTTCAATATGATAGCCATTTTGACGAATATCTCTAAAACTTAGTAGATTCCTCTGTGATTTACTATAGTATAAAGCATCGCTTATCATAATTTTTGTTCCACTGGGAAGTATAATACAAGCTTTTCCAGAACCATCAATAATTTTTGTAGTTCCCGAAATTGTATTAACATTTGCTTCTGCGAATTCCAGTTGAGAGAAATAGATTTTGTTTTTAAGAATGGTATGCGTTGTTGCACTGTCTACCATACATATTTCTCCATTGTTGAAATTGTATAGGTCCATACTTCTTCAAAATAAGATAGATAAATTGTGTGAGAATATTATCAAAATAAACGATAGTGATAACACTTTTAATAAAAACAACAACTTAAATGATGATATTCATACACACAATACACGACAACTTACATAATGATATTCATACACACAATGACTTACATAATGATATTCATACACACAATACACAATAATTTAAAGGATGATACAAATTCATCACTCTTAGTTAAAATGAAAATTTTCATTGTCAATTAAGTGGTCAACCCCTTCATTGTTATCTTCAAAGAAATCAGAATAATCAAAGTGTGCATTTTGTTGTTGATTATTATTTTCAGCAAAGTTTGTTTCCACCCTTTTTCCTTTTGCCTTTAAGGCTTCATAAAGCTCTACAAGATGCTTTGTTGTTCGACAGTTTTTTCCCCAATGACCTTTTATGCCACATCTATGACATATATCATCTCGGGATGGTCTATTTTGCGAGCTATTACCTTTTTCATTATTTTCTGTCTTCTTAAAATTGAAGCTCTTTGGGCTGTCACGATACCAAATATTACTACGACCACCTCCACGGCCTCGTCCCAGACCAAAACAGCGACCCCTTCCACGACCACGTCCTCGACCACGACCTCTGCCATGACCATGGTTATGATAATTTGTAGCATTTATTTCAGGAACTAGTTCTGAGCTTGTTGGTCGTGATTTGTGATTTTTCAATAATAGCTCGTTGTTCTGCTCAGCCACCATAAGACATGTTATGAGCTCAGAATGCTACTTAAAACCACGCTCTCTGTATTGTTGTTACAATATCATGTTCGTAGCGTGGAATGTGGAAAATGTTTTTTCTAACATGTCTTCTTCTGAAATCTTTTCTCCACATATTTTCAGTTCTATAGTAATATGATGCACTGCAGAATTATATTCACGTACTGTAGCAAAATCTTGCAATCTCATATTTATCCACTTGTAGCGGAGTAGTGGGAGGCGCACTGTTTTCTGGTGGTCAAATCTTTCTTTTAGATTGGTCCATAGTTCATATGGATCTTTTACAGTGAGATATTCTGTTTTCAATGAATCATGTAAATGGTGACGGATAAATATCATAGCTTTAGCAAGATCCTGTGACGATTCTTTATTTCCTTCAATAATTGTTTTTTCAAGGCCTTTTGCTCGTAGATGTACTTCTGCATCTAGTACCCAGGTCAAATAATTGTCGCCCAATATGTCAAGGGCGGCAAAATCAAGCTTTGTAATGTTTGACATTTTGATACAAAAAAGATATCAAATAAAATTTAGTTAATAAAAACTCATAAAGATGTTAGATTCTATACAAAAAAAATGTGGCTAATAGACTAACTCATAGTAGGAGACAATGAAATTAAGCAAAAATATTAAAATTGACACAATATAAATGATGGATATAAGAATTGTATAAGAACATGAAATACTCAACAGTAAAATAGTTAGAGATAAATAATGTTAGAATTGTTAGAAATACATAAATAATGTTAGAATTGTTAGAAAAATTAGTAATAAGTTAGATATAAATAAATGTTAGAACTGTAAGAAAAGTCAGTGTTAGATATAAATAATGTCAAGATATAGTCAGGAAAGTTAGTAATAAGTTATAATCAAATCGGAAACAATTGTTATATTATTTTGATAAATGAAAATTTTAGTCCAATAATGGTTTCAACATCCTTGTGAGCAACGGTAATTAGGTCCAAAGATCAATCCGACTTTCCTTTGAGTAACGGAAATTTATGTCCAAAAATTACAAGTCTGAGCAAAAGTTCACTTGGTTAAACATCAATTTTTTATTTTATTTTATACTTTTAGAGAGGTTAAACTTCACCAACTGTATGATTATAATATATTAACTAATCTATAATATATAATTAAAATGTAATTGAAAAGGGAAGGATTATATGTACCTTTGCTAATAAAGTGGTCGGATACTTCGTTGTTTGCTATTTCGACAGAGCCCCGTGCTGATAACGTATTGTAAATTAAAACTTAAATATAAAGAAAGCAATACTAAAACAAGAGAGAATTTGAGAGAGTAAGATTGTTGATTTCTTCAAGTGTGTTCTCTTCTTACAAACTCCCTCTATTTATAGAGTTTTCTACTACCTTGATGACATACTCAATACATCACAATTACATCACATTCCATATACATATAATAATCTCTATTATACAAGAATCCTATGAGCATCTTTTGACCATTCAATTATAGTCATTTTCCACTAACAAAAGAATCCTATAAAAGAGCTTCATCTTTTTGATAAGTTCATAACGATGAATATCCACAATATCGTATTTTTCATAACACCTTATTTGGTGAAGCATTTCAAAATTTTGAATTGGCAACTGCTTGTTATTATTGTTTACCAAGCCATGAATCTCATTTATTATAGGATGTTTGAATTATTTAATAACATGCTTGCCTTTGACATCTACCTTAATACATACTATGTGGGTTTCAGTTTATAGAAACTATAGGCAACATAGTTACTATATGCATACTATACAAGATTACTCATATACCATATATTATGTGTCCATCGCAAAGTGCATATAATTGGATTTTAGTTTTTTTTTTCTGACTTGAGTTTATCATTTTCCTTTGATATCCTATCCATAAAGGATTAGAAGTAGAATTTGTTACAGTGAAATTTCCAGATGAACTATTATATGTATTAAAGAAGTGTTTTTCTGAGATAGCTTGCACAACAAGGACTAAAAACTTTGTTTCTTGATATTGCTTGGCTAAAACATTTCATTAATATTTAGTATTGTGATAACACGATTGGTTGCATGTATTATTTGAGTGGACAAGGTGAACTAAATAAGGAGCTCGCCAGATGTAGTTTATTGCATTTTATTGAAAAGAGTCGTTGTATTTTTGGTGATGATCAAGATTAAAGAAGGTTGAGAAAAGAAAAGAAAGAAAAGTAAACAAAAGTGGGAGACAAAAGTTAAAGGTGATAATGATGATGTTTAAAATAATAATTGTTGATTAACCAGTATTTGCATCTCTCCCACATGATACTCATCATTTATTGACTAAGTCACTAAACTTTAAGCCAGAATATTAACCTTTTTTTTCTTTTGGTCAAGACTAGCAGGCTTGTTGCCAAGACTCTTGGTGAATTTTTTTTTTATGATTCTTTCAAGTCCAGTATTTTAGAACTTAACGTTACCTATGTAATGCGTTCTATAAATCTTGTATTGGAAGATCGTTTTCATGCTTAAATTAGCCCGTTTCAGTAGGTTGAATTTTTTTTGCTGGAATCTGATCGACAATGCATTACATCTGATTTCGTGAGGCCTTTTGACATAGTAAACGAATTCGAAATCGAACGAAACTTTTACGGTAACTAGATTAGGCAGTTTGGAACAAACTTTATGATTGGAGTTTATTCAGATTTTGATGTTATGATATTTTTAAAAATCTATTCCAGTAGATTATTAATTTTCGCGTAAACTAGACAGCTTGGAGTCATGATCTTCTAAGAGGCATAACTTTGTCAATTTAACTTTGAATTCGGATCCGTTTGATTCTAGAACTATCTACTTTCAATGAACTACGTCTCTGTGGAAATTCTAAATGATTTTGAGGTCATTTAAAGGGTTAATGGAACTGATAAAGTTTTATATGTGTTGTACCGAAACTTTCAGCTTATACTTATAAGTAATTTGTGTTACATTTTTCAAAGAAAAAAACATGGTTGTGAATAACGATAAAATGAAAATGATATGGTATTAACAAATTAGGATGATGAGCTTCATAAGTGGAGTCTTCATTTTTATTAATTTAATCAAAAGTTGATATGTCCACTAACAAGTGTGCCTTTATATAAAAGGAGAAGTATATGTTTAAAGAGATAATGAACATTATTGGTTATAACCTTAATTTAAGAAAGGTTGTCTTCTCTTTTTATTGCTTTACTCTATGTTTTGAAAGAGAAAAAGTATGATAGTGATATTATATGCATTAAAATGATCACTTATATGGGTGTATTGAAAATGAAAGAGGAATTATTTAAAAAAAAAATTCCAATGAACTCCCATTAATGAGCAGAAGATATTTGATCTATAGAATTTTATACTTTAAAAGTTTTATTATTTGGCACATCATATTGGACATCTAAGGGCAGTGATGATGAAAAAAAATTTTATTAAAAGTCCAAATAGACACTGATTAAAGAATCAAATGATTCTATTATCAAATAAATTTTCATTTATTGATTGTGCCCAACGAAAATTGGTCCAAAGTCACTCCTACTAAAAATCCTACATTTGGAAAGGATTCAAGGGGATATATGTGAGCCTATTATTTCTTTGTGTGGACCATTTGAATATTTTATGGGATTAATATGCCATAATCGAGGTCATATGTATGATTATTGTTCAATTGAAATATGACATTTACAAGATTGCTTGCACAAATAATCTAATTATGGGCATAATGTTTGGACTATACAATCAAGAAAAAATGTCTTGATAATGAAGGAAAATCTACATCCCAAAATATTTAATGATTATTGTACACCAATTGGGATTAGTGTTGAGTATGTTGTGACTCACACAAATTCATTAAATGCCCAATAAACTCCTTCATTAAGCGCTTGTAGCTAATTGCTCGACCAATATTATTGACAACTAAGTTGTCTAGTCCTATTTGAAGATATGCAATATTAGATGTTGCAATGTTTATTCAAACAAAGCCAACCGATTGAATTATATACTCCCCATTATTCGAATCCCATCTAAGGATGTTTTGCGCAATGTATGTTTCTATTATTCCCCCACAAGCGCTTAAAGATGGGTTTATAAAAAAAACTGAGAATTTATGAAATCCCATCAAATATTATATTGGGACTTTGAAGGGATCAATTTCAATAGCATATTTTGGGAATTAATGAAATGATATTCTCAGTATCAGGGGGAGAAAAACAAAAGCTGAAACAATAAATACTTCTATGGCAAGTTTATCATATTGATCCCAGTATAAACATCAAATACATTCCCGGATGCAAAGATTGTGATTAAAGTCACATATACCAGCTTTAATGCTCCACATATCAGAATTGATATTTCAATTGAGAAACAAATAAAGAAATAACATTACTACACACCGAAAGGGTGGTAGTCCCATCGATTACAACGATAAAGGAGAAAAATATGTGAGTTAGCATTTTTGAATTATTTGATCTCTTGTAGATGTCAAGACAAGGAATTGAAAAGATAACTGAGAAATATTACTCCACGAGAGTATCAGGTACCTGAATATGATATAAATATTGAATGTATTGAGAATAAAGAGCTCTCACTCAGTTATACTACTTATTGAAAATAATGGAACCGAAAAAGAAAATTTGACCATGATCAATCATTTAAAAAAAATACAGTAGCTACTGAATTTATGAAAGAAATTGAGGATCTTGAATTGAAGTCCATATACATAAAAATGTCGACAAATACATGATTGGCCAACATAATTGATGAGACTCAATCCAGGTGTAAAATAAGTGCACATGAAATATGTATGGTTGTTGAAATGCACATGAAATATGTATAGTTGTTGATAGGATTAGGGGGAGCATACAAAATCAATCCCACATCACTATGAGAAATTTCAATAAATTAATCATAATAATTGTCTTTCCCTTAAATTGTTTAAAGGCAAACAAGGAATGGATTAGTACGCTGTATGATTATACCTTGGTGTATATTCTCTGAAAAACCTATTGATATTAGCCTGGTAATTTTTGAAAAAAGACTTCGTATGCGTCTTGTGAATATGGTAATAATTTACCTATATAAATCACATGATAATATTATTGAAGTCTTAGAAAGACTCCATATGCTTGAAGCATATATTCATGTGATAATGATATTTAAGTCTTGGAATGACTTTATATGTCTGAAGCATATATTCACATGATAATAATATTTATATTGAAGTCCTGGGAGGACTGTATATGCTTAAATGCATATGAATGAAAATCTCGAGAAATTTATTTGATTACAAAGATCTTTGTATGGAAGACCAAGATAGACATGTGTTAACTTTGTGATCATTATTAATATGTCTACATGAGGGGGAGCCTCATATCAACTGTACTCTTTTTCCTTCGCACAGGTTTTGTCCTACTGGGTTTTCTTGGCAAGGTTTTAATGAGGCAGTACAAGAAACATATACAAAGAATATTGTACTATTTTCCTTCATCAAGTTTTTATCACATTGGGTTTTTCTTGATAAGGTTTTTAATGAGGCATATTCTTAAAAGATGAATATCCAAGGGGGAGTGTTATGAAACGATGGATATTCACTATGAAAAATCATGTGATGGTTATCTATGATCACTTATTATAATATATAAAACAATCTTTTTAGAAAAGTAAAGGAACATGTTATGATGATGATAAGTGAAGGATGACATCACTTGCGATGTCATCAATTACTATCTATGCCTATAAATAGGAAGAGATTATGAAGCAATGTACTAAGAAGAATTCAATAAAATTCTTTTCTTTATCTTGTATTTTCTCTATATTTCTTCTTTATTATTGTATTTGATAGTTATTTTATAACACGTTATCAGCACGATTCTCTGCCAATGAATTACTCAGTAGAAGGGTAGAGAAATTAACACCCCAATTTCTTTCCCGTTGTTGGAAGTTGCTGAAGAATGCAAGATATGAATTAGGGTATATTCAAGACTGTCCTTGCAGATGCTTAAATTGATCATATTCGCACAACCCAGGTTCCCTCATCTCTAATTTTGTTGGTCATATTATTATATATCTTCTCTTGTTTTTCTATATCACATTCCTAGCATGCTGTATCTAATATCCATTGTTTTTGTTACTAAAAAAAGCTCCCATTCAATACTATATCTCAAAAATACGATGAAGATGCTTATGAATTGGTAGAAACTAGGTTTAATACATACTTGATGCAGTTTTAAATGCTTCTGATGAAGCCTTACTATCATCGCCTCTAATTTAAGAATTAAACACTAACATGTATTTATAATAATTTATATCTAATCTGAAGATGGTACTTTGAGTTATAAAGATTAATCACAATCAACAGTGATGTCCAAAGAACCACACTCTTTTCTGGCATTTTATCAAACATGTAACAAACAACTTCATAGTCAAGAAAAGAAAATGAATGATAGTATAACAGTTTAATCCATGGATGTAAAAGAAGAAAGAACTAATATTCCATCCCTTTTAGAATCTATAATATGTGATTGACTATAGCATGTTTTTAATCGACTTTCTAAAAATATTACTAGAATGATTTATGTTAGTATAATAGATATTTTCTTCTAATTGAATAAATCACTTGAGTTGTTATCCAATCATATAAGTCTTAGAATGTATGAAAACTATAAGCTTTGAAAGCACCTTGACAATAATGAAGTCCTCAAGGCCCTCTGCAACAAAGTTGGCTGGATTGTTGAGCTGACGGGTCCAAAGATAAAACACCTTTCTTTTGATAATTACTTCAACTATTAATGTTTGTATCATGGCTCATGTTAACGATTACTTACTACAATGCATATCAAGACCTACCTTAATTTCGGTGCATGTTAGCAGCTCTACATGTATTATTGAATGAGAGGGTCTTTGTACTCATTACCATTATGTACATATGTCCATACCTGTCACACATTAGCAGCCCGGTTGAGTGAGATTATTTCCCAACCACTAAACAATAATGATGAAGCATGATGAAAAATGTTGGAACTGTTGTAATAGGAGTTGACCGCTATTTCAACTACTACAAAGTTCAGAAACTTGCATTCTGTGAAAAGCTCAAATGACTTTTAATTATTAAAGAAGTGTTTCTCTGAGATAGCTTGCACAACAAGGACTAAAAACTTTGTTTCTTGATATTGCTTAGCTAAAACATTTCATTAATATTTAGTATTGTCTTAACACGATTGGTTGCATGTATTATTTGAGTGGACAAGGTGAACTGAATAAGGAGCTCGCAGATGTAGTTTATTGCATTTTATTGAAAAGAGTCGTTGTATGTTTTGGTGATGATCAAGATTAAAGAAGGTTGAGAAAAGAAAAGAAAGAAAAGTAAACAAAAGTTAAAGGTGATAATGATGATGTTTAAAATAATAATTGTTGATTAACCATTATTTGCATCTCTCCCACATGATACTCATCATTTATTGACTAAGTCACTAAACTTTAAGCCAAAATATTAACCTTCTTTTCTTTTGGTCAAGATTAGCAGGCTTCTTGCCAAGACTCTTGGTGAATTTTTTTTTGTGATTCTTTCAAGTCCAGTATTTTAGAACTTAACGTTACCTATGTAATGCGTTCTATAAATCTTGTATTGGAAGATCGTTTTCATGCTTAAATTAGCCCATTTCAATAGGTTGAATTTTTTTGCTGGAATCTGGTCGACAATGCATTACATCTGATTTCATGAGGCCTTTTGACATAGTAAACGAATTCGAAATCGAACGAAACTTTTACGGTAACTAGATTAGGAAGTTTGGAACAAATTTTATGATTGGAGTTTATTCAGATTTTGATGTTATGATATTTTTAAAAATCTATTCCAGTAGATTATTAATTTTCGCGTAAACTAGACAGCTTGGAGTCATGATCTTCTAAGAGGCATAACTTTGTCAATTTAACTTTGAATTCAGATCCGTTTGATTCTAGAACTATCTACTTTCAATGAACTACGTCTCTGTGGAAATTCTAAATGATTTTGAGGTCATTTAAAGGGTTAATGGAACTGATAAAGTTTTATATGTGTTGTACCGAAACTTTCAGCTTATACTTGTAAGTAAATTGTGTTATATTTATAAAAAAAAAAAAATATGGTTGTGAATAACGATAAAATGAAAATGATATGGTATTAACAAATTAGGAGGATGAGTTTCATAAGTGGAGTCTTCATTTTTATTAATTTAATCAAAAGTTGAGATGTCCACTAACAAGTGTGTCTTTATATAAAAGGATAAGTATATGTTTAAAGAGATAATGAACATGATTGGTTATAACCTTAATTTAAGAAAGGTTGTCTTCTCTTTTTATTGTTTGACTCCATGTTTTGAGGGAGAAAAAGTATGATAGTGATATTATATGCATTAAAATAATCACTTATATGGGTGTATTGAAAATGAAAGAGGAATTATTAAAAAAAAATTCCAATGAACTCCCATTAATGAGCAGAAGATATTTGATTTATAGAATTTTATACTTTAAAAGCTTTATTATTTGGCACATCATATTGGACATCTAAGTGCAGTGATGATGAAAAAAAAAATTATTGAAAATCCAAATAGGCACTGATTAAAGAATCAAAGGATTCTATTATCAAATAAATTTTCATTTATCGATTGTGCCCAACGAAAATTGGTCCAAAGTCACCCCTACTAAAAATCCTACATTTGGAAAGGATTCAATGGGATATATGTGAGCCTATTATTTCTTTGTGTGGACCATTTGAATATTTTATGGGATTAATATGCCATAATCGAGGTCATATGTATGATTAATGTTCAATTGAAATATGGCATTTACAAGATTGCTTGCATAAATAATCTAATTATGGGCATAATTTTTGGACTATACAATCAAGAAAAAATGTCTTGATAATGAAGGAAAATCTACATCTCAAAATATTTAATGATTATTGTACATCAATTGGGATTAGTGTTGAGTATGTTGTGACTTACACAAATTCATTAAATGCCCAATAAACTCCTTCATTAAGCGCCTGTAGCTAATTGCTCGACCAATATTATTGACAACTAAGTTGTCTAGTCCTATTTGAAGATATGCAATATTAGATGTTGCAATGTTTATTCAAACAAAGCCAACCGATTGAATTATATACTCCCCATTATTCGAATCTCATCTAAGGATGTTTTGCGCAATGTATGTTTCTATTATTCCCCCACAAGCGCTTAAAGATGGGTTTATAAAAGAAACTAAGAATTTATGAAATCCCATCAAATATTATATTGGGACTTTGAAGGGATCAATTTCAATAGCATATTTTGCCAATTAATGAAATGATATTCTCAGTATCAGGGGGAGAAAAACAAAAGTTGGAACAATAAATACTTCTATGGCAAGTTTATCATATTGATCCTAGTATAAACATCAAATACATTCCCGGATGCAAAGATTGTGATTAAAGTCACCTATACCAGCTTTAATGCTCCACATATCAGAATTGATATTTCAATTGAAAAACAAATAAATAAATAACATTACTACACACCGAAAGGGTGGTAGACATATCGATTCCACAGATAAAGGAGCAAAATATGTGAGTTAGCATTTTTGAATTATTTGATCTCTTGAAGATGTCAAGACAAGGAATTGAAAAGATAACTGAGAAATATTACTCAACGAGAGTATCAGATACCTGAATATGCTATGAATATTGAATGTATTGAGAATAAAGAGCTATCAATCAGTTATACTACTTATGAAAAGAATGAAACCGAAAAGAGAAATTGATTGTGATTAATCAATTAAAAAAAAAATAGTAGCTACTGAATTTATGAAAGAAATTGATGATCTTGAATTGAAGTCCATATACATAAAAATGTCGACAAATACATGATTGGCCAACATAACTGATGAGACGCAATCCAGGCGTAAAATAAGTACACATGAAATATGTATCGTTGTTGAAATGCACATAAAATATGTATAGTTGTTGATGGGATTAGGGGGAGCATTGTACGAAATCAATCCCACATCACTATGAGAAATTTCAAGTAATTAATCATGATAGTTGTCTTTCCCTTAAATTGTTTAAAGGCATGGGTTAGTACACTGTGTGATTATACCTTGGTGTATATTCTCCGGGAAAATTATATTGATATTAGCCTGGTAATTTTTGAAAAAGGACTTCAAATGCGTCTTGTGAATATGGTAATAATTTACCTATATAAATCACATAATAATATTATTGAAGTCTTAGAAGGACTCCATATGCTTGAAGCATATATTCATGTGATAATGATATTTAAGTCTTGGAATGACTTTATATGTCTGAAGCATATATTCACGTGATAATAATATTTATATTGAAGTCCTGGGAAGACTGTATATGCTTAAAAGCAGATGAATGAAAATCTCGAGAAGTTTATTTGATTACAAAGATCTTTGTATGGAAGAAAACATTCTAGAAGAATGTGATATAATTTTTTTAGAATATGACGATATCATGACATATTTGCTTCTAATTATCATATTGCTTTTGTTATATATGTTGATAAATACTATAATGACTCACCAAGAGTTATTTGGTTCCGGAGTACCATATTTGAGTATAATTAATGCATCAATATATCTTGTTGATAATACAATATAGTATATTGTGTTTTGGTTAATTTGTTAGCTAGGTGTAGTGCAGCTTCAATATGAAGGATCAAGCTATATATATGTGTGGAATATCACATATGAACTTATCTTATCCAAGAACATTGAAATCATATATTTTGGCTCTACAGATGCTGACCATTTATTTGAACTCCACAAAGTAAGATCACTGACAACCTATTCACTTGTAGTGACAAGTATATCGTGGCGATCCATGAAACAGATCATGAGTACTTCATTTTGAAATCATGCTAAGATTATGACAATTTATGTGGCTGGTTGATAATGTATATGATTGAGATATATCACCAATGAATAATGTTGCAATGACGGGAATAAGGTATTTGTGTGCTGTACTCTTTTTTCTTCACCAAAGTTTTTTCCCACTGGGTTTTTCCTAGTAAGGTTTTAACAAGGCAGACCAAATACAAGCATGTCACACTGAAACTCTATTTGAGCGTGAAACTTAAAAGGGACATGACATAAATGCTCATCAAATTCAAAGTCAAACAAAACGTTACAGGATCCACAAAAGCATTGCCAACGATGAGCTAGCTACCAAGATAGACATGTGTTAACTTTGTGATCATTATTAATATGTCTACATGAGGGGGAGCTTCATATGAACTGTACTCTTTTTCCTTCGCACAGGTTTTGTCCTACTGGGTTTTCTTGGCAAGGTTTTAATGAGGCAGTACAAGAAACATATACAAAGAATATTGTACTCTTTTCCTTCATCAAGTTTTTATCACATTGGGTTTTTCTTGATAAGGTTTTTAATGAGGCATATTCTTAAAAGATGAATATCCAATGGGGAGTGTTATGAAACGATGGATATTCACTATGAAAAATCATGTGATGGTTATCTATGATCACTTATTGTAATATATAAAGCATTCCTTTTAGAAAAGTAAAGGAACATGTTATGATGATGATAAGTGAAGGATGACATCACTTGCGATGTCATCAATTACTATCTATGCCTATAAATAAGAAGAGATTATGAAGCAATGTACTAAGAAGAATTCAATAAAGATCTTTTCTCAATCTTGTCTTCTCTCTATATTTCTTCTTTATTATTGTATTTGATAGTTATTTTATAACATTTGTTTATATTTTAAAGTTGTTCTTTTTAAAACTCGTGGTAACATTTTATAGTGGTAAATGGTGTGAAAATCGATTGTTAGTCTTGATTGTTTGTCAATTATCTGATAATCACGTATCTTTAATGATTTCAATGGGCAATCAAGATTCAAGAGAAATTGGTAATTGTTGATGTAATTGCCGACGATTGCATTTAAACATATGAAAAGGAAGGAATTCCATCAAGGTGAAACGTTCCAATAAATTTATCTTGGTTTATTTCTCATTCAGCACTTAACCGATAAAATATTCCATAATCTATCCTATAATCGACCACATGATGAAACATGCAACCTGTTGATCAACGTTTAGTTGGCCTTGACCCCAAGATGGTAGTCTAGTGGCAAACAAGGAGAAGTAACATATAACAAAGTTGGGTTCGAAACTTTTTGGCTACTTATTAGATTCATACTATTGATTGACCTAGAGCACGTATTGGAATGCACCGCTATACCCATAAGTTTATCAGTTGGTGGTCGGGCTCTTCCGAACCCAATAGGTGGTCGGGTTTTCCAGTTTGGTTCCCACATTAACAAAAAAAAAACACCTTTAGTTGGCCTTATTCCTTTTCTTTAATTAAGACTATAATATCATAATGTAATTTTCAGATGCACATCTAATAACCTATTTCGAGATTGGTATTTTAATAACCATATAATCTCAATAGTTTACTTCTTCCTGATTTTTAACTCTAGAATTGGATAACCATCGTATCTTTCATACTTAATTTTATAATTTGTGATACAACATATTCTATCACAACATCAGCATTTTTTTAGGTCAATAT
The DNA here is from genome assembly GCA_037974665.1 of Ehretia macrophylla. NCBI lineage: Eukaryota > Viridiplantae > Streptophyta > Magnoliopsida > Boraginales > Ehretiaceae > Ehretia > Ehretia macrophylla. The sequence continues at coordinate 26,909,618 of CM075772.1, forward strand.
CATAATGAGTTCTATTTTTTCTTTTACAATATTTTAACACGTAGAAAATCAACAACTATTTTTGAGTATGTACTTTTAGCATTAACCAAGCCATCTTTGAAATGTTCCAGTATTATCAAGACGTGGATGTAATATTTTTAAGTGATACCCACATCGAGCCTTTCTTTTTTTAATTTTTGATTTAACATATTAAATTCAAAAACCAAAATCAAAAGACTGAAAGTCATAGACCGAAAATAATGCTACCCGTTAGGGATATAATCGTCCCAAGAAATTTCAACGACTCCTTTCTCCCTATACCGCCAAATTCCATTTCAAAACTTTTCAAGAACTTTCACTCACCCCCAATTCACTATCCCAAATTTAACCCCCATCAACATAATATATTTCCAAATTGCCACTCCATTAACAAATCTTCTTTACTCCAAGAAACAATCAAAGTATTCAAATATTTTAAAGAATTATTTAAATAAAAATGTTAGCATAGCTTCAAATGCAATCCACGGCCCCACCAAAAGAACGTTTCAATTTCACACACACTCACAAAACACACACACAGGCATTTTCACAAAACACACACTCATAAAATTGTGTTTGGGAAAAATGAGCCATTTTCATTGATATCATATGTGGTTTAAATAATGAGTACATCCGTTAGCCTATAGCTTATGAATCAGATTACAACAAATCAATTAATCATTTATCTAATGTACAAGATATGTAGGCTATCTAATGTACAATGAAAAAAGAGGCATGACGGCTATCTCATGTTGTTCTTCCTGCCATGCCTGCAATGTAGCCAACCAAAGAAAAAAAAAAGCAATCTCTTGGACGCTATATTCCAACGACTATCATGCCTTTTTTTTAACACATTAGCAAGAATTTAAAAGGTAAGGGCATGAGTGTCATTTTACACGGTCAATGGGTTGACTGTTAATAGAAAACTAACAGTAGAGACTGAATTGGATTTTTTGCATACCTCAAGGACCAAATTGATCTTTAAGACAAACTTCAGGGACTAAAATAGTTTTAACCCAACATAAAAATACCAAACATGTTGTTTGTACTTTGTTCGAAGTAAGAATACAAGATTCAATCTATTTCTATTTTGAGAAGACTTATATAACTATGAACCAGAGTAGTTTGATATTTAAATTTTCGTGTGGTTGAAATTTTATTTTTTTTTGGAAAAAGAAGAGAAAATTCATTAATAAATTAACCAACCCAGTGGGGTGAACATCAGAGATACAAAGTTCTTTTAAGTCAAGTAGGAATATTAGTACACCAGTCATTGGGGAGACAATTACTGACAAAGCATTTAGCGATTCAATTCACGCAACAGTTGGACGATCTCCTAATACACTGAAATCTAATACAAGGATATTCAGTAGTGAGCATGCAAATGTCATCCACAATGCATTTAGCTTTCCAAGGAGCCGAGACATGAGGACAAGTGATTGCATTGAAGATCGAGACTGCATCATTCTCAATAACGATGCTTGAAAAATTAAGGAACTTCACAACTTGACAAGCATACCAAATAGCCATGGCTTCAGCTTCTTCAGCAGAGGAGCACCAAACTCACTAAGCATGACCGAAAATCAAATCTCCATTGTGGTTCTTACAAACAGCTGCAACTGCTGCTTTCTCAAGACCCGAAAGGCATCATCAACATTAATTTTGATAGTGCCTGGTGGTGGGCAAGCCTAATTTGGATTGAAGCTTTGCAAGTGATTCAACATGATGCAGAGCATAAGAGGAGAAAATTTGGGAAAAAGAATTATCAAGTCAAACACAAGTGGAAGATCAAATAAATCAGGACTCTACTATATTTCATATTAATTTGGACTCATTTCCCTTGTCCTACATTGGTTAGGACTATTTTATTCATTATAGATTAGGATTAGATTATTAAGATTAGCATATCCTAGATAGATTAGGATTATTTTAACTATTATAAATATGTGCCTTTCTAGCTTATTTCATACAACTTCGAACTTATTTATTTTCAAATATTGTTATTTTTCTCTAGCATCCTAGAGTTTTAATAGCTTGATATATCCTTGTAGCGAGGCGTCTATTAGAACATATCTAGAATCACTTCTGTTCTACGTCAGTTGGCACCAGAGCCAAGGTTATAGTCCTATGAATTGTGATTATCACAACTCACCAAGATCAGCATGGTAAAATTTCGGACAAAACCAAGGAAGTACTAGTGGTGTCCAAAACAGTGGAAACGGTGATGTCCAACCTGTCAACGATGATCGAGGGATGAAGGCTCTTTGGGCAACAATAGATGCACAAAGGGTGGCGTTGAAGGCACTGGAAGAGAAGGTTACACGTGAACTCCTTGAGATTCGCAATATCCTTGCCAACTTAAACCTCAATGCCAACAGGAGTCGCAAAGATGGAAGAGGTAACCGTGCCGTGGAAGATGCCCGTGGCCAACCTGTCAACCAGCAAATTCTTGAAGTTCAAGACAAACAACCTATCTATGATGGTGGATTTGAAGGTGAACCAGCTCACTACAACGGACTGTATCTAGGGATGGCAGTGGATAGTATTTAAATCTGAAACTGGTGAATATCCGATCCGATTATAATTCGATAAGAAAACAAATGGGTTCTCTATAAGGGTTTGGTTTTTATAAGAGACATCTGATGGATAATTCGATAGGTTTTGGTTTTATATAAAATAACCGATGAATAATCCGAATCCGATTAGTATATATATATATATATATATATATATATATAATATAAGATAATGCACGTTATAGGCAGACTCACAAATATTCCATTTCACTTACTTTTTTACTACTTTTTTGCTTTTTAAAAGATTTGTCCATACTTTAACTTAAAATAGAAAAAAGGACACCACTTTTACTTTTTTAAGTGAGCATGTCTGCCTTTATTTTTTTTGGTCGAGAGCACCGAGCACGCCTACGTCGTTGAGACTTGAGCACGTCTGCGATCTGCCTCATTACAGTGTTTCACCAACAAAAAAATAGAAGAAAATGATACCAACATTGACATAAATTTATTGTGGAAAGCAGATTGATTTCTAACTTTCTATCAAGAAGCTCAAGAACATCAAGCAATCTCACGTCCTCACCAATAAAACGTAAGTTTTTGTTGTGTATTACCTATTTTAATTAGAATTGATATATTTTAGTATAAGACAAGTTTTAATTAGTTGTTGAAACTAATTGTTGTATTACCCACTTCAATTTGTTGTGTCATTGTAGATTAATTGTTGTAAAAATATCAATATCACAAATGGATATTGATCTTGGGCTTGAAAGTCAAGATGAATGTAATATTGTTTCTAATTTGCCACGATCAAGTTCAACTTCTTCTCAACACCAAATTTTTTTAGATTTGACTATACTCAAAGATTCAAATCCCAAGAGTTCACAACCTATTACACCTCAAGTTTTAGTTGATAGCAGAAAAAAGAGGAAGCTGACAAGTGTGTGGGAACATATGAAAAAGATTCAAAAAAATGATATTGAATATGCCATGTGTAACTATTGTAAGAGAACCTTGAAATCATGCAGTAAGAGTGGAACTACAAGTTTGAGAAATCATCTAAATATATGTCCAGCAAAGAAGCATGAATGCATTGATGAAACAATCCAACGGTATGAACAAAAGCAACTACGACCTGAAAAACAAAGTGATGGAAAGGTTCAATATAAGAATTTTACTTTTGATCCTGAATTTTCAAGACATCAACTTGCTCGTGCTATTATTTTACATGAATATCCTCTTTCTATTATTGATCATGTTGGTTTTAGAGACTTTGTTTATAGCCTTCAACCTCTTTCTAAAATGGTTTCTAGAAATACGATCAAGAAAGATATAATGAGAATTTATGGCATAGAAAGGGAAAAAATGCAAAATCTTTTACAAAAGAACAGAAGTCGTGTAGCTATCATAACTGATATGTGGACTTCTAACCAAAAGAAGGGCTATATGAGCATCACTGCTCATTATACAATTGGATTTTGCAAAGTCGTCTGTTAAGGTACGATTAATTCTTTGTAGCTTGTAAATTATTATTTTTGTAATCTTTTACAGTGTTTCATTTTATTGTATTAATTTAATTGGCCTATTTGATGATATTAAATGTAGGTTTATTTATGTCCCTGCACCTTATACTTCAGAAGTACTTGCTGAAAATTTACTTGATGGTTTAATTTCATGGAATTTGGAGACTAAATTGTCCACCATTACTATGGATAATTGCACCACAAATGATGGGATTATAAATATAATAGTTGAGAAGTTATCTTCTGACTTTTTGCCTGAAGGAAGGCTAGTCCATATGCGATGTTGTGCTCACATTTTGAATTTAATTGTGAAAGACGGATTGACAGTAATAGAGGATGCAATTAAAAAAATTCGTGATAGTGTTATATTTTGGTCTGGTAGTCCTTCTAGATGGGAAAAGTTTGAGGAGATGGCACGTCAAATGAATATTGTGTGTTCCAAAAAGTTGAGCATTGACTGCAAAACTCGATGGAATTCTATTTATTTGATGCTTCAAGTTGCGTTAGAGTACAAGTGTGTATTTCCTAGATTGAAGCTTAGAGCAAAGTAGTATTCAACCGTGCCATCTGAACATGATTGGGATATAGCTGCTAAAATATGTGAAAAGCTTAAGGTCTTTCATAATGTGACAGAGCTATTTTCTGGTATGAAATATCCTACTTCAAACACTTATTTTGTCAGAATTTGTGAGCTCAGGGAAAGCTTGTGTAAATGGATGATATGTGAAGATGAAATAATTGCACCTATGGCAAAAAGAAATGTTTGAAAAATTTGAGAGGTATTGGAGTATTATGCATGTTATTATGGCTATATTAGTGATCTTAGATCCAAGATATAAACTAAAAGTTGTTGAATTTTTTTTCCCTACAATTTATGGTGAATATGCAACTTTGGAGCTTGAAAGAGTTAGAAGATATTGTTATGATTTGCTCGAGGAGTATCAATTAAAGTCTTCCATGGATAAATGTAAGAAAAATGTCTATGGTCCATTTCTTTCAAGTAATTTAGGGGATTCGACTAGCTGTATCGGGGAAGGAGAACGCATGACAAAGTTGGTACAATTTCTTAGTTCGAGTGCTACAAGTGTGCAAGTTAAGTTAGAATTAGATCATTACTTGGAAGAGTTAGTTTTACCATGGACTCAACACTTTGACATTCTTAATTGGTGGAAGACAAATGGGATAAAGTATCATACTTTACAGTTGATTGCTCGGGATCTTTTAGCAGTTCCAGTTTCAACAGTTGCATCTGAGTCTGCGTTTAGTACCAGTGGAAGAGTGGTCAGCTTGCATAGAAGTAGGCTTCATTCGAACACTTTAGAGGTTTTAATGTATTCACAAAGCTGGTTATAAGGTGAAATGCAAGGTAAAATAATATTTATATTGAAATTTTTCACTTTTAAATAATATGTATTTCACAAATTTATGCAATTTTGTCTATATATAATTATTTGTTACTTCTTTATGTAATTTTTGTAAGTGTCATTATAACACCAGATTTTGTCAAAGTATGCTCTGAAGAGGATGATGGTGATTGAAAAAAACATTATTCAAGCTTTACCTAAACAATGTTTAGGATTGCATATTTATTATGCACAAATATTGTAATTTCAATGTATGCTTTAATTTAAATTTTATTGTTGCTTATGGATTATAGTTCATGTTATTTTGTAAGTGTTTTAAACATTTAAATTGATTTTTCTAGCTTATTGTAAATTTATTTTAATTTTAATTTTTAAAATATAGATAGGTTTTTTTTATTATTTAGTTAATTTTTTAATTAAACGGTTTGGATTCAGATATCCACGGGTTTTTTAATTTTTATCAGATTCAGTTTTGGTATGCAATTTTGAAATCCGACGGATATCCGATACGGTTTTGGTTTTAAGATAAATAAACGGATTCGGATTCGGATAGCATGTTTTTCACGGATATCCGATCCGCTGCCATCCCTAATTGTATCGCGAACAAGACCACAAAAGAGTACACCCTCAACAACAATTTGTAACGCGAGTAATTGATGATGATTCTGAGAGAGAAGAAGGGGCTTATCAGAACATTCAGCCATGATAAAGAAGGGGACATAATTTTGGGGGATATCAAAATTTTTATCCGACACAAAGGGGAGGACGTGGCTTTGACGACTATTGCCTCAAAGTTGATCTCCCTAGTTTTAACAGTAATCTCAATATTGAAGCCTTTTTAGATTGGTGTTATGAAGTATAAATTTTTTTCGATATTATGGATGTACCTGAAGATAAGATGGTGAAGCTAGTCTCTTCTAAATTGAAGGGGTGCACAGCAACTTGGTGGGATACTCTTCAAAATAATCGAAGACGCCAGGAAAAAGCACCTGTGAGGACATGGAGGAAGATGAAACAATTACTACAAGGTAGATTTCTCCTGCCAGATTATGAGCAATATTTATTCCAACAATATCAGAATTGCAATCAAGGAATGCGTACAATGACTGAATATACGGAGGAATTTTTGAGGTTGTCTACGGGGTGCAATACCTTGGAAACAAGTGAACATCAGACAGCCAGGTATCTTAACGGGTTAAAATTTTTAATTCGGGATAAGATGTCATTAGCACCTATTTGTTCAATTGATGAACCACATAACATGGCACTAAAAGCAGAAGCTCTCTTTATCTCAAGCTCCACCACAAGCTCATCAAACCCTGTCGACTTCACAGTATCAATCTTTCAATATGGGAAAACAAATAGTGACAGAAGACAATTAAGTTATGAAGCGTGAGTCCCAGGTTGCAGCCCAAAGAGTTGCTGGCACCACACGTTCAACATCTAACACAAACAACAAATGAGCTTAGTCCAGAAGTGGAAGAGGTTGCCAAGATAATGGCAAAGAAGTGCGATGGGTTGCCACTTGCAATTATCACTTTGGCTGAGAGTATGAAATCGGTGTCTGATGTTAATTATGAATGGAAGGATAGCTTAGAAGAACTGAACAAATATTCCACTAAACGAAAGGATATGAAAAGAAATGTGTTGCCAACACTCCTATATAGTTACGAACGTTTGAGAGAACTAAGATATCGACGTTGTTTCTTGTATTGTTCTCTGTTTCCTGAAGACTATACAATTTCGAAAGATGAATTGATATCCATGTTAATTTATGAGGGAGTGATGGATCAAAGGGACAGAAGAGCCACAGAATTTAATCAGGGCCACACGATACTCAATAAATTGACAAGAGCCTGCGCCCTGCTTATTGGATGAAAACGATGATTGAAAAGATAGGGGAGTGAAGATGCATGATTTGATCAGAGAGATGGCTTTGGAAATCACAAGTGGTGATCCAAAGTTCATGACTAAAGGTGGACTTCAATTGGATAAACTACTAGATGATCAGGAGTGGATAGAGAATTTGGATAAGGTTTCCTTCATGTATAATAACATATCTGAAATTCCTGAGGGCTTTCAACACTGATTTTGTCACGTAATCCTTTGAAGTTAATTTCAGAGAATTTCTTTGATCATATGCGTGCATTACGAGTTCTGAATTTAAGGTATTCCCATATTAAGGAGTTACCAAGCTCCGTCTCGGAGTTGGAGAATCTCACTACACTGTTGCTTGGGGGTTGTATGCACCTCTGTTACGTGCCATCATTGAGAAAGCTCAAGGCACTAATAGAATTGGACATTAGTCAGACTGCAATTGAAGAAGTACCCGACGGCATGGAATATTTGGTCAAATTGAAATGCTTAGACATGCAAGGAACCAGCCTCATAGAGATCCCAAGAGGGTTGTTCCCCCCAACTTTTTCCAGTCTTCAGCTCCTGATGCTTCCATAGCACATAAAAGTACAAGTAGAAGAACTGAAGAAGCTGAAACTATTGGAAGAATTCGCGGGTTGGATTGATATTGAGTTCTTTAATTCCAAATGGTTCCGTAATCTCCTCCACTCAGAATCTATCAGATTATGATAGGTGGCGCTGAAAAAGATCCTGGTGTTGTCTCCAAGTATAAATGCAGCATCAGAATAGAAGAATCCGAATTTAAAGAAGCAGGATTGGATGTGCTTTTGCTGCCACAGAACATTGAGTACTTACATTATTAATTTATGTGAGGGCTTTAGCAATTTATTGTTGGATGTTGCCTAATCATTGTACCCTTTCAGAGACTTGAAGAGGTGTGAAACTTTCAAGCTTAAAGTGTTGAAGATTTATGAATGCTACAAAATCAAGAAGTTGTTCTCACACAAGTCACTGGTACAGAACTTTCGAAAACTTGAGGAGATTCAAGTCATTGCTTGTGATCAAATGGGGGAGATAATAGCAGACGATAAAGAAGATGATCATGAGGGTGTTGGTTCAACTTCAAGTAGCAGCAATAACAACAACAAGTACACAAATATTGTCGACTTCCAACACTTGACAAGGATCAAGTTGGCTATGCTGCCAGAATTGGAGAGCATCTATAAGGGAGCAATTAACTGTTGTGATTCCATTGAGGAGATCGATATACGTGAATGTCCAAAGCTAACGAGATTCTACTTCTTCTTCTAGTTATTACAACGATGGTACACCCACGTCCATCTTCCCAAAGTTAAGAACCTTAAGGCTGTGGGAGTTGCCAGACCTGAAGAGCATCTGCGATGGAGTCATGATATGTAATTCCATCGACACTATCTCTATTGATAAGTGTAGACAGCTGAGTCGGTTGCCTCTCTACCTTCCCCTCATCAATGGACAGCCATCTCCTCCTCCGTCTCTTAAAGTGATCGCATAAAGGGAAACAGAAAAAGAATGGTGGGAATCATTGGAATGGGACCATCCAAACTCCAACAATGTCCTTCAGCCCTTTGTCGAATATTGACGAGGATGATGACTGTGATGTTTTTTTTTTAAGCCTTAGGTATGCTTTTGTAGCCTTTGCTCTTTATTTTTCAGGCTAAATTTATTTTTCGTATTTATGATGAGGAAATTTTGTTTGTTTGACTTACTGAATTTGCATTGAAGATGGCTAACAGAAAAGGGAATTCACTGGTAAGTTAGGCTTATTTACTTATCTACGAAGTTGCAGATTTGATATATTTCAGATTATCTTGTACGTATTACTTGCCTTATTGTTGATAATCTTTCGAAAAACCATGTTTATATACCTCTATGAGGTAATATTATTATTGCTTTCTTTCCTGTTCAAATTGTAACCCATTGTGAATTTGTTCAATTCTTTTCTTCAAGACGTCGTTTAACTGTAGTTTCTTGGTGATTAACAAACCACTATGCATTTTGTAAAGTTTTAAATAATTTTTTTGAATACTATTACATTTTCATAAACCTTTGTCTTTAAAATGATTTCAAAATATGGTGTTTTACTGTAACTTTATCTTTATTTTATATTTCTAAAATTAAGTTATTTTGAAATAAGCGTTCTTAAATATCTTTGTATAAATTGGTTTTCAATGTATTTTATTAAACGAATACTTCAGAGCTATGTCTTCCTGTATCAAGTCATATACTAATATTGTTACCTCACTGAAATGGTTTTTTTTTTTTTGCTAGACAAGCAAAAGTAGCAGTGTTTGTCTCGGAAGAATCTATTGTTGCTAGTATCGTCTAGTCGATTAGACTTAAAATTCTTACATGTAAAAAATTTACAAATAGCTTAAAGAACATGATACTGTGTAGGAAATAGAACATTAAGGATATGCTAAGTTGAGCTTTTGGTTGTTGAGGACTGGTTCTTGTAATTTTGTTGAGCTTAATGGAAATGCTTATTTCGTACTATGTAAGAAGATCGTTTGCTTGGTTGGTGACTAACACTGATACCATTTTATTACACTTCAAATTCGATATTTCAAGCTTACAAGCAAGATTGGTGTTGTAAATATAAGAAATTAAATAACTACTAGAACCTTAAATCAACTGATCCAAAATAGTTATCTCAAATTATTACTTAAATCAACAATACTTCCTTAAAAATTGCACTAACACTTCTCCCACCAACGTGAGACATTACAAAATTATGTATAATAATAGTGTCAATTTATTATATGCACCTTGATATTCAAAAAAAGAATTACTGGCAAACACAGTGCAAGGGTTAAATAATTTAGTTGAGAGACACTTTTACACGATATTATCGAATGTGAAGGTAAATTGGTAATGATAATAATTCATAATACTCATAATAATTATGATATTCACTTCAAGGGCACAGACAAGTTATAGCATGTTGCTGTTAATCACAAGTCCAAACTCACATACGAATTTTGAATAAACTCATACACTGATGAGGTCACTTTTTTGTTAGAGATGTGAACCCTTTATCTAATTTAAGACCGTATTTAATTGAAAAATATGTCCAATTCTACATTCCTGTTTGTTTTATATGAAATTGAGAAGAACGCCAATCTCGTATAACATCAGACCAAAGATTTACCTTCAAAATCCAAACACCCCAAATTGAAAGGTTTAAAAAACTCATCCAATTAAAGAAAATGAAACGATTTTCGTACCCCCCATATCATTTATTTATTTCAAAATTACAATCCAAACAAGGGGAAGAGTTCCTTATCCCCTCCCCTTCCTTTACTTTCCTTTAAAAATGTGAATCCAAAACAAGCAATAACAGCTTGTTTGGATTGGCAATATTAAAGGAAATGAAAGGTCAAGGAGGAATTTTTCAATCATTTTCCTTGTTTGGATTGTAAATTTAAAGGAAGGAAAGGTAATTGAGGGATTCTAAAATCTCTCTATTTCTTTTAATAAGAAGAATTTTGTAATCCTTTTAAATTTGGGTGTTTTGAAGGTAAAGGAAAGGTTTTTGTGCAAAAAGTCTTTTTTATCCTTATATATCTAATGATTATAAAAAATAAAAAGGTACTCAAGTAATTTTACATTTAAAATTTTCATTTTATTTCATTTCCTTTCCTTTTCCAATCCAAACAAAAAAACTATAAAATCCTTTACTTTCCTTTCCATTATTATTATTTTACAATCCAAACAAGGTAATTTATTTCCTTTTCTTTTTTTTATTTTTCTTCCTCCACTTTCCTTTCCTTTAATTTCCTTTGTGTAATTCGAACATGAGGAGGGTTAACACCTTTTTTGGTCCTCTATATTTGACCTAATTGATAAAGTGATCCATCATATTGAAAAGTGATATATTTGAATTTATTATTTTTTGTTCGAGCGACACTGTTAATCCTTTTTAATAATTTTGTTAAAAATTGATGAGAAACGAACGTGTTAATCATGTGCAATTTGAAAAAAAACAAAAAAAAAACGTGTAAATTACGTGTGTTTTCGTCAATTTGAAGAATATAATAGAGCCATTATTTTGGTATATATTTGATACATCGTGCGTGTCTCCATAATTTTTACTTTTTTTTCTGGGGTTTAGGTTATTGTGCCAAATGGGTTCTTAACTCAGCAGTTTAAAAGGTTAAAATTGAATATAGCAACACAAGGTCCAAGTTCTGTTAATCTATTGATTTTTTTTGTCCAATTTATATATTGTTTACTTGCCTCGCTCTAGGGTCCAATTTGTCCAAAAAGAAGAATTTACGTAAGTGGGTAAAAGGCACACAAGTCCTATTTAAGATCTAAAATGCACAAAGGAATTTCCTTACCAAGGACCCACCCCTTTCAAACAAGAAAAGATAAAATAATCACCCCTGAACTATTGAGGATTTTAGTTGGTTTTCGCCTTCCAAATTTTTTTTTAAAAAAGAAAAATTGAATACAACCAAGAATAATCAGCAAAATAGATAAACAGTTTTACAGAAATAAGAATTATAATCTCATCTGGAAAGCACACAAATAGACTGAAAACCCGTCAAACTCGTTGCACAAGATCTATCTCCTAATCAATTCGTTGCCATATATACATCAAATTTGTTTATTAGCTAATGAACTAATCAAAGCAACCATCTAATACAAAGACTAAGCAAATATCTTAAGTGCTTGTGACCCATCCATCAACTACTCTATCTCTGCTTATCACACACATACACATTACATAATAACACACACACTTACATGGATAGCTTGGTGTCGCAACAGAGAGGGGGAGATCTAAGGTATGGGTTCGGGTATTGGGTATGGGGTATGGGGTATGGAGGTGGGTTTTAGAATATTGGGTATGGAATGGAAAGGAGGGTTTGGAATATTTTCTTCAAAATCTATGGGGTTTGAAGTGGTGTGAAGGTTTATGACCAAAAAGAAAAAAAAAAAAAAAAGTGATGTGAAGGTTAAGTGTATGGGGTTTTAAAATGCATTAAGAATTATGAAAAGAGTAATAATGTCATTTGAAAAAAGTATAAAATATATATTTTATAGATTTTTAGTATTAAACACATGTAGAAAAGGGTATAAGAATAGTTTAATAATTGCAACAAAATAATGTTAAAATAAAATGATCAATATCAACTATTAATCTTTCAAAGTCAATGACTGAGATGATTTAGGCTAACCAACAGTCAAGCTATTGGAAGAACCTCTCTTCCTCATACAATCTACCATATATAGTATATATAGTTTACTATTTATATCATTTTTTAATACTTTTCTCTTAAAATATTATTTGTTTTGCACTAGCACACGGCTTATTAGATCGGTTTCAAAAGTACGCTCGTTATTGAGTTACTGTACATTACTATTAGGGCAAACTCAATATAGTCTCTAAACAGTAATAATTGTTATTTTTAGAGACTCTATTGATAAAAATTCAACATTAATGGGAGTCTTTAAAACACTATTTTACACTTTTTGACAAAATCATGACATCACAGAAGTTTTGGAGAGCCAAAATAGTACCTAGTCTTCATTTTCTTCAACAAATTTGTTGAAGAAAATCGAGACTATGGAAGAAGACAAAAACTGAGCAAATAAAAAATAAATATGTCAAATCTAATGATGTCAATCGTCAGATCTGAAAAAAAAAATTACAAAAAAATTTAAAGTGACAGATCTGACAAAAAAAATAAAAAACCAACAAAATCTGACAAAATAGCCGTTTGCACCTGCAAATCTAAAAAAATAAAATAAAATAACAACCGAAGAAATTTTTCTATATTTGCAAGCAAATCTGGAAAGAAAAATTTATTTTTTTCAACAAACATTAACAAAAAAAAGAAGGTAAAGGGCGGTGGTGGGGGGACAGCGGAGAAGCGGGGGTAGGGGGTGGGGCGTGGGGAAAAGCTGGGGTGGGGGTGGGGGTGGAGGTGGGGGTGGGGAAGAGGGAAAGGGGGTGGGGGTCGTAGGGGCGGCAGGAAAGGTGGGTGGGGGCTGTAAAGGCGGCGGAGAAGGTGGGTGGGCGTTGTGGGGGCAGCGAAGAAGGAAAGAGGAGATGAGGGGCGAAGGGTAAAAATGGAAGCGGCTGAAATATGAAGGGGAAGGGGGGCTTTTATATTTAGGGTTTCAATTTTTTTTTGTAATTAAGTTTTTTTATATATATTTATTTAAGGTTTTTTTAATTATGATTTTGTAATTAGTCTTTTTTAATTAAGGTTTTTTATTTAGGATTTTTTAATTAGACTTTTTTTTCAATTAGGGTTTTGTATTTTATTTTTGTAGTTTAGTTTTTTCGGTTTGGTAAAGTTTTTTAGTTTTTGTAGTTTTTTTATTTTATGTTAATTTAGTTTAGGTTGGTTTTTAATTGTAATTAATCTTTTTTATAGTTTCTTTTTAATATAGTTGTAAAAATTGAATAAAATAGAAAAGAAATATAAATAAATTCAAGATTGGAACATAAAGCGGATGTAATTAAACGTATTCATAATTTTTTAAATGTTATTTGTGTCAAAATTTATTTTTTTTTTGGTATAAATATTATTTAAAAAAAGTTAAAATAATTTAAATAACAATTAATTAAAAAAAAATTAACATACAAGAAAAAATAACACATAATCAAATTACTACGTAAAGTTAAAATTAACACAATATAGAAATTAATTTTTTTTTTTTGGTCTCTAAATGGGTCTCTAAAATAGTTTTTTTTTTTTTTTATCTTGGTCTCTAAGTGGGTCTTTAAAATTAATCTTAGTCTCTATATAAGTCTCTAAAATAATAAATAGAGACCCATTATACATACTCTATTGAGCTTAGCCTTATAGTATGTGCTTAAATAGTTATGAATTGCGATTAATGTATAATTTATTTAATAAGTGAAAAGAAATATTTTTTAAAAATTATTGAACATTAAAAACTAGTATTAAAGTTTTTCAAAAACTAACAATCTGATCTCCACAAACTAGGTAGATTGGATCCTCAGAATTCTGAAATATATTTTGGAAGTCCTGGAATGAAATTCTACTATTGTCGTTTTCATATCATTCAACTAATTTCTTAAACATAATATATGAATTCAATCGACATGCGCGTAATACTTTCAAATTTTCTATAACTCAAAATAGGGAAAGCTCTTCAAACAATTGATGAATTTATCAACTCTAATATGAGATGAACTCCACACAACTGTAAAGCTCAACCTTATTCAAAGACAAATAATTTGTTACTCGTTAATTTTGGGATCAGATGTGATTTTGGTGAAGGGTTAAAGACATTTTGTCCCCATCAAATTCTGAGAATGAAACTGGGCTGTGACCCAAACACCAAATGGTTTGGGCTTTGTATTGCTTTTCCCCAGGTCGGGTTAGTACGCCCCTTTTATGTGTAATCCTTTGCCTTCGATGACATTTGGATTATGGCCTCACAAATGCCTCACATTAGATATTATTACTGATCATCCAATTGCTATTTTTTCCCTTTGTATTAAAATACATATTTCTTTTAGCTTGAGAGACAGAGGTGTTTTACTGTCAATTGGCGATCAAAATGGTTGTGGTAAGTATGTAAAAATAGTGATAATGATAGTGCTTAATGAGCATAATACTACCTATCACTCCCATCCCTTGCATGATAGACGTCCGTATTCCTTTTGTTCTGTTCCAAGGAAGGGTATTGCAAATTCCAATTAATCTATGTTATTAATATTTTCAAGAAATAAATTATAACTTTATTCTTTTTTTTTTTTGGTTCTTTTTTTATTCTTTTGCACTCACTCTTCTTTTGTTTATCATTTGCAAATAGTGAGAAGTAAGTGCTAAGAGTTTGCTCGAGTAGGGAACTCAAAGCCACCTTATCACTACAAAGGGAGGACTTGGCTATATTTAATTTGTTTGGTATTAAAGGAACAATGTTTAGTGTTCAATAATCTTTATTATATGTTGATATACTCAGTCAAGAAATTATAGGATGGTTTACAAATGTCTTCCCCCTCCTCATTTATAGGCTTGAGGGGGTTTTAAAGAGGTGTATCTGACAGTGTACATTAATCCAAATGGACGGTTAGGATTGCACCTTCCAAATAATCTTGCCAACTAATTACAACTTGGACAAATATCTATGTCCTAGAGAATTCCATACAAAAATCTACCAATATGACATCATGATGACATCAACACCGACATAAACAAACTAGGGTGCAAGCCATCTTCAGATACTCCCTTGAGGGTGAGAGAGAGTTGAGTACACTGTGCAGGGCAAGTTGGCCGAAATAGAGAAGGGCCGGAACGTGTGGACAAAGACTTCGCATGAGCGATAGTATCTTTACACCTGTAAGCCTTCTCAATCATTACACTTTTTTAGTAATATTCCCAACACCTTCTAAGTAAGTGTTGCACAAGCACAACCTCTTCAAGTCTTGGTCAACTTCTTCCTAGTAACATCTCTTTAACATTGCTCTATAAACAAAAATCCCATCCATTTGAGGAATTATATAATCAATTCTTGTGAAGTGCATCAAAGTTGTTTCAGCTTTGAGCTTGTTCATCACTTTAAGGTGATCTCACTTTTGTTTATAATTATATTGATTATCTCGTTAGATGATTAGATCTGCTTCTTCATGTGCTATTATAATTATAGTGACTATGCAGTGTAACATGCTAATTTCTAAGATACTCGAGACTAAGTAGCTGGTTGAATCACTCTAATTAATAGAGGATATTATAGATACCGATGTCAATTACCCATCACTTTCACTAAATTAGTTTTGATTGGTGAAAGAACAAAGGAAAAGTATTATTATTTGTAATAATTGGCCATGATTCATACGATTCCTCACTCTTTGATTACAAAACTAACACAAAAAAATGATGCTTATTTATATCTAACAAATTTAAACTCACGACTGTTAAAAAACTAGTGTAACAGAGTAAGTATTTTGACGAACTTAACATCATTATTATGATTGAAAAGTTAAATAGTTTTGGAAATTAACATGGAATATAATATTCCAAATATAGTACATGGTACATTTATCAACTGTATAATACTAAACTATGGGGGTAATTTTGACTCACTCTTTTCATATTTTATAAATGAGACTCAGATCCCTTAAATTTTAAGATCTAAGAGTAATACGACATCCATTAACTTTTCGTTGAAAGTAAAAGAAGAAAAAAAGCCTTTGTCACATTCTTTTAACTCTGAACATTGCAGTTCTAATAAAAGAGATATAGACCCCCAACGGTAATTGATATGAGAGATTTTCTCTTAAACTTTTCTCTTTTTTGTCAAAAATAATTATAAAAGAGAAACATGGATTAATAGGGTTAAAGAGACACATGACGTTGCTTTTAATTTCATCGAGACTTACTTTGTTACTTTTTCTTTCATATATTTTTCTTTTCTCTTCTTCTTCTTATTCTCGACAAGTACATCACAGAGTTGATCATGACATGCTACCAACATCGAGAGTTCCACCATAAATGTTTTTGATAAATTTGTTTGCTTCTCATTTTCAATGTAATTATTAAATTTCATTCATATATTTCTGAATTCACTTGAACTCATTATCAATAATATCTCTATTAAAGTATTGACAACATAAAAAGCATGAAAAAAAATAATAATAATAATAAAATAAAATCTCAGTACATTTTTTAACAAGAAACTACATAGACTTTTTCTTCAAAAACATGACATGTCATTTACTCTGTGATATTTTCTTGTCAAGACAACGTTGGTGAAGCATATTTACAAACATAATTGCACGAATCTTCAAGGTACATCATCTGATAAATTTCATGTTTATTGGGTCACTGTCTCCAAAGAGACTGATATTAACAAATTGCATAATGACTTAGCTAAAAAACTGAATTTTGATCTTCCAAAAGATTATGATGTAGAGGAAAAAGCAGCCACATTCTGCATAAATTACTGAAGATCTGAAGAATGTTGTACTCATATTAGATGGAATTGCTTACGCTTGTTTTGATAAATATGTTGAAATTGTGTTTCCTTAAGTTAAATTGTTGCATTTAGGGACTAACTTTTTGGAGATTTTTATTTTAACTATAATTAGAGGTAAGTTAGGCTCATCTCTACTCTATATTATCTCATTTTGACATCATTTCCTTAAATTCGTTCTTGCTGCAATTTGTTTTTAATTATTTCTTTCCAATTTCCTACTAATTGATGGAACTTACAATTTGATATATTTATTTTGGATTATCTTCATTCACTTTCCTTATTGCTGATAATCCTTGATAAACCGTGTTTGCATGTTGGTATAAGCATTGTTGTTGCTTGCTATCCTATTGAAATTGCAATCCGTTGCGAAATTTGAATTTTCTTAAGAAATAATTACATACTTTGTTTTGCTCTAGCTTCTTTGTGACGCCCGAGATTTTTGTCATGCATTCATTTATTGTTGCATCCATTAATTCCGCATTAATTCTAATCACAAGAAAAGTAACTTCTAGACTAATTTGAATTCATAACGTAAATAAGTCTCCAATTTATGTTCAAAAGTTATCTTATATGTTAATGACTAACAAGTGATAGGTTACAGAAAAGAACGGTAAAAGAAATTATAGATCATGTTGTCTTCCCAACTTTCTTAAGTGGAAAGTCACCAAATTATTACAATGATCAATTGAATTGCTACTTATCTAATATATAAATGGAGAAATTTTCTCAAAATAGACCACCATGGGTAATTCATATATTTAAGTACCCCACATGTAATGCAGCAGGAACTATAATATTTAAGGTTCCAGCTGATTCAGTCAAACAGATAAAAGCTAATCACAAAGTGGTAAAACTTCAGATTTTTCTTTATTTTTTATTGTTCAAGTATCTGCCATTTGTCTTGCTTTCTTTTTTTTTTTTTTTTGGGTTGTCTTTCAGTACCTCACCAAAGCTACATAGAGAACCCACTAGAATGTTTCCAGAAACTTCCTACAGCACATTTGATCTTGAAAATTTATTGTTATGTTCTATATAGGGTCCGATGAAAGATGAATGGTCCCTGAGTTTTAAGAAAATGACAAGATGGTATTTCTCCTCCCTCCAATAATATATATATATATATATATATATATATATATATATATATATATATATATATTGTTGTGAGGAAACCCGATATCAAAATACAAACAACAAATGCACAGCAGAAATAACACCCTCCCACCTTGTATAAACCTGTTAGGAAGGAACAAATAGGGCCAACAACAATATGCACAAATTTGAAAATTTCAGAAAATAGAGCAGCACCAAGATTTTAGCGTGGAAAACCTCCCCAACGTGGAGAGTAAAAACCACGGTACCGAAGTCTGCCCACAAACTTCCACTCTCAACAAATAATGGGTACAACAGAGTCTTCTCCATCTACAACTAGACACATACACAATACATTCACTAAGAATAACATATTCTTGCAAATATTGCATCAACAAAAGAGATTAAACCAAGAAGTAGGAGAAAAATCACCAAAAACGTCGTCACTGTTCACGTCAGAAAAACGGGCTGTAGAGAGCTCCAAATCTGATCTCCACCGTTCAGATAGAAGACCCACGAGTTGTGAACATGCACGTAAAATTTCAGCTCAATCGGACCACAAATGACCATCCGATCGTCAACTTGATGAAGATGGCGCAGGCTGACATTTCTGCTCTTCTTCTTCTTTCTCTCTCTCTCTCTCTGTTTCTTTCTCTCTCTCTCGTTTTCTCACTTTCTCTTTTTTTTCAAAACAAGTGACAGACCAGCTCCATTCCATTCTTTTTTTTTTGTTTATTATTTTTTTCCCTTTTTTGTTTTCTTTTCTTTTGGTCAAAAAGCAAAAGCAAAAAAAAATTATACCAACCCACATGGGTTGGTCTACTCAACAAACTCCCCCACCAACTCATGTGGGTGGGTCAATCAACCCGGCAACCAAACGACATATCTCAAGCTTCTCTCTTGGCAACGCCTTCGTCAACATATCAGAGCCATTGTCATCTGTGTGAACTTTTTCAAGTTTCAACAACTTCAAATTCAAAACATCCCTGATCCAATGGTACCTCACATCAATATGTTTCGATCTTGAATGAAATGAAGAATTCTTACCAAGATGTATTGCACTCTGATTGTCGCAATACAAGACATATTCATTTTGCTCAAACCCAAGTTCTTCCAGAAACTTTTTCATCCATAGTAATTCCTTGCATGCTTCAGTTGCTGCAATGAACTCCGCTTCAGTGGTAGAAAGGGCAACACACTTTTGCAATCTCGATTGCCATGCCACAGCTCCCCCTGCAAAGGTAATCAAGTAACCCGAAGTAGACTTACGAGTATCAACATCTCCAGCCATACCAGCATCTGTGAAACCCACAAGCATAGGCTTCTCACATCCAAAGCAAAGTCTTAGTTTGGATGTGCCTCGAAGATATCTCATAATCCACTTCACTGCATTCCAGTGTTCTCTCCCAGGATTTGAGAGAAAACGACTCACCGTACCAACTGCATGTGCTATGTCTGGCCGTGTACACACCATAGCATACATCAAACTTCCCACTGCTGAAGAATATGGAACATTCTGCATATCTTTCTTTTCTTCATATGTAGAAGGACACTGTTGAGCACTTAGCTTAAAGTGAGTAGCAAGAGAAGCACTAACCACTTTAGCTTTATCCATGTTGAACTTTTGAAGTACTTTCTCGATGTACTTCTCCTGTGACAAATACACATTTTTGCCATTTCTGTCTCGATTGATTCTCATGCCAAGAATCTGCTTTGCCGGTCCTAAGTCTTTCATAGCAAAAGACTTATTCAATTGTTTCTTCAACCTGTCAATTCTTGAAGAATTCCTGCCAATAATCAACATATCATCAACGTATAGCAACAAGATAATAAAATCATCATCAGAGAATTTTTGAGAAAAGACACAATGATCCGAAGAAGTTTTCCTGTAGCCTTGCTCCCCCATAACAGACTCAAACTTCTTATACCATTGTCGAGGTGCTTGTTTCAAGCCATAAAGACTTTTCTTTAGTTTACACACATAATCCTCTTTTCCTTTTTCTTTGAACCCCTCCGGTTGCTCCATATAAATTTCTTCCTCCAAATCACCATGAAGAAAAGCAGTTTTCACATCCATCTGCTCAATCTCCAAATCAAGGCTAGCAGCCAAACCCAGAACAACTCGAATGGATGACATTTTCACAACTGGAGAGAAAATCTCATCAAAGTCAACACATTTTCTCTGACTGAACCCTTTCACAACCAGTCTTGCTTTGTATCGTGGTTGTGAAGTATTTTCTTGTTGCTTTAACCTGTAAACCCATCTGTTTTTCAAAGCTCTTTTGCCTTTAGGCAACTTCACCAACTCAAATGTGCAATTTTCATGCAAAGATTTCATCTCATCTTGCATAGCTTCCATCCACTCATTTTTATGTTTATCATCCATAACTTCTTCAAAGCTTTCAGGCTCACCTCCATCTGTCAATAAAACATACTCATCAGAAGAGTATCTTGTGGAAGGCTGTCTATCTCTAATGGACCTCCTGAGTGGAACTGTTGGTGGAATCTCAGGCTGATTATCATCATCACCTACCTCAACCTGTGTAGGACTTTCTGCATGATCAACATTTGGGAAATTACCTTGATCATCATCTTCAACCTGCTCTGTTGCTGGTGGCGTTGAAGGCCTTATATCAAGATCAACCAATTCATCTGACTGTGGGGGTAACTCTTTCTCTGCTTTGCCAATGTCCTGAATTGTTTGATCCTCCACAAATACAACATCTCTGCTCCTGACAATTTTCTTCTCAACTGGATCATATAGCCTATAACCAAATTCATCAAGGCCATAACCGACAAATATACATTGTCGTGTCTTCACATCAAGTTTGGATCTTTCATCCTTTGGAATGTGTACAAACGCCTTACATCCAAAGACTCACAAATGATCATAAGAAACATCTTTCCCTGTCCAAACTCTATTAGGAACATCAAGCTTTAATGGAATACATGGTAAGAGATTCAACAAATGAACAACTGTATTCAAAGCCTCACCCCAGAATGAATGTGGTAGATTTGCATGTGAAAACAAACATCTTACATTTTCAATCAAAGTTCTATTCATTCTCTCAGCAACACCATTCAACTGTGGTGTCTTTGGCGGTGTCTTTTGATGCCTGATACCTTGCTCTTTGCAATACCTGTCAAATGGACCACAATATTCACCTTCATTATCTGTACGGATGCATTTCAATTTTCTTCCTGTTTCTCTTTCAACGGATGCTTGAAACTGCTTGAATACATCCAACACTTGATCTTTAGACTTCAAGGTATAAGCCCAAGTCTTCCTGGAGTGGTCATCAATAAACGTCACAAAGTAAAGAGAACCACCAAGTGTTTTAATTTTCATCAGACCACACACATCCGAATGTACCAGCTCAAGTACATTTTCCTTCCTGGAAGGTGGATGACTCTGGAAAGAAACCCTGTTCTGCTTTCCTACAAAGCAATGATCACATTTTCTCATATGTGGATCTGTTAGTCCCGATAAAATTTTCTTCTTGGATAAAACTGAAATTCCCCTCTCACTCATGTGACCCAGTCTCTTGTGCCACAACTCTGTTGCATCTTCATTTTCCACTGCATTGACAATGCTCCTAGAAACCTTTGAATTCATCAAATACAAAGTTGAGCATTTCTTACCTTTGGCTACAACCATAGAGCCCCTTGTAAGTTTCCATTGACCATTACCGAAGGTATTAAGAAAACCTTCATCATCAAGTCTACCTGCAGAGATCAAATTCAATCTAATATCAGGAACATGCTTCACATCTTTAAGAATTAATTTGCTGCCATTTTCAGTCTCCAAGCAAACATCTCTTGTACCGACAACTTTGGCGACACCATCATTACCCATTTTCACAACTCTAAAATTACCAGCTGTATAAGACATAAAAAAGTCCTTTCGAGAAGTAGCATGAATAGAAGCACCGCTGTCAATTACCCAACATGTATCATGACATGCAAGATTAATAACATCACTGTCATATACAAAGAAAAACTCCTGTATAGTGGTAGCAACTCGATCTTTACCACTATCATCATCTTTCTTCTTATCATTATCTTTGTTTTTATTTTCATTTTGCAATATTCTGCAAAATCTCTTGATATGACCCATTTTTCCACAGTGATGACATTTGACATTACTATACTTCCCTCTTGACTTGCTTCTACTACTTCCTCTATTTCCCGAACTCTTTTGCTTATTCCTCCCCCTAGATTCAGTAACCAAAGCATCTGACTCTGAAGATGAATTTTGTGACTTTCTTCTAGTTTCTTCATTTAAAAGTCTACTTTTAGCTAGATTCAAAGTGATTTCACCATCTGGGGTTGAGTTACACAATGACATTCTAAATGTCTCCCATGAGTCCGGTAAAGTACCAAGAAGCAATAACCCCTTAAGTTTATCATCCAATTTAATTCCAGTGGCAGCTAACTGATTTATAATCCCAAGATATTCATTTACATGATCAGTTATAGGGGTTTTATCTCGGTATCTCAAACCTATCAATTGTTTTATCAAAAACAACTTGTTGCTCCTACACTTTTGTGCATACAATTCTTCAAGTTTATTCCATAATGTGCGTGCATGTGTTTCTTCACTAATGTGGTTCATCACATTATCATCTACCCATGTCCTGATATACCCACACACTTGTTTGTGAAATAACTCTCATTCTTCATCAGTTTTACTCACGGGTTTTTCAGTAGTAAACACCGGTAGATAATAATCTTTTACATACAACAAGTCTTCCATTTTTCTTTTCCAAATGGCATAATTCAAACCATTCAAAAATATCATTCTACTTGTATTAACTTCCATTGTTTATACAAAACAACAATTCAACAACCAAGCTCTGAGGCCACTTTGTTGGGAGGAAACCCGATATCAAAACACAAACAACAAATGCACAGCGGAAATAACACCCTCCCACCTTGTATAAACCTGTTAGGAAGCAACAAATAGGGCCAACAACAATATGCACAAATCTGAAAATTTCAGAAAATAGAGTAACACCAAGATTTTAACGTGAAAAACATCCCCAACGTGGAGAGTAAAAACCACGGGACCGTAGTCCACCCAAAAACTTCCACTATTAACAAATAATGGGTACAAGAGAGTCTTCTCTAGCTACAACTAGAGGCATACACAATACATTCACTAAGAATAACATATTCTTGCAAATATTGCATCAACAAAAGAGATTAAACCAAGAAGTAGGAGAGAAATCACCAAAAACGTTGTCACTGTTCACGTCAGAAAAACGGGCTGTAGAGAGCTCCAAATCTGATCTCCACCGTTCAGATAGAAGACCCACGAGTTGTGAACATGCACGTAAAATTTCAGCTCAATTGGACCACAAATGACCTTCCGATCGTCAATTTGATGAAGATGGCGCAGGCTGAAATTTCTGCTCTTCTTCTTCTTTCTCTCTCTCTGTTTCTTTCTCTCTCTCGTTTACTCACTCTATCTTTTTTTTTTGAAAACAAGTGACAGACCAGCTTTTGTTGGTCTATCCATTCCATTCCTTTTTTTTTTGTTTATTGTTTTTCTCTTTTTTTTTTGTTTTCTTTTGGTCAAAAAGAAAAAGCAAAAGCAAAAGCAAAAAAAAATTATACCAACCCACATGGGTTGGTCTACTCAACATATATATATATATATATATATATATATATATATATATTCAAAGGGCATTATGGTATAATTAAAAAGGGAAAGAGATTATATTTACTGCAGATGTAACTCTACTTGCAGGCAACAGCTCAACGTGTCTATGGGAAGCTGAAGAATTCGAGAGTGGTAATATCATATATGGTGGGGCCAACAGATCAAATGGCTTTGGTTGGCATCCCACAGGTAACTTGTATAAATTTAAACTTATTCGTATTGTAAATTTCTTAATAAAAAATGTTATTTTTCTGCATGAATTTTAGTTAAATCTCAAACTCGCTTATGTTAAAGGACATTTTTGTTTTTTTATTATTTAAAACAAAAGAAAAGCAAAAAGAAAAAATAATAGAAGAATTAATTTAATAAAATCATTCAATAAAAAGGTTTACAATCAAAGAGAAAATAATGAAATATTTACTATAAAAGAATAAAAAAAAATTAAAAATCAACTTATTATACAAAGTTCTTTTTATGCGCGAGATTAGAGGAAAAAAAATTATATTCACTTTAGGATCTACACCTTAAACCTATATGTCTATGTGTGTGTGTGTATATATACACACATAACCGGCACTTTTGTTTTTTTTTTTTTTTCCAAAGGGCCAACCTTTTCAAAACATGCAAAAGAAGAAGATAAAACCAACTTATTGTACAAAATTAGTTTATGCACGATAGTAGAAAAAAATATAAGATTCACTTTGAAAACATTTTTCAAAATTATATATATCTATACATCTCTAAGTAAATCCGATGTTTTTTCTCCTCAAGCCCAAAATATTAATTTTTTTGCAACAAGCTAAATTTTAAAAACATAAAAAATTAAATAAAAAATAGGCAATAAAACATTACTAAATATAAAGCTCAATAAAATAATAAAAAGACCAAAATATCATTTAGCTTTAAGGCTTTCTTTGATAGTATTTAGTGTCATTGGAAAATCTGGGCAAAATTAAAATCTCATAGGGGAATTTGGAAGTTGGGTTAAAACTCATGGGGTAGATCACATTTTTCCAATTACTTAGTAATCAAGAACTTCTCCCTAACATGATCTGCGCAAAGTAAATTCTTGAGACGCTATATAGAGACATTTTTTAAATTTCAATTGATTTAAACATTCTAAAAATTGCTCAATATGAACTGTTTTGATGAAATAAATGTTATCCGTTGAAAAGCACGATATCGATCATCGTGAAAAGGGAAGTGTAGCTTCCACCAGTTTGTTATGAAGCTCTTCGAGCAGCCGAAATTTCCCAAACCATTCAGAGAAAAAATGGTTAAATCATCATCAGAGATTGGGGAGTCAACAAGTGCCAATTCGTCTGCAAGTTTGTCGAATATGCCACGAGAGATTGAGTGCCGCGAGAAGAATTCGTGAACTTCTCTTCAAGGTTCATAATGCGAGACCTATAAAACATAAAAAAAGAACCCTCCCTATACCCATCCAATAACATCATGACGCAAATAGACATACAGTAGAGTAATACCAAAGGAACCAAGAGTTAACATAGCAGAGTTCGATAAGCAACAACTACATAGATTCAGAAAACACAGACTTCGAATGTTTTAGTTGGAAACCTGTTTCCTGACTTGACTTGTAGGAAAGGTGTTTTGATACGTACTAAGATAACACAGTGGCTGTGCACGATCTTATCGAGTAATACCCAACCTGTTGATGCTCACGGCAACCAAGTTTTGCTGTTGTTTAATTTTCCAACCAAATTATATTTGAAAATTCTATTTTCTAGTCAGCTTTCTACTTAAGCTGTTTGTACTTTATCCCGGAGTATGAATACCAGCCACATGGCTTCAAAAAATATAGACACGATCATCAATATCCATCATAACAACAAAGTAACAATTATAATCAGTTAATTAATTGAAAGCCACCGGCAAAACCCTCAATAAGCACTAAAAATAAAAAAAACACAGAGTAACTAAAAATGTTATACCTACATTTAGTTTTGCGGCTCGATAGGTTTAGGTCGGCAGAGCTGCACATCTATTTTCCCAATCCATGCTTGGTGCCAAACTTTAGCCTGGAAGGTTTCCAGAGGGGTGTCATCACCAGCTTTAAGATTCTTGACTTGAAAAGTTATGTAATAGATAGCACCAGCAACAGCTTCTGAATTCGCTTTCTCCAGATTGACGAACTGATATGCCGTTTCCTGACATACCAAATATGTTAGAATAAATATATAAATAGATAAATATATATATATATATATATATATATATATATATATATATATATATATATATATGCATATACGACTTACATGTTCAGTATTATAGTAATTGATGGTAAATTCGGCGAGCATAACAACATTCTCATAAGTCGTTTTGTAGTTGTGAATATCAACCAAGGGAACTGTCGAGGTCGCAAATCTCGCAGTTGAGGTTGGGAGCTACTTGAGCCCAGCTGAATCCTTCAAGTTGGCCTCCGAGCTATTCTTTTCTGGTCGGCTACCAGACCTGCACAAGGAAAAGAAGGAAAAGGCGGGGTGATGACCCAGATTTTCCTCTCGAGCGTGCGAATGATTAGTATGTTCGAGCTGGCAAGGTAGCTAAGAGTATTTAATGACGAGTTACCTCCAAAGTGAAGAAGGTGGAGCTCTATTTATACTAAATTCGGGTCTGACAGCATTTAATGTGATGCAGCTTTATGTCCCATCAGTGCTTTATGTCCCATCAGAACAGCTGGAACTGAGGTCGGGGTTTCCGGGGTCGGGCCAGTCATCCTGGTTGGACATTCAATTGAACACGTTGGTCTTGGTGCTGATTAGCTCGCCTCAGCTCGGAATGGACATCTCACCTCAGCTCAGGAACCCCTCGTCAATTCTTCCCCTCCCTCAAGTCGAGATCGAGAGGGTGAGATCTAGAATTGGGAGTTCCTCCCGAGCTGTAGGTGTCCGACCCCGACAGAGTAGGGATGGCCATGTCAGCGGTGCATGCCCAACGGATGGCTGACACGTCACCTGGCGGTTCTAACGAGACGCGACGTTTGGGCTGCCCGAGGCGACTTTCAGGGGCGCCTATAAATAGGGCCTTAGCATCCGAGATTCATTTCACACTTCGTTTTCAATCTCTCAAGAATTTTAGGTCGGACACCAGAGTAGTCGGACGCAATTAGCTCGGAAGGAATCTTCTCGGGATTTGTCAGCTCGGAGCTAGCTTGGTCGGTCGCACTCCGCAGTTAAGAGTAGTAGGTACGTCTTGACTCCCTTTAGTCATTCCTGTACATTTATATTTAGTCTGTAGACAGGATAGGGAGGTCGGAGTTGGAAGATTCTCAAGCTATGGAAGTAAGGTCCTACGGTGGAGATGAGAGTCCATTGAGCTTGGAATCTACCTCAAATAGGGACCAGGGTGGAGAGAGCACCAGTTCGTCTTCAAGGCCAACTCAGAAATCTGAGCCGGGGGGAGCGATGATGACTGCCAAGTTATTGGGGTCAGACTGGCGCAAGAGGAGGCAAAGGCGGATCCTTTGGCCGACCTGGAAGACCTGGGAGATAGGGAGGATGACGAGCCATTAAACTAGTTGGAGGGGGTCGAGATACCTCATGAGTACCTAGCTGGAGTTTTTGCATCGGAGCCGACTGAAGCTGTCCCGGTTAGGGCAGTCCGACCCCGGAGCTCAGCTACAGCCAATGGTTCGTCGGTTCGGGGGAAGAGGATAGAGCAGTTATTCGCTTGTTGCAAGCGCGAGTATCATTCTATCATCGAGATGGCTAACGCTCGGCTGAGAGACTGGTCAGTGGATCGACACCACAAACTGAAGGTCCCAGGTCGGAATGAATCTGCCTGCTATCCTCCGCCCGATCACTTTACTATTTATGACCTCGCCTTCGATGTCGTCCGCTTTCCACTTCCCAGCTTCATTACAGGCATTTTGAATTACTTTGAGCTTAGCCCGGGTCAGATGTCACCGAACGGTTGGGCCATAATGGTGGCATTCTTCGTGTTCTGCCTTGAAAGGAGGATAGAGCCGACCTTGCGCCAGTTTAGGCATTTTTTTATTTGCAAGCCCAACCCGAAACAGTCAGGCGGGTTCCACTTCGCAGCTCGGGTCAACAATGCCTTATTCACCAAGTGGCACTCCTCTAACAAGGGCTGGCACAACGACTACTATTGGGTCGAGTCGGCCGTGAACCCGGGGTGCAGGATGGATTGGAATCTTTCCTTAAAAAAGATTTTGAATGACGACCCCAAGCTTTCAAAAGAGGAACTCACCGAGGTCAAGGTGTTGAGGCCCGAGCCGGGTATGCTGATTGACATCGACAGTGTGCTCAGGTGGGACAGAATCTGGAAATCCAAGTTATTCGGGAGAGAACCCGACCTGAGCAAGGAGCACCCCCACTTACTTCTCGAGCCTAAAGAGAACGCTCATTCCGACTCAGAAGAGGGTTAGTTCGCAGGATCAATGCCCGACCTCCCCATCTCCTTGTTTGTCGTTGCTCTTCTCGATTGGTAATTGGCCATTTTTCACCTTTCTTTTCCTTTATTTTTGTAGGCATGGCAGATACGGTAAAGCTCGCGTATCTCCAGAGAAGGAGAAAGCCCGACGCCAGTGGCGAAGCCTCGGCTCGGTCCGGCTTGGGCTCCGTCCCTCAGGAGCAGAGGCAGCGATCTGGGGGCTATGCGCGGGAGGTTGGCGCTGAGGTCTCGTCGGGGTCTCCTTTGCCAAAGAGAGCGAGCTTGGGTGTGGCGATCCCCGAGCGCTCAGCATCCCGTCCTGACAACAGGAAGTGGCCCCGATCTGAGTACTCCGGGAAGGGCAAGGCCATGAAGGTGAGCCCTCCCAATAAGGATTTTGTGGAGGCTGCAAAGGTCGCCCGCGATCCCAAGTTGGTGTCGGTCCCGGCGGAGCAGCTTTCCCTTGACCTGAGGACGGCCATAGTTACAGTAAGGCATATCCAGACGTGTCATCATGGTCTCTTTTGTTGATTACTTTGACTGACCACTTTGCTATCTTCCGCGCAGGCTGAGTCCCACATCCTTACAGCACCTGGCCTACTTTCCCGGGCCCAAACTTACTGTGTGGAGCTCGAGCAGTGCTACACAGATTCCCAAGCCGAGTTGGAGGCCTTTAGGGCGGATGCGGCCCAGAGGCAAAGAGCGGATGAGACGGAGATCGCCCGGCTAAAGAAAGAGCTCGAGGCTGAGAAGTCCCGGCGCGAGGCCGCGGCCAAGGACGTTGAGCGCTATAAGTGGGAGAAGCGTGAGGCCGAGGCGAAGCTTAAGGACCTCTTGGATCAGGTCGGCCCGCGAGGGGAGAAGGCAGTAGAAGCCTTTAAGTCCAGCCAAGAGGCTGTGGACTGGCTAGCCACTGAGGGTGGGGTGATGGCCCGGTACACCGAGTTGGAGTACTATTTTCGAGGCCAACTTGCAGCTCGCGGGAGAGCGAAGACCTTTCTCCCTACTACCAAGAACGATTATATCGAGATCTTGGAGGCCCCGCCCCAGGAATTCTGGGATATTCCTGAGCTACCGGCCGACCTGACGTCCCAGGCCAAGGAGGTACTGGAATTTGTCCAGAAGGGTATGGACCAGATCGGCGACGTAGCCGAGGCCACCACCTCCACCGCTGCTCCTAAGTAATTTTGTAAAGTCGCCCGGGTCGGGCTTTTGTAATTCTGCCCAGGTTAGGCTTATGTAATCGTTTTTCAATTTAATGAAATGTCTATTTTATTTTTGTTTGCGTTTTGGTCGAGTTTGTACACGTGTACCTTTCTCTTCGCAAATTTTTCTTAAGTAAGTGGGGTCGGACCAATTTAATGAACCATTCAAACTTAAGCGTAATGAACCGAGCTGGACGCGATTAATGAATTATCATCCTAATCCGAGCTGGTTAATTAGGCAACTGTATAATCGTCGCCGACCTGGACTCGTCAGTCCGATTTAAAATTGGTCAAACTAATGTTGACAAATGTTGAGCTCGAGTTCGGACCCCAAACTAACATACTGACCTGAAGCCGAATTATACCGAGTTGGAACTCAATCCGAACTAGCAAAACTTAAAACAAATTATTATCGATTATCCCCTAGCTGGAACTTTGTCCGAGCTGGTTTTCTTGACCATTAGCTCGTGATTAAGCGTAGCTACCGCGTTAATCCGAGTTGGTAGTAGCTTTGTAGCCGAGGCAATTTGGGCCCGGGTCGGGAATTGCGCTGGTTTTGTTGCTTGTTCCTAGGTCGGGCATTGCACTTGTTTGTAAAAATGCATTGTATTGAGTTTGTACAAGCAATGTCTTGGCCCGGGGCCTTTACAAGATTCCTCGGCTCGGGGCCGTTACAAAATATTCCGACTCGGGGCCGTTACAAAATATTTCGGCTCGGGGCCGCTTAGACAAAATATCGCTTCAGGTGTTTTGAGTGCCATGCGTTCTTCAACAGTTTTCCGTTCTTGTCGCGGAGGTAGAATGTCCCGGGTCAGACTTCTTTCACAACTTCGTAGGGTCCCTCCCAAGTCGGGAAGAGCTTGTTACTAGAGCGTGGCGAAAAGATGGCTTTTCTGAGCACGAGGTCACCAACCTTAATAGGCTTAGGCTTAACCTATTTGGCAAAGGCTCTTTGCATGAAAGCTTTGCTGGCCAGCATTCTAATTTAAGCTTTAGCTCGAAGCTCTTCGGCGAGGTCGAGCTCTTCACGGATTCGTGCTCCGTTTGTTTCTGGATCATGGTGGAGGGTTCTACTAGTCGGAGACCCGATCTCCACTGGCAACACCGCTTGAGTGCCGAAGGCCAATTCGAAGGGCGATTCTCCCGTTGCCGAGCTGGTGTTGGTCCGCTGCACCCACAACACCTCGGGAAGAATTGATGCCCATTAGCCCTCTGCTTCCTCCAACTTGGTTTTCAGGCCCTGCAAAATGATTTGGTTAGTCCTTCAAACTTGGCCATTACTTTGAGGGTGAGCAATAGATGAGAATCTGAGGTCGATCCCAATCTCAGCACATTTGCCTCGAAAGTATGCACTGTCGAATTACTTGCCGTGGTCAGTGATGATGACCTTTGGCACCCCAAATCGGCAAATGATGCTTTTCCATACGAAATCCCAGGCTGCCTTTTCTGTTATTCTAGCAACACCTTCAGCCTCGGGCCATTTGGTGAAGTAGTCTACAGCTACGAAGGCGTGCTTCTTTTGGCCGACACCGGTCGGCAATGGGCCGATGATGTCTAGACCCCACTGATAGAATGGCCATGGGCTTACCATCACTGTGAGGTCTACAGCGGGCTTTTTCTGTACATTGGCGAACCTTTGGCAGGTGTCGCACTTTTTTACATACTCTTTGGCATCTTGCTCTAAAGTTGGCCAGAAATAGCTTTGCCTCAATGCCTTCCGAGCCAGAGCTTTGCCTCCCAAGTGGTTTCCACATACCCCTTCATGAATCTCCCCGAGTACATAGTTTCCCTCCTCGGGTCCAACACATTTTAAAAGGGGCCAAGTGTAGGCTCTCTTATAGAGTTTCCCGGCAATTATGACAAACCTTGAGGCCTGTTTCATGAGTTTCCGAGTAGCTTTTTCATCCTCTGGGGTTATACCCCCCTCCAGGTAGTCCACGATTGGTTTGGTCCAATCTGGGCTTACATTGAGCTCGGCTACGGCTTGCACCCCCGACTGAATGCTGGGTTTGGATACTTCTTTCACATGGACCAGGGCAGGTCGGCTCTCGCCCAAGGCCAACCTGGATAGGGCATATGCCTTCATGTTCTCTTTCCTAGGAATCTGTTGTATCGTGAACCTTCTGAGCACTGAGATCAAATCCTTGACTCTGTTGAAGTAGGCCAGCATAGTACTGTCCTTGGCTTCGAACTCTCCCGATATCTGACTAGAAACCAATTGAGAGTCGGTGCTCAAGTCGACTGTCTGTGCCCCAAGCTGAGCTACAATTTTCAGTCCTGCAATCACCGCTTCATACTCTGCTTCATTGTTGGATGCTGGAAAAGTGAACTTGAGGGAGTATTGGTGCTCATACCGGGTTGGGTCGAGGATGACCACCCCAGCTCCGCTTTCGGACTTCCCTGAGGCCCCATCCACATGGACCTTCCACACGTCCTCCGGGTCATGCTCTGCTCGGCCGGTGCATTCTACAACAAAGTCCGCGATGGCTTGGGCTTTGATGGCTGTCCTGGGCTAGTAGGTGATGTCGAATTGACTCAGCTCAACTGCCCATTTCAGTAGCCTTCCCGACGCCTCTGGCTTGTGCATGATGGACTTGAGCGGGGCATCCGTCATGACCTTAACTGGATGAGCATCAAAGTATGGCTTCAACTTTCTTGCCGCTGTGATGAGCGCGGGGCGAGTTTTTCCAAGGAAGAGTATCTCACCTCGGCCCCTTGCAAGGTTTTGCTAACATAATAGACAGGCTTCTGCTTCTTTCCTTCTTCTCGGACTAGTGCCGCCGCCACTGCTGTTCCCGAGCATGCTAAGTATAGTACCAGCTCCTCCCCCACCTCAAGTCGGGATAACAGCGGTGAAGTTAGATACCTTTTCAGCTCTTGGAAGGCATTCTGACATTCCGCAGTCCATTCAAAGTTCTTAGGATTCCTTAATATTTTGAACAGAGGAGCACATCTGTCAGCCGACCTGGACATGAATCTGCTCAGCGCTGCGACCTTGCCTACTAACACCTGGACGTCCTTCACGCAGGTCGGCGGCGCCAAGTCAAGTATCGCCTGTACCTTCTCCGAGTTGGCTTCTATTCCGCGGGCTGTGACCATGAAGCCCAGAAATTTTCCTGCCTTGACGCCGAATGCGCACTTTTCTGGGTTCAGTTTTATCCCAAAGTGCTCTATTACAGCGAAGGCTTCAGCCAGGTCGGCTACACGGTCTTCCGCCCTTATGCTCTTGACCAACATGTCATCTACATAGATTTCCATATTCCAGCCAATCTCATTTTTGAAGACCTTGTTCACCATCCGAGTGTAGGTAGCTCCAACATTCTTGAGGCCAAAAGGCATGACCTCATAGTAGTAGAGTCCTTTATCAGTGGTGAAGGCGGTCTTCTCTTTGTCTTCGGAAGCCATCTTGATTTGATTATAGTCTTTGAAGGCATCCATGAAAGAGAGTAGCTCGAATCCGGAGGTGGCGTCCACCATCTGATCGATCCGTGGTAGGGAAAAGCAGTCCTTAGGGCAGGCTTTGTTGAAGTCGGTGAAGTCTATACACAGTCTCCATCTACCCGATGACTTAGTCACCAGCACCACATTGGACAACCAGGTTGGGTACTGTATTTTCTTTATGTAGCCAGCGTCCACTAACTTGTTCACCTCTTCTGCTATGATTTGTTGTTTATCATAATGGAAGTGCCTGCGCTTTTGCTTTACCGGATAGTGATTTGGGTCGGCATTCAGGTGATGCTCAATCACACCCGGGTCAATACATGTCATGTCAGAGGCAGACCAGGCAAATATATGTTCATTCTTTAAAAGAAATTGGCTTATACCTTTCTTGAGGTTGGCAGAGAGTTCACTCCCGATCCTTGTTCTCTTAGTTTCATCAGAGAGCTCCACCTCCTGGAGGTCTTCAGCCGGGCTTTCTCTCTTAGCATCTCTTTTTTCTTCGGGCAGATCCGGTCCCCAGCCGACCTGATATTTGGGTCAGAGTGAGTTTTCATAACATTCCCGAGCTGAGAGCTAGGCTCCGCAAATGGTGGCCACGCCGGCCGGGGTCGGGAATTTCAGGGCTTGGTGGTAAGTTGAGGGGACGGCCCTGAAGTGATTGAGTGCTACCCAACCTAAGATCCCATTGAAAGTGGAGTTACAATCCATCACAATGAAATTGGCTTGCATCGATACCCACTTATCCCTATATTCCAGCTTCAGCGGGAGATTGATGACCCCTTCGGCTCGGTGGGATTGCCCGACGAAACCAGCTAAAGTACCCCTCAATGGCCTGAGTCGGCTCCTGTCCAACCCCATTTGCTCAAAAGCGCTGAGGAATAAGACTTCTGCCGAGCTCCTGGTGTCCACCATCAACCTTTTGACGGTGAAGTTGGCTATTTCAGCGCTGATCACCAGTGGGTCGTCATGAGGCAATATCACCCCCTCCAAGTCTTCTGAGGAAAATGTGAGCTCCTGCATCTCCGAAGACGGTCCCCGCATTGGTCCATACTCCCTCCCAGCACGAACATAACCCTTCTTGCCCGCCGAGGTCTCCCCTCCTGACGCCAATCCTCCTGCAATGGTCTCAATAACAGCCAAGCGTCTGCCCCCAGCCTGGCGCCTGGGTGGACTCCTCTCCCTATCTCTTTGGTCAGGATTCCGGGTCGGCTACGAATCTACATATCTCCGGAAGTGGCCTCGGGCTATCAGTGCCTCAATCTCCTGTTTCAAGTCTTTGCACTCTTCGGTGGTATGGTCGTAGACCATATGGTAGTGGCAATACTTGGTTCTATTACGCTTCTCGGGTCGGCCTTTCATCCTCGGAGCTGGAGGCAGGTGGTTCTGGTGTTGGATCTCCATCAAGATATGCTCCCTCGAGGTGTTAAGGGGAGTGAACATAATGAACTGGGGGTTCTGCTTTGGCTGTTGAGGCTGTTTGCCTTGGTCATTCTGGACTTTACCCCCAGGTTGGGCTCGGGAGGTCTCTCCCTTCTTGCTGGCTTCCTTCTCCTTGTCATCATCCCTCTTCGCCTGATGGATTACTTCCGAGTGTATGTACCCTTCTGCTCGTACCATTAGCTCGGATACAGTGTCCACGGGGTCGATTTCCAGGAAGGATGTAAGTGGGCCCGACCTGAGCCCACTCTGGTAAGCCATCAACGCCATGGAGTCCTCCAGGTTGGGAATTCGGAGGGACTCTTCATTGAATCTGGCCGTGTAGGCCCTCAAACTTTCCCCTCTATGTTGCTTCACCAGCAGCAATGTAGAAGTATGGCGGGTGGCACGCTGGCTTCTCGCGAAGCGGGACAGGAAAACCTCAGCCAGCTGGTAAAAACTTGCAATTGAACCGGGATAAAGTTTTTGGAACCAATCCAAGGCATTGCCAACCAGGGTGGTCGGGAATGTCTTCGCCTTCATGAGATCTGGCATGTCATGCAGAGTCATGTAGTGATCAAAATTGAGCAGGTGGCTGGCTGGGTCTCCATCTCCGTTGTAGGCAGCCAGGTTGGGCATAAGGTTACCGGTGGGTAGTGGCGTGGCCAGTACCTCGGGGGAGAATGGGCTTACGCCGAGCTGGTTGATAACCTTGGTTATGGCAGCTGCGGTCTTGGCCTACTCGGGGTCGGCTTGAACTGCCCTTTTACCTCTCGCCGCGTCAGGTCTCGCCATCGGCTCTAGGAAGCCCTCCTCGTCCTACGTCCATTTTCGCCTTGATTATGTGATGTGGAATTGCGGACGCGATGGCCGCGGCATAGCTTCTTGCGGAGCCAGGGGGCCCTCAGCTAGCCGGGCTACCTGCTCCTTAAGTTCTTCGAACATCCTCAGCATCATTCTTACCTCCGGTGATAGGCTGGAGTTGGGTTCTCCTTCTACTGTGAGGTTGGTTTGAGTGACTAAGTGTATACGTTGGCTCGTTCTAACGTCGGCTTGGGTTAGGTTTTGGCTAGGCACCTGCGTGGTTTCGAGGTCCCCTTCTGAGTTGGGCGAATCCTCTACCGGTGTGCTATGGCTTCTAGTTTGTACCATAATTGTTTCTCAATGAGTGGTGAAGAGAGTGATAAAAGAACTCGTCGTTCCCACAGATGGCGTCAAACTGTCGAGGTCGGAAATCTCGCAGTTGAGGTTGGGAGCTACTTGAGCCGAGCTGAATCCTTCAGGTTGGCCTCCGAGCTGTTCTTTTCTGGTCGGCTACCAGACCTGCACAAGGAAAAGAAGGAAAAGGCGGGGTGATGACCCGAATTTTTCCCTCGAGCGTGCGAATGATTAGTATGTCTGAACTGGCAAGGTAGCTGAGAGCATTTAATGACGAGTTACCTCCAAAGTGAAGAAGGTGGAGCTCTATTTATACTAAATTCGGGTCTGACAGTATTTAATGTGGTGCAGCTTTATGTCCCATCAGTGCTTTATGTCCCATCGGAACAGCTGAAACTGAGGTTGGGCCAATCATCCTGGTTGGACATTCAGTTGAACGCGCTGGTCTTGGTGCTGATTAGCCCGCCTCAGCTCGAAATGAACATCTCACCTCAGCTCGGGAACCCCTCGTCAGGAACAATGCAATTCAACAATGTTCGCCGCGGAAGCACCTGAAAGTTCTCGATGTCGATGTCCAATCCCTAAAAGGACACATACATATTTATTATTAAGGACATATATAAATCAACAAATAATAAAAAGAAAAAGAAAAAAAGTCCAAGAAATATAAAGTTATAATGTACCTCACTTTCCTGAATTTGTCTGTAATACTTGTCAAAAGATTCACGATGGTTTTCATAGAAGTCGTATCTGATATTTTCAGTGCCCGGAGGCCGCAGCTGGCTCTGGTTTTCATAGACGTCGTCTCTGACATAGCCACCACCCAACGGAACCCACAACTGCCTCACTTATGATGGCCCACCGTTGTCTGCACGTTGTTTCATCTTCAGCTCACCTTGGTAATCCATCACCGGCACTAGATTTTTCCTATCCATCTTCTTCTACTTTCCCCTTTCCTTCCAATCCTATAATTAGGGTTAGGGTTAGCGTTATGCGCTGGCAAGGCTCAAGAGTTGAAGCAATGAAGTTTTCACCTAGCGGCCCAACTAATAATTATTAAAAACAAATTAATTCATAAATAATTAATTTTGTCATAAAAGTCTTACTAAGAAATAAGAATGAAAAGGAAAACTGCCTCTTCGGCTTGGTTAATGGTACTAGTAGAGGTGGAAATATAATTTAATCTTAAAATCTTTAATAATAATGTGTTATCAATTAATTATTCTACTCAACTTTTAAATATTTAATTAATGTGTTTTATACAAAATAATAGATATATATATATGTCTTTTATTGCACAAGTCATTTAAATTACAACCAACAATTAAAAAAAAGTGATTTGGTTAATTTAATTGATAATTTTCATCAAAATATAGGTTTCTCTTAGTGTACAGTCTTCGACAAAAAATAAAAATTGCACTCATTTAATTTTTGTTTCTAATAGAGTTAAGATCAAAATAATAATTTTAACTTAAAATTTTATGTTATAACATATGACCATTCAATTTAATTATTGAGTGTAAGCTACTTAAATTTTATTTATATATAGTTGTTTAAAGAGAGGGAAAAAAGCTGAGTTTCGCACTCAGCAGGAGACCATATTTTAGATATGAAAAGAAGAGAAAGACAATGACCACAATAGAAAATAAAGAGATAAAAATATAATAAAGAAGTCAAATAGTAATTCGTATTAATTTTTTTGTACAACTTTCATGATACAAAAGTGTTTTATTTAACATAAAAATGGTTAAAACCATTTTAGTCCATGAGGTTTGTTCTAAAGATCAAATTAGTCTCTGAGGTATGCAAAAATCTTAATTCAGTCCCTACAGTTAGTTTCCTATTAACGGTTAACCCATTTACCGTGTGAAATGACACTCATACCCTTGCTTTTTAAATTCATGCTGATGTGTTAAACAAAAAAAAAAATAGAGGCATGACGGCTACTCATGTTGTTCTTCCTGCCATGCCTGGCAATGTAGCCAACCAAAGAAGAAAAAAAAAAAGCAATCTCATGGACGCTATATTCCAACAGCTAAAATCCAACGACTATCATGCCTTTTTTTTAACACATTAGCAAGAATTTAAAAGGTAGGGGCATAAACATCATTTTACACGGTCAATGGGTTGCCCGTTAATAGAAAACTAACAGTAGGGACTGAATTGGGTTTTTTGCATACCTCAGGGACCAAATTGATCTTTAAGACAAACCTCAGGGACTAAAATGGTTTTAACCCAACATAAAAATACCAAACACGTTGTTTGTACTTTGTTCGAAGTAAGAATACAAGATTCGATCTAATTCTATTTTGATAGGACTTATATAACTATGAACCAGAGTAGTTTGATATCTAAATTTTCGTGTGGTTGAAATTTTTTTTTTTTTGGAAGAAGAAGAGAAAATCCATTAATAAATTAACCAACCCATTGGGATGAACATTAGAGATACAAAGTTCTTTTAAGTCGAGTAGGAATATTAGTACACCAGTCATTGGGGAGACAATTACTGACAAAGCATTTAGCGATTCAATTCATGCAACGGTTGGACGATCTCCTAATACACTGAAATCTAAAACAAGGATATTCAGTAGTGAGCATGCAAATGTCATCCACAATGCATTTAGCTTTCCAAGGAACCGAGACATGAGGACAAGTGATTGCATTGAAGATCGAGACTGCATCATTCTCAATAACGATGCTTGAAAAATTAAGGAACTTCACAACTTGACAAGCATACCAAATAGCCATGGCTTCAGCTTCTTCAGCAGAGGAGCACCAAACTCGCTAAGCATGACCGGAAATCAAATCCCCATTGTGGTTCCTACAAACAGCTGCAACTACTGCTTTCTCAAGACCTAAAAAGGCATCATTAACATTAATTTTGATAGTGCCTGGTGGTGGGCAAGCCCAATTTGGATTGAAGCTTTGCAAGTGATTCAACATGATGCAGAGCATAAGAGGAGAAAATTTAGGGAAAAGAATTATCAAGTCAAACACAAGTGGAAGATCAAATAAATCAGGACTCTACTATATTTCATATTAATTTGGACTCATTTCCCTTGTCCTACATTGGTTAGGACTATCTTATTCATTATAGATTAGGATTAGATTATTAACATTAGCATAACCTAGATAGATTAGGATTATTTTAACTATTATAAATATGTGTCTTTCTAGCTTATTTCATACATCTTCGAACTTATATATTTTCAAATATTGTTATTTTGCTCTAGCATCCTAGAGTTTTAATAGCTTGATATATACTCGTAGCGAGGCGTCTATTAGAACATATCTAGAATCGTTTCTGTTCTACGTCAGTTGGCACCAGAGCCAAGGTTATAGTCCTATGAATTGTGATTATCACAACTCACCAAGATCAGCATGGTAAAATTTCGGACAAAACCAAGGAAGTACTACTGGTGGCCAAAATAGTGGAAACGGTAGTATCCAACCTGTCAACGGTGATCGAGGGATGGAGGCTCCTTGGGCAACTGTAGATGCACAATGGGTGGCGTTTAAGGCGCTAGAAAGGAATGTTACACGTGAACTCCGTAAGACTTGCAGTATTCTTACCAACTTAAACCACCTCAATGCCAATAGGAATCGTGAGGATGGAAGAGGTAACCGTGCCGTGGAAGATGCCCGTGGCCAACCTGTCAACCAGCAAATTCTTGATGTTCAAGACAGACAACCTATCTATGAGGGTGGATTTGAAGGTGAACCAACTCACTACAACAGACTGTATCTAGGGATGACAGTGGATAGTATTTAAATCTGAAACTGGTGGATATCCGATCCGATTATAATTCGATAAGAAAACCAACGGGTTATCTATAAGGGTTTGGTTTTTATAAGAGGCATCCAATGGATAATTCGATGGGTTTTGATTTTATATAAAAATAACCGATAAATAATCCGAATCCGATTAGTATATATATATATATATATATAATATAAGTTAATGCACGTTATAGGCAGACTCACAAATATTCCATTTCACTTACTTTTTTACTACTTTTTTGCTTTTTAAAAGATTTGTCCATACTTTAACTTAAAATAGAAAAAAAGGACACCACTTTTACTTTTTTAAGTGAGCATGTTTGCCTTTATTTTTTTTGGTTGAGAGCACCGAGCACGCCTGCGTCGTTGAGACTTGAGCACGTCTGCGATCTGCCTCATTACAGTGTTTCACCAACAAAAAAATAGAAGAAAAGGACACCAACATTGACATAAATTTATTGTGGAAAGCAGATTGATTTCTAACTTTCTATCAAGAAGCTCAAGAACATCAAGCAATCTCACGTCCTCACCAATAAAATGTATGTTTTTGTTGTGTATTACCTATTTTAATTAGAATTGGTATATTTTAGTATAAGACAAGTTTGAATTAGCTGTTGAAACTAATTGTTGTATTACCCACTTCAATTTGTTGTGTCATTGTAGATTAATTGTTGTAAAAATATCAATATCACAAATGGATATTGATCTTGGGCTTGAAAGTCAAGATGAATGTAATACTGTTTCTAATTTGCCACGATCAAGTTCAACTTCTTCTCAACACCAAAATTTTTCAGATTTGACTATACTCAAAGATTCAAATCCCAAGAGTTCACAACCTATTACACCTCAAGTTTTAGTTGATAGCAGAAAAAAGAGGAAGCTGACTAGTGATGTGTGGGAACATATGAAAAAGATTCAAAAAAATGATATTGAATATGCCATGTGTAACTATTATAAGAGAACCTTGAAATCATCCAGTAAGAGTGGAACTACAAGTTTGAGAAACCATCTAAATATATGTCCAGCAAAGAAGCATGAATGCATTGATGAAGCAATCCAACGGTATGAACAAAAGCAACTACAACCTGAAAAACAAAGTGATGAAAAGGTTCAATATAAGAATTTTACTTTTGATCCTGAATTTTCAAGACATCAAATTGCTCGTGCTATTATTTTACATGAATATCCTCTTTCTATTGTTGATCATGTTGGTTTTAGAGACTTTGTTTATAGCCTTCAACCTCTTTTTAAAATGGTTTCTAGAAATAAGATCAAGAAAGATATAATGAGAATTTATGGCATAGAAAGGGAAAAAATGCAAAATCTTTTACAAAAGAACACAAGTCATGTAGCTATCACAACTGATATGTGGACTTCTAACCAAAAGAAGGGCTATATGAGCATCACTGCTCATTATATTGACAACAATTGGATTTTGCAGAGTCGTCTGTTAAGGTACGATTAATTCTTTGTAGCTTGTAAATTATTATTTTTGTAATCTTTTACAGTGTTTCATTTTATTGTATTAATTTAATTGGCCTATTTGATGATATTAAATGTAGGTTTATTTATGTCCCTGCACCTCAAACTTCAGAAGTACTTGCTGAAAATTTACTTGGTGGTTTAACTTCATGGAATTTGGAGACTAAATTGTCCACCATTACTATGGATAATTGTACCACAAATGATGGGATTATAAATATAATAGTTGAGAAGTTATCTTCTGACTTTTTGCTTGAAGGCAGGCTAGTCCATATGTGATGTTTTGCTCATATTTTGAATTTAATTGTGAAAGACGGATTGACAGTAATAGAGGATGCAATTAAAAAAATTCGTGATAGTGTTATATTTTGGTCTGGTAGTCCTTCTAGATGGGAAAAGTTTGAGGAGATGGCACGTCTGTACCAAAAAGTTGAGCAATGATTGTAAAACTAGATGGAATTCTACTTATTTGATGATTCAAGTTGCTTTAGAGTACAAGTGTGTATTTCCTAGATTGAAGCTTAGAGCAAAGCAGTATTCAATATAACTGCTAAAATCTGTGAAAAGCTTAAGGTCTTTCATAATGTGACAAAGCTATTTTCTGGTAGGAAATATCCTACTTCAAACACTTATTTTGTCAGAATTTGTGAGCTCAGGGAAAGCTTGTGTAAATGGATGATATGTGAAGACGAAATAATTGCACCTATGGCAAAAAATGTTTGAAAAATTTGAGAAGTATTGGAGTATTGTGCATGTTATTATGACTATATTAGTGATCTTAGATCCAAGATATAAACTAAAAGTTGTTGAGTTTTTTTTCCCTACAATTTATGGTGAATATGCAACTTTGGAGCTTGAAAGAGTTAGAAGATATTGTTATGATTTGCTCGAGGAGTATCAATTAAAGTCTTCCATGGGATAAATGTAAGAAAAATGTCTATGGTCCATTTCTTTCAAGTAATTTAGGGGATTCGACTAGCTGTATTGGGGAAGGATAAAGCATGACAAAGTTGGTACAATTTCTTAGTTCGAGTGCTACAAGTGTGCAAGTTAAGTCAGAATTAGATCATTACTTGGAAGAGTCAGTTTTACCATGGACTCAAGACTTTGACGTTCTTAATTGGTGGAAGACAAATAGGATAAAGTATCCTACTTTACAGTTGATTGCTCGGGATCTTTTAACAGTTCCAATTTCAACAGTTGCATCTGAGTATGCATTTAGTACCAGTGGAAGAGTGGTCAGCATGCATAAAAGTAGGCTTCATTCGAACACTTTAGAGGTTTTAATGTTTGGTAACACCAAAAAAATGATCAACTATAAAATATTTTTCAGTCAATAATTGTGACTGCTTTTGCTTAATTTTTCGGTGTTTCGTAATACCGAAAAATTAGTTAATTGTAAAATGTTTTCCGATCAACAATTGCGGCTAGTATAAAATTTAAAAAAATATTTTTATGTCTTTTGAAATAAGAAAATATTTTAAAGAACTCATTGTATATTCAAACTCTAGAAAATATTTTTCAATATTTTATTTTTCAGAAAAATATTTTCTCCCAATAAGTTATTTTACGACAAATAAACGGAGCCCTAATATAACTAGAAATCCATGCCTAGAGTGAAATTGTACCTACGCCTTGGGTTCAAAGTTTTTAGTAATTCTAATAATGCCCTCTAAGTTCAACCAATTATGATCATGCCACTTCCCCTAACAAAATTGTTAAACTTCTGTCACTACGCATTTGCTCAAGTGGTATGGTTCTCACTTAGTGTGCGAGAGGTCTCGAGATCGATTATGATAGGTGTGACATCATTTGTACGTGATATAATATTAGTTTAACCATCCCTTTAAATAATTTTTATTTTTAAAAAAAACTTAACCTTTCCCATACAGTATAACCCCTTTAAATTAATAGCGTTGGAACTACTAAATTCTACTAATTTAGTGATATATCAATTTATCAATAAATTAATAAATTGATAAATATTAATTTATAGAGATATTTTTAGTATTTGTAAGCCAATGTAATAAGGCAAGTAGAAAAGTCTAATGAGAATAAAAAATAAGAATCTAATTTAGTAGGATTAGAACAAGTACAGTGGTTTTGAGGGTAGATAAAATTATTGACAATATGATAGGGCGTTCTCAAGATGAATTTGATATTGAAGTTGATGATGATACACAATCTTTGGAACCAATGTCACTCAATAAATCACTTAGAGCATCAAAGACAGTCTAAAATTTTTTGTTGCAATACGAGAAAATAACCTTAGAATTTTTAGATGAATTGCACACAATTAAAGATGAGATTCAACTAGATTTGAAGTTCGACAAGAAACAAGTTACTCTTAATTTATATTTTGATAAAACTCCATATTCAATTTATTTTGTCTTTTTTAGCTAATTATTAATTTATTGGGTCGATAAAATACAAAGAAATATTCTAAATGTATTACCTTATAATATTATCAAAATTATTAATTTTTATATTAATTCTAAATCGAGATCAAATAATTTTTTTATTTAAAAAAATATTATTAATTTATCGAATATTAATTTAAATATATTCTACTATACCTCTAGAACCACTTCCCTTGTCATCAGCACCATTTTCCTCAACAAACTCATTTGTGCTCCTAACAATGCCTTTCCTCAAGTGGCCCCATAGACATCTCAAGCCTCTTACCCACCACTATCGCAACCACCTAGTTACCATCAATATTTACTACCATCACTCAAAAAATTCATTACCATTCACTGCGAGTAAATTCTTTCTCCTTTGGACACACTATCACCTAAGCACATACAGATAATATGAAACATGTAAGGACCAAAATTGGGCTCAGACCCATAGCCTACCGCGACGGATCACGTACTTAATCCCATTCAACACATAATAGTAGGGCTAAGCTCATGTGTGGCCCAGTAGCTCCCGGGCTACCTCTATGATAGGCTCACTCCAATCCTAAGATCCATAGGTATACTCGAATTGCAACACCTCCACGTGTGGTAAACAACAATGAATTTGAAAAGGACTTCTACCAGATCGTTAGGATAGCTCTACCGGATCTACCATGAGAATAAATTACTAATTTGAGCGTTGGAGTGTCTTTGACCAACACTATACGGATATGAATTTACATCGTTCACTTGCTTTCTAACTTTATAGATTTTTGGTATTCAATCAATTCATAATTATAAATTTTGACGTCTACAAAACACCTCTAAACTTCCTTAGAAATCATCACCAACAAAGTTTTCCCTGACACTGTATACACAAATAACACAACTCACATACATAAACTTGAATTTGGCCTCAGTTCAAATCCAATTATTTACCATATTACCAATTTGATCGAAGTGCGGGTGTACTACAAGTCGAACGAACAAGAGACGGTCGAATCTAGGTAGACTTACTCAGCAACCACCACGATCCGCATCCTCTCGACTCTATTAGTATCCATGACATTTAAGCCAATTGGATTGAGCTTTAGTCAATACGACTCAACTTTTCCATGTATCATAAATTTCGAGAATAAATTGACCGCCTCCTATATTTTGTTCGAAAAATTAATTTACCCCCTGTAA
Source organism: Ehretia macrophylla (assembly GCA_037974665.1). Classification (NCBI taxonomy): domain Eukaryota; kingdom Viridiplantae; phylum Streptophyta; class Magnoliopsida; order Boraginales; family Ehretiaceae; genus Ehretia; species Ehretia macrophylla. Next base: position 26,954,143 of record CM075772.1, read on the forward strand.
TTTTAAAATAGGCTCATTACTCCCTTGTATTTTTTCGATTAAGCTAACGCATCCAAAATCTCTTATTCCGTTAACAAACGTTACCAAATTAGTTAATTGATCGTTATACCCTTACATAAAGTTAAAATCGAAAAAACACAGAGGGTAATGAGTCTATTTTAAAATTACAGGGAGTGAATAAGTATTTAGGGCAAAACACAGGGGGGCGTCAAACAATTTACTAAAAGGGTATTTTTATCCAACAACGAATTTATTTAAACCAAAAGTATAAAATATCGCATTTTAAGCGCGTGTGTTGTAATTGCTGTTAAATTAGACGATTTTTTTAACGGAGGAGGGCGTTCAACTATATTCTAAAAATTCCAAAGGGGTAATGAGCCTCTTTTAAAAAGAAAAAAAATAATTGAGTATTTTAATCAAAACATAAGGAGGTGACAAATAAGTTATTCTAAATTTCGCCTATATATCCCTTTCCATCCAACTCAAGATGACAGTGTTGTATAGACTAGGGGCTAGACTAACTCGTCCAAGCTAATTATCCACGTTATAGGGCTGTTGGTACTTGCTAATAATCACCATACCTATGGGATATGAGAAATGTAAATCTGGTAATATTTTTGTAATATCTGTTGCTATGAGAATTCCAGACTTGATATTGATTCTAATTTTGCGTGATCCAATGTCACTACGTACAAAAGGCGTATCCCTAATCCTAGAAAAGTGTATTTTACATAGATCATACTAGACATCTATCAAGTTCTTTATCAACCATCTATGGTTATCCTTTACAGCATTTCGATCATCCACTCTTTCAACAATATCTTTTTTTTTTTTGGGCTAATTTGGAAAAACATTCCCACTCAACCAACTCACGAAATATAAATCGAATTAGACGTTATCCACTGACATTAGATGAGATACGTCGGCATTCCTTCGTTAACCTGACAGTTAAATGTGAACTAAAATCTTGGGATCCAGCGACCCGAAAAAATTTAATTTTTCAAGAGACAAAAGCAGGGAGTGGATGAACTTTCATCCATATCTTTATTTTGCCTTATCTTATACACTTTCTTTTTTTATTTTTGCATCATTGACTTGAGCATAAGAGTTTCTTTTATAATTGAAACCACTAGTGTCCAAAGTTCACTTCACTTTCTATGAATTCTAAATTATACTTTTAGGCCTTAGTTTCAATCTAGGTAAGAACTTATTAATTGCAGTACTTTAGCTTGTTCCAAAGTAGAGAAAGAAAATCATACTTTTATCTTTTTAAAAGTGAAAAAAATTCTGAAGAGATTGGATATATAATTTAAATTTAGTTTAGCTTTACGTATATATGTATAGATTAAAAACCTTTTTCTAATTTATGTTAGTAAGTGAAATATTTTTCTTAAACCTTTTAGATGCATATTAAGCCACCCAATATTTAGTTTAATTAAAAATTAAAATAGAACTCATATTAACCTTCTGGTATTGCCACGTAGGTGGTGGCGTGAAAGAGCAATGGCAATTCTTGAGACAATTTTCTGTAATATTTTTGGGGTTATAAGCACCATTTTGGAAAAAGTTGGAGGGGAAAAAATCACCAATTGCATTGCCTTCAACGACAATATGCACACCCTCGAGGAGAATTTGCAAGTATTGATAAGTAAAGCGTCTGACATAAAGACAAAGGTGAAGAACGTGGAGCTAATAGGTCAGAAGAAGAGGACAACAGAAGTTGGAAACTGGTTGGAGAATGTAGCAAAGTTGAAGAAAGATTTCGATGAAATACAAGAAGTTGGATTTTGCGAACCTCTGATGCATGGAAGTCATGTAAAAAAATTGATTGAAGGTATTGGAGAACTTAATAAGCAATGTCAAACTTTTCATGAGCTCGTAATGGATGGTGGAGAGACAAGTGGGGTGCGATTGTTTCCAACAAGATTACACAGTAAGACATTGGCATGGCTAGAGGCAAAGGCTGGCGAAGTCCCGTGTATTGGTATTTACGGGATGGGAGGTGTTGGAAAGACAACTTTGGCGAAGAACATTTGCATGTATCTTCAAGATAAACCTGATAATATTCATGTTTAGTGCCTCACTGTCTCCCAAGAGGTTGATATTAATAAATTGCAGAAGGACTTAGCCAAACAACTGAATTTAGATCTTCCAAAAGAGGATGATGTAGAGGAAAGGGCTAGCATTCTTAATCGAGTACTAATAGAAAAGAAGAATGTTGTACTCTTATTCGATGATGTATGGAAATATTTTGATTTAAGCAAGATTGGAATTCCACTTGGAGTGAATGGATGCAAGGTAATCGTGACCAGTCGGTTACTATATTGTAAAATGATATTTTTGGAGGAAGATGCTTGGAAACTATTTTTGGAGAAACTTGATTGTGCATATGAGCTTAGTCCAGAAGTGGAAGAGGTGGCCAAGATAATGGCAAAAAGGTGCGATGGGTTGCCACTTGCAATTATCACTTTGGCTAGAAGCATGAGTGGGGTGTATGACATTCATGAATGGAAGGATGTGTTAGAAGAACTAAAACAATCTTCCACATAACAAAATGATATAAAAAGCGAGGTGTTGCCAGTGCTCCAAAATAGTTACTATCGTTTGAAAGATTCAAGGTTGCAACATTGTTTCTTGTATTGTTCTTTATACCCTGAAGACTATGAAATTCCAAGAGATGAATTGATAACCAAATTCATTTATGAGGGACTGATGTGTCAAAGGGACAGCAGAGCCGCAGAATTTGATCAAGGCCATGCAATACTCAATAGATTGGTAAACGCTTGCTTATTGGAAAGTGTTGTAGACGACTATGAGGGAAAACAATTGGTGAAGATGCATGATTTGCTGAGAGAGATGGTAGTCGAAATTACAAGAAATAATCCTAGATTCATGACAAAAGCTGGACTTCAATTGCATGAATTGCCAGGTGAGCAGGAGTGGAAAGAGGATCTAGAAAAAGTTTCTTTGATGCAGAACAATATATATGGAATTCTTGAGGGCTCATCCCCCAGATGTCATCGACTCTCAACGTTGATCTAGAGAAGGAATCCTTTGAAGTTAATCCCAGATTCTTTCTTTGCTCATATGTGTGGCTTACAAGTTCTGGATTTAAGCAATACCAATATTGTGAAGTTACCAAACTCCCTCTCGGAGTTGGAAAATCTTACTGCATTGTTGCTTGGGGCTTTTCGTTATTTGTCGTACATCCCATCATTGAGAAAGCTCAAGGACCTAAAGTGGTTGGACCTTAGTGAGACTCAAATTAATAGAGTACCAGATGGTGTTTGGTCAAACTCAAATGCTTGAATATGAGCTACACGTACAAACTTGCAGAGATTTCAAGAGAGTTAATACCCCGACTTTCATGTCTCCAGTGCCTCATGCTGCCGGCTCACATCAAAGTGCAAGCAAAAGAACTAGAGAGTTTGAAATTGCTGGAAGAATTTATGGGTAGGGTTGATGACATATTTAATTCCAAGTGGTTCAACAAATCTCCGCCATTCAATGTCTATGATATTATGGTAGGTGATAACAGGGGTGATGATAATTTCTTAAATACTAAAGACCAAGAGGAGAAGGATGAGGATGGTATGTTTGATACTTATGGACACAGAATCACATTAGCAGAATACGACTTTAGAAAAAGAGGAGTAGATGTGCTTTTGCTGCCACGAAACATTGAGCGCCGAGAAATTCGTGACTGTAAGGGCTTGAGCAACTGCTTGTTGGATGTTGTCCCGTCATTGTACAATTGCACATGCTTTGTAATTAGAAAGTGTGATGAAGTAGAAAGCATTTTGAGAATCTCCTCTAATTCTAGCCATAAAGGAGCACTGCAAAATCTCAAGTGTCTTATCCTAAGAGACTTGCCAAATTTCATTGGCTTAATCAAGTGGAAACCAAGAGCTCTAGCACTTCCTCCACGTGGAGCCTTTTCCTCTCTTGAAAGGTTGGTGATTGCTAGATGTCACAATGTCAAGAAGTTGTTCGCACATAAGTTACTGGTAGAGAACCTTCAAAACCTTGAGCAGATTAAGGTCTCTGATTGTAAAGAAATAGAGGAGATAATAGCAGATGATAAGGAAGATGAGGTTGTGGGTTCGACTTCAAGAAGCAGCATCAGCAACAATAACAAATACACGAATATTATCGCCTTCCCAAAGTTGAGAAGGATCCAATTGTCTAAGTTGCCAGAAATGGAGAGCATCTATAAGGGAACAATTAAATGCTGTGATTCCATTTGGTTGATCAACATAAGTGATTGTCCAAAGTTAAAGAGACTGCCTTACTTTAGTCCCTTTGTAAATGAAAAACCAACTATTCCCTTCCCAATTTTAGAATATTTGGAGATACGTAATCTGTCAGAAGTGAAAAGCATCTGTAACGGAATCATGATTTGTGATTCCATCTTGAGTATTGACGTTAGAGGGTGTAAACAGCTGAGTCGGTTGCCTCTCTTTCTTCCCTTCATTGATGGACAACCATCTCCTCCTTCTTCTCTTAAAAATATCTTAATAAGGGAAACAGAAAAAGACTGGTGGGAATCATTGGAGCGGGACTATCCCGACTCCAACACTGTCCTTCACCACTTTCTCCAATACTATTCAGAGAGGGAAGATGATGAGCTGGACTGGGATGATGAAGATGATGAGGTGGACGAAGATGACGAAGATGAAGAACTGGCTTCAGACGAGGAAGATGATGAACAGACCTCAGGCGATGAACACTAGTGCTCCTGTCTACAGCGAAGAGGGCAATAAAGAGAGGCTGCAGTTAATGGTAAGAAACAGTGAAGACAACGATGCTGTTTTCTGCAGCCTTTTCTCTAGCTTTTGATTGACACGCTGAATGTCTTTACATGTCTTAGGATGAGAAACAATCAGTATTAGATGGAATTGCTTGCGCTTGTTTTGATAAATGTGTTGAAATTGTGTTTCCTTAAGTTAAATTGTCGGATTTAGGGATTTTTTTTTTTGGTAAAAGATTTAGGGATTAACTTTGGAGATTTTTATTTCTACTCTAACACTGTCCTTCGCCCCTTTTGTCAAATACCTTTGAGAGCCATTCTTATTCGACACATAGGTAAGCTTTTGCAGCTTTTTCTCAGGTATTTCACTTGCATGCAAAATGTTCTAATTAACATATTTTAAGATTTAGATATTTTGTTTGTTTGACTTGCTGAAGTTCTTATTCATGAAAAAATATGTTTTTATTTTTGCACATTACAAGATCGAAACAAGGCTTGAGAGACATATATTTAATGTTTATCTATTCATAGATGTTAGAATGATATTCTAGACTTCGAAATAGGATCAATTGGATTAATTATTGTAAAATGAATGTACAATAATTTATGTTGGTTATACTCTGAAATGCAGTGATAATTACAGGATTTGGAAAAACAGTTTTTTTTTTTGTGAAAGTGGAACATAGCTCAACTTCATCTCTTTATTGTGTTTCCTTAGGTTAAATTTGATGGATTTAGGGGTAAACTATAATTAGAGGTAAGTTCGGCTTATCTCTACTCTATATTATCTCATTTAGATATCATCTACTTAAATTTGTTCTTGCTGAAATTTTGTTTAATTATTTCTTCCCAATATCTTACTAATTTGTGGAAATCGCAAATTTGATATATCTTGGATTATGATCTTGCATTCACTTGCCTTATTGTTGATAATCCTTGATAAACAATGTTTACATGTTGCTATAATTAAGCATTTTTGTTGCTTGTTGTCCTATTGAAATTGCAACCAATTGGCGAATTTGAATATTCTTGAAAAAGAATTACAAACTTTGTCTCGCTGCAGCTTTTTGGTGATCAACATATCAATGTACAATCTTGCAAAATTTTCATATATTTCTTAAAAACAATTTCGAAATGTGATTTTTACTAAAAATTTGTCTATAAAGCAAACATTTATAAGTTTAGATAGCCTTATTTATGTTTCTGAAACTAAGCTATTTTGAAGTTTTCTTAAGTTTCTTTTGTGTAACTTGACTTTAATGTAAGTTTTATTATATAGATCCTTAATAGTTGATAGTTTGTGTTCGTCTTCATCTTCATTGAGGTACATCTTCTGTTATGGATATTTTATTGCTTAGTCATAGCTTATACTCACTATTCTTGATCAATGGTAGCTACTAGGTTTACATCCAAACACAACTATATGGTACTAAGGTTATCTTCATCATGCTAAAATGTAAAACATACTAAATTTGAAAACTTTTAGGGACTCAAATATTATTAATGATTTAAATATACATGGGACCCATCACTTTTCACAACTTTTGAGTCAAAATAGGTCTCTAAATTATATTTGGATCTCTAAATTTAGTATCCCAAATGTAATTTAGAGATCCCATTTTGCCTCAAAAGTTGTGCAAAGTAGTGGGTCTCATGTATATTTAAATCATTAATAATATTTGATTCTCTAAAAATTTCTAAATTTAGTATATTTTATATTTTAGCACCCTTGATAAGGATAGCCTAATTAACTTTGTATTTGTTTATCTATGGAAACTGATGGAGTAGAAATTCCTTTCACTATCAAATGACTTTTTTTTATATGAATATATATGAATAATTTAAATGATATTTGAACTGTTTACGGCGGTATGTTGAGATTGATGCATTGGATTTTTAATTCATTGGACTGTTGATATTGTACAGCTAAGGATCAGAGGGAGGTTTGAAGAATTCGATTGTAAGGAGAGGAGACGAATGACTGGTTTGTTAGGGCAAGCGCTAGCAATTATAGTTTCTTGTTGAGTATTCTCTTGTACGTTTTTTTCGACTATAACCCTTAAAAGTTTCAGTTACACTTGTGCTCTTTCTAAGAATTAGTAAGCACAATTTGTTCTCTTCTTTCGTTCATCATTTGCAGATATGTTGTAATTTGCTTGAGTGATATTTGTTTGGTATTGATCATGTCTATTATATGTTTAATATATGTAATGTAGGTTAATTTAGTACTTTAAACTATAGCATTTTTATGGGCTTTGGAGGACTTACTTTGGATGCTATATTGAAATGTTATGTTGAATTTCTATTTATTTTTGTCTCCATTAGTTTCCATTACAAAATTTCAGCTGCAAGGCTTGAAACTATAGTGAGATGCGGAATAAATTAGATGCAGTTTTATTCAAGTTACTTTTTTAACTGTACGCATCTACAGGAGAGTGAAAATGCAAAGAGTCTTGTGAATTTTACAGGTAGATATATCTTTTCTCCCCATCATCTGCTCAATTGGGAATGAATCTACTCATGCCGTTATATTATTATGAGCAAGATTTAATAATTGTTAGTTGTTAATACAGTTATAATAAAATGACATAGACAGAACATTCTGCCGCTTCTTAAATTACAAATGGAGAATTTTTTTTAAAAAAATAGAATTTATAACGTTTTCTGTCATGGTGTTATGAAATCAGAAATACCAATAAACGACTCTCTGATAATGGAGTCTACACTCACAAAATAATGACATATCTAAGTGGTTAAGAAGACACATTTTAAATCGCTTGAGAGCCATCAATGTAGGTTCAGTCCTCAAGTCCGCCACTGCTTGTACAAGGAATATAGTAAACTGTGATGATGAATCTAGCATTATTCATCATTTATCGAAACCCTACTAGCGTATAAAACAACCTAGTCATAACAGTAATGCTAATAAGTAAATATTGTTTTTTATGACTGGAACTGAAAATTGCCTTTTGAATTCATATCAAGATCCAAATTGTAAGGAATATGCAGGGACAGATTTACGGGGTGCCAAGCCGCAGCCCTGGACCCCTCAACGTACCAAAAAAAAAAATTTAATAGAATTTTTTAAAAAAAAATCAGATTTAGCCCTCCCAATAAATACCTAAAAAGTGATAATTTTTTTAAAAAAATAGAGTTGATTTGGAGGTTAGTCACAAATAGTATTATGTTAATGATTGGGGGTTCAAGTCACCATAATGTATATATATATTTTTTTTTTTTGTAGTTTTAGTTATAGATGAAAAAGAATTAATATCTAAAAAAATATGATTTTTAATTATATTCAAACTCGTAACATCTAATATGTAAACTAATTAATATTCAAAAATATGCTCATAATGATTATTTTGCTTATCAAATTTTTAAAAGTACCGTAATATAAAATCATAACTAAATTATCTTTAATGAAACTATAAAAAACAATTAAAACTGTAAAAATTGAATCTTTTTTCTACTAAGACAAAGAACACTGTACAAAAAAAATGACCCCCCAACGTTAGATTTCTAACTTTGTCCCTGAACATATGACCTAACCTAAAAGTGGCATAGTCCAAGTTATTTAATTACAAAAGTTACTAGGACTAATCACAAGAAAAGTAACTTCTAGACTAATTTGAATTCATGAGGTAAACAAGTCTTCAGTTTATGTTCAAAAGTAAGCTTATATGTTAATAACTTACAAGTGATAGGTTACAGAAAAGAACGGTTCAAGAAATTATAGATCATATTATCTTTCCAATTTTCTTAAGTGGAAAGTCACCAAATTATTACAGTGATCAATTGAATTGCTACTTATAGAGAAATTTTCTCAAAATAGACTACCATGGGAAATTCACATATTTAAGTACCCTACAAGTAATGCAGCAGGAACTATAATATTTAAGGTTCCAGCTGATTCAGTCAAACAAATAAAAGCTAATTACAAAGTGGTAAAACTTCAGATTTTTCTTTATTTTTTATTGTTCAAGATCTGCCATTTGTCTTGCCTTCTTTTTTTTTTGGTTGTCTTTCAGTACCTCACCAAAGCTACATAGAGAACCCACTAGAATGTTTCCAGAAACTTCCTACACCACATTTGATCTTGAAAATTTATTGTTATGTGTTGGGTATCGACGCAACGGAATGGTTGGGGACAAGCAGTATCACGCAGCTAAAATATGAATGAGAACACAGAAAGTAGAGATACAAGATTTACGTGGAAAACCTTCAAACAAATCGAGGGTAAAATCACGGGCAAGTAATGGAGGATTTCACTATGATGTGGAGTATTTTACAATAACCTTCTCTCTAATATAAGGAGAGAACAATATCACTCTCTCAAATAATATGAGAAACTAACTCTCACTCACAAATATAGAACAACAAAAGAGGAAGAAAAATACTCAAGAGAAAGCTTATTTTTCTCTCTAACTTGGAATGTTTTGGTGATGCTCAAATGGTGAAGAATGAGCCTCTATTTATAGGCTCATCTTGCACAAAAATTTTTCCCACATGTAGTGTGAAATCACCCCAAAATTGTGTGTGCCTAACTTTGCAACCAAATACTTTTCTTCATTTTTCATTGCTTTTTGTTTTCTTTTGACCAAAGGCTCAAAGTGAGCTTTAACCAACTCATATTCTCCAACTTAAAGCCCACTTTGGATGATTTTCAAATCTCTCCATACTTGTCAATTCCATGTTGCTTACGTCTTTGCTAGGCCAAAGGAGGATCTACTCCAAACAAACTTGTCAACGTTGATTGGCTTTGTCATGACATATGCTAGGTTCTCGTTGGTGTGAATCTTCTGCATATCCACACGCCTTTCCTCCACTACTTCTCGAACAAAGTGATATTGAACACCTATGTGTTTTGTCCTGGAATGAAATACTGGATTCTTTGCAATGTGCAAGGCACTCTGACTGTTACAAAACAAGAGAATTTTCTCTTGTTTGTGCCCAAGTTCCTTCATTAACCGTTTAATCCAGATTGCTTCTTTACAGGCTTGTGTAGCTGCCATATATTCAGCCTCTGTTGTAGATAGGGCCACAACAGTCTGTAATTTAAATATCCAGCTTACCACGCCGCCTGCAATTGTAAACACATAGCCTGTAGTGGACTTCCGTTTATCGGCATCACTTACAAAATTCGAATCAACAAAACCATTGACAGTAAATTCTGATTCTTCAAAACATAATGCAACATCCGAGGTCCCTTTGATGTATTGTAGGATCCTCTTAACAGCATTCCAATGCTCTCTACCACGATTCGCCATGAACTGACTGACCGCACCAACTGCTTGAGCAATATCTGGTCTCGTGTATATCATAGCGAACATGAGACTTCCCACTGCTGATGCATACGGTACTCGAGACATTTCTATCCTCTCTGCTTCAGTGCTAGGGCACATACTTGAGGATAATTTGTAATTGACAAGAAGCAGGGTCGAGATTTCCTTACAATCTTACATATTGAAGCGCCGCAAGATTTTCTTCAAGTAATTCTTCTGAGAAATCCATACCTTCCTGCCTTCTCTATCTCGGTGAATTTGCATCCCTAAATTCTTGTTTGCTGGTCCCAAATCCTTCATATCAAACTCCCCAGCCAACTATGCCTTCAGTTCTTGGACTCGATCTTTGCTGGGACCTGCTACCAGTATGTCGTCCACGTACAACAACAGAATGATAAAATTATCATCGCCAAACCTCTTGTAGTACGTACAATGGTCTGAATTGAGTCTGTTGTACCCAAGGCTAATCACGAAGGAATCAAATCTCTTGTACCAACACCTTGGTGCCTGCTTTAAACCGTACAAAGATTTGGTCAACCTGCAAACCAAGTTTTCTTTTCCTTTCTCAACAAAACCTTCTGGTTGAAGCATGTAAATCTCTTCTTCAAGCTCACCATGAAGAAAAGCCGTCTTTACATCTAACTGTTCTAGATGTAAGTCTAACACAGCATATATGGCCAAGACTACTCTGATAGTTGTAAGTCTTACCACAGGAGAAAATATCCCGTTGAAGTCAATTCCTTCTTTCTGAGCATATCCTTTCACCACCAGTCTTGCATGATATCACTCTACTTGGTCATTACCATCTCGCTTGATCTTGTAGACCCATTTGTTACCAATGGCTTTCCGTCCAGGTGGTAGTGGAACAAGCTCCCACGTCTTGTTTTTATGTAGAGCTTCAATTTCTTCCTGCATTGCTGTCATCCACATATAGCCTCGTGAAAGGTAGATGGCTCTTCATCCTCCGTTAGAAGACAGTATGTAGCATTGGTCTCCATGACAAAATCTGAATGCCAAGTTGGTCTTGTTGTTTGACGCAATGAACGTCGGACTTCTGTGACCTCAGCATCATCTGGTTCTTGTTCCTCGTGCTCCAGTGCAGCTTCAGAAGAAGCATCTCCTTGTTCTGACTTATCTTCAATTTGTATTGTAGTAGTATCTTTTGAAATGTTGTTGTCGTCTTCACTTTGCAGTTTATCTTCTGCAAATATCACATCTCTACTGATGACAACCTTGTGGGCAGTGGAATCCCACAAGCGATACCCCTTAACACCATCAGCATTTCCCAAGAATACACATTTCCTGGATTTTGGATCCAGCTTTGTTCTTTCTTGGGAACCATACATCACATATGTCGGACACCCAAATACGTGCAAGGTAGAATAATCTGCGGGTTTTTCGGTCCACATTTCCATTGGTGTCTTCAACCCAATTGCAGTTGACGGTGACCAATTTATCACGTAACAGGCAGTTCTAGCTTCTTTTGCCCAAAATGATTTGGCTAGACCTGCAGTTTCCAACATAGCTCTCATTCTTTCAAGAAAAGTTCTATTCATCCGCTCTACTACACCATTTTGCTGAGGTGTATGTGCAACAGTAAATTGCCTCTGAATACCCTCTTGCTTGCAAAATGTCAAGAAGTTCCCGTCAGTGTATTCTCCTCCGTTGTCCGTCCTCAAACACTTGATCATTTTCCCGGATTCAAGTTCCACCAGCGCTTTGAAAGTTTTGAATATTGGAAACATATCTGACTTGTTTTTGATTGGATACACCCACAGTCTCCTGAAGTAATCATCAATAAATGACACAAAGTATTTGGCTCCTCCTAGGGATAAAACCGGTGATTCCCAAATATCTGAATGGATCAAGTCTAGAATGTGTTTGCTTTTGACAGTAGATCTCCCAAATTTCAATCTATGCTGCTTACTGGTAACACAATGCTCACAGAAAGGTAAGTTTACCGTCTTGAGCCCGGGTAGGAGATTACGTTTAGCTAGAATCTTCAAGCCTCGTTCTGTCATGTGGCCCAATCTGCGATGCCACATTATAGTTGATTCTTCTTGACCAGCTGATACAATTGATACATCTGCCTCCTACAACGTATCTCCCAAAAGCATGTATAGATTTACCCCAATCTTTTTTGCCTTGATCACCACAAGCGCTTATTTGACGACCTTCATGATCCCATCCTCGATATGGGTCTTGAAGCCAAGGTCATCCAATTATCCAATGGTCAATAGGTTCTTTTTCAAGCCCTTCACATGTCGTACCTCTTGAATGGTATGAATGGTACCATCATACATTTTAATCTTGACGATACCGATACCAGCAATCTCCAAGGCATGATCATTACCCATGTACACAGATCCTCTAGAGACAGGTTCATAGGTGTGGAACCATTCTCTACGAGAAGTCATATGCCATGTTGCTCCCGAATCCATTATCCAAGCATCAGTGAGCTTCTTTCTGCCTTTTGATACAGTTGCTGCTTCGCTATATAAAATATCTCCATCATCTAGTGCAGTCACCACACATCCCTTAGAATTTGTCACCTCGGGATTCTTTTTGTTGCTCCAACAATCCTTCTTAAAGTGCCCTTTCTTGCCACAGTTGTAGCATTTGATATTCTTTCTACCCCTTGATTTTGATCTACCTTGGTTGTTGCTCCCACTAGAGCCACGTTCCGTTGATCTACCTCTCACCATTGATAATGCCTCTGCTTGTTGTGAACTTTCGATTCTGTCTTCCTTACTTTTGCGCTTAGATTCTTCTTTCAGAACAGCGACTGCAACATCATCAAAAATAACAAAATCTGAAAAAACATTATTAGTGTAACTAATGATGAGTTGACCATATGAATCAGGTATACTTTGAAGTAGAATTTCTGCACGTTCAAGCTCCGCAATTTTATGTCCAATTGCAGTCAATTGAGAGAATAGCGTATGTAAGGTATTGATGTGATCTGTCACTGATGTGGACTCACTCATCCGAAGGGTGTAGAGTCTTCTCTTCAAGAAAATCTTGTTGTGAAGTGACTTGACCTCATATAGTTTGGTCAGCGCATCCCAAATTTCTTTTGCTGGCTTCTTTTCCTCAACGCTTGACAATACGGAATCTGTCAATGCCAAGTGCAGATTAGCCATAGCATTGTCATCTATCTCTTTCCACTTGACGTCCGTCACCTCTGCTGGTCTGTCTCCAATTGCTGCCAAGCAATTCTCCTTTCTCAAGATTGCCTTCATCTTCAATTTCCATAGGAAAAAATTTCTCCCGTTGAACTTCTCGATTTCAAATTTTTCCGCCATAGTATTAACAACGATCTGCTTCATATGTTGAACCGGCTCCCACTATTTCACTGTGAATAGTACTATTTACGTAAATAGTACCGTATACGTGAATAGTACCAAAACCGTATACGGGAATAATATTGATACCGTATAGGTGAATAGTATTATACCGTATGTGTGAATAGTAACCGTGAACAGTAACCCCGTATGTATACCAGTGACCCGTAACCAGTGGTTCTGATACCACTGTTGGGTATCGGCGCAGCGGAATGGTCGGGAACAAGCAGTATCACGAACAAAGAAAGTAGAGACACAAGATTTACGTGAAAAACCCTCAAACAAATCGAGGGAAAAACCACGGGCAAGTAATGGAGGATTTCACTATGATGTGGAGTATTATACAATAACATTCTCTCTAATATAAGGAGAGAACAATGTCACTCTCTCAAATAATAGGAGAAACTAACTCTCACTCACAAATATAGAACAACAAAAGAGGAAGAAAAATACTCAAGAGAAAGCTTATTTTTCTCTCTAACTTGGAATGTTTTGGTGATGCTCAAATGGTGAAAAATGAGCCTTTATTTATAGGCTCATCTTGCACAAAAAGTTTTCTCACATGTAGTGTGAAATCAATCCAAAATTGTATGTGCCTAACTTTGCAACCAAATACTTTTCTTCATTTTTCATTACTTTTTGTTTTCTTTTGACCAAAGGCTCAAAGTAAACTTTAACCAACTCACATTATGTTCTATATAGGGTCCGATAAAAGATGATTGGTCCCAGAGTTTAGAAAATGACAAGATGGTCTTTCCCCTCCCTCCAATAATATATATATATATATTCAAAGGGCATTATGGCATAATTAAAAAGAGAAAGAGATTATATTTACTGCAGAGGTAACTATACTTGCAGGCAACAGCTCAACGTGTCTATGGGAAGCTGAAGAATTCGAGCGTGGTAATATCAAATATGGTGGGGCCAACAGATCAAATGGCTTTGGCTGGCGTCCCACAGGTAACTTGTATAAATTTAAACTTATTTGTATTGTAAATTTCTTAATAAAAAATGTTATTTTTCTGCATAAATTTTAGTTAAATCTCAAACTCGCTTATAATGCTATGTTAAAGGACAATTTTGTTTTTTTATTATTTAAAACAAAAGAAAAAATAATAGAAGAATTAATTTAATAAAATCATTCAATAAAAAGGTCTACAATCAAAGAGAAAATAATAAAATATTTACTATAAAAGAATAAAGAAAAAAATTAAAACAGCTTATTATACAAAGTTCTCTTTATGTGCAAAAAAAAATTATATTCACTTTAAGATCTACCCCTTAAACCTATATGTCTATATGTGTGTGTATAATATATATACACACATAACCGGCACTTTTTTTTTTTTTTTCCCAAAGGGCCAACCTTTACAAAACATACAAGTTGAATGATGGTGAACAATACAACGGAGCCACAAAAGAGAGGAACATAATCAAAGGGAAGTATAGCTTCTTCATGTTCCACCAGTTTGTCATGAAGCTCTTCGAGCAGCCGAAATTTCCTTAAACCCATGTCCCAAACCATTCAGAGCAAAAATGGTTAAATCATCATCAGAGATTGGGGAATCAACAAGTGCCAATTCGTCTGCAATTTGTCGAATATGCCACGAGAGATTGAGTGCCGCGAGAAGAATTCGTGAACTTCTCTTCAAGGTTCATAATGCGAGACCTATAAAACATAAAGAAAGAACCCAAAACTTATAACCCAAAAGATCTTCAAACAGGGAAACACTTCACTAAGATAACACAGTGGCCGTGCACGATCTTATCAAGTAATCCCCAACCTGTTCTTTTTTTTTTTTTTTCTTTTGAAGAAATCCCCAACCTGTTCATGCTCATGGAAACCAAGTCAGTCAGACTGCAAAATTGTTTGTCGTTGTTTAATTTACCAATCAAATTATAACATAACAAACATCTTTTTAATAATTTAAACTTTTAAATGAGATGGTCAATTAGCAGTTACCTAGTTTCGTTAATGTTAGCTAATTTAGTTCTCTAGAACAAATTGACATTGGATGGAATAATCCAAAATTTTATCTGCTGATCTTAAAACTCATTATTTCTTAAAATACAGAGGAATGATTCTCTTTTACTAGAAGGGCAAGTGGCCAACGGTTAAACTTAAAAGTAATAATTTTGTTTTGTTCATTATTATTTTTACATTCATTTTAACAAAAAAGTTAACAAAGGTGTATGACTTATAGTTTCAGAAAGCGTGCTGTCTCAATCTTATTCTACGGAAGCGTAAGAGGTCCAAGGAGAAATTAGCATTTTAACTTTTTGCTCCATTATCATTCATAAGCTGAAACATATTACATAAGTGTATATATAACATGAGAATGTTTTAGTTGGAAACATGTTTTCTGACTTGTACAAAAAGTGTTCTGATACGTACTCAACTGTATTGGAAGAGATACTTGCAAATAACATGAGAATGTTTTACTTGGAAACATGTTTTCTGACTTGTAGGAAAGGTGTTCTGATACGTACTAAGATAACACAGTGGCTGTGCACGATCTTATCGAGTAATACCCAACCTGTTGATGCTCATGGCAACCAAGTTTTGCTGTTGTTTAATTTTCCAACCAAATTATCTTTGAAAATTCTATTTTCTAGTCAGCTTTCTAGTTTAGCTGTTTGTACTTTATCCCGGAGTATAAACACCAGCCACATGGCTTGAAAAAATATAGACACGATCATAAATATCCATCATAACAACAAAGTAACAATTATCAATCAGTTAATTAATTGAAACCCACCGGCAAAACCCTCAATAAACACTACAAATAAAAAAAAGCACAGAGTAACTAAAAATGTTATACCTACATTTAGTTTTGCGGCTCGATAGGTTTAGGTCGGCAGAGCTGCACATCTATTTTCCCATTCCATTCTTGGTGCCAAACTTTAGCATGGAAGGTTTCCAGAGGGGTGTCATCACCAGCTTTAAGATTCTTGACTTGAAAAGTTATGTAATAGATAGCACCAGCAACAGCTTCAGAATTCGCTTTCTCCAGAATGACGAACTGTTATGCCGTTTCCTGACATACCAAATATGTTAGAATAAATATATAAATAGATAAATATATATATATATATATATATATATATATATATATATATATATATATATATATATATGCATATACGACTTACATGTTCAGTATTATAGTAGTTGATGGCAAATTCGGCGAGCATAACAACATTCTCATAAGTCGTTCTGTAGTTGTGAATATCAACCAAGGGAACAATGGCGGGCAACAATGTTGGCCCCGGAACCAGCGGAAAGTCCTCGATGTCGAATCCCTAAAAGGACACATACATATTTATTATTAGGGACATATATAAATAAACAAATTATAAAAAGAAAAGAAAAAAAAGTCCAAGAAATATAAAGTTAATATGTACCTCACTTTCCTGAATTTTTCTGTAATACTTATCAAACGATTCATAGACGTCGCCTCTGATATTTTCAGTGCCCGAAGCCTGCAGCTGGCTCTAAATTTTATAGACGTTGTCTCTGACATGGCCACCGGGAAGAGATGGAACCCACAGCTGCCTTACTTGAGATGGCCCGCCGTCGTCTGCACATTGTTTCATCTTCAGCTCACCTTGGTAATCCATCACCGGCACTAGATTTTTCCTATCCATCTTCTTCTTCTTTCCCCTTTCCTTCCAATCCTATAATTAGGGTTAGGGTTATGCGCTTTACCCTTTGCAATATAACAATAGGTGGTTTGTTGTGGAAAATGTTTTTTATAAAAAATATTTTTTTTAAAAATAAAATATTTAATAGGGTTTCATTTGTTTGCCGTAAAATAATTTATTAGGAGATTTTATTTTCTTGGAAAATAAAATATTAAAAAATATTTTCTGGTGTTGAATGCACCGTGAATTCCGTAAAATATTTTTTTTTGAAATTATAATATTTTTTAGAATTTTGTACTCGATGCAATTATTGACCGAAAAATATTTTACAGTTGATCAATTTTCTGGTGTTACAAAATATTGTAAAATTAAACAAAAGCAGCCGTAATTTTTGACCATAAAATATTTTACAATATGTATTTTTTTTTGGTATTTTTAATTTAACAAATTAATTTTGCCCCGTTGCTTCTTCCTTGCCAACTACAGAACAAATTATGGATCTGCTCTTGCTAGCTAGTAAATCAAGTGAAGAAACATAATCTCTTGATATTGGAATTTCATCTACAAATTATGTTCTCGTTTCAGCTCTGTCTCCGTTATAACAAAAAATATATATTATACGGATTAAAAACTGGAGACTTAATAATTTTGACATACCATTTAAAAAATTTGCACAAAAATAGGAGATTGGGGATGATATATGGATATGATCCAAATCTCAAAAACAACCTTAAACTCCCCATCACAATACTATAATATTAAAACTATATACAATAATTAATTATAGATAGTCATATCGATGCGCATTTTTTATTTCAAGCGCTAGCTATATTATTTGAACTGTCAAAAATATCCCATGCTTCTTGCTTTCAACACACGCTATCTCAAAATCCTTTCCATTTTTGTTCTGAAATTCGGTGTTACATGGTTTGCAGTTTTGACCAAAAAGCGGGAAAAAAAGAAGAAGTTAATATCACTTTTGATCTTTTATCTTTAACTTTATTGATATTTTGGTTTTTTATTTTCAAAAGTAACATATTTTAGTCTCTTATGTTTTAAAGTTGAGACACCGTTAGTTATTTTCGCTCAATCCGTTAATTTTTTAATGGGAGAAGCACGTGTGCAGTACATATATTTTATTTTCGCTATTAAAAAATTAACGAATTGAGTGAAAAGAACTAACGGTGTTCTAACTTTAAAAGATAAAGAACTAAAATATTTTATTTTTGAAGATAAGGGACCAAAGTACCAATGAGATAAAAGACAAAAGATTAAAAGTGGTATTAACCTGAAAAAACGATAATGTCTTTAGCTGATGCCAGTGTACAGTTCGCTTAGAGAATATTGATGATTTTTTTTTTTTTTTTTGGTTTGGAAAAAGTCCAAGCCGATAATATCAATAGATGTAGAGTAACTCTGGATTAATTACTTATAAATTTAATGAATAGATATTTCACCCTTGTGATCCTCCTTTGAGAGAGTTTTTTTTTTTTTGTCAAATAAAATTTCATTAAACAAAACAAAAAATACAAGGATTAGTCGATCCCCGTAGGGTGACTAACGTTTTGTTTTATTTATTTCAAATTGAAAATTATTTAAAGACCCTTTTACATATTTATTTTTATTTAAAGTCATGATCAACCTTTTCTTTCATTCCATATAATTGGGAGGATTACAAAATTTTCTGGTTAAAGGATTAAGGAATTCTCTATAGTATTTTTTCTATTGACAAAAGTCAATTCAAATAAGGGGAGAATTTAGTAATCCCTTTTCTTTCATGTTAGGAATACATAAAAAAATCACAAAATAAAAAATCGTCGGACAAGTTCTTGACACCTTTAAAAATGTGCAATCAAAACCCGATATTGAACTTCTCCGATTGGAAGCAAGAAGAAAGAAAAAGTAAACCAAAAGGAAGACTTTTTTATCCTTTAGGATCCATGAGACTCCTTTAATGTGCATGCAGTCAAAGGCGGATCTATGTAGTGTGGGAGGGGGGCTAACGTTTTAAATTTTAAAAAAAATATCTATGTAGTATCGTTAAAAAAATTATCGGCCCCTCCAATTTTTAAAAAAATTCTATATAGTATCATTAAAAAAGTATTTTGACCCCCCCAAAATTAATTTTTAAAATATAGGGGATATTGTGCACTTTTAGCAAAACACAGGGGGGGTAATCAGCTAATTTTTAAAACATATGAAGGTATTATGCATTTTTAGCAAAATACAGGAAGGTAATACGCTATTTACCTATAAATATATCTTGAGACTACGAGTCCATATGCACAATACTTGAACACACCAGAGTTTAGAACATTTTCTGTCATTGGTGTTATGAAATCAGAAATGCCAATAAACGACTCTCTGATAATGGAGTTTATAAAGAATGTATTTGTGCCTTCGAGCCCACGCTTTTCCTCAATCATGGTGCTCTCTGCCTCCCTAACAGACTTATCTCATTTTCCTAATTATTTAGTCTTTGAATATTACTATATACCACTTAAATCATTAACAACAATTTTCATTATTTATGTGGACTTTTAGTTAGCATGTTAAGATTGCAAACTTATCTATTTTTTCCTCTTCTTTTAGTATGCCAAATAAATATTAATATAGAAGGTGATAGATTAATGATAAAAATAGGATGTTATATATAGCATTTGTATTCGCCTTCGTGGTCACTATATGTCTTACTGTATAAATATCCGATCTGATGCTTCATATATAACATCCCTTGTACACAACGGCGGACTTACGTGTGTGTAATTGTGTATGCATAGGTTTACACTCACAAAATAATGACATGTCTAAGTGGTTAAGATGACACATTTTAAATCACTTGAGAGCCATCAATGTAGGTTCAATCCTTAAGTCCGCATGTACAAGGAATATAGTAAACTTTGATTATGAGTCTAGCATTATTCACCATTTATCGAAACCCTACTAGCGTATAAAACAACCTAGTCATAACAGTGATGCTAATAAGTAAATATTTTATATTGTTTCTTGCTGGGAAATCACCATATAAGGTACTTTTTGACAAGAAACCACATTACACTCATTTACGGGTTTTTGGCTGCTTATGTTATGCCACTTCCCTAACTCCCAGTTGCCATAAATTTGACTCATGTGCTAACAAACGCATTTTTCTTCGCTATCCTTTTGTCCAAAAAGCTTACAAAGTGTTTAATCTTGACACGCACTGCATTTTTACTTCACGTGACGTCACATTTCATGAAGATGTTTTTCCCTACAATAACCTTTCCATTGATGTACATTCACCTATAGTTTTATCCCTTCCTATCGCTGATCATCAGACACTAGTGCCAAATCCGTCCTCCTCTAGCCCTGGCTTAGTCCCTACCACAGTTTCAACCTTACCTGATAAACCTGTCAGTCGTCCCATTGGGCACCGTCGGCCTCCATCCCACCTTCAACATTATCACTGTCCTACCTTACCGACAACATCCTCCTCGACGACAGGTGCTCCATAAGGTACTCATCATCCTCTTTCTAATTTTATTTCTTACTCCCATTTATCATCTTCTCATCGTTCTTTTGTGTCAGCCATTTCTTCTATTTCGGAACCACATTTTTTATGACCGGACCTAAAAATTGCCTTTTGAATTCATATCAAGATCCAAATTGTAAGGCATATGCAGGAACGAATTTACAGGGTGCCAAGCGGCGGCCCTAGCCCCCTCAATGTACCAAAAAAAGAAATTAATAGAATTTTTTAAAAAAATCAGATTTGGTCCTCCCAATAAATATTTAAAAAGTGATAAAAAATTTTGAACAAAATAGAGTTGATTTGGAAGTTAGTCACAAATAGTATTAGGTAACGATTAGTACACTGGAACGGATTTGGGCAGGAATGGAAAAAGTTCAGGAATAGAATGAAATTGGGAATGGAATGAACTTGGAATGAAAATGACATGTTTGGTATGGTCTAAGAATTAAGAGTAGTAATATGAATGACTTCTATAATATGACAGAATTGTCCTTTTATTATTATAGTAGTAAAAATAAGAATAAATATAAACATAACTATAAACAATATAAACATAAATAATAATAATAATAATAATAATAACCACATAAAAATAATAAATAATAATAAATAATAATAATAATAATAATAATAACAACAACAACAACAATAAATAATAATAATAATAATAATAATAATAATAATAATAATAATAACAACAAAAATTATTATTATTATAATTATTATTATTAAATTTGTATTATTTTTTTTTTTATTTTTTTTTTTATTATTATTTTATTTATTTATTTATTTATTTATTTATTTATTATTATTATTATTATTATTTTCATAATAATATTATTATACTTTTAATTATTTAATTATTATTATTATTATTATTTAATCACCATTATTATTTTTTATTTTAGTTTTTTTTTATTATCATTACAATTTTCATAATAATAATTATTATTATTTTTGTAATAATTATTATTATATTTTTAATTATTATTATTATTATTATTATTGTAAAACAAATAATTTATAAAAGTTATGTTATATAAGGATATGATAGTCAAGTTGATTCTCAAATACATGGAAATGGACCATTCTCATATATTTGGTCTAGAATGGCTATTCCCATGTATGTGATAATGGGATTCCCTTGAGAATGACATTCCCAAGTTTATTTCCTCATACCAAACATGGGAATTAAAATAGAATTGAGAATGTTATTCTATTCCTAACTCATTCCACATACCAATCACTGCCTTATGTTAATGGTTGGGGGTTCAAGTCACCATAATGCATTCTTTTTTTTTTTGTAGTGTTAGTTATGAATGAAAAAGAATTAATATCTAAAAAACATGACTTTTAATTAGATTCAAACTCATAACATCTAATATGTAAACTAATTAATATTCAAAAATATGCTCATAATGATTATTTTGCTTACCAAATGTTTAAAAGTACCGTAAAATGAAACCATAACTAAATTATCTTTAATGAAACTATAAAAAAAAATTAAAACTGTAAAAATTAAATATCTTTTCTACTAAGACAAAGAATACCGTACAAAAAAAGACCCCCCAAAGTTAGATTTCTAGCTCCGTCCCTGAACATATGACCTAACCTAAAAGTGGCATAGTCCGGGTTATTTAGTTTTAAAAGTTACCGGGACTAATCACAAGAAAAGTAACTTCTAGACTAATTTGAATTCACGAAGTAAATAAGTCTCCAATTTATGTTCAAAAGTTATCTTATATATTAATGACTAACAAGTAATCCTTATACAATTGTAGGTTACAGAAAAGAACGGTTCAAAAAAATAGAATCGTGTGAAAATAAATGTCATAGATCATGTTATCTTCCCAACTTTCTCAAGTGAGAAGTCACCAAATTATTACAATGATCAATTGAGTTGCTACTTATCTAATATATCAATGGAGAAGTTTCTCAAAATAGACCACCAAGGGAAATTCATATATTTAAGTACCCCACAAGTAATGCAGCAGGAACTATAATATTTAAGGTTCCAGCTTCATTCAGTCAAACAGATAAAAGCTAATCACAAGGTAGTAAAACTTCAGATTTTTCTTTATTTTTTATTGTTCAAGTATCTGCCATTTGTCTTTCTTTCTTTTTCTTTTTCTTTTTTTTTTCGTTGTCTTTCAGTACCTCACTAAAGCTACTAGAGAACCTACTAGAATGTTTCCAGAAACTTCCTACACCACATTTGATCTTGAAAATTTATGGTTATGTTCTATATAGACTCCGATAAAAGATGAATGGTCCCAGAGTTTTAAGAAAATGACAAGATAGTAGTCTTTCGCCTTGACACATCATTCATTTTTTTGAGTTAATAGTACTCTTCAAAATAATTAAGCCTCCCTCCAATAATATATATATATATATCCAAAGGGCATTATGGCATAATTAAAAAGGAAAAGAGATTATGCTTATTGCAGAGCAGCAGAGGTAACTAAACTTGCAGGCAACAGCTCGATGCGTCTACGGGAAGCTGAAGAATTCGAGCTTGATAATATCAAATATAGTGGGGCCAACAGATCAAATGGTTTTGGTTGGCCATCCAATTAAGCGGATTTAATTTTATCTATCTGCCATCCCACACGTAACTTGTATAAATTTAAACTTATTTTGTAAATTTCTTAATAAAAAAAAATGTTATTTTTCTGCATGAATTTTAGTTAAATCTCAAACTCGCTTATAATGTTCAGTTTTTTCCACATCTTCCCATGACATCAAATTCTGTCAATCAAACTTATGTTAAAGGACATCTTTGTTTTTTACTATTTAAAACAAAAGAAAAGCAAAAAGAAAAAATAATACAAGAATTAATTTAATAAAATCATTCAATATAAAAGTCTACAATCAAAGAGAAAATAATAAAATATTTACTATAAAAGAATAAAGAAAAAAATTAAAAAGCAGCTTATTATACAAAGTTCTTTTTATGCGCCAGATTAGAGGAAAAAAACATGGGAGAATTTAGCGTCATTGGAGAATCTGGGCAAAATTAAAATCTCATAGGAGAATTTGGAGTTTGGGTTAAAACTCATGGGGTATATCACATTTTTTTCAATTTCTTAGTAATCAAGAACTTCTCCCTAACATGATCTGTGCAAAGTAAATTCTTGAGACGCTATATAGAGACATTTTTTAAATTTCAATTGATTTAAACATTCTAAAAATTGCTCAATATATATGCAGTCTCTGCATGGATACTGAGTTACAAGGGGAAGTTTTGTGATATGATGTTTTGATGAAATAAATGTTATCATCGTGAAAATAGAAGTTGAATGATGGTGAACAATACAACTGAGCCACAAAAGAAAGGAAACATAATCAAAGGAACTGAGCCACAAAAGAAAGGAAACATAATCAAAGGGAAGTGTAGCTTCATGTTCCACCAGTTTGTCATGAAGCTCAGGAGGATCACGTGCACCAAGAGCAGCCGAAATTTCCTTAAACCCATGTCCCAAACCATTCAAGAGCAAAAATGGTTAAATCATCATAAGAGATTGGGGAATCAAGAAGTGCCAATTCGTCTGCAATTTGTCGAATACCTTGCGACAGATTGAGTGCCACGAGAAGACTTCGTGAACTTCTTTTTAAGGTTCGTAATACGAGACCTACAAAACATAAAGAGAGAACCAAGAACAATAACATCATGACGCAAATAGACATACAGTAGAGTAATACCAAAGGAACCAAGAGTTAACATAGCAGAGTTTGATAAGCAACAACTAACTAATCCTAGTCCAACATCAAAGCTACCATCTTCATAGATTTAATTCGAATGTTTTACTTGGAAACATGTTTTCTGACTTGTAGGAAAGGTGTTCTGATACGTACTCAACTGGTACACAAGAAACTAATCTAACACATAACATCACAAAACTTATAACCCAGAAAATCTTCAAAGTAACAATTATCAATCAGTTAAATAATTGAAAGCCACCGGAAAAACCCTCAATAAGCACTAAAAATAAAAAAGCACAGAATAACTAAAAACGTTATACCTACATTTAGTTTTGCGGCTCGATAGGTTTAGGTCGGCAGAGCTGCACATCTATTTTCCCAATCCATGCTTGGTGCCAAACTTTAGCCTGGAAAGTTTCCAGAGGGGAATCATCACCAGCTTTAAGATTCTTGACTTGAAAAGTTATGTAATAGATAGCACCAGCAACAACTTCTGAATTCGCTTTCTCCAGATTGACGAACTGATATGCCGTTTCCTGACATACCAAATATGTTAGAATAAATATATAAATAGATAAATATATATATATATATATGCATATACGACTTACATGTTCAGTATTATAGTAATTGATGGTAAATTCGGCGAGCATAACAACATTCTCATAAGTCGTTCTGTAGTTGTGAATATCAACCGAGGGAACAATGCAATTCAACAATGTTCGCCGCGGAAGCAGCTGAAAGTTCTCGATGTCGAATCCCTAAAAGGACACATACATATTTATTATTAAGGACATATATAAATCAACAAATAATAAAAAGAAAAAGAAAAAAAGTCCAAGAAATATAAAGTTAATATGTACCTCACTTTCCTGAATTTGTCTATAATACTTGTCAAAAGATTCACGATGGTTTTCATAGAAGTCGTATCTGATAATTTTCAGTGCCCGGAGGCCGCAGCTGACTCTGGTTTTCATAAACATCGTCTCTAACATAGTCACCGCCCGACGGAACCCACAGCTGCCTCACTTGAGATGGCCCACCGTTGTCTGCACATTGTTTCATCTTCAGCTCACCTTGGTAATCCATCACCGGCACTAGATTTTTCCTATCCATCTTCTTCTACTCTCCCCTTTCCTTCCAATCCTATAATTAGGGTTAGGGTTAGGGTTATGCGCTGGCAAGGCTCAAGAGTTGAAGCAATGAAGTTTTCACCTAGCCGCCCAACTAATAATTATTAAAAACAAATTAATTCATAAATAATTAATTTCGTCATAAAAGTCTTGCTAAGAAATAAGAATGAAAAGCAGAACTGCCTCTTCGGCTTGGTTAATGGTACTAGTAGAGGTGGAAATATAATTTAATCTTAAAATCTTTAATAATAATGTGTTATCAATTAATTATTCTAGTCAACTTTTAAATATTTAATTAATGTGTTTTATACAAAATAATCGATATATATGTCTTTTATTGTACAAGTCATTTAAATTACAACCAACAATTAAAAAAAAAAGTGATTTGGTTAATTTAATTGATAATTTTCATCAAAATATAGGTTTCTCTTAGCGTACAGTATTCAGCAAAAAAAAAATTGTACTTTAATTTTCATTTCTAATAGAGTTAAGATCAAAATAATAATTTAAACTTAAAATTTTATGTCATAGCATATGACCATTTAATTTAATTATTGAGTGTAAGCTACTTAATTTTTATTTAAATATAGTTGTTTAAAGAAAGGGAAAAAAGTTGAGTTCCACTCAGCAGGGGACCATATGATAAGAAGAGAAAGACAATGACCACAATAGAAAATAAAAAGATAAAAAAATAATAAAGAAGAAAAATAGTAATTCGTATTAATTTTTTTGGGCAACTTTCATGAGACAAAAGTGTTTTATTTAACATAAAAATGGTTAAAATCATTTTAGTCCATGAGGTTTGCTCTAAAGATCAAATTAGTCTCTGAGGTATGCAAAAAGCCTAATTCAGTCCCTACTGTTAGTATTCTATTAACGGTTAACCCATTTACCGTGTGAAATGACACTCATACCCCTGCTTTTTAAATTCTTGCTGATGTGTTAAACAACAACAAAAAAAAGAGGCATGACGGCTATCTCATGTTGTTCTTCCTGCCATGCTTGCAATGTAGCCAACCAAAGAAAAAAAAAAGCAATCTCATGGACGCTATATTCTAACGGCTAAAATCCAACGACTATCATGCCTTTTTTTAACACATTAGCAAGAATTTAAAAGGCAAGGGCATGAGCGACATTTTACACGATCAATGGGTTGACTGTTAATAGAAAATTAACAGTAGGGACTGAATTGGATTTTTTGCATACCTCAGGGACCAAATTGATCTTTAAAACAAACCTCAAGGACTAAAATAGTTTTAACCCAACATAAAAATACCAAACAGGTTGTTTGTACTTTGTTCGAAGTAAGAATACAAGATTCAATCTATTTCTATTTTGAGAAGACTTATATAACTATGAACCAGAGTAGTTTAAATCTAAATTTTCGTGTGGTTGAAATTTATTTTTTTTTTGGAAAAAGAAGAGAAAATTCATTAATAAATTAACCAACCTAGTGGGGTGAACATCAGAGATACAAAGTTCTTTTAAGTTGAGTAGGAATATTAGTACACTAGTTATTGGGGAGACAATTACTGACAAAGCATTTAGCGATTCAATTCACGCAACGGTTGGACGATCTCCTAATACACTGAAATCTAATACAAGGATATTCAGTAGTGAGCATGCAAATGTCATCCACAATGCATTTAGCTTTTCAAGGAGCCGAGACATGAGGACAAGTGATTGCATTGAAGATCGATACTGTATCATTCTCAATAATGATGCTTGAAAAATTAAGGAACTTCACAACTTGACAAGCATACCAAATAGCCATGGTTTCAGCTTCTTCAGCAGAGGAGCACCAAACTCGCTAAGCATGACCGGAAATCAAATCTCCATTGTGGTTCCTACAAACAGCTGCAACTGCTGCTTTCTCAAGACCCGAAAAGGCATCATCAACATTAATTTTGATAGTGCCTGGTGGTGGGCAAGCCCAATTTGGATTGAAGCTTTGCAAGTGATTCAACATGATGCAGAGCATAAGAGGAGAAAATTTAGGGAAAAGAATTATCAAGTCAAACACAAGTGGAAGATCAAATAAATCAAGACTCTACTATATTTCATATTAATTTGGACTCATTTCCTTTCTCCTACATTGGTTAGGACTATCTTATTCATTATAGATTAGGATTAGATTATTAAGATTAGCATATCCTAGATAGATTAGGATTATTTTAACTATTATAAATATGTGCCTTTCTAGCTTATTTCATACAACTTCGAACTTATTTATTTTCAAATATTGTTATTTTTCTCTAGCATCCTAGAGTTTTAATAGCTTGATATATCCTCATAGCGAGGCGTCTATTAGAACATATCTAGAATCGCTTCTGTTCTACGTCAGTTGGCACTAGAGCCAAGGTTATAGTCCTATGAATTGTGATTATCACAACTCACCAAGATCAGCATGGTAAAATTTCGGACAAAACCAAGGAAGTACTAGTGGTGGCCAAAACAGTGGAAACAGTGGTGTCCAACCTGTCAACGATGATCGAGGGATGGAGGCTCTTTGGGCAACAGTAGATGCACAAAGGGTGGCATTGAAGGCACTAGAAAGGAAGGTTACACGTGAACTCCGTGAGATTCGCAATATCCTTGCCAACTTAAACCTCAATGCCAATAGGAGTCGCGAAGATGGAAGAGGTAACTGTGTCGTGGAAGATGCCCGTGGCCAACCTGTCAACCAGCAAATTCTTGATGTTCAAGATAGACAACCTATCTATGAGGGTGGATTTGAAGGTGAACCAGCTCACTACAACAGACTGTATCTAGGGATGGCAGTGGATAGTATTTAAATCCGAAACTGGTGGATATCCGATCCGATTATAATTCAATAAGAAAACCAATGGGTTATCTATAAAGGTTTGGTTTTTATAAGAGACATCCGATGGATAATTCAATAGGTTTTGGTTTTATATAAAATAACCAATGAATAATCCGAATCTGATTAGTATATATATATATATATATATAATATAAGATAATGCACGTTATAGGCAGACTCACAAATATTCCATTTCACTTACTTTTTTACTACTTTTTTGCTTTTTAAAAGATTTGTCCATACTTTAACTTAAAATAGAAAAAAAGACACCACTTTTACTTTTTTAAGTGGGCATGTCTGCCTTTATTTTTTTTGGTCGAGAGCACCGAGCACGCTTGCGTCATTGAGAATTGAGCCCGTCTGCGATCTGCCTCATTATAGTGTTTCACCAACAAAAAAATAGAAGAAAAGGACACCAACATTGACATAAATTTATTGTGGAAAGCAGATTGATTTTTAACTTTCTATCAAGAGGCTCAAGAACATCAAGCAATCTCACGTCCTCACCAATAAAACGTAAGTTTTTGTTGTGTATTACCTATTTTAATTAGAATTGTTATATTTTAGTATAAGACAAGTTTTAATTAGTTGTTGAAACTAATTGTTGTATTACCCACTTCAATTTGTTGTATCATGTAGATTAATTGTTGTAAAACTATCAATATCACAAATGGATATTGATCTTGGGCTTGAAAGTCAAGATGAATGTAATACTGTTTCTAATTTGCCACGATCAAGTTCAACTTCTTCTCAACACCAAAATTTTTCAGATTTGACTATACTCAAAGATTCAAATCCCAAGAGTTCACAACCTATTACACCTCAAGTTTTAGTTGATACCAGAAAAAAGAGGAAGCTGATTAGTGATGTGTGGGAACATATGAAAAAGATTCAAAAAAATGATATTGAATATGCCATGTGTAGCTATTGTAAGAGAACCTTGAAATCATCCAGTAAGAGTGGAACTACAAGTTTGAGAAATCATCTAAATATATGTCCAGCAAAGAAGCATGAATGCATTGATGAAGCAATCCAACGGTATGAACAAAAGCAACTACAACCTGAAAAACAAAGTGATGGAAAGGTTCAATATAAGAATTTTACTTTTGATCCTGAATTTTCAAAACATCAACTTGCTCGTGCTATTATTTTACATGAATATCTTATTTCTATTGTTGATCATGTTGGTTTTAGAGACTTTGTTTATAGCATTCAACCTCTTTTTAAAATGGTTTCTAGAAATACAATCAAGAAAGATATAATGAGAATTTATGGCATAGAAAGGGAAAAAATACAAAATCTTTTACAAAAGAACACAAGTCGTGTAGCTATCACAACTGATATGTGGACTTCTAACCAAAAGAATGGCTATATGAGCATCACTGCTCATTATATTGACAACAATTGGATTTTGCAGAGTCGTCTATTACGGTACGATTAATACTTTGTAGCTTGTAAATTATTATTTTTGTAATCTTTTACAGTGTTTCATTTTATTGTATTAATTTAATTGGCCTATTTGATGATATTAAATGTAGGTTTATTTATGTCCCTACACCTCATACTTCAGAAGTACTTGTTGAAAATTTACTTGATGGTTTAACTTCATGGAATTTGGAGACTATATTGTCCACTATTACTATGGATAATTGCACCACAAATGATGGGATTATAAATATAATAGTTGAGAAGTTATCTTCTGACTTTTTGCTTGAAGGGAAGCTAGTCCATATGCGATGTTGTGCTCACATTTTGAATTTAATTGTGAAAGACAGTTTGACAGTAATAGAGGATGCAATTAAAAAAATTCATGATAGTGTTATATTTTGGTCTGATAGTCCTTCTAGATGGGAAAAGTTTGAGGAGATGGCACGTCAAATGAATATTGTGTGTACCAAAAAGTTGAGCATTGACTGCAAAACTCGATGGAATTCTATTTATTTGATGCTTCAAGTTACGTTAGAGTACAAGTGTGTATTTCCTAGATTGAAGCTTAGAGCAAAGCAGTATTCAACCGTGCCATCTGAACATGATTAGGATATAGCTGCTAAAATCTGTGAAAAGCTTAAGGTCTTTCATAATGTGACAGAGCTATTTTCTGGTAGGAAATATCCTACTTCAAACACTTATTTTGTCAGAATTTGTGAGCTCAGGGAAAGCTTGTGTAAATGGATGATATGTGAAGATGAAATAATTGTACCTATGGCAAAAAAAATGTTTGAAAATTTTGAGAAGTATTGGAGTATTGTGCATGTTATTATGGCTATATTAGTGATCTTAGATCCAAGATATAAACTAAAAGTTGTTGAATTTTTTGTTCCCTACAATTTATGGTGAATATGCAACTTTGGAGCTTGAAAGAGTTAGAAGATATTGTTATGATTTGCTCGAGGAGTATCAATTAAAGTCTTCCATGGATAAATGTAAGAAAAATGTCTATGGTCCATTTCTTTCAAGTAATTTAGGGGATTCGACTAGCTGTATCGGGGAAGGAGAAAGCATGACAAAGTTGGTACAATTTCTTAGTTCAAGTGCTACAAGTGTGCAAGTTAAGTCAGAATTAGATCATTAATTGGAAGAGTCAGTTTTACCGTGGACTCAAGACTTTGACATTCTTAATTGGTGGAAGACAAATGGGATAAAGTATCCTACTTTACAGTTGATTGCTCGGGATCTTTTAGTAGTTCCAGTTTCAACAGTTGCATCTGAGTCTGCGTTTAGTACCAGTGGAAGAGTGGCCAGCTTGCATAGAAGTAGGCTTCATTCGAACACTTTAGAGGTTTTAATGTGTTCATAAAGCTAGTTATGGGGTAAAATGCAAGGTAAAATAATATTTATATTGAAATTTTTCACGTTTAAATAATATGTATTTCTCAAATTTATGCAATTTTATCTATATATAATTATTTGTTACTTCTTTATGTAATTTTTGTAGGTGGGATTATAACACCAGATTTTAGCAAAGTATCCTCTGAAGAGGATGATGGTGATTGAAAAAAACATTATTCAAGTTCTACCTAAACAATGTTTAGGATTGCATATTTATTATGCACAAATATTGTAATTTCAATGTATGCTTTAATTTAAATTTTATTGTTGCTTATGGATTATAGTTCATGTTATTTTGTAAGTGTTTTAAACATTTAAGTTGATTTTTCTAGCTTATTGTAAATTTATTTTAATTTTAATTTTTAAAATATAGATAGGTTTTTTTTATTATTTAGTTAATTTTTTAATTAAATGGTTCGGATTCGGATATCCACGGGTTTTTTAATTTTTATCGGATTCGGTTTTGGTATGCAATTTTGAAATCCGATGGATATCCGATACGATTTTGGTTGTAGGATAAATAAACGGATTCGGATTCGGATAGCATGTTTTTCGTGGATATCTGATCCACTGCCATCCCTAACTGTATCGCGAACAAGACCACAAAAGAGTACACCCTCAACAACAATTTGCAATGCGAGTAATTGATGATGATTCTGAGAGAGAAGAAGGGGCATATCAGAACATTCAGCCATGATAAAGAAGGGGACATAATTTTGGGGGATATCAAATGATAGTCTGAAGAACTCATTTGTGGTATCTCAAGTAAAGAGGTGTATTCAAGTAGGCTTATTATGTGTTCAAAGATTTGTAGAAGACAGGCCAGTAATGTCATCTGTACTTTTCATGTTGGGTAACGAAGCAGCAGTCTTGCCTCAACCCAAACAACCCGGATTTTTCATCGAAAGGAGTTCTCGTAGTGCAGAGATGCATGCTCCAGAAAGTGAAACGTCCAACACAAGCGAGATGATAACCATAACACAATTGGAACCCAGATAGAAGGTTCAACATGTTGGTATTTACAACTGAGTTAAACATTTTGTTCAAATTCAGAAGAGTGAGAATTGTTGTATTCATTTTTATTTGAGAGGTTGTAAAATATCCAGGATCAAATTTTCTCCCAGCTTGTTTCGACTTTCACGTAGACAGTGGCGGATTTACTCTGGGACAGTGTCAATCTCTACTGGCTCAAGAAAATGTTTAAAAATTTCATGTATTTTTCAAAAAAAAAAAAAACTAAGTATACCCGATTGAAAAAAAGAAAAAAGAAAAAAAAAATATATATATATATATTCACAAAGTTAAAAAATAATGTGTTTTAATCCTTACTAAAATACACACACACACACACACACACACACACACACACATATATATATATATATATATACTCACATAATTGAAAAATAAAATAGAACAAAAAATTTAAATCTTTTTCCACCCCGTGAGCCACTTAAGAACTATAACATTAATGGAAATGCCTATGCCTAGTAATTCAGGATTAAATTCTTTAGTATACTTATCTTTATGAAGGTCCCTACCAGACAACAATCCATTGGTTTGGAACTTGGTCAAATCTAGAGCAAAAATCCATTGGTTTGGAATTGGGACTTGGTCAAATCTAGAGCTTAGAATGAATTTTACGATTAAATTTGTGACATGTGATTACCAGAAGGCATTGCCTGGAAATTCAGTTCTTCTCTTCTTAATTAACACTAATCTAGTATATATTTTTTATTTTTTGATGATAAGGTTTTGAGATTCATTTAGTTAAGAATTTTTGAAAAATCTTAAAAGAGCAAATAGCACCATAGATTCTTGTGTTTTATCTAAAATACATAATTTCTTTCATGATACTCTAATTATAGTTTTAATCCCTACGTACATTGAACAGGTTGCATACCACCATCACTGATATACATATTAACAAAAAAAGGAACAAAAATTACAATGAAGGTACTTAGACAGTACTATGAACTATCAACACATCACAAGAAGACTCCAGGGGCGACCTTGTCTTTAGGTCTAAATTATACAAGAATTTAAAGAACAAAATAAAAATATAAAATACAAATACAACTCATATGCAAATGTCCAAAATTAAGAGGTTAGCCAAAAAATTCAATCGTAATTAATATGGGTTATACTCTCAATTTGCAACAACCACCAAACATCTACTAAAACCAGATACAAGTGGCAAGCAATTGATTAACATGAGTTGCGAAACAACGTGTGAAAAGGCAACGTTGGCGTAGGTAAAAGCTTAATAGAAAATTGTTGAGGGGTTACTTAAAGCTTCAGGCTGAGTGAACGGCCCTACTAAATCCATAAGTCGAGATAGTCCGCAACTTCTACGTAACCCAAGCACATACGTGAATTTAAAATTTTAATATTAAGGGGTTAAAATATTTTTTTAATAATATTATATAAATTTTTTTAAAAATTAAAAATTAATTTTTTTTAATAATATTATATAAATATTTTTAAAAAAATTAAAAATCTTAGGACAGATCCCCGGCCCCCTAATACCGCCATTACCCAAGCATTTAAATAATTGTCTTTTGTTTTTTATGGAAACTTTTAGTAGTTGTCGTCTTGAATTTCTTTACTGTCCTTTAGCTTTTTAAAAGCTCATTCACGTGGAATTCCTATCAACTAACCAAATGTTCGAATAAAAAATTTACATAAAAAAAAATACCTTTGAAAGACAAGTGGTAATCAAAACTCCTAATTGTACAAAGCGTGATTAATAATAGTAATAATAATCATATTAGTAATATTATAATTCCAATCCCGGCCAACTCTAATAATTTTTTTATGTTTTTCTTTACATTTAGTGAATTTGGAGTATTTTCTTAATTTAGAAATAATATATTTAATTTCATTACAACAATTTTCCTACATTTAATCAATCTCATATTTTAAGAAATTTTTATATCATTTTCATGATCACATAAAATGCAAAATAAATTATGATATGTAACCTTCTACATAATAAAATATTTAGTGGCTTCATGAAAGAACAAGAAGAATATAAAAAGTCTATGTATCTAGTCTTATTTTGAATTCACTTTCTTAAAAAAATCATGTAACCATTTAAATTTTAATCCTACATAAAGGAATATTTAGTGGAGTTAGTGGTTCATTATAATTCTACATTATAGTAAAGTTTGTGGGGTTAGTGGGTTCATGAAAAGATATATAACATATAATGCAATCAAGTCTGTGATGTGTGAAATTGATATATGAGCATTATATAAATGACTCTTGGTTTCTCTCTCCACTCATCATCCCTAATGTTTGTCATTCTTATTGATTGGGAAACATAAAAGTGTATAGAGTAATGGGAGATAAGATCAAGTTAGTCATATGGTATGTAATTTCAAGTTACATACCACTAAAAGTTATTTATATGTAATTGTATCTATCTATCTAAAATGATTTGAGATATGTGAAACCCCACTTTTCTGTTTTAACTCGATTTACATGTTTTATCTCGTTTTACGTGCATTTGACCTGTTTATGTGCTATATGACCTAGAATGTTATAATTTTGATGTCAATACTCCTAATACGTGCTAAATGTGCATTCATGAAATTTTTATCAAAAACGGGATCAGAAATTTTATCGTCGATTTTTAGTGAATAGTATTTTCGAAACACGTCCGCTAAAATTTTGAAACTGGTCTTTTTAACCCTTCTAGACCTAGACCACGGACTTTAATTGACCTGTGTTTGATTAAAACGGTTTTAAAATCGGCTTAAGAATTTATTAGGGTTTTTATACCGACTTTTGCGAAAATCGAGTTTTAAGCCGACTCGGGTGAAATTGTTTGATTGTAAAACTTCTTGTCACCTAAAAATAACCTACTTGAACTAGCTTGGGTGTTGAATAATTGTTTTGAGCATTGGTGATCAAGAAAATGCATTTAAAGTCAAGAAAACACAAAAAAAATGCTAAGTTTCAACTTTGACTATCATTTAAATGGTTGACCAACAAGCTTATATCACCAACACACACTCACAAAGCACAAAAACACCCCAAAAACACACACAAAACAGTGGCTCCTTGGAGGAGAAAGATGAAGGCATTTTCAAAGCATTTTTCTCATAGATTTTGCATTTCAAAGCCGAATTGAGTGATTCAAAGCTTGATTTCACTTGTTTGGCATCCATTCTACACATTTCTTGCATCAAAACACATCAAAGGTGAGAGAAAAATTCTAGATCTCAAAAGTTGTCTTTTGTATTTTTGTGTATAAATGAAAATTGAACCGTTAGAATTCTAATCTAATGTTAGATTATTGCTCCTTGCATGCTAGGGATCATTTAGCTGTAATACTATGAGTTTTTATCAGTTGTAGCATAATTTTTATTTTTCAGGTATTTAAATTTGATTAATTTGTTCAAAATTGATTAAATTGAGTTGTGTTGATTGGAATCGATTGCCGTCGATTTCTAAAAGTTTGTTAATTACGTGGTAGCGCCGTTGTAATGCCGAATTTTCGAGTGTGATATCTGTGCCAAAATACGGAAATTTCAGCCATGATACACTAGGATTTTAGGATTATTGGGCATAATTTGAATGTGTTTTGGTTGGTTTCCAAGCGGGCTAATGTAGATGATTGAATGGGTGAGTGATAGAAACTGATTTGGAGTTGTTTGGATTAGTAGAATGTAAGATATGATTATTTGAAGTTTAGGTTGTCTTTCTTTAAATTATTGAATTGAGCCTTAGTTGATTAGGTGTGGTTTGAGTGATTGAATCGTGAGTTGTTGATGGGTAAACTAGGGTTTGATTGTGTGTTTAATGCATGTTCGGTTGGATGGCCTACTTTGTCATCTAACTTAGTTATTTGTTGTTAAATTGATTATTGATAATTATTATGATGATAATATGATTATTGATGATTATTGATTAATGATTGATGCCGGGAGATAAACAGTTCTGCTAGACTGTCCTCCTGTGAATGATTGATGTTTATTATTATTGCTGGGTCTCTGGTATGTGTGTGCCACCTCTCGGGCAACATTGGGCTGTCGGGTTGATAACGGCATGACTATCAGAGATTACCTCCAGCTCGCATGACGGAGGTGTCATGGAGGGCGAGGTTATTGGGGGTACCCCGGGTGCGTGAGTAATGGGGAGTTACAAGAAGAATGGTTGAGATCGTGATGGCGTTTGGAGCTACACCAACTAGAGAGAGTATCCTTTATTGAATGGTCATATAGTTATGTGATGATAGTATTATTTATGTTATTGTGTGTTTACTGACTCAAAGGATTATTTCCAAGGAGTTTAGTAGACTTTGCTCGAGATCTATCGGATCCTCGCTGGGCTTATTTTATATAACCTCACTCTCTATTATTGCATGTATACAGGTGTACTTTTGCAGGATTATGGGTACGTGCCTCCTGAAGAGGAGAATGTGGAAAACGTGCCTTACTTGGATGAGTCCTATGTTCCAGAGTCTTATCCATGATGTCGTACATGTTTTATTATCTTGTTCATTAACTTAGTAGACTTTTATCTGCTTTGTAGTTTATAATGTATAAGATGTTGATAAGTTAATGAATTAGTTGATGTTGTCTTAGTAGCTTTTCTTTTGTTTATGATTATGTTGCTAGATTAGCTCAATATGTTTTTGTATTGTATATTAAGGGTTAATGTATTATGTTTTAACGGATGCATATAACGAGGACTGTTTATTGTATAATATGGTTATGATGTATGTTGTAATTTTATTGAGGAGTTGTTTGTTGTATGGTTTGTGAAGTTGATGTATGATGTTCTATTGAGGTTGGTTTAGAGCCTCGGTGTCCTATTTACTGTCGTTATACTGCCGAAATTTCGTTGCGTCCTGACTGATTATAGGAGGGGTCGAGTTGAGGCGTGACATTTAAGTAGTATCAGAGCTCATGTTTAGCTGTCAGCCAGAGTATCCTCGGAATGTGGGTAGTGGTCTAAGCATGCAAGTATGTATTAAGTGAAAGAAAAGTGAAACATATGTTAATATGTTTATGTGATTAATTTACTTATGTGTCTAACTTTCTATGTGACCAATATGCCTTGTGTATTAAGTGAACTAATGTGGTCAATATGTTTTACGTGATAACGTGCTATACGTACTCAATGTGTTGTAATTAATGTGCATTATGTAATTAATGTGTATTATGTGACAATTGTGTTTTATGTGATTTTGTGCCTTGTGTGAAGTTAGTTGTTTATGTGCTTTTAATTGTTTATAACTAGCTTATGTGAAACAACGTGCTTTAGGTGCTCAATGTACTTTAAGTGACCAATGTGAGTTACGTGATCAACTTGTCTTATGTGAAGTTTGTTGCTTATGTGACTTTAATTGTTTATAACTTACTTCTGTGATATAACCTGTTTATGTGATGTTGACTTCTTATATGTTGAATTGTGTGTTATGTGATAATGTTGCATTGTATGATAATTGCGCATTACGTTATACTTGTCTTTCATATGATATAGTTGCATACATGTTTTAACTCGTGAGTGACCTTTTAATGTCTAGGGTGGTTGTAAGAGCTTTCGGAAATAGAGGTAGGCCATGATTTGAATTATTATTATTCTAGTAGTTTATCAGTGAGATTTTAATTGTTATGTTTATGGATTTTAGTTTCGTTTTAGTGGATTGATCTTGATGTTCCTTTAGCGAGAATGAAGTTGTTCGAGGAAATAGCAATGTATCTTGATGATTATAATTACTTTTGTTGCCATGTTTAACTTGTTATTACTTGGAGATGGATCATAAGTTGAGGTTTCCGTGAGGTTATCATTAGACACTTTTGGAGTCTCAACTCAGACTATACTTTCTTGAGGTCATTTTAGAATGAATTTATTTGAGGAATTAGTGATGTATATTTGTGAATGGAATGAAGTGTGGTATAATATGTGAATATTTCTACTATTTGAGATTGCTATATTATTAATGGATATTTTGGAGTTTTGATCTTTAAACCTTGGAAACAATTGGAGTGATTCCTGACTAAAGTTACTTTATTCGAAGATATAATTGTTCGGAGATAGAATTATTTGAGGAAATAAGAATGCATTTTGGTTACTGAACATTTACTTGCCTACATCAAGCTTTTGAATTCTAGGTGGTATGACTTTCTAAATTATTGATTGAGGATTCGTTTGTATTATAATGGATTAATATGAATCTGTATTGTGTTATTAGATTTTGGAGTCTTCATTAGTTAATCTTGTTGGGTAATCGGTTATTTATCTTGTTTAGTGATTGGTCTGGTACGGAATGTAAAATTTTGGAGTGATTTATCTTGTTTGGTGATTGTTATGACTCCTTAGGTTCTCTAAATCTTCTTAGTGTCTTGTCTTGGTAGGAGATAAATTGTAGGATTTGATTTGTTGGTGTTTAAATGTGTAGGTGGGACACCCCTTTTGTGCTTCCTATTCTATTGGTCTTATTATTCTTTTACTCTATTCTCACTTATTTGAGAGAGAGTTACATTTTTCTAGCCTATCAATTATTTCTTGAAAGTTTGCTTATTGGATTAATGGATCCTATACTCATTTGACATTGTTTCTATTCTTAACATTCATATTTGCTTCTTATAGCAATGTCGCTTATTGGAGTTAAGGTTTGAGACTTCTATATTTCATTTTATATCTCCAGCCATTGGTTTCAATATTTCATTTCATTCTATTACTATTTATTTGGAAGTAATTTCACCTTTGGTATACCATTTTACTTATTCGATTTAACTTGTTTGATGTACTCCTTACCTAAGTACATCATTGTCATTCTTGTTAATCTTTGTTAATCTTATTATTTTATTATTAAATTCTGAGCTATTACTTTGCTTGTAATTGCTCACTCAAAGTACTCGGCACTGTCCTATTGTTATCATTTCTTATTTGTACTTCTTTGGTATTGCATGCTGAGATACTCTTGCCACTCATGTTTTCTATTGAATTAATCATCTCTTATCTCTTAATTTCATTTCACCTTAAGTACAACTTACTTGTTGGTTCCTTGAACGATCATCGAGAATTGAAATGTCTACTTGTTCAGGAATTTTTGTTCTACATACTCAGCACTGTTTTGACTCGTCATCATCCTTTGTTTGTACTTATTTAACTGATAGGTGCTGAGACATTTCTTATCTTAGTTATCATCGTTCCTTATTAAACTATTAACATCTTGATTCTCTAACCTGTTTGACCTCCTGTTCACTTGATTGTTGGCTCGAATATGATTTTTCATATTCGTATTTCCTTGTAAATTTCATAAGAGCCATATTCTGACCAATGTCACTTTTGAGATATTTCATTTATCAATAATCATTCATGTTATCGTGAATGAGTTTTTAAACCCTCGGGGTGTTCATAGAGCTCTTTTGTGTAGTAGGGGATGATTGATAATTAGTGGTGTCATGCTAGGACTTTGGAGTTGCGATTTCTTTCATATGCAATATGATATTAGGTAGGAGAGAATTATGAATTGAAGATTGTCTTGGAACTATGATCATCAACTTGCAGTCAACAGAGGTTGTTCTTTTGAGGTCTTTGGTTAGTTGTCATCCTAAGAGATAAATGAGAACTAAGAGAAGTATTATTAAGTGTAACGATTGAGGATTTAATTGTCTGTCAGTTCGAGAATTGTGCGGATGCAATTGTTTTAAGGAGGGGAGAATGTGAAACCCCACTTTTCTACTTTAACTCGATTTACGTGTTTTATCTCGTTTTACATGCATTTGACCTGTTTATGTGTTATATGACCTAGAATGTTATAATTTTGATGTCAATACTCCTAATACGTGTTAAATGTGCATTCATGAAATTTTCATCAAAAACGGGATCATAAATTTTATCGTCGATTTCTAGTGAATAGTATTTTCAAAACACGTCCTCTAAAATTTTGAAACTGGTCTTTTTAACCCTTCTAGACCTAGACCCCGGACTTTAATTGACCTATGTTTGATTAAAACAGTTTTAAAATCGGCTTAAGAATTTATTAGGGTTTTTACACTGACTTTTGCGAAAATCGAGTTTTAAGCTGACTCGGGTGAAATTATTTGATTGTAAAACTTCTTGTCACCTAAAAATAACCTACTTGAGCTAGCTTGGGTGTTGAATAATTGTTTTGAGCATTGGTGATCAAGAAAATGCATTTAAAGTCAAGAAAACACAAAAAAATACTAAGTTTCAACTTTGACTATCATTTAAATGGTTGACCAACAAGCTTATATCACCAACACACACTCACAAAGCACAAAAACACCCCAAAAACACACACAAAACCGTGGCTCCTTGGAGGAGAAAGATGAAGGCATTTTCAAAGCATTTTTCTCATAGATTTTGCATTTCAAAGCCGAATTGAGTGATTCAAAGCTTGATTTCACTTGTTTGGCATCCATTCTACACATTTCTTGCATCAAAACACATCAAAGGTGAGAGAAAAATTCTAGATCTCAAAAGTTGTCTTTTGCATTTTTGTGTATAAATGAAAATTGAACCGTTAGAATTCTAATCTGATGTTAGATTATTGCTCCTTGCATGCTAGAGATCATTTAGCTGTAATACTACGAGTTTTTATCGGTTGTAGCATAATTTTTATTTTTCAGGTATTTAAATTTGATTAATTTGTTCAAAGTTGATTAAATTGAGTTGTGTTGATTGGAATCGATTGCCGTTGATTTCTAAAATTTTGTTAATTACGTGGTAGCGCTGTTGTAATGCCGAATTTTCGATTGTGATATCTGTGCCAAAATTCAGAAATTTCAGCCATGATACACTAGGGTTTTAGGATTATTGGGCATGATTTGGATGTGTTTTGGTTGGTTTCCGAGCGGGCTAATGTAGATGATTGAATGGGTGAGTGATAGAAACTGATTTGGAGTTGTTTGGATTAGTAGAATGTAAGATATGATTATTTGAAGTTTAGGTTGTCTTTCTTTAAATTATTGAATTGAGCCTTAGTTGATTGGGTGTGGTTTGAGTGATTGAATCGTGAGTTGTTGATGGGTAAACTAGGGTTTGATTGTGTGTTTAATGCATGTTCGGTTGGATGGCCTACTTTGTCATCTAACTTAGTTATTTGTTGTTAAATTGATTATTGATAATTATTATGATGATAATATGATTATTGATGATTATTGATTGATGATTGATGCCGGGAGATAAACAGTTCTGCTAGACTGTCCTCCTGTGAATGATTGATGTTTATTATTATTGCTGGGTCTCTGGTATGTGTGTGCCACCTCTCGGGCAGCATTGGGCTGTCGGGTTGATAACGGCATGACTATCAGAGATTGCCTCCAGCTCGCATGACGGAGGTGTCATGGAGGGCGAGGTTATTGGGGGTACCCCGGGTGCGTGAGTAATGGGGAGTTACAAGAAGAATGGTTGAGATCGTGATGGCGTTTGGAGCTACACCAACTAGAGAGAGTATCCTTTATTGAATGGTCATATAGTTATGTGATGATAGTATTATTTATGTTATTGTGTGTTTACTGACTCAAATGATTATTTCCAAGGAGTTTAGTAGACCTTGCTCGAGATCTATCGGATCCTCGCTGGGCTTATTTTATATAAGCTCACTCTCTATTATTGCATGCATACAGGTGTACTTTTGCAGGATTACGGGTACGTGCCTCCTGAAGAGGAGAATGTGGAAAACGTGCCTTACGTGGATGAGTCCTATGTTCCAGAGTCTTATCCATGATGTCGTACATGTTTTATTATCTTGTTCATTAACTTAGTAGACTTTTATCTGCTTTGTAGTTTATAATGTATAAGATGTTGATAAGTTAATGAATTAGTTGATGTTGTCTTAGTAGCTTTTCTTTTGTTTATGATTATGTTGCTAGATTGGCTCAATATGTTTTTGTATTGTATATTAAGGGTTAATGTATTATGTTTTAACGGAGGCGTATAACGAGGACTGTTTATTGTATAATATGGTTATGATGTATGTTGTTATTTTATTGAGGAGTTGTTTGTTGTATGGTTTGTGAAGTTGATGTATGATGTTCTATTGAGGTTGGTTTAGAGCCTCGGTGTCCTATTTACTGTCGTTATACTGCCGAAATTCCGTTGCGTCCTGACTGATTATAGAAGGGGTCGAGTTGGGGCGTGACAAGATATGTGAAGGTAAGTTTTGCATTTGATTATTTTATGATGTTATAAGACATGAGCTAAAGATCTGATTTTCTTCTAATATTTCACTTCAACAGCTTTCCTATTTTTGGTTTATCCCAATATATCTCTTTATTTTAATTAAACATATTATTTTAATGTTTTTCATTTATATTTGTTCATTTTCGTGACGATATTTTATTTTTAATTACTAATATTATTTTTTATATTTTAGTATAATTTTTAATTTTATTTTTAAATTTTAAATTTCGCAGTAGCATTATATATTTTATTTATATTTGTTAATTGTTAATGCCAATTTCTTATTTTAAATCATTAATATTATTTCTATTTTACTTTTTGTTAGGCAAATATATTTAAGAAGGGGGTGAATTAAGTATTTAGGTAATGACTATCAATGAAAATTTCACTATAAATAATTAAAATTGAGTAAGCAAAATATCAAACACGTAGAGTGCATAATAATGAAAGCACGAAAATAAAAATGATAGAAGACGAACTCATGATTTACGGTGGTTCGTCAATCTATATCCACCACTCAAGGTTACCTCCCCTTAAGCTTTCCTCTAGCTCCACTATATGTGGTTCTTCACAAGTTGGTAAAACACAAACTAACAATACAAGTTCTCTTGAGTTCACAAGAGTAGTACAAACATCTTCACTCATTTGAATCCACAAAGAATATTTCTCACTCACACTATACAATGAATCACTTAAAACTATATATCTAGAGTGTTTATCTCACAAAGGAATAGAATAAATATTGAGTACAATATCTCTCTTTAAGAGTAAATGAATACAATTTAATACTCTTTTTGAATGCTCAATGATTTGTAAGTTAAAGCTCAAGATTTATGTAAGTAATGTATTTTTGATGATCTAAAAGCTTTTGGAATAATTGCTTGTAGTTGGAAGAGGTAGTTTTTCAAATGGGGTTTGGTTGTGCCGTTAACAGCTATATTTTAAAAAAAAACCAGACCCACGGTCGTGGGTATCAAGACCGTGGAACACGATCCACCCAGACTTCAGGGGGCGGTCGTGTTCAAGGTAATGATACATCGCGACCGGGGTTCAACCCCGTAAAAATGCATAGCTTACTGACAATCGTGTTCATCACGACCGTAGACCACGATCCACCATTCTTCAGGGTGGTCGTGATACATCACGACCGGGTACAAGCCCGGATAGAGTATTTTTGTTTGTTTAAAATGTTTTTCAAGAAACTCTTTGAGAG
This sequence comes from Ehretia macrophylla, assembly GCA_037974665.1. Lineage (NCBI taxonomy): Eukaryota > Viridiplantae > Streptophyta > Magnoliopsida > Boraginales > Ehretiaceae > Ehretia > Ehretia macrophylla. The sequence goes on from CM075772.1 coordinate 26,997,548, forward strand.
GAGATTTAACCCTTGATTTAAAAGAAGTTTTTTGTGACAAAATCTTGAAGTGTAAGTGTGTGAAAAACATTGTAAGACATCTATGAGCTTTAAAAACAATTCAAAGGCAAACAACAAGAAATAACGCCAGTACCCCTTATGTCGCGACTTCTCCACTTATAACTCTTCCTTCTTTCTTCGAGACTATTTTAAAATCCAATCTTCACTTCCTTTGCTTTCCAAGAGATCATTTGCTTCTTGTATGAGCATTCTTCAACCTAAGACTAATCTCAAGCATATATAGATATAATTTATATAGTCATGATTAGTCATTTAGTTTAAAATTTAGTTATTATCAAAATAAAATTGACATCCTCAGGATAACACTTTTTAATTTTAAAACTTTTTCCATAGTTTTATAACTTTTATTTATATATATGAATAATATTAATTTGGTTATTAATATTACCTTTTGTTTTACTTTTCTAGATAAAATAGCTTTAGTGGTTGAAGAAGAGTTTCATGAGATTTTTTCAGTACCTCCAGGTGTAGAGGTAGGAAATAAAATTTTAGAAATTCCTTACTAAGGGATTCTTAGAAAATTATTGGAGACAATTTTCTACGACAATATGCCTGCAAATGGGAATGGGTAATAATAATCCCATCGGTCAACACTCATTCATAAAAACAGCTGCAACCTCGATATTCTAAATAAGATATAATACAAAAATTGTTATTCATTATACAATTGCGTACAATCAAGTAGTAGGTTTGCCCCGATATGCGTGTACAATTGTTAAGCATCCGGAAACTTCAGGTACTATTATTCTCCTGTTACCAAACAACGAAGATGAATATTTTTCCATTTTTTACCATCCTCAACATTTGTTTCTATTTTTCAATTTTGTTCCAATTCTGCTCAGCAGCAGATACAATTGCTTTGAACCAATCAATCAGTGGTGACCAGACAATAGTTTCTCCAGGCCAAAGGTTTGAGCTTGGTTTTTTTTCACCAGGCAGATCCAAGAACAGCTACTTAGGCATATGGTACAAGATCACCCCAGATGTTGTTGTATGGGTTGCAAACAGAAACAACCCTCTTACAGATTCACATGGAGTTTTTACTATCACCAGCAATGGAAAACCAGTAATTCTCAACAGCACCAACAGCATTATTTGGTCACCAAACGTATCCAGGGTGGCAGCGATTCCAGTTGTACAGCTCTTAGATACTGGAAATCTTGTTCTTCTAGACAAATCGAGTACAAATTCCAGTAGCTATTTATGGCAGAGTTTCGATTATCCAGGCGATACGCGCTTGCCAGGCATGTTGACGGGGAAGAACTTGGATACTGGTGTGGAACAATACTTAACATCCTGGAAAAATGCTGATGATCCATCCCCTGGAGACTTCATCTATAAAGTTGAAAATGATGGCTTACCTCAAATGGTACTTAGTCAGGGAACAAGAAAGAGGTTCAGAACTGGTCCGTGGAATGGGATTCGATTCAATGGTCTTCCCATGTTCCCTAATTCGCTTGAAGGGAGTACACAGGTTTTTAACAAAGACGGGTTTATATCGATTTCTGATCGTTATAACAATTCAGTCATCACAAGATTAAGTTTAAATCAGTCAGGTTCTATACACCGGTGTATACTGGATGCAAAGAAAAATGTATGGAATCATATGTATGAGGTACCAAACAATCCATGTGACAACTATGGGCAATGCGGTCCTAATGGTGTCTGCAATAGCAACACATCACCAATGTGCCAGTGTTTGAATGGATTTACCGAAAAAGATCAGCAAGAGTGGAATACTAATCTTAATTGGTCCGGTGGATGTGTAAGAATTGAGCCTTTAAATTGCACGAATGGGGATGGGTTTTTAAACGTTTCAGGGGTCAAATTGCTAGATATGTTGAAGTTTCAGTTGAAGATGAGTATGAGCCGAAGTGATTGTGCAGCAGAATGCTTAAGGAACTGTTCTTGTTCTGCTTACACTAATCCATACGTCAGTGCAGGAAACAATAGCTGCTTGATGTGGTATGGATATTTGGTGGATATCAGAGTGTTCGCTGATGACAAAGATGAGCAGACGGTTTATGTTCGCGTGCCAAAATCAGAAATAAGTGAGTTCATGTGTTTAGACTTCCTTCCCTTTTCTATTCTAGGATTTCTATATTTAACCAAGAAGTGATTAATATTGACGGATGCTTTTATTAGACAAATAATGGTTTATGGTTCTAGGTTTTAAAAGCTTCAACATAGTAGTAAATAATGATAAGCAGAAATGTTTATGAATGTTATGGACATATTTTGATATGAAGAAAAATCTTTTGTTAGACGAACAAAAATAGTTCATCTTTTCTGTTTTAGAATCCACCATTGGCTCAAACATTAAGAAGAAGAAGAAGAGTCCTCTGAAGGTAGCATTGATATCAACAGCTTCAGGGGTTCTTTTCTTAGGCTTGGTTTGTGGTTGCATAGTCTTGAAGATGAAAAGAAAAAGAGAAGGTAAGAGAATTACTTCACTTGTAAGTCTTGATTGGAAAGTTTTCAGTGTTATTCTAGACTTTTTAAGACTACTTGGCCCTGGAAAGTAACGTAACCTGTTTTTCAGAGCTAAGAAGGAAAGAGGAAGACTTAGAAGTACCATTATTTGATCTTGCAACCATTGCGGCTGCCACAAGAAACTTTTCCCAAGAAAACATGGTTGGACAAGGTGGTTTTGGTCCTGTTTACAAGGTACTTGGAATTGCTAAAATTCTGCAGATTATGGAACATATATTGCTATTAGATCCTAATAAACTGTTAATTACACAGGGAAACTTATCCACGGGACAAGAAATAGCAGTGAAAAGACTGTCGAAAAATTCTGGGCAGGGTGCTGAGGAGTTCAAGAGCGAAGTGGTTTTGATTGCTAAACTACAACATAGAAACCTTGTCCGGCTTTTGGGATGCTGCATTCAAGGAGAAGAGAGGATGCTAATCTATGAATACTTGCAGAATAAAAGCTTGGATCATTTCATATTCGGTTCGATTCTTGAAATACCTTTCATATTATATGCTTCTACAATTTTCATCTCACTTGATGTGAATTTCTACTTAGTTTCTGGTTGTTCACAAATTTAATCTTGCCGCTAAGTGACCACAAGTTCTAAATGGCACGCAGATCCACATGGGAAAGAATTATTGACTTGGCCAAAGCGTTTTGACATCATCACGGGCATTGCTAGAGGACTGCTTTATCTTCACCAAGATTCCAGATCAAAAATCATCCACAGAGATCTTAAAACAAGCAATATTCTACTTGACAGCAGTCTAAAACCAAAAATTTCAGATTTCGGCTTAGCAAGAATCTTTGGAGGGGATCAAACTTTTGTGAAGACAAAAAGAGTTATGGGGACATAGTAAGTATTATGCAGTTCTATTAATAGGGCATATAAATTTCTTTCAAAGATATATGACATATCGATTATATATTTGCAGCGGTTATATGGCTCCAGAGTATGCAATGGATGGGAAATTTTGTGAGAAGGCAGACGTCTTCAGCATTGGTGTCCTATTGTTAGAAATAGTGAGTGGCAAAAAGAACAGAAATTTTAGCCATCCTGATCACCACCATAACCTTTTAGGCCATGTAAGTGCTACAAACAAAATTACTTATATTTCAATTTTCAATATATAATGGTTAACAAGGAGAATGAAGTGTGTGATTGCAACTATTGCAGGCATGGTTAGTTTGGAATGAAAACAGAGCTTTGGAACTAATGGATGGATGTTTCAAGGATTCATTTGTGCTACCTCAAGTAAAGAGGTGTATTCAAGTAGGCTTATTATGTGTTCAAAAGTTTGTAGAAGACAGGCCGGCAATGTCATCCGTACTTTTCATGTTAGGCAATGAAGGAGCTATCTTGTCTCAGCCTAAAGAACCAGGATTTTTCACTGAAAGGAGTACTAGTAATTCAGAAATGCATACAAGCAGCAGCGAAACGTTGAACACAGGCCAGATGGTGACTATAACAACATTGGAACCCAGGTAAAAAGGTTGGATAAAGTGGTATTTAACATCGAGTTACTAATTGTAAAAAAAAAAAAAAAAAAAAGAGAGAGTTTGTTTAAATTCCAAAAAATGGCTTGCTAAATTTTGCATCTGCAATTGCCATAGTCAGTTTCTCTGTAAAGTTTAAGAGGAATGCCGTGGGGCCAGAACAGACACTAAAATTGTGAAGCAGTAGTCGAATAAAAAAAATTGGAACTTCTTAGATATATTAGTAGAGGCAAACAAGATTATCGAAACCAAAGTATTGCAACCAAGCATGCCTTTTAGAGTAATTTTCTCAATGACAGAAAGAAACTTTTTACGTGAATTTACTCTAAATTTATAAATTATATGGTGCAACGATATATCTTAATGTATGGTATAAATCAGTATAAGATTAGACAATTTATAATGAAAAGATATAATTTTAAAATTAAAATATTTAATCACAATAAATCATATTACTCGATTATTATATTTAACTCTTGAGTGACATATACAATTTGAATATTTTAACAATTGAAAATGTTAATAAGCCATCATGATATTAGTATGCTCTCATAAAAAAAATTCTAACATTGGAATTCAACTTGAAATAAAAAAATATAAGACACACATATTTATGAAAAGGATGGAAAACTTTAACAACCACATATAAGAACTTCCTACTCTCATTATATCTTGTACAAGGGGCTTGAATTCGTGGTCAGGCCCCAAATTGAGTATGACAACATCATCATGATTAACCAGTCAGCAAATTACGACCAGAAAAAAAGAAAACCAGTCAGCAAGCCATTGGCTTATGGTAGGAACGTGGTCAAATCTTGATCTTCAATTCGTGGCATGTGATTCTTCGAAATTCTCATCTTAGTCAACTTAATTTAAGTTTTTAGTTAACTAAAGTTGCAATTTTAAGTTCATTTAATCAGGGATTTCAAAGAAATTTAAAATGTACCATGATATTTTTAAAAAGTAAATTACGTTGAAGGCCACCAAATATGCACAAAATTTCATTCTGTTTACTAAAACTTTTTGTTCCAAATCACTTAATAAACTTTACATTTATTCCAAATGAATATTTATTGGGTTAAACTATTAACCTCTAGTCCATTTAACACGTAAATTTTGTTTTTTCTGCCTTTCCTCATTAGTCTTAACATTAAACTTGAACGAAAAGATTTATGTGGAGTATACAGAAGTTCGATAGGTCATTTAGAAAAATAACTAACAGACCTTTGGTTTAGTGTTAGATTTTTCATTGTGAATATGAAAAATTATAAGGTTAATTCTTACAAGTGATATAAAAAAAAGGATTCCTTAATATTTAGTAGTTTTGTTGTAATTTACACTTTTTAAAAAGTTGATCCATGTAACTTTGACTCTTTGAGGAGAAAATGTCACAAATGATCCGTATTGTTTCTCCAGATTTTTAGATTCATCTATGTTATTTAAAATTAATAAATTTAGTTCATATTGGTTCTCAAAATTTTTTAATTTATCCCTATTATTTAAAATTATCTCTACAAGGGCTAAATTAAATTTTTTTTAAAAAATATTAGGGACTAAATTGATTTTTTTGAAAAATAATAATAATTAAATTGGCTAATTTTGAACAATAAACACGAATTTAAAATCTTAGTAAAACAGTAGGGATTATTTGTGAAATTTTCCCCAAAATTGGGCATTTTGTGATATCAAAGCTGCTATTCACATTGCTGAAAATTCTGTTTTTCACAAACGCACCAAATATATTGAGATTGATTGTCATTTTGTTCGAGAAAAAATTCAAGGAGGTCTCATTACTCCTTCCTACCTACGTTCTAGAGACCAGTTGGCGGACATTTTTACTAAACCACTTGGAGGTGATGCTTATAACCGACTACTTCACAAGTTGAGTGTTCTTGTGTTACGCCCCGAGCCCAGACCCCCAGGCGCGACTGCTATTATAAGTATAAGAAATAACTACTTGGATCTATTTTCTACTTGCCCAAAATAGTTAACCCAAATTATTCTTTATATCCACAACACCCACTTATAAATTGCTCACAAATACTATCAATATCTGATGTGGGATGTCACATATACCCCCCCCCCCCATGGTTAAAAACCTGACGTCCTCGTCAGGGGCACACACACTCATGACCAACCAGGCAGTAAAAGATTCTAGAGGTGACTCCTGGAGAATTTCGGAAGATGTCCATCAAGCCATCCCATTGAAGACGATTACTTCTATTAGCTCGAACAAGGAGAAATAGTATAAGGAATAAGACAAGTTGCCCCCACGGAGCGGTAAGTAACTTCTTGACCCTGAATTATTTGCATATGGGAAATTGATTGTTTGTCCATCAAGCCATCCCATTGAAGACGATTATTTCTATTGGCTCGAGCAAGGAAAAATAGTATAAGGAATAGGACAAGTTGCCCCCACGGAGCGGTAAATAACTTCTTAACCCTGAATTCTTTGCTTATAGGAAATTGACTGTTTAAAAGAAGTGCTATCCCCATGCTATAGTAGAAAGGAATATGCCCAGAAAGGTCTACAATTAAGAGATATGATTCTCAGGGGCATCTCTTTAGCATCCTAGCAAGAAGCTTACCTTATTGCTCTGGAACTAGTATCGGCAAGTGACATATTCTAAGAAGGTCTGCAATTAAGAGATATGATTCTCAGGGGCATCTCTTTAGCATATTAGCAAGGAGCTTACCTTATTGCTCTGGAACTAGTATCGACAAGTGACATATTCTAAGAATCGAATGTCCTTCTTTGGCTGTTAGCAAGTCAATTGCTTTACCTATTTTGCCAAGAGTGAGATTTCTTTTGTATCACATAGCACTTAGCTCCTGCACGGGCTAGTGACCTGCTCTGATACCATTCTGTCTCGCCCCGAGCCCAAACCTCCAGACCCGCAAGCTTGACTGGTGTTGTAAGTATAAAAAATAACTACTTAGACATCTTTTCTACTGGCCCAAAATAGTTAGCTCAAGTTATTCTTTATATCCACAATACCTACTTATAAACTACTCACAAACACTATCAATATCCGATGTGAGATGTCACATCTTAACATTTAGATCCCAACTCCAACTTGAGGGGGGGTGTTAGACGAAATCAAGACCAAGTCCAAAATGAAAATCGATGAAGACGAAGTCCACTCTTGTATTTTAGATCCTTAATTCTGTATTGGTTAATTAATTTTTTATTTTTGTGCATATTTTAAATTTAATTAATTTCTTATTTTTATATATATTTTAAATTTAAATCCCTCTTATAATCCGCCTATAAAAGGATCATTGAATGGATATTATAAGATCAAGAATCATTCACTTTATCTCCAATACTCACCACCTTCTTTCACAAAAAGTTAGGACGCACAGCATATATAAGCTCATCATATCTTTTTTGCTGGAAAGCATATAAGCTCATCATTATCGCTTCTTTTACGAACCAAAGAAGATGAACCATTTTCGTTCATTTACCATCCTCTGCATCTCTTTCTATCTTTCAATTTTTCGCCAATTCTCGTTAGCAGCAGATACAATTGGTTTGAACCAATCAATCAGTGATGGCCAGACAATAGTTTCTACGGGCCAAAGGTTTGAGCTCGGCTTTTTTTCACCAGGCACATCCAAGAACAAGTACTTAGGCATATGGTACAAGACCACACCAGATGTTGTTGTATGGGTTGCAAACAGAAACAGCCCTCTTACAGATTCACATGGAATTTTTAGTATCAGCAGCAATGGAACACCAGTAGTTCTCAACAGTACCAACAGCATTATTTGGTCATCAAACGTATCCAGGGTGGCAGCGATTCCAGTTGTACAGCTCTTAGACACTGGAAATCTTGTTCTTCTAGACAAATCGAGTACAAATTCCAGTAGTTATTTATGGCAGAGTTTCGATTATCCATGCGATACGCGCTTGCCCGGCATGGTGATGGGAGAGAACCAAGATACTGGTAGAGAACAATACTTAACGTCCTGGAGAGATACCGATGATCCTTCCCCTGGAGACTTCATCTATAAAATTGAAAACCATGGTTTGCCTCTAGTGGTAATTAGAATTGGAACTAGAAAGAGGTACGTAAGTGGTCCATGGAATGGGATTCAATTCAATGGGCATCCGTTTGCAACTAGTAAAAAGGTTTTTAAAAAAGAACGGTTGATTTCGATATATGATCCTTATAACAGTTCAGTTTTCACAAGAGTAACTTTGACTCAGTTAGGAGTTCTACAACGCTATAGATTGGATGTGAAGCAAAATGAATGGCATCCTACGTACACGATACCAAACAATGAATGTAGCAATTATGGGAGATGTGGTCCTAATGGCGTCTGCAATAGCAATACATCACCAGTTTGCCGATGTGTGAAGGGATATACCCCGAAACATCAGCAAGATTGGGAACTGTATGATTGGTCCAGTGGATGTGCAAGAATTAAGCCTCCAAATTGCCAAAATGGGGACGGGTTTTTAAATATTTCAAGGGTTAAATTGCCTGATCTGTTGCAGTTTCAGTTGAAGAAGAATACGAGCCTAAGCGAATGTGAGACAGAATGCTTAAGGAAGTGTTCTTGTGTAGCTTATACTAATCCATACGTCACTGCAGGCGACAATAGCTGCTTGATGTGGTACGGGGATCTGGTGGATATCAGAGAGTACGGTGATGAAACAAGTGTGCAGAGTGTTTTTGTCCGCTTGCCAATTTCAGAACTAGGTGAGTGCTCATGTGTTTATACTTCCTTTTATCGTTCTAGGAGTTGTTAATAGCATAGGAGGATCATCTTATTATTAGACTAGTAATCATATGGTCAAGTTTATTTGTGGTTATAGATCATATAAGCTTCAAAGAGAATGGAGCTCTGCAGCATATTTATTAGGGTAAATAGCATATTATTTTTTTGTATTTTGTTAAAAATGCACAATACTTCTCTTTATTTTAAAAATTAGTTGATTACCCCCTGTGTTTTGCTAAAAGTACACAATACTCCCCTGTGTTTTAAAAATTACTTGATTACCCCTTATGATTTGCTAAAAGTAACTGATTACCCGCATGTATTTTATAAAAGCAGTTGATTGCTCTCTTATATTTTTTAACAAAAACGCTAATTTTTAAAAAGTACATGGGGTAATTAGCTACTTTTATAAAACAGAGGGGGTAATTAGCTAATTTTTAAAATACAGAGGAGTATTATGCACTTTTAGCAAAACATAGAGGGGTAATCAACTAATTTTCAAAATACAAGGGAGTATTGTATATTTTTAGCAAAACACAGGGAGGTAATATGCTATTTACCCTATTTATTATCTATGATAAAAGCACCAAAGTAAAACAGAATCTGCTGTTTACATTTTTAGAATCCACTAGTAGCTCAAACATGAATAAGAAGAAGAAGAGTCATCTGAAGGTTATATTGATATCAACAGCTTCAGGAGTGATTTTATTAGGCCTGGTCTGTGGGTGCATATTCTTGAAGATAAAAAGGAGGAGAAAAGGTAAGAGAATTACTTCACTTGAAGTTTTGCAAGAAAGTTTATATTGCTATGCTAGACTTTAAAAACTTGGCATTGGAAAGTAATGTAACCTGTTCACAGTGCTGAGAAGGAAAGAGGAAGACTTAGAATTGCCATTGTTTGATCTTGCAACCGTTACGGCTGCCACAAAAAGCTTTTCTCAAGAAAATGTGATTGGAGAAGGAGGTTTTGGTCCTGTTTACAAGGTATTGGAAATTGCTGAATTCTGCAGATTATGGGACATCTATTGTTATTAGTTCCTAATTTTCTGTTGAATACACAGGGAAACTTATGCACAGGACAAGAAGTAGCGGTAAAGAGATTGTGTAAAAATTCTGGGCAGGGTGCTGAGGAGTTCAAGAACGAAGTGATTTTGATTGCTAAACTACAACATAGAAATCTTGTACGACTTTTGGGATGCTGCATCCAAGGAGAAGAGAGGATGCTAATTTATGAATATATGCAGAATAAAAGCTTGGATCATTTTATATTTGGTTCGAGTCTTGAAACATCCTTCATCTTATAATGCACTTCTAAAAATCACATTCACTCAATGTTAACTTGTTCTTCTCAGTTACCAGATGTTCAAGTCTAATCTTGATATTGTTTACTTCACACTGTTAAGTGACAAAAATTTGAAATGACATGTAGATCCAGAGAGAAGCAAATTATTGATTTGGCCAAAACGTTTTGACATCATAATGGGGATTGCTAGAGGATTGCTTTATCTTCACCAGGACTCCAGATTAAAGATCATCCACAGGGATCTCAAAACGAGCAATATTCTACTCGATAGCAATCTAGACACAAAGATTTCAGACTTTGGCTTAGCAAGAATTCTTGAAGGGGACCAAACTTTTGTGAAAACAAAACGAGTTATTGGGACATAGTAAGTACTATGAAGTTATATATATATTAAAGGGGCATTTCAACTCTTCACAAACACGATGTATCAATTTGTTGCAGTGGATATATGGCTCCAGAGTATGCAATTGATGGAAAATTCTCTGATAAGTCGGACATCTTCAGCTTTGGTGTCATTTTGATAGACATAGTAAGTGGCAAAAAGAATCGATGTTTTAGCCATCCTGATCACCACCACAACCTTTTGGGACATGTAAGTGCTACAAACAAAACTTATATTCTACTTCTCAATATAGAATGGTTGATATACTATTCCGCATTGATGATGAACAAATTAAGAGAAACAAGATGAAGTGTCTAATTGCAACTATTGCAGGCATGGTTACTTTGGAATGAGAACAGAGCTTTGGAACTAATGGATGCATGCTTGAAGGATTCATTTGTGGTATCTCAAGTAAAGAGGTGTATTCAGATAGGCTTATTATGTGTTCAAAGCTTTGCAGAAGACAGACCTTCAATGTCATCTGTACTTTCTATGTTAGGCAACGAAGGAGCTATCTTGCCTCAGCCCAAACAACCTGGATTTTTCATTGAAAGGAGTTCAGGTAATGCAGAAACGCCTGCATCAAGAAGCGAATTGTTCAACACAGGCGAGATGGTGACCATAACCCAATTGGAACCCAGATAGAACGTTTCTGTATTTTGATCTGCTCATTTGGCTGTATGCTTTTCATTTTTGTTCTTACTTTTGGCTGCAAACTAAGCAGCACAAAATAACCACAAAAAAATGACCCTTTTGAGTACTTCTTCTTGCTGATAATAAGAACTAGTCTTGGGCTTATTGTATTCAGAAGTTCTGTATTCAAACTACAATTTAACCTCCATCTACGGGGTGCAATACCTTAGAAACAAGTGAACATCAGACAGCCAGGTATCTTAACGGGTTAAAATTTTTAATTTGGGATAAGATGTCATTAGCACCTATTTGTTCAATTGATGAACCACATAACATGGCACTAAAAGCAGAAGCTCTCTTATCTCAAGCTCCACCACAAGCTCATCAAACCCTGTCGAGTTCACAGTATCAATCTTTCAATATGGGAAAACAAATAGTGACAGAAGACAATTAAGTTATGAACCGTGAGTCCCAGGTTGCAGCCCAAAGAGTTGCTCGCACCACACGTTCAACATCTAACACAAACAACAAATGAGCTTAGTCCAGAAGTGGAAGAGGTTGCCAAGATAATGGCAAAGAAGTGCGATAGGTTGCCACTTGCAATTATCACTTTGGCTGAGAGTATGAAATCGGTGTCTGATGTTAATTATGAATGGAAGGATAGCTTAGAAGAACTGAACAAATATTCCACTAAACGAAAGGATATGAAAAGAAATGTGTTGCCAACACTCCTATATAGTTACGAACGTTTGAGAGATCTAAGATATCGACATTGTTTCTTGTATTGTTCTCTGTTTCCTGAAGACTATACAATTTCGAAAGATGAATTGATATCCATGTTAATTTATGAGGGAGTGATGGATCAAAGGGACAGCAGAGCCACAGAATTTAATCAGGGCCACACGATACTCAATAAATTGACAAGAGCCTGCGCCCTGCTTATTGGATGAAAACGATGATTGAAAAGATAGGGGAGTGAAGATGCATGATTTGATCAGAGAGATGGCTTTGGAAATCACAAGTGGTGATCCAAAGTTCATGACTAAAGGTGGACTTCAATTGGATAAACTACTAGATGATCAGGAGTGGATAGAGAATTTGGATAAGGTTTCCTTCATGTATAATAACATATCTGAAATTCCTGAGGGCTTTCAACACTGATTTTGTCACGTAATCCTTTGAAGTTAATTTCAGAGAATTTCTTTGATCATATGCGTGCATTACGAGTTCTGAATTTAAGGTATACCCATATTAAGGAGTTACCAAGCTCCGTCTCGGAGTTGGAGAATCTCACTACACTGTTGCTTGGGGGTTGTATGCACCTCTGTTACGTGCCATCATTGAGAAAGCTCAAGGCACTAATAGAATTGGACATTAGTCAGACTGCAATTGAAGAAGTACCCGACGGAATGGAATATTTGGTCAAACTCAAATGTTTAGATATGTAAGGAACAGACAACCTCATAGAGATCCCAACAGGGTTGTTACCCCAACTTTCCAGTCTTGAGCGCCTAACTGGAGAGGCTGAAACTATTGGAAGAATTCGCGGGTTGGACTGATTTTGACATATTTAATTCCAAATGGTTCCGATCCGTAAATCTCCTCCACTCATAATCTATCAGATTATGATAGGTGGCGCTGAAAAAGATCCTGGTGTTGTCTCCAAGTATAAATGCAGCATCAGAATAGAAGAATCCGAATTTAAAGAAGCAGGATTGGATGTGCTTTTGCTGCCACAGAACATCGAGTACTTACATATTAATTTATGTGAGGGCTTTAGCAATTTATTGTTGGATGTTGCCCATTCATCGTACCCTTTCAAAGACTTAAGGTGTGAAACTTTCAAGCTTAAAGTGTTGAAGATTTATGAATGCTACAAAATCAAGAAGTTGTTCTCACACAAGTCACTGGTACAGAACTTTCGAAAACTTGAGGAGATTCAAGTCATTGCTTGTGATCAAATGGGGGAGATAATAGCAGACGATAAAGAAGATGATCATGAGGGTGTTGGTTCAACTTCAAGTAGCAGCAACAACAACAACAAGTACACAAATATTGTCGACTTCCAACACTTGACAAGGATCAAGTTGGCTATGCTGCCAGAATTGGAGAGCATCTATAAGGGAGCAATTAACTGTTGTGATTCCATTGAGGAGATCGATATACGTGAATGTCCAAAGCTAACGAGATTCTACTTCTTCTTCTAGTTATTACAACGATGGTACACCCACGTCCATCTTCCCAAAGTTAAGAACCTTAAGGCTGTGGGAGTTGCCAGACCTGAAGAGCATCTGCGATGGAGTCATGATATGTAATTCCATCGACACTATCTCTATTGATAAGTGTAGACAGCTGAGTCGGTTGCCTCTCTACCTTCCCCTCATCAATGGACAGCCATCTCCTCCTCCGTCTCTTAAAGTGATCGCATAAAGGGAAACAGAAAAAGAATGGTGGGAATCATTGGAATGGGACCATCCAAACTCCAACAATGTCCTTCAGCCCTTTGTCGAATATTGACGAGGATGATGACTGTGATGTTTTTTTTTTAAGCCTTAGGTATGCTTTTGTAGCCTTTGCTCTTTATTTTTCAGGCTAAATTTATTTTTCGTATTTATGATGAGGAAATTTTGTTTGTTTGACTTACTGAATTTGCATTGAAGATGGCTAACAGAAAAGGGAATTCACTGGTAAGTTAGGCTTATTTACTTATCTACGAAGTTGCAGATTTGATATATTTCAGATTATCTTGTACGTATTACTTGCCTTATTGTTGATAATCTTTCGAAAAACCATGTTTATATACCTCTATGAGGTAATATTATTATTGCTTTCTTTCCTGTTCAAATTGTAACCCATTGTGAATTTGTTCAATTCTTTTCTTCAAGACGTCGTTTAACTGTAGTTTCTTGAACAAACCACTATGCATTTTGTAAAGTTTTAAATAATTTTTTTGAATACTATTACATTTTCATAAACCTTTGTCTTTAAAATGATTTCAAAATATGGTGTTTTAATGTAACTTTATCTTTATTTTATCTTTCTAAAATTAAGTTATTTTGAAATAAGCTTTCTTAAATATTTTTGTATAAATTGGTTTTCAATGTATTTTATTAAACGAATACTTTTGAGCTATGTCTTGCTTATCAAGTCATATACTCATATTGTTACGTCACTGAAATGCTTTTTTTTTTGCTAGACAAGCAAAAGTATTAGTGTTTGTCTCGGAAGAATCTATTGTTGCTAGTATCGTCTAGTCGATTAGACTTAAAATTCTTACATGTAAAAAATTTACAAATAGCTTAAAGAACATGATACTGTGTAGGAAATGGAACATTAAGGATATGCTTAGTTGAGCTTTTGGTTGTTGAGGACTGGTTCTTGTAATTTTGTTGAGTTTAATGGAAATGCTTATTTCGTACTATGTAAGAAGATCGTTTGCTTGGTTGATAACTAACACTGATACCATTTTATTACACTTCAAATTCGGTATTTCAAACTTACAAGCAAGACTGGTGTTGTAAATATAAGAAACTAAATAACTACTAGAACCTCAAATCAACTAGTTCAAAATAGTTATTTCAAATTATTACTTAAATCGACAATACTTCCTTAAAAATTACACTAACACTTCTCCCACCAACGTGAGACATTACAAAATTATGTATAATAATAGTGTCAATTTATTATATGCACCTTGATATTCAAAAAAAGAATTACTGGCAAACACAGTGCAAGGGTTAAATAATTTAGTTGAGAGACACTTTTACACGATATTATCGAATGTGAAGGTAAATTGGTAATGATAATAATTCATAATACTCATAATAATTATGATATTCACTTCAAGGGCACAGACAAGTTATAGCATGTTGCTGTTAATCACAAGTCCAAACTCACATACGAATTTTGAATAAACTCATACACTGATGAGGTCACTTTTTTGTTAGAGATGTGAACCCTTTATCTAATTTAAGACCGTATTTAATTGAAAAATATGTCCAATTCTACATTCCTGTTTCTTTTATATGAAATTGAGGAGAACGCCAATCACGGATAACATCAGACCAAAGATTTACCTTCAAAATCCAACATTTAAAGTGTTGTGTTAAAGAAAGAGGTTGTTATTTATGATGTCTTCTGCACTCACAGTGTAGGGAAGAAAACATTAACATAGTGTTTGGATTGCACAAAGGAATAGAAAGGATAGTAAAATGGAGGAAAAAAAAATAAAAAAAAGGACAGGAAGTAAATTACCTTGTTTGGATTACAAAAAAATAATAATAGAAAGGAAAAGAAAGGATTTTATGATCTTTTGTTTGGATTGGAGAAGGAAATAAAAAGAAAATGATAATTTTAAATACAAAATTACTTAAGTACCCTTTTTTATTTTTATAACCATGAGATATGTATGAACAAAAAAAATATTTTGTGGTAAAACATTTCATTTCCCCTCCAAACATCCCAAATTGGAAGGTTTAAAAAACTCATCCAATTAAAGAAAATGAAATGATTTTCGTACCCCTCATATCATTTACTTATTTCAAAATTATAATCCAAACAAGGGGAAGAGTTCCTTATCCCCTCCCCTTCCTTTACTTTCCTTTAAAAATGTGAATTCAAAACAAGCAGTAACAGCTTGTTTGGATTGGCAATATTAAAGGAAATGAAAGGTCAAGGAGGAATTTTCCAATCATTTTCCTTGTTTGGATTGCAAATTTAAAGGAAGGAAGGAAAGGTAATTGAGGGATTCTAAAATCTCTCTATTTCCTTTAATAAGAAGAATTTTGTAATCCTTTTAAATTTGGGTGTTTTGAAAGTAAAGGAAAGGTTTTTGTACAAAAAGTCTTTTTTATCCCTATATATCTAATGATTACAAAAAAATAAAAAGGTACTCAAATAATTTTACATTTAAAATTTTCATTTTATTTCATTTCCTTTCCTTTTCCAATCCAAACAAAAAACTATAAAATTCTTTACTTTCCTTTCCATTATTATTATTTTACAATCTAAATAAGATAATTTATTTCCTTTTCTTTTTTTTTATTTTTCTTCCTCCACTTTCCTTTCCTTTAATTTCCTTTGTGTAATTCAAACATGGGGAGGGTTAACACATTTTTTGGTCCTCTATATTTGACCTAATTAATAAAGTGATCCATAATATTTAAAAGTGATATATTTTAATTTATTATTTTTTGTTCGAGCGACACTGTTAATCCTTTTTAATAATTTTGTTAAAAATTGATGAGAAACGAACGTGTTAATCATGTGCAAATTGAAAAAAAAACAAAAAAAAAACGTGTAAATTACGTGTGTTTTCGTCAATTTGGAGAATATAATAGAGCCATTATTTTGGTATATATTTGATACATCGTGCGTGTCTCCATAATTTTTACTTTTTTTCTGGGGTTTAGGTTATTGTGCCAAATGGGTTCTTAACTCAGCAGTTTAAAAGGTTAAAATTGAATATAGCAACACAAGGTCCAAGTTCTGTTAATCTATTGATTTTTTTGTCCAATTTATATATTGTTTACTTGCCTCGCTCTAGGGTCCAATTTGTCCAAAAAGAAGAATTTACGTAAGTGGGTAAAAGGCACACAAGTCCTATTTAAGATCTAAAAAGCACAAAGGAAATTCCTTACCAAGGACCCATCCCTTTCAAACAGGAAAAGATAAAATAATTACCCCTGAACCATTGAAGATTCTGGTGAAAAGGTGAGAGTTCTCCTAAAAATATATCACTTAGTTGGTTTTTGCCTTCTAAAATTTTATTTTATTTTTTAAAATTGAATACAACCAAGAATAATCATCAAAATAGATAAACAGCTTTACAGAAATAAGAATTATAATCTCATCTGGAAAGCACACAAATAGACTGAAAACCCGTCAAACTCGTTGCACAAGATCTATCTCCTAATCAATTCGTTGCCATATATACAACATCAAATTTGTTTATTAGCTAATGAACTAATCAAAGCAACCGTCTAGTACAAAGACTAAGCAAATATCTTAAGTGCTTGTGACCCATCCATCAACTACTCTATCACTGCTTATCACACACATACACATTACATAATAACACACACACTTACATGGATAGCTTGGTGTCGCAACAGAGAGGGGGAGATCTAAGGTATGGGTTCGGGTATTGGTATGGGGTATGGAGGCGGGTTTTAGAATATTGGAGTATGGAATGGAAAGGAGGGTTTGGAATATTTTCTTCAAAATCTATGGGGTTTGAAGTGATGTGAAGGTTTATGACCAAAAAAAAAAAAGTGATGTGAAGGTTAAGTGTATGGGGTTTTAAAATGCATTAAGAATTATGAAAAAGGTAATAATGTCAATTGAAAAAAGTATAAAATATATATTTTATAGATTTTTAGTATTAAACACATGTAGAAAAGGGTATAAGAATAGTTTAATAATTGCAACAAAATAATGTTAAAATAAAATGATCAATATCAACTATTAATCTTTCAATGTCAATGACTGAGATGATTTGGGCTAACCAACCGTCGAGCTATTGGAAGAACCTATCTTGCTCATACAATCTACCATATATAGTATATATAGTTTACTATTTATATCATTTTTTAATACTTTTCTCTTAAAATATTATTTGTTTTGCACTAGCACACAGCTTATTAAATCGGTTTCAAAAGTACGCTCGTTATTGAGTTACTGTATATTACTATTAGGGCAAACTCAATAGAGTCTCTAAACAGTAATAATTGTTATTTTTAGAGACTTTATTGATAAAAATTTAACATTAATGGGAGTCTTTAAAACACTATTTTACATTTTTTGGCAAAATCATGACATCACAGAAGCTTTGGAGAGCCAAAATAGTACCTAGTCGTAATTTTCTTCAACAAATTTGTTGAAGAAAAAGGAGACTATGGAAGAAGACAAAAACTGAGCAAATAAAAAATAAATATGTCAAATCTAACGACGTCAATCGTCAAATCTGAAAAAAAAATTAACGTGACAGATCTGACAAAAAAAAATAAAAAAACCTACAAAATCTGACAAAATAGCCGTTTGCACCTGTAAATCTAAAAAAATAAAATAACAACCGAAGAAATTTTTCTATATATGCAAACAAATCTGGAAAGAAAAAATTATTTTTTTCAACAAACATTAACAAAAAAAAGAAGGTAAACATAGAAAAAATATATATGTTGTGGTGGTGGTTTCAGCGGTGGTGGGGGGACAGCGGAAAAGCGGGGCTAGGGGGTGGGGCGTGGGGAAAAGCGGGGGTAGGGGTGGGGAAGAGGGAAAGGGGGTGGGGGTCGTGGGGGCTGCAGGGAAGGTGGGTGGGGGCTGTGAGGGCGATGGAGAAGGTGGGTGGGCGTAGTGGGGGCAGCAGGGAAGGGAAAAAGGAGAAGAGGGGCGGGGGGTAAAAATGGAGGTGGCTGAAATATGAAGGGGAATGAGGGCTTTCATATTTAAGGTTTCAATTTTTTTTTGTAATTAAGTTTTTTTATATATATTTATTTAAGGTTTTTTTAATTATGATTTTGTAATTAGTCTTTTTTAATTAAGGTTTTTTATTTAGGATATTTTAATTAGACTTTTTTTTTTAATTAGGGTTTTGTATTTTATTTTTTTAGTTTATTTTTGGTGGTTTGTTAAAGTTTTTTAGTTTTTGTAGTTTTTTTATTTTATGTTAATTTAGTTTAGGTTAGTTTTTAATTGTAATTAATCTTTTTTTATAATTTTTTTTAATATAGTTGTAAAAATTGAATAAAATAGAAAAGAAATATAAATAAATTCAAGATTGGAACATAAAGCGGATGTAATTAAACTTATTCATAATTTTTAAATGTTATTTGTGTCAAAATTTAATTTTTTTTGGGTATAAATATTATTTTAAAAAAGTTAAAATAATTTAAATAACAATTAATTAAAAAAAATTAACATACGAGAAAAAATAACACATAATCAAATTACTACGTAAAATTAAAATTAACACAATATAGAGACTAAATTTTTTTTTTTGGCCTCTAAATGGGTCTCTAAAATAGTTTTTTTTTATTTTTTTTTATCTTGGTCTCTAAGTGGGTCTTTAAAATTAGTCTTAGTCTCTATATAAGTCTCTAAAATAATAAATAGAGACCCATTATACATACTCTATTGAGCTTAGCCTTATAGTATGTGCTTAAATAGTTATGAATTGCGATTAATGTATAACTTATTTAATAAGTGAAAAGAAACATTTTTTAAAAATTATTGAACATTAAAAACTAGTATTAATTTTTTTCAAAAACTAACAATCTGATCTCCACAAACTAGATAGATTGGATTCTCAGAATTCTGAAATATATTTTGGAAGTCCTGAAATGAAATTCTACTATTATCGTTTTCATATCATTCAACTAATTTCTTAAACATAATATATGAATTCAATCGACATGCGTGTAATAATTTCAAATTTTCTATAACTCAAAATAGGGAAAGCTCTTCAAACAATTGATGAATTTATCAACTCTAATATGAGATGAACTCCACACAACTGTAAAGCTCAACCTTATTCAAAGACAAATAATTTGTTACTCGTTAATTTTGGGATCAGATGTGATTTGGTGAAGGGTTAAAGACATTTTATCCCCATCAAATTCTGAGAATGAAACTGGGCTGTGACCCAAACACCAAATGGGTGTTGTACTGTTTTTTCCTTTTCTTAGCCTTTTGGTTTGGGCTTTGTATTGCTTTTCCCCAGGTCGGGTTAGTACGCCCTTTTTATGTGTAATCATTTGCCTTCGATGACATTTGGATTATGGCCTCACAAATGCCTCACATTATATATTATTACTGATCATCCAATTGCTATTTTTTCCTTTTGTATTAAAATACATATTTCTTTTAGCTTGAGAGACAGAGGTGTTTTACTGTCAATTGGCGATCAAAATGGTTGTGGTAAGTATGTAAAAATAGTGATAATGATAGTGCTTAATGAGCATAATACTACCTATCACTCCCATCCCTTGCATGATAGACGTCCGTATTTCTTTTGTTCTGTTCCAAGGAGGGGTATTGCAAATTCCAATTAATCTATGCTATTAATATTTTCAAGAAATAAATTATAACATTATTTTCAAGAAATAAATTATAACATTATTCTTTTTTTTTTTTGGTTCTTTTTTTATTCTTTTGCACTCACTCTTCTTTTGTTTATCATTTGCAAATAGTGAGAAGTAAGTGCTAAGAGTTTGCTCGAGTAGGGAACTCAAAGCCACCTTATCACTACAAAGGGAGGACTTGGCTATATTTAATTTGTTTGGTATTAAAGGAACAATGTTTAGTGTTCAATAATCATTATTATATGTTGATATACTCAGTCAAGAAATTATAGGATAGTTTACAAATGTCTTGCCCCTCCTCATTTATAGGCTTGAGGGGGTTTTAAGGAGGTGTATTTGACAGTGGACATTAATTCAAATGGACGGTTAGGATTGCACCTCCCAAATAATCTTGCCAACTAATTACAACTTGGACAAATATCTATGTCCTAGAGAATTACATACAAAAATCTGCCAATATGACATCATGATGACATCAACACCAACATAAACAAACTAGGGTGCAAGCCATCTTCAGATACTCCTTTGAGGGTGAGAGAGAGTTGAGTACACTGTGCAGGGCAAGTTGGGCGAAATAGAGAAGGGCCGGAACGTGTGGACAAAGTGTTGGTCCTTAATAACCTAAAAGGGGGGGGGGGGGGTGAATTAGGTTGTTTAGGCAAGATTTAGCAATTTAAAATTTCTTAATATAGAGGCAATGTCAAGTAAGGATTGATAATAAACAATAAGCTCTTGTAGGCAATTTATCAAACACTTGGTGAGCATATAAATATTTAACACTAGATATGCAATTAGAGTTTCAAGGTAAAATCTCAAATAGATATCTCAACAATTACCAAGTAATTAAAATGAGCAATATCCACACGAAAGTAAATAACTTGAAAATAAAGAGAATAGAGTAAGAGAAATCAAACACGATGATTTTCAAGTGGTTCGCACTCCCGGGGGCCTAGTCCACCACCTAAGGTCTTCTCTTCCCTTAGAATTTTAATAACACTTCACTATGATGCTTCTTCAAATGTTGGTGAAGCAAGAACCAACTACAATTACTCTTGAATCCACAAGAGTCACACAAGCTCCTTCAAATGTAGGTGAAGCTTAACCTACTACTCTCTCTTCCTTTGAGTCCACAAAGGATTACAATACTTCTTCTCACAATGATTCTCTCAATCTATGTGAAAGAATGTATTACAAAGATTTTGTGATAGAATGAATGAAAATTGCAACTCTTATTTAAGTTTGATATTACAATTTAGAAAAATGATTTGAATGCTCAAAAGATATGATAATGATAGCTCAAGATTTCTCAATAGGAATGAAATGAAAGCTCTTTGATAATCTGAAAATTATGGCTTGGAGAGATGATGTTGAGGGAGAGAAGGCATGGCTTAAAAAGAGGGAAATGTTAGACAAAAATCGGATTTTAAGCAAGATTACCGGATTTTCCCGTTAACTCATCCGGGCGCTGAGGCACTTATCCGGGCGCCCGGAAGGAGCATGTATCGCCCGGAAAAGTCTTTTCTGTCGGGCGTTGCACCTTCTATCCGGGCGACCGGAAAATGCCGGTAACGCCCGGATGCCATAAAAATGCTGAAAAATGTTTTTTTAGCCCAGAAATATTTGGGCATATTGAAAAGGAAATTTCTTAGCATTTTTTTTTAAACATCCCAAAAAAAAATTTCAAACGGTTGAAAGGAATTTTTATAAAATGATTTCAAAAACAAGAGTTTGAAAAATATTTTTTTCTATGAAGGATTTTGAAATAAGAAAACAATTGTTTTGAGAAATTTTGAGCGATACAAATCATACTTAGGCAAGCGACAACTTTTAAGGCCGGTACCCCTTATGTCACCTACTTCTCCTTCCTTGTGACTCCCTCTTTATCTGCGAGTCAATCACTTGAATTCTTTAGGGCTTGGATACAATTTGATAGTGCTTGGTCTTTGATCCAAAAAGCTTTATATTCTTGACTGAAACAACTTGATCCAATGTTGGTGTAGACTTGCTTTGGAAAGAAGGTCTTACAAAAAAAAATGCTAAAGCACAATTAAGATGTTTTGTTATTATCAAAATAAAGATTATAGACTTTTTAGGCCAACAATCTCCCCCTTTTTGATGATGACAAAACATTGAAGTTAACAATCATAAAATAGTTGAAATTTAAAGAATAAAACTTGAATTGAGGTCTCCCCCTCAATTTGTGCTTGATAAAATTTAGTATTGATCCTGAAAAGCAAAAACTCCCCCTGAATAAGTGCAATGATAGGCATTTTTAATACGTTTACTTCAAAATTTTCTCCCCCTATTTGTCATCACAAAATAGCATTCTGTAGCAGATAGTAGACGATAACAAGCATAAGGCAAGATGCAACGCATTAATGAAAAAAAAATATCCAACAAATTGTTAAAAGATAAAAACAGCTAAGGAGTGTTTAAGAAAAGATTCAACTGAAAGCAAAATAAATAAATTATTTGAGGAGAGAACACAACTTAAAGCATCCATAGACTAAGAACCAATGTGGTGATCATATAAAGCCTTTAGCATCTGCTCCATTCTGTCCAAACGAACATCTTGTTCATTCAGGTGTGCACGAATTTCATCAAGGGAGGAGGAGTGAGAGGAAGATGGTCTAGCCCTTTGTCCTTGAGAGGTGCCAACACCACTGCTGCCTTGTCATTCCAAAGGATCTCTAAAAGTAGTGGGATCGACATCAAGGGATTCAAACACAAGAGGATCATCACTCGTATCATCACCAATATTAAGAACATGAGAGTTATGAATTTTCAGCTTTTGGCGAGTGAGGCTAGTAACATTGAGAAGATAGGATCTATCACTAATGGCCTCAAACTCATGATCTCGTGGAACTTCTAAAGACTCAAACAGGTGAGTTAAGGGAACCTCATAAGCAAGTTGATTTTGAGCCTCCTTGGTGTGAATGATATGGTTAATGATGATGTGCGGAAGATTGATACGTTTAGCTTCATACATCAGATACATCAACAGTGCAGTGAATTTTGGAATTGAACCATCCTTAACTTCCCGTGGAATAATGACCTCATGAAGAATATAAAATAGCAGCTTCTTTTTTGGAGTGAGATCCTTAGTCTTAGGATATCCTAAGGAGCTTGTTCCTGTACCTTCCCACAGAAATTCTATAACACTGGCTTCTAAGTTTTCAAGAACACTTTCTGGCATACCTCTATATGAATACAGTTTGGTGCCTTGATTAGGAATCCCAAAGGCTCTAGCAACAATACTTGCAGTTAATTCTAGTTCCTTAGACTTAACTTGACTATTTAGTTTCATGGTGGTAAAGTCTAAGTTAACATAGTAATAGAATTCTCTAATCCATGCAGTATTGCCTTTGTTTTCAAATCTTAACATAGGTAGCCACCCTTGAGCATCTAAAAGCCGATAAATTCTAGTGCCATTAAGCAAGGTGGGAGGATCTAAAATCTTACCCCATAGGATGTTTTGTTGTGGAAAAGCATCTAGATTTACAATGATCTGAGGGCCAGAGGATGAAGATTCTCCTTGCTTGCGTTTCCTGGAGTCAGCCCTTGGTGGTGCCATTTGAATTTGAAGGTTGAAGAAGCTTGTTAGAAGAAAAGTTTTAGTTGAGGAATTTCACCGAGCACCTTGTATACAATGGTTTTTTAAGGATTGGGTGTTTGAAGGTTTTGAAAGCTTTGATGATGAAAACACAAGAGATTGATAATAAAAAAGTGTTTTGATGCAAATAATGGTGAGTGATGGTGAGGATATTTGTGATTAAATAGAAGAGATTGAGAGAAGAAAGAGTTTATAGTTGAGAAGGTGTGAAAAAGTGAGAAGAAAAGAATGAAATTTCGGTTTTTCAAACAGCTCGATCCGGGCGATAGGCCCTTTTTTCGGGCGCCCGGATGAGGGTAGTAACGCCCGGCAGAGAGTGATGTTCCGGTCGATACATGCTTCTTCCGGGCGCCCGGAAGAAGGCAGTAACGCCCGGATCACTATTTTGCCGAAAAAAGCAATATTTCGTCAGGTTATGTGATCCAAAGCATTCCTAGTTCCCTTCTAATAGCACAAAATTGATTCTCATGCAAAGGTTTTGTAAAAATATCGGCCAATTGATGCAAGGAATCAACAAAAACAAGCTCAATATCTCCTTTTTGCACATGATCTCTTAGGAAATGATGACGAATTTCAATATGCTTAGTTCTAGAATGTTGAATAGGGTTCTTTGATAGACTTATAGCACTTGTATTATCACACCTGATAGGCATATGATCATATTCGAGACCAAAGTCAAGTAAAGTTTGTTTCATCCAAAGAATTTGTGCAACACAATTTCCTATAGCTACATACTCTGCTTCTGCTGTTGAAAGGGCTACACTATGTTGTTTCTTACTAGACCATGAGACTAAGGCATGTCCTAGAAATTGACAACTGCCGCTAGTGCTTTTTCTATCGATCTTACATCCCGCATAATCAGTATTGGAGTATCCTAGAAGTTCAAAAGATGTGCCTTTAGGATAAAAGAGTCCTAGATTGATGGTACTCTTAAGGTATCTAATAATTCTTTTTACAGCATTCAAGTGTGATTCTTTCGGAGAAGATTGAAACCGAGCACATAAGCATACAGAAAACATAATATCAGGTCTTGAGGCAGTTAAATAAAGAAGGCTTCCGATCATACCTCGATATAGTTTTTCATCAACAGATTTACCGTTTTCATCTTTGTCAAGTTTGATTAACGTTCCCATAGGGGTGCTAATTTCTTTTGCAGTTTCAAGCCCGAATCTTTTGATGAGTTCCTTAATGTACTTGGCTTGATTAATGAAGATCCCTTCTTTTGTTTGTTTGATTTGAAGTCCAAGGAAGAAATTTAATTATCCCATCATGCTCATTTCAAATTCTTTGTGCATACATTCAGAAAAGTACTTGCAAAGGGATTCATTAGTAGCACCAAAGATAATGTCATCAACATAAATTTGAACAAGCAAGATGTCTTTAGCTTTTCTTTTTACAAATAGAGTAGAGTCTAGTTTACCTCTAGAGAAACCGTTGTCAAGTAGATAATTACTTAATCTATCATACCATGCCCTAGGTGCTTGTTTAAGTCCATAAAGAGCCTTTTGAAGTTTGAATACATGACTTAATAAATTTGTGTTTTCAAAACCGGGTGGTTGTTCAACATAAACTTCTTCTTGAAGATATCCATTTAAAAAAGCACTTTTAACATCCATTTGATAGAGTTTGAAGTTCATGAAACATGCATATGCTAGTAACATTCTAATGGATTCAAGTCGAGCTACTGGTGCAAATGTTTCTTTATAGTCTATTCCTTCTTCTTGATTATATCCTTGAGCAACTAGTCTAGCCTTATTTCTAGTTACATTACCGGATTCATCTAGTTTGTTTCGAAAAACCCATTTTGTACTAATAATCGGGTAATTACTAGGTCTTTCAACTAAAGTCCAAACTTGATTTCTTTCAAATTGATTAAGCTCTTCTTGCATAGCAATAATCCAATCATCATCCAATAAGGCTTCTTTGATATTTTTAGGTTCAATTTGAGAGATAAAAGCTACATGTTCACAGAAAGTATTTAGATTGGAACGAGTTCTTACACCTTGTGATGGATCCCCAAGGATTTGATCATTTGGATGATTTTTGACAAATTTCCAACACTTTGGGAGATCTTGATTTGTTGATGTGATTTGATCATTTGAAGTTGGTTGTACTTCCTCTGTTTGAGTATCAATCTGATTGCTTGTGGATGTATTGCCTTCTTCACTTGTCGGAATAGGTTGACTTTGTTCTTCAACTTGTTGAAAGCTCATACTATCGTCTTCATCATTTCTTGACATAAATGGGTTAGTTTCATCAAAGTTAATATGCATAGATTCCTCAATTACAGAGGTTCTTTTATTGTAAACTCGATATGCCTTGCTTCTAGAAGAGTATCCAATAAAAATACCTTCGTCGGACTTTGAATCAAACTTACCAAGATACTCCTTATTATTTAAGATGAAGCATTTACATCCAAAAACTTTAAAATGTGAGATATTTGGAGAATGTCCTTTCCATAATTCATATGGAGTTTTCTTTAGAGAAGGCCTAATTAAAACTCTATTTAGAGTATAGCAAGCTGTATTGACAGCTTCTCCCCAAAAGTATGTAGGCAAGTTGTTTTCTTTCAACATTGTTCTTGCCATTTCTTGTAAAGTTCGGTTTTTCCTTTCAACAACCCCATTTTGTTGAGGAGTTCTAGGAGCCGAGAAATTATGCTCAATACCATTTTGTTCACATAATTCCACAAAAGATGCATTTATGAATTCCGTGCCTTGATCACTGTGAATGCATGAAATATAGTATCCTTTCTCATTTTGCACTCTTTTACATAATTTTGTAAATTCATTGAAAGCATCACTTTTGAAAGCAAGAAACATTACCCAAGTGTATCTAGTGTAATCATCAATAATAACAAAAACATATCTAGATCCTCCTAGACTTATTACATCCATTGGTCCAAAAAGGTCCATATGAAGTTTTTGTAGAGCTTTTGATGTAGACACATGGCTAATGGTTTTGAAAGAAACTTTATGTTGTTTTCCAAATTGGCATGCATCACACAAATGATCTTTTTCAAACTTGGTCTTAGGAAGACCTCTCACAAGATCCTTTCGAGAGAGTTTACCAAGTAGATCCATACTAATGTGTCATAATCTTCTATGCCATAACCAAGAACTTTCATTTGTTGTGATTAAACAATCAATATTTTGGCAAGATATACTTTCAAAGTCAATAATATAGACATTTTCGTGTCTATTTGCAGTAAACACCACATTTTTCATTTTGTCAAAAATGGTGCAACATGATGATTTAAATTCAACTAAATAATCATTATCACATAGTTGGCTTACACTAAGCAAATTATGTTGCAATCCTTTCACAAGTAGCACATCATGAATGGATATTTTATTTCCAATGCTACCTTTACCAATGATTTTACCTTTTTCATTATTTCCAAAGCTCACAAAACCTTTGTAATTTTTGATAGGCTCATAGAAAAGAGATGGATCACCGGTCATATGCCTTGAACATCCACTATCAATGACCCAATTTCCTTCATACTTCATCCTTAGGGTAACCTATATACAAAAACAAAATTTAGGTCCCCAAGTTCTATTGGGTCCTATATTGTTAGTATTGACTTTTAACACTTTTGATAATCCATTTTGGTTTAAGCCAAGAAGGAATTTTGGAGTCTCTACCTATCATATTTCGAAATTTACAATGTGATGTTATGTGACCTTGTCTTTCACAATAGGTGCATGTTTTTTGAAATCCTTTAGATGTTGATGCTTCATTTGTAGATGATGATGCTTTAACAAAATAGCTTTTTAAAGATTTTTGTTTTGAAGAAGGTTCATATCCTATTCCACTTTTATCAAAAGCCAATTTTTGAGAACCAAACATTTTATCAAGGTTTTCTTTTCCTTTTGTAAATCTTACAAGGTTTCTATTTAATCATTGATTTTCTTTTTCAAGCTTTTCAATTTTTGTTTGAAGATTATTATTTTCGAAATGAATTTTAAGTGCTTTTTCATGAGCAAAATTTTGATCTTTTTCAAGCAACTTATTTTCTTCTTTTAAGGTATTATTCTCTTTTTGAAGTTCATGTATCTTAAAAATTGCAATTTCAAAACTATCATGCATTTTTGAGAATTCATTTTGTAATTCTTCAAAAGAACATTCATTTTCAATTAATGAGCTAGAGGTGTAATATTCGGAGTTAAAGGAAGAACATACCTCATCATCTTCTTTTGTCATAAGACAAACGATGTTTGCCACTTCTTCATTTTCACTTTCCTCACCGGTTGATGCATCGTCATCAACGTATGTTGCCTTCAAGGCTTTTCCTTCCTTGGTTTTGATTAGTTTTGGACAATTTGCTTTTATATGACCCGTCTTGTCACAATTGAAGCATCTTCCTTCTTCTTTTGATTTGTTTCTTCCTTTGTTCATAAACCTATTGTAGGGAACTTTGCTTACCTTTTTGAATTTAAGAAATTTCTTAAAGTTCCTTGTAAGAAGAGCTATCTCATCATCATCTTCTTTGTTTTCTTCCTCTTCATCACTTGAGTAAGCCCTTTGATGCAAGAAGCGCAAGTGACTTTTTATTATTCCTTTTTTCTTCTTCTCGATCTTTCCTCTTCAACTCATGACTCATAAGAGATCCCATAAGTTCACTAAGAGTGAGAGTTTTGAGGTCTCTAGCTTCTTCAATAGCCGTTACTTTAGCTTCCCATGGCTCGGTTAAGTTTCGGAGAACTTTTCCTACCAATTCTTCATTAGAATACTCTTTTCCAAGAGATTTTAGAGCATTAACAATATCGGTAAATCTAGAAAACATTTGTTCTATATTTTCATCAAAAGACATTTTGAACATTTCATATTTATGAACAAGCATGTTTATTCTAGTTTCTTTAACTTGGTTGGTGCCCTCATATGTAACTTCTAATTGATCCCAAATTTCTTTAGCACTTTTGCATCCGGAAATTTTATTGAACTCATTTGAATCTAAAGCAAGATATAGCATATTCATAGCTTTATAGTTTCTTTCACACATTTTGAAGTCGTCATCATTATAATCTTTTTCCGGTTTGGGGGTAGTGATACTTTGTTCTCCTTCCTTTTTAGTTAAAGTAGGATTGATTGGTCCATTTTTTATCACATTCCAAACTCTTATGTCATTTGCTAGAATATAGATTCTCATCCTAGTTTTTCAAAAAGAATAGTTTGTTCCATTAAACAATGGTGGTCTAGAGGAAGATTGTCCTTCAACTATATTAGACATTGATGAGCTTGTCATAAGGATCCTCTACTAGATGTTAAGCTATATGTAGAGTACTAGCTCTGATACCACTTGTTGGTCCTTAATAACCTAAAAGGGGGAGGGGGGGTGAATTAGGTTGTTTAGGCAAGATTTAGCAATTTAAAATTTCTTAATATAGAGGCAATGTCAAGTAAGGATTGATAATAAACAATAAGCTCTTGTAGGCAATTTATCAAACACTTGATGAGCATATAAATATTTAACACTAGATATGCAATTAGAGTTTCAAGGTAAAATCTCAAATAGATATCTCAACAATTACCAAGTAATTAAAATGAGCAATATCCACACGAAAGTAAATAACTTGAAAATAAAGAGAATAGAGTAAGAGAAATCAAACACGATGATTTTCAAGTGGTTCGCACTCTCGGGGGCCTAGTCCACCACCTAAGGTCTTCTCTTCCCTTAGGATTTTAATAACACTTCACTATGATGCTTCTTCAAATGTTGGTGAAGCAAGAACCAACTACAATTACTCTTGAATCCACAAGAGTCACACAAGCTCCTTCAAATGTAGGTGAAGCTTAACCTACTACTCTCTCTTCCTTTGAGTCCACAAAGGATTACAATACTTCTTCTCACAATGATTCTCTCAATCTATGTGAAAGAATGTATTACAAAGATTTTGTGATAGAATGAATGAAAATTGCAACTCTTATTTGAGTTTGATATTACAATTTAGAAAAATGATTTGAATGCTCAAAAGATATGATAATGATAGCTCAAGATTTCTCAATAGGAATGAAATGAAAGCTCTTTGATAATCTGAAAATTATGGCTTGGAGAGATGATGTTGAGGGAGAGAAGGCATGGCTTAAAAAGAGGGAAATGTTAGACAAAAATCGGATTTTAAGCAAGATTACCGGATTTTCCCGTTAACTCATCCGGGCGCTGAGGCACTTATCCGGGCGCCCGGAAGGAGCATGTATCGCCCGAAAAAGTCGTTTCTGCCGGGCGTTGCACCTTCTATCCGGGCGACCGGAAAATGCCGGTAACGCCCGGAGGCCATAAAAATGCTGAAAAATGTTTTTTTAGCCCAGAAATATTTGGGCATATTGAAAAGGAAATTTCTTAGCATTTTTTTTTAAACATCCCAAAAAAAAATTTCAAACGATTGAAATGAATTTTTATAAAATGATTTCAAAAACAAGAGTTTGAAAAATATTTTTTTTTCTATGAAGGATTTTGAAATAAGAAAACAATTGTTTTGAGAAATTTTGAGCGATACAAATCATACTTAGGCAAGCGACAACTTTTAAGGCCGGTACCCCTTATGTCACCTACTTCTCCTTCCTTGTGACTCCCTCTTTATCTGCGAGTCAATAACTTGAATTCTTTAGGGCTTGGATACAATTTGATAGTGCTTGGTCTTTGATCCAAAAAGCTTTCTATTCTTGACTGAAACAACTTGATCCAATGTTGGTGTAGACTTACTTTGGAAAGAAGGTCTTACAAAAAAAAATGTTAAAGCACAATTAAGATGTTTTGTTATTATCAAAATAAAGATTATAGACTTTTTAGGCCAACACAAAGACTTCGCATGAGCGATAGTATCTTTACACCTGTAAGCCTTCTCAATTATTACACTTTTTCAGTAATGTTCCCAACACTTTCTAAGTAAGTATTGCACAAGCTCAACCTCTTCAAGTCTTGGTCAACTTCTTCCTAGTAACATCTCTTTAACATTGCTCTATAAACAAAAATCCCATCCTTTTGAGGAATCATATAATCAATTCTTGTGAAGTGCATCAAAGTTGTTTCAGCTTTGAGCTTGTTCATCACTTTAAGGTGATCTCACTTTTGTTTATAATTATATTGATTATCTCGTTAGATGATTAGATCTGCTTCTTCATGTGCTATTATAATTATATTGACTATGCAGTGTAACATGCTAATTTCTAAGATACTCGAGACTAAGTAGCTGGTTGAATCACTCTAATTAATAGAGGATATTATAGATACCGATGTCAATTACCCATCACTTTCACTAAATTAGTTTTGATTGGTGAAAGAACAAAGGAAAAGTATTATTATTTGTAATAATTGGCCATGATTCATACGATTCCTCACTCTTTGATTACAAAACTAACACAAAAAAATGATGCTTATTTATATCTAACAAATTTAAACTCACGACTGTTAAAAAACTAGTGTAACAGAGTAAGTATTTTGACGAACTTAACATCATTATTATGATTGAAAAGTTAAATAGTTTTGGAAACGTGGAATATAATATTCCAAATATAGTACATGGTGCATTTATCAAGTGTACAATACTAAACTATGAGTGTAATTTTGACTCACACCCCTTGCATATTTTATAAATGAGACTCAGATCCCTTAAGTTTTAAGATCTAAGAGTAAAACGACATCCATTAACTTTTCGTTGAAAGTAAAAGAAGAAAAAAAGCCTTTGTCACGTTCTTTTAACTCTGAACCATTGATATGAGATATTTTCCCTGATTTTTTTTTTCTCTTTTTTGTCAAAAATAATTATAACAGAGAAACATGGATTAATAGGGTTAAAGAGACACATGACGTTGTTTTTAATTTCATCGAGACTTACTTTGTTACTTTTTCTTTCATATATTTTTCTTTTCTCTTCTTTTTCTTATTCTCGATGTGTACATCTCATAGCTGATCATGACATGCTACCAACATCGAGAGTTCCACCATAAATGTTTTTGATAAATTTGTTTGCTTCATTTTCAATGTAATTATTTAAATTTTCATTCATATATTTCTGAATTCATCTTGAACTCATTATCAATAACATCTCTATTAAAGTATTGACAACATAAAGTATGTAAAAGCATGAAAAAATAATAATAATAATAATAAAAAAAAATCTCAGTACATTTTTTAACAAGAAACTACATAGACTTTTTCTTGTCTTCAAAAACATGACATGTCATTTACTCTGTGATATTTTATTGTCAAGACAACGTTGGTGAAGCTTGTTTTGATTAATATGCTGCAATTGTGTTTCCTTAAGTTAAATTGTTGGATTTAGGGATTAACTTTTTGAGATTTTTATTTCAACTATAATTAGAGGTAAGTTAGGCTTATCTCTGCTCTATATTATCTCATTTTGACATCATTTCCTTAAATTCGTTCTTGCTGTAATTTGTTTTTAATTATTTCTTTCCAATTTCCTACTAATTCATGGAAATTACAATTTTATATATTTATTTTGGATTATCTTCATTCACTTTCCTTATTGTTGATAATCCTTGATAAACCGTGTTTGCATGTTGGTATAAGCATTGTTGTTGCTTGCTATCCTATTGAAATTGCAATCCGTTGCGAAATTTGAATATTCTTAAAAAATAATTACATACTTTGTTTTGCTCTAGCTTCTTGGTGATCAACATATCAATGTAAAATCTTGAAAGTTTTTCAAATATTTCTTAAAATTCTGTTACATTTTCAGAAATTCATTTGTCTTATAAACGTTTCAAAATGCACTTTTTTTTTCTAAAAACTTTATCTGTGAAACAATATTTATGAGTTTAGAAAGCCTTATTTATATTTCTGAAATTAACTTTGTATATGTTTATATGTGGAAACTGTTGGAGTAGAAATTCATTTCAATATCGAATGACTTTTTTTTTTATATGAATATATAATAAGTAAAGTAAATGTTATTTGAACTGTTTACTGTGGCATGTTGAGATTGATGCATTGGATTTTTAATTCATTGGACTGTTGATATTGTACAGCTAAGGAGAGAGGTTTGAAGATTTCGATTGTAAGGAAAGGAGAGGAGAAAAGATGAATGACTGGTTCCTCAGAGTGAGCGCTAGCAATCATAGTTTCGTTTATCATTTGCAGATTCATTTGCTTAATCCAGGACTTGAATATATTTATTTGGTACTCGTGGAAGAACAATGTTTAATGTTTCGGTCATATCTATTATAGATTGATTTGGTACTTTTAAATTTAAACACCGGTATTTTTGTTGGGTTTGGAGGACTTTAAATATTATGTCGGGATTCTAATTCAACCTCATGGGCTATTCAAGTGCTTGCTTAGTTGTATGCTTCTACATGGGAGTCCAAAGGCAGATAGTCTTCAGTACCTTACAAATAGATCTATTGAATTGAATAATCCTGTAACTATAGATATGAAATTCACATAATAATTTGAAGTGAAGTGCACATCTATACAGTTAAAGTTTGAAATTATGATAATTTTCAATTTATATACCTTGATATGGACAGGGACATCAATAAACACTATACGGAAAAAAAAAATGTATTACTAACAAACACTGAGTACACGGGTTAAATTAATTAAGACACTTTTACACTTTTTTTTTTTGGTTCAAGAGCAATATTTGTATGGATTTGGATTTTTTTTCTATTTTTTTCTTCATCTACTAAATAAGATGTATCATGAACCATTAAATTTGGTCTTTTAAAATCTGAACCATTTATTATAAATTTATTTTAACTATCATTTTCACAATTGAATTTTAAAATGGACGGTTTACATTTAAAAAGATCTAATCTTATGGTATAAAATACACTTCATTTAATAGATAAAGGAAAAAATAAAGGAGAGGATCCAAACCCCATTTGTACATGATATTGTCTAATATAAAGGTAAATTGGCAATGATAATAATTCACAATTCTCATGATAATAACAATAATAATAATAATTTGTTTCAAGACCGGTTGGTTAGCATGTTGCTATTAACTACGAGACCAAACTCTGTAGAACTCTTAAAAAAACATAACGGTCATTAAGAAAAATATTACTTAGATTCATTGCTCTGGCACAAAAGAAACATTCTATTATTCGTTTGGTTGAAGAAAGAGCACTTAAAAGTGAGATTTTTTTACTATTTCTTTTGCACTATTGCCCTTCGTGTGGAGATTCGTCACATCATTGAAGATATTTATACTTTTTATCATGTTATTTTTCAAGTCTCTTTCTCCCAGTACATAGAGATAGAAATAGGGTCATCATTTAGATAACAAAAATTTGTATATAACTGAAAGTCTACCTTTAAATTGGTCTTCAAATATTCTTTCAAGATTTTTCAACATTATACTTTCTGATTTTGCTTTATCCAGCATAAGATAGCTTATGTGATCAGTTTCTTTTTTAATAGAATTGCAAAAAATAAAAAATTGTCCATTACAATTGGGGGCTTAGTTTTAAACCGGATGTGTAGTTATAGGAGACCTCCCGGCCCCTTCTTGGGATAATCATCCAAGGTTTGTGGGAAAAGAAGAGGTTGGCTTGAGCGGAGTCGTAGAAATGATATAATTGTAATTTCAGAAAGACAGCTATAAAAGGGGATGTAACTCAGATGGTAGAGTGCTTGTTAGCATGTTAGAGGTACGGGGATCGATACCCCCGCATCTCCACAGATAATCAATTAATTTTACTCTCCTCGAGAGTTTTTTAAGCTTCTCTTGTAATGCAGCCTGATGTGCGAGCATTTTTTATTTTACTTTATTCAAAGAGGGCTTTAATATCACATAATTTTTAAAGAAAGTTGTATACTCTGAGAATTAATATCGAAACTTATCTTACCCAAGCGAAAGCAAACGCCCAGGATCTGAAGTCACCATTTTCAGGCCTTCGCACATTATTTATGCATTTGCCAAAACCTTTGGAAGTAGTATTTGTGGCCGTCCAGATACTACGTCCAGTTTCAAACAAGCATCCACCATTTTGGGTGCTTGCCATTTGTCCTTGAAATGTTCTTTAAATACTAGTTCAAATACAAGGATGAAAACTATAGTAATCCTTTTATTTTTGTTTAGTTGACTTCAAAGGGATTTCTAATAATTAAATCGGAGTTGGATCATTTCATAATATTATGAGAAAAATTAATAGTTATAAAGTAATGATATAATTACGATAAAATAATCTAAACCATTGAATGTGAATATGAAATAACAACATCACTCACTTTACCACCAAAATTGTGAAAAGCCAAGAAAGAGCACATGAATTTAAGATAAAGTGTTTGTGTACAATATGTATTTGTTTACACAGAAAAAATTATAATTTCTATAATTATCTTATAAGGTCGTGGATTATTTTTGATAGTATTAATTAATTTTAGGTGAAACTCCACATAAGATTCTTAAGAATTTGGTTGACTAGTACATACCAACATCAACACTTGCCAACTCCAGTTTCCAAAAACATTAAAAAAAAAAAACAAAGAGAAATGAGACTTTGTAAGATATTGCTTAATATATGCACACAAGAATCAGAAAAGAAACAAAGGATGAGGCCAAGGGGAATAGGGAATTAGCTACCGTTAGGCCACCAGGCCAGTTCGTTAATAAAGACATATAACCAATTTTAGCTCAACTATATTTTATTTTCCAACATTTGAATGATAAAATATTGCGACTTTTTTTTAGTACAAGTTACATTATTAACTTCTTTATTCTTTGCTAATCGTTATGTTGTTGTATGTTGTTCATTCAACTTTACAGATTACATATGGATCTTAATTGTCCAAAGTGTCACTTGTAAGAAAACAACTATCACGTTTGTCTTTAAAGATGAAAATAAATAGTAATAATGTTAGTTTGTGAATCAAAACTTTAAGTTCGAATTTTTTTATTGGTTAAATAGGTGTATGTATTTGACTTACAGTCGCACTATAGAATTTGTAACCTTGTGATAGATTTGACATGATACAATCCACGGTGAATTCTTCGCTTACCCAAAAAAAAAGCAACGGTCATTCTTTTTTTTTTTTTCCAAAGGGAGGAGATAGGTCAACAGCAATTATTATATTTTGATAGAGAGAACTCAACTGATTATTGTACATTGGTTATATATGAGGTTCGTGTTACTAAATTATTGAACCAAAAGCCAACGGATAAGAAAACTAAAGTAAATGCTCTTACCTACAAAAGACAAGTAGTAAACATCACTAGCTTTGAGAGATGTGTGGTCTAATCTTATTAGGTGTAGAAAATTTTCAAAATTTAAGTTGGAAAGCTATGTAAACTCTCTTTTCACACAAATATTAGCACAATATGTTTAGTATAGGTTCATGATCAGATGCAGAGAGTTCAACTTATCTAAGAAAAAAAAAACTAAAAAATGATCCATCGTTTTATAACGATTAATTATGTTGAGAGATCGTGAATGTGAGTTCACTTGCGCATAGAGTCACACGATATTGTTATTGAGCATGATTCTTTTGTCTAACACGGCTAAAGAAAAGGCCTCTGCAGAGCTTACAACAAAAGATTTTAGGATATATGATGTTATTGAACACCAAGAAACGAATAGGAATACCAACAAGAATTGCACCATGCTTGATGGTTACTAATGTTTTTTAATCTTATTTTAGTGGGGTGCTGGAAAAGTTTCCACCAAAGCAGGGAAGTAAAGTGAAAAATTCTTGACACTCACTGGACGCAAGAGAAAGGATTTGTTTATTTTTTAAAGTTGTTCTTTTTAATACTCGTTGTAACATTTTATAGTGGTAAATGGTGTGAAAATCGGTTGTTAGTCTTGATTGTTTGTCTTTTTATCTGATAATCACGTATCTTTAATAATTTCAAAGGGCAATCAAGATTCAAGAGAAATTGGTAATTGTTGATGTAATTGCCGACGATTGCATTTAAACATATGAAAAGGAAAGAATTCTATCAAGTGAAATGTTTTAATAAATTTATCTTGATTTATTTCTCATTCAGCACTTAATCGACAAAATATTCTATAATTCATCCTATAATCGACCACAGGATGGAACATGCAACCTGTTGATCAACGTTTAGTTGGCCTTGCCCCCAAGATGGTAGTCTAGTGGCAAACAAGGAGAAATAACATATGACAAGGTTGGGTTTGAAATTCCTTGACTGCTTATTAGGTCCATACTATTGATTAACATGGAACACGTATTGAGACATATCGCTATATTTATAAATTTACTAGTTAGTAGTAGGACTCTGTCGAACCCAATAGATGATTGGGTTCCCTAGTTTGGTTCCCACGTTAACCGGAAAATAACAAAAAAAATAAAAAAAACTTTAGTTGGCCTCGTTCCTTTTCATTAATTGAGACTATAATATCAGGATGTAATTTTTAGATACACACCTAATAACCTATTTCTAGATTGGTATTCTAATAACTTTATAATCTCATTAGTTTACTTCTTCTTGATTTTTAACTCTAAAATTGGATAACCATCGTATCTTTCATACTTCATTTTATAATTTGTGATATGACATATTCTATCACAATATCGACATTTTTTTTTTTGTCAATATCATAACAAAGTTCATTTTTTCTTTCATAATATTCTAATACGTAGAAAATCAACAACTATTTTTGAGTATATACTTTAACATTAACCAAGCCATCTTTGAAATGTTCCAGTATAATCAAGACGTGGATGTAATATTTTTAAGTGATACCCACATCGAGCCTTTTTTTTTTTTGATTTATCATATTAAATTCAAAAACCAAAATGGAAAGACTGAAAGCCATAGACCGAAAATAATGCTATCCGTTAGGGACATAATTGTCCCAAGAAATTTCAACGACTCCTTTCTCTCTATACCGCCAGATTCCATTTCAAACCTTTTCAAGAACTTTCACTCACCCCCAATTCCCTATCCCAAATTTAACCCCCATCAACATCATATATTACCAAATTGCCACTCCATTAACAAATCTTCTTTACTCCAAGAAACAATCAAAGTATTAAAATATTTTAAAGAGTTATTTAAATAAAAATGTTAGCATAGCTTCAAATGCAATCCACGGCCCCACCAAAAGAACGTTTCAATTTTCACACACACAACACACACTCACAAAACACACACAGAGGCATTTTCACCTCTTTCTCTCTCTACAATATACACATAGATAGATACACCTAAACTATACATCGCATTAGGTGTGCAAAACTTGTTAAAATGGCTCCCAAGAACCAGAATAAGCCACCTGTTCCTTCAACAACCCCTTCTAGACCTTCTAATGTAAGCCCCATTTTTTCACC
Organism: Ehretia macrophylla; assembly: GCA_037974665.1. Lineage (NCBI taxonomy): Eukaryota > Viridiplantae > Streptophyta > Magnoliopsida > Boraginales > Ehretiaceae > Ehretia > Ehretia macrophylla. The sequence continues at coordinate 27,035,589 of CM075772.1, forward strand.
TTTTCTTTTCAATTTTATTTTTTTAATTGATGCATTATACTTTTTGCTTTCTTATGTTGATTTGGCTTCTGGGTTTTCTTTAGTTAATCGTTTTGTAGTGTTTAATTTGTGTATTTATGAAATCTTTTATAGGTTTTTAGTGTATGTTTTGTAGAAATGTTAAGGATTTTGTTGGTATTTTTGGAAAAATAATATGTGGGTTTTTGTTTCTTTAATGTGCTAGTTTCCACTAAATTTTTATATGTTTTTCTTGTTTCTTTTGAAGTAAATGCTTTTGATTTCTTTGTTTTTTGGTAATTAATGAAGGGTTTTGTACATATAGCGTAATCTTTTATGGAATAAATCAAACTTAATGAATTTATTTATTTATTTATGTATCTGGTATTTGGCAACTAGTTTCGAATATCTGAATATTTTATGGGTTATTATGGCATTGTAGAGTAAGTATATGGTGGATGAGGTCTCAGTAGATAAGAGGAGAAGGATTGGGAATTCGAGAATGCCTCCTAATCAGCAAAATCATGGTCAAGGTACCAGAGGGAATCGGCAGGCGTTTGCGCCGGTTAATGGGGCTCAAGATCTGCCTCCGACCAGTGGGCCGCCAAGCGTTGCTGGCTCGGATTGTGGTATAATAGAGTTCACCAAAGAGGAAATGGAGGCATTGCTTAACGAGAAGTTGAGAACTAAAAACAAATTCAACATTAAGGTAAGTGGCTGGATCCTTTGTTACTTAAATCAGATTGTTTATGGTTGTTTATATTCAAAAGAGAAGTTATCTTTCGTTGTTTTTTGACCTGGTCTTGATGTGTATTTGAATGCATTGGCCTGGTTAACTGTATTTTTCTAGGAAAAATGTGACCTCATGTCAGACTATATTAGGAAGCTTAAGCTATGTATTAAGTGGTTCCAGCAGCTTGAAGGGAACTACGCTGCAGAGCAAGAAGATCTTAAGAAACTGTTGGAGGTGGCTGAGAAAAAATGCGCTGACATGGGTATGGTTGATTTGGTAGTTACCCGTGTGGTTGTGTAAAAGTTTCTGACTTGTGGTAATGTATCTGCCTTACTTCCAGATATTCTAATGAAGGCGAAAGAAGAAGAACTAAATTCAATCATCACAGAATTAAGGAAAAGTTATGAAGCACTACAAGAAAAGTTCGCTAAGGAGGAATCAGATAAGTTGGTAAGATTGGCTGAAGAATCACATTAACTTGTTAAACTTTGGGTTGGTTGTGGGAATTTTACTTGTCAAAGGATATTTTGTGGGTTAATTGACAACATCAAATTGTTGAAATGAATCATCAGGAAGCATTGGATTCATTGTCAAGAGAGAAAGAGGCAAGAGTAGCAGCAGAGAAATTGCAAGCTTCTGTCACAGATGAGCTAAAGAGAGCTCAACAGGACAATGCAAGTGCCAATCAGAAGGTAGCTTCAGGAAGATAATGAGTGGTTTTTATACAGATACATTCATAATAGTTATCAGTCTAAAGTTTACCATGAAGCCTTGTCACATACGTTTATGGAATGTGCAGATACAATCGCTCAATGATATGTATAAGCGGTTGCAGGAGTACAACACAAGCTTGCAACAATATAACAGTAAACTTCAATCAGAGCTTGCTTTAACCAATGAGATGCTTAAGCGTGTAGAGAAAGAAAAAGCTGCTGTTGTGGAAAATCTGAGCACTTTGAGGGGTCACTATACCTCTGTGCAGGAGCAGCTTACATCTTCCAGAGTGAGTTTTATTCTAATTCCTTCCATATAGTTGGTGTTGTTACTGTTTTTCTTTAAGCTATTTTAAAAGTTCAACCATGGCAACATAATTAGAGAGGGGTCATTATTCATTTGGAGCTTCTTTGAATACTTTTAAGCACGGGCACTGAAACTTGTGTTCTGATTGAAATTCTATCAAGATGCACGTAGCATGAATTCAGGACCTTATTACTTGGGCAGATGAAAAATTATAGGAAAATAGTAATAGAAAAAGTCAAGCTGATGCTTTAGCTTTGTCCTAGCTGTTCCCTGATATTTTATTGTACGTCTCTTGCTAAAAAGTTGATTTGAGTTTGAAGTTAGACGTATAAACAATTTCATATGTTTTGACATACTCTATTCTCAACCAAGGCATACTTGCTTCTCTATTTGATTACTGTTTGCTGATGGGCTGGTCACTTTGTGGGATTTCCATTTATTTATGTACTTAGATTATACCATCCCTCAAGTATTTATAGGATATGTATGATTAGGCTTCTCAAGAAGCAGCTATGAGGCAAAAAGAAATTTTATCAAGTGAAGTGCAATGCCTGCGGGTGGAACTGCATCAAGTTAGGGATGATCGTGACCGTCAATCGCTACGAGTCCAGTCTTTAACATCAGACATTGAAACTTACAAAGAACAAACTGGAAAATCCAGTGCAGAGTTGGATGGTTTGATTACAAAATCCAATGAGCTGGAGGTCTGTCTCCGCAAGTTCTCTTTTCCCATAAATTCCTAAGATGCAACCAGTCGTTCAGGAATTTTCTCTAATTTCTTTCAGGCAAGATGCTTATCACAAAGTGAACTCATTAGAAGATTGCAGGAACAAGTAGCTTTCGCCGACAAGAAATTGCAGGTATCCTGATCTGAGCCATTGAGTTGTATGGATGATAAGTTACCGTTCACTTAAAATTGCATGTGTTTAGGGGATGCTGTTGTTGCATTTTGAAATCTGCACTCTTTGTCACTAATAATTAATTCCAGAGGTGGTGTGTGCTAATATGCATTCTTTTAGATGTCTGATATGTCAGTACTAGAAGCAAGGACAGAATTTGAAGATCAAAAGAAACTTATCTATGAGCTACAGAACCGTCTTGCTGAAGCAGAAGCAAAAATTGTAGAAGGGGAAAAGCTTCGAAAAAAATTACATAATACTATACTGGTATTATTTTTTCTCTTGGAAAAGTTTATTTTTATAGGGTTAAGGTTTGCATTTGTCGTTAAGACTTTCTTATTAACAAATTCTTTTGCCAATCTAGGAATTGAAAGGCAATATCCGGGTTTTTTGTAGAGTGCGACCTTTGTTGTCTGATGATTCAGCTGGTACAGAAAAGGTTGTCTCGTTTCCCATATCAATGGAAACAGTTGAGAGAGGCATTGATTTGGCACAGAATGGTAGGTATTCAAATATACACAAAAGTTCAATTTTAATGCATCTTTTTCCTGTTAAATGATTTTCACTTTTGCTTATTGTTTTTCTAATTCAAAGGGCAAAAGCATTCTTTTACTTTTGACAAAGTGTTCACCCCCGATGCCTCGCAAGAAGATGTTTTTGTTGAAATATCTCAACTTGTACAGAGTGCGCTCGATGGTTATAAGGTGATGGATCGCTCTTTGTATGCTTCCTGCTTACTGATTTGATTGCTGTTGAAAAGTGGCTAACATAGGAACTCGTATGATTGTGATGCATCTTTCCTAGATCTTTAGCTTTAGTGTATAGAAAGTGCAGATGAAAAACAATGCATTCCACAGCTCGATAGCTTATCTACTTTTAATCTTTTGTTGTATATTATCCTTTTCAGTCTCCACTCTGGGTACTCGGGATTTAGAATTTCGAATTAGTTGATTGAAAAAGATCTCCAGATCAAGATTCTCTCTGAAATGCGTGAACAATGTAATTTAGAATGATGGGCAAGCCTGGATCCATCTAAAAGATATCTACCCAAATTGCACAAACATTTACAGAAATGTCTCATACATGTTTTATATGTATATTTTGGTTTGCCTGTAACGAAAATACCAATTGACTTATTGAGTGGTGTTTTCTTTCTTGTCAGGTTTGTATCTTTGCTTATGGTCAGACTGGTTCTGGAAAGACACATACAATGATGGGCAAGCCTGGATCTCCTGATCAGAAAGGACTGATACCACGCTCGTTAGAGCAGGTCTTTGAAACTAGGCAAAATCTTCAATCTCAAGGATGGAAATATGAAATGCAGGTGGGTAGCTAAAGTGTATTCCTTGCACCTAGTGTTATATAGTGGGGTAATATCTAATATATGAACCATATTTGCACAATTTGCAGGTGTCAATGCTCGAAATATACAATGAAACAATTCGTGACTTGCTATTACCAAATAGATCAAGTTTCGATGCATCAAGAACAGAGAATGCAGGAAAACAATATGCAATTAAACATGATGTAAATGGAAATACTCATGTCTCTGATTTGACAATAGTTGATGTTTGCAGTAGTAAGGAGGTGTCGTATCTTCTAGAGCGGGCTGCTCAGAGCCGGTATAAGCAGAGCACTCATTCCTGTCTTCCTAGCAATTTGATTTTTGCCTAAAAGGATTAAACTGAACTTCTAAGAAGTTGTGTGGTGTCTGAAACTCGTGATTTTTCTTTTCTTTTTCGGTTTGATGAAACTCTTGAGTGAACTGCAGCTTTTTTATACTTTGGCAAATGATAAAGGGGGCCACTTAACTCTTCCTGCTATTTTTTTCTTTGTTTCTATTAAAAGATGCTTGCCTGGATGGGTATATGCATGGACCATAACATCCATAATTTTTATAATAATGTCTTATGTAGCTCCCAAAGTTCTCTGTTTTGATCTCAACAAATAACTTTAAATATATGAAACTAAGCAATTACTGTTTTAATTTCTACAGGTCAGTAGGCAGGACCCAAATGAATGAACAGTCTTCAAGGAGTCATTTTGTATTCACGCTTAGAATATTAGGTATTAATGAGGTACGTTTGATGTTTCACTGTGATACTTCAATCTAACTCTTCTTATTTGGCTCTCATAGAGTATGGTACTTATTTATCTATTTTTCTATTTAGAGCACTGAACAACAAGTACAAGGTGTCCTGAATCTTATTGACCTTGCTGGTAGTGAGCGTCTCTCAAAAAGTGGGTCCACCGGGGATCGGCTGAAAGAAACTCAAGTATTAAAGCTAAATGATTCCTTTACTTTTTGGCTTCTAACATAATACCTTTTCTCGATTTTTTTTTAATCCTAACTAGGAATGCTCTTTTTTGAGTATTATCAGGCCATCAATAAGAGTTTATCATCTTTGAGTGATGTTATATTTGCCTTGGCAAAGAAGGAGGAACATGTACCTTTCCGAAACTCAAAGCTTACTTATCTTCTCCAGGTAAAGGCTTAAACCTTTACTGGTAATATATATTGAATTATGAACTTGCTAGTGGCATCTGAAAAACTGAATATGCTTTTGAAGTCATAATCCTGGGAAATCGTACACAAATGGTAGAATACTTGATGAGGAGTTTACTTATGGTGCTCTTTGTGTGAGGACTCACTGACGCTTGTTACTGCTTGAGCAGCACGCCTATGTTTTGACCAGTTTAGTTTACTAGAAGACCTCCTGAAATTCCCTTGACCTGGACAAAGAGCATTCTAGTTGCATGTCTCATTGTTATTTTGACCATGGTGCTTTCCAGATAACATCTAGACGTATAGGACATTTATTTTGCAAAACATTAGTGAGATGTAATATTAGAATGTAAAAAGTATTCAAGTTGATACTAGTAGAAACGACTTAGTGAGAATGAATTTGAAATTTACTAAAACAATGAATGCGTTACTCAGATGATAGTTGCCCCCCTTTTCCTCTTGTTTGTTGCATTTGATTTAATATCTTTCTGACGAGTGTGTGGTGTGATCAGCCTTGTTTAGGTGGGGACTCGAAGACCTTGATGTTTGTCAACGTTTCACCGGATCCTTCTTCTGTAGGTGAATCACTTTGTTCACTACGGTTCGCTGCAAGGGTTAATGCTTGCGAAATTGGGATTCCTCGACGTCAAACTGCTAACACACGCTCATCAGATTCACGCTTGAGCATTGGCTGATTTTTTGATAGAACAATCGTTCTATTCTTATTTTAGTTAGGAAATTGTGTATACATATCTGCGTGGCATTTGATTCAACTGAAGTGAAAACACTCTTGACAAAAATCTGCCTGTAATCTATATAATTGAGCGCATACTGGCCTTGTATTAGAAGTAGCAGAGAGGGTCTGCCCCTTTAATCCATATTCAGTTTGTATTTATGAGAAATCTTGTATTATGATATTTATGTTCTTTTACTGAACTCTGTTTATGCTGTGCTTCTGACTGTTCTTTCCTCCCTTTTTCCTTGTGCAATTTGCCTTCATATTCTTTCCTTTCTGCCGTTACTCTTACGTTTATCTTTTACTGAACGGGGTTCCATTCTTCTTGTTGCTAGAGGTACACATTCCTCTTCTCGGTGTGAAACGATATATGAGAAATAGATGCTCAGCCTGCAATGCTCGACTGTGGTTCTGCTTCGTGGCATCTTCAAGTTGCCAGAGAAGTTTAAAATGGTAATTAAGTGAATATTGACTTAGGACGCATATATTTCTTCATATAAATCCAGACATCTTGTTTTTGTATTTGCTTTTACAATTCACTTCATTCATTAAGAAAAAAAATCAAATAGATCTAGATAGATATGGGTTGACATGAGCGTATGAGTCATTTTGTATTATTGACAAATCTTCTTATTTCAATTTTTAGAAAATTTGTGTACTTGGAGTCCCCGATGATTAAAAAAATTAAGATTTTATCATTTTAAAATTTAAGAGAGATACAACACAAAAACTTATGGAATTACTTTTGTAACTGAATAATTAATATTGAAAATCGTCTTTATATTGGGTCCAATCAAATTACCCAATATTTTCAATGTAAATGTCCTTCTTAAGAAATTAGATTAGATACATACAGCATTTTCTTTAACTCATACCTTGGAGAAGAACGTTTTTTGTTTGAGTTTGAAGTCATTACCTTGCGGGAGCCACCTGAGCGAGACCCTTCTCTTCTTTATTATTTTCATATGGTATGTTGAATCACTTGTGAAGTCGACTTCACTTGACCGTATCTACTTCAACTTTACCCTAGACTCCTGTCGTGTAGTGTAGCAAGACTAACAAGTGGTCGAGTGAATTTATGAACGAGCAACAAACACCATTTCTTCCATTGGCAACCTATGTAGCAAAAAGATCATTGGACATAGAATCTCAACATGAGCATCTTTTGATTTTCTAGGCACCTGAAATATTTTGATTCAAGTAAAACGTGCCAAATAATATATATTCAATTTGTTACTATAATTGCTAGCTTCACTCGATTGCTTTACACAAAAATGGAATAACTTATAAAACCCCTCACGCATATAAAGGTAGGTGATTAAGGCAAAATTATCTCCAAGATTTCCATCCAACTTCTCAATTTCTCTATTTGCATAATTCTGGTTTTTCTTGTCTTCATCTTAGGTATGCTTACTTGCTCTTCTTTTATTTTTCAGTCAAACTTTCATCCTTTTTTTTTTTTGAGTGACACTAAGAAGACATGCTCGGTCCAAAGACTTAATAGTTTGCAGAACTCTACAATTTACGTGTTCATTAAAGTTACACTAATTCACATAACTCAAATCAAAACAAACCTTATTTCACTAGTTGAATTAGGAAAGACATTTCTCCTCTATAAGTTTAAACTAGTGTACATATGCCAATTTGTTGTTGAGGTGAGCAATTTTCACGTATTTTCAACAGCTTCTGAATCAGAAAATTATCAATTTATGCTTTGTCGACGTTGTTAACATACCCATTTTTTTTGTCTTATTCTATCATTTAATAAAAAGGCGAGGCAAGGCAACAGCAAATGTAGTGAAGAAAGGATGTGAGACGTACTTTTACAATGATGGTTGTCGTGATGAAATTATTACCGAATTCATTCTATTGAAGCGTAACGTAAAAAGCTCATTCTCATCTTACATTTTTTTGATTTGGAAGTTTCAGAATGCTGTCAGTGGATTTCTAACAAAGGAAAGCCCCCGTACCCTAATACTATGTCATTGACCTGAAATATACGTTAGAGGCATATTGTTGCATACGAGATTTTTTAACTTATATTTGAAGTGAATATAATGTAATTTTACTTAGATTAAGTTTCTCGTTGTAATTAAAAAAAAAAAATTCGTAGCCAGTCAAACATGTCATATCAACTCGTTACCAACTCCATTATCCAAGCCCAATGGGAATGGGTCATGACAAAAGAAAGTCCAATGGGCTAATATCAATAAATCGTAAGAAGGTCAGACATCTATGGGCATATGCGTCATTTCATATACCTGGAACTAACTTTGACTCCCAAAATTTGAAAAATTTCTGAAGCGGTGAAACACGTCATAACCGAATGTTCACTGTCGATTAATTTCTAATCCAACGGCAAATATCCACGATCCACGAACTTTAATCTCATTGGTCCAATTGAATCCCTCACCAGTATAAAAGCATCTCACGTACCACACCACCCCACGAAAACCATCTCCTTTCAGCTTTTCTTTGAAGAGAGAACTTTTCTATCTCTCGCAAAAACACACACATACACGATGGCGGGTCGTGGGAAGACTTTGGGCTCAGGAGCAGCAAAGAAGGCCCAATCACGTAGCTCCAAAGCCGGCCTCCAGTTTCCGGTGGGTCGTATCGCCCGTTTCCTCAAGGCTGGCAAGTACGCCGAGCGTGTTGGTGCCGGTGCTCCCGTTTACCTTGCCGCCGTTCTCGAGTACCTTGCTGCCGAGGTATACTTCTATAATTGAGTTTCCCCAATTTTAGGCTTTTTTTTATAGATTTCTTCATTGATTCGAATTGTTAATGCAAATTGTTTCCTAATTTGCCCTTATTTTTACTCTTGAATTTTTATTTTTTTATTTTTAATTTTTTATCTTTAATCGTAGGGCAAATTCCTATTTTAGGCTCTCCTTGTTAAACATAATTTTGGGGAATTTTTTTTCCTATGTATTAATTTCAGGTTTTCGAGCCCTTAGGGTTTCTATAAAGAAAAATCCTTAATTTGAGTAATCAAAGCTATGTGCTTTTCAATTTAGGTTATAATTTAAATTGATGATATTGATGCTAATATCCTGGTGAATTATCCCAGGTGTTGGAGCTGGCTGGAAATGCTGCACGGGACAACAAGAAGACTAGGATTGTGCCTCGGCACATACAGCTTGCTGTGAGGAACGATGAGGAGCTGAGCAAGCTTCTTGGTGATGTGACGATTGCGAATGGTGGTGTGATGCCCAACATTCACAACCTTCTTCTCCCCAAGAAGACTGGAACTTCATCCAAGCCTACTGAGGATGATTAGATTCTGTAGGAAATTTAAAGGGGCTCTGATTGATTTCAAGCTTTACAAGTAGTTTTGTTATTTCTTTAGGTTGAAACAGATTAGGTTATGCAAATTTAGTAGTTTCTCTCTTGTTGTTTCTGGTTATAGTTGTGTTGTTAGGGTTTCTGTTAGGTTATGTGAATATGGAATGGACTGTAATCAACAAAGTCATTTGTTTCTATCTCTGTTTAGTTACATTGATGACCACAAAATCAATGAGATACAGGTCTTTTGTTTCTTGTTTTGTTCTGTTTTTGTGTCTTATATGAGCTACGCAAGGTCTTTGTTTCTTACTTATTGAAAGCAAAGCATAAAAAAGAACAAAAAAATGGTGGATAAAAGAGATGGATGAAATGAAAAGAGAAAGGAAAATCAATCTGTTTATGGGCTTTGTTGAGTTCTTGCTTTTGCCTTTTTTTCCTGTTATATTATGGATCTGGATTATGCCTCTTTATTTGCCGGTTATTGATATCTTCAATGCAGAAACTCACATAGTTTTCGTATGCTTTTGGATGAAAATGATTATAGAAATGTGCTGCATTAGTAGGTTGTTTGTTTCCTGAACTTGATTTCCATTAGACATGTTGTGCAAAGGGCTCAATGTAAAGAAGATGATGGTCTTTTTGGTTTGAACTTTGTTTTTTGCCAATGAATCGACTTTTATGAGGGATTATATAGATAGTTATATGATTTTGAACATTCTCTTTCCTCTTGGTGATCTCTGGATGTTCCATTGTTCTGGCTGAAATTATTTGATGCTTCCTTGATATCTATTTACCCTCTGGTTGAAGAACAGGTAGGTTTTGCAGAGGTGCTAAGGTGGATAACTGGATATTCCATTTTCCATTTGGTTCATAACAATTTCTCTTGATCTATAGTCTTTGATGGCACATGAAATAGTATGTGTACTGTTCTAGTTGACGTATTTGGCATGTTTCATCACATAAAGTATAGCTGCTTTTGTGGTTAATTTATATAGTTACGATGTATTTTCATAATTGATTATGTTCAACTTGGTGCGAGTGAGATGACTTACTTTCTCAAGTCCTGTTAAATGTTAATGATTTATCTTCTATAGCAATAAATGAACAAAAGATTACAGATTTGTTGCAGTCATGGCAGCCGGCAGCAATTATTGGTGAGGGGTTGTTTCTTCATGCGTAATGAAAGATTCTGCTAAAATGGCCTTTTTCTCTCTATTACAGGGTTCATCTTTCTACACAACTCCCATGGTGAAGAATGTTACAATTCATTACCTGTCTTGTGACATTTGGCTCTAGTATTGGTATAATTGCTTCTCGTATCTCCCTTTGCATCTGAATTTTGGTTATCGTCAGTTGTTTAGAGAATATGACGAGCGTAGAACTGATTCCTTACTGAAAATGTTAGTGATACATACATTTAATGCGTAGAATCTGTCCGTCCAAAATGGGAATGAAGTTTGCTGCTACTAGTGTTGGTCGCAATTTAACATGTCTCTTGATGAGAGTGCCTGCTTTGGTGTATAACTAGTACGTGTTGTCGTCATTACAAACATTGTCTCACTTAGCTCTACCTTATGTAGTTGCATGGTGCTTTTTCCTGAGTTTCTATGCTATTAAATATGGATTCTATGCTGGTAGATACTCATTTTACAGCCGGAGTTCTATTGATGTTTCTCATAAATGGAATGTTCTGTGTCAACATACTTTTATCTGACTCCATCTTCTCGTTATCTTTTTTCATAATGCAAATTGCAAGGGATGGATTTGGCTTTATCATTGAAAAATGTATTATCAGCTGCACTCCTGGGTAACATTGTGCTCGCGAGCAAGTTCTGTTGCCTTTTTTCAGGTCTTGTGCAAGTTTATCTGCATCCTTGGCCAATTGCCGGATGCTACTCTTTGAGCCGTGATCACCCAGGTGAAGTGTCTTTTCTATCAGTTGGGTTTTCACGTCATCATCAAAAAAAAAAAAAAATGCATCAAAAGTGTAAATAGTTCCACTCTGTGAGATGGAAGAGATTGGAAGAGAAGATGGCAAAATGATGTGATCTGTTGCTATTGGAATAACACGGTTTTTTTTTTTAATTATTATTGAATATTCGATAACAGAATCTCATTTGATCACATACAAAAACATCGAATCTATTTAAATTTTTTGAAACATTAAAAATTAAATTAAAATAACAATACATTAATGGAGAATTGTGCAATTGAAAACTAAATTAACCATACATTACGTTTGCACGTATATTATAAACAACCTGTCATCCATGTGCACTTGTACGGTATCCAACTTCACTCTACAAAGCCAATGGCAATATATCGTAGAAACAAAACCCGTAGAGGACACATTCGTCATTTCGGGAATCTGCAGTACTACAACTCTCTGTCGTCCACTGATGTCCAATCCACGGCGGATATCCACGATCCGCGCACTTTAACCTCATTGGTTCTTTTTAAAATTCCTCACCCCTATAAAATTCCTCTCTCATATTCTTCTGTAGAAGTCACACGAACACACAAACACGCATTTACACAACGTTTAGAACCCTTGATTTTATATCAAATGGCGGGCCGTGGGAAGACTTTGGGTTCAGGAGCAGCAAAGAAGGCCCAATCACGTAGCTCCAAAGCAGGCCTTCAGTTTCCGGTTGGCCGTATCGCTCGTTTCCTCAAGGCCGGCAAGTACGCCGAGCGTGTCGGTGCTGGTGCTCCCGTTTACCTTGCCGCCGTTCTCGAGTACCTTGCTGCTGAGGTATATTTCTGCAATTGAATGTCCCCAATTTTTAGGTTTTTTTTTTATAAATTCCTTTGTAGACTCGATTTGTTAATGCAATTTGTTTCCTAATTTTCCCTTCATTTTAGGCTTTAATTCCAGTTTGTTTCCTTTAAGAATTTAATTCTATTGGTTTACAAATCTAGGCTTTTGGATTTTTTTCCTTTTTTCAGTCGGTGAATTTGTTTAAAATTTCGAAATAAGAATTATTAGTTTCTCTCCTTAATTGTGCAATTTAGGGTTTCTAGCCTTAGGGCTTCAGATTTCTTAATCCATTTCTAATTTTTTTTTTTTCAAATTTATCTTTTTATTCAAATTAAGTGAAAATAACTTTTTTGTTGTTGTTTATATATGCAATGTTTTAATGTCTGATTTTTTTTTTCATTTATTTATTTATTTCTAAATTTGGGGGAAATTAATTGTATTTGGTTTCAGAATGTTGTTTTGATGTTAATGTTTTTGGTGAATTATCTCTCAGGTGCTAGAACTGGCTGGAAATGCAGCAAGGGACAACAAGAAGACTAGGATTGTGCCTCGGCACATTCAGCTTGCCGTGAGGAATGACGAGGAGTTGAGCAAGCTTCTTGGTGATGTAACAATCGCAAATGGTGGAGTGATGCCCAACATTCACAATCTTTTGCTCCCCAAGAAGGCTGGAACTTCATCCAAACCTGCCGAGGATGATTAGATGTTGTACGCTTGTAGCAAAGAAAACGGGCTTTGATCTCAAGCCTTGTTGAGTTTTTCTTTAGTTTAAGGGGAAACGAACTGAAATTTAGGTTATGCAAATCTAGTGGTTTGTTTCTCTCTTGTTGTTAGGGTTCATGCTAGTTTATGTGTATATTAATCAATATTTTGTTTCAATTTTTGTTAGTGTTTACTTACCGTTATGAGAACAATGATCAATGAAGTTTAGCTGCTCTGTTACTTTCTTTGCTATCTCATTGCTGCATTTGTTTTGTTTCTTCTTTTCTCCCTGCTCTCGTTTGAGTTCTATACGACTTTTGGTTCTTATTTGTCCAAAAAATAAAAAAAACAGAGAAGAGCAAAGACAAAGAAAGGTGAAAAGAAGACGCACGAGGAGCTGCAGAGATGGGTTTATTCTTTTGAACATTCCTATCGTGTTTGATGCTACTTGTTCAATGCACGTTAACCTTTCCTCTTGATGAATGTGTCATTGTTTATGTTTGTGGAACAAACGAGTGAGTTTCTGCATTGGTGTATAACTAGTAGATGTCATCATTGGGAAATTTGGTTCACAGAGCTCATTGTTGACACAATAGCATGTTGCCTTTTTTTTTTGTGCTATTTAAAATTGATTCTGGTGTGGCAGATACTCATTTTACAGCTTGAGTTATCTTATTTATTATTAGTAAGGTTTAATTTAATGTTTTTTTTTTCCCTTTTATGGATATTTTCTCATAAATGAAATGTTCAGTTTCAACATACTTTAATGTGATTCGAGGCGTCTGCATATCTCTCCCCACATGCAGATTGCCAAGAATGGATGTGGTTTCATCAAAAAAGAAAAGTACTATCAGCTGCACCCGTCTGTACTCACTTTCTAGCAAGGAGGTTCTGTTGCCTTATTGCAGGTTTTGGTCAAGTTTGCCTGTGTTCCTCAACCCAGGTGATGGACACTGCTCTTCGCTTTCAGCATCTGAGTAGCGGAGCAGGTTTATTCAAACATTCTGGCAATGAGAGCTATAATTACAGGGATGGAAACATTACATTGATGAGAGATGAAATTAATGAGGCTTTCCTGAGCGATGCCTTTGGTAAGATTTTTATGTGTAATTTGGTATGCAACTCTGGCTATGCATGCAATCTTGTAACTTGACATGTTGTTAATAAGGTGATTGATTGTTGAATTCGTTATCTTGCTTTTGATTCTTCAGTAGATACATTACTTTTAGCATGAAATGAACATGGAAACAACTATTAGATTCTGACTCGTACATTTGCCTGCCCGTAAAGCACATCGTGAATGATTTGCTTCTGTTCATGTTACTTGCTGAACAGCATCGTGTGAGAAATTCTTGGTTTCTGTATTGCTATGACTACTTGCGTATCTGTTCTCCAGGGACGAAGCTTTTACCCCTTTCTTCTGGCACCCTCAAAATTTGTATTACTTTTTAAAGTTCCTGTAACCTTGCCCCACCAAGGATAACATCTTTTTTTCATTTTCACCCGAATTTTTTGTATCAATATATGGTACACTGAGGACTTATAAATATAGTTTGTTCTTTCCGGGAGAGCACAGTTTTGTAACCAGGCGGGTTCTTTCTCATTCGGAAGGAACAATCCCACTATCCGGTGCTTGCAGATCTGACTGGTGTCTTTTCTCCAAGAGCTGCTTCAATCAATGTAATTGGCAGTTTTTTCTTTGGAAAACTAGAACAAGTGATTTACTCCTTGCAATCCGACATTTGCTTGATTATGGGCTACACTCCAGTTTGCTCCACATGGAAACCTTGTAGAGTTGAATTGTTCCCCAAGGATTGTTATTAAAAATGTTCGTGGGATTCAAATTCACGTGTCAAAGTGAAATATGAGACCCACATTTCAGTCTAGGACATTATGTTTTAAAAAAATTTCCAAAAGGAAGATGTAAGTGCAATAATAAGAAGATGCACTGGATGTCTTATCCATGACATTGTTACCTTGTTTTCAAGTCATCACAATTGAATGTAGCAATGCATTTTTGTTTCTCGTTATGCTCTCATAGAAACACAACCACCAAATGCAACAATGACAAAACAAACTGAGAAACAAAACAGCTAAACTTCATTGATCACTGTAAGTAAAAACAGAAACAAAAGCTTGATTCAATCCATTTCATATACACATAAAACTAGCACAAAATCATCCTAACAACAAAAGTGAGAATCGACTACTACTACATTTGCATAAACCTAACCTTCACCTTTTTTTTTTTTTCTCAACCCTAAAAACCTCAACGAGGCTTGAAATCAAAACCCCTTCTGCTTTTTCACTACAGCCTATCTAATCATCCTCGGCGGGTTTCGATGAAGTTCCGGTCTTCTTGGGGAGAAGAAGGTTGTGAATGTTGGGCATAACACCACCATTTGCAATCGTTACATCGCCGAGAAGCTTGCTCAGCTCTTCATCGTTCCTCACTGCAAGCTGTATGTGCCGAGGCACTATCCTCGTCTTCTTGTTGTCTCGTGCAGCATTTCCGGCCAACTCCAACACCTGAGAGTCAATTCACCATTATATTAACACCAAAAGCGACATTTCTAAACTCTAGATAGATTTTAAAAATAATTAATTAAGTAATTACCCCCAAAATTAGGGTAAAATTGAACGGAAAACGAAACCCTAATGTTGGAAATATTGAAAAATTGCAGACAACCAAAAGGAGTCAAATTTACTTAATTTGCAAAAATAATTAACAATTTTGCGGGAAAAAAGAATTAAGAAATAGATCAAGAAATCTGAAGCCCTATGGCTAGACACCCCAAAATTGCGTATTTAGGGGAAAAAAAACTAATAATTCCCATTCGAAAATTTAAAAAGAAAAAGGCCAAAAAAATCTAAAAGTGTTTAGCTGCTAAAATTAGGGAAAAAACCAAAAGAAGAGAATTAGAGCTTCAAAAATAGTTAATTCCAATTAACGCCTACAAGAAGGGAAAATTAGCAATTATTGATCCAATTAACAAAGAAAACTTTTGAAACCCTAGAAGTTAGGGAAATTCAATTAAGTAAATATACCTCAGCGGCGAGATACTCAAGAACGGCAGCTAGGTAAACGGGAGCACCAGCACCGACACGCTCAGCATACTTGCCGGCCTTGAGGAAACGGGCAATACGACCCACCGGAAACTGAAGGCCCGCTTTGGAGCTACGTGATTGGGCCTTCTTCGCTGCTCCTGAGCCCAAAGTCTTCCCACGGCCCGCCATTTCAGAAATATTAAGGACTTTGTGTGTGTACGTGTGTGTTTTAGAGAGAGAAAGTAAAGTTCTTTCCAAGAGAGAATGAAAGACAATGGCCGTATAGAATGAGAGATGGGGGTGTTGTGTGGGCTTTATATAGTGGTGAGGGATTTTAAAACGGACCAATGAGATCAAAGTACGAGGATCGTGGATATACACCGTACGATTACAAGTCAATTGACGGTCATGATTTGTTATGATGTGTTTCACCGCTTCACGGAATTTTGAAGGTCTATACGGACGGAATCGGAAGTTAATTTTCAGGTATTAGAATGACGCGTGTGCCCCTAGATTTTTGGCTCTTTTTCGATTAACTGCCATTGGATTTGGATTTGGTAAGGCACTTATGTCACATGACTTGATAGGTTGGTAGCTTTTGTCTACATGCATTTGTGTTGGAATGTTAATTTTGATGAGATTATGACATACTAAATGCTATTGGTTGTCATCTTAATTGTGGATAACAAGATTAAATTGAATGAATTATATTGTAGAGAAATAAATGAAAAAGGTTGCTGCGTCAATAATTCTATGATGATGATATTTTCACAATTTTAATATGAATTAGATTTTCAAATTGTAAAAAACTTCAACTTTATGTGTCCCAATACATTTTTGGTTTAAATTTTTAATACCTTAAACTTTTCATTCAAGATCATATTCGTAGGAGTCACAAAATTTATTCAAGATCATGTTCATAGGAGTCACACAATTTATTGATTATTAATTTTGGGTTGGTCAATGTAGTGAATATATGTGTAAACTAGTTTTTTGATTGTCTCTTTTTTTTTTGTCGAAAAATGAAATTTCATTAATAGAAGAAAGATACATTAGTCAATCCCAAGAAGATGCATGTCTGCTTTAAGAATTATATCAATGGGATCGGGTACATTTGATAACCAGTCAATATAGAGTAAGTTAAGTCTAATCGGGTTAGCAAGCCAATCAAAGGCTACATTTGTTGTTCTCTTAATGAGAGCAATCTGCAAGTTACTCCCAATTATTAAGCTTGAGCTTCAGGTCTGTGATGATGGTGCCAATTTTCCAACTGCAATCAAGGGGGTCGAGAGAGAGAGCTCTGATGACATCTTCACAGTCGGTCTCGATGAGAATGTTGCAGTTTCTGTAGGATTGAGCCAACTAACTGCCCTATCAACAAAGTTAGTGAGCTTCTCAACAATGGCTTGGGATAGGGACCTCATCGACCAGGTCTTTGACAAAAGCATTCAACGGAAGGTCCTTAGCATCCCAATCTCAGCCAACACCCAAAGAGACATTCTCATTTGGCCATACACAAAAACATGTGATTATACAGTCAAAAATGGCTACAAAAGTTTCAAGAAAGCAAATGCTAGGCCATCTTCTTCTCATGGTTCCTCGCACTCATCTTCTCCTCAACTGTGGAAATCCATTTGGAACACCAAGGCTCCAACAAAGATCAATGCCTTCATTTGGAAAGCTTGTCATACCAATATTGCAACATAAGCAAACAAATTCCATCGCAAATGCTCAAATACTCCCATTTGCAAGATTTGTAACTTTGAGCCCGAAACCATTGAGCACATTCTCCTTCTATGTACCTGGAGTCGCCACAGCTAGATTGCATCCCCACTCCAATACTTCCCTAATGAAAGAACAATCACCAGATTCAACACTTGGTACCTTGACATCCTCAAAAAATGTCAAGACTCTGGCTATGAAAAAGGACATTGCAGAGGCTCTTATTGCTCACATTTGCTGGTAGATCTGGAAAAGGAGGACATGCATTTATTTTTGAATGCATTTATTGCCTCTTAAATATGGCAAATGTGTTATTTTTAAGCACTTAAACTTCAAGTATCGTGTATCTTTTTCTTCTTTTTTTTTTCACTTCAAATTTTCTTTCAGAAATTTTTTAGACTCATATTAGAGGTGCTAAATTTTGAGATACAAAATCGAATGAAGTTGATCTAAGTTAGTCAGACATAAGGTCGTCTAGTGTGATCGGACGCAAGAAAATTATGTTTGACTAATTCAAACCTAAGACATAAACAAATTTTTTCACATCTCAAACACTTCACACTAGACTATCCCTTTGTGATTAAGTATGGTGTATCTTTTATCTGGTGGTGATTTGTGTATGAAAAAGTTTAAAACTTTCTTCGTATCTCTTTGCTCCTCTCAAGTGTCACATCTATTGGAATATTCCATCTGACTTATAATTTTATTCTTAACCTTAGTGTTAAGGTAGAAAAATGACGTGTCGCAAGTGGCCTTCACGTACCGCCTTGATGCCTGCAAAACAAAGAGAGCTTGACGGGTCTAGCCCGTATTAGCACTCCGACGCTTAAATTAGCTTCGTGCTTCTGCAGATAAGGAGATGTATATATGTGTATAAATGTGAGTATCTGATGTCCCCTCTTCCTGGCTGAATCCTCTGCCTTTTATAGGCGTCATCCCTACTGAAGTTTTCATGGCTGCTCAGTTAAAGAGAGAAGTCACATGGTTGCTGAGTCACAAAGGAGAAATCATCATTGCAGCTGAGTCAAAAGACTAAAGGTGCAGCAGTGGATCATCATTACAAGCATTGTGGAAAATTAACAAAGGGCTAGTGGACAATTAGTTGTATGATTTAGTGAGAGAGTAGCTGGAAGTGTCATGATATTAGGGGACAACTGCTTCCAGTACAAAAAAAATGTAACTCTCAGACAGCTCTACCTCGCTCGACCCCAAAAAAAGTCTCTCCGTGCACGACAACCAAAGTCCGAAACCTCGAACCTGCTCCCGAGAACCCATCCGAGGTCTACAGGACCTCGGAAAATAAATGTCCGAGGTCCGTAGACCTCGGAACACTATGTTCGAGGTCCCTGGACCTCGGAAACCAGTTGTCCGAGGTCCTATGGACCTCGGACCCTTCGTCCGAGGTCCCGGACCTCGGACATTGCTACGACCTCCTATCCGAGGTCTCGTGGACCTCAAACAAAGACACCCCTTTCTGAATGAGGGTCGATTCACGATTTCATTGGGCTAAGGGTTTTTTTACACTTATCACTTAGCTATCTTGAGAACTGCTATATTTCTAGATAGTATGTTCAAAATTGCAAGGCTCTCGAAATTCATTTTGATAAATAATCAACTCCTAGAAAGTTTACCGTACCATTTTGGTGCAAGATAATTGAGTAATTGTTTACAGCCACTTTCTCAAACTTTTGCATTCGAAAAATAATAAGGATGAGAATTAAGTCCTTCCAAGTCGATATTTCTTCTCCAGTCAAAAAGTATATGAGACATAAACGCTATATTATGTCAAAAATTATATACATAGAAACGCAATATTATATGGTTATTGAAACATTCATTTTGGCTACTCTTTATTCTTGCGATCTATTGTAATTCTAAGCTTCATTTTCATTCCTTAACCTTCTCCACCTTTTAGTTTCTATCTTTGCTAAGGCTGAGGTTGAGGTTTTAAGTCTCTCATTCCGTTTACAACCTTTTACGGAATGGTAAAAAGTCAGTAATGTAACAACGATAGAACGTAATAAAATATTACAACTTGTTACAAATAGAATTTAAAGAATCTAAAAGTTGGACTAAGGAAAAAGAGGGTCGAGGCAAAGTAGCAGCAGAAGTTTTTTCGGGATCTACATGCGAGGTCTTTGAACATTATATAAATAAATTATTGAATTTGTTGAAGAGTTTACCATTTTCTATGAGATGATTAGGAAGTTTGAGTTGTTAATTCATTTCTATTCTACAATATGCTGAAACTACCTTTGGATCATGATGTTATTAGCCCATCCCACTAATTCATTTAGCCCAACTATAACCCGACAGGTTTAACATGGAATGGGCCAAACGGCTAGATCCAGCTAAATTATGTTGAAGAATTAATTGGTTTAATCTTTGACCAAAAAAAAAATGGTTTAATCGGGCTGGTTCGAACTATTCCCTTAAAAAATATATTTTTTAGTTGAGAAAAAATTAAAAAAGAGTGGTAATACAATGAATTGGACAATGATAACTTCTTTTAAGGCTATGAAACCTTTGCTGTAAACCACGAATCATGATCTTCAACTTCATAATGAATCATGCCCTCTTTCCATAATTCCATTGACACATCTATAACCTTTTCTTTTTCTTTTATGATGGCAGCTTTCTCTTGAAAGTACTTCGAATTCACATTAATAGTGTTGAACTTTAAAACACATTATCTAATTTAGTCACATATAAGGCCTACTATGATTGATTCTAAAAAAATTAGCTTCTCAATTGATTCGAAGATCAGATGTGAGCAAATCTCTTACCCACAACTCAATCGTCCACTATTAACTAAACACACAAGGCACCCAAGGTTAAATTGTGTAATCGTGCAGTGAGATCGGTCAAGTGTACACTTATATAACAAAAATGTGCAATATAATGAATTTTTTAACAAAAAAATCAAAAGAAAATGAAAAAATATATATATTTTTTCCAAGTCGATGGTGTAATCGGCCAATATATTTGGACACCTGCTAGGCTTTCTGAAAGAGATACAACTAGAACAAAATAATTTTGTTTTTTACGAAATCTCTATTCAGTTACGTGTAACATATTTTAAAATATATTTATCAAGTAAGAACAATTCAAGAAAAAAAAAACGATTTGAATTGTATATAACACTTGTTCCCCATAAAATTATGAGGGAAATGAAGAATATTAATTATTTCATCCAATGGAGATGAAAGGACTTAAATAAACTATTTTTAATTTATAATTATCAACCATCACTTTATTGTCGTTAGATTAAACAATTAATTATTTAAATTTTCTTTCCAACATTACGAGAGAATATAGACGAGCCTGATGGGGGAAGGAGAATGCTAGCTATTAATGACAGTGGCCCATCATGGATAATATGCAGAAGAAGGTGATGTTCATGTTATTGAACTGGTTGGTTTACTAAAGGAAGTGTCATAAAAGTTCATCTACCATGACGTGCCAATAAACAACTTGAGGCCTCATTTAATATCAGCCACTTTCTTAAAATGGTTTCATATACTCATCACATCAAGTCCCCACCTTCTGGTCATGTTTACAAATCTTTATCCATCATTGCAGTCCCAACACTTAGTTTGAACACAATACTCAGACCCACTCTTTTCTCTCCACCCATGGTACCATCATTCAAGATTTGACATTTGTCCATAGGGAAAAAGTCAATTAGGTCCCTCAAGTGTGTGTAAAAGTCCATTTTAGTCCCTCATCTTTGAGAAATACCTATTTTAGTCCCTCTAGTTATATTTTAAATAACTCAAAAGACCAATATACCCCTATGTAGAAATATTAACAAATTTATATATTTTTCACAAATGATCTTAAAGCATTACATATCATCTTAAAGGCAATACACATCATCCTAAAAGCAATACACATCATCCACAACTAAAAAACAAAACTACAATTATATTAATATATTCCAAACATAAACAATGTAAAATTTATCTCAAAAATTTTAAAAGTCATAATTTGTAGCAAAAAATAAAAAGTCATTATTTGTCGTAAAAATTAAAAAATAACCTAACAACTAATTCTTTTGACTGGTACCTCCCTTCCTAATTACTCGAAAGCTAAACTGGCGTCCATCTATTTGTTCAGACGCATGTTATATGGTGTGACTTATCTAAGAATTGTTCCTTTTTGAATTAATTAATTATTTGTAATTTACTTTTTTAAGTTATTTTTTCGTTTGTTTTGATGTTTATTAATGTTTTTTTTTTTTGGTAATAGTATTTTTTTGAACTTTTGTTACTGATATTTCTCTTCCTTTATTTGTGTCAAAAAAATTAACTGACATGAGTTGAGGCCTTTGTTTTTAAATGTAAGTAAACAAGAGATTTAATATTTTTACACAAATTATGATTTTTATATACTATTAATATTTGTTGTTTATTGTTGTTTTTGTGTTATATTATTGATAATTTAGTTAGTTAATTAGAGATTACTTGTAAATGTGCTATAATTTTGTAGGATCTTTTTAAATGTTGTTGTTGTTTTTCATTTTTTATATATATATATATGGTGTTTTTAATTTTTTAGTTAGAGCATAACATGGGCTTGAAAAAATAAATAGAGACCGGTTTAGCTTTCAAGTAAATAGGAAATGAGGTACGAGTCGGAGGAATTAGTTGTTTTGTTATTTTTTATTTTTGCGACAAATGATGACTTTTTATATTTTGCGAAAAAGTATGAATTTTTATTTTTTGCTACAAATTATGACATTTTATTTTTTTGTGACTTTTTATCTTTTCGGGATAAATTTTATATTGTTTATATTTGGAATGGATGAATATAATTGTGGTTTTTTCTTTTTTTATTGCGGTTGATGTGTTTTCCTTTTGGAATGATGTATATTACTTTTGGGATGATATGTAATATTTTAAGATAATTTATAAAAAAAAAAAACATATGAATTTTAACAATTTTTTATAGGGGCATATTGGTCTTTTGAGTTATTTGGAATATAGTCAGAGGGACTAAAATGAGTATTTTCCAAAGGTGAAGAACTAAAATGGACTTTTATACATACTTAAGGGACCTATTTGGCTTTTACCCTTTGTTCATATATGCCTTTCACAATAACCATGAAATCAAGATTCTATAGATCTGTCAAGAATGGTTTTTCCATCACTTGGAGGTTTTTTTTTTTTACATGGTAAGAGAAATATAAAAGAATATGCAATCCGATAGATATTTGAACAACGTTCAAAATATTATGTTAAATACACCGGTGATGCAGGCCAGTCCTGATCCAATGGCGTGTGCATCACAGGCTGTCACGCCCCAACCCGGCCTATAAGATTAGACTAGGGTGTGATCTAAACATTCAAGTCATGTCTCGTACATAATCGTTCATGAAAGTTTAACACTTAACGTTTTAGCTTAAACTCCAAAATTTTATGGAAAACCGGCAGCATAACGGCTGTAATTGGGCTATTTGGTTTGACCTAATTCTCTAAACGCCTCAAATTTTCCAATCTCAATTTCATTTCCAACTAAGATTACTATTTATCATCAATTGAAATGCCTACTGGTTATCTCGAAGTCTCATTTGATTAATAATCTAGTATGATACTATGTCTCGTCTGTTTGTTAATCCTCGTTACAAAAGTACATGTTGATCTTAGCTTAATAGTGAGTACCTGCTTAAGATTGGATAGGTTCATTTTACTTAGTCCTTACCTAATACTTCATAATCCTATGATAGATACTAGCCAATGACAATAGCAAAACGACCATAGTAGTGTCTGTCTAGTTATTATCAGTACAAACCAAAATTAGACCCCAAATTATAACGGGGGTCTTTTACATTACAAACATTAAGCAACATGAAAAGAAAATCTTCAAGTAGCATAGTGTTTACAAATGGCCATAATCAAGCAAAGCACATAGGACAGGCAATCATTCCAAGGAATCATCATTAGGCACGTCGTCCTCGGGTACCTGTTCCTGGTCTTCTTCACCTGAGATGATAAAAGAGGGTGAGTCCTTATGAACTCAGCGAGAGGGAACAAGAAATAGGTTTTGAAACTCATTTTTCGATTCAACTTATGAAAACCCTTTTGCAAGCATGAATATGTCACAAGTAAATACATAACATAATATGAAAGTAAAGGAATGCAATTACCCGTCTTTCCTCCCTGAGGTCTTCTAGGAACCAAGCGAGAATACTTATACACATAGTGAAAAGGATACGGTGAGCTTTTGCTCTTAATTCATTTCCAGTATCAGTTGTTGCGGCTGACTTCAAATCATCCCCTTATCACGCCAAATAGGTGTACTCCGGATGTACCCGAAATCCTACGACCCAACTCTACGAGGAAGTCTAGCCCCCAAGCGAGAGAGGGAATTGGACAATGGTAGTCACGATTGCACCGGCAAGCCCGATGCCGCCCGGTGTGCGTGAACGCTACCACACCAGAATGAAAAGTTGCAACCTTGTATGCAATGTACATTTATGACATTTAATATATCACATTAGGAGGACGACAAAGTAGGTCGCCTCCGAGTAGTCATAAGATTGCACATTGACAAGTAAACAAGCAAGGCATGATAAGACAAGTAATTTCACTTGAAGACACATGGAGTTATATGAACAATAAACGGGCAGCCATGTAACGTACATAAATCAAGTCATATAACTCATTTAAAAGTTCACATAATCAAATAATAAGATTATTCATCATGCAACGGCATCTATGTGGGATCAGGTGCAAGAAAAGCCTACTTATCAACATGAAATCATCGAAATCATATTTAGGGCTACAAGGGCAACTACGGGCAGCCTACTAAACACATAATCCAACATAACATCCAAAGGATCAACACTTAGCAAGTTTACCTAGTTACTAGGGTTCCGATTAGTGCTTACTCGTGCGATTAAGCCCTAAGTCATCTCGAAATCAAACTCAAGCCATGCATCGATTAATTCAAACACTCTCAAGTATTCAAAACAGTCCACACAACATCCCAATGCCACAATCCCAAGCATTTAATACAACAAGAGAAGCTACAATAATTTTTTTAAGCATATCACTAAGTGAAACCCTCACTGCAATGGACTGTTTTCTCACCATCATTAAGACAAGCAAAAAATCTCCAATTCCAGTGAATAAGATGTCAAATTAAATCTTAAGGAGTGAACTAAATTCAGAGACAAACCTCGCATCATTTGGAGTTCGGGTTCAATAGTTATAGCCAAAATAGTAAGACTGCACAAAACTGTCCAGATTTGCACACATTTCAATACTTGTCATTTTTGAGGGCCTTAGGGTCAGAGTTAGCCTTAGTCCATTTCTGACAAAAATGTCCAGAACTGAAACATCTAGCAGCACACCAAATTTTATGCATTTTGGACATCATTTACTAAGTCAAAACTGGTTTGTTCTATAAGGTCAGTGAATCTGCCAAAACCTACTTCATTTTTTCCAGACTTCCGGATTTGGACACATTTTAATGATTTGTCCTTTTGAGGACCTTAGAGTCAAAATTAGATTTGGCCTATTTCTGCAAAACATGTTCAGAACTAGAAAAACTAGTTACCTACCAATTTTCACGCATTTTCAACATTATTTACCTAGCCAAAATCACCTCGCACCAACAAGACAGAAAGCTATCACAAACCCGATTTCATCTATCATCACCTTCTAGCCAAAATCTTGCCATGCATGGTTATAAAAGCTTATGAACACACATATATCTCAAGTACAGAAGTAAAGATAAACATTTAAGAGCATGCATGTGGTTTTTTTGAAAGATTTTCAAGAAGTTTTAGCCCTCACCTTAGCAAAACAACAATAAGATGCACAAAGTTGACTCTTTTCCTTGTTTAGCCGAGACACCACTCGATTTTTCTCTAGTTTCCTAGCTTAGTAACCAAGTTCTTAGTAGGTGCATATGGTTAGAACAAGAAGAAAAGAAATGGAAGCTAGCAAACTCACCTAAACCGAAATGGAAGTGCTAAAGGCTTGCATGTGCATTTCTTTGCTCCTAGCTTTGCTTGGTCGGGTTCCTTGTTGCTTGGAAGTCTTGAAGGGCCTTAGGATGAAGAAATTAGCTATGGAGTCTACAATATTCAGCTAGGGCCGAGAGAGAGAGAGAAGAATGAGAGGGAGAGAGAAGAATGAGAGGAAAATGAGAGAAATGAAAGAAAATGAAAGCCTTGCAATTGTTGAAGCATGTGTCGGCCTTGAGCTTTGCAATTCAGATTTTTGTGTCTTCAAGATGCATCATTTGAAGTGTTTAGCATAGGCAAGGAGCTTATGTCAAGATTGGTGGAGCTTGGTAGAGTTTTTGAGTTATTTTTTATTGCTTTGTGTCATAGAATTGTCATAGAATTGTCTAGGTTCAATTTATATCATGCAAAGCAAGCACAAGGCACACAAGGTGGTCGGCCAAGGCTTGAAAAATGTTGAATCTTTGTCATCTTTTGAGCATTAATTAATTGTGTGTTTGGATATGCAAAGAATAAAGAATACAGAATAAGGAATATTTAGCTTTTTGTGAGATTTTGTCTTCTAGTGGGTTGAATTAGTAATTTAATATTAGTTAGTGGAATTTGTAGGATTAATCAATGATCTAGTGCTTCGTGTAAGATACTTTCTTGATTAGCGTGAGGGCACGCTTTCCTAGGTTTAGGGCACACACTACGAGATAGGGCACGAACTACGAGACGAATGCACGTTTTCTAAGTAAATGCACGCAACCCTAAATGAATTAACGTAATTCAATGCAAGGTACACAAAACGAAACACAATTCTCAAACCTAGGTCAAGCCACGCAAATCTAGGTCAGGGCACACGAAAGGAGGTATCACACGCAAATCGAGGTCGGGTCTCACATCCTCCCATCCTTAAAAGAATTTCGTCCCGAAATTCAATATTACCTTTGAAATAAAGCTGGATACCGTTGCTCCATCTGGTCTCGCCTTTCCCACGTTGCTTCTTCAACTCCATGATGATCCCATAACACTTTCACCATCGGTATAGTTTTGCTGCGCAATTCCCGATCTTGCTGGTCTAGGATCCGAATGGGCTTCTCCTCATAAGACAAGTTCTCCCGAAGCTGCAACGGCTCTGGCTCCAAGATATGCGATGGATCAGATGATACTTCCGTAGCATTGAAACATGAAAGACGTCGTGAATATTGGAGAGGTTTCGGGATAGTGCCAGGCGATACGTCAGTTTGCCAACCTTCTCAATTATCTCGAATGGTCCTACAAACCTCGGGCTTAACTTTTCACCCTTGCCGTGCTTAATCAGTCACCTCCAGGGTGATATCTTCAAGAACACCTTGTCGCCGACTTCAAACTCTAGGCTCCGTCTCCGTCGGTCTGCGTAATTTTTCTGCCTGCTCTGGGCAGTAAGCATCCGTTTCTGGATGAGGTGAATATCATCAACAGTCTTCATAAGTTTAGGTAGAAGGGTCGGATCAAAAGTCTTCGTTTCGCCTACATCATGCCAGTAAATTGGGGATCAACACTTACGTCCATACAACGCCTCAAATGGGGCCATTCCGATAGTGGCCTGATAACTATTATTATAAGCGAACTCCGCTAGAGACAGATATTTCTCCCAACCTTTCCCGAAGTCTAAAACACACGCCCTCAGCATATCTTCCAGAATCTAAATAGTTCTCTCAGATTGTCCATCAGTTTGAGGGTGATAAGCCGTGCTGAAACTCAACTTCGTTCCCAAAGCTTCTTGCAATCTCTTCCAAAATCGGGAAGTAAAACGAGGATCCATATCCGATACAATACTCACAGACATCCCGTGCAATCTTACAATCTCTGCCACATACATATCTCCCAATTTCTCAAGACTATCCTCCGTGTTCATCGGTAAGAAGTGCGCTGACTTAGTCAATCTATCCACTATGACCCAAACGGCGTCATGACCCTTTTATGACCTGGGCAGGTCCATAACAAAGTCCATAGTTATATGTTCCCATTTTCATTGAGGAATCTCCAACGGCTGAAGTAAATATGCTGGTCGTTGATGTTCCGCTTTGACTCTCTGGTAAGTCAAACACCATGCCACAAACTCCGCAATCTCTCTCTTCATGTTATTCTACCAATAGTGTTGCTTCAAATCCCAGTACATCTTTGTTCCGTCGGGGTGAATAGTATATCTTGAATTATGGGCTTCTTCAAAAATCTTCTTTTTCAGCTCTGGCTCATTAGGAACACAAATCCGATTCCTAAACCTCCAAATACCATCATCATGAAACTTGAAATCTGTGTTGCTTTCTTTAATCTTCTGAAACTGTTGGTCTTTCTGTTGAGCCTCTCATAATTCAGACAACAAGGTCGATTGAACCTGTGTAGTGGCAAAAAGTAACCCTTTTCGAGTCAATTGTGAATTCCACAAAAATGCTTCCTCCAACAACTTCTATACCTTGATTTTCAGTTTTGTCATGCTCGCTTTCCTACTTAAAGCATCTGCAACTTCATTCGCTTTACCGGGCACATAATTGATTGTGCAGTTATAATCATCCAAAAGCTCTATCCACCGCCTTTGCCTCATATTCAACTCTTTTTGAGAGAACAAGTATTTCAAGCTCTTGTGATCAGTAAATACCTCAAACTTGTTACCCCACAGATAATGCCTCAATTTCTTGAGTGCAAACAAAATAGCCACTAATTCCAAATCATGCGTCGGGTAGTTCAATTCATACGGCTACGGTTTTCTAGAGGCATACGCAATCACTCTACCATTTTGTATCAACACACAACCCAATCCTTCATTCGAAGCATCGCTATAGATTACAAAACCTTGACTCCCTTCAGGCAATGCAAGAATAGGTGTGGTAGTCAATCTTTTCTTCAATTCTTGGAAGCTGTTCTCATACTTATCATCCCACACGAACTTTGTTTTCTTTTGAGTAAGCTTTGTAAGCGGTCCTGCGATCTTTGAGAAATCCTTCACGAACCTTCGATAATAGCCGGCTAGACCAAGAAAACTTCGAACCTCTGTAACGTTTTTTGGCTTCTTCCAAGACATCACTGCTTCTATCTTTGCTGAATCCACCGCTATTCCCTCTTGGGATATGATATGCCCCAAAAATGCAATATGTTGCAACCAAAATTCACACTTGCTAAACTTTGCATACAATTGATGCTCTCGAAGTTTCTGCAGTACCAATCGCAGATGTTGTTCATGCTCCGCCTCGGATTTCGAGTATACCAAAAT
This sequence comes from Ehretia macrophylla, assembly GCA_037974665.1. Lineage (NCBI taxonomy): Eukaryota > Viridiplantae > Streptophyta > Magnoliopsida > Boraginales > Ehretiaceae > Ehretia > Ehretia macrophylla. The sequence goes on from CM075772.1 coordinate 27,064,208, forward strand.
ATCATCAATGAAGATCACCACAAATTGGTCCAAGTAGGGTTGAAACACCCTGTGCATCAAGTCCATAAAAGCTGCAGGGGCATTAGTTAGTCCAAATGGCATCACCACATATTCATAATGCCCATATCTTGTCCTGAAAGCCGTTTTAGGCACATCTTCCTTTTTGATCCGCAACTGATAGTACCCTTGCCTCAAGTTGAGTTTCGAATACACTTTGGCTCCTTAAAATTGATCAAATAGCTCGTCGATCAGTGGAAGTGGGTATTTATTCTTTACAGTCACTTGGTTCAATCCTTGGTAATCGATGCATAGCCTCAGCGTTCCGTCTTTCTTCTTTACAAATAGGACTGGTGCACCCCACGGAGAAGAACTTGGTTGAACAAACCCCTTCTTCAACAATCCTTGCAATTGGTCCTTCAATTCTTGTAGCTCGGCCGGTGCCATACGATAGGGAGCTTTAGATATCGGCTGGGTGCTAGGCAGTAACTCTATAATGAACTCGATCTCCCGATTTGGGGGTAAACCGGGCAATTCTTCTGGAAACACATCCGTATAATCTTTGATCACTGGCATCTCCTCCAACTTAGCTTTATCCGACAACTTGTTAATGAGGTAAGCTAAGTATCCACTACACCCTTTTCTCAAGGACTTCACTGCTTTCGTAGATGAAATGATGGAACTCCCGGTGAAGTCTCTTCGACCCATTACCTCCAATATTGGTTGACCAGGTACCTGGAATGTTACAATCTTCGTCCGGCAATCTAGTTGGGCATGATGCTTTGCCAACCAGTCCATCCTTAAGATGACCTCATAATCTCGAAAAGGTAATACAATAAGATTGGCTGAGAATTTCCTATCCTTAATTTGGATTTTACATGCTTTACAAGCTGAGCTAGTAACAAGTTTAGAACCCATCGGAGTACCAACTTCTACTTCGTAAGGCAAACATACAACTCGTAGTTTCACACGTTGCACACATAAGGGAGTAATAAATGAATGAGTAGCACCCGGATCAATTAGCACCCTAACAGGTTGATTCAGTATGAAGAATGTACCTTTAACAACATCGGTCTCATCTGGAAGCTCCTCGCACTCAATAGCATAAGCTCGAGCCTGAACTCTAGGAACTGGAGTCTTGCCTCTACCAGCTGGTTTAACCTGATTTTGTCCTGCTTGCCATTTAGGGCAATCCTTGATTTGATGCTGATCACTGCCACATCTCACACATCGTCCTGACTTCTTCCAGCACTGGGCCTCGGTATGCCCCTTCTTGTCACAGTAAGAATAGTTGATAGACTGAGTAACAGGTGAACTACCTGTAGATCCGCGGGTGGAAGACGCTGATGGTGCTTTAGTCGGGCCACGGTTATTCACTGGTCTATTCTGGCTCTGGCCCTGACTACGACTCTGACTCTGGAATTTCCTCTGCTGACTTAAAGGCTGGTATGGTTTCTTGTTCGGCTGACTCGAACCGGTTCTATCAAGTTTCCTCTTCTCAACTCGGGAAGCAGCAGCAAAGAAAGTAGAATAGGTATCGAAGTCATGCGAAGCCAACTGGTCCTAAATCTCTGGCCTCAATCCAGTCGTAAATTTTCACATCATTGCCTCCGGAGTACTGACCATATATTGAGCATAGCGGGACAGCCGGTCAAAATGAGCCTCGTACTGGGCCACCGTCATGTTACCCTGGTTCAGGTGCATGAATTCATCAATCTGCCTCTACCTGGAAACTGCAGGTACATATTTCTCCTTGAATGCCTTAACGAAATTACCCCACAAGCGAGGTGTCTGATCAGTTTCCCACAATGCCTCCACAGTGTGCCACCAATGCACAGTATCCCCGTGCAACAGGAACACAGCAAACTCCACATTTTCTTCATCAGTATAATCAAGTGGCCTGAAAATCTTCTCGATCTCGGACAGCCAAGCCTCTGCTTTCTCATCATCAGCTTCCCCGTGGAATTTGGACTGGCGAAAGTCAAGGAACTCCCTCATTCTGCTATGTCTCCCATAGTTACCATCATTCCTGTTGTTGTTCTTGTTGTTTGCTTCACGTGCATCTTGACGCTCCATCACTCGTGACACGTGATCCATGGCATTTTCCATCATGTTAAACATAGCTATGCCGGGATTAGTTTGATAAGCATCACCAGTCTCTTGAGGTTCACCGCTCCTATTAGTAGTGCGGGTACTAGGGCCAGCCATTTATAGGCACAGATTACGATGCACAATTTATTGAAATATGACAAACAGGAACTTAATGCATAAGATATGCAACATAATATAGATACATAATTCTAGAAACAATTAAGACATGTTAATCACTTAAGCACATAGAACATATAAGGCACATTTAACATTATCACACAATAACATATAGACAAGTCATCCTAATTACCTTAGGGCTCTACCCATGGTCCGAGAGTTAAACCCGACTTAAGCAATCTAAGCTCTGATACCATTCTATCTATAAGGTGTTACGCCCCAACCCGGCCTATAAGGTTAGACTAGGGTGTGATCTAAACATTCAAGTCATGTCTCGTACATAATCGTTCATGAAAGTATAACACTTAACGTTTTAGCCTAAACTCCAAAATTTTTCAGAAAATCGGCAGCATAACGACTGTAATTGGTCTCTTTGGTTTGACCTAATTCTCTAAACGCCTCAAATTTTTCAATCTCAATTTCATTTCTAACTAAGATTACTATTTACCATCAATTGAAATGCCTACTGGTTATCTCGAAGTCTCGTTTGATTAATAACCTAGTATGATACTATGTCTCGTCTGTTTGTTAATCCTCGTTACAAAAGTACCTGTTGACGTTAGCTTAATAGTGAGTACCTGCTTAAGATTGGATAGGTTCATTTTACTTAGTCCTTACCTGATACTTCATAATCCTATGATAGATACTAGCCAATGAAAATAGCAAAACGACTATAGTAGTGTCTGTCTAGTTATTATCAAAACAAACCAAAATTAGACCCCAAATTATAACGGGGGTCTTTTACATTACAAACATTAAGCAACATGAAAAGAAATAGTCTTCAAGTAGCATAGTGTTCACAAATGGCCATAATCAAGCAAAGCACATAGGACAGGCAATCATTCCAAGGAATCATCATTAGACACGTCGTCCTCGGGTACCTGTTCCTGGTCTTCTTCACCTGAAATGATAAAAGAGGGTGAGTCTTTATGAACTCAGTGAGGGGGAATGAGAAATAGGTTTTGAAACTCATTTTCCGGTTCAACTTATGAAAACCCTTTTGCAAGCATGAATATGTCACAAGTAAATACATAACATAATATGAAAGTAAAGGAATGCAATTACCCGTCTTTCCTCCCCGAGGTCCTCTAGGAACCAAGTGAGAGTACTTATACACATAGTGAAAAGGATACAATGAGCTTTTGCTCTCAGTTCATTTCCAGTATCAGTTGTTGCGGCCGACTTCAAATCATCCCCTTATCACGCCAAATGGGTGTACTCCGGATGTACCCCGAAATCCTACGACCCAACTCTCCGATGAAGTCTAGCCCCCAAGCGACAGAGGGAATTGGACAATGGTAGTCATGATTGCACCGGCAAGCCTGATGCCGCCCGGTGTGCGTAAACGCTACCACACCAAAATGAAAGGTTGCAACCTTGTATGCAATGCACATTTATGACATTTAATATATCACATTAGGAGGACGACAAAGTAGGTCGCCTCCGAGCAGTCATAAGATTGCACATTGACAAGTAAACAAGCGAGGCACGATAAGACAAGTAATTTCACTTGAAGGCACATGGAGTTATATGAACAATAAATGGGCAGCCATGTAACGCACATAAATCAAGTCATATAACTCATTTCAAAGTTCACATAATCAAATAAAAAGATTATTCATCATGCAACGGCATCTACGTGGGATCGGGTGCAAGAAAAGCCTACTTATCAACATGAAATCATCGAAATCATATTTAGGACTACCAGGGAAACTAAGGGCAGCCTACTAAACACATAATCCAACACAACATCCAAAGGATCAACACTTAGCAAGTTTACCTAGTTACTAGGGTTCCAATTAGTGCTTACCCGTGTGATTAAGCCCTAAGTCATCTCGAAATCAAACTCAAGCCATGCATCGATTAATTCAAACACCCTCAAGTATTCAAAACAGTCCACACAACATCCCAATGCCACAATCCCAAGCATTTAATACAACAAGAGAGGCTACAATAATTTTTCTAAGCATATCACTAAGTGAAACCCTCACTGCAATGGGCTGTTTTCTCACCATCATTAAGACAAGAAAAAAAATCTCTAATTCTAGTGAATAAGATGTCAAATTAAAGCTTAAGGAGTGAAATAAATTCAGAGACAAACCTCGCATCATTTGGAGTTCGGGTTCAATAGTTATAGCCAAAACAGTGAGACTGCACAAAACTGTCCAAATTTGCACACATTTCAATACTTGTCATTTTTTAGGGCCTTAGGGTAAGATTTAGCCTTAGTCCATTTCTGACAAAAGTGTCCATAACTGAAAAATATAGCAGTACACCAAATTTCATGCATTTTGGACATCATTTACTAAGTCAAAACTGGTTCGTTCTACAAGGTCAGTGAATCTGCCAAAACCTACTTCATTTTTTCCAGACTTCCAGATTTGGACACATTTTAATGATTTGCCATTTTGAGGACCTTAGAGTCAAAATTAGCTTTGGCCTATTTCTGGGAAAAATGTTAAGAACTGGCAAAACTAGTTACCTACCAATTTTCATGGATTTTAAGCATCATTTACCTAACAAAAATTACCTCTAACCAACAAGACAGATAGCTATCACAAACCCGATTTCATCTATCATCACCTTCTAGCCAAAATCTTACCATGCATGGTTATAAAAGCTTATGAACACACATATATCTCAAGTACAGAAGCAAAGATAAACATTTAAGAGCATGCATGTGGTTTTTTGAATGATTTTCAAGAAGTTTTAGTCCTCACCTTAGCCAAACAACAATAAGATGCACAAGACTTTGATGAAGCACAAAGTTGACTCTTTTCCTTGCTTAGCCGAGACACCACTCGATTTTTCTCTAGTTTCCTAGCTTAGTAACCAAGTTCTTAGTAGGTGCATGTGGTTAGAACAAGAAGAAAAGAAATGGAAGCTAGCAAACTCACCTAAACCGAAATGGAAGTGCTAAAGGCTTGCATGTGCATTTCTTTGCTCCTAGCTTTGCTTGGTCGGGTTCCTTGTTGCTTGGAAGTCTTGAAGGGCCTTAGGATGAAGAACTTAGCTATGGAGTCTACAATATTTAGTTAGGGTCGAGAGAGAGAGAGAGAAGAATGAGAGGGAGAGAGAAGAATGAGAGGAAAATGAGAGAAATGAAAGAAAATGAAAGCCTTGCAATTGTTGAAGCATGTGTCGGCCTTGAGCTTTGCAATTCAGATTTTTGTGTCTTCAAGATGCATCATTTGAAGTGTTTAGCATGGGCAAGGAGTTTATGTCGAGATTGGTGGAGCTTGGTAGAGTTTTTGAGCTATTTTTTTATTGCTTTGTGTCATAGAATTGTCATAGAATTGTCTAGGTTCAATTTAAATTATGCAAAGCAAGCACAAGGCACACAAGGTGGTCGGCCAAGGCTTGAAAAATGTTGAATCTTTGTCATCTTTTGAGCATTAATTAATTGTGTGTTTGGATATGCAAAGAATAAAGAATAAGGAATATCTAGCTTTTTGTGAGATTTTGTCTTCTAGTGGGTTGAATTAGTAATTTAATATTAGTTAGTGGAATTTGTAGGATTAATCAATGATCTAGTGCTTCGTGTAAGATACTCTCTTGATTAGCGTTAGGGCACGCTTTCTTAAGTTTAGGGCACGCACTACGAGGTAGGGCACGAACTACGAGACGAATACACGTTTTCCAAGTAAATGCACGCAACCCTAAATGAATGCACGTAATTCAATGCAAGGTACACAAAACGAAACACAATTCTCAAACCTAGGTCAAGCCACGCAAATCTAGGTAAGGGCACACAAAACGAAGTATCACACACAAATTGAGATCGGGCCTCACACATGCAGGATAGACTTACGGTACATTCGTTGCTTACAATGTTGAATCAAGACTTGCAAGCAACATCCTAGTGTATTTAGTATTTCTCTTATCACAAATATACAATATTTTGTTAAAGTTAATTGTGCTCTGCCTTGTTATGCACAAAATATTGGTTTTACTATAAGTTTTCTATTATGAGATCAAGTACTACCTAAGGCTATAGAGAAATGCTAAAGGGTGAGTGAAAATAGTGACATTTTTGTTGTTCAAAACGTTTCGAGTGTTCTCTGGTATAACTTTTCAGCTATTTTAATATTGGGGAAATGTATTTCATTTATTGCTTTGATTTTTTTTTTTTTTAAGCATCTAGTCAAACTACATTATTGGACAATGCTTATCGACCAAAAGAATTCAAAAGACAAAGATTGTTAGTATATTTCTTGCATGTTCAAATTGAATTAAAATTAATGACAAGCATGTGCTAACATTTAATTGATGGATGTTTACACATACCAAACCTGAAGTATATTAGCATCTGCCCTTTTCTGTACCAAGGCCAAAGACCCATACCGTCAGTCTTCTAGTTCTCTTCACCGCATTAAGTTTTAACAAATTAATTACCGGCCGTAACCTCCAGAATAGAAACAAACGATAAAAATATTATCTCATACAGGAGTGAAGTTTGGATTTCAAGGTCAAGGTGCGTATTAATACAGTGAGAGAGACCAGATTGTGCACTCACTTGTAAGATATTTTAATATAATAATTTTTTTTTTTGTTTTTTCTTCCTTTTTTTACGTGTAAATTGGTATTGATATGTGACTCTAATATTAGTTTTATAGATCAAAAGTTTCATGTCCGAACATCTTCTTTGATTGAATTAATTCATATACTAAAGTGTACTGTTACAATATAAGATTTACAATTTTATGGTGAATTCGATTTTTGTAATAATGAGTTGATCCTTCACGTATCTTTGCACCGAAAACATAATGTTCTTTTACGTGATATAGCAAAAAGAGTAATTATTTCCATGCAGATAGCTAATTAATTAGTCAAGACCATTAACTGTAACGCTTCTAAGTCATCATTTTCTTTTTCTTCTTTTCCGCAACTGGAAATAAAAAGAAAGGTGTTCAAAAGCAAAAAGTAATTATAAGCTCTTCTTTTACAGCTTTACCACTTGTCTTTGGAGTTTGAACTTCATTATTGTTTTCCTCGATTCGTGAAATTAAGGGTGTGGTATTTTGCTAAAAAACCGAACGTTTTTCACTTCTTCTTAAGTTATCTTTAATAGAGTCTTTAAAATATAAAACTTTTTTAATTTGTGTATTTGTAGAGACCCCAGTCTCTAAAAGCAATACTATTCATGGTAAAAGTACGTGGGATCCACTACTTTTAGCTTAAAAGATGTCAATATAGAAACCCAATCTCTATTTTTTTAACAAATTTATGGAAGAAAATAGAGACTGTGTCTTAATTTTGGTATCTTTTAAACCAAAAGTAGTGGACCCCACGTACTTTTATCATGAATAGTATTATTTTTAGAGACTGTAGTCTCTAAAAACACCTAAATTAGGAAAGTTTTACATTTGAAGACTCCATTGAGAATGCCCTTACAAAATTGTGGGTACTGATGTACACATCATAAATAAATGTGAATCGCACTGCAGGTTTGCATGCCTTTATGTTGCTTCATCAGCGAAGATTTATTGACCAAAAAAATAAAAAACCGGAGAAGATTTTGGGGCCGTGTGTTCTGGAAACTATTTGCAGATTATAAACATTTTTTCAGGGCGATTAGCATTAATTCCACATTTTACTATAAAACAACGAGCATATTTTTTTGCTGATTCTGAAATGCTATAATATTCACCAAGGGCCCTGTTTAGTAAAGAAATTTGAAGTCTAGATTTAAAAAATACTTCTATTCATTTGGGGTCAAAGATTTAGGAACTATACCACTAACCATTTGGTTGTTAGTAGTGTGATTTCCGTTTTAGATATGAAAAGTCATAAAATTTATTCTCGAGTATAAAATTTCAAATGATGTAAAATAATTTAGAATTTTTTTAATTTTTTTTTAAAATTAGAAACTATTTCAAATCATACATTTTCGTGTATATTTTACTGATTACACATCATTGTTTATATATCTTTTTTTTTTTTGGTCATCATTGTTTATATATCTGAGGGGCATAATTAACTTTTCCTAAATAAAAGAAAAAAAAAAGAAGAAAATTGGCCGAAAGGAAAACAAAAAGTTTAGTACTATTAGCCTCACCTGCTGGCCCACATAACCATACAGATAAGCTGCACAATCAAATACAAACGAAAGTACAAGGATTTTGTGTCACGGCATATGTTTACAAGAAAGGACATCAAACACCACCTTCGAAATTAAGATCTTTGTTGCATTCATTAACTCACAAGATGATTTTGACCTGTGATTACATTCAATTCTGTGGTGACTATAAAATGTCCTCAGTCAAATTTAAACTCATCTGTGTCCATTCTCTAAATTCTTACCGTGACTGTCTCACTTATTTACTCTCATTTTTCTTTTGAAAATTTATCAGTATTCAAATTTTATCCAATCAATTCTATAAAGTCTTAAAATTACGGTTCGAATAAATTTTTAATAATCTCTAGGACTCAAAGCCTCACTTATTTACTGCCATTTATGAGTGTCACAGTCCAACCAAGTTTCATTCAGGTCCATTGTCATTTTCTATAAGGACCTAAGATTCTCACCTTCTTGAACTTCAATAATATTACACATCCTATGTCTTTTTCACATTTGTTACAAGGCTTCAATCTTCATTTTTTTTTTTTTTTGGGTAAAATGGCTTCAATCTTCATTCAGTCATAGTGTTATGTTGCATTTGTTTGTCTTAGAAATGGTTCTTGGTAGTTGTGTAATTGCTTTTTGGTTTCTGAAAATGGAAAAGGCAAATACAAAAGTATTGGCTTCATGGAGTTAAAGCAAGAAAATGGCCTTGGAAAAGGATAAGCTTTTGTAGAAAGTGTTTTTTGAGGTATAGGAAAAAGCAATGTACAGTAATTTTTTTTTGAAGAAGATGAAGATATAAGGCTTGTGGTGGAAGTGAAAAGGTAAAAATATGCCAACAGTTTGGTTTTCTTTGAAGAAGTCATTGCATTGCAAATCAGAGCCATCAGATGTACATGATCCAAAGGCCAGGAAACATTTGAGTACAATCTTGACAAGAAAAGCAGGCAGGTCTGGTTGTTCAAGGTCTATAGCAAATCTCAAAGATGTCATTCATGGAAGCAAGAGACATTTGGAACAGCCACCAAGTTGTAGTCCAAGATCTATAGGAAGCAGTGAATTCTTGAACCCAATAACTCATGAAGTGATTCTTAGTAATTCAAGGTGTGAGCTGAAAATCACAGGTTTTGGTGGTTTTCAAGAAGGGGTTGGCGGCGGCGGCGGCGGCGGCGGCGGCGGCAGTGGTGATGGAAATGATGGTATTTATGGACTTGGTGGTGGGTCAACATTTGTGGGTACATTGAGGCCAGGGACACCTGGGCCGGGAGGGCGCTCTTCAATGCATTGTTTCAACCATTCTTATAGAAATGAAGCTACTGCACCAAGAAAGACTGCTGCTTTTATGGCAGATAGAGGAGGGTCTGCACTTTTTGGTGGTGGTGGTGGTAATGGTGTTTCTTCAAAGCCTAGGACTTCTCTTGAGATAGATAGTAATGGTGCTTGTGCAGTCACATGCCACAAGTGTGGTGAGCAGTTTGGGAAGTGGGAAGCTCTTGAGGCTCATCATCTCTCCAAGCATGCTGGTTAGTATCCTCATTATGCTTTTATAGTTACCCAATTTTTTATTTCCCTGCTTGCTTTCTTCATTGTCAGTTAAAGCTAGTGTATGTTCCAGGTTTTTTTTTTTTTTTTTTTAACTTTTTGATAAAGTTCTGTTCTTTTTCCAGGGAAATCCTATGTCTGAGTTTGCACTATATGATCAATGTTCTGTCTTCTGTACTCAAATATTCAGATCATTAGATCTTTTTAAATTTGTGTACTTGCATAATCAATATCTATTTGTTACGAGGAATTTTTGTTATTCTGTGAAAGAAAAATGATAGTTTTCTGCAGTTTGAACTTTTGCACTTTTGTCTCCTTTTTGTTCAAAGCCCACCTATATTACAGATTTTGTGAATTCTCCTCTGGAGAGGACCGTCTTCAAGATTCTAAAAACTTGTATGAAAAGGGGCAGTCAGGTTCATGAAGCTCCTGTTATATGCACGGTCCGGGGAAAGATCGGACCCATTTGGAGTTACCTTGGCATAATCTGAAAACTTTTTCTCATGTCTCTTGCAAATATTAGTTGATTGTAGTTTACTCGAAAAGTAATATCTCCTCACCCCTCCAAGAATAAACTGAGAAAAAACATGCTCATTCTCTTGAAGATATTGTATAGCTTGTTTGGCAAATAAAATTAGACGTTATGGGGAAAAATTCTGAGGTGTATCAAGCATGTTTTGTGGATTGCTAAGTCATTGGAGGACAGAGGGCCATTTTCATTTCTGTTTTTCCTTCTTGTTGTGGAATTCTCAGCTAATTATCATTATATATAAACTTTTCGATCGTTTTATTTCAATTCCACAGTGACTGAACTTGTGGAGGGAGACTCATCGAGGAAAATTGTTGAAATAATATGCCGATCAAGTTGGCTAAAGTCAGAAAGCCATTGTGGTCGAATAGAAAGGGTTTTGAAAGTTCATAATATGCAGAAAACTTTGGCTCGATTTGAAGAGTATAGGGAAGTGGTGAAGATCAAAGCCAGTAAACTCCCAAAGAAACACCCTCGCTGTGTTGCAGACGGGAATGAACTTTTAAGGTTCTATGGAACAACTGTGGCATGCTCTTTTGGTATAAACGGATCATCAAGTCTGTGTGTCTCAGAAAAATGCTGTGTCTGTCGAATTCTTAGGAATGGTTTCTCCACAAAACACGAATTTAAGGGTGGAATAGGTGTTTTCACGACTTCCACAAGTGCAAGAGCTCTTGAATCTGTAGAAGTATTTGAAGATGATTCATCTATAACTATAAGGAAGGCCCTGATAGTCTGCAGAGTTATCGCTGGGAGAGTACATAGGCCTCTTGAGAACATCCAAGAAATGGCTGCCCAGACAGGGTTTGATTCATTGGCTGGAAAAGTAGGTGTTTATTCAAATGAGGAGCTCTATTTGCTCAATCCTAGAGCTCTTCTTCCTTGTTTTGTGGTGATCTGCAAAGCATGAGGGAAACTGAAATTATTGCATCCGTCAGTGATGGACACACGTCACTCACATTGATGTAGGGCCCACTTGTTATGTCCGTCATTGACGGACTGAAGACTTGCCTGAAGGAAACAATCAAAATGTCAGAAGTTGTAGGATTGTGAAATTTTGCTCAAGTTACAGCCAATTTTTTAATGTTCTCCTGCAAGAAACAAGGTCAGTTCTCGGATAAAAATTTGTGCTCTCTGCAAATTTTGTTATCTGCAGGAGTAGAATCTTTGGCTCTGCAATCTGTATCTCCTCGTGTACGCGTCGTGTGTACTCTTAAATGAATCTGTATATTTTCTGTTTGATGATTTTTTCACTAGCCCAGAACTTCATGCTGCATTTAGAATTTGCTATATCCTATTGTTCACATATGATTGGTAATATGCACAAGCAACAAAAGAAGCCAAGCCTTTTAACTATTACCAAACATCAGCTTAGAGCAGCAAGAAAGAGGATGATAAAAAATTATTATGTTCCAAGTAGATTTATATATTATGATGTGTATTCACAAATTACACTCATGTACACCACTAGGAGGGAGAATAGATTTACTCATACCGTTATGAATAATTTATAATTATTGAGTTTTGCTTGTAACGTTATGATGTTACGAGAATGTCTTTACTCATCTGGAGGACTAGCATGTGGTCCTAGTTGGGGATAGTTTTGTTCCAAAGTGGTTGATAGCCTAAAACTAGAGGACAAGGATCAAGAATCTTACAAGTTATACTGCCCCTTTTCAGCAATATTTTCTCTGTCTCACTCTTGAAATTTTGAGTTGTTCTTCAAAAAAGATGGTCTAAACAACCACTTTCCCTTGCTGGAACATCTGTATTGATCTCAATTTTCTGTGTCATATCCCACCATATAAACATGTCGAACTCTGCCCCCAAGGCAATGATTCGTCGTAACCAAGATACTGATTTCAAAACGTCCACTCTCCACCAAAAATGTCAACCTTTAACTAATTTGGAATATGCATTAGATGAGTGCCAAGATTTATAGCTCTAGAATATATTTAATGTAATCCTAGCGAATTCCTTGTTATAAAAAGAAAAGATAAATCAAACCCTTTCGAATTCCTTGTTATAAAAAGAAAAGATAAATCAAACCCTTTCGAATGCACGTATATGAATACAAGATAATAAATGTTAGGGAGTAGTTTGGAATCGGTTGGCATTGACTGCTGATTTCGACTATTCATCTGGTGAAGCTGCATTCTTTCTGTGCTCACATTAATGTGGTTCCCTTCTCAAGTTTTAGGTGATAAAATTATCCACTAATGAAGAAAAAATGATGAAAATGACTTGATCCTTTTAACCAGTGACAGAAAACAAAGAAGACGCTTAAATTTCATCAATTGCATAGCTATTTAGATAGCACTTTTACATTCCATAATATATATATTGGAAAATATATATTCACTCTTTCTCGGAAAAGCATCATAATTAGCATCTAAATATAGAAACTCAACCATCTAAATTATGTAAGGAAACTTTGAGAGTTGTTCATCAGAAGGGACTTAAAATTTGGATCATGTAATGAGGGAGATCGACTAGTGGTGACATGTTCATATCATTTCATTATAACTGCATGGATAGTACATTATCATTGCATCTCATAACGTTATATAAAATTACGGATTACTATCACGCCAGCCTTGAATCTTAGCACCTGACTAGTGTGTTGCCGCCGATCGCGCATTGATTTATGATCTGTAGGCAGTTGATCCACATTTAATTGAGAATTGATTCCTGAAACGAAACAGAGAAGTTAATGTTAGGAAATAATGTATAACACGGTTCAAGAACAAAGTCAATGAAGTAGTACCTCATTGTCATAGATCATTAAATAAGGTGATGAGAACGAACATTACTTTCATGTCTGAAGTGGCAGCATATATGCCATTAACTACACTTGGAAAGCTTTGAATGATAACAGAATCAGCTATCTGAAGATAATTTCATAGAGCTTATCTTTCAATTATATGTCGCACGTTGCATTTCACATAATTTATCTCGAAAGCATTACACAAGTCAAAAATCAAATAACTTCTGCTCAAATCTAGACCTGCAACATCATTGCAATCAAAATATTGCAGCCTCAGTGGATGTAAATTTTGTTCGTACAAATAGGAATAATGAGGCAGGAAAGGTCATGATCTAAGGCTAGACAAGGAACGAGGCATTGAACTCGAGTAACAAATAGTTATTAATTTAGTTCTCCATTATTTTTTTCTCTACCTTCGACACTCGAACAAAGCAGGTTGAGGTATTTATCACTTCTGTCAGTGTGGTGACTTATACTTTCTGCAGCCACCATTCAACAGATCCAATATCAAGCTAGATGTTAACGACTATTAACAGACTACAGATGGATTCACAGTACTCAAAGATTGAATAGCTTAAAGCTTGAAGAAACTTTGGCACCAGAATCACTGCTTTGTGATCAGGTTCGGATCACAATATTACTCTGATGTAGTCTGAATCCTAAATTTCCACTTACAAACTGGATATGTTATTGAGAGAGGCTACAACGATGACATTATTTTTTTTTGCATTTCTGATTTTCTCAAGAAGTCATAGGTATGCTACTCAATGTTATATCAAATCCTCACCTACAAGCAATTTTGTTGCTGGTCACCAGGCGAGCATTACTTCTGAATGGGAGGTAAGAAGCCACATTCCATGCACTTGTGAATAGTATGTCGTATGATGTCTTCAACACCATATTGGAACGTAAATCCCAAATCTCTTAACTTCTTTGAGGAGATCTCAGAAGGTACTGAATCATATTCTTCACTCGGCCTACAACATAAAGAAGGAAATTAGGGTGTGCATCACAAGCTATCATTTTCTGTAAAACCTGGAAAAATGAACAACCTCCGAATGTTGGAGCAAGGATATTCTTGAGTAAGGTGATGGACCAATTCGGACACCAGGCAACTGTGAGAGCAGCATATATATTGACCCTCTGCTCTGGCATGCTCCATAAGAAATATGTGTGCATTGCATATATCTTCGATGTGAACTAAAGCAATCGATCCCATTCTTGAGTTCACGGAAGCTAGTATTTGTGACAGTTCGGAGTCACCTACAGTAAAATTCACCAATCAGAGTTGTACTATTTTTTTCACCTTATAATTTGAATCTCTCAAAACTCAAATCACTGTATAACTCAATCTGTATCCTTTGATCTGCATTAAGACAGGCAGTGGCCAGATGCAAGTTTGCATTACTAAATGGCGAAGGGTATGGATAATGACACTGATTATCTGTGGAAACATAGCCCCTTCTTACATTTCTGGAAACTTGTTTGCACAAACTGGAAAATAAAAACTTAATTCATTATGGATAAAAAATAAGCATTTTTCTCAATGCAGATTAGGATGGGAATATAATTCATGAAATGAAACCTGTTATGGGTGACAAGAGAACTTGAATGCTTGAGGGAACTCTTGGAGTGAGGAACGGACCGCCTACAGTTGTTGTAACAACAGACACGAGATCAATACCGTATTCCTCTGCGAAATGGAATGCAGCCTCATCTGTTAACAGCTTCGAGAGTACATAAACCTGCCAAAGTACTTTTGTCTTCATTTCAATACAATCAAGTGTTGAAATGACTCAACAGCCAACAATGTGACATCTGAAGTAAAGGAATTTACCCAGCCACTTGCTTTTGTCTTCCAGACATGATCGATCGGTGTTTTGCAAGATTCATCAACTACTGGCTTCCATTGCCCAGAATTGTCTCTGGCAGTCATCGTACTGATAGATGAGGTGAAAACAACTCTTCTCACAGAATCCGTTTTCAAGCAGGCCTTGAGAACATTTAATGTTCCCTTGATTGCAGGATTAATAACTTCTTTCTGAACGTAAGTGTCTTCAAATTGAAAAAGCCACAGAAATACAACTATTAGAATGTACAATCCTCCTCATATAGAAAATACATAAACTCATCTTGGGCTACTCGTCCTAGTAAAAACCGGTTTTAGAATAGAGAATCATGATTCTTAACAGTAACATTTGAATTGCACTTGTTAGAATAGAATAGAAGTTATGATTTATCTAAAATCTGTTCATCCTATATCATTCTAATAGCTAAGGAAATGAAAATAATTGAAATATGCATTACCTACATTCTCTTTTGCTGGAACACCAAATTCCATAGAAGCTGCAACATGAAACACACCATTGCATGATCTTATTGCCTCGTCGAAGCTCCCTTCTTCACGTAAATCAGCTTTGAACAATCTCAACCTATCTCCACCTCCCCACAAGTTCAATAGATGCAATGCCTTCTCTGAGAAGTTCAGCATGAAGAAACTAGAGGCTAATTATGTATCAACAGAAGATACTAGATGTTTTATGTCTCTGAATTTGCATGCAGCAATGGAGGTGAATTGGTAACACCACTGTCATTAAAAAGCTGTAGTTTTACTGGATAAAAATACCAATTATTATTATTTTTTTATAAAAAAAATATATTGATAAATGTGTATTTCATGTGCCAATTCACTGGCTCTCCGATCGACCGGCCAGTGGTAGGTCAACCTATCCAAAGGTGGAGCTATTCATGGGCTAACGCGCTGCAATCCTCACTGATCCCAAAAACTAAGCCAATAAGGAGTATAACGGGGTTACATTTTGTGAAAGATATGTTATTTTAAGTTATTTTAGGCTAAAAAATTAATTTAGCCCCTAGTAGAATTTTTTTTTTTCTATATATGAATACTAAATTATGTTTTTCAACACCTAATGAGCAATAAGCTTGGATCCGCCCCTAAGTCCACCCAATAATTTTTCACCTCCTAGTCCTAGCTTGATGAATGGTTACTTGATTACTTGATTCAGAACATAAAAAAGAAGTTCCAATATTACATTTGTTTTAAATAAATCATTTCGTCCAATTTTAGAGGTAAAACTAATAAATTGAACACCCCCTTAGTTGTTGAAAATTAACTTAAAACAGATATCATTGTTGCCCTTTAAATCTTAGGTCTAACTTTATAATTAAACGAAATAGTTTATTTGCAACAAATGCAAAGTTTAGTAGAGATTTGAAACTTCGTATAATAAGTTTAGTGGACCGTGGTACAATTTACTCTAAAAATGTGAAGTACACAAGTTGCTAACCAGGATCACGAACAGTAGCATGAACGTTGTAGCCTCGTTGCAGAAGAGACTTTACCAGCCAAGAACCTATGTAACCTGATGCTCCTGTTACACAGTACGTGATCTTTCCTCCACTCTCCTTGCTCTCCTGTTTAGTTTCCATTTTTAGAAAGCTCCTCAGTTCAAAGCAAGGAAAAATGTAACCAAACCTGTTTATTTAAGCAATGGTATATATTTTATATAGAAGGATAGTAATGAAGTTCCTGGAAGGGAAAATCTCACTAGAAGTCCCTATTGTTTCATTTTGTCCTAAATTAGTCCTCATTATTTAAAGTGTACCAAATTAGTTCCCAATGTATGAAAAAAAAGTCTCAAAATGGTCCTCACATCTAAAATTCTGTTATCTTTGACAAAAAATTAGTAAAAAGACTAAATTAACCTCCCAAATACTAAATTATAGATTTTTAACTAATAATAATTATGAATTCATTCATGTGCACCACCACGTGACCTCTAACATTTTTTCTCTTTAATTTAAAAGAGATTTACAAAGTAATATTACATAACTTAGAATATTAATTTTAAAAATCAATATCGATATCTCTCACACATAAAATGATAATTGTATCACTAAGTCATATTATATTACTTAGAATGTTAAATCTAAAAACCAATATTAAGACTTCTTGAACTTTAAACGATAATTATATCATTATATCATATTACATGACTTAAAATATTAACTTCAAAAATCGATATTGATACAATTATCATTTTATGTGCGAGAGATATCGATATTAATTTTTAAAATTAATATTCTAAGTTATGTAATATTACTTTGTAAATCTCTTTTAAATTAAAGAGAAAAAATGTTAGAGGTCACGTGGTGGTGCACATGAATAGATTCATAATTATTATTAGTTAAAAATCTATAATTTAGTATTTGTGAGGTTAATTTAGTCTTTTTACTAATTTTTTATCAAAGATAACAGAATTTTGAATGTGAAGACCATTTTGAGACTTTTTTTCCAAACATTGGGAACTAATTTGGTACACTTTAAACAATAGGGACTAGTTTAAGACAAAATGAAACAATGGAGACTTCTAGTGAGATTTTCCCTGGAACTTCAACAATAACGTTAATAACTATGCAGAGTTGTGGCAAGAAGAAGAAGCTAGAATACTTTCTACGTGCTCTTGATTTATATTACTAATTTAAGTTACATGATAGAATATGTCTGGCCTTTTATGCAGTAACGACATAGATATATGCATTATATTTATATATCTCATCAGTGAGACGTTGGGTGACAGATGTAATCCCCCAACGTTTTAATAAAAAATTAAGGAGATAAAATCATTAATATAGTGGTGTATTAATTTATAGACCATTTATAAACAAAGGTTATGCTTGCTGATTCGGTGCACTATTTTGAGAATTCCATTTAGTTAAAGAAAGTCTTGGTCGTGATGAAAAATTAATATTTGTTAAGTCATGATCTAATTTTGGCCTTTAAAAATTCTTAATGGAGATTCCAATAGACTAAAATATTGTTGGTTAGCCATTAGAATATTCATTAGTTCTCTTATAAATAGCAAAGCCAACGTGAGAGATTGGTATAAGAGCAAATTAATGAAATCATCAAGTCATGCAAGACTTGAGAAATCGACTTCTATAATTTTTAGAATTGGTGTCCTTAGCCTTGAAGCTTTTGGTTAATTTTTGTAAGTAGTTTATCTTTATTTTTTGATTTATCCCATTTGTTGTTCTGCAAATATCGTTTAGTTCGTTATTCTGTTATTCGTTCGTAATTCTTATTTAGTTATCTGTATCGATCCTTCTGATGAGTCAAATCTGAGCCTTTGATTCAGGTCCTACGAATTATACAAGTTGTGTATCGAATCCTATGCGGCTGAGAGTTAATTAGCCGTCTCTGCTTATTATTCTGTCTGAACGTGTGGCTGCGCTTCTATTAAGTAATCACAGCTTGTTATAGTGTCCCAGATTTAATAGTAATGAATTTTTTTAAATATTATAACTGAAGAGTTTTATGTTGCTGTTGATTGTTTAATGCAATGCTGCTTGTTTATTCAAATTTGAAATTGACAATGTTAAGAATACAATCTCTACACAATTTGAATTGTCCAAAATATTATAATTGCATAAATAAATTTTAATTTATTTTTTTAATATTATAATATTATAAAAAAACGTGACATCTCATGACCATATGGTGGGGCCGGGGCTGGACTGGGCTGACACATGTTGCATACTAATGAATAGAGTACATATTGGAGGCCTAAGAAATCAACAAGGCCATTAGCTACATTCCATAGCTTATCTCTAGCTTTGTTGTTCTCTTTAATGGTGCACTTTAGTGTGTGTCATCTTTAATGGTGCTCTTTTAGTTTTTGTCATATTTTTCAAGAAGATTCTCGGCTGCAATTGTTTGGTAATTATGAAGCAATTGACTACCCATTTTCTACTATTTCAGCACGATGCAATAAGTGGCATACACTGTTGAGTTTGTAACAGTAGGCACCTACTCTAGGAGAGCGCAACCCCCACCCCGAAAAAGGAGAGGGCCGACACGTGGAGATAATATATTAAACAATACAGATTATAATTATAATAATTCAAATCTAACTATTAAATTGTAAAAACATAAAATTTAATTTTTTTTCTTTTTTTGATGAACATTGAATCTAGCTAACTATTCCGAAATACTAAAACTTATATTGAATGTAGTAGAAAAATCAAATTATTATAAATTAAATACATAAATTTTAAACCAAAGTGGATGAGATAGTATAATTTTTCCCCTTAAATACATTACTCCTTGTCGCGCCATATAGAGTAGAATCAGAGTCTTATAGCGGTGGAGAACTACTTCGGACTGATAACTTACTTTAATACCACCTGTAATGACCAATCAATTATTAGCTTGCAAAGTACATTGAGCCTAAAAATTACTTCAAAATGCTTAAACTCGTGTCGACTAAAACTATATAATTCAAGGTGGAATGGGATGTTACAATAAGGAAGAAAGAAATTTGCTCCCATCTCAATGATAATCATCTAACGTGCAAATTCTAAATAAACATTACCATTTGCAAGCTTCATGAGAT
Source organism: Ehretia macrophylla (assembly GCA_037974665.1). Classification (NCBI taxonomy): domain Eukaryota; kingdom Viridiplantae; phylum Streptophyta; class Magnoliopsida; order Boraginales; family Ehretiaceae; genus Ehretia; species Ehretia macrophylla. The sequence goes on from CM075772.1 coordinate 27,083,791, forward strand.
ACAGCAGGATGATTATCCAACTCACATTGAACACAAAAACTTCTGATTTTCCTTGACAATTTTAAATCAGCAGGTGGCTACAATAAATGACAAATATTACAAAAATATGTTATATAAAGGTCAAACAAGAAGTTACAGTAAGTACAATGGTTGGTCCACTAGCTAGTCTCCTAAGAAGCAGAAGCAGCAGCTTCAGTTGCTTTCTCTTTCTCTTTCTCTTTGATCACTTTCTTCCAGTTATCTGCGCTGTCAATAATTTCCCCAGTTTTTATGAGGTAGCGCACTCGTTGTCCGTCCTCCAGTGTCTTGTGACCCACTCTGCTTGCCACATTTTTCTCTTTAGAGTAAAGCATCACGTTTGAGCTATGAATAGGTGCTTCAATCTGAAAAAGATCAGAGCTTAGAACATTACTCAATTCACCAATGATGCTTACATGCGGTAAAGACTAGAGTGTTCATTTTATGTGCATGTCATAAGTACCTACTCTATAGTGCAAAAGTTGGAAAGAGATATCAAACGAAAGAAGTAAATGTTCCGAAAAGTAAAGCAATCAGAACCTTAATTATCTGCCCAGGTTCGCCCTCTTCCCTGCTCTTCATATGCTTCGTCTTTAAGTTGATTTCTTTTACAATTACATTGCTGTTGTGCTTAAAAATTTTGGTAACCTCTCCAACTTTACCTTTATCGTGTCCAGATATAACTTTCACCGTGTCACCAAGTTTTACATGCATCTTGTGTAGCACCGGAAGGCTGTTTGGCTTACAGTCTTTCCGCTCCCACCGCTTAAGCTGCAATAAAATTTTTGGAGAAAGTGAGAAATCATTAATAGCTAATGCCATAGTTCAACACTTCGACTACAAGGAATATCATGAATGTCATTGTTAGGCCTCGTTCAAACTCAAGTAAAATGTGCATTCCTCCCATTCAAGTAAGGGAAACCTTATGGCGGCCATTGCAATACAAAATGGTGGAAGTGAGAAATTTAGTTTATTTTTCCAAACACACGTCTCTCACTGATTCCTGCAAGAGGATCTTTTCTTTTGTTTTCTAAAAACTTTTGTAATAGAATTAAAGATAGACAGAATTTTATTTTTAAGGTCTGTACACAGAAGATACTTTGAAAATTTATTGTTTAAAGTTTCATAGATGTCTCTTTCCTCACTCGTCCTGGAGACCTTTAGGGCCTGTTTTGTTTAGCATGACTATTTTCTAGAAATTTGAACTGTGGTTTATCAGAACAATGAAATGTATGGGACCAATTGGAAAAGCAGAAAACAAGGGGCAATAGTCTTTGAGTAGAATGTGATAATTTAGATTAGTGTTTTTCACTGTTTTATGGAACTCTACTCTTAACATTTTTTTTTTCCCCAATTTTCCTGAATTGTATGATTCACTTTCTCATTCCAATTGTTTAAATACAATTTTTACAAAATGTCTTTGGACACTTCATGCTCTGCTTGTATGTGCATATTGATACATCAATTTGGCTATGGCTGAAATGTATATAGCTTTTTAAATGATCGTGGCGTGTGAACAGTCAAATATTGTTGCTTTCATTCTTCCGTTACTACTATACACATCTCAACTACACGAAGTTTATCTGTGCATACCGGGAAATAAGCATTTCTAACATGGATAGAGAGAGAGACAAAGAATTTCGAAAACTAACCCTTGCTACAATGAAGCATGGCTCTTCTGTCGATTTCACCTGCAAAATCTCACCAGAAGTGTGTTATAAACTGACAATAAAATTACTACCAAGGCATTTGAAGTTGTGAAGGGCATCTCTATGAAACCATTGATTTACAAGAGGCAACAACACCCCGAATAGAGCACAATGGATAGTTACAATGCACAAAGTAACAGCATTGTTCCAAACTCTGAAAACTTTCGATAAAATTGCTTGGATACTCTTAAACAAACTCTTAAACACTCCATGCCTCATCCAGTTTGTAAGAACATTCCGGTGCACAAACTTTGAAATAAACTTAAAAGTCACAGAGCTGCGTACTGGTCAAAGAACTCAAATTAGATATTCATATCAGACAACACTACCACCAAATCGTTGTTTCATTAGTTGAAATGCTGGTTTTATAGCTTTTGAAATTGAAATGCACACTTGACCAAAAAAAAAATTGAAATGCACACAATGACACAAGGATATCTACGGCCTAACATGGTTGAAAAATGAACTTTCCTAGTGCACAACACATGATAAACATAGTTAATAATGAAGCAATATACATCTTTGTATAGTTGATGTCTCTTTATAGGGAAAACTTCGGTAGGCACATTCGAGTATATCTCGATTAGCATGTTTGCATTGTTCTTCATACAAAAGAACGGAAAAAAATCACAAGATCATAAATAAACATCTGATGGCAGATGGAGGCATAAAGTAGACAGGCAGTAAACAATCTAATTTGGTCATCGAACCAGCTCCATTGATTTGAAAGATGCAATTCATGGTAGAATCGAACTCTTTTAAATAATTTGCACGCACAACAATAAGAATGTAATACGAAAAATTCTATATTAATTTATAGAATTAAATCAGTTAAATTGTCCATTTCTTGAACAAATACAACATAACTTAACTGTTCTATATTGAAAGTAAGCTGCCACACACACAGAAATAGTAACCAATAAAAATAAAATCGTATTATTTATAATTTTCACCTCATCTAAGCATTTAAACTGTTAGAGAGACGTGTACATATTGAGAAAAAAAAATACTCAATTGACTATGATGACTCAATTTTGTTCATAGTACCAGAGGAGGGCAGAGAGGTGGTGAGAAGCGTTGGCCCAAGAAAGAGTTGGAGGAGAGAGAAAGAGAAGTAAATGAGCTTTGAAGAGCTGCCATTGCCGCCATTTTTGCTGTGGATGCAACACTCAACTCTCTACTGAGAGAATGCTTATCGCTTTTTCAAGAATGTGAGAGAGAGAGAGAGGCGCAGGAAGTAGATAAAGTTGAACCGGATTAGTTTATCTAGCTTGTTGCTTGTACAGGTTGAACCGACCCGGTTCCTACTTTTATATTTTTTTTGGACGAAGGTTCCTACTTTTATCTCATATTTTAGAAAAATTACACAAGTGGTCTTTATTATTTTATTAAATTCATCTATTTTATTTAAAATTAGTCAATTTAATTTTTATAATTTTTTAAAAAAAATTAAATTCATCCTTATTATTTAAAGTTAATTAATTTAGTCTTTATTATTTTTTAAAAATATTAATTTAGTCCCTATTATTATTAAAAACTTTCAATTTAATATATGTACGTGATCTCTATTTGGAGACTAAAATAATTTTTTTTAGAAAATAATAAAAATTAAATTGACTAATTTTGAACAATAAAGATGAATTTAAATTTTTTAAAAAATAATATAGGCTAAATTAACTAATTTTGAACCATAAAAACAAATTTTAAATTTTAAAAAAATAATAAAGACTATTTTCGACATTTTCCCTCATATTTTATTGGATGGGTTTTATTTCGATCCGACTGTGAATTATACACAGAAATTTTTTGGTAATTTTAGCTTACTTTTATAATTTGAAATATTTAGATTAATGATTGAGAATTTTTAAAATATTAACACTTTAAATAAATAAATTGACCTTAGATTTTTATAATTGGAAATATTTAGATTAAATGAATAATTTGACAATCAAACCGAAATTTGACGAGCACATATTTTGGGCTCGAGCTTTTCAGCTAAAAACTAGTTATATAACCTTTTCCAAAATAATACGCTGAATAATCTATGTAAAAATGAGACATATATGAAAATATTACATTCAAAAGTTGAAAAAAGGGTCAAAATGTGAAGATGATACATACATTAAGATGTCACATCCAAGAGTTGAGATAACCGATCAAGTAGTAACTAATTATAATTAAACATTCTGAATTCGAACTATTACTTCTACCCAAAAAAAAAAGCAATTAAGAAGTCTGCTTGTGAAACAGTTGATCATCCAATATATTTCTAATGATAGATGAAAGAAAAAAGAAAAAAAAGGCAATGTAGAAATTTTTGTTTTCATCATTTCAATTTCTTGCGTATCAATATACAAAATTGTAAGAAAGAAAATATAGACAATGACAGAAATTGAAATGTTACACAAATTGCAAGGTAGAAGGCACTCTGATAAAATGCCAACTCTTTCAGACAGAAGAACTCAATCAGACTTGAGGTATGCTGTCAATCTAGCTACTGCAAAACTGAAAATATGCTACAAACCAGAGCCAAAAAAAATGAAGAAATCAAACTCCTATCAATTAAACTTCACACGAGTCAGCTGCACTCTCTACAGATTCCACTCGCCGGTGTCCAGAGATTGGACTCTGATGTTCGGGTAGTTCCACATTGATGGTAACCTCATCTGCTATGGCCGGCAAGGGATGCTTTGGATGCTTTCTGTTGCGCCTGGACTTTATATTACGTGATAGGACTTGCACAATATCCCTCATGGAAGGCCGTTTTCTAGGAGCGCGGTTGACGCATTTGTATGCAAGTACTGCCACATCATTAAGTTCTTGCACGTCAAATTTCCCATCTAGACGGGAATCCACAATTTCTTCCCATCCGCCTTTGCCTTCGGTAGTCATAGCAGCCTGTCAAGATAGATGATATTACTCAGGAGGAAGGTTTTAGTGTTGTCACTAGCAAACTATTTTACAATCGTCTTATGAATCTACAGAGGCTGCGAGAATGCAACAAAGTATTTCATGCAAAACCAATAAAAGAAAGAAAAGAAGAAATTCAACGAAAAGGAGACCCAGATTGTGAGAAAGAAGTCGAGGCCAACCCACAAAGAGAAAAAAACATGCAGTGACTTACTAGTTCAACATACTCCATTAGACCCTGAAGAGGATTTCTTCCTGCGATAAGTTCAAAAAGCAACACTCCAAAGCTGTAGACATCACTTTTCTTAGTGAAGGTCCTCGATGATATGTATTCAGGATCAAGATATCCGAAAGTTCCACGAATGTTGGATACGTGTTTGTCAACCATCTCTTCCCTTGAAAGTCCAAAATCAGCAACCTGCTTGTGAAGGTATAATCCAATATACACATTACTACTTCACTAGAAAATTAAATTGATTTTAAGAACTCCAAATGGTAAACGATGTTAAGACATTGATAATAAATCTAAGTTTTCTTTACATAGTTTCTGAAAACTAAGACGAGAAAAAAAATTATAATCAACATTACCTACCCTGGCTCTCATTGACTCATCCAACAAAATATTGGAGGACTTGATGTCCCTGTGAATCACTGGAGGAACTGCCTGAACATGGATGAAAGAGATCCATATCAACAATAGAAGCTCATTGACACTAGTGACCTAGTCAAGTAGAGATTAAAGTTTACCCCATCATGAAGGTACTCCAAGCCCCTGGCCACATCAAGGGCTATTTGAACTCTCAACTCCCAACTCAATGGTTCAAGCTTGTCGCCTGAAAAGTCAACCATAGAAGAAGATAAGATATCTGTAACAAGTAGAATACTGCTAAATGCCATAACCATTAGCAATTGATGGTGAACAAAGTTATGAAACTGGCTAAAGTGTGACTCAATAGGGGCCTAACAAAACATCTTTTAGTCTTCCAGTAATCGCACCATGATGAAATCATTATCAACAATACTTAAGAGGGGCCTAACAATTGTTTGCTTATTAATGTGGTGTTTTACATATCTAAAGAGTGACTTAATATCTTGAGCATGTCATTAGTGTCTTCAGACATTTTCATTGAAATAAGATTCAGTCATAGGAGTGGCCTAGGTGTAGATGTAACTAAAAATAGATTCACGAATTCAAGGAGTGCTTATTCAGCTATCATATTGCTTAGACCACATAGGCTCCAAAATATATCCTGTTATCACTAGCAAAATAAGCATACTCACAACTTACCATACAAATGAGAGGCCAAACTGCCTTTACTCATGTAGACGTAGATAAGGATATGCCGACCCTTCTCAGAGCAATACCCAACCAAATTTACAAGGTTTCTGTGATGTAATCTTCCTAGTAACATAACCTGAGAATGAAAATACAGAAGAAAAGGTTAATTAATGAAGGTGTTTACAACTGAAAATCTGTTAATAGAAAATGTGATCAAGTAAGAGAACTCATGCAGAATGCAGAACAAGAAATTCCTCCTGCAGAGAGAAAAGAGTTATATGTAAAGGGGCAATTGCAAGTAACTGGGCATAATCGGTCAAAGTTTGCGAATCTTCTTTGGATTTAACTTCGATAACATATAACAGTCTCCATAAAAGTCTATACAAGAGACATCCAACTGATCTTAGAGTAGACCAGAGAAATGCTAAACTTTCCTTGTCCATACAGCTATATGCTCTTTCATAATTTCGTTTGTAAATGCACTCCGTATCATGTTATTACACTTGCATCACCCATATTTAAGTCACCATGTCATCTAGCACAACTTGAAAAAGTTGCATATCGATTTGCATTAGAAAACTCCTCTAGACGTAGTTGAGGTAATACCTTAATACTGTTTTATAAGCCCATAATAATAAAATATAAACATGTAACAATCTCACTATTCAACCTTTTTAAAACATCCAATTGATTCTTACTGAGACGGGCTTTAGAAGATTGCATGTTCAGAAAAGAGCAATCATGTATGTTCATTATATTGTACCCGTTACTGCATAAGGTGGTAAGCATTGTAAAACAATACCTCAGTTTGGAACTCTTTCTCCCCTTGCTTTGAATCAGTTGCAAGCACCTTAACCGCAACAGTCTCCCCAGTCGACATCTGCGCTTTATAGACAGGGCCAAATGCCCCTTGGCCTATCAACGTGGTAAAATTACTTGTCGCTTTCTGCAGATCCCTAGTTGTAAATCAAGAAAGATTAGATTAAGAAGCTTCGAGAACACACAACACATCAATATTTTGATGTAATTATATATTGAAAGTCCACTCAATATTAAAAAATTACTGTGAGCAACATTGAACATTCAAAGCTGAGGTTCGTATTCAACTTAATGATCTCAAATTGTTGCCAGACTGTATATACATGAAATTTGGAAGAATTTCAAGTGACGGGTAAAAACTCTGAAATGTGCAGAGTGGTGGCAGGGGCGTTGGTGAGTCCCCTTAAAAGAAAGATGCTCAGCTAACATTGGACCATCCTCTTTAATGCATCCACTTGAACACAATTCATCAGCAGTAAAAAGTACAGAGCTCAACAAAAGATCAGCTATCAATTTTCCACGACAGAAACAAGTTTCAGTTATTAAATCATTTTTAGAATGCAAAACTAAGACGATCTAATTACCACCATTGATCAATGTTGCGAAGATTTTCAGAAAAATGTAACTTCAAGAGAAGCAGGTGCGAGTAAAGTATATGTAGCGCTCGATTCACACTGTAACTCTTGAAACAATTTAGAGGACCGGAAAATCATATAGAACCAAACTCAACAGCAATTGGAGATGTCACTACAAGCTGTGTTATTCCAATGAAGTCTATATAAGATACTCACTTGTAAGGATACTCGAGTATCCCAGAGGCGGAAATCACATTGTTCTTGTTAAATCCCCCAAGCCATAAGGACCCTCCACTCTGCATAACTGACTTGGGAGACTCAGTACCAAAAGACGAGTCTGACATCACTGTACAAGAATCAACTCCATTAGTACGAATTGGGAGTGTTGCAGCCCTCCTAGAACTACTATTCCCTATCTGGGAACGCTTCCTATGATATCTAAAGCAGAAGAATGACGCAATGGCCAAAAGCACTCCAATCACCACCCCTATTGAAATGCCAATTATCAACCCCGCTGGTTCGTCTTTCATCTCCTTTTCTTGTCGTACCTAATGCACAATACTCCTGTAAATAGCAGGTATATCTTATCTAAATGTTTCATCCATGAGTAAACCTGAAGAAAAAAAAACGGAGCAATCAAATAAGAAACTGTTGAAAATAATAAATAAATTAAATTAAATAAAACCTCTCTGGCAGCTTAACTTCAGACGAGGTTATCAATTTACAGAAACTATACTTGTAATACAGAAATCTTATCCATTCATCATCACCAGAATTCTAGAAGCACAAATATAATGAATATTGTGAATAATTGGAGAGAAACATAGAAAGATTGCGTCATGTTGGAGAATAATTAGTTTAATTTCGATGAGTAGCTAAAAAATAAACTTTCACGAACAGAAACAGCTAAGAATTATCAGAAAAATAAACGATTTCATGAATAAAACAACATCTCGAAACAGTAAATTTACGAAAATATTAAAGACAAAGAGCTCCAGAAGCAGAAGCTTGAAGGCAACAATTTGGTCAAACTTTTTTGCTGAAAGAAAAGTCAACCTACACGACTTGTACATCTTTGAATAGCAAGCCATTCATGAACATTCTACACCCTAAACAACAAAAATTTCTCCAAAAAATGAGTCAAAAATACTAATAGCCACAAAAAACAACAAGTATAACATAATCAATACGTAGAAAACAAAGCTGAAGCGTTCAAATCAAGGTAGAGTGCATGAAAATAATTTTAAAAAATAAAACAAATTAATAAACACAACAGGTTGTTTATTTTCATGCCATTTTTTTTGGAAAGATAAAGATAGTGTATGGATATTTGATCAATTTTACCTTTTTTTGTTTGATTTTGGCTGTGATCAAAGTCGAAGCAGTTACTACATCATATGCTTTTCTTCATAACTTAAAATTACAACAAGAAAAAAAAAGCATGAGATGTGATGCTGCGAAGGTTGAGAAGAAGAAAGGAATAATCAGGTGCGAGTGAGTACATACATACGATCTACTGCTGCTACTACTTGTATTTTTCTTTTTTTTGAGCTCGAGATTTGAATTTGCTTGAAAATATATGATGATAAACGACAAAAGAGAAGGAACAGTGTGTTCTACGATGATGATGATGAAGAAGAGGAAAATAAAATGAAAATGAAAATGGAGGGTGTGCACTTTTGTGAATTTTTAAAATTCTACACCAGTTGAGATTTTTGAGAATGAAACGCGCGTGATAGGGAAGAGACAATTCTCGATGCCCAAAATGCCCCTGCTGCGTATTGCTTAAGGTATTTTGGTCGCGTCTTTTTTTTTTTTTTTTTTGATTTAAGGGAGAATTATGATTACACAACGTAATTAGCAAGACTTATCTTAAACTCACAACTTCTTATATATATAACGAATAATATTATTACTAGACCAAAATCCTAGTGGCTGGTCGCGTCTTTTCAATTAGTAGTATCATTCTTATTTTAGGTGCGTGAGATTTTGAAGTTAATTCTTAGTGTGTGTAACATCTTTTAAAAGTGATGTAAAATTAGTTTAGGTCTCCTTTAAATCCAAAAAGAAATAGTAAGATGAGTGTTCTCCGTATTTTTTGTTATAGCGCGATGCAAAATGAATAAGAATCATCTCTTAACAAATACCTTAATCTAACATTATATCTCAATTATTCATTTATTTTTTAAATTACAAAAAAAAGGAAAAATGTATTTTTATTGAGTGAAATTAGATATTTTGATCTAATAGTTAGAAGTTATTGTAGTTATTAGATCAAATATTAGTTATTTTGGTGAAATGAATGTTAAAATGTTAGAATAAAGCATTAGTTAGAATAGAATCTTTGTCCATGGAGAATGGAGACATGTGACTTTTTATACCTACCATTTATAGAAATTGAATTAAAAATTTGAGTAAATATCGGAACCAAAATAAAATTTTGGAAGATGATTTAAGGGAGTATGGAAGTAATTTCATGATTTTGTTTAATCCAAATTTGGCAAAAAAGATAGTCACTAGACTCGCTGTAGTAGTCCTATGGTTATTCTTACTGAAATAATTGATCTTCTTTCTCCATGTAACATTAGGGTTCGACTTAAAAGTTCAAGTAAAAATTAGGAAATACTAGTGAAATCTGATATCTTATTTTAAAGATATTAAAACGAGGATTAATCTTTTGTCTGGCAATCAAACATTCCATCAACAATATTTTTTAATTTTTTTTGGTGATCAAATCACTTATTTTGAATCTTAGTTATTGATTTACATATTTAGTATAATGAAAATATCATGACCATATAGTTCGACTGGTAGATGAAATACAAACCCTTACAACAACTCTTCAAATACTTATTAGTTGAAGCCAAGGATGGACCAATTCCATGGTGATGATGGAATTGCCATAATAGGAACTCGACAAGAGTGTTTATTGAATTAAAGTGGAAAATCATAGGGGAAAAGGCATTGAACCTTGAACAATGTGTGAAGACCAACTCATTTTGCTTTAGCAAATGACTACTTTTTTCATGCTTAATGTTTTCAAAAACCACTTTTCTTGTGTGCTTAAATTCCTAAAGTGAATGAATTGGTCCCATCATAGAAATATGTACTCAAAGGCCAATAAAGTGAATCACTGTTTTGTTTTAATAGTATAATTCTCGATTTGTGTGTAAAAAATATCGAGATTAATTCACAATAAATATAATATTCTAATATAATGTAATATTTACTTAGACATTTCTTAAATAAAAAAAAAAAGCCCAATAAAGTGCACACTCATTTTTAGGTGGGTTGTTGATCACTGTTACTATATTTACACATTCCCAGCTTGCACTTCAAGTTTTTAGGGAGTGTTAGGTTTGATTTCAGATCTATATTTAATGTATAGTTATTTATATTGTAGTAATGATCTTGGCAAATAAAGTACCATACTATCTAGTAGTTGATGTTGGCAGTTAATAATTAGGAAAAAATGGTAATTGCAATAATCAACTGTCAACCTAACCCATTAAGTTTGATATAAATATCATGATTTCAAGAAAATAAAAAACTACAACAGCGTCTCCACAGGTGAGAACAAAGGTATTGACTTATGGATTGAAAGTTATGAGTTCGAGCCTATCTATTGATTGAATTAATGCATATATTATATATACGTACCGTTATACTATAAAGTTTATAAATATGGAGTGTTGGGATGGAATTAGAATTTTATTTCAATGGGAGTTATAACATTAGTATTTTTTTTAGTCGAGACTAATTCAATTTTTCATACTAAGAATACACATATTTAAAAAATATGGAAGTAAATACACACAATTTAAAAAAAAAAAAAAAAAAAACTGAGATTGCAACCCCCACATACCCCAAAATGTATCCATCATTAATGGGGTGAATCCAATTTTATCCGATCCTACATAAGATAAGTTAGCCTTATATTCAATCATGTTGATATAGACAGGTATCTTAGTCATAAGATAAAAAAAAAAAATATTAATCATGTTTAAGACGAAAGCTTTAATTTATGTTATCTATTTCAGTCTCAACAGCTCGAAATATCTCCACGTTACCTGTGTTAACCAAAATGTTTCAACATCAAAATCTTCTCATACTTGGAAGTTGATTATTAATACTAGTTGAGAAAAGGAGACATAAAACATTAAGATGTCAAGATCTTCTAGATGTGGTTAGGATACTACTATACATTCATTAAGTGAAAAGCCATGCATAGCACGACCTTCTAAGGTGCCGAATCATCATTGTGGGAAAAATTGGTCTCAGACAGATTTTATTTTGAAGGGAAAAAAAAAAAAGAAATATATTTAACAACAATGAAAATTGTCGAAATTTTTTAATATAAATGAATTAGTGAATGGTTAGTAGCTCAAATGCAGCTAATTAATGGTGAATCTAGGATATTTTATTAATGAGTGCTAAGTATTTTTTGAGATCAAAATTATTGAAGATATGAAGACTAAGGGGTCTATTTGGTTGAGGTTAGACACTTTTTTTTTGCTAGGCGAGTTAGACATTTAAATGTGATTCATGTAAGTTTAAAAGATATAACGAACTTATTTGGCAAATTTTTGAAAGAAGTTTTAAGTAAAAGTTAAAGTTAAAAAAAAATAGAAATATGAACTTTTCAAAAAAAGGTTTTCACATCTCTCCATGCCTACTCTTAGAAAGAACATTATTTTTCTTTAGTTAAATAATTCTTCCAACTGTAAAACCCTTTATGAGTAAGGTAATCGAAGACCGAGGAAAACATATTGATAACAGGAAACTGTTTCTCACCCCTTGCATCCTGTCTGATTTGTCTCAAAGAGGCGGCCTTGGATTGCAAAGAAGGATATTCTTAGAAGAAAGTCAGAATGTCAACTGATTGGAACTGTTATTATATAATGCAATAAACTATTTTTTTTTTTTTTTTAAAAAAACAAATATCTTTTTATATTTTTGAAAGTTTAACAATTTCCTACATCATGCACAAATAGTTGTATTTCTGATATCATTCAATTAATCTACAACTTTTGTTCAACAATACTTAAATTAAAACTCTACAACTAAAAATTTTCCAACTCAACAACTAAAATTTCACAACTAAATCACCAAATTTAAATCGTCCGTGCCATTAGCAATATCATTTTTGGCATGACATACTACGAACGTGTGAGATTTAATTTCATGATCTCATGAGAAAGAAATCCTCATACCCCTTGCACGTTGGAAGCAAAGAAATCGAAGGATGCGAATATGCAATGAACCTAAAAACACATAATCATGGAAGATGGTATATTTGTACCTGAAAATGCAGACAATCTTAAATACCTAATTAACCCCCTTAAAACGCGTTCCACGGTCATAACATCCTCAATTCGTAACCTTAAATCGAAGAGTTTTGATTAAATGGATAAGTAATGACCTATTGTAATAAATATTTTTAGTTCGAAATACGATTTGTTTAAAAAAGAAAACCATAATCTTGATATTTAACATATATACGAGGTTAGTGTGGTAATTTTGGATAGAGTTAGACAAAGTAATAACGTAGCAGAACGTCTTTGACGGAATTGCCAAAGACTGTTTCAAAAAGAGGAGACCGACGCCGTGGAATGATAAGATCCATTTTAGCATAGATCCAAACACACATAAAAAGATTAAGTGAAATAAAATAAGCACACAGTGTGCAAAAAACTTGCACCAAGAAAGTGTTGCAACGGCGTTTTGCGAGCCGTATAGCAATAATATTTAATTAATTCGCTTCTCATGTCACCAAAAAGCCATTGAAATAAGGGGTCACTAGTTTTCTTATTGAGAATATCCAAATGGTCAAAGTGTGGCAAAATTATAAATATTATTTAACATTTAATTTATCTGAAATATATATTAGATACGTTGTTATTTTAGTGAATTTTTAATTTTGGAGTGAAACCGATGGAATAATCTTATTAAGATGAATTTTTTGTTATGAAGAAAAAGTGTGGCAAGATTAGCTTAAAGATAACAGGCTCGTCCCACCATTAAAGTTAATAGGCCACAAAGGATACTTTGAAGGTGAAACCAAACTTTACGAGGAATCGATGCTAAAATTTGTAGTTTTATCTTTTATCATCACTAATTTATACATATACGATGATACTTCACTGTTTATTGTATTATAAAAGTTAGATTTTACGTGATAAAAATCTCATATATTAAATATTCAATTACCATAACGAAGCGGTGGTGAAGCATGATTGCATTACTTTATTGATCAATAAAATCGTCTCACAATAACAACAATGTTAATCATAAAAAACTTTAGAACCCCAAATCACCACTAGTGTAGATGACTATATACTAATTTTTTTTTTCATGATTTCCACAATTAACGCCATACTTTTGATGAAAAGTGCAAACTCAAGGTCCCTTTCTAGCTTTTTTTTCCTCCAATGTAAGCAACAATAACTTGACGAAACTTTTTCTCCATATTAAAAGGTGTCCCAAACCATCGAAAATAGGCACCTAGCCTAATCAATCTGCTCATATTCTCTATTCCTTGTAGGCAAAGATAATGCATGCGTCCTAGTGAAGTTTGTCATCATATTTTCTATTTTTTGTACTCTGAGTTTTAGTTTACACCCACTCGTTAGACTAGGCGGTAAAAAATTGTTGTGACCCATCTAAAGATAGAAAGTCTTCATGACAGTAGTGTTTAATTCGATTTATATATTATACATTGATTGAAGTAAAAATATTTTTCGAATTAACAAAAATAATAATAATAACGTATGCGTCCTAGTGAAGCTTGTCATCATGGCCTTAGATCTAAGAACATGTTACACCACACATGGAAACACATGCATTTATTCTGTTCATATATTTTCTTAGTGGCCTTCCATGTCTCACGATGGTCAAAGGTTGCCCATCCTCGCAATTTGCATGTTCTGTCTTATAGTCTACTCTATGCTCATGGAGAGGTCTTTCATTTTCTTTATTGGGTTGGGGATCATAGGAAGGTTCCATATGCCACTTTAATAAGAACATCCATGCTTTGCAAGCTTTTAAGTTTACTATGTATTGACATTATTATAGGAAATCAAGTTTATAATTGTAATAAAGTCATCAATCTTCATCCAATTATAATTGCAACCACTCATATTACTTTCTCCCTTTGCCTCAAGCAATTCAAATTAAGCATTTGTTCGGTGCATGAGCGCTCAAATTTTTTTTGACTTACTCTTTCACTTAAATTTTTAAATCTGTCGTAAATCATGTAATAGTATAGCAGATTGGATATAAAAGCATTTCAAAACTCGCAGCCTTCTCTTGAATCGGTATTCTAAAGTATTATCAAGTTTGTCTAAATTACCTATGTCTTTTTTGCAGCCACTGGAGTTGGTTAAATATCTAATTTTTACTTTCTTTGAATTAGAGAAATTTTTTTTTGGACCCAGAAAATTATCCAATTATAAAAAAAGAAAATAGAAGCTATTTATCATTTGGGCTTTCCTTTGTTTTAATGTAAACGGCCTCATCATTCATTTTCAATTGACCCAGAAAATTATCCAATTATAAAAAAAGAAAATAGAAGCTATTTATCATTTGGGCTTTCCTTTGTTTTAATGTAAACGGCCTCATCATTCATTTTCAATTGGGTTCCTTGGGCGTGTTTTTCTTCTATTAAGAAGGCCCGTCAAAATGAAACTCCAATGTCCTATTTGCTAGAAGCACTGTCCAGATAGTTTGAGGCTTACGCGAAATGGGTTTTCAGCCTACACCTCAAATTTGGCCCATTGAGAAATTGTATTGAACATGTGGTATCATTAGCAACTGATAGAAGTACTTCATGAAGATTGAAGGATGTAAGGAACATATAGCAGGAAAAACTAAATAGCATCGAATTAAATCAAGTCTTTATCTTATTAGATATGATTAGTTATATGAATTTAAAAACGTAACTCATTTTTATTGAGAGTGATCTCCTATTAAAACTTCATACATGTAAGATATCTCCTATTATTTCCATCCCGCTCTTCTTAGAAGCAAAACCAAAATTATGCTAAAATTTAACATCCTCTTCGTAATGCACAAAGTCTAAAATAAACAATGAAGTAATTGAAAATTATGAATTTAAGTTGGTGATTAATTCTTCTAGAGATTCATAATCATAGTGGATGGAAATATTTGTTTTCATAAGATAGAGAAAAGAATTCTACTTCCAACAAAGCATACAAGATTTAAACTAACTTGCCGTTTTGTCTTAACTTTCAAGGACAATCACAGAAGCTAAATTTCATTGATAGGCTCAATCTCAGCCTTTAGCCAACATGGTCGACAAAGTTTTACATTGTTATGTTTTTGTCGAAGGAATAAACAACTATCTATGAGAATCAGAGCAGTATAGTATACATAGAATAGAATTCTCTCTCAGAATGTTGTAAGAAGTCCTAACAACTCTACCCTACTCCATTACAACATTTGAGAGTACAATGGGCCGACGTTGCTTATGGTTAGTGGACACCGCGCGGGGGGGGTGGGGGGGGGGGGGGGCGGTGTGGGGTGGTGGCACCTACTTCAACGAAGAATGAAATGGGAACGTTACGTTTCGTTTCCCATGTGCTGCTTGTAAATTTTCTTTCCTTTGGGTTGACCATATTGATAAGGATTTTTTGTGAACCATTTCGTGCGTCTTTCTCTTCGTTTGTTTTGCCGACATGCAAAATGCATGTTGAAAGAATTTTTATTTTATTTTATTTCATTCGAATAATCAATTAGATTTCATGGTAATGAAGAATCTTTTATGAAACTAATTTATGATTAAACAATGGATCACATGTCAAAAGGTGACTCATTACCTTGAGAATGTAAAGTGACTTGGTTTTCCATTTTTTTGTTTTAAAGTGTCGAGTGAGTTGTCAATTAGGATAAGCTTAATTAATTGGCCCCATCAACAATCCCGACCCAAGAAATAATATTCTCATCAAGAAATAAACGAAAACAAGAGAGAGCAACATATGATGAACTTAGAATTTGACAATAGTCGGATAAATAAGGTGATTTGCCTTGCAATTTTTTTTTTTCTTGGCAAATTAATTATTTCATTTCATAACTTAGAAACATTTACAACAAAAGTCACCCCATGCGGATGGGGTTAGGGAATACAAATGTTCCAATTCCTACACAAAATAGTATTTTTCAAAAATATTAGGATATTTATGATGTAAGTTAACTTTGTTCCTAACGTCCGAAAAGATTTTAATAATAATTTGATCCTCCGTTTGCTGTGTAGCTCCAACGATTTGCCTTGCAATTTGCTTGTCTAGATAAATGAGATTTTTTTGTAATTGATCTAAGGATGGATGTACATTTGGGAGAATCTAGAACACTTACTCAATTTTTTTTCTTTAAATAAATAATTAACTTTAGGGTATTCTGAGAGTATTTTTAATTTGAAAGATCATTAAATTTTAATGAGAAAATATTGTATATGAATATTGAAATTAAGTGTTAATTATAATTCAATTGAAATAAAATTCTAGATCCATCATACTCGTAATACTAAGAGCCCAATGAAGAGCATGACTATGAATTTTGGGTATGAATGTTACCTCTCCAAATTCCCTCCAATTCTAAATTTTCAAATTGTTGTTCGGTGCAGCTGTTTATTTTATATCAACTGAAAGGAATCTAAGAATCTTTGCGAACACAACCCTGAAGAACAAGTTTTACTATTTTCGGATAAATAAGAAGGTGATTTACTGTGCTTGTCTAGAATTTTGTACTACTAAGATATTAAAAATTTTGTTCTTCTAGAAGATATAATTAATTGTGGAATTCAAAATTTTTTCATCATATTGATCAGAGAATATTATTTTATGTTGAAGAGAATAATGTTTGCTAGTTAATTAAATTGTAGAGTGGAAAGGTCTCAACACAATTATATTATTTAGAAAAGTTATCCTAAAAATTTCTTTGCATGCTTAATTACTTCCTAGGTACTGTATATATGGACCGTTTTTTCTTTGCTAGGGATATGGAGTGTTTTTTTATATAACGAAAAATTCACCCTATGCAAGATCATATCAAATTCATCTCAAAGTTATAAATTTGTCATATAATAATACGGCCTGATACATGTATAAAATCAGTTAAAAAAAGACTCAAACTTAAAACTTTTAATATAACAGTCAATACTTTTATTGTTTATTTCCTCCTTTCGTAGTTGCATACATGAAAATATGAAAGAGAGGTTTAGATTGTTTAAGCAAGGGAACATTTTCAAGCTCACTAATACTTAATTATCTATAAGATATCTGATATGGAAACCATAAACTTTTTGCTGGCTTTGTAGTTTGTACTAACACGATCGATGACAAAAGTTAGAGCAATGGCTTTCTTTACCACGCCATGTTTCTTCTAGATATGAAAGTGTTTTTTAATGGAGAATCCAATTCCAGCATCTTAATTTTACAGGCTAGCTATCAGAAAAAGCCAAGGTTGCCAATCTTTTCTTGTACAAAATCATTTGTTTATTTGGTGATTTGAAAAAAGCTATGAGTCACGTCGTCCCACCTCAAGGAATAATTTCCTTTCATTTCATGATTAAGAAAGATACAAATGGGAGATGATAGTGATGATAGTGATTAGTTACTTACAGATTCATATAATCTCTTCAAATAATATCAAGCGTGATCACAAAGGCTTTTCAAATGATAGTTGCGTTTGAGGAGATAAAGGATGTGAATCTTAGGCCATGTACAAAAGACAGCAATAATGACTGCATAAAATACCCCATATGGGTACAAGGCATTAATTTTGTCTTGGTCCCATTCAAATTCTGTCATGGAGTAGGATTTGGATCTCTCGCATGGACGAATTTACTAAAGGTTGACATTATGTGTGTATTTTTAAATTAAAAAATTAATTTAATTTTTACTGTAAAAAAAATAAAAATTATTCATATATAAATTTTAAATTATGTGTTTTAGTCTTTATTGAACAAAATTTCTAGATATGCTCCTAATCCCTTGTAATGTTATAATATCATGATACTATGAGAGAGTTTTATAGGAATGAAGTGATAATTTAGTCGTGATGATTTAGTCATAATGAAATAATTTGAATCTGAGTGTAAATATCAAATATTGAATATAGAGATCAAATAAATATATCATTGATTATTATTATTAATTTTTATAATAACGTTATAATATTATAGAAAAAATCGAAATTCGTGTGAAGGGTTCCACGGTTCACGACTAATGATAGCGTCCATCACGCTTCCATGCCTCCACCTTTCGTTCAAAGTTTAGTGATTAATTTTCTATGTTGATCACTGATTAGTCATTCAAGTGTACGATAATTAAATTGAAAATCAAAATGGCTTTAATAATTCTAGTAAACTCCAAACTACAAAGTCCACTCTTGAAATTTTGTTTCACCGAAGACTTTTATACTTGCAAGGAAATTAGCTTTGCGTGTTACACCTTTTGTCAAGACAAAATTGGATGGTACGGGGGGAGAGATGGTGTGTTTAAATCGTCCTCTACTTGGAATTGTATCCGAGAGAGAAGGGGGAAAATTGATTGGGCTTACATTGACCTAAGCACTACAAAAGATCGTTTGCTCAGTTGGGGTGTTATTGATAATTCAAACTGTGTATTTTGTGATTTAGGGATGGAATGTAGCAGTCACTTGTTCTTTGAATGTCATTTTACTTACAGGATCTGGAGATTTTTCTCATCTTTTATCAATGTGCATAACATTAATGTTCCATGGGAGTTGTTGATTATCAGGCTTTGTAGAATATGTAAAAAGAAGTCCCTAAAAGCACATCTAGTAAGGTCTATATTTTGTGCGAGTGTCTACTACATCTGGCAGGAAAGAAATGATAAGATCTTTGGTACCGGCACATACGCAGAAGAACAAATCATTGAGAATATCGTACTTAGTGTTAGAAATATTATTTCGGTGCAAAGTAAATATGTTAATAGTCTACAAAATAGATCTCTTTGCTCTAGATGTCAAATTATTGATAGACTGATGTAATAATCCCTCATTTTTGTTTCTTGTTTTTCGAAGTAGAATGAAATGATACTTTGCTTACCTAACAAAAATAAAAAAAAAGAGATAATATTTTTTTATGTTGACCTTTTATTATTATTATTTTTTCTGTTTATAGATTATTTTTGTCTATTCTATTTTATTTATATTTTATCACATTTTTGGTACATTTTGTGTAGCAAAATTTCTTAATCAAGAGAAATTTATACACATTTGCTTCGAAAACGTTAAACGAAACACTTTTGCTATTCTTTTTTTTAAATAGAATTGCGCCGGACAAGACGGTAACAAGAAGATGTTTCTCCCATTGCAATAACCAATTTGTAAATCACATAATACACTAAAAGAAAAAAGAAGAACACTAAACTTAGTTTCGACTAAGTTTGAAGGAACTAAAATTGACAAGTCTTTTTTTACTTTTCAAAGAAGAATTACGAAAAGGAGCATAAATGCAATACATAAGAATACTTGTTTGTCCAAGAAGAATTGACTTACTTCTGCCAAAAATTTTCTTAAGACTTTTGCTATTTGAGAAAATAGAAATGGGGTATTGATCGCCCACCTATATTGGCTTGAAATATTCAATGGATGAATGAATCAAAATGAAAAATAAAATTTACCAGTTTTTCTTCTTTCAATAAAATACCACTCCACTGAGCTTGACTAACATAGTAGGTCAATGGATGAACCAATCAAAAGAAGACTAGAATTTACCAATTTTCATCTTTCAACTTGATATCACTTCAACAAGCTTGACAGAGATCAATGGCTGAATGAATCAAAAGAAAAATATAATTTGACCAGTCTTCTTTCAATTTAGTACCACTTCAATGAGCTGAATTCATACTAAGGGTTCATAATTTTTGAAACAACATCAACATGCTTTATTATCTAAACTGGAGATTATTTAACTAGAATATCTTTATAATCTAAGAACTAATTAATGTTTTTATTCTCCAAACATTACCCATATTTTCTTTTTTGGTCAAAAAGGTTGTGTCATTCAGGTGCAGATGTAGCTTTGCATCAAAATTATTTTAAACATATGAGTATTTCATAGTAATTTTAATTTAAAAAATCAATTAATACTCACAAAAAGACGCTTATATAAATATTAGATTGTGTTTTATAACATGTACTAAAAAGAAATCTTAGAACCCAGTGAATTCGAATGAAATTAATTCCAAATTTTTTTTATTATTTAGCTGTTGCATGTAACATTTGAACATCTTTTAACACGAGAAATTTTACTTGATTTTGACCCCAAGAAAAAAATCCACCTATTTTACCATATCCTCATCATCAATATTTTATATTATTTGTGTGTAGTTTAAATTCTTTTTTAATTTAATTAACTCTACATTTAATCTCCCACCAAGTAGTTTCCAAGATAGTGAAGCTCAAGAAATCTTAAAGCTTATTGGAAGGGATTGTGCAGTCATACCGCGTGCCACGTCAGGTCAAAGTGTAGTCAAAACTGAAGAGAATCTCATCACCCACGTGTCTAAACACACACTATTTTAAACTCATCCACAGCCGTCAATTACTAAGTGGATCTGCTCTCCGATCGTCATGTTGGAGTCACGTGATCGCCATTCGTCCAACACACGGTTACCAATGCGCATTTGCTGTCTGACCTCATACATGACGACTCCAACCCCACATGCTCATCTGCAGCGCGTGCATCAATTTCTTACAAAGATAAAATTCAACCTATTTCCAAATGCTTATGTATGAGCCAACCGGTCTTTTAGTTTCGTAGTATATTTTTTGTTGTAAAATATGAAAGAGTGTGATATTAATTTTTGTGAGAAATATTATTTAATAGATATTGTACTGTTTAAATTTTTTAAAGAAAAATTTAGAAGATTGGACAAAAAAAAAGGTAATAGCTTGTCATAATTATTATTTTGCATTTAAAATTTGTAATCCTTCCATCTCGCAAAGATAAGCTTACTTTTATTTTTCCATAGGTTAAGAAAATATAATAAATATAGTTAAAGCAATAAATTTTGCATAGTCTTTTCTTAATATTTTCCTCCATTAACATTAATTTACTCTAACGACAATTGTTGAATGGTGTAATTATTGATAAAGATGTATATTAAATAAGGGTCTATTAGGTAACTAACAAAGTAACCACCCTTTCAAAAAGAAAAATGGACTATAATTTGGAACAAGTAAAAAAAGAAAGTAAATCTATTTTTATGGGACAGAAGGAGTATCTTTTATTGTCTTTGATTAATTTAAATCAAGTATCATAGTGTATCATCAAATTATGGAGTTTGTAATTTTGAGGTAAATTTTAAGAGTTTTACTTAAGATGAATTTCTCACTATTAAAAAAAAAAATTATGTAGAGGAATAAGTAAAAAAAGATAATATTTCCAAAAGAAGATAATATTATTTATGCAACATAAGCTAAATTTTTTTTGAACTTTGAATTTATTGCAAGTGAATCTACCATAAAACTAAAATAGTGACAAGAATAGTTAATATTGTGAATAGTAATGTTTTTTGCTAAATGAATAGTAATATTATCTATTCTGTTACAAGGGCATAGCAAAAAGCCAAAATTCTTACTTCATACCATAGATAATGGTGCTCCAAAGGAAAAACAGTGTCAGAAGAAAGAATAAAAATTGCAAGTTGTTAAAAAAAACTTTGCATAATCACCATTCTTGTTTTCCTTAGGTAGATGACTTTTAGTTAAATTCAAAAGGAAAAAAAAAAAATTGCTTGTGGTTTTGCTTCATATACATATACATATTGGTTACAAAAGAGACAAAACCGTTTTACAAAAAGCTAGACAATCATTTTAGGAAAAGATAATTCCCGCTTATCTTTTTGAAACAACACATGCAATTAGCGTCATGTGTCCCTTCAACAACATCCACTAAAAATTTGCATAATAGAGAGACGAAAAGAAAGATCATTTAAGTATTGCGGCGGATGATCGAGACCACTTATTCTTTGATTGTGGTATGAGTAAAAGAATTTGGGCGCACGATTTGCAGCTAATTATGGTGAATGAAAGCATGTTGACTTGGGATGATGTGGAGGATTGAACCATAAAATATTGCAAGGGGAAAAACCTTCAGGATAATCTTGCAAGACTGCTGTTATGTAGGATTGTATATGTCATTTGGAAAAAAAGAAACTATAGAACCTTTTGAAACTCTTTTGCCTCGGAGGAAGACATTATTGCTAGCATGGTCCATACAATTAGATTGAAAATATATATTTGTAAAAAGTTTAAAGATAATGCTAAGAATAAGATCCTTTGTGAAAAGTGTAAGTTAGAGAATGATCTTAGTTAGTTTTTGTTTTGGGGTTCTCCATTTGTACTTGTATTCAGTTTTGTTGAGTTTAATTTAGTTAGCAAAAACAAAAAAAAAGAAAGATTATTTAAAAAAATCTGAAGATTTAACTTTTGATTAAAGGAAATAGAACACTCTAGAAAACATTTTATATTCTTGACTACAAGAGTAAAATTACCAAATATTTGGTATGTATGCTAGTACAAATTTCCTAAATCTGATACTCAACTGTAAAGCAGGCTGACAAGACCGCACCAGATGGCTTTGCTAGAAAGAAACAAAATAGAGTTTGCACGATCCTTATCCCACGAGAAACCTTCAAACAGAAGAAAAAATAAATGCCATCATCAGTGGCGTAACCAAATTTAACTTACCTTTGCCTTTTCACCATGCTTCTCACCGTGGATTTGAATTTCTTTGTAATTTGATAACCTTCGATAAAATGATGGAGACCATCGCATATTGAGATTATATAAGACTAAAATGTATCATATCTTATTGTATTTTTATAAAATTATATCATAAATCTTATTTTTTAAAAAGTCGTATTATAAACTTTGTATTATGAAAACGCTGAATATGACCTCTCACCATTTATTTATTTTTTATTAATTTTAACGTGAAGTGTAATACCTATACCTATGGTTCTTACATATACTTATCAAAAGTGTTTTTAATTTGGGCACGATAAAAGATCGTGCAAGAATCAATTTTATCTCGATTCCCTCTTGTTTAAAGTATTTTCTCAATCATATTATAAAATAAATAATGTTGTAAATAACTTATTATGATATTCAAGAAGTGGCAAATACCTTCTTCTGATATTAAAAAAGTTACAAATGCCCCATTTCATAAATGTCATACTTACATTATAGACGTGTGTATTACACACTATGTTAAAACTAACAGAAAAATGGATAATGAGGGTTCATATGCAACGTTTTTCATAACACATACATGGTTTATAAGACAACTTTTAAAAAAATAGAGTTTATGATACAACTTTATAAAAATACATAGAAATTGTGGTGCATTTTACTCGATTAGATAATTACTCCTTGCTCAATTACAAACGTTGTAACATTGGATTCGAATCTCTCTAATTAGAGGATATTTGGATGATCTTTTAATCCCCTTTTAAAAGAGTGCCACACCACTTTCATTTAACTTAAATGATCAGATTTGCACAAACTCACTACTCACTTATACTTAACACCAAAATAATATAATTTTGTACCTCTTCATAAAAAAATTGATTTGAGAAAAATTAAATATATCACACCCGCTAAAATAATATCTCATATTTAAAACACCTAACTATTGATTAATATTTAGCAACAAAATAATATACTTTTTCCATTTCATAAAAAAATAATTTAAGAACAAAAAATTTATGTGGGAAATATAATCATTTATGAAAATAATTTAAAAAGTTTTGACCTTTGATGTAAAACTTTTAATATTATAATTATACAATATTTATATTTTTATATACATATATATATATATATTTATTTTGAAATTCAAACTATTTTATTTTGGTGTTAAGCATGAGTATGTAGTGGTAACACAAATCGAACTATTTATTTTAAGTGGAATTAATGTATTACACTCTGAAAAGATCCTCCAATTATTTTTCAAATAGTATAACATAACAGGCTTATCGTATCGTACACGCCCAACATAAAGTGCGTGGCTTTTGAGTTATTTTTCTTTTTTTTTTTGGTCAAATGGCTTTTGAGTTCGAAACCGCAAAGAATGTTCGCAGCAGTGTCGAACGTTTGGTTTGGTCGGCTTGGTCTGACTGTCAAAACCCACGTCACCACTTCCGTCAAATTCCTTAACCCCTGGTCCCCAACCGTGCACCATCGCCGTCACCGTTACTAACTGTAAAAAAAACGGTTCCGTCAACTCACTCTCTATATATTATATTCTCATCAAACAAAAATGTCACTAAATTCTTTCGTTTTCTCTCCAACTCCATCAAACAATAAAGCTTCACTTCAACATATTAATTTCAGGTACTATTTCATTTCTGTTACCTTTCTCTATTTATTTAAGCTGTTAATTAATTGAGACTTTTTTTTTTTTTTACACGTAAATAATGAGAGTTTTGTGTATAAGGTTACGTTTTCGTGTTCATTGATAGAAAATTGAGTCTTTGTGTGATGGTAGTAGTGAAAATTGAGAACAAAAAAGGAAATCAAGTTTTTCAAAGGGTTAGATTTTTCTTCGTTTCTTCATTGAACATTAAATCGTATTAGAAGAGTGTAGAAAGTCAAAGAAAGGAGTTAAATTTTGACTTACAGTTGAATTTTGGGTTATACTTCTTGAGGTGTAATAATCAATAGAGAAATGTTAAAGTCTTTATAGGTATTTAGTTTAATTATTATTATTATTTTGATTAATTGGGTTTGTGTGAAGCAGAATTTACTTTTAGTTTTCTTCGACTTTTTATTTCTTTCCTCGATTTGAATTGTTTCATCTTAATTATTATGGATTGAATAAGAAGATGTTTTTTAAAGAGCTTTTGTTATCTGCTTGTTTATAATTTCTTAAGATTTGGTGAGCCTTGTGCTTCTCTAGTCTGATGAGTTTCGAGGTGAAAGAGGAAGATGTTAGAGAAGAAGCTTTAGGCATGTCCATGATCTGTACACGATCTTGAATTTGCATTTTCGGAGCAGATTAGTTTTCATCTTGTTCTTAGTGATGGCTAAGATTTATGAACTCATTTACGTTGAAGTAGCCGTGCCCGGTGCCTACGTCGGTGAGGTGAAATTTATTGTGTTAGGATGATCTTTTAGTGTGTTATTCGATAGAAATCCACCGCCTGATCCGTTCATTTCCATGCTTCCTCAATCTCATAAGGTTTTGGTATCTTGTAAGAAATTTCGTGTTAGGGACTGTGCTAAAATTCCTTTTTCTTTCCCTGTATTGTCAAGTGTAAGATTACTATGTTTCTAGCTTAAATAGAAATGAACTCATCCATTTATTTGTATATCTCGTGCAGGTTGATTTCTGCTGCTAAGTACAGACAATTAGCGTTGCAAATTAGGTATCTATAACTTGTTGTTCTTGAGTAGTGGGTGATCGGTGATCCAGATATTTCTTGCGCTATAGCCAGCTGCGTTGAGAATTGTCTTTGCATAGGACTACTGATGATAGCTATATAGCATGGACTCACACCAGATATTTGGATACAGTGTGACTGGTGCAGAGCTAGTGTACTCTTCATATCCCAGTATTCCTTCAGAACCTACGAGATTGTCCGGGTCTTTGAAGTTTGATTCGAGAAATTCACCTAGTTCACCTTTTTCAGCACATCTTGATTCTGAGTACTTTACAGTGTTGAGTGACAATAGAGAGCAACATAGTGGCAAAGAAAATTTTTCTACATCCAGCCCTTCCTGCAATTCTTCACTGGATTATAATTATCAATTCCAACGGAGTTTGGACTACCGTCTACTTGGGGGAACCTCTTTTCCTCATAATGCAAATGGTGGTCAAAACATACAACACGCTTTGCAGGAGTTGGAAACTGCTTTAATGGGGCCTGATGAAGAAGAGGAAGTGACGACGCCACATCCCTCTGTAAGGGAGAATAAGGGAGCACAGGCTACAGGCCAGAGGTCAGGAACATGGAGCAAGGAGCACCAAGGAACACCTGTGACCCAATCTCAGCCATCATATGTTTCACGCTTTGGCAAGTTAGATGATGTACCTCATACTGAGAAACGTCATAAAGCAATGGAGGAGTTGCCCTTGCAAGTTTTCCCTGCAGGTAATCTTAAAGGGTTGCTCATTGCATGTGCTAGCGCTCTTTCTGAAAACAAACTAGATGATTTTGATAAATTGGTGGAAAAGGTTCGTGGTGCCGTGTCTATCAGTGGAGAACCCATTCAGCGTCTTGGTGCTTACATGCTAGAAGGATTGGTCGCAAGGAAAGAGGCATCAGGCACCAATATCTACCGAACATTGAGGTGTAAAGAGCCTGCAGGGAAGGACTTACTTTCCTATATGCATATCCTTTATGAAATATGTCCTTACTTGAAGTTCGGTTACATGGCTGCCAATGGCGCTATAGCAGATGCATGCAGAAACGAGGACCGCATCCACATTATAGACTTTCAAATTGCCCAGGGGACCCAATGGATGACTCTTCTACAAGCACTTGCAGCAAGGCCCAGTGGTGCCCCCCATGTACGTATTACAGGCATCGATGATCCAGTCAATAAATATGCCCGTGGCGATGGTTTGGCAGCAGTAGAGAGACGATTGGCAGCCATTTCTGAGAAATTCAACATTCCAGTTGAGTTTCATGCTGTGCCGGTGTTTGCTCCAGATGTCACGAGGGAAATGCTTGATGTGAGGCCTGGTGAGGCTCTCGCTGTTAATTTTCCACTGCAGCTCCACCATACCCCAGACGAGAGTGTTGACGTGAACAATCCAAGAGATGGGCTTTTGAGGATGGTAAAGTCACTGTCTCCCAAGGTGGTCACTTTGGTGGAGCAAGAATCAAACACAAATACTGCTCCTTTTCTACCTAGGTTCTCAGAAACTCTAGATTTCTATTCTGCAATGTTCGAGTCAATAGATGTCACCCTGCCGAGGGACAGGAAGGAGCGCATTCATGTTGAGCAACATTGTTTGGCCAGGGATATTGTTAACATCATAGCTTGTGAGGGCAAGGACAGGGTGGAACGACATGAGCTTTTCGGAAAGTGGAAATCCAGATTCACAATGGCAGGATTTCAGCAGTATCCTCTCAGCTCTTACGTGAATTCTGTGATAAGGGGCCTCTTGAGGTGTTATTCTGATCATTATACACTACTGGAGAAGGATGGGGCTATGCTACTGGGATGGAAGGATAGGTACCTGGTTTCAGCGTCGGCTTGGCACTAGGAACGAGGATATACTGAAGAGCATGCGAGTGTAGTCCGAGCGACGGTGTAACTTATAGTAGGCCTATTTTGATCACATCACGCGGCATAGTTGGGGAACTTGTGGATGGGAGGATGTGCTGATTCTATGTTGTCGTACATTTTCTTTTTTTCATCTCTGTTTTCTTTTCCATGTTAATTCGACGTTGCGCTGTAACTATTAGTGATATAGAATTTCTCTTTACTCTTTCAACTCTTCTTATAGCATCAATGCTCCCTGTTTGATTACATCTTCATGGAGATCTGGAAACAGAATTGACAAAGTTTCTTACAGTAGATTTATTTTCTGTCAAGGAATTAACTTCATTGATGGGAAAAGATAACCAACCTACACCAGTGGGTTCCATATCAGAAGATACAAGTTGGTTTAATGAAAAAAAACTATGACATAGCCAATCAAAAGGTTGAAGTCCTAGAAAAATCTGCTTAGCTAGCCAATCCACGACTTGGTTCCCGGACCTCCTAAAACTTATTTAGGAGGGAAAGTTCCGATGTTGCTGGAGATGGATTCGATGTAAGTGACTATTATGTGGATTCTCCAGTTTAGGCAACTTGCAAAGGAAGAATCAGCAAGAGATCTGAACAGAGTCTCCGAGTCTGTTTCCACAAGAAGATGACTGATGTTGGATTCGGCAGCAAATACACAAGCAAATCGAATTGCCAAGGCTTCAGCCTGGAGAGAATCTTAGCAGAGTGTTTTCCAGTTATTACCATGAATGGTATCGCCATTGTGATCTTGGCAAACAACTGCCGCAGCAGCTCTGGAAGAAGCTTTTGAAAACGCTGCAACACGGTTGAATCTGAAGTAAAGCCAGGTGGTGGAGAACCCAGGCAGTTTGAATTGCATTCGGATTTAAACCCTCAAGAAGGAATGTGTTCCCTCCTTTCCAGATGTTCCAACATGTACGCGCAATCAGGAGACTGCCTGTGTTTTATCATAGCCTGCAATACATTTCTTTCATGAAGATCAGAGGCCATGTATCAAATCTGGCTGTCTGATTCAGCTCAGGAACTGTTTCAGAAGGAGAGGCCAGCCATGTCTGAGATCATGAGTTTCTTATAATAGATTACTAAGACAAATTTGAAGCAAAATCTTCCTAAGATAGTTTCCATCGCGGATGTTATAACAACTCAAGCCCAATAATGTAATAACTCAAATTCAAGGAGAGAGCTCAACCTAAAAGATTAGTCTATTAAGTGAGATAGCCCCTTACACGTAAAAATCACCCCTTGTAAGTGTGAGATCCTGTTGTGGGATCATTACCGATGCTTGCAGTTTAAGTTACAGAGCTGAGGTTCAGTTGCAACTGGTCTCGAGTATTACTCTAGTAATTACGCTTAAAAGAAGACTCTAATGCACATCTCTCGCTGTATTCGATTCAAGATCTTGCGGGAAATGATCCATCTGAGCAGATCTTATGTGTTAATTCCAACCTCTAAATAAGTTTCGTTGTTGAGTTTAATATAATCACTTGTTTTCACGCAAAAAAGTTCCGTTGTCATGGAGCAGAAAGCAGAGGGATCATTTCCCACAACTTCGATATAGTCCATTTTTTATACCACGGTTCATAGGACTATAAATTCTCCGATCATTATTTTCAGGTTAATTACTCCTGTAATCCTTATGTTCTTTAAAATGACTTGATTATTATTTAAGTTTTTCATATTATCGGGTTAATTACTCGAGTAGTCCCAAGAAATATAAAAACTATAAAAAAGAACCAACAAAAATTAATTCAATTTGCATTTCATTCTGTTGGCTATTGTTCCACCTTGTCAAAACCTGCACCTTAAATTTATATGACTTGCAAAATGGCAAGTTTCAAGAAACAATTACAGTCCACAAAAATAGAAACCAGTGACATCCATTTGAAAAAAAAGTCACAAAAATAATTATCTGCTTGTATGGGGAAAACATTTTTCTTATTGAGCTAACCCGAACTTTATTATTTAGTGACATTATCAAAATTAATTTATAAACGCTTATCTTACAATCGATATTGAGATAATTATGAACATAAAATATAATCCAACAAACCATGGCCTTAATCTAAAAATATGGACGGAACGTATGCGTGTAATTGCACCAATTGTTCCTTAAGTATTGGAAATTGCTCTTTGTTTTGTGTGCGAGAAGTCTCGAGATCAATTTTTAACAGGTGTAGTATTCTTTGTATGTAATGTAATATTAAATTAGACTTTCCTTTAAATAAAAAAAAAAAGGTTCCAAGTAGATAAATTATTTATAGATGAGCTAAAATGACATAAGTTAAATTGTAAAGTATAAATATTAGTGGATTATCAAAATTGAAACCTTGAAACTTGGGGTTCGAGACAGAAAATACAACATCGTAATTAGTGATTATTGTGCCTATGAAGCTTAAACTACGTACTTTGTAGTTAGAGGCGCTACGCTTGTAGGAAAACAGAAAGGGTGAATTGTACAAATGGTATTTATTGTTTTTTCGAAATTTTAAATTTATTTATATTATTTAAATTAGTTAATTTAGTCTTTGTTGTTTTAAAAAAAAATTCAAATACTTCTTTATTATTCATAATTAGTTAATTTAATCTCTATTATTTATTAAAAAAAATAAATTTAATCCCCAAAAGATATAAAGCTCAAATTTACTACTGACCATTTTTTATGATATCTTTTCATATTAATAGATGAAAAAACTAGTCAGAGCATACTTCAATGAGGCCAATTGGTTTCACAACAACTATACTCCAACTTTTTATCAGAGTATATGAAGGTTGCACTTTTAACTGGCAGAAGCAGATTTAAGAATTTTTTTTTTCACTAGGAGCTAAAATACATAGTTTTTCAATTATACGTATATATTTTTTTTAATGGAGTTAATTAATTTTTGTAACTAAAAATATATAGATATCTATTTTTAAAAAAATAAAAAATAAATAAAATTTTTAAATAATTTTTCAAAGTGCTTCCTGTAAATTTAGAAACTCATCTCCCCTATTTGGCCCATTTCTGAAAGTGCTTTTACATAAAAGTTGAAACTAAAAAAAGCTTAAAAACAGGAAGCTCCAAATTGAAGCTTTTCCAAATAGGCTTTTGTGAAACTATTTTTATATAATGCGGGAAACTGTTTTTTTTTTTTTTTTTCTCAAATATATTCCTTCATATTTTTTAAAGTACAATATTGCCCTCAAATTTTTTAAAAGCTCAATATTGCCCAATATAGACCAACAATTAATGACTTTTGTTCAACAGTATTTCTAACCAAAGCTCATTTCCCTCAAATTTTCAAAAGATCAATATTGCCCAATATAGGTCAAACAGTCAACAACTTTTGTTTAACAATATTTCTAACTAAAGCTCTATTGTAAAAGCTCTAGGGTCAAAAGCTAAAATTTCACAGTTAAACCAAACAGAACCTTAATTATTAGAGGTTCACTGGTCACCCAATCAAAGACCTTTTTATTTTTATTTTTTTATTCAGAGAAGGTCTAAGGTTATACAACATATCTAACGAGACTCGAACTTACAACTTCTCTCATATATAGTGAATTACATTCAACTAAACTAAAACCTTAGTGGTAATCAAAGACTGCTTTAGTTACTATGTCTCCGATGACAAGAAATGAAGTTGTTGCAAGCATCATGTAAGCACCAGTTGCAAGTGCAACCTTCATACACTTCTCAAAATGTGGAGTATGCCACTAGGGATTTGGTCCAGTGATATGTTACTCACTGTGTATGTAAAATGTTGCGAGTTTAAGTCTCAATAATTACGGCCATAAGCCTCCATGAAACCCAAAAATATAAGGTGGAGTATAGCTATTGTGAAACCAATTGGCTTCATTGCAGTATGGTCTGACTCTTTTCAAAAAAAAAAACTATGGTCTGACTAGTTTTTCATCTAGTAATATGAAAAGAAATCATACAAAATGGCCAGCAGTAAATTTGAGCTTTATATATTTTTGGGGACTAAGTTGATAGTTTTTGACACATATTTGGGACAAAATTGACTAATTGTGAACCATGAGGGCGAGTTTGAATTTTTTAAAAAATAATATAGACAAAATTGATTAATTTAAATAATAAAGACAAATTTAAAATTTTAAAAAAACACTAGGGAACAATTTGTACAAATTTATGTGTCACACTGATATTTGAAGTTCTTTGTGGTCAAAATTGTGTTTTCAAATCCTCTTTTTCCCACCGCCAAAAAAAAAAGGAACCTCTTTCTCCCTACTACTCTCAATAATTGCCCAAAAAAAAAAGAAAAAGAAAAGTATGAAGTTATGGCTAAAATTAATTGTAGTACCATTTCAAATATGAATATGGACGAAAAAAATTATCGTACAACGTTGTCCGCTTCAATTCGATGACTTGAAAAAAGGAACAGAAAAGAAAGAAAGACTATTGATAATCTTAGCAGTGACCCCACCAAGAAAAAACAAAAAAACTATAAGAAGCGGGGAAGATTTAAACAAGGGTCGGATTGGACCCTTGTTTGTCGCGTCATCAAAGGCAATTTCTTTGCACTTAGATCCTTTAGTTCTTTGGTGGAAAATTTCCTAAAAATGTTCAACAATCATGTGATGTTTGATATCATGAGATAAATTGTTACGCTGATTCGTTAGTGAATTATAAATTTCGTAGAATATTTGGTACTCATTGTATTAATAATCTCTTGAACTCTCTATGATTCATAAAAAAAGATAAAAGAGGTGTAATATTTTTTAGATTTATTTTTCGGTTTTTGAGGGCCCTAGAAGCAAAAAAAAACAAAAAAATTAAAAAACCCATGCCCCACTATTTTCTTCACACCCGTCTCCAGCTCAAACCACTTCATCAGTCGCGATCAACGGCCTTAAGCCCATCATAATTGCAGCCATTGCATTCGCTAAATCGAATGGCCTTAAAGCCATCATAATTGCAACCATCATCGTAGCAAATGTGGCTCTTGTTGTATTTTTGTCTTGGCAATTATTTGCATCTGTAAGCGGGGCGGATCTATTAAATATTTATATATTTTTAGTTAAAAAAATTAGTTAACCATCATTAAAAAAAGTATTTATATAATTTGAAAATTATGTATTTTAACTCTTACTGAGAAAAATTATGCTAACATAATTAGGTATTCTCATGAGGCATGTATTTAAATACAGACCCAGATCTACCATCATTGGTATTGTTTTTTTTTTTTTTTTCATGTGGTTTGTAAAACCCTCAATTTTTGGGTTTTACAGACCTCATTGAGGATGCCCTGGGTCCGTTTGGATTGAAGGGAATGAAAGGAAGAAGAGATAAGGGGAGAGATTAAAAAGTTCTCTCTTTTATTGGTTTTGAAAATTTTCTAAGGGGGAAGGAAGTAGAGGGGTTAAAATAACTCATCGCAAGCTCACTTTTTCTTTCTTCCCAATTTAGAATAAAATAGAAGGAAGATAGAGTAAGTGTCTTTTATAAAAGTCCTTTTATACATAAAATTTATTATTTTTTTCATTTTTTTTTAATCCAAATAAAAGACACTTATACTTCTTTATAATACTCTTTTTTTATCAAATTATTAAATCTAAATATAATTTAATCTTTTCATCTCTTTTTCTTTATAATTCTCTCATTTTTTCTCTTTTATTAAATTTTCCCTCCCTCAATCCAATCACACTGGGGTCATGACAAGGGGTGGATTTGCTGTCAACGCTGGACGATCACTGCTCATAGCTGGTGGGGCTCCTCTTATTTGTGGTGTTTATTGCAGAGGTGGAGCCACAAGCAACTCCAAAGAGGTGATGGGAAATACGTGTCAATAAGCGACTATCAATTTTCCATGTGTTTTCAGACAAGAAAAGATATTTTACATGGGTTATTGGCGTGTCTGATGCATGCGTGTATCAGGGGCGGAACTAGGTCGGGCCTCCACCTCTCAAGATTTTTTTTTTAAAACTAGGTTAGGTCCCCCGCCTCTCAATTTTTTTTTTTATTTAAAAATTTAGTAGTATCGTTAAAATGACCGTTAAAAAAATATATGTAGTATCGTTAAAAATAAGTTAACGACCTCTCTTATTTTTTTTTCTCTTGTCATGAATGTTCTTATTTGAATCTTGACCCCTCCAATTTTAAAATTCTGACTCCGTCCTTGCGTGAAAGTTTACTATAAATTTCACCTAATGTGAAGTCATTTGCAATTGATCAAAAAAAAAAAAAAAACTCATTCGCACAGGGATAAATTTTTTTCGTAAAATACACAATACTTTATGCGCTTTGCTAAATATGTTAGAGAAAAATCTTAAAAACGACCATTGCTCAAAAAATGATCAATGTCTTATGTTTGGTGAGTGCCAAATTAAGGCCTGATTGTTTGAAAGACTTCTCTATATGTTAGTTACTCTTTTGTAGTACCAAAATGACCACATAAACACTTTATATTTTTCAAAGGTGGTATATTCGCTTCAAACCTTAACTCCGTTTAATGAGAAAGATAAAATGACTATAATATCCTTCATTTAATATGCACAATATATTATTCATTGTATTCTCCATAACAAGTTAGGTGCTTCTTACTGAAATGATCTCATAAAACCTTGGCCTTCATTTAAAAATATACAACATACTTGTACTTATCATAGTTACACCCAGGCCCTATCTTAAAAGCTAGTTTTCCGTTTAATTTTACCAAAATGATCATCTTATTAAACCCTAGTGTGATTTAAAATATTACAAGTTATACCTGCCATCATGGTCGCATATGCTGATGATCCAAAGTTGCAAAATTAGCAGGTGACGAGCACGCTACTAACTTGAACGGATCAACTAACAGTAGGGTGTGTTGAAAACATTCTAAAAAGTATAACTAATTTTTTTGGTCATCTTAGTACCACAGAAGTATAACAAGCATATTCTGTAAATCATAAAGGATATAGTGCGTTTTATCCTAAATGTTTAGGTAATTTATGTTGGGAGTTTTAATATATATAAAATTAAGATTATGTACAAAATTTAGCTTGCTTCTCTTGTTCATAGGAAATTTTCTTTCAAAAAATAGATCATATTGTACATTTGAGTTCAGATGTATTCAAACCAAAAACTCTTTAATACAACTTTATTTTTTCGACCCCTGCCGTTATCCGCCTCAATCCACTAATATTAGGAAAAAGTAGTATGTGGTGACAAATCAAGAAGCACCTAAACATCTAAGTTTTGTGAATAATAGGTTAGCATGCTTCACATCTAAGATGTGTGAATATTATATACTATGTTACTACGCCATCTAAAGTTTAAATGTTACGGATGAATTTATTATATTTATTTATTGTGTTTAATACATGTCTCATGTTTAGGCTAGATACTTTTTGGTTGAGTATTACACATTAACATAGTTTTTACAAATAGGTCGCAGTGAATTGTAAATCGAGGATATTTTAGTACCTAAACTCTGATACTACGTTTAGTTACCTTCTCATCTAAAAATTCAAAATGTTAGAGATATGTTTGTTATATTTATTTATTATGTTCAATACTATATAACATATATCTTTTTTCCGACCTTCACTTTTTCTCTTTTTTTTTTTTTTTTTTCTTTTTTGTGTCAAAGACCTTCACATTTGAGAAAGACGGTAATTGCACTATAAATTGCCATGAAGCATAGCTTAGTGGTCGAAGCAAATTCAACTATAGATCTTCAACAGCCAAGCAAAGGCATTTTAGGTGTTCTTTCCAAGCAACAAAAAGATGGATGTTCCTGTTCAAGCATCAGCAGCTCCTCTTGTCAATGCTCGTCCCGTTGCAAATTTTCATCCAAGCATCTGGGGAGATCATTTCCTTGCATACAATTCAAACCTCACGGTAAACACAACTGTCATCAAATTCTAATATTTGTAGGGGGCACACGCTTTGCATCTCTCGTCTTTTTGCTCTCCATGTGTATGTGCTTTAGCTCTGAACTCATAACGTAATTTCTTACAGAAAGAGAAAGTAAAAAAAAAAAAAATACTTGTCTTGCTTTTTGAAAGAGTGCAATTGGGTAAAAATTGTTTTCTGTTTAATTAAAAATACTCATGTTCATATATATATGTGCCAATTTATCTGACTGTTACAACAACTATATATGTGGCTATAAAGAATCAAATGATAAGATAAAATCAAAGTTTAAAATTTAAAAGTACAACTACTGTTATCACTTTTTCCATCCCCATATCCATTGAGCTGACCTGAATAGTTCTTCTTTTGCTAGATTATTGCGGATGTAATCATAAAAGGGTAATTTTTAGAATACCCTAGTTCTTAAGATTGAGAACCCAAAAAAGTTAAATGCCCGAAAAAGTAAAGAAGAATTCAAAAATCAAACGTATCAGGATTATTTGTTGTTAATTTAAATAGATTATATTATACTGTATATGAATGTCGGGCCGGGATACAACAGTCTCATGCATGTCATTGTCTTTCTACATGCAAACGAATAGTGAACCTATATTTTTCTCTCTCTTTCTTTTCTCTCTCTCTCTCTTTTTTTTTCCTTTTTAAAATTTTCGGTTTATTGCCTTTGGCAGGCAGCTGACGGGGCTTACAAGAAGAATCTGGCAGAAGAACTGAAAGAGCAAGTTAGGAAAGAATTGAAGGCAATTGCCAGCAGGCCGATTCAACTGCTGCAACTAATAGATGCAATCCAACGACTCGGAGTAGAATATCATTTTGAACTAGAGATTGAGCAAGCGTTACAACATATGTTCGATACATATCACAATTGGGAAGAAAACAACGACATGTACGGTGCTGCTCTTTACTTTCGACTTCTCAGACAACAAGGGTTCAATGTCTCATGTGGTATGTAATTATGAGCATTTCTATATATCACTCATTCAGCCTGTTTCATATTTTTTTATATAATAAAAATTTCATTATATATAAACACAAGAAATTTGTCATTTAATATAAGAATTTTTATCATGAAATAATGCTATCTTTTATAAGAGAACAAAACAAATTAAAGACGCAAAATTTAACACGTATATATTTAAATTAGGGAAAATGCCAAAAACCTCCATGAGGTTATCTATAAATCCCAAACACCCCCATGAGGTTTTTAATTTACCCACTTTCCTTCATGACACTTACCTCTACCAAATAATCCTTAA
The DNA here is from genome assembly GCA_037974665.1 of Ehretia macrophylla. Taxonomy (NCBI): domain Eukaryota; kingdom Viridiplantae; phylum Streptophyta; class Magnoliopsida; order Boraginales; family Ehretiaceae; genus Ehretia; species Ehretia macrophylla. The sequence continues at coordinate 27,120,507 of CM075772.1, forward strand.
GACTTGAGGGTAATTCAGTCATTTCAAAATTTAAATCCTACAATTAATTTTTAACACAAACAAATTGAAAAAATCTCACTACTGTTATGTTTTTTGTTTTGGTCGAAAATGAAATATTCATTAAAAAAGGATGTGATGAATATATTTTTTACTTTGTTCTAACTCTTCAAATTGATTAAGAGTTGGCACTGAATTGCCACCATTGAAGTACCATTTGAGCATTTAAATATTGAAGAAGAAGCTTTATGTAGGCATACGATTTTGCAGAAGGACACTACTTCTAGGCCCTCCACCCCCCGCCCATCACCCCCCCCCCCCAGCCTTCCCCCTACCCCGTCAATACACACATATACACACATAGATAACACACAATACAGACCTATACACACAAATCATATACAAAATACACATATACACACAAATTACATACGCAATACACACACTACTACCGCCACTAAATACACAACACATATATACAACACATATAAAACACACGCAGTGGGTTCGCAGGGTGGGATTGGGGGCTGGGTTTGTGGGGTAGGGGTAAGGAGTGGGGTTTGCATGGTGAAGAGGGCAGCGACGTCGGGAGGAGGTGGGGGTGTTTTTTCTTTTTGTGTGTAATGTGATTTGTGTGCTCTTACCTATAAAAAAAAAAAAAAAAACAAATTTGTGTGCTTGCTGTGTGTTGTGTGTGAGTCATTGTTGGTTGTGTGCGGCTACACGAGAAGGTGCAGCGGGGTGAGTGTGTGGCTGCGGTGGCGTGGTGTGTTATGGGGAGGCGGGGGGATGGGTGAATACATAACTTTTGTTCAAAAAGGGTTAAAAACACATAATTTAATACTTATATTCTAATATTTTTTTTTTCTGCAGTGACTTAATTAATATTTTAAACTAAAAATATCTTAAAATTACATGTATTTTCAAAAACAATTTGGGGTTGTATAGCTCCGCTATGACAATAGTTGTTTCCTTATACTGATGGAGCAGAGATATTCAAGAATTTCAAGGCCGATGAAAAAGGTAACGACTTCAAGGAGACAGTACTTATCGATGATGTTCAGGGCATGCTCGCATTCTACGAAGCCATATATCTGCGAGTGCATGGTGATGATTTACTTGACGACGAGGCCCTTGCATTTACGACAATTCACCTTCAATCCATTCTCGCCAACTTAGGCAATCCGCTTGATGAACAGGTGATGCATGCATTAAAGCAGCCACTAAGAAAAGGAATGACAAGTTTGGAGGCGAGGAACTATATATCGATCTATGAACAAGATGCTTCACATAACAAGGCTTTGCTAAAGCTTGCCAAACTAGATTTCAACCTGTTACAATCATTGCACCAGAAGGAGTTGAGTGAAATCTCTAGGTGGGTTATACTATATTTAATGACTGAAATTATCTCATGAATTATGAAATAAAATTAGTCAACTAGAAAATATTTTACAGTCAAACGAAAATGTTTAATTGAAATGAGTGAAATATATATTTATGTCCTTTACAAAAAGAAAATATTTTTCACTTATTACCCCACCTTCAGCCACCCAACCCCACCCCCTTCCCCTCCCACTCCCAATTTTAATTAATTATTATTAATAAAACTAATTAATTTAAAAATAAAATTTAATTAACTAAATAATAAAAAAATAATTAATTTTAATTTAATGACTAATAATTTAATAATTAATAAAACTATATTTAATATTAATTTAATTAATTATTTGATTAATTTAAGATTATATTCAAATTATTAATTAATTATTTATCTAATTTTATAAATTAATAATAATTAATTTAAAAATTAATTAACTTAATAATTAAAATTAATTAATTTAATAGAAAAAATTAATTAATAAAATAATAAAAAATTATTTATTTAGTAATAAATTAATTAATGCTAGTTTATTGACTAATAAATTAATACTAAAATTATATTTAATATTAATTAATAATAAATAATTAACTAACTAATAAATTTATTTAATTAATTTTATATTTATATATTTATATTAAATATTAATTAATTATGTATATAATCTTATAAATTAATAATAATTAATCAATCAATTATTATTTATTTATTAAATTATTAATTTATTATGCAGTACTTAAAATTTTATTAATTAACTATTTTAAACTTATTAATAAATTATAATTTTTAATTAATTAATTAACTATATTGTAAAAAATTAATAGGTTTAATTAATTTTTCACTATTATATCTGAACAATAGAAAATATTTTCTTCTGTGACAACCAAACACCAGAAAATATTCATTTTTTCAATAAACATTTTTTTTATAAAAACATTTTATATCATCAAGTTATTTTATGACAAACAAACGGAGCCTAAATTATGTGATTTCAGATTCTACTGAACAAAAAAATCTTGGTTCTGCTCTTGACTTTAGCCTTGTATGTACCCGAAAAAAGTAACTTATTCTTTCATTATATGTCTTAGGTGGTGGAAGGAACTAGATGCTCCAAGAAAGCTATCTTTTGCAAGAGACCGAGTGGTTGAATGTTACTTTATGAGTTTGACGGTGTATTTTGAACCTCAATACGCTCTGGCCAGAATTTTTTTTACCAAAGTACTCGGCATGCTATCCATCATAGACGATATATATGATGCCTATGGCACTTATGAAGAACTTGAGATCTTCACTGAAGCATTTGAAAGGTTTGTAGTTATACATATTTCACTTAAGCTCGGCTCCAACGCCAATATTAGAAGTCAAATTTGGACTCAGATAATGGTTATGCAATTGAGTTTGCAGGTGGAGTATTGACTGCTTAGATCAGGTTCCTGAGTACATGAAATACTGTTTTCAAGCACTTTTAGATGTCTTTGAGGAAATTGAGGAAGAAATGGCCAAAGATGGAAGATCATACTGCGTTTACTATGTGCAAGAATCAGTATGCTACTATTTCTTTCCAAGTATTGCAATATGTCATTCTTAACACCTTCACCCGTTCACCCTTCCTTTTATAATAAAAAACTTTTATCATATATATATAATACGAAAGATTTGATAGTAAGTACATAAATTTTAGAATAGAGACGTGACAAAAAATATTTATTTACTCTTTTTAAAATGTATTTCAAATTCTTTTTTAGTACCATGTATAATGGTAATTAATTTGCCTCTTTTATAATAATGCATGTCAGTTAAAAATCTTAGTTCGATCCTATCTAGTAGAGGCCAAGTGGGTTCATGAAAGTTACATACCTACAATGGAAGAGAAAATGCCAAATGGAACAAGCACCATAGGTTACTTAAATCTCGCAATTACATCATTTATTGGCATGGGAGAAGTAGTGACGAAGAATGAGCTTGATTGGGCGCTCAGTAACCCTGAAATCATAACAGCTGCAGCAACAGTTGGCAGGCTTAGGAATGATATCGTGGGACATGAGGTAAGAAAGAAACAACATGAAATCATAACTATATAGGACCAACGATACTAAATTAACCTCTGTGGTTTCTTAAAAATATAAAATATTTGCTTATATTTTTAAATGCTCATAATTTTTCCGTAGTTTTTGAAAATACCCCTCCAAAAAAATGGGACTAATTGGGTGACGGGATTTTGAAAATACAAAAGGGTATTTTATTCTTCTAACAAATCACAAGAAGTTATTTGATGTTCACCAGACTACATATTTTGTTAGATCACAATATTTATCTTTATTTTCTGATTAATTACCTTTTGTAACAGATCTTATTTAGGAAACCTTTCACTTGTGAATCACCACTTATTCTCAAATGCAGTTTGAACAAGAGAGGGAGCATGTCGCGTCAGCAGTCAAATGCTACATGAAGCAACATGGTACATCGGAGCAACAAGCAATTGATGAATTAAACAAACAAATTGAAAATGCATGGAAAATCATTAATCAAGGGTTCCTAAGACCAACTGTAGTGCCAATGCCTTTCCTTGTTCGTATTCTCAATCTGGCACGATGGATGGAATTCATGTATAAGGAGGAAGATGGATACACTCATGTCGGAGAAGCTACAAGAAATTACATTAAAGCAACCCTCATCGAGCCACTTCTAGAATAAGTACAGCGTTCGTATATAAAAAAAAAAAAAAAATATATATATATATATATATATAAATGAATGTTAATCTCATGTGCTTCATAACTATCCAAATTCCTATAAATATCATATTAAATTGTGCCTTACAAAAGCTCATACAAAGATAGTCGGATGTCAACATATTAATTATATATACCTTGTACTTAGGATCTTTCGTGCAAGTAGTCACATAACACACAACAGACAGTATGAAGATCAACAAAAGAAATTGTCCCGAACAAACACATTCATAATCAGTTTCTGGTAACTCAAGTAAAATAGCATCTTGTAATAGTAGATTTCATAACTTCACTCATTGTTGTCACTTCAAATGGCCAGTTATTATTATTTTGGTTGATAACCAGCAGGAGGATTCAAACAGCAAGGTGGATAACCTTTAACTAGTTAAATAAACTAAAACCCTAATTAGTTGAGAACTTTAGCTAAACTAGGGCTTGTTTATGTAACTATTTCTAACTTCTAAATTAACTTCTATTTAACTTATTAAATTTATTAATAGTGATTCCTTAATTTATTTAACTCTTTCGTAAAAAATTCCTTTGTTGGTCTATTACTTGTTTACATGTAACTTAATGTATTTTTCTATTAGTACATACATTAACAGTAGGTACTTTAAGTAATGCCTTCAGACATGTATATATATATATACAAAGCAAAACCTAGCATCCTTTATTTACTACACACATAAGCCGACATTATCACAAAAGAGTATCTTTATTTACAGCAAATAAGAGAATCAGTAATACTTTTATATTAAAATACCCGAGGCAAGTAAATCGAGTGAGTTCATATGTGGTCAATTATATACAAGTTCAGATAAGCAGATAAACAAACCATTCATGCAAGCTATGTTGTTTCCTTTTCTTTTTTTTTTTTAATAGAAATAACCTCCTCACATGTTTAATTAATATAATATATGTAATATATAGTCAAGTTAACCATTATCACATTTAATTAACTTGTCAATAAACATGAATTTAAGAAATTTCCTCACCTCCAATTAAACATGCAATTAAAAACGGTATACAAGCTTTTCCTTCCTTCCTACCCGACGGTGAGTCCGATCCTCTTTATTTTCCTTGTTGGTCGACGGCAACGGTGACAGACAATTCTATGATGTGGTGATTGATTCAGTTGGCTTGTTTGATGGAGAATGAATAAAATGACAAATACTAAAGTTTATTTATTTATGTGATGTAAACCGTGTGGGAGTGGAGTGAATGCTTAGTGTTTGATGCTTTCTTATTTGTGTGAGCTAGTGCCTTTAATGGAATCAGTGGTGATGACTTATCTTAGCTAGAACTAGGATACTATGACCTAAACTTGGTGGTGGTGTGGTCTTACTGCTGCCAACGTGAGAAGGTTTATATAGAGTCAAGATTGGACGGTGCGTGATGATGATTGCTGTGGTGAATAAGCATAGAATTAATTCTTGTGGTGCTGACTCGCTGGAGCTAGTACTAGGATGATTTGGGGGCAGCTTAAAGGTGAGGGCTGGGTGCTAATGATGAAGAAGTTTGGCTAGTTCATTCGCTGGCATGCTGGACGACGGGATGAGTGGCCGGGCTGATTAGGTTATGATGTCGCTAGGCAGCTATGTACAATGACTTGAAGAATTGTTGAGGCCGTGTGATTGGTGTTGATGAAGGAAGTGAAGATTCAACAAGGCTAGCGCGATGGTGAAGAGACAAGTGGTGATGACTAATAACTTTGGTTGCATGTTGGTTCGATGTGGAATGAGCAAAGAGTGCCAGCGATTCTAAGCTAGCCGAGATCATCATGGTCTGCTAGTAGGATCGCTTAGTGGCATGACTAGAATGTCAACTTGGCCTTGCCAAATTAAATTGGTAGTAGACCAATGATGGCCGCTGCTTCCTAACATAATGAATTTGTGACATGCTGGCTACTCACCAGGATTAAAAGCATTCATTCGACATTCACTTAGGTAGTTTATCGTGATGGAAGATAATTGGTGTGGCGGTGTCGTTTGTTATTTATTGATGACGACGGTGCTGAGCAATTAGGACGTATCTTAGGCAAGTTCGAATTAATGCACCACGGTGGTGAAGGCTATGATGATGCCCGATGTTAACTCAAAGCATCCCCAACTTAATTTACTCCTGTGAACCCCCACTTTTCTGCTTATCTCGTTTTACGTGCTTTATCTCGTTTTGCGTGCATATGATCTGTTTATGTGCTATAGGACCTAGAAAGTTATAATTTTGATGTCAATACTTCTAATACGTGCTAAATGTGCATTCATGAAATTTTCATCAAAAACGGGATCAGAAATTTTATCGTCGATTTTCAGTGAATAGTATTTTCGAAACACGTCCGCTATAATTTTGAAACTGGTCTTTTTAACACTTCTAGACCTAGTCCACGGACTTTAATAGACCTGTGTTTGATGAAAACGGTTTTAAAATCGGCTTAAGAATTTATTAGGGTTTTTACACCGACTTTTGCGAAAATCGAGTTTTAAGCCGACTCGGGTGAAATTGTTGGATTGTAAAACTTATTGTCACCTAAAAATAATCTACTTGAGATATCTTGGGGGTGGCATAATTATTTTTAACTTGGTGAACACTAAAATGCAATTAAAGTCATTAAAAACACAAAAATACCTATTTAAACTAACTTTGACTTTGCATTTTTTAATTGACCAAGCTTTAAATTATATACTATCACCTACACACACTCACACAACACAAAACACACTCCACAAACACACACATTGCCGTGAGAAAGAGGGAGAAAAAGAGAAGAGAAAACTCAAGCTTTTCAATCCAATTTTTCAAAGAAAAACCTAGTTTTTGTCCGTGAAACTTCGCACCGAGTTGGATTCCGCTTGTTGGGCACGCATTGTACGCATTCCTAGGCTTATATCGCATCTAAGGTGAGAGAAAAATTCTAGATCTCAAAATGTCATTTTTGTGTTTTTGCGTATAAATGAAGATTGAACCGTTAGAATTGAAATCTGATGATAGATTATTGCTCCTTGCATGCTAGGGATCATTATATACTAATACTACGAATTTCTATCGGATGTAGCATAATTTTTATTTTTCGGGTATTTAATTTTGATTAAAATGTTCAAAGTTGAATTAAATGAGTTGTGTTGATCGAAATCGATTGCCGTCGATTTCTAAATACTTGATAATTACGTGTTAGCGCTGTTGTAATGCCGAATTTTCGATTACATTGTTTGTGTGAAAATCCGGAAAATCCAGCCATGACATCTTAGGATTTTAGGGTTATCGGGCATGATTTGGAGGTGTTATGGTGGATTTCCGAGAGGGCTAATGTAGTAGGTTGAATGGGTGAGTGATAGAAACTGATTTGGCAATGTTTGGATTAGTAGATTGTAAGTTATGAATTTTAGAAGTTTAGGTTGTCATTCTTTAATTTCTTGAACGATGCCTTTAGATGGTTGGGTGGTGTTGAGTGATTGAATTGTGAGTTGTTGATGGGTAAATTAGAGTTTGATTGTGTGTTTAATGCATGTTCGGTTAGATGGCCTACTTTGTCATCTAACTTAGTTGTTTGCTGTTTAATGTTATATTGATGTTATATTGATGTTATTGATTGATTATTATTGAATGCGGGAATCGGGCACTCTTGTTGCTGATCTCCCAATTGATTGATTGATTTATGCTTGTGTGATTGATGAATATGGAGTCTTGGTATGTGTGTGCCACCTCTCGGGCAGCGTCGGGCTGTCGGGTTGATAACGGCATGACTGCCATAGGCTACCCCCAGCTCGCATGACGGAGGTGTCATGGAGGGAGGGGCTAGTGAGGTACCTCGGGTGCGTGAGTAATGGGGAGTTATAAGAAGAACGGTTGAGATCGTGATGGCGTTTGGAGCTACACCAAATAGAGTATCCTTATTGATTGGTTATATAGTTATGTGATGATAGCATTATTTATGATATTATTGTTGTTGTGTGTTTACTTGCTCAAAGGACTAAATCCAAGGAGCGTAGTGAATACTGTCGAGATCTATCGGATCCTCACTGGGCTTATGTATATAAGCTCACTCTCTATTAATGCATGCTTACAGGTGTTGCAGAGCCGGATTACGGGTATGTGCCTCCTGAAGAGGAGAATGTGGAAAATGTGCTTTACGTGGACGAGTCATATGTTCCCGAGTCTTATCCATGATTATATGTTGTTTAATGTCATGTATATTAGCTTAATAGACTTTTATATGCTTTGTGGTTCTTATTGTAATAGATGTTGGAAGATGATGATCCAAATGGTGTTAACTTAGTGGCTTTCTTTTGTCTATGGTTAAGTTGTAAATATGTCTCAACTTATTTTTTTAAATGTATGATAAGGTTGAGGTATTGTATGTTATGTTGGAACGGAGGCGCATAACTATGAATGAGTTGATGAAAGAATATTTAATGTATGAAATAGTTGCGTTGTATGTTGTTGATTTAATTGTGGAGTTGGTTGGTGATTGTGGAGTTGGATGTATGTTGTTTTTAAGGGTTGGTTTAGAGCCCTGATGTTCATGTTACTGTCGTTATGTTGCCGAAATTCCGTTGCGTCCTGACTGATTGTAAGAGGGGTCGAGTTGGGGCGTGACAACTCCTAAGCTTCTAATACTTCTAAGTGCTAATATTAATATTACCTAACATACTAAAGTTAATTTTTTCCTAATTGGCTTCCCGTAACCATCCTAAATGTTCTAATTTATTATTTAATTAAACTATCCACTGAATAACAAATTTATCACCTAATCTTATGTTTTTCTAAGATATTTATAACTATACTATTCTCCAATAACTCCCAACTGGTTTACTAACTTGTCCATTTAAGATCATTTTAATGAAAAGTGATAAGGTATTATCTTACTACGAATTAGCACTGCTAACTTAACATTCCAATTTATATCTCATTATCTAATTATTTTGTAATCGCTAATCTTTTAAACTAATTAATGCACCTATTAAGATATAGATACTAATTCTTTCTATTAAGATCTTATCACATATATGTATTTTTCGACTAATCTGAGCTCTACAACTAAGAATTCCTAGGATATAACTTAACCATGTTCGACTGTGAAGTTTATAAAGTCTCACATCAAATACAAATATCTTAACTAAGACCACTTACTTTATGAAGTAACCCACGTAAATCATATATTAACTTAGTTCTTTAATACTCTTAACTAATTTAACTTAGTTCCTAAGTAACAATCCTAAGTACATTTCTAAATATTAGTATTAAAGCAAATAACTTAATACATTATCCTTTTACTTTATAAGCTAGTATTACCTATTTGCTATATTATCCATATGTACTTGCTAGAACTATGTTATTGTCTAGTAAACCCTAGCTAACATACTAACCTTTCTTTTAAAATTACTATAAGGTATTACCCTTATTAACATTGCCTAATCATCCTCGAACAACCTATCAGCCAATATCTTAATTCTCTTTTTCTATCTCACAAGCCAAACATTATATATCAAGGTACCAAATTTTAATATCTCTAACTTTTTAACCTACCAAGTTAATCTTTTTCCTTTTTAATTGAAACGAATGCTTAGTTTGATATGCTAATCTTTATATAGTTTCTAAGTTTAAAGAAATTCATAACATGAGAAACATAAAAAATACGACACATAAAGCAATTCAATCATAAACAACATCTAATTATATGCCAATGCTCAAAAATTAGGTTTGGGGCTTCACATGAGAGGTCTTAACCTTGAAGAGAATGAAAGAGACAAATAGTAAAGTAACATTTTGGCTTTTTATTATGAGGCTTTCAGACTTTGTCCGTTTGCCCTTTTACTAATTGCTATGCATTGTATTTTTTTTTTCTAATGTGCACCCCCTGGCATGAACGTCCTTCCGCCCCTCCACTTGACAACTAAAAAAAAAAATAGTAATAAGAACAAGAAATTTAAATAGATTTCAATCTTTATTCCTTTCAGAAAGTTGGATCCAAACAGTGGTCGAAGTTACACATGATTTCCATAATTGTTGGAAATTGGATATAGTAGACAAATGTAAAGGAAACATAAAACTTTTAACGTGGTTCAGACTTAACTTACATTCACGAACACCTAACGTTTTTCTTACGACTATATAGCTTGAATTCTTTTAGGGTGCTTGGGGTGTGCATGATACAAAGCCACTAAAGGCTATTTATACTAGTAGATAGGAATATAAAGAGACACTAAGAGAGCTTATTTAATCTAGGTATACTAAAAGACACAAGATAAGTACATGATTAGATTCAATGTATCTTCAATTAATCCATTTTATGATTACCAATTCTTTGAGTCTTCCCTTTCTCAAGATTCCAAGACTCATCTTGGGTTTGGTTTGCATTCTCCAACACTTCCCTTCAAACCAAAACCAATTTTCACACCATGTAGTGTTCTCAATTTCTTTAATGTTGTGGCATTTCTGAAACGTTTCCATGGCTGATCCTCTTCATTTCAGCCTTGTTTGATTGCTCTGGTGCAACAACTATCTGCTTAATACATCGTGGAAATAATCTTTAATAATGAGCTTCAATTCTCTCATCTTTTTGGCGACTACTGCACCATTTCTCTTGACACGAGCTTCTCTTGCTTCTGGCGTCCTCCTTTTGGTAGTCTTTTGTTAACAATCTTTGTCTACTGACAACATATTGGAAGTGACTTAGGATTTACGAATCCTCACACAGAAATTACAATAACAAACTCACAATTTATAGGCTGCAGCCTTTACAAAATTTTTACTCATTCTTCACTTTTCCTTACTTTTCTGTATTTTTTTCACTCTTGCCTCTCTTTTCACTCTTTTTTTTTACTCCTTTTAACAACTCAATCCTTCTGCATTTGTATGCGACCTTGAGCTCTGATACCATTTGTTGAAAATTGGATCTAGCACACAAATGCAAACAAAACATAAAACTTTTAACGTGGTTCAGACTTAGCCTACATCCACGAATACGCAACATTTTCTTTACGACTACATAGCTTGAATTGCTTTCCAAGTGTGACCATCTCAAAATAAGGTCTACGGGTGTTCAATCTTCTACGTGTGACTCCTCACAAATCAAGTTACATGTGAGGAGAAGTGTTAGAATATGCATTTATCCCAAATCAGAAAATCAGAAACTCTAAGACCACCTTATAAAATCCTGAGCTACTTCACTTGACATCAATTAGTATTAAAATAGAAACCCAATTTTAACAGTACACTATAAAAAATATTGGTATTTTCGGCACTATTTTCCGGCGGTTGAAGGCAACTGCCAGTGTAAAGGATTGTCTTTAACGACAGTTATTTACGAATTCCTTGGAAGCTGTTTACAACAACGTGTACAAGAACGCCTGCCTTGGTGATATATTTTTTCACGGCAGTTAATAATAAATGCAGCAAAAGTACTTTTTTGGGTGATTTCAACTAATTGTCTTTATTGAGTTTCAATTTTGAGCTTCATATATTTTTGGGGACTAAGTTGATATTTTTTGACACATATTTGGGACAAAATTGACTAATTGTGAACCATGAGGGCGAGTTTGAATTTTTTAAGAAATAATAAAGATTAAATTGATTAATTTAAACAATATAGACAAATTTAAAATTTTAAAAAAACACTAGGAAACAATTTGTACAAATTTATGTGTCACACTGATATTTGAAGTTCTTTGTGGTCAAAATTGTGTTTTCAAATCCTCCTTTTCCCACCGCCAAAAAAAAAGGAACGTCTTTCTCCCTACTACTCTCAATAATTGGCCAAAAAAAAAGAAAAAGAAAAGTATGAAGTTATGGCTAAAATTATTTGTAGTACCATTTCAAATATGAATATGGACGAAAAAAATCATCGTACAACGTTGTCCGCTTCAATTTGATGACTTGAAAAAAGGAACAGAAAAGAAAGAAAGACTATTGATAACCTTAGCCATATGATGAATTAGCTAGTAATACTGTATAACTATGTTAAAGATAATAAATAATATAATAATTTTAAAAAAAAATTATTTTATCCCTTGAATCTTTAGCCAACAAAAAAAAAAAAAAAATTAGTTAACAAAATTAGATCAAATGACTAAAAAACCAAGCAAAACAACGCACACAACACAACGAAAAACTTTTGAATAAATGGAAGCTCAATATTGGTGGATGTCCTAAAGGAAATCCGAGCCTAGCCGAAGTCGGGGGAATTTTCAGATATGAAGATGGAGATTGGAGAGGCAAGTTTGCAATTACTTTGGGTGTTGCTACGAGTACTTTCGTGCTAAGATCAGAGCTTTATAGGAAGGGATGCTTATAACTGAGTCAATGAATGTTGAGAAATTTTGAGTTGAAACGAATTGGACCCTTGTTTATGGTGCCATCAAAGACAGCTTCTCTGCACCTAGATCGTTTAACCCTTTCGTGGAAAATTTCCAAAAAATGTTCAACAACCATGCGGTATTTGAAGGAGAGGGATCATTTCCCACAACTTCGATATAGTCCATTTTTTGTACGACGGTTCATAGGAATATAAATTCTCCGATCATTATTTTCAGGTTAATTACTCCTGTAATCCTTATGTTCTTTAAAATGACTTGATTATTATTTAAGTTTTTCATATTATCGGGTTAATTACTCGAGTAGTCCCAAGAAATATATAAAAACTATAAAAAAGAACCAAAAAAAATTAATTCAATTAGCATTTCATTCTGTTGGCTATTGTTCCACCTTGTCAAAACCTGCACCATAAATTTATATGACTTGAAAAATGGCAAGTTTCAAGAAACAATTACAGTCCACAAAAATAGAAACCAGTGACATCCACACAAAAATAATTATCTGCTTGTATGGGGAAAACGTTTTTCTTATTGAGCCAACCCGAACTTTATTATTTAGTGACATTATCAAAATTAATTTATAAACGCTTATCTTACAATCGATTTTGAGATAATTATGAACATAAAATATAATCCAACAGACCATGGCCTTAATCTAAAAATATGGATGAAACGTATGCGTGTAATTGCAATTTGACATTGCTCTTTGTTTTGTATGTGATAAATCTTGAAATCAATTTTTGACAAGTGTAATATTTTCTATATGTGATGTAATATTGAATTAGGTTTTCATTTAAATTCAAAAAAAGAAACTTCGAAGTAGATAAATTATTTATAGATGAGCTAAAATGACATTAGTGGATTATCAAAATTCAAACCTTGAAACTCGGGGTTCGAAACAGAAAATACAACATCGTAATTAGTGGTTATTGTGCCCATGAAGCTTAAACTACGTGCTTTGTAGTTAGAGGCGCTAGTCTTGTAGGAAAACATAAAGGGTGGCTTGTACAAATGGTAATTATTATTTTTTAAAAAAAAATTTAAATTCGTTCTTATTATTTCAATTAGTTAATTTAATTTCTGTTGTTTTTCAAAAAAAAAAAATCAAATGTGTCTTTATTATTTATAATTAGTTAATTTAATCTCTATTATTTATTAAAAAAATCAATTTAATCCCCAAAAAGATTTATAACTCAAATTTACTGCTGACCATTTTTTTATGATATATTTTCATATTAATAGATGAAAAAACAAGTCAGAGCATACTTCAATGAGGCCAATTGGTTTCACAACAACTATACTCCAACGTTTGATCGGAGTATATGAAGGTTGCACTTATAATTAGCAGGAGCAGATTTAGGATTTTTTTTTCCAGTAAGAGTTAAAATATATAGTTTTTTTAATTGTATGAGTATATTTTTTCAATAGAGTTAATTAATTTTTGTAACTAAAAATACATAGATATCTATTTTTTTTAAAAAGAATACATAAAATTTTTAAATAATTTTTCAAAGTGCTTATTGGTAAGTTTAAAAACTTATCTCACCTGTTTAGTCCATTTCTGAAATTGCTTTTAGGTAAAAGATGGAGTTGAAAAACAAGAAACTCCAAATTGAAGTTTTTCCAAATACGCTTTTGTGAAACTTTTTTTATATAATACGGGAAGCTATTTTTTTTCTCAAATATACCCCTTCATATTTTTTAAAGTACAATATTACCCTCAATTTTTTTTAAAAAACTCAATATAGGCCAAATAGTCAACGATTTTTATTTAACAACACTTCTAATTAAAATTTTATTGTAAAAGCTCTTTAGGTCAAAAGTTAAAATTTCATGGTTAGGTCAAACAAAATTTTAATCATTAGAGGTTCACTATTCACCCAATCAAAGACCTCTTTTTTTTTTTTTTTTTGAATTCAAAAGAGGTCTAAAACTATACAACATATTTAGCGAGACTTGAGCTCGCAACCTCTATCATATATAATGAATTACATGCAATTAGACTAAAGCCCTAGTGGTAATCAAAGACCTCTTTAGTTACGATGTCTCCTATGCCAAGAAATGAAGTTGTTGCAAGCATCATGTAAGCATCAGTTGCAAGTTGCAACCCGCATACACTTCTCAAGATGTGGAGAATGCTACTAGGAATTGGGTCCAGTAATATGTAATATGTGTATGTAAAAAGTTGTGAATTTGAGTTTCATTAATTACAATTTAGGCCTTGCCTGAAACCCAAAAAAATAAGGTGGGAGAATAGCTATTGTGAAACCAATTGGCCTCATGAAGTACGATCCGACTCTTTAAAAAAAAAAAGTATGGTCTGACTAGTTTTTCATCTAGTAATATGAAAAGAAATCATACAAAATGGCCAGCAGTAAATTTGAGCTTTATATATTTTTGGGGACAAAGTTGATATTTTTTGACACATATTTGGGACAAAATTGATTAATTGTGAACAATGAAAGCGAGTTTGAATTTTTTTAAAAATAAAAAAAATTAAATTGATTAATTTAAACAATAGAGACAAATTTAAAATTTCAAAAAAATACTAAGAAACAACTTGTACAAATTTATGTGTCACACTGATATTTGAAGTTCTTTGTGGTCAAAATTGCGTTTTCAAATCCTCTTTTTCCCACCGCCAGAAAAAAAGGAACCTCTTTCTCCCTACTACTCTCAATAATTGGCCAAAAAAAGAAAAAGAAAAAGAGAAAGAAAAGTATGAAGTTATGGCTAAAATTAATTGTAGTACCATTCCACGAAAAAAATCACGTGGTCCTCTTCAATTCGATGATTTGAAAAAAGGAAAAGGAAAAGGAAAGAAAGTAAGAATATTGATAATCTTAGCAGTGACCCCACCAAGAAAAAACAAAAAAAATAAGGAAAATATGGAGAAAAACCCCAACACCTTGCAGTCAGACCCATATGATGAATCAGCTAGTAATGCTGTCAATTTACGAAAAGAAATAGTTTAAAAGATGAAATTGTGTAAAAAATAATATATAATATAATATATTTTTTATTATTATTTTATCCCTTGAATCTTTAGCCAACAAAAAATAATAATAATAAGTTAACAAAATTAGATCAAATGACTAAGAAACCAAGCAAAACAACACACACAACACAACAAAAAACTTTTAAATAGATGGAAGCTCAATATTGATGAATGTACTAAACAGAATCTGAGCCTAGCTGGAGTCAGGGGAATTTTTAGATATGAAGATGGAGATTGGAGAGGCAAGCTTGTGATTACTTTGGGTGTTGCTATGAGTACTTTCGTGCTAAGATCATTGCTTTATGGGAAGGGATGTTTAAGACCGAGTCAATGTATGTTGAGAAATTTTGAGTTGAAATGGATTAGACCCTTGTTTGCGGCGTCATCAAAAGCAGCTTCTCTGCACCTAGATCCTTTAGCCCTTTCATGGAAGATTTCCTAAAAATGTTCAACAAACATTCGGTGTTTGATATCGTATACCTATATTGTGAGACAAATTGTTACGTTGATTGATTGACAAATTATGAGTTACGTAGAATATTTAGTACTCATTGTGATGATGATCTCTCAAATTCTCTACGACTCCTAAAAAAAGATAAAAAAGGTGTACCATTCCTTAAATCTCTTTTTCGGTCTTAGACAGCCTAGAAGCCAAAAAAAACAACAAAGATGTAAAACCCATGCCCTACTATGTTCTTCACACCCGTCTACAGCTCAAACCACTTCATCAGTCGCGATCAATGGCCTTAAACCCATCATAATTGCAGCCATTGCATTCGCTAAATCGATAGGCCTTAAAGCCATCATAATTGCAACCATCATCGTAGCAAATGTGGCTCTTGTATTTTTTGTCTTGACAATTATTTGTATCTGTAAGCGGGGCGGATCTACTAGCTAGGGGGGCTAATAAAATTTTAAATATTTATATATTTTTAATTAAAAAAATTAATTAACTCTCACTAAATAAAATATTTATATATTTTAAAAATTATGTGTTTTAACTCTTATTGAGAAAAATTCTGCTAGCATAATTAGGTGTTCTTCTAAGGCTTGTATTTAAATACAGATCTAGATCTACCATCACTAGTGTTGTTTTTTTTTTTTCATAGCGCTTTGTAAAACCCTCAATTTTTGGGTTTTATAGATCCCATTGAGGATGCCCTTATGTCTGTTTGGATTGAAGGGAATGGGAGGAAGGGGAGATAAGGGGAAAGATTAGAAAGTTCTCTCTCTTATTTGTTTTGGAAACGTTTTAAGGGGGAAGGAAGTATAGGGGTCAAAGTAAGCCCTTCCTAGTCCCAAAAAAAAAAAGTAACCCTTCCTAAGCTTACTTTTTCTTCCTCCCAATTTGGGGTAAAATAGAGGGGAGAGAGAGTAATACTTTGTTTGGCATAATTGTGAAATTTTAGTTTTTGAGTTATAGAGCTTTGGTTAGAAATTCTGTTGAAAAAAAACCGTTAACTGTTTGACATATATTTGACAATATTGAGTTTTTAAAAAATTAGATGACAATATTGTACTGAAGGGGTATATTTGAGGAAAAAAAAAATTTATCGCATTATATAAAAACAAATTCGCAACAGCCTATTTTGAAAAGTTCTAATTTGGAGCTTCTTGTTTTTCACCTTTTATCTAAAAGTACTTTAGAAAATGGGCCAAACAGGGTAAAATATGTTTCTAAACTCATAGGAAGCACTTTTAAGTGTTAAAAAGTTAGGCCAAATAGCGACTAAGTCTCCTTTATGAAAATAATTTTATATATAAAATTTATTCATCATTTTCATTTTCTTCTTAATTCAAACAAAAGACACCCATACTTCTTTATAATACTCCCATTTCTTTAAATTATCCAATTCAAATATAATTTAATTCTCTCATCTCTTCTCCTTTATGATTCTCTCATTTCTTCTCCTTTATTAAAATTTTTCCCCTCAATCCAAACACACTAGGGTCATGACAAGGGTGTTAAAATTACTGAGTTTCCATCTTGAAACCAATTAGTGTTAAGTGGAGTAGTTCAAGATCTTATAAGGTAGTCTTAGACTTTCTGATTTTTCCAATATGAAACAAGTGTTATATTCTAACACTTCCCTCACGTGTGACGTGATTTGAGAGGAGTCACACTTGGAAGATTGAACACATGTGGTAGATAACACATGTGGAAGATTGAAGAACATGTGAATCTAATTTTTGAGATGGGTCATACATGGAAGATTGAACAAACGTGGTAGATAACACTTTAAGAAGGGTCATACTTGGAAAATTGAACACATGTGGTAGATAACACATGTGGAATATTGAAGATGCGTGGAACATGACACACGTGAAAGATTAAACACAAATGGACCTGATTTGAGATGGGTCGCACGCGGATGAGACCGGACCAAGTAACTAGCTCTGATACCATATTAAGATAACTGAGTTTCCATCTTGAAACTAATTGATGTCAAGTGGAGTAGTCTAAATTTTTATAATGTGATTTTAAAATTTTTAATTTTTTAATATAAGACAAGTGTTATATTCTAACAAAGAGGTGGATTTGCTGTCAACGCTGGAGGATCACTACTCATAGCTGGTGGGGCTCCTCTTATTTCTGGTGTTTATTGCAGAGGTGGAGCCACAAGTAACACCAATGGGGGTGATGAGAAATACGTACCAATAATCGACTATCAATTTCCCATGTGTTTTCAGATAAGAAAAGATATTTTTACATGGATTTCTGGCGTGTCTGATGCATGCGTTGAAGTTTACTATAAATTTAGGCATTTGCACATTGATAAAAAAAAAAAAAACTTATTCGCACAGGGATTAAAGTTATTTCATAAAATACACAATATCTTCTGCGCTTTGCTAAATATGTTAGAGAAAAATCTTGAAAACGACCATTGCTCAAAAAATGATTAATGTCTTATGTTTGGTGAGTGCCAAGTTACGGCCTGATTGTTTGAAAGACTTCTCTATATGTTAGTTACTCTTTTGCAGTACCAAAAACACTTTATATTTTTCAAAAGGTGGTATATTCGCTTCAAACATTAACTCCGTTTAATGAAAAAGATGAAATGACAATAATATCCTTCATTTAAAATGCACAATAATTCATTATATTTTCCATAACAAGTTAGGTGCTCCTTATCTAATTGAAATGATCTCATAAAACCATGGCCTTCATTTAAAAATAAACATACTTGTATTTATCATAGTTACACCCCTAGGCCCTAACTTAAAAGCTAGTTTTCTTTTTAATTTTATCAAAATGATCATCTTATTAAACTCTTGTGTGATTTAAAATATTACAAGTAATCCCTGCCATCATGGTCGCATATGCTAATGATCCAAAGTTGCAAAATTAGTAGGTGATTAGCACACTACTAACTTGAACGGATCAATTAACGGTAGGGTGTGTTCAAAATATTCTAAAAAGTACAACTAATTTTTGAGGTCATCTTAGAAACACAGAAGTATAACTAGCATATTCTGCAAATCATAAGGGATCGATATAGTGCATTTTACCCTAAATGTTTAGGTAATTTATGTTGGGAGTTTTAATATATATAAAATTAAGATTATGTACAAATTTTAGCTTGCTTCTCTTGTTCATAGGAAATTTTCTTTCAAAAAAATAGATCATATTGTACATTTGAGTTCAGATGTATTCAAACCAAAAACTCTTTAATTTAATACACATTTACCTTTTCCACCACTCCCGTTATCCGCCTCGATCCGCTAATATTAGGAAAAGGTAGTATGTGGTGACAAATCAAGAAGAACCTAAACATCTAAGTTTTGTGAATAATAGGTTAGGACGCTTCACATCTAAGATGTGTGAATATTATATACTAAATTATTACACCATTTAAAAATTTAAATATTAGAGATAAATTTATTATATTTATTTATTGTGTTTAATACGTGTCTCATATTTAGGCTAGATACTTTTTGGTTGAGCATTACACATTAACATAGGTTACAAGTGGATTGTGGTGAATTGTAAACGGATGATATTTTAGTATCTAAACTCTGATATCACATTTAGTTACCGTCTCATTTAAAAGTTCAAAATGTTAGAGATATGTTTATTGTATTTATTTATTATGTTTAATACTATATAACATATATCTTTTTCACGTGCATATAGACCTTCACTTTTTCTCTTTTTTATTTTTTTTATTTTTATTTTTTATTTTTTTCTGTCAAAGACCTTCACATTTGAGAAAGACGGTAATTGCACTATAAATTGCCATGAAGCATAGCTTAGTGGTCGAAGCAAATTCAACTATCGATCTTGAACAGCCCAGCAAAGGCATTTTAGGTGTTCTTTCCAAGCAACAAAAAGATGGATGTTCCTTTTCAGGCATCAGCAGCTCCTCTTGTCAATGCTCGTCCCGTTGCAAATTTTCATCCAAGCATCTGGGGAGATCATTTCCTTGCATACAATTCAAACCTCATGGTAAATACAACTGTCATCAAATTCTAATATTTGTAGGGGGCACACGCTTTACATCTCTCGTCTTTTTGCTCTCCATATGTATGTTCTTAAGCTCTGGAATCATAACGTAATTTCTTACAGAAAGAGAAAAAAAAAAATACTCGTAAAAACAAATTCAAAAATTTTAAAATACAACTACAGTTATCACTTTTTCCATCCCCATATCCATTGAGCTGACCTGAATAGTTCTTCTTTTGCTAGACAGGGCAATTTTTAGGATACCCTACTTCCTAAGATTGAGAACCCAGAAAAGCTAAATGCTCGAAAAAGTAAAAACAAATTCAAAAATCAAATGTACCAAAATGATTGAATTTCGGGATACAACAGTCTCATGCATGTCATTGTCTTTACACATGCAAACGAATAGTGAACCTATATTTTTCTCTCTCTTATTTATTTATTTATTTTAAATTTTCGGTTTATTGCCTTTGGCAGGCAGCTGACCGGGCTTACAAGGAGAATCTGGTAAAAGAGCTGAAAGAGCAAGTTAGGAAAGAATTTAAGGCAATTGCCAGCAGGCCGATTCCACTGCTGCAACTAATCGATGCAATTCAACGACTCGGAGTAGAATATCATTTTGAAGTAGAGATTGAGCAAGCGTTACAACATATGTTCGATACATATCACAATTGGGAAGAAAACAATGACATGTACAGTGCTGCTCTTTACTTTCGAATTCTCAGACAACATGGGTTCAATGTTTCATGTGGTATGTACCCGTGAGCATTTTTATATATTACTCGTTCGTCCTCTTTCACGTTTCTTTATATAATAAATTTGTTACTCTATATATCTACACGAGAGATTTGTCATTTAAATAATTATTGGTATACTGAAATGGAGTTGAGAATGAAATGATATTTTCAACTCTATTCCGATTCTCATTTCCAAGATAATCTTATTTCCACACGTACATGAGATTAGTCATTCTAGAGCAAACACATAGGATTAGCCCATTCTCATGTGCTTTGAAATAGACTTATTTCTAAAATAACCGAGGTACCCCATAAAAACATAACTTTTATATATAGTTTTTTTGCAATAATAATAATAATAATAATAAAATAACAACAGATAAATACAATAATAATAATAAAAAATAAAATAAAATAAAATAAATATAAATATAAAAACAAAATATAATAATAATAGTAATAATAATTATAAAAATAGTATTATCATTATTATAATAATTACAATAAAATTAAAATAAATAATAATAATAATATTAACAACAAAAATAATAAAAAGTAAGAATAAAATAAAAATAATAAAAAATAAAATAACAATAACAATCATAACAATTGTTATTAATAATAATAACAAAAATAGAAAACAATAATAATAATGTAACATAATAATAATAATAATAATAATAATAATAATAATAATAATAATAATAATAATAATAACAATAATAATAACAATAATAATAACTAATAATAATAATAATAAATTAAAATAATAAAAATAAAAACAAGAATAATAACAACAATATAATAATAATATAAATTAAAATAATAATAATAATAACAAAATATAATCATTATTATTAATTTTAATAATAATAATAATTATTATTATTATTATTGTTATTTTGTTTATTATGTTCATGTTATTTATGGTTATATTAATGTTTATTCATAGTTTTAATACTATAATAATAAAGGAACAATACTGTCATATTATATAAGTTATTTCTACTCTTACTTTTATAAACATAGGTTTGAAAGTTATATATCAATTTCTATCTTTATTCCTAAATCATACCAAACATGCCATTCTCATTGGTAAATTCATTTCATTTACAGTTCTATTCCATTTCTTAGCTCATTCTATTCATGTTCAGCATTTCAGTATACCAAATTGCTACCTTAATACATGACTTTTGAAAATACAAATGAGGAGTGAAAGAGTGACTCTGTTACCAATATATGTGCCCTAGATAATAATGCTATCTTTTATAAGAGAACAGACTAAATTAAAGACACAAAATTTAACATGTGTATATATTTAAATTATGAATTTGTACCTTACAAATAAGAGGTGAAGGGTGACTCTGTCACCGTGCATCATATGCCCTTTCAATAATTGTCTTAGTATAACAATTAGGAGCGAATACAGAACTTTTGTTCAATAAGGGCTAAAAACACGCAATTTAATATTTGTATTCTAATATATATATATATTTTTAGTGGTGACTAAATTAATTTTTTAGACTAAAAATATCTTAAAATTACATGTGTTTTCAAAAAAAAAATTGGGGTTGTATAGCTCTGCTATGACGATAGTTGTTTCCATATACTGATGGAGCAGAGATATTCAAGAATTTCAAGGCCGATGCCAAAGGTAACTTCAAGGAGACACTTATCGATGATGTTCAGGGCATGCTCGCATTCTACGAAGCCATATATCTGCGAGTGCATGGTGATGATTTACTTGACGACGAGGCCCTTGCATTTACGACAATTCACCTTCAATCCATTCTCGCCAACTTAGGCAATCCGCTTGATGAACAGGTGATGCATGCATTAAAGCAGCCACTAAGAAAAGGAATGACAAGTTTGGAGGCGAGGAACTATATATCGATCTATGAACAAGATGCTTCACATAACAAGGCTTTGCTAAAGCTTGCCAAACTAGATTTCAACCTGTTACAATCATTGCACCAGAAGGAGTTGAGTGAAATCTCTAGGTGGGTTATACTATTAATGACTCAAATTATTTCATGAATAAAATAAATGAAGAAAAAAAAAAAAAAAGAATGAGCAAGCAGAAAAACTCATTTATTCTTTCTTACTTGTCGATGGAATATTCAAGTAATAACCTGTCATATATGATGAAAGTGATCAAATATTTTAAGTTTGAATTATAATTTCAGCCAGAGGTGGAACTATTTAAAAGCGAGTAGAGGCTGCAGCCCTACTCACTCCAATTTTTTTTTTAAAAAGGTATGTATTTTATGGTAATTTTGAGTTAAAAAATCTATTTAGCCCCCACAGAATAAAATAATTAGAAAGAAATATTGCTATTGGTACCATATTTATATCCGAATATTAAATTATGTATTTTCAAATTTCACTACTAAACTTTAGCTTCCATTGTACCTAAGAAAAGTAACGTATTCTTTCATAAATATGTCTTAGGTGGTGGAAGGAACTAGATGCTCCAAGAAAGCTACCATTTGCAAGAGACCGGGTGGTTGAGGGTTACTTTATGAGTTTGACGGTGTATTTTGAACATCAATACGCTCTAGCTAGAAAATTATTAACTAAAGTACTCGGCATGCTATCTATCATAGACGACATATATGATGCCTATGGCACTTATGAAGAACTTGAGATCTTCACGGAAGCTTTTGAGAGGTTTGTAAAACATAATTCACTTAGGCTCCGTTTGTTTGCCATAAAATATTTTTTTAATATTATTTTAATTTTTCGGTATTTGATAATACTAAAAAATCGATTAACTAAAAAATATTTTCTAGTCAAAGAAAAATATTTAATTAAAAAGAGCTAATTGAAAAAATTTTCATGTCATTTGGGTGAATAAAATATTTTTCACTTCCTTTATCCCAAATTCACCCACCCCAACCCAACCCTCGAACCCCCCACCTCACTCTCGTCACATTTTTAACTAATTATTATTAAATAAAAATGAATTACTTTAATAATAAAAATGAATTAATTAAATAATAAAAGTTATTTATTTAATAATAAATATTAATTTATTCTAATTAACTTAATAATAAATAAAATTATATTTAATTTTAATTAATTAGCTAAATATTTATTTATTTATTTAATTTTAGATTTTATTCATTTATTAACTATTAATTAATTATTTATCTAAATTTAAAAATTAATGTTAATTAATCAATTAATTATTTTTAAATTATGAAATAAATTAATTAATAATTTATTTATTATGTATTAATTAATTAATTATTATTATGTATTAAAAGAATTGATTACATTTTTCATATGATCTCCTCTTATATATAGACTAAAAAATCAAACAGAGTTATTTTCTATTACCCCTTTCCCCAAAATTTATTAAGAAATTAAGTATTTTGTTCCAAAATTTAATAAATGAATAATTTTAATCAAGTTTTCACTATTATATCCAAACATCAGAAAATAATTTTCAGTATACAATTAAACATCAGAAAATATTCTATTTTTCATAAAAATATTTTTTCATGTAAATATTTTCCACCAATAAGTTATTTTACGGCAAACAAACGGATCCTTAACCTCGGCTCAATGCCAATATTAGATGTCAAATTTGGAATCAGATAATGGTTATACAATTGAGTTGCAGGTGGAGTATTGACTGCTTAGATCAGGTTCCTGAGTACATGAAATACTGTTTTCAAGCACTTTTGGATGTCTTCGAGGAAATTGAGGAAGAAATGGCCAAAGATGGAAGATCGTATCGCGTTTACTATGTGCAAGAATCAGTATGCTACTAATTTCTTTACGTGTATTGCTATATGTCATTTTTAACCTTTTTATTTATTTATAATATCTTCACATGTTCACCCTTCTTTTTATAATAAATTTTTTATTATATAATATGAAAGATTTAATATTTAATATACGAATTTTAATTATACAAAGATGGAGTAAACAGGTAGCAACTTAACATAAATATTACTCTTTTTAAAATGTATTTCACATTCTTTTTGAGTACTATGTATAATGGTAATTAATTTGCCTCCTTTATCATATTGTATCGATCTCAGTTAAAAATCTTAGTTCGAGCCTATCTAGTAGAGGCCAAGTGGGTTCATGAAAGGTACATACCTACAATGGAAGAGAAAATGCCGAATGGAACAAGCACCACAGGATACTTAAATCTCGCAATTACATCATTTATTGGCATGGGAGAAGTAGTGACGAAGAATGAGCTTGATTGGGCGCTCAGTAACCCTGAAATCATAACAGCTGCAGCAACAGTTAGCAGGCTTAGGGATGATATTGTGGGACATGAGGTAAGAAGGAAATAACATGAAATCGTAACTATATAAGGTGAACGATACTAAATCTTCTGTGATTTATTAAAAATATAAAATACTTTTTTCTATTTTTAAAACCATCTGTAGTTTTAAAAAATATCCCTCCAAAAATATGAAATTGTTTTACGGGATTTTGAGGGAATTTTGAGAATATTAAAGGATATTTTACACTTTTTACTAATCAGAAGAAGTTTTTTGTCATTCACCTTACTCTATACATATTTTGTTAGATCACAATATTTATCTTTATTTTTCTGATTAATTCCTAAAAATTCTGCTATAGATTTAACAATAATTTCTTAGCCACGTCTTATAAATCACCATATATATGTAACAGAAACCTTTCACTTCTGAATCACAACTTATTCTTCAATGCAGTTTGAACAAGAGAGGGAGCATGTCGCGTCAGCAGTCGAATGCTACATGAAGCAACATGATGCATCGGAGCAACAAGCAATTGATGAATTCAACAAACAAATTGAAGATGCATGGAAAATCATTAATCAAGGGTTCCTAAGACCAACTGTAGTGCCAATGCCTTTCCTTGTTCGTATTCTCAATCTCGCACGTTGGATGGAATTCATGTATAAGGAGGAAGATGGATACACTCATGTCGGAGAAGCTACCAGAAATTACATTAAAGCAACCCTCATCGAGCCACTTCTAGAATAATTACAGCGTTCGTATCTATCTATCTGTCTATCTATCTATCTATCTATATATATATAAGTTTCTTCTTTTCGACAAACAAATAAAGAGGAACTTGTAATAATGTTAAATTTTTTTTATGAAATTATCTAAATGAATGTTAATCTCATGTGCTTCATAACTATCCAAATTCCTAGATCGTGGAGAAATTTAATATATAATATGGATTCTTCATAAAACTATAAATTATATTAATCTCGTAGTAAATGCGGAAGAAATTTCAAAAATTAGTCCTCGTTCGTTCCACTGTATAAAATCGCGAATCGGAGTTCTAAATATGGAATTTAGAACTATGTTTTCACAACTTAAATGCCCTTTTAGTTATGGTATTTTACACATAGTATAGAGAGAGTTTTAGAGAGCAGAGAGATAAAGGTTGAAGAATGACCTCTGTCTTCTTTTTCTTGACGTGTTGTTCTCTTTTCTTTTATTTGAAAGTAGTGGAAAGTGAGATAACTTTCCACAATTTCTATTACCCATACCCACAATTTCTATTACTCATACTTAATGGGTCGAGTCGAGTCAAACCATATTAGGTGACCTAACCCCAAAATCTAACATATGGTGTCACGCCTCGAACTTATACACTGAACCCGGGGCGCGACTCCCTAAGGACTTACACAATTCATTTTAAACCTGCAAAGCTAATCAAACACCAATATAAAGAATGACAAAACCTGTTAAATTCACATAAGAGCATCTATATAACATCATTGACAAAATATCTACATAGTTTGAACCAAACATAATACTTTACTAAGATTTATATATTTTCCACCACATAAAAGAAAACATTACTAAGGTTTACAAAGTTTCTACTGATAATCTACAATAATATAGACACATCCAAAACTTAGCTGGATTTGTCCTACAAAAGAAATCCAGCATACCACAAGTTGACTAAGGTAGGGGTTCTAAGACTGGTCCTTCTCCTGATAGCTGGATTTTTTCTTCGTTTCTTCATTGAACATTAAATCGTATTAGAAGAGTGTAGAATGTCAAAGAAAGGAGTTAAATTTTGACTTACAGTTGAATTTTGGGTTATACTTCTTGAGGTGTAATAATCAATAGAGAAATGTTAAAGTCTTTATAGGTATTTAGTTTAATTATTATTATTATTTCGATTAATTGTGTTTGTGTGAAGCAGAATTTACTTTTAGTTTTCTTCGACTTTTTTATTTCTTTCCTCGATTTGAATTGTTTCATCTTAATTATTATGGATTGAATAAGGAGATGTTTTTTAAAGAGCTTTTGTTATCTGCTTGTTTATAATTTCTTAAGATTTGGTGAGCCTTGTGCTTCTCTAGTCTGATGAGTTTCGAGGTGAAAGAGGAAGATGTTAAGAGAAAAAGCTTTAGGCATGTCCATGATCTGTACAGGATCTTGAATTTGCATTTTCGGAGCAGATTAGTATTCATCTTGTTCTTAATGATGGCTAAGATTTGTGAACTCATTTACGTTGAAATAGCCGTGCCCGGTGCCTAAGTCGGTGAGGTGAAATTTATTGTGTTAGGATGATCTTTTAGTCTGTTAGTCGATAGAAATCCACCGCCTGATCCGTTCATTTCCATGCTTCCTCAATCTCATAAGGCTTTTGTGTCTTGTAAGAAATTTTGTGTTAGGGACTGTGCTAAAATTCCTTTTTCTTTCCCTGTATTGTCAAGTGTAAGATTACTATGTTTCTAGCTTAAAATAGAAATGAACTCATCCATTTATTTGTATATCTCGTGCAGGTTGATTTCTGCTGCTAAGTACAGACAATTAGCGTTGCAAATTAGATATCTATAACCTGTTGTTCTTGACTAGTGGGTGATCGGTGATCCAGATATTTCTTGCGCTATAGCCAGCTGTGTTGAGAATTGTCTTTGCATAGGACTACTGATGATAGCTATATAGCATGGACTCACACCAGATATTTGGATACAGTGTGACTGGTGCAGATCTAGTGTACTCTTCATATCCCAGTATTCCTTCAGAACCTACGAGATTGTCCGGGTCTTTGAAGTTTGATTCGAGAAATTCACCTAGTTCACCTTTTTCAGCGCATCTTGATTCTGAGTACTTTACAGTGTTGAGTGACAATAGAGAGCAACATAGTGGCAAAGAAAATTTTTCTACATCCAGCCCTTCCTGCAATTCTTCACTGGATTATAATTATCAATTCCAACGGTTAAACTCCTCTTTGGACTACCGTCTACTTGGGGGAACCTCTTTTCCTCATAATGCAAATGGTGGTCAAAACATACAACACGCTTTGCAGGAGTTGGAAACTGCTTTAATGGGGCCTGATGAAGAAGAGGAAGTGACGACGCCACATCCCTCTGTAAGGGAGAATAAGGGAGCACAGGCTACAGGCCAGAGGTCAGGAACATGGAGCAAGGAGCACCAAGGAACACCTGTGACCCAATCTCAGCCATCATATGTTTCACGCTTTGGCAAGTTAGATGATGTACCTCATACTGAGAAACGTCATAAAGCAATGGAGGAGTTGCCCTTGCAAGTTTTCCCTGCAGGTAATCTTAAAGGGTTGCTCATTGCATGTGCTAGCGCTCTTTCTGAAAACAAACTAGATGATTTTGATAAATTGGTGGAAAAGGTTCGTGGTGCCGTGTCTATCAGTGGAGAACCCATTCAGCGTCTTGGTGCTTACATGCTAGAAGGATTGGTCGCAAGGAAAGAGGCATCAGGCAACAATATCTACCGAACATTGAGGTGTAAAGAGCCTGCAGGGAAGGACTTACTTTCCTATATGCATATCCTTTATGAAATATGTCCTTACTTGAAGTTCGGTTACATGGCTGCCAATGGCGCTATAGCAGATGCATGCAGAAACGAGGACCGCATCCACATTATAGACTTTCAAATTGCCCAGGGGACCCAATGGATGACTCTTCTACAAGCACTTGCAGCAAGGCCCAGTGGTGCCCCCCATGTACGTATTACAGGCATCGATGATCCAGTCAATAAATATGCCCGTGGCGATGGTTTGGCAGCAGTAGAGAGACGATTGGCAGCCATTTCTGAGAAATTCAACATTCCAGTTGAGTTTCATGCTGTGCCGGTGTTTGCTCCAGATGTCACGAGGGAAATGCTTGATGTGAGGCCTGGTGAGGCTCTTGCTGTTAATTTTCCACTGCAGCTCCACCATACCCCAGACGAGAGTGTTGACGTGAACAATCCAAGAGATGGGCTTTTGAGGATGGTAAAGTCACTGTCTCCCAAGGTGGTCACTTTGGTGGAGCAAGAATCAAACACAAATACTGCTCCTTTTCTACCTAGGTTCTCAGAAACTCTAGATTTCTATTCCGCAATGTTCGAGTCAATAGATGTCACCCTGCCGAGGGACAGGAAGGAGCGCATTCATGTTGAGCAACATTGTTTGGCCAGGGATATTGTTAACATCATAGCTTGTGAGGGCAAGGACAGGGTGGAACGACATGAGCTTTTCGGAAAGTGGAAATCCAGATTCACAATGGCAGGATTTCAGCAGTATCCTCTCAGCTCTTACGTGAATTCTGTGATAAGGGGCCTCTTGAGGTGTTATTCTGATCATTATACACTACTGGAGAAGGATGGGGCTATGCTACTGGGATGGAAGGATAGGTACCTGGTTTCAGCGTCGGCTTGGCACTAGGAACGAGGATATACTGAAGAGCATGCGAGTGTAGTCCGAGCGACTGTGTAACTTATAGTAGGCCTATTTTGATCACATCACACGGCATAGTTGGGGAACTTGTGGATGGGAGGATGTGCTGATTCTATGTTGTCATACATTTTCTTTTTTTCATCTCTGTTTTCTTTTCCATGTTAATTCGATGTTGCGCTGTAACTACTAGTGATATAGAATTTCTCTTTACTCTTTCAACTCTTTTTATAGCATCAATGCTCTCTGTTTGATTAAATCATCATGGAGATCTGGAAACAGAATTGACAAAGTTTCTTACAGTAGATTTATTTTCTGTCAAGGAATTAACTTCATTGATGGGAAAAGATAATCAACCTACACCAGTAGGTTCCATATCAGAAGATACAAGTTGGTTTAATGAAAAAGAACTATGACATAGCCAATCAAAAGGTTGAAGTCTTAGAAAAATCTGCTTAGCTAGCCAATCCACGGCTTGGGAGGGCAAGTTCCGATGTTGCTGGAGATGGATTCGATGTAAGTGACTATTATGTGGATTCTCCAGTTTAGGCAACTTGCAAAGGAAGAATCAGCAAGAGATCTGAACAGAGTCTCCGAGTCTGTTTCCACAAGAAGATGACTGATGTTGGATTCGGCAGCAAATACACAAGCAAATCGAATTGCCAAGGCTTCAGCCTGGAGAGAATCTTGGCAGAGTGTTTTCCGGTTATTACCATGAATGGTATCGCCATTGTGATCTTGGCAAACAACTGCCGCAGCAGCTCTGGAAGAAGCTTTTGAAAACGCTGCAACACGGTTGAATCTGAAGTAAAGCCAGGTGGTGGAGAACCCAGGCAGTTTGAATTGCATTCGGATTTAAACCCTCAAGAAGAAATGTGTTCCCTCCTTTCCAGATGTTCCAACATGTACGCGCAATCAGGAGACTGCCTGTGTTTTATCATAGCCTGCAATACATTTCTTTCATGAAGATCAGAGGCCATGAATCAAATCTGGCTGTCTGATTCAGCTCAGGAACTGTTTCAGAAGGAGAGGCCAGCCATGTCTGAGATCATGAGTTTCTTATAATAGATTACTAAGACAAATTTGAAGCAAAATCTTCCTAAGATAGTTTCCATTGCGGATGTTATAACAACTCAAGCCCAACAATGTAATAACTCAAGTTCAAGGAGAGAGCCCAACCCAAAAGATTAGTCTATTAAATGAGATAGCCCCTTACACGTAAAACCACCCCTTGTGAGAGTGAGATCCTATCGTGGGATCATTACCGATGCTTGCAGTTTAAGTTACAGAGCTGAGGTTCAGTTGCAACTGGTCTCGAGTATTACTCTAGTAATTACGCTTAAAAGAAGACTCTAATGCACATCTCTCGCTGTTTTCGATTCAAGATCTTGCGGGAAATGATCCATCTGAGCAGATCTTATGTGTTAATTCCAACCTCTAAATAAGTTTCGTTGTTGAGTTTAATATAATCACTTGTTTTCACGCAAAAAAGTTCCGTTGTCATGGAGCAGAAAGCAGAGGGATCATTTCCCACAACTTCGATATAGTCCATTTTTTGTACCACGGTTCATAAGACTATAAATTCTCCGATCATTATTTTCAGGTTAATTACTCCTGTAATCCTTATGTTCTTTAAAATGACTTGATTATTATTTAAGTTTTTCATATTATCGGGTTAATTACTCGAGTAGTCCCAAGAAATATAAAAACTATAAAAAAGAACCAACAAAAATTAATTCAATTTGCATTTCATTCTGTTGGCTATTGTTCCACCTTGTCAAAACCTGCACCTTAAATTTATATGACTTGCAAAATGGCAAGTTTCAAGAAACAATTACAGTCCACAAAAATAGAAACCAGTGACATCCATTTGAAAAAAAAGTCACAAAAATAATTATCTGCTTGTATGGGGAAAACTTTTTCTTATTGAGCTAACCCGAACTTTATTATTTAGTGACATTATCAAAATTAATTTATAAACGCTTATCTTACAATCGATATTGAGATAATTATGAACATAAAATATAATCCAACAAACCATGGCCTTAATCTAAAAATATGGACGGAACGTATGCGTGTAATTGCACCAATTGTTCCTTGAGTATTGGAAATTGCTCTTTGTTTTGTGTGCGAGAAGTCTCGAGATCAATTTTTAACAGGTGTAGTATTCTTTGTATGTAATGTAATATTAAATTAGACTTTCCTTTAAAAAAAAAAAAAAAAGGTTCCAAGTAGATAAATTATTTATAGATGAGCTAAAATGACATAAGTTAAATTGTAAAGTATAAATATTAGTGGATTATCAAAATTGAAACCTTGAAACTTGGGGTTCGAGACAGAAAATACAACATCGTAATTAGTGATTATTGTGCCTATGAAGCTTAATCTACGTACTTTGTAGTTAGAGGCGCTACGCTTGTAGGAAAACAGAAAGGGTGAATTGTACAAATGGTATTTATTGTTTTTTCGAAATTTTAAATTTATTTATATTATTTAAATTAGTTAATTTAGTCTTTGTTGTTTTAAAAAAAAATTCAAATACTTCTTTATTATTCATAATTAGTTAATTTAATCTCTATTATTTATTAAAAAAAATAAATTTAATCCCCAAAAGATATAAAGCTCAAATTTACTACTGACCATTTTTTATGATATCTTTTCATATTAATAGATGAAAAAACTAGTCAGAGCATACTTCAATGAGGCCAATTGGTTTCACAACAACTATACTCCAACTTTTGATCAGAGTATATGAAGGTTGCACTTTTAACTGGCAGAAGCAGATTTAAGAAATTTTTTTTTTCACTAGGAGCTAAAATACATAGTTTTTCAATTATAGGTATATTTTTTTTTTAATGGAGTTAGTTAATTTTTGTAACTAAAAATAAATAGATATCTATTTTTAAAAAAATAAAAAATAAATAAAATTTTTAAATAATTTTTCAAAGTGCTTCCTGTAAATTTAGAAACTCATCTCCCCTATTTGACCCATTTCTGAAAGTGCTTTTACATAAAAGTTGAAACTAAAAAAAGCTTAAAAATAGGAAGCTCCAAATTGGAGCTTTTCCAAATAGGCTTTTGTGAAACTATTTTTATATAATGCGGGAAACTGTTTTTTTTTTTTCTCAAATATATTCCTTCATATTTTTTAAAGTACAATATTGCCCTCAAATTTTTTAAAAGCTCAATATTGCCCAATATAGACCAACAATTAATGACTTTTGTTCAACAGTATTTCTAACCAAAGCTCATTTCCCTCAAATTTTCAAAAGATCAATATTGCCCAATATAGGTCAAACAGTCAACAACTTTTGTTTAACAATATTTCTAACTAAAGCTCTATTGTAAAAGCTCTAGGGTCAAAAGCTAAAATTTCACAGTTAAACCAAACAGAACCTTAATTATTAGAGGTTCACTGGTCACCCAATCAAATACCTTTTTATTTTTATTTTTTTATTCAGAGAAGGTCTAAGATTATACAACATATCTAACGAGACTCGAACTTATAACTTCTCTCATATATAGTGAATTACATTCAACTAAACTAAAACCTTAGTGGTAATCAAAGACTGCTTTAGTTACTATGTCTCCGATGACAAGAAATGAAGTTGTTGCAAGCATCATGTAAGCACCAGTTGCAAGTGCAACCTTCATACACTTCTCAAAATGTGGAGTATGCCACTAGGGATTTGGTCCAGTGATATGTTACTCACTGTGTATGTAAAAGGTTGCGAGTTTAAGTCTCAATAATTACGGCCATAAGCCTCCATGAAACCCAAAAAAATAAGGTGGAGTATAGCTATTGTGAAACCAATTGGCCTCATTGCAGTATGGTCTGACTCTTTTCAAAAAAAAAAACTATGGTCTGACTAGTTTTTCATCTAGTAATATGAAAAGAAATCATACAAAATGGCCAGCAGTAAATTTGAGCTTTATATATTTTTGGGGACTAAGTTGATAGTTTTTGACACATATTTGGGACAAAATTGACTAATTGTGAACCATGAGGGCGAGTTTGAATTTTTTAAAAAATAATATAGACAAAATTGATTAATTTAAATAATAAAGACAAATTTAAAATTTTAAAAAAACACTAGGGAACAATTTGTACAAATTTATGTGTCACACTGATATTTGAAGTTCTTTGTGGTCAAAATTGTGTTTTCAAATCCTCTTTTTCCCACCGCCCAAAAAAAGGGAACCTCTTTCTCCATACTACTCTCAATAATAGCCAAAAAAAAAAAGAAAAAGAAAAGTATGAAGTTATGGCTAAAATTAATTGTAGTACCATTTCAAATATGAATATGGACGAAAAAAATTATCGTACAACGTTGTCCGCTTCAATTCGATGACTTGAAAAAAGGAACAGAAAAGAAAGAAAGACTATTGATAATCTTAGCAGTGACCCCACCAAGAAAAAACAAAAAAACTATAAGAAGCGGGGAAGATTTAAACAAGTGTCGGATTGGACCCTTGTTTGTCGCGTCATCAAAGGCAATTTCTTTGCACTTAGATCCTTTAGTTCTTTGGTGGAAAATTTCCTAAAAATGTTCAACAATCATGTGGTGTTTGATATCATGAGATAAATTGTTACGCTGATTCGTTAGTGAATTATAAATTTCGTAGAATATTTGGTACTCATTGTATTAATAATCTCTTGAACTCTCTATGATTCATAAAAAAAGATAAAAGAGGTGTAATATTTTTTAGATTTATTTTTCGGTTTTTGACGGCCCTAGAAGCAAAAAAAAACAAAAAAATTAAAAAACCCATGCCCCACTATTTTCTTCACACCCGTCTCCAGCTCAAACCACTTCATCAGTCGCGATCAATGGCCTTAAGCCCATCATAATTGCAGCCATTGCATTCGCTAAATCGAATGGCCTTAAAGCCATCATAATTGCAACCATCATCGTAGCAAATGTGGCTCTTGTTGTATTTTTGTCTTGGCAATTATTTGCATCTGTAAGCGGGGCGGATCTATTAAATATTTATATATTTTTAGTTAAAAAAATTAGTTAACCATCATTAAAAAAAATATTTATATAATTTGAAAATTATGTGTTTTAACTCTTACTGAGAAAAATTATGCTAACATTATTAGGTATTCTCATGAGGCATGTATTTAAATACAGACCCAGATCTACCGTCATTGGTACTGTTTTTTTTTTTTTTTTCATGTGGTTTGTAAAACCCTCAATTTTTGGGTTTTACAGACCTCATTGAGGATGCCCTGGGTCCGTTTGGATTGAAGGGAATGAAAGGAAGAAGAGATAAGGGGAGAGATTAAAAAGTTCTCTCTTTTATTGGTTTTGAAAATTTTCTAAGGGGGAAGGAAGTAGAGGGGTTAAAATAACTCCTCGCAAGCTCACTTTTTCTTTCTTCCCAATTTAGAATAAAATAGAAGGAAGATAGAGTAAGTGTCTTTTATAAAAGTCATTTTATACATAAAATTTATTATTTTTTTCATTTTCTTTTTAATCCAAATAAAAGACACTCATACTTCTTTATAATACTATTTTTTTCTCAAATTATTAAATCTAAATATAATTTAATCTTTTCATCTCTTTTCCTTTATAATTCTCTCATTTTTTCTCTTTTATTAAATTTTCCCTCCCTCAATCCAATCGCACTGGGGTCGATCACTGCTCATAGCTGGTGGGGCTCCTCTTATTTGTGGTGTTTATTGCAGAGGTGGAGCCACAAGCAACTCCAAAGAGGTGATGAGAAATACGTGTCAATAAGCGACTATCAATTTCCCATGTGTTTTCAGACAAGAAAAGATATTTTACATGGGTTATTGGCGTGTCTGATGCATGCGTGTACCAGGGGCGGAACTAGGTCGGGCCTCCACCTCTCAAGATTTTTTTTTTAAAACTAGGTTAGGTCCCCCGCCTCTCAAAATTTTTTTTTATTTAAAAATTTAGTAGTATTGTTAAAATGACCGTTAAAAAAATATATGTAGTATCGTTAAAAATAAGTTAACGACCTCTCTTATTTTTTTTTCTCTTGTCATGAATGTTCTTATTTGAATCTTGACCCCTTCAATTTTAAAATTCTGACTCCGTCCTTGCGTGAAAGTTTACTATAAATTTCACCTAATGTGAAGTCATTTGCAATTGATCAAAAAAAAAAAAAAAACTCATTCGCACAGGGATAAATTTTTTTTCGTAAAATACACAATACTTTATGCGCTTTGCTAAATATGTTAGAGAAAAATCTTAAAAACGACCATTGCTCAAAAAATGATCAATGTCTTATGTTTGGTGAGTGCCAAATTAAGGCCTGATTGTTTGAAAGACTTCTCTATATGTTAGTTACTCTTTTGTAGTACCAAAATGACCACATAAACACTTTATATTTTTCAAAGGTGGTATATTCGCTTCAAACCTTAACTCCGTTTAATGAGAAAGATAAAATGACTATAATATCCTTCATTTAATATGCACAATATATCATTCATTGTATTCTCCATAACAAGTTAGGTGCTCCTTATCTTACTGAAATGATCTCATAAAACCTTGGCCTTCATTTAAAAATATACAACATACTTGTACTTATCATAGTTACACCCAGGCCCTATCTTAAAAGCTAGTTTTCCGTTTAATTTTACCAAATGATCATCTTATTAAACCCTAGTGTGATTTAAAATATTACAAGTAATACCTGTCATCATGTCGCATATGCTGATGACCCAAAGTTGCAAAATTAGCAAGTGATGAGCACGCTACTAACTTGAACGGATCAACTAACAGTAGGGTGTATTC
The DNA here is from genome assembly GCA_037974665.1 of Ehretia macrophylla. Taxonomy (NCBI): domain Eukaryota; kingdom Viridiplantae; phylum Streptophyta; class Magnoliopsida; order Boraginales; family Ehretiaceae; genus Ehretia; species Ehretia macrophylla. Next base: position 27,156,545 of record CM075772.1, read on the forward strand.
AAAACATTCTAAAAAGTACAACTAATTTTTTTGGTCATCTTAGTACCACAGAAGTATAACTAGCATATTCTGCAGATCATAAGGGATATAGTGCATTTTACCCTAAATGTTTAGGTAATTTATGTTGGGAGTTTTAATATATATGAAATTAAGATTATGTTCAAAATTTAGCTTGCTTCTCTTGTTCATAGGAAATTTTCTTTCAAAAAATAGATCATGTTGTACATTTGAGTTCAGATGTATTCAAACCAAAAACGCTTTAATACAACTTTATTTTTTCGACTCCTCCCGTTATCCGCCTCAATCCACTAATATTAGGAAAGAGTAGCATGTAGTGACAAATCAAGAAGCACCTAAACATCTAAGTTTTGTGAATAATAGGTTAGCACGCTTCACATCTAAGATGTGTGAATATTATATACTAAGTTACTACGCCATCTAAAAGTTTAAATGTTATGGATGAATTTATTATAATTATTTATTGTGTTTAATACGTATCTCATGTTTAGGCTAGATACTTTTTGGTTGAGCATTACACATTAACATAGTTTTTACAAATGGGTCGCGGTGAATTGTAAATCGAGGATATTTTAGTACCTAAACTCTGATACCACGTTTAGTTACCTTCTCATCTAAAAGTTCAAAATGTTAGAGATATGTTTGTTGTATTTATTTATTATGTTCAATACTATATAACATATATCTTTTTCCCGACCTTCACTTTTTCTCTTTTTTTTTTTCTTTTTTGTGTCAAAGACCTTCACATTTGAGAAAGACGGTAATTGCACTATAAATTGCCAAGAAGCATAGCTTAGTGGTCGAAGCAAATTGAACTATAGATCTTCAACAGCCAAGCAAAGGCATTTTAGGTGTTCTTTCCAAGCAACAAAAAGATGGATGTTCCTTTTCAAGCATCAGCAGCTCCTCTTGTCAATGCTCGTCCCGTTGCAAATTTTCATCCAAGCATCTGGGGAGATCATTTCCTTGCATACAATTCAAACCTCACGGTAAACACAACTGTCATCAAATTCTAATATTTGTAGGGGGCAGACGCTTTGCATCTCTCGTCTTTTTGCTCTCCATGTGTATGTGCTTTAGCTCTGAAATCATAACGTAATTTCTTACAGAAAGAGAAAGTACAAAAAAAAAAAAAAAATACTTGTCTTGCTTTTTGAAAGAGTGCAATTGGGTAAAAATTGTTTTCTGTTTCATTAAAAATACTCATGTTCATATGTGCCAATTTATCTGACTGTTACAACAACTATATATATATATGTGGCTATAAAGAATCGAATGATAAGATAAAATCAAAGTTTAAAATTTAAAAGTACAACTACTGTTATCACTTTTTCCATCCCCATATCCATTGAGCTTACCTGAATAGTTGTTCTTTTGATAGATTATTGCGGATGTAATCATAAAAAGATAATTTTTAGGATACCCTAATTCCTAAGATTGAGAACCCAAAAAAAGTTGAATGCCAAAAAAAGCAAAGACAAATTTAAAAATCAAATGTATCAGGATTATTTGTTAATTTAAATAGATTATATTATACTGTATATGAATATCGGGCCGGGATACAACAGTCTCATGCATGTCATTGTCTTTCTACATGCAAACGAATAGTGAACCTATATTTTTCTCTCTCTTTCTTCTCTCTCTCTCTTTTTCTTTTTTTATTTTATTTTTTAAATTTTCGGTTTATTGCCTTTGGCAGGCAGCTGACGCTGACGGGGCTTACAAGAAGAATCTGGTAGAAGAGCTGAAAGAGCAAGTTAGGAAAGAATCGAAGGCAATTGCCAGCGGGCCGATTCAACTGCTGCAACTAATTGATGCAATCCAACGACTCGGAGTAGAATATCATTTTGAACTAGAGATTGAGCAAGCGTTACAACATATGTTCGATACATATCACAATTGGGAAGAAAACAACGACATGTACGGTGCTGCTCTTTACTTTCGACTTCTCAGACAACAAGGGTTCAATGTCTTATGTGGTATGTAACTATGAGTATTTCTATATATCACTCGTTCATCCCGTTTCATGTTTCTTTATATGATAAAAATTTCATTATAGATAAACACAAGAAATTTGTCACTTAATATAAGAATTTTTATCATGCAGATATGCGCTTTAGATAATAATGCTATCTTTTATAAGAGAACAAACTAAATTAAAGACACAAAATTTAAAACGTATATATTTAAATTAGGGAATATGCCAAAAACCTCCATGAGGTTATCTATAAATCCCAAACACCCCTATGAGGTTTTTAATTTACCCACTTTCCCTCAAGACACTTACCTCTACCAAACAATCCTTAAGACTTAAGGGTAATTCAGTCATTTCAACATTTAAATCCTAAATTAATTTTTAACAAAAACAAATTGAAAAAATCTCACTACTGTTATGTTTTTTTTTTTGGTCGAAAATGAAATATTCATTAAAAAAAGGATGTGATGAATATATTTTTTACTTTGTTCTAAAAAGGATGTGATAAATTGATTCAGAGTTGGCACTGAATTGCCCACCATTGAAGTACGATTTGAGCATTTAAATATTGAAGAAGAAGCTTTATGTAGGCATACGATTTTGCAGAAGGACACTACTTCTAGGCCCCCCACCCCCCACCCCCCACCCCTACCCCGTCAATACACACATATACACACACAGATAACAAACAATACAGACCTATACACACAAATCATATACAAAATACACATGTACACACAAATTACATACACAATACACACACTACTACCGCCACTAAATACAGAACACATATATACAAGACACACATTTATACAACACAGATAAAACACACGCAGTGGGTTCGCAGGGTGGGATTGGGGGCTGGGTGTGCGGGGGAGGGGGAGGGAGTGGGGTTCGCATGGTGAAGGGGGCAGCGACGTGGGGAGGAGGTGGGGTGTTTTTTCTTTTTGTGTGTAATGTGATTTGTGTGCTCTTACCCAAAAAAAAAAAAAAAAACAAATTTGTGTGTTTGCTGTGTGTTGTGTGTGAGTCGTTGTTGGTTGTGTGCGGCTAGGCGGGAAGGTGCAGCGGGGTGAGTGTGTGGCTGCGGTGGCGTGGTATGTTCTTGGGGCGGGGCGGGGCGGGGCGGGCAGGGAGGGGCTGGGTGGGTAGGTGGGAAGCTGAATATTTTTTTGTCGCGTGGGTAGGAAGTTGATTTTTTTTTTTGTAAAAAATTAACTTTAGAGGTTAAAATTGGAAATAACTTAATTATCCTTCAATCTTAAGGAAAATTGGAAATGACTTAATTACCTTTCAATCTTAAGGATTGTTTGGGAGAGGTAAGTGTCATAGGGGAAAGTGGGTAAATTAAAAACTTCATGTGGGTGTTTGTGATTTATAGCTAACCTCATGGGGGTTTTTGGCATTTTCCCAGTTGAATTATGAATTCGAACCTTACAAATAAGAGCTGAAAGGGTGACTCTGTCACCGTGCATCATATGTCCTTTCGATAATTGTCTTAGTATAATATTTAGGAGCGAATACATAACTTTTGTTTAGAAAGGGTTAAAAACATAAAATTTAATACTTATATTCTAATAATTTTTTTCTACAGTGACTTAATTAATATTTTAAACTAAAAATATCTTAAAATTACATGTATTTCCAAAAACAATTTGGGGTTGTATAGCTCCGCTATGACAATAGTTGTTTCCATATACTGATGGAGCAGAGATATTCAAGAATTTCAAGGCCGATGAAAAAGGTAACGACTTCAAGGAGACAGTACTTATCGATGATGTTCAGGGCATGCTTGCATTCTACGAAGCCACATATCTGCGAGTGCATGGTGATGATTTGCTTGACGACGAGGCTCTTACATTTACGACAATTCACCTTCAATCCATGCTCACCAACTTAGGCAATCCGCTTGATGAACAGGTGATGCATGCATTAAAGCAGCCACTAAGAAGAGGAATGACAAGGTTGGAGGCGAGGAAATATATATCGATCTATGAACAAGATGCTTCACATAACGAGGCTTTGCTAAAGCTTGCCAAACTAGATTTCAACCTGTTACAATCATTGCACCAGAAGGAGTTGAGTGAAATCTCAAGGTGGGTTATACTATTAATGACTGAAATTATCTCATGAATTATGAAATAAATGAAGAAAAAACAGAAAAAAGAATGTGCAAGAGGAAAAACTCATGCATAACTTATTCTTCATACTTTTTGTAAAATAGTCAGGTAATGATTTGTCATATTTGATCAAAGTAATCAAAATTTTTTAAGTTTGTTCTGACTTCAGCCAGAGGTGGAACAATTTGAAAGTGAGTAAAGGCTGCAGCGCCACTCACCCCAAATTTCTTTTTTTTTTTCTTATTTAAAAAAATGTGTATTTTATGATAATTTTGGGTTGAAAAATTTATTTAGCTCTCACTAAATAATTAGCCGAAAACAACTATGGCTATTGATACCATATTTATATATGAGTATTAAGGCTCCGTTTGTTTGCCGTAAAATATTTTTTTAGAAAATATTTTTCTAATTTTACGGTATTTGATAACAGTGAAAAATTGATCAACTAGAAAATATTTTACAGTGAAAAGAAAATGTTTAGTTGAAATGAGTGAAAGATGTATTTATGTCCTTTACAAAAAGAAAATATTTTCCACTTATTACCCTACCTCCAGCCACCCAACCCCACCCTCGACCCCACCCCCACCCCCACCCCCACCCCCAAACCACTCCCCTCCCAATTTTAATTAATTATTATTAATAAAACTAATTAATTTTAAAATAAAATTTAATTAACTAAATATTTAAAAAATAATTAATTTTAATTTAATGACTAATAATTTAATAATTAATAAAACTATATTTAATATTAAATTAATTAATTATTTGATTAATTTAAGATTCTATTCAAATTATTAATTAATTATTTAATTAATTTTATAGATTAATAATAATTAATTTAAAAATTAATTAACTTAATAATTAAAATTAATTAATTTAATAGTAAAAAATAATTAATAAAATAATAAAAAAATATTTATTTAGTAATAAATTAATTAATGCTATTTTATTGACTAATAAATTAATTAAATTAATACTAAAATTATATTTAATATTAATTAATAATAAATAATTAACTAACTAATAAATTTATTTAATTAATTTTATATTTATATTAAATATTAATTAATTATATATATAATCTTATAAATTAATAATAATTAATCAATCAATTATTATTTATTTATTAAATTATTAATTTATTATGTACAATTAAAATTTTATTAATTAACTATTTTAAACTTATTAATAAATTATAATTTTTAATTAATTAATTAACTATATTGTAAAAAATTTAAAAAATTAATAGGTTTAATTAATTTTTCACTATTATATCTAAACAAAATATTTTCTTATGTGACAACCAAACACTAGAAAATATTCATTTTTTCAATAAAATATTTTTTTTATAAAAACATTTTCTACCATCAAGTTATTTTATGACAAACAAACGGAGACAAAATTATATGATTTCAGATTCTACTGAACAAAAAAGTCTTGGTTCTGCTCTTGACTTTAGCCTCCATTGTATGTACCCGAAAAAAGTAACTTATTCTTTCATAATCTGTCTTAGGTGGTGGAAGGAACTAGATGCTCCAAGAAAGCTATCTTTTGCAAGAGACCGAGTGGTTGAATGTTACTTTATGAGTTTGACGGTGTATTTTGAACCTCAATACGCTCTGGCCAGAATTTTTTTTACCAAAGTACTCGGCATGCTATCCATCATAGACGATATATATGATGCCTATGGCACTTATGAAGAACTTGAGATCTTCACTGAAGCATTTGAAAGGTTTGTAATTATACATATTTCACTTAAGCTCGGCTCCAACGCCAATATTAGAAGTCAAATTTGGACTCAGATAATGGTTATGCATTTGACTGCTTAGATCAGGTTCCTGAGTACATGAAATACTGTTTTCAAGCACTTTTAGATGTCTTTGAGGAAATTGAGGAAGAAATGGCCAAAGATGGAAGATCATATTGCGTTTACTATGTGCAAGAATCAGTATGCTACTATTTCTTTTCAAGTATTGCAATATGTCATTCTTAACACCTTCACCCGTTCACCCTTATTTCAAATTCTTTTTTAGTACCATGTATAATGGTAATTAATTTTCCTCCTTTATAATAATGTATGCCAGTTAAAAATCTTAGTTCGAGCCTATCTAGTAGAGGCCAAGTGGGTTCATGAAAGTTACATACCTACAATGGAAGAGAAAATGCCAAATGGAACTTGCACCATAGGTTACTTAAATCTCGCAATTACATCATTTATTGGCATGGGAGAAGTAGTGACGAAGAATGAGCTTGATTGGGCGCTCAGTAACCCTGAAATCATAACAGCTGCAGCAACAGTTGGCAGGCTTAGGAATGATATCGTGGGACATGAGGTAAGAAACAAACAACATGAAATCATAACTATATAGAACCAACGATACTAAATCAACCTCTGTGGTTTCTTAAAAATATAAAATATTTGCTTGTATTTTTAAATGCTCATAATTTTTCCGTAGTTTTTGAAAATACCCCTCCAAAAAAATGGGACTAATTGGGTGACGGGATTTTGAAAATACAAAAGGGTATTTTATTCTTCTAACAAATCACAAGAGGTTATTTGATGTTCACCAGACTGCATATTTTGTTAGATCACAATATTTATCTTTATTTTCTGATTAATTACCTTTTGTAACAGATCTTATTTAGGAAACCTTTAACTTGTGAATCACCACTTATTCTCAAATGCAGTTTGAACAAGAGAGGGAGCATGTCGCGTCAGCAGTCGAATGCTACATGAAGCAACATGGTACATCGGAGCAACAAGCAATTGATGAATTAAACAAACAAATTGAAGATGCACGGAAAATCATTAATCAAGGGTTCCTAAGACCAAGTGTAGTGCCAATGCCTTGCCTTGTTCGTATTCTCAATCTGGCACGATGGATGGAATTCATGTATAAGGAGGAAGATGGATACACTCATGTCGGAGAAGCTACAAGAAATGACATTAAAGCAACCCTCATCGAGCCACTTCTAGAATAAGTACAGCGTTCGTATATAAATATATATATATATATAAATGAATGTTAATCTCATGTGCTTCATAACTATCCAAATTCCTATAAATATCATATTAAATTGTGCCTTACAAAAGGTCATACAAAGATAGTCGGATGTCAACATATTAATTATATATACCTTGTACTTAAGATCTTTCGTGCAAGTAGTCACATAACACACAGCAGACAGTATGAAAATCAACAAAAGAAATTGTCCCGAACAAACACATTCATAATCAGTTTCTGGTAACTCAAGTAAAATAGCATCCTGTAATAGTAGATTTCATAACTTCACTCATTGTTGTCACTTCAAATGGCCAGTTATTATTATTTTGGTTGATAACCAGCAGGAGGATTCAAACAGCAAGGTGGATAACCTTTAACTAGTTAAATAAACTAAAACCCTAATTAGTTGAGCACTTTAGCTAAACTAGGGCTTGTTTATGTAACTATTTCTAACTTCTAAATTAACTTCTATTTAACTTATTAAATTTATTAATAGTGATTCCTTAATTTATTTAACTCTTTCGTAAAAAATTCCTTTGTTGGTCTATTACTTGTTTACATGTAACTTAATGTATTTTTCTATTAGTACATACATTAACAGTAGGTACTTTAAGTAATGCCTTCAGACATGTATATATATATATATATACAAAGCAAAACCTAGCATCCTTTATTTACTACACGCATAAGCCGACATTATCACAAAAGAGTATCCTTATTTACAGCAAATAAGAGAATCAGTAATGCTTTTATATTAAAATACCCGAGGCAAGTAAATCGAGTGAGTTCATATGTGGTCAATTATATACAAGTTCAGATAAGCAGATAAATAAACCATTCATGCGAGCTATGTTGTATCCTTTTTTTTTTTAAAAACAAAACCTCCTCACATGTTTAATTAATATAATATATGTAATATATAGTCAAGTTAACCATTAACACATTTAACTAGCTTGTAAATAAACATGAATTTAAGAAAATTTCCTCACCTCCAATTAAACATGCAATTAAAAACGGTATACAAGCTTTTCCTTCCTTCCTGCCCGACGGTGAGTCCGATCCTCTTTATTTTCCTTGTTGGTCGACGGCAACGGTGACAGAGAATTCTATGATGTGGTGATTGATTCAGTTGGCTTGTTTGATGGAGAATGAATAAAATGACAAATACTAAAGTTTATTTATTTATGTGGTGTAAACCGTGTGTGAGTGGAGTGAATGCTTAGTGTTTGATGCTTTCTTATTTGTGTGAGCTAGTGCCTTTAATGGAATCAGTGGTGATGACTTATCTTAGCTAGAACTAGGATACTATGACCTAAACTTGGTGGTGGTGTGGTCTTACTGCTGCCAATGTGAGAAGGTTTATATAGAGTCAAGAGTGGACGGTGCGTGATGATGATTGCCGTGGTGAATAAGCATAGAATTAATTCTTGTGGTGCTGACTCGTTGGAGCTAGTACTAGGATGATTTGGGGGCAGCTTAAAGGTGAAGGCTGGGTGCTAATGATGAAGAAGTTTGGCTAGTTCATTCGCTGGCATGGTGGACGACGGGATGAGTGGCAGGGCTGATTAGGATATGATGTCGCTAGGCAGCTATGTACAATGACTTGAAGAATTGTTGAGGCCGTGTGATTGGTGTTGATGAAGGAAGTGAAGATTCAACAAGGCTAGCGCGATGGTGAAGAGACAAGTGGTGATGACTAATAACTTTGGTTGCATGTTGGTTCGATGTGGAATGAGCAAAGAGTGCCAGCGATTCTAAGCTAGCCGAGATCATCATGGTCTGCTAGTAGGATCGCTTAGTGGCATGACTAGAATGTCAACTTGGCCTTGCCAAATTAAATTGGTAGTAGACCAATGATGGCCGCTGCTTCCTAACATAATGAATTTGTGACATGCTGGCTACTCATCAGGATTATAAGCATTCATTCGACATTCACTTAGGTAGTTTATCGTGCTGGAAGATAATTGGTGTGGCGGTGTCGTTTGTTATTTATTGATGACGACGGTGCTGAGCAGTTAGGACGTATCTTAGGCAAGTTCGAATTAATGCATCACGGTGGAGAAGGGTATGAGGATGCCCGATGTTAACTCAAATCATCCCTAACTTACTTTACTCTTAAGCTTCTAATACTTCTAAGTGCTAATATAAATATTACCTAACATAATAAAGTTAATTTTTTCCTAATTGGCTTCCCGTAACCATCCTAAATGTTCTAATTTATTATTTAATTAAACTATCCACCGAATAACAAATTTATCACCTAATCTTATGTTTTTCTAAGATATTTATAACTATACTATTCTCCAATAACTCCCAACTGGTTTACTAACTTGTCCATTTAAGATCATTTTAATGAAAAGTGATAAGGTATTATCTTACTACGAATTAGCAATGCTAACTTAACATTCCAATTTCTATCTCATTATCTAATTATTTTGTAATCCCTAATCTTTTAAACTAATTAATGCACCTATTAAGATATAGATACTAATTCTTTCTATTAAGATCTTATCACATATATGTATTTTTCCACTAATCTGAGCTCTACAACTAAGAATTCCTAGGATATAACTTAACCATGTTCGACTGTGAAGTTCATAAAGTCTCACATCAAATACAAATATCTTAACTAAGACCACTTACTTTATGAAGTAACCCAAGTAAATCATATCTTAACTTAGTTCTTTAATACTCTTAACTAATTTAACTTAGTTCCTAAGTAACAATCCTAAGTACATTTCTAAATATTAGTATTAAAGCAAATAACTTAATACATTATCCTTTTATTTTATAACGTAGTATTACCTATTTGCTATATTATCCATATGTACTTGCTAGAACTATGTTATTGTCTAGTAAACCCTAGCTAACATACTAACCTTTCTTTTAAAATTACTATAAGGTATTACCCTTATTAACATTGCCTAATCATCCTCGAACAACCTATCAGCCAATATCTTAATTCTCTTTTTCTATCTCACAAGCCAAACATTATATATCAAGGTACCAAATTTTAATATCTCTAACTTTTTAACCTACCAAGTTAATCTTTTTCCTTTTTAATTGAAACGAATGCTTAGTTTGATATGCTAATCTTTATATAGTTTCTAAGTTTAAAGAAATTCATAACATGAGAAACATAAAAAATACGACACATAAAGCAATTCAATCATAAACAACATCTAATTATATGCCAATGCTCAAAAATTAGGTTTGGGGCTTCACATGAGAGGTCTTAACCTTGGAGAGAATGAAAGAGACAAAGATTAAAGTAACATTTTGGCTTTTTATTATGAGGCTTTCAGACTTTGTCCGTTTGCCCTTTTACTAATTGCTATGAATTGTATTTTTTTTCTTTCTAATGTGCACCCCCTGGCATGAACGTCCCTCCGCCCCTGCACGTCCACTTGACAACTAAAGGCAAATTTAGTAATAAGAACAAGAAATTTAAATAGATTTCAATCTTTATTCCTTTCAGAAAGTTGGATCCAAACAGTGGTCGAAGTTACACATGATTGCCATAATTGTTGGAAATTGGATATAGTAGACAAATGTAAAGGAAACATAAAACTTTTAATATGGTTCAGACTTAACTTACATTCACGAACACCCAACGTTTTTCTTACGACTATATAGCTTGAATTCCTTTAGGGTGCTTGGGTGTGCATGATACAAAGCCACTAAAGGCTATTTATACTAGTAGATAGGAATATAGAGAGACACTAAGAGAGTTTATTTAATCTAGGTATACTAAAAGACACAAGATAAGTACATGATTAGATTCAATGTATCTTCAATTAATCCATTTTATGATTACCAATTCTTCGAGTCTTCCCTTTCTCAAGATTCCAAGACTCATCTTGGGTTTAGTTTGCATTCTCCAACACTTCTCTTCAAACCAAAACCAATTTTCACACCATGTAGTGTTCTCAATTTCTTTAATGTTGTGGCATTTCTGAAACGTTTCCATGGCTGATCCTCTTCATTTCAGCCTTGTTTGATTGCTCTGGTGCAACAACTATCTGCTTAATACATCGTGGAAATAATCTTTAATAATGAGCTTCAACTCTCTCGTCTTTTTTGGCTACTACTGCACCATTTCTCTTGACACGAGCTTCTCTTGCTTCTAGCATCCTCCTTTTGGTAGTCTTTTGTTAACAATCTTCGTCTACTGACAACATATTGGAAGTGACTTAGGATTTACAAATTCTCACACAGAAATTACAATAACAAACTCACAATTTATAGGCTGCAGCCTTTACAAAGTTTTCACTCACTCTTCACTTTTCCTTACTTTTCTATATTTTTTTCACTCTTGCCTCTCTTTTCACTCTTTTTTTTACTCCTTTTAACAACTCAATCCTTCTGCATTTGTATGCGAAATTGAACTCTGATACCATTTGTTGAAAATTGGATCTAGCACACAAATGCAAACAAAACATAAAACTTTTAACGTGGTTCAGACTTAGCCTACATCTACGAACACGCAACATTTTCTTTACGACTACATAGCTTGCATTGATTTCCAAGTGTGACCATCTCAAAATAAGGTCTACGGGTGTTCAATCTTCCACGTGTGACTCCTCACAAATCAAGTTACATGTGAGGGGAAGTGTTAGAATATGCATTTGTCCCACATCAGAAAATCAGAAACTCTAAGACCACCTTATAAGATCCTGAACTACTTCACTTGACATCAATTAGTATTAAGATAGAAACCCAATTTTAACAGTACACTATAAAAAATATTGGTATTTCTGGCACTATTTCCCGACGGTTGAAGGCAACTACCAGCGTAAAGGATAGTCTTTAACGACAGTTATTTACGAATTCCTTGGAAGCTATTTACAACAACGTTTACAAGAACGCCTACCTTGGTAATATATTTTTTCACGGCAGTTAATAATAAATGCAGTAAAAGTACTTTTTTGGGTGATTTCAACTAATTGTCTTTATTGAGTTTCGATTTTGAGCTTCATATATTTTTGGGGACTAAGTTGATATTTTTGACACATATTTGGGACAAAATTGACTAATTGTGAACCATGAGGGCGGGTTTGAATTTTTTAAAAAATGATAAATACTAAATTGATTAATTTAAATAATATAGACAAATTTAAAATTTTAAAAAAACACTAGGAAACAATTTGTACAAATTTATGTGTCACACTGATATTTGAAGTTCTTTGTGGTCAAAATTGTGTTTTCAAATCCTCCTTTTCCCACCGCCAAAAAAAAGGAACGTCTTTCTCCCTACTACTCTCAATAATTGGCCAAAAAAAAAGAAAAAGAAAAGTATGAAGTTATGGCTAAAATTAATTGTAGTACCATTTCAAATATGAATATGGACGAAAAAAATCATCGTACAACGTTGTCCGCTTCAATTTGATGACTTGAAAAAAGGAACAGAAAAGAAAGAAAGACTATTGATAACCTTAGCAGTGACCCCCACTAAGAAAAAACAAAAAAAATAAGGAAAATGTGGTGGAAAACCCCAACACCTTGGAGTCCGACCCATATGATGAATCAACTAGTAATACTGTCAATTTACAAGAAAAAATAATTTAAAAGATAGAACTATATTAAAGATAATAAATAATATAATAATTTTTTTGTCAATTTACAAGAAAAAATAATTTAAAAGATATAACTATGTTAAAGATAATAAATAATATAATAATTTTAAAAAAAAATTATTTTACCCCTTGAATCTTTAGCCAACAAAAAAAAAAAAAATTGTTAACAAAATTAGATCAAATGACAAAAAAACCAAGCAAAACAACACACACAACACAACGAAAAACTTTTGAATAAATGGAAGCTCAATATTGGTGGATGTACTAAAGGAAATCCGAGCCTAGCCGAAGTCGGGGGAATTTTCAGATATGAAGATGGAGATTGGAGAGGCAAGTTTGCGATTACTTTGGGTGTTGCTACGAGTACTTTCGTGCTAAGATCAGAGCTTTATGGGAAGGGATGCTTATAACCGAGTCAATGAATGTTGAGAAATTTTGAGTTGAAACGAACTGGACCCTTGTTTATGGTGCCATCAAAGGTAGCTTCCCTGCACCTAGATCTTTTAACCCTTTCGTAGAAGATTTTCAAAAAATGTCCAACAATCATGCAGTGTTTGAAGGAGAGGGATCATTTCCCACAACTTCGATATAGTCCATTTTTTGTACCACGGTTCATAGGACTATAAATTCTCCGATCATTATTTTCAGGTTAATTACTCATGTAATCCTTATGTTCTTTAAAATGACTTGATTATTATTTAAGTTTTTCATATTATCGGGTTAATTACTTGAGTAGTCCTAAGAAATATATAAAAACTATAAAAAAGAACCAACAAAAATTAATTCAATTAGCATTTCATTCTGTTGGCTATTGTTCCACCTTGTCAAAACCTGCACCATAAATTTATATGACTTGAAAAATGGCAAGTTTCAAGAAACAATTACAGTCCACAAAAATAGAAACCAGTGACATCCACACAAAAATAATTATCTGCTTGTATGGGGAAAACGTTTTTCTTATTGAGCTAACCCGAACTTTATTATTTAGTGACATTATCAAAATTAATTTATAAACGCTTATCTTACAATCGATTTTGAGATGATTATGAACATAAAATATAATCCAACAAACCATGGCCTTAATCTAAAAATATGGATGAAACGTATGCGTGTAATTGCAATTTGAAATTGCTCTTTGTTTTGTATGTGATAAGTCTTGAAATCAATTTTTGACAAGTGTAATATTTTCTAGGGTAAATAGCACCACAACTCTCTATGCTTTACCAAAACTGCACATGACACCCCTGTGGTCTAAAAAGTGCTTCGGAACCCCCTAAGGTTTTCAAACCGTCCACACGCACCCCCTCCCTAATTTTCCGTCAACAAATTTAACTAAATTGTATAAAAAGACTAAAATGCCCTACAATTTTTAATTTTTAATTTCTCTTTTGTTCACACACACACACTTACACACACAGAGACACACACACACATACACACACACACACAGACGCACACACACACAGAGACACACACACATACACACACAGACACACACACAGACACATATACACACACACACACACAGACACACACACACACACACACACATATATATATACACACGCACACACATATTTATATAATATACACACGCACACACACACACACACACACACACACACACACACACACACACATATATATATATATATATATATATATATATATATATATATATATATATATATATATATATATATATATAAAGATTTGTAGGTTTTTGGAGGGGTGGGGGTAACGGTGGGGTGACGGGGTGGGTGTGATGGTGGGGTGGGTGGGGGTGGGGGGTTGACGGTGGGGGTGGGGATGGTAAGGGTAGGGGGGGGGGGTGCGGTGGTTTGAGGAAGATGGGTTTTTATTATTATTTTTTTATTTTTTGTGAAAATTGCATTGGGAGAAAAAAAAAAACATATATAAGGGTATTTTTGTCCAATTAAGTAATAATTTAAGCCTAAAAACATAAAAAATCGCACCGAACGCGCGTGTAACGCACTCTCTGTTAAAAGTAACGATTTTTTTAACGGAGGGGGCTGTGGTGCTACACTTTTGAAACCACAGGGGGTTCCGGTGCACTTTTTAAACTACAGGGGAGTAATGTGTATTTTTGCTAAAACATAGGGGGTTGTGGTGCTATTTACCCTATTTTCTATATGTGATGTAATATTGAATTGGGTTTTCATTTAAATTAAAAAAAAGAAACTTCGAAGTAGATAAATTATTTATAGATGATCTAAAATGACATTAGTGGATTATCAAAATTGAAACCTTGAAACTTGGGGTTCGAAACAGAAAATACAACATCGTAATTAGTGATTATTGTGCCCATGAAGCTTAAACTACGTGCTTTGTAGTTAGAGGCGCTAATCTTGTAGGAAAACATAAAGGGTGGCTTGTACAAATGGTACTTATTGTTTTTTAAAAAAAATTTTAAATTCGTTCTTATTATTTCAATTAGTTAATTTAATCTCTGTTGTTTTAAAAAAAAAATCAAATGTGTCTTTATTATTTATAATTAGTTAATTTAATCTCTATTATTTATTAAAAAAAATCAATTTAATCTCCAAAAAGATTTATAGCTCAAATTTACTGCTGACCATTTTTTGTGATATATTTTCATATTAATAGATGAAAAAACAAGTCAGAGCATACTTCAATGAGGCCAATTGGTTTCACAACAACTATACTCCAACTTTTGATCGGAGTATATGAAGGTTGCACTTATAACTAGCAGGAGCAGATTTAGGATTTTTTTTTTTTCAGTAAGAGTTAAAATACATAATTTTTTTTAACTGTATGAGTATATTTTTTTTAATAGAGTTAATTAATTTTTGTAACTAAAAATACATAGATATTTATTTTTTTTTATAAAAAAAAAGATAAAATTTTTAAATAAATTTTCAAAGTGCTTATTGGTAAGTTTAAAAACTCATCTCACCTGTTTAGTCCATTTCTGAAATTGCTTTTAGGTAAAAGATGGAGTTGAAAAAAAAGAAACTCCAAATTGAAGTTTTTCCAAATACGCTTTTGTGAAACTTTTTTTATATAATACGGGAAACTATTTTTTTTTTTCAAATATACCCCTTCATATTTTTTAAAGTACAATATTACCCTCAATTTTTTTAAAAAAACTCAATATAGGCCAAATAGTCAACGATTTTTATTTAACAACACTTCTAATTAAAGTTTTATTGTAAAAACTCCTCAGGTCAAAAGTTAAAATTTCACAGTTAGGTCAAACAAAACCTTAATCATTAGAGGTTCACTATTCACCCAATCAAATACCTCTTTTTTTTTTTTTTTTTGAATTCAAAAGAGGTCTAAAACTATACAACATGTTTAGCGAGACTTGAGCTCGCAACCTCTGTCATATATAATGAGTTACATACAATTGGACTAATGCCCTAGTGGTAATCAAAGACCCCTTTAGTTACTATGTCTCCTATGCCAAGAAATGAAGTTGTTGCAAGCATCATGTAAGCACCAGTTGCAAGTTGCAACCTGCATACACTTCTCAAAATGTGGAGAACGCTACTAGGGATTGGGTCCAGTAATATGTTATATGTGTATGTAAAAAGTTGTGAATTTGAGTTTCATTAATTACAGTTTTAGGCCTTGCCTGAAACCCAAAAAAATAAGGTGGAGTATAGCTATTGTGAAACCAATTGGCCTCATGAAGTACGATCTGACTCTTTAAAAAAAAAAAAAGTATGGTCTGACTAGTTTTTCATCTAGTAATATGAAAAGAAATCATACAAAATAGCCAGCAGTAAATTTGAGCTTTATATATTTTTGGGGACAAAGTTGATATTTTTTGACACATATTTGGGACAAAATTGATTAATTGTGAACAATGAAGGCGAGTTTGAATTTTTTAAAAAATAATAAAAATTAAATTGATTAATTTAAACAATAGAGACAAATTTAAAATTTCAAAAAAATACTAAGGAACAATTTGTACAAATTTATGTGTCACACTGATATTTGAAGTTCTTTGTGGTCAAAATTGCGTTCTCAAATCCTCTTTTTCCCACCGCCAGAAAAAAGGAACCTCTTTCGCCCTACTACTCTCAATAATTGGCCAAAAAAAGAAAAAGAAAAGTATGAAGTTATGGCTAAAATTAATTGTAGTACCATTCCACGAAAAAAATCACGTTGTCCTCTTCAATTCGATGATTTGAAAAAAAGAAAACGAAAAGGAAAGAAAGAAAGACTATTGATAATCTTAGCAGTGACCCCACCAAGAAAAAACAAAAAAAATAAGGAAAATGTGCACAAAAACCCCAACACCTTGCAGTCAGACCCATATGATGAATCAGCTAGTAATGCTGTCAATTTACGAAAAGAAATAGTTTAAAAGATGAAATTGTGTTAAAAATAATATATAATATAATATATATTTTATTATTATTTTATCCCTTGAATCTTTAGCCAACAAAAAATAATAATAATAAGTTAACAAAATTAGACCAGATGACTAAGAAACCAAGCAAAACAACACACACAACACAACAAAAAACTTTTAAATAGATGGAAGCTCAATATTGATGAATGTACTAAACAGAATCTGAGCCTAGCTGGAGTCGGGAATTTTTAGATATGAAGATGGAGATTGGAGAGGCAAGCTTGTGATTACTTTGGGTGTTGCTATGAGTACTTTCGTGCTAAGATCATTGCTTTATGGGAAGGGATGTTTAAGACCGAGTCAATGAATGTTGAGAAATTTTGAGTTGAAATGGATTAGACCCTTGTTTGTGGCGTCATCAAAAGCAGCTTCTCTGCACCTAGATCCTTTAGCCCTTTCATGGAAGATTTCCTAAAAATGTTCAACAAACATGCGGTGTTTGATATCGTATACCTATATTGTGAGACAAATCATTATGTTGATTGATTGACAAATTATGAGTTTCGTAAAATATTTAGTACTCATTGTGTTGATGATCTCTCAAATTCTCTACGACTCCTAAAAAAAGATAAAAAAAGTGTAACATTACTTAAATCTCTTTTTCGGTCTTAGACAGCCTAGAAGCCAAAAAAAACAACAAAGATGAAAAACCCATGCCCTACTATGTTCTTCACACCCGTCTACAGCTCAAACCACTTCATCAGTCGCGATCAATGGCCTTAACCCATCATAATTGGAGCCATTGCATTCGCTAAATCGAAAGGCCTTAAAGCCATCATAATTGCAACCATCATCGTAGCAAATGTGGCTCTTGTATTTTTTGTCTTGACAATTATTTGTATCTGTAAGCGGGGCGGATCTACTAGAGAGCTAGTGGGGCTAATAAAATTTTAAATATTTATATATTTTTAATTAAAAAAATTAATTAACTCTCATTAAAAAAAATATTTATATAGTTTAAAAATTATGTGTTTTAACTCTTATTGAGAAAAATTCTGCTAGCAGAATTAGGTGTTCTCCCGAGGCTTGTATTTAAATACAGACCTAGATCTACCATCACTAGTGTTGCCTTTTTTTTTCATAGGGCTTTGTAAAACCCTCAATTTTTGGGTTTTACAGATCCCATTAAGGATGCCCTTATGTCTGTTTGGATTGAAGGGAATGGGAGAAAGGCGAGATAAGGGGAAAGATTAGAAAGTTCTCTCTCTTATTTGTTTTGGAAACGTTTTAAGGGGGAATGAAGTATAGGGGTCAAAGTAACCCCTCCCTAGTCCAAAAAAAAAAAAGTAACCCTTCCTAAGCTTACTTTTTCTTTCCTCCCAATTTGGGGTAAAATAGAGGGGAGAGAGAGTAATACTTTGTTTGGCATAATTGTGAAATTTTAGTTTTTGTGTTATAGAGCTTTGGTTAGAAATGCTGTTGAAAAAAAACCGTTAACTGTTTGACATATATTGGACAATATTGAGTTTTTAAAAAATTAGATGACAATATTGTACTGAAGGGGTATATTTGAGAAAAAAAAAAATTCTCGCATTATATAAAAATAAATTCGCAACAGCTTATTTTGAAAAGTTCCAATTTGTAGTTTCTTGTTTTTCACCTTTTATCTAAAAGTACTTTAGAAAATGGGCCAAACAAGTAAAATATGTTTCTAAACTCATAGGAAGCACTTTTAAGTGTTAAAAAGTTAGGCCAAATAGCGACTAAGTCTCCTTTATGAAAATAATTTTATATATAAAATTTATTTATCCTTTTCATTTTCTTCTTAATTCAAACAAAAGACACCCATACTTCTTTATAATAATTCTCTCATCTCTTCTCCTTTATGATTCTCTCATTCCTTCTCCATTATTAAAATTTTCCCCCTCAGTGCAAACACCCTAGGGTCATGACAAGGGTGTTAAAATTACTGAGTTTCCATCTTGAAACCAATTGGTGTTAAGTGGAGTAGTTCAAGATCTTATAAGGTGGTCTTAAACTTTCTGATTTTTCCGATATGAAACAAGTGTTATATTCTAACACTCCCCTCACGTGTGACGTGATTTGAGAGGAGTCACACTTGGAAGATTGAACACATGTGGTAGATAACACATGTTGAAGATTGAAGAACATGTGAATCTAATTTTTGAGATGGGTCACACATGGAAGATTGAACAAACGTGGTAGATAACATTTTGAGAAGGGTCATGCTTGGAAAATTGAACACATGTGGTAGATAACACATGTGGAATATTGAAGATGCGTGGAACATGACACACGTGAAAGATTAAACATAAATGGACCTGATTTGAGATAGGTCGCACGCGGATGAGACTGGACCAAGTAACTAGCTCTGATACCATGTTAAGATAACTGAGTTTCTATCTTGAAACTAATTGATGTCAACTGAAGTAGTCCAAACTTTTATAAAGTGATTTTAAAATTTTTAATTTTTTAATATAAGACAAGTGTTATATTCTAACAAAGAGGTGGATTTGCTGTCAACGCTGGAGGATCACTACTTATAGCTGGTGGGGCTCCTCTTATTTCTGGTGTTTATTGCAGAGGTGGAGCCACAAGTAACTCCAATGGGGGTGATGAGAAATACGTACCAATAATCGACTATCAATTTCTCATGTGTTTTCAGATAAGAAAATATATTTTTACATGGATTTCTGGCGTGTCTGATGCATGCGTGGAAGTTTACTATAAATTTAGGCATTTGCACATTGATAAAAAAAAAAAAAAAAAAAATTATTCGCACAGGGATTAAAGTTATTTCGTAAAATACACAATATCTTCTGCGCTTTGCTAAATATGTTAGAGAAAAATCTTGAAAACGACCATTGCTCAAAAAATGATTAATGTCTTATGTTTGGTGAGTGCCAAGTTACGGCCTGATTGTTTGAAAGACTTCTCTATATGTTAGTTACTCTTTTGCAGTACCAAAAACACTTTATATTTTTCAAAAGGTGGTATATTCCTTTCAAACATTAACTCCGTTTAATGAAAAAGATGAAATGACAATAATATCCTTCATTTAAAATGCACAATAATTCATTATATTTTCCATAACAAGTTAGGTGCTCCTTATCTTATTGAAATGATCTCATAAAACCATGGCCTTCATTTAAAAATAAACATACTTGTATTTATCATAGTTACACCCCTAGGCCCTAACTTAAAAGCTAGTTTTCCGTTTAATTTTATCAAAATGATCATCTTATTAAACTCTCGTGTGATTTAAAATATTACAAGTAATCCCTGCCATCATGGTCGCATATGCTAATGATCCAAAGTAGCAAAATTAGCAGGTGATTAGCACACTACTAACTTGAACGGATCAATTAACGGTAGGGTGTGTTCAAAACATTCTAAAAAGTACAACTAATTTTTGAGGTCATCTTAGAACCTCAGAAGTATAACTAGCATATTCTGCAAATCATAAGGATCGATATAGTGCATTTTACCCTAAATGTTTAGGTAATTTATGTTGGGAGTTTTAATATATATAAAATTAAGATTATGTACAAATTTTAGCTTGCTTCTCTTGTTCATTGGAAATTTTCTTTCAAAAAAATAGATCATATTGTACATTTGAGTTCAGATGTATTCAAACCAAAAACTCTTTAATTTAATACACATTTACCTTTTCCACCACTCCCGTTATCCGCCTCGATCCGCTAATATTAGGAAAAGGTAGCATGTGGTGACAAATCAAGAAGAACCTAAACATCTAAGTTTTGTGAATAATAGGTTAGGACGCTTCACATCTAAGATGTGTGAATATTATATACTAAATTATTACACCATTTAAAAATTTAAATATTAGAGATAAATTTATTATATTTATTTATTATGTTTAATACGTGTCTCATATTTAGGCTAGATACATTTTGGTTGAGCATTACACATTAACATAGGTTACAAGTGGGTTGATGATATTTTAGTATCTAAACTCTGATATCACATTTAGTTACCGTCTCATTTAAAAGTTCAAAATGTTAGAGATATGTTTATTGTATTTATTTATTATGTTTAATACTATATAACATATATCTTTTTCACGTGCATATAGACCTTCACTTTTTCTCTTTTTTATTTTTTTTTATTTTTATTTTTTATTTTTTTCTGTCAAAGACTTTCACATTTGAGAAAGACGGTAATTGCACTATAAATTGCCATGAAGCATAGCTTAGTGGTCGAAGCAAATTCAACTATCGATCTTGAACAGCCAAGCAAAGGCATTTTAGGTGTTCTTTCCAAGCAACAAAAAGATGGATGTTCCTGTTCAAGCATCAGCAGCTCCTCTTGTCAATGCTCGTCCCGTTGCAAATTTTCATCCAAGCATCTGGGGAGATCATTTCCTTGCATACAATTCAAACCTCATGGTAAACACAACTGTCATCAAATTCTAATATTTGTAGGGGGCACACGCTTTACATCTCTCGTCTTTTTGCTCTCCATGTGTATGTTCTTTAGCTCTGAAATCATAACGTAATTTCTTACAGAAAGAGAAAGAAAAAAAAAATACTCGTAAAAACAAATTCAAAAATTTTAAAATACAACTACAGTTATCACTTTTTCCATCCCCATATCCATTGAGCTGACCTGAATAGTTCTTCTTTTGCTAGACAGGGCAATTTTTAGGATACCCTACTTCCTAAGATTGAGAACCCAGAAAAGCTAAATGCTCGAAAAAGTAAAAACAAATTCAAAAATCAAATGTACCAGAATGATTGAATTTCGGGATACAACAGTCTCATGCATGTCATTGTCTTTACACATGCAAACGAATAGTGAACCTATATTTTTCTCTCTCTTATTTATTTATTTATTTTAAATTTTCGGTTTATTGCCTTTGGCAGGCAGCTGACCGGGCTTACAAGGAGAATCTGGTAAAAGAGCTGAAAGAGCAAGTTAGGAAAGAATTTAAGGCAATTGCCAGCAGGCCGATTCCACTGCTGCAACTAATCGATGCAATTCAACGACTCGGAGTAGAATATCATTTTGAAGTAGAGATTGAGCAAGCGTTACAACATATGTTCGATACATATCACAATTGGGAAGAAAACAATGACATGTACAGTGCTGCTCTTTATTTTCGAATTCTCAGACAACATGGGTTCAATGTTTCATGTGGTATGTACCCGTGAGCATTTTTATATATTACTCGTTCGTCCCCTTTCACGTTTTTTTATATAATAAATTTGTTACTCTATATATCTACACGAGAGATTTGTCATTTAAATAATTATTGATATACTGAAATGGAGTTGAGAATGAAATGATATTTTCAACTCTATTCCGATTCTCATTCCCAAGATAATCTTGTTTCCACACGTACATGAGATTAGTCATTCTAGAGCAAACACATAGGATTAGCCCATTCTCATGTGCTTTGAAATAGACTTGTTTCTAAAATAACCGAGGTACCCCATAAAAACATAACTTTTATATATAGTTTTTTTGCAATAATAATAATAATAATAATAATAATAATAATAAAAATAACAATAGATAAATACAATAATAATAATAATAATAATAAAAATAAAAAATAAAATAAAATAAAATAAAATAAATATAAATATAAAAACAAAATATAATAATAATAGTAATAATAATTATAAAAATAGTATTATCATTATTATAATAATTACAATAAAATTAAAATAAATAATAATAATAATATTAACAACAAAAATAATAAAAGTAAGAATAAAATAATAATAATAAAAAATAAAATAACAATAACAATCATAACAATTGTTATTAATAATAATAACAAAAATAGAAAACAATAATAATAATGTAACATAATAATAATAATAATAATAATAATAATAATAAATGATAATAATAAAAATAAAAATAATAACAATAATAATAACAATAATAATAACTAATAATAAATTAAAATAATAAACATAAAAACAAGAATAATAACAACAATATAATAATAATATAAATTAAAATAATAATAATAATAATAACAAAATATAATCATTATTATTAATTTTAATAATAATAATAATTATTATTATTATTGTTGTTATTTTGTTTATTATGTTCATGTTATTTATGGTTATATTCATGTTTATTCATAGTTTTAATACTATAATAATAAAGGAACAATACTGTCATATTATATAAGTTATTTATACTCTTACTTTTATAAACATAGGTTTGAAAGTTATATATCAATTTCTATCTTTATTCCTAAATCATACCAAACATGCTATTTTCATTGGTAAATTCAATTCATTCACAGTTCTATTCCATTTCTTAGCTCATTCTATTCATGTTCAGCATTTCAGTATACCAAATTGCTACCTTAATACATGACTTTTGAAAATACAAATGAGGAGTGAAAGAGTGACTCTGTTACCAATATATGTGCCCTAGATAATAATGGTATCTTTTATAAGAAAACAGGCTAAATTAAAGAAACAAAATTTAACATGTGTATACATTTAAGTTATGAATTTGTACCTTACAAATAAGAGGTGAAGGGTGACTCTGTCACCGTGCATCATATGCCCTTTCAATAATTGTCTTAGTATAACAATTAGGAGCGAATACAGAACTTTTGTTCAATAAGGGCTAAAAACACGCAATTTAATATTTGTATTCTAATATATATATATATTTTTAGTGGTGACTAAATTAATTTTTTAGACTAAAAATATCTTAAAATTACATGTGTTTTCAAAAAAAAATTTGGGGTTGTATAGCTCTGCTATGACGATAGTTGTTTCCATATACTGATGGAGCAGAGATATTCAAGAATTTCAAGGCCGATGCCAAAGGTAACTTCAAGGAGACACTTATCGATGATGTTCAGGGCATGCTCGCATTCTACGAAGCCATATATCTGCGAGTGCATGGTGATGATTTACTTGACGACGAGGCCCTTGCATTTACGACAATTCACCTTCAATCCATTCTCGCCAACTTGGGCAATCCGCTTGATGAACAGGTGATGCATGCATTAAAGCAGCCACTAAGAAAAGGAATGACAAGGTTGGAGGCGAGGAACTATATATCGATCTATGAACAAGATGCTTCACATAACAAGGCTTTGCTAAAGCTTGCCAAACTAGATTTCAACCTGTTACAATCATTGCACCAGAAGGAGTTGAGTGAAATCTCTAGGTGGGTTATACTATTAATGACTCAAATTATTTCATGAATAAAATAAATGAAGAAAAAAAAATAAAAGAATGAGCAAGCAGAAAAACTCATTTATTCTTTCATACTTGTCGATGGAATATTCAAGTAATAACCTGTCATATATGATAAAAGTGATCAAATATTTTAAGTTTGAATTATAACTTCAGTCAGAGGTGAAACTATTTAAAAGTGAGTAGAGGCTGCAGCCCTACTCACTCCAATTTTTTTTTTTAAAAGGTATGTATTTGATGGTAATTTCGAGTTAAAAAATCTATTTAGCCCCCACAGAATAAAATAATTAGAAAGAAATATAGCTATTGGTACCATATTTATATACGAATGTTAAATTATGTATTTTCAAATTTCACTACTAAACTTTAGCTTCCATTATAACTAAGAAAAGTAACTTATTCTTTCATAAATATGTCTTAGGTGGTGGAAGGAACTAGATGCTCCAAGAAAGCTACCATTTGCAAGAGACCGAGTGGTTGAGGGTTACTTTATGAGTTTGACGGTGTATTTTGAACCTCAATACGCTCTAGCTAGAAAATTATTAACTAAAGTACTCGGCATGCTATCTATCATAGACGACATATATGATGCCTATGGCACTTATGAAGAACTTGAGATCTTCACGGAAGCTTTTGAGAGGTTTGTAAAACATAATTCACTTAGGCTCCGTTTGTTTGCCATAAAATATTTTTTTAATATTATTTTAATTTTTCGGTATTTGATAATACTAAAAAATCGATTAATTAAAAAATATTTTATAGTCAAAGAAAAATATTTAGTTAAAAAGAGCTAATTGAAAAAATTTTCATGTCATTTGGGTGAAGAAAATATTTTTCACTTACTTTATCCCAAATTCACCCACCCCAACCCAACCCTCGAACCCCCCACCTCACTCTCGTCACATTTTTAACTAATTATTATTAAATAAAAATGAATTACTTTAATAATAAAAATTAATTAATTAAATAATAAAAGTTATTTATTTAATAATAAATATTAATTTATTCTAATTAACTTAATAATAAATAAAATTATATTTAATTTTAATTAATTAGCTAAATATTTATTTATTTAATTAATTTTAGATTTTATTCATTTATTAACTATTAATTAATTATTTATCTAATTTTAAAAATTAATGTTAATTAATCAATTAATTATTATTAAATTATGAAATAAATTAATTAATAATTTATTTATTATGTATTAATTAATTAATTATTATTATGTATTAAAAGAATTGATTACATTTTTCATATGATCTCCTCTTATATATAGACTAAAAAATCAAACAGAGTTATTTTCTATTACCTCTTTTCCCCAAAATTTATTAAGAAATTAATTATTTTTTTCAAAAATTTAATAAATGAATAATTTTAATCAAGTTTTCACTATTATATCCAAACAACAGAAAATATTTTTCAGTATACAATTAAACATCAGAAAATATTATATTTTTCATAAAAATATTTTTTCATGTAAATATTTTCCACCAATAAGTTATTTTACGGCAAACAAACGGATCCTTAACCTCGGCTCAATGCCAATATTAGATGTCAAATTTGGAATCAGATAATGGTTATACAGTTCAGTTGCAGGTGGAGTTTTGATTGCTTAGATCAGGTTCCTGAGTACATGAAATACTGTTTTCAAGCACTTTTGGATGTCTTCGAGGAAATTGAGGAAGAAATGGCCAAAGATGGAAGATCGTATCGCGTTTACTATGTGCAAGAATCAGTATGCTACTAATTTCTTTACGTGTATTGCTATATGTCATTTTTAACCTTTTTATTTATTTATAATATCTTCACATGTTCACCCTTCTTTTTATAATAAATTTTTTATCATATAATATGAAAGATTTAATATTTAATATACGAATTTTAATTATACAAAGATGGAGTAAACAGGTAGCAACTTGACATAAATATTACTCTTTTTAAAATGTATTTCACATTCTTTTTGAGTACTATGTATAATGGTAATTAATTTGCCTCCTTTATCATACTGTATCGATCTCAGTTAAAAATCTTAGTTCGAGCCTATCTAGTAGAGGCCAAGTGGGTTCATGAAAGGTACATACCTACAATGGAAGAGAAAATGCCGAATGGAACAAGCACCACAGGATACTTAAATCTCGCAATTACATCATTTATTGGCATGGGAGAAGTGGTGACGAAGAATGAGGTTGATTGGGCGCTCAGTAACCCTGAAATCATCACAGCTGCAGCAACAGTTAGCAGGCTTAGGGATGATATTGTGGGACATGAGGTAAGAAGGAAATAACATGAAATCGTAACTATATAAGGTGAACGATACTAATTCTTCTGTGATTTATTAAAAATATAAAATATTTTTTTCTATTTTTAAAATCATCTGTAGTTTTAAAAAATATCCCTACAAAAATATGAAATTGTTTTACGGGATTTTGAGGGAATTTTGAAAATATTAAAGGATATTTTACACTTTTTACTAATCAGAAGAAGTTTTATGTCATTCACCTTACTCTATACATATTTTGTTAGATCACAATATTTATCTTTATTTTTCTGATTAATTCCTAAAAATTCTGCTATAGATTTAACAATAATTTCTTAGCCACGTCTTATAAATCACCATATATATGTAACAGAAACCTTTCACTTCTGAATCACAACTTATTCTTTAATGCAGTTTGAACAAGAGAGGGAGCATGTCGCGTCAGCAGTCGAATGCTACATGAAGCAACATGATGCATCGGAGCAACAAGCAATTGATGAATTCAACAAACAAATTGAAGATGCATGGAAAATCATTAATCAAGGGTTCCTAAGACCAACTGTAGTGCCAATGCCTTTCCTTGTTCGTATTCTCAATCTCGCACGTTGGATGGAATTCATGTATAAGGAGGAAGATGGATACACTCATGTCGGAGAAGCTACCATAAATTACATTAAAGCAACCCTCATCGAGCCACTTCTAGAATAATTACAGCGTTCGTATCTATCTATCTGTCTATCTATCTATCTATATATATATAAGTTTCTTCTTTTCGACAAACAAATAAAGAGGAACTTGTAATAATGTTAAATTTTTTTAATGAAATTATCTAAATGAATGTTAATCTCATGTGCTTCATAACTATCCAAATTCCTAGATCGTGGAGAAATTTAATATATAATATGGATTCTTCATAAAACTATAAATTATATTAATCTCGTAGTAAATGCGGAAGAAATTTCAAAAATTAGTCCTCGTTCGTTCCACTGTATAAAATCGCGAATCGGAGTTCTAAATATGCAATTTAGAACTATGTTTTCACAACTTAAATGCCCTTTTAGTTATGGTATTTTACACATACTATAGAGAGAGTTTTAGACATCAGAGAGATAAAGGTTGAAGAATCACCTCTGTCTGCTTTATCTTGACGTGTTGTTCTCTTTTCTTTTATTTGAAAGCAGTGGACAGTGAGATCACTTTCCACATCTTCTATTACCCATACCCACAATTTCCATTACTCATACTTAATGGGTCGAGTCGAGTCAAACCATATTAGCTGACCTAACCCCAAAATCTAACATATGGTGTCACGCCTCGAACTTATACACTGAACCCGGGGCGCGACTCCCTAAGGACTTACACAATTCATTTTAAACCTGCAAAGCTAATCAAGCACCAATATAAAGAATGGCAAAACCTGTTAAATTCACATAAGAGCATCTATATAACATCATTGACAAAATATCTACATAGTCTGAACCAAACATAATACTTTACTAAGATTTATATATTTTCCACCACATAAAAGAAAACATTACTAAGATTTACAAAGTTTCTACTAATAATCTACAATAATATAAACACATCCAAAAATTAGCTGGATTTGTCCTACAAAAGAAATCCAGCGTACCACAAGTTGACTAAGGTAGGGGTTCTAAGACTGGTCCTTCTCCTGATAGCTGGATTTTTTCTTCGTTTCTTCATTGAACATTAAATCGTATTAGAAGAGTGTAGAATGTCAAAGAAAGGAGTTAAATTTTGACTTACAGTTGAATTTTGGGTTATACTTCTTGAGGTGTAATAATCAATAGAGAAATGTTAAAGTCTTTATAGGTATTTAGTTTAATTATTATTATTATTTCGATTAATTGTGTTTGTGTGAAGCAGAATTTACTTTTAGTTTTCTTCGACTTTTTTATTTCTTTCCTCGATTTGAATTGTTTCATCTTAATTATTATGGATTGAATAAGGAGATGTTTTTTAAAGAGCTTTTGTTATCTGCTTGTTTATAATTTCTTAAGATTTGGTGAGCCTTGTGCTTCTCTAGTCTGATGAGTTTCGAGGTGAAAGAGGAAGATGTTAAGAGAAAAAGCTTTAGGCATGTCCATGATCTGTACAGGATCTTGAATTTGCATTTTCGGAGCAGATTAGTATTCATCTTGTTCTTAATGATGGCTAAGATTTGTGAACTCATTTACGTTGAAATAGCCGTGCCCGGTGCCTAAGTCGGTGAGGTGAAATTTATTGTGTTAGGATGATCTTTTAGTCTGTTAGTCGATAGAAATCCACCGCCTGATCCGTTCATTTCCATGCTTCCTCAATCTCATAAGGCTTTTGTGTCTTGTAAGAAATTTTGTGTTAGGGACTGTGCTAAAATTCCTTTTTCTTTCCCTGTATTGTCAAGTGTAAGATTACTATGTTTCTAGCTTAAAATAGAAATGAACTCATCCATTTATTTGTATATCTCGTGCAGGTTGATTTCTGCTGCTAAGTACAGACAATTAGCGTTGCAAATTAGATATCTATAACCTGTTGTTCTTGACTAGTGGGTGATCGGTGATCCAGATATTTCTTGCGCTATAGCCAGCTGTGTTGAGAATTGTCTTTGCATAGGACTACTGATGATAGCTATATAGCATGGACTCACACCAGATATTTGGATACAGTGTGACTGGTGCAGATCTAGTGTACTCTTCGTATCCCAGTATTCCTTCAGAACCTACGAGATTGTCCGGGTCTTTGAAGTTTGATTCGAGAAATTCACCTAGTTCACCTTTTTCAGCGCATCTTGATTCTGAGTACTTTACAGTGTTGAGTGACAATAGAGAGCAACATAGTGGCAAAGAAAATTTTTCTACATCCAGCCCTTCCTGCAATTCTTCACTGGATTATAATTATCAATTCCAACGGTTAAACTCCTCTTTGGACTACCGTCTACTTGGGGGAACCTCTTTTCCTCATAATGCAAATGGTGGTCAAAACATACAACACGCTTTGCAGGAGTTGGAAACTGCTTTAATGGGGCCTGATGAAGAAGAGGAAGTGACGACGCCACATCCCTCTGTAAGGGAGAATAAGGGAGCACAGGCTACAGGCCAGATGTCAGGAACATGGAGCAAGGAGCACCAAGGAACACCTGTGACCCAATCTCAGCCATCATATGTTTCACGCTTTGGCAAGTTAGATGATGTACCTCATACTGAGAAACGTCATAAAGCAATGGAGGAGTTGCCCTTGCAAGTTTTCCCTGCAGGTAATCTTAAAGGGTTGCTCATTGCATGTGCTAGCGCTCTTTCTGAAAAGAAACTAGATGATTTTGATAAATTGGTGGAAAAGGTTCGTGGTGCCGTGTCTATCAGTGGAGAACCCATTCAGCGACTTGGTGCTTACATGCTAGAAGGATTGGTCGCAAGGAAAGAGGCATCAGGCACCAATATCTACCGAACATTGAGGTGTAAAGAGCCTGCAGGGAAGGACTTACTTTCCTATATGCATATCCTTTATGAAATATGTCCTTACTTGAAGTTCGGTTACATGGCTGCCAATGGCGCTATAGCAGATGCATGCAGAAACGAGGACCGCATCCACATTATAGACTTTCAAATTGCCCAGGGGACCCAATGGATGACTCTTCTACAAGCACTTGCAGCAAGGCCCAGTGGTGCCCCCCATGTACGTATTACAGGCATCGATGATCCAGTCAATAAATATGCCCGTGGCGATGGTTTGGCAGCAGTAGAGAGACGATTGGCAGCCATTTCTGAGAAATTCAACATTCCAGTTGAGTTTCATGCTGTGCCGGTGTTTGCTCCAGATGTCACGAGGGAAATGCTTGATGTGAGGCCTGGTGAGGCTCTCGCTGTTAATTTTCCACTGCAGCTCCACCATACCCCAGACGAGAGTGTTGACGTGAACAATCCAAGAGATGGGCTTTTGAGGATGGTAAAGTCACTGTCTCCCAAGGTGGTCACTTTGGTGGAGCAAGAATCAAACACAAATACTGCTCCTTTTCTACCTAGGTTCTCAGAAACTCTAGATTTCTATTCCGCAATGTTCGAGTCAATAGATGTCACCCTGCCGAGGGACAGGAAGGAGCGCATTCATGTTGAGCAACATTGTTTGGCCAGGGATATTGTTAACATCATAGCTTGTGAGGGCAAGGACAGGGTGGAACGACATGAGCTTTTCGGAAAGTGGAAATCCAGATTCACAATGGCAGGATTTGAGCAGTATCCTCTCAGCTCTTACGTGAATTCTGTGATAAGGGGCCTCTTGAGGTGTTATTCTGATCATTATACACTACTGGAGAAGGATGGGGCTATGCTACTGGGATGGAAGGATAGGTACCTGGTTTCAGCGTCGGCTTGGCACTAGGAACGAGGATATACTGAAGAGCATGCGAGTGTAGTCCGAGCGACTGTGTAACTTATAGTAGGCCTATTTTGATCACATCACGCGGCATAGTTGGGGAACTTGTGGATGGGAGGATGTGCTGATTCTATGTTGTCGTACATTTTCTTTTTTTCATCTCTGTTTTCTTTTCCATGTTAATTCGACGTTGCGCTGTAACTATTAGTGATATAGAATTTCTCTTTACTCTTTCAACTCTTCTTATAGCATCAATGCTCCCTGTTTGATTACATCTTCATGGAGATCTGGAAACAGAATTGACAAAGTTTCTTACAGTAGATTTATTTTCTGTCAAGGAATTAACTTCATTGATGGGAAAAGATAATCAACCTACACCAGTAGGTTCCATATCAGAAGATACAAGTTGGTTTAATGAAAAAGAACTATGACATAGCCAATCAAAAGGTTGAAGTCTTAGAAAAATCTGCTTAGCTAGCCAATCCACGACTTGGTTCCCGGACCTCCTAAAACTTATTTTGGAGGGCAAGTTCCGATGTTGCTGGAGATGGATTCGATGTAAGTGACTATTATGTGGATTCTCCAGTTTAGGCAACTTGCAAAGGAAGAATCAGCAAGAGATCTGAACAGTCTCCGAGTCTGTTTCCACAAGAAGATGACTGATGTTGGATTCGGCAGCAAATACACAAGCAAATCGAATTGCCAAGGCTTCAGCCTGGAGAGAATCTTGGCAGAGTGTTTTCCGGTTATTACCATGAATGGTATCGCCATTGTGATCTTGGCAAACAACTGCCGCAGCAGCTCTGGAAGAAGCTTTTGAAAACGCTGCAACACGGTTGAATCTGAAGTAAAGCCAGGTGGTGGAGAACCCAGGCAGTTTGAATTGCATTCGGATTTAAACCCTCAAGAAGAAATGTGTTCCCTCCTTTCCAGATGTTCCAACATGTACGCGCAATCAGGAGACTGCCTGTGTTTTATCATAGCCTGCAATACATTTCTTTCATGAAGATCAGAGGCCATGAATCAAATCTGGCTGTCTGATTCAGCTCAGGAACTGTTTCAGAAGGAGAGGCCAGCCATGTCTGAGATCATGAGTTTCTTATAATAGATTACTAAGACAAATTTGAAGCAAAATCTTCCTAAGATAGTTTCCATTGCGGATGTTATAACAACTCAAGCCCAACAATGTAATAACTCAAGTTCAAGGAGAGAGCCCAACCCAAAAGATTAGTCTATTAAATGAGATAGCCCCTTACACGTAAAACCACCCCTTGTGAGAGTGAGATCCTATCGTGGGATCATTACCGATGCTTGCAGTTTAAGTTACAGAGCTGAGGTTCAGTTGCAACTGGTCTCGAGTATTACTCTAGTAATTACGCTTAAAAGAAGACTCTAATGCACATCTCTCGCTGTTTTCGATTCAAGATCTTGCGGGAAATGATCCATCTGAGCAGATCTTATGTGTTAATTCCAACCTAAGTTTCGTTGTTGAGTTTAATATAATCACTTGTTTTCACGCAAAAAAGTTCCGTTGTCATGGAGCAGAAAGCAGAGGGATCATTTCCCACAACTTCGATATAGTCCATTTTTTGTACCACGGTTCATAGGACTATAAATTCTCCGATCATTATTTTCAGGTTAATTACTCCTGTAATCCTTATGTTCTTTAAAATGACTTGATTATTATTTAAGTTTTTCATATTATCGGGTTAATTACTCGAGTAGTCCCAACAAATATAAAAACTATAAAAAAGAACCAACAAAAATTAATTCAATTTGCATTTCATTCTGTTGGCTATTGTTCCATCTTGTCAAAGCCTGCACCTTAAATTTATATGACTTGCAAAATGGCAAGTTTCAAGAAACAATTACAGTCCACAAAAATAGAAACCAGTGACATCCATTTGAAAAAAAAGTCACAAAAATAATTATCTGCTTGTATGGGGAAAACTTTTTCTTATTGAGCTAACCCGAACTTTTTTATTTAGTGATACTATCAAAATTAATTTATAA
Organism: Ehretia macrophylla; assembly: GCA_037974665.1. Lineage (NCBI taxonomy): Eukaryota > Viridiplantae > Streptophyta > Magnoliopsida > Boraginales > Ehretiaceae > Ehretia > Ehretia macrophylla. The sequence goes on from CM075772.1 coordinate 27,189,451, forward strand.
ACGCTTATCTTACAATCGATATTGAGATAATTATGAACATAAAATATAATCCAACAAACCATGGCCTTAATCTAAAAATATGGACGGAACGTATGCGTGTAATTGCACCAATTGTTCCTTGAGTATTGGAAATTGCTCTTTGTTTTGTGTGCGAGAAGTCTCGAGATCAATTTTTAACAGGTGTAGTATTCTTTGTATGTAATGTAATATTAAATTAGACTTTCCTTTAAAAAAAAAAAAAAAAGGTTCCAAGTAGATAAATTATTTATAGATGAGCTAAAATGACATAAGTTAAATTGTAAAGTATAAATATTAGTGGATTATCAAAATTGAAACCTTGAAACTTGGGGTTCGAGACAGAAAATACAACATCGTAATTAGTGATTATTGTGCCTATGAAGCTTAAACTACGTACTTTGTAGTTAGAGGCGCTACGCTTGTAGGAAAACAGAAAGGGTGAATTGTACAAATGGTATTTATTGTTTTTTCGAAATTTTAAATTTATTTATATTATTTAAATTAGTTAATTTAGTCTTTGTTGTTTTAAAAAAAAATTCAAATACGTCTTTATTATTCATAATTAGTTAATTTAGTCTCTATTATTTATTAAAAAAAATAAATTTACTCCCCAAAAGATATAAAGCTCAAATTTACTACTGACCATTTTTTATGATATCTTTTCATATTAATAGATGAAAAAACTAGTCAGAGCATACTTCAATGAGGCCAATTGGTTTCACAACAACTATACTCCAACTTTTGATCAGAGTATATGAAGGTTGCACTTTTAACTGGCAGAAGCAGATTTAAGAAATTTTTTTTTTCACTAGGAGCTAAAATACATAGTTTTTCAATTATACGTATATTTTTTTTTTAATGGAGTTAGTTAATTTTTGTAACTAAAAATACATAGATATCTATTTTTAAAAAAATAAAAAATAAATAAAATTTTTAAATAATTTTTCAAAGTGCTTCCTGTAAATTTAGAAACTCATCTCCCATATTTGGCCCATTTCTGAAAGTGCTTTTACATAAAAGTTGAAACTAAAAAAAGCTTAAAAATAGGAAGCTCCAAATTGGAGCTTTTCCAAATAGGCTTTTGTGAAACTATTTTTATATAATGCGGGAAGCTGTTTTTTTTTTTTCTCAAATATATTCCTTCATATTTTTTAAAGTACAATATTGCCCTCAAATTTTTTAAAAGCTCAATATTGCCCAATATAGACCAACAATTAATGACTTTTGTTCAACAGTATTTCTAACCAAAACTCATTTCCCTCAAATTTTCAAAAGATCAATATTGACCAATATAGGTCAAACAGTCAACAACTTTTGTTTAACAATATTTCTAACTAAAGCTCTATTGTAAAAGCTCTAGGGTCAAAAGCTAAAATTTCACAGTTAAACAAAACAGAACGTTAATTATTAGAGGTTCACTGGTCACCCAATCAAATACCTTTTTATTTTTATTTTTTTATTCAGAGAAGGTCTAAGATTATACAACATATCTAACGAGACTCGAACTTATAACTTCTCTCATATATAGTGAATTACATTCAACTAAACTAAAACCTTAGTGGTAATCAAAGACTGCTTTAGTTACTATGTCTCCGATGACAAGAAATGAAGTTGTTGCAAGCATCATGTAAGCACCAGTTGCAAGTGCAACCTTCATACACTTCTCAAAATGTGGAGTATGCCACTAGGGATTTGGTCCAGTGATATGTTACTCACTGTGTATGTAAAAGGTTGCGAGTTTAAGTCTCAATAATTACGGCCATAAGCCTCCATGAAACCCAAAAATATAAGGTGGAGTATAGCTATTGTGAAACCAATTGGCCTCATTGCAGTATGGTCTGACTCTTTTCAAAAAAAAAAACTATGGTCTGACTAGTTTTTCATCTAGTAATATGAAAAGAAATCATACAAAATGGCCAGCAGTAAATTTGAGCTTTATATATTTTTGGGGACTAAGTTGATAGTTTTTGACACATATTTGGGACAAAATTGACTAATTGTGAACCATGAGGGCGAGTTTGAATTTTTTAAAAAATAATATAGACAAAATTGATTAATTTAAATAATAAAGACAAATTTAAAATTTTAAAAAAACACTAGGGAACAATTTGTACAAATTTATGTGTCACACTGATATTTGAAGTTCTTTGTGGTCAAAATTGTGTTTTCAAATCCTCTTTTTCCCACCGCCAAAAAAAAGGAACCTCTTTCTCCCTACTACTCTCAATAATTGCCCAAAAAAAAAAGAAAAAGAAAAGTATGAAGTTATGGCTAAAATTAATTGTAGTACCATTTCAAATATGAATATGGACGAAAAAAATTATCGTACAACGTTGTCCGCTTCAATTCGATGACTTGAAAAAAGGAAGAGAAAAGAAAGAAAGACTATTGATAATCTTAGCAGTGACCCCACCAAGAAAAAACAAAAAAACTATAAGAAGCGGGGAAGATTTAAACAAGGGTCGGATTGGACCCTTGTTTGTCGCGTCATCAAAGGCAATTTCTTTGCACTTAGATCCTTTAGTTCTTTGGTGGAAAATTTCCTAAAAATGTTCAACAATCATGTGGTGTTTGATACATGAGATAAATTGTTACGCTGATTCGTTAGTGAATTATAAATTTCGTAGAATATTTGGTACTCATTGTATTAATAATCTCTTGAACTCTCTATGATTCATAAAAAAAGATAAAAGAGGTGTAATATTTTTTAGATTTATTTTTCGGTTTTTGACGGCCCTAGAAGCAAAAAAAAACAAAAAAATTAAAAAACCCATGCCCCACTATTTTCTTCACACCCGTCTCCAGCTCAAACCACTTCATCAGTCGCGATCAATGGCCTTAAGCCCATCATAATTGCAGCCATTGCATTCGCTAAATCGAATGGCCTTAAAGCCATCATAATTGCAACCATCATCGTAGCAAATGTGGCTCTTGTTGTATTTTTGTCTTGGCAATTATTTGCATCTGTAAGCGGGGCGGATCTATTAAATATTTATATATTTTTAGTTAAAAAAATTAGTTAACCATCATTAAAAAAAATATTTATATAATTTGAAAATTATGTGTTTTAACTCTTACTGAGAAAAATTATGCTAACATAATTAGGTATTCTCATGAGGCATGTATTTAAATACAGACCCAGATCTACCATCATTGGTACTGTTTTTTTTTTTTTTTTTTTCATGTGGTTTGTAAAACCCTCAATTTTTGGGTTTTACAGACCTCATTGAGGATGCCCTGGGTCCGTTTGGATTGAAGGGAATGAAAGGAAGAAGAGATAAGGGGAGAGATTAAAAAGTTCTCTCTTTTATTGGTTTTGAAAATTTTCTAAGGGGGAAGGAAGTAGAGGGGTTAAAATAACTCCTCGCAAGCTCACTTTTTCTTTCTTCCCAATTTAGAATAAAATAGAAGGAAGATAGAGTAAGTGTCTTTTATAAAAGTCATTTTATACATAAAATTTATTATTTTTTTCATTTTCTTTTTAATCCAAATAAAAGACACTCATACTTCTTTATAATACTATTTTTTTCTCAAATTATTAAATCTAAATATAATTTAATCTTTTCATCTCTTTTCCTTTATAATTCTCTCATTTTTTCTCTTTTATTAAATTTTCCCTCCCTCAATCCAATCGCACTGGGGTCGATCACTGCTCATAGCTGGTGGGGCTCCTCTTATTTGTGGTGTTTATTGCAGAGGTGGAGCCACAAGCAACTCCAAAGAGGTGATGAGAAATACGTGTCAATAAGCGACTATCAATTTCCCATGTGTTTTCAGACAAGAAAAGATATTTTACATGGGTTATTGGCGTGTCTGATGCATGCGTGTACCAGGGGCGGAACTAGGTCGGGCCTCCACCTCTCAAGATTTTTTTTTTAAAACTAGGTTAGGTCCCCCGCCTCTCAAAATTTTTTTTTTATTTAAAAATTTAGTAGTATTGTTAAAATGACCGTTAAAAAAATTTATGTAGTATCGTTAAAAATAAATTAACGGACTCTCTTATTTTTTTTTTCTCTTGTCATGAATATTCATATTTGAATCTTGACCCCTTAAATTTTAAAATTCTGGCTCCGTCCTTGCGTGAAAGTTTACTATAAATTTCACCTAATGTGAAGTCATTTGCAATTGATCAAAAAAAAAAAAAAAACTCATTCGCACAGGGATAAATTTTTTTTCGTAAAATACACAATACTTTATGCGCTTTGCTAAATATGTTAGAGAAAAATCTTAAAAACAACCATTGCTCAAAAAAAGATCAAAGACTTATGTTTGGTGAGTGCCAAATTAAGGCCTGATTGTTTGAAAGACTTCTCTATATGTTAGTTATTCTTTTGTAGTACCAAAATGACCACATAAACACTTTATATTTTTCAAAGGTGGTATATTCGCTTCAAACCTTAACTCCGTTTAATGAGAAAGATAAAATGACTATAATATCCTTCATTTAATATGCACAATATATCATTCATTGTATTCTCCATAACAAGTTAGGTGCTCCTTATCTTACTGAAATGATCTCATAAAACCTTGGCCTTCATTTAAAAATATACAACATACTTGTACTTATCATAGTTACACCCAGGCCCTATCTTAAAAGCTAGTTTTCCGTTTAATTTTACCAAATGATCATCTTATTAAACCCTAGTGTGATTTAAAATATTACAAGTAATACCTGTCATCATGTCGCATATGCTGATGACCCAAAGTTGCAAAATTAGCAAGTGATGAGCACGCTACTAACTTGAACGGATCAACTAACAGTAGGGTGTATTCAAAACATTCTAAAAAGTACAACTAATTTTTTTGGTCATCTTAGTACCACAGAAGTATAACTAGCATATTCTGCAGATCATAAGGGATATAGTGCATTTTACCCTAAATGTTTAGGTAATTTATGTTGGGAGTTTTAATATATATGAAATTAAGATTATGTTCAAAATTTAGCTTGCTTCTCTTGTTCATAGGAAATTTTCTTTCAAAAAATAGATCATGTTGTACATTTGAGTTCAGATGTATTCAAACCAAAAACGCTTTAATACAACTTTATTTTTTCGACTCCTCCCGTTATCCGCCTCAATCCACTAATATTAGGAAAGAGTAGCATGTAGTGACAAATCAAGAAGCACCTAAACATCTAAGTTTTGTGAATAATAGGTTAGCACGCTTCACATCTAAGATGTGTGAATATTATATACTAAGTTACTACGCCATCTAAAAGTTTAAATGTTATGGATGAATTTATTATAATTATTTATTGTGTTTAATACGTATCTCATGTTTAGGCTAGATACTTTTTGGTTGAGCATTACACATTAACATAGTTTTTACAAATGGGTCGCGGTGAATTGTAAATCGAGGATATTTTAGTACCTAAACTCTGATACCACGTTTAGTTACCTTCTCATCTAAAAGTTCAAAATGTTAGAGATATGTTTGTTGTATTTATTTATTATGTTCAATACTATATAACATATATCTTTTTCCCGACCTTCACTTTTTCTCTTTTTTTTTTTCTTTTTTGTGTCAAAGACCTTCACATTTGAGAAAGACGGTAATTGCACTATAAATTGCCAAGAAGCATAGCTTAGTGGTCGAAGCAAATTGAACTATAGATCTTCAACAGCCAAGCAAAGGCATTTTAGGTGTTCTTTCCAAGCAACAAAAAGATGGATGTTCCTTTTCAAGCATCAGCAGCTCCTCTTGTCAATGCTCGTCCCGTTGCAAATTTTCATCCAAGCATCTGGGGAGATCATTTCCTTGCATACAATTCAAACCTCACGGTAAACACAACTGTCATCAAATTCTAATATTTGTAGGGGGCAGACGCTTTGCATCTCTCGTCTTTTTGCTCTCCATGTGTATGTGCTTTAGCTCTGAAATCATAACGTAATTTCTTACAGAAAGAGAAAGTACAAAAAAAAAAAAAAAATACTTGTCTTGCTTTTTGAAAGAGTGCAATTGGGTAAAAATTGTTTTCTGTTTCATTAAAAATACTCATGTTCATATGTGCCAATTTATCTGACTGTTACAACAACTATATATATATATGTGCCTATAAAGAATCGAATGATAAGATAAAATCAAAGTTTAAAATTTAAAAGTACAACTACTGTTATCACTTTTTCCATCCCCATATCCATTGAGCTTACCTGAATAGTTGTTCTTTTGATAGATTATTGCGGATGTAATCATAAAAAGATAATTTTTAGGATACCCTAATTCCTAAGATTGAGAACCCAAAAAAAGTTGAATGCCGAAAAAAGCAAAGACAAATTTAAAAATCAAATGTATCAGGATTATTTGTTAATTTAAATAGATTATATTATACTGTATATGAATATCGGGCCGGGATACAACAGTCTCATGCATGTCATTGTCTTTCTACATGCAAACGAATAGTGAACCTATATTTTTCTCTCTCTTTCTTCTCTCTCTCTCTTTTTCTTGTTTTTTTTTATTTTTTAAATTTTCGGTTTATTGCCTTTGGCAGGCAGCTGACGCTGACGGGGCTTACAAGAAGAATCTGGTAGAAGAGCTGAAAGAGCAAGTTAGGAAAGAATCGAAGGCAATTGCCAGCGGGCCGATTCAACTGCTGCAACTAATAGATGCAATCCAACGACTCGGAGTAGAATATCATTTTGAACTAGAGATTGAGCAAGCGTTACAACATATGTTCGATACATATCACAATTGGGAAGAAAACAACGACATGTACGGTGCTGCTCTTTACTTTCGACTTCTCAGACAACAAGGGTTCAATGTCTTATGTGGTATGTAACTATGAGTATTTTTATATATCACTCGTTCATCCTGTTTCATGTTTCTTTATATGATAAAAATTTCATTATATATAAACACAAGAAATTTGTCACTTAATATAAGAATTTTTATCATGCAGATATGCGCTTTAGATAATAATGCTATCTTTTATAAGAGAACAAACTAAATTAAAGACACAAAATTTAAAACGTATATATTTAAATTAGGGAATATGCCAAAAACCTCCATGAGGTTATCTATAAATCCCAAACACCCCTATGAGGTTTTTAATTTACCCACTTTCCCTCAAGACACTTACCTCTACCAAACAATCCTTAAGACTTAAGGGTAATTCAGTCATTTCAACATTTAAATCCTAAATTAATTTTTAACAAAAACAAATTGAAAAAATCTCACTACTGTTATGTTTTTTTTTTTGGTCGAAAATGAAATATTCATTAAAAAAAGGATGTGATGAATATATTTTTTACTTTGTTCTAAAAAGGATGTGATAAATTGATTCAGAGTTGGCACTGAATTGCCCACCATTGAAGTACGATTTGAGCATTTAAATATTGAAGAAGAAGCTTTATGTAGGCATACGATTTTGCAGAAGGACACTACTTCTAGGCCCCCCACCCCCCACCCCCCACCCCTACCCCGTCAATACACACATATACACACACAGATAACAAACAATACAGACCTATACACACAAATCATATACAAAATACACATGTACACACAAATTACATACACAATACACACACTACTACCGCCACTAAATACAGAACACATATATACAAGACACACATTTATACAACACAGATAAAACACACGCAGTGGGTTCGCAGGGTGGGATTGGGGGCTGGGTTTGCGGGGTAGGGGTAAGGAGTGGGGTTCGCATGGTGAAGGGGGCAGCGACGTCGGGAGGAGGTGGGGTTGTTTTTTTTTTTTGTGTGTATTGTGATTTGTGTGCTCTTACCAAAAAAAAAAAAAAAAAACAAATTTGTGTGTTTGCTGTGTGTTGTGTGTGAGTCGTTGTTGGTTGTGTGCGGCTAGGCGGGAAGGTGCAGCGGGGTGAGTGTGTGGCTGCGGTGGCGTGGTATGTTCTTGGGGCGGGGCGGGGCGGGGCGGGCAGGGAGGGGCTGGGTGGGTAGGTGGGAAGCTGAATATTTTTTTGTCGCGTGGGTAGGAAGTTGATTTTTTTTTTTGTAAAAAATTAACTTTAGAGGTTAAAATTGGAAATAACTTAATTATCCTTCAATCTTAAGGAAAATTGGAAATGACTTAATTACCTTTCAATCTTAAGGATTGTTTGGGAGAGGTAAGTGTCATAGGGGAAAGTGGGTAAATTAAAAACTTCATGGGGGTGTTTGGGATTTATAGCTAACCTCATGGGGGTTTTTGGCATTTTCCCATTTGAATTATGAATTCGAACCTTACAAATAAGAGCTGAAAGGGTGACTCTGTCACCGTGCATCATATGTCCTTTCGATAATTGTCTTAGTATAATATTTAGGAGCGAATACATAACTTTTGTTTAGAAAGGGTTAAAAACATAAAATTTAATACTTATATTCTAATAATTTTTTTCTACAGTGACTTAATTAATATTTTAAACTAAAAATATCTTAAAATTACATGTATTTCCAAAAACATTTTGGGGTTGTATAGCTCCGCTATGACAATAGTTGTTTCCATATACTGATGGAGCAGAGATATTCAAGAATTTCAAGGCCGATGAAAAAGGTAACGACTTCAAGGAGACAGTACTTATCGATGATGTTCAGGGCATGCTCGCATTCTACGAAGCCACATATCTGCGAGTGCATGGTGATGATTTGCTTGACGACGAGGCTCTTACATTTACGACAATTCACCTTCAATCCATGCTCACCAACTTAGGCAATCCGCTTGATGAACAGGTGATGCATGCATTAAAGCAGCCACTAAGAAGAGGAATGACAAGGTTGGAGGCGAGGAACTATATATCGATCTATGAACAAGATGCTTCACATAACAAGGCTTTGCTAAAGCTTGCCAAACTAGATTTCAACCTGTTACAATCATTGCACCAGAAGGAGTTGAGTGAAATCTCAAGGTGGGTTATACTATTAATGACTGAAATTATCTCATGAATTATGAAATAAATGAAGAAAAAACAGAAAAAAGAATGTGCAAGAGGAAAAACTCATGCATAACTTATTCTTCATACTTTTTGTAAAATAGTCAGGTAATGATTTGTCATATTTGATCAAAGTAATCAAAATTTTTTAAGTTTGTTCTGACTTCAGCCAGAGGTGGAACAATTTGAAAGTGAGTAAAGGCTGCAGCGCCACTCACCCCAAATTTCTTTTTTTTTTTCTTATTTAAAAAAATGTGTATTTTATGATAATTTTGGGTTGAAAAATTTATTTAGCTCTCACTAAATAATTAGCCGAAAACAACTATGGCTATTGATACCATATTTATATATGAGTATTAAGGCTCCGTTTGTTTGCCGTAAAATATTTTTTTAGAAAATATTTTTCTAATTTTACGGTATTTGATAACAGTGAAAAATTGATCAACTAGAAAATATTTTACAGTGAAAAGAAAATGTTTAGTTGAAATGAGTGAAAGATGTATTTATGTCCTTTACAAAAAGAAAATATTTTCCACTTATTACCCTACCTCCAGCCACCCAACCCCACCCTCGACCCCACCCCCACCCCCACCCCCACCCCCAAACCACTCCCCTCCCAATTTTAATTAATTATTATTAATAAAACTAATTAATTTTAAAATAAAATTTAATTAACTAAATATTTAAAAAATAATTAATTTTAATTTAATGACTAATAATTTAATAATTAATAAAACTATATTTAATATTAAATTAATTAATTATTTGATTAATTTAAGATTCTATTCAAATTATTAATTAATTATTTATCTAATTTTATAGATTAATAATAATTAATTTAAAAATTAATTAACTTAATAATTAAAATTAATTAATTTAATAGTAAAAATTAATTAATAAAATAATAAAAAAATATTTATTTAGTAATAAATTAATTAATGCTATTTTATTGACTAATAAATTAATTAAATTAATACTAAAATTATATTTAATATTAATTAATAATAAATAATTAACTAACTAATAAATTTATTTAATTAATTTTATATTTATATTAAATATTAATTAATTATATATATAATCTTATAAATTAATAATAATTAATCAATCAATTATTATTTATTTATTAAATTATTAATTTATTATGTACAATTAAAATTTTATTAATTAACTATTTTAAACTTATTAATAAATTATAATTTTTAATTAATTAATTAACTATATTGTAAAAAATTTAAAAAATTAATAGGTTTAATTAATTTTTCACTATTATATCTAAACAAAATATTTTCTTATGTGACAACCAAACACTAGAAAATATTCATTTTTTCAATAAAATATTTTTTTTATAAAAACATTTTCTACCATCAAGTTATTTTATGACAAACAAACGGAGACAAAATTATATGATTTCAGATTCTACTGAACAAAAAAGTCTTGGTTCTGCTCTTGACTTTAGCCTCCATTGTATGTACCCGAAAAAAGTAACTTATTCTTTCATAATCTGTCTTAGGTGGTGGAAGGAACTAGATGCTCCAAGAAAGCTATCTTTTGCAAGAGACCGAGTGGTTGAATGTTACTTTATGAGTTTGACGGTGTATTTTGAACCTCAATACGCTCTGGCCAGAATTTTTTTTACCAAAGTACTCGGCATGCTATCCATCATAGACGATATATATGATGCCTATGGCACTTATGAAGAACTTGAGATCTTCACTGAAGCATTTGAAAGGTTTGTAATTATACATATTTCACTTAAGCTCGGCTCCAACGCCAATATTAGAAGTCAAATTTGGACTCAGATAATGGTTATGCATTTGACTGCTTAGATCAGGTTCCTGAGTACATGAAATACTGTTTTCAAGCACTTTTAGATGTCTTTGAGGAAATTGAGGAAGAAATGGCCAAAGATGGAAGATCATATTGCGTTTACTATGTGCAAGAATCAGTATGCTACTATTTCTTTCCAAGTATTGCAATATGTCATTCTTAACACCTTCACCCGTTCACCCTTATTTCAAATTCTTTTTTAGTACCATGTATAATGGTAATTAATTTGCCTCCTTTATAATAATGTATGTCAGTTAAAAATCTTAGTTGGAGCCTATCTAGTAGAGGCCAAGTGGGTTCATGAAAGTTACATACCTACAATGGAAGAGAAAATGCCAAATGGAACAAGCACCATAGGTTACTTAAATCTCGCAATTACATCATTTATTGGCATGGGAGAAGTAGTGACGAAGAATGAGCTTGATTGGGCGCTTAGTAACCCTGAAATCATAACAGCTGCAGCAACAATTGGCAGGCTTAGGAATGATATCGTGGGACATGAGGTAAGAAAGAAACAACATGAAATCATAACTATATAGAACCAACGATACTAAATTAACCTCTGTGGTTTCTTAAAAATATAAAATATTTGCTTGTATTTTTAAATGCTCATAATTTTTCCGTAGTTTTTGAAAATACCCCTCCAAAAAAATGGGACTAATTGGGTGATGGGATTTTGAAAATACAAAAGGATATTTTATACTTCTAACAAATCACAAGAGGTTATTTGATGTTCACCAGACTACATATTTTGTTAGATCACAATATTTATCTTTATTTTCTGATTAATTACCTTTTGTAACAGATCTTATTTAGGAAACCTTTCACTTGTGAATCACCACTTATTCTCAAATGCAGTTTGAACAAGAGAGGGAGCATGTCGCGTCAGCAGTCGAATGCTACATGAAGCAACATGGTACATCGGAGCAACAAGCAATTGATGAATTAAACAAACAAATTGAAGATGCATGGAAAATCATTAATCAAGGGTTCCTAAGACCAAGTGTAGTGCCAATGCCTTGCCTTGTTCGTATTCTCAATCTGGCACGATGGATGGAATTCATGTATAAGGAGGAAGATGGATACACTCATGTCGGAGAAGCTACAAGAAATTACATTAAAGCAACCCTCATCGAGCCACTTCTAGAATAAGTACAGCGTTCGTATATAAATATATATATATATATAAATGAATGTTAATCTCATGTGCTTCATAACTATCCAAATTCCTATAAATATCATATTAAATTGTGCCTTACAAAAGCTCATACAAAGATAGTCGGATGTCAACATATTAATTATATATACCTTGTACTTAGGATCTTTCGTGCAAGTAGTCACATAACACACAACAGACAGTATGAAAATCAACAAAAGAAATTGTCCCGAACAAACACATTCATAATCAGTTTCTGGTAACTCAAGTAAAATAGCATCTTGTAATAGTAGATTTCATAACTTCACTCATTGTTGTCACTTCAAATGGCCAGTTATTATTATTTTGGTTGATAACCAGCAGGAGGATTCAAACAGCAAGGTGGATAACCTTTAACTAGTTAAATAAACTAAAACCCTAATTAGTTGAGCACTTTAGCTAAACTAGGGCTTGTTTATGTAACTATTTCTAACTTCTAAATTAACTTCTATTTAACTTATTAAATTTATTAATAGTGATTCCTTAATTTATTTAACTCTTTCGTAAAAAATTCCTTTGTTGGTCTATTACTTGTTTACATGTAACTTAATGTATTTTTCTATTAGTACATACATTAACAGTAGGTACTTTAAGTAATGCCTTCAGACATGTATATATATATATATATACAAAGCAAAACCTAGCATCCTTTATTTACTACACGCATAAGCCGACATTATCACAAAAGAGTATCCTTATTTACAGCAAATAAGAGAATCAGTAATGCTTTTATATTAAAATACCCGAGGCAACTAAATCGAGTGAGTTCATATGTTGTCAATTATATACAAGTTCAGATAAGCAGATAAATAAACCATTCATGCGAGCTATGTTGTATCCTTTTTTTTTTTAGAACAAAACCTCCTCACATGTTTAATTAATATAATATATGTAATATATAGTCAAGTTAACCATTAACACATTTAATTAGCTTGTAAATAAACATGAATTTAAGAAAATTTCCTCACCTCCAATTAAACATGCAATTAAAAACGGTATACAAGCTTTTCCTTCCTTCCTGCCCGACGGTGAGTCCGATCCTCTTTATTTTCCTTGTTGGTCGACGGCAACGGTGACAGAGAATTCTATGATGTGGTGATTGATTCAGTTGGCTTGTTTGATGGAGAATGAATAAAATGACAAATACTAAAGTTTATTTATTTATGTGGTGTAAACCGTGTGTGAGTGGACTGAATGCTTAGTGTTTGATGCTTTCTTATTTGTGTGAGCTAGTGCCTTTAATGGAATCAGTGGTGATGACTTATCTTAACTAGAACTAGGATACTATGACCTAAACTTGGTGGTGGTGTGGTCTTACTGCCGCCAACGTGAGAAGGTTTATATAGAGTCAAGAGTGGACGGTGCGCGATTATGATTGCTATGGTGAATAAGAATAGAATTAATTCTTGTGGTGCTGACTCGTTGGAGCTAGTACTAGGATGATTTGGGGGCAGCTTAAAGGTGAAGGCTGGGTGCTATTGATGAAGAAGTTTGGCTAGTTCATTCGCTGGCATGCTGGACGACGGGATGAGTGGCAGGGCTGATTAGGATATGTTGTCGCTAGGCAGCTATGTACAATAACTTGAAGAATTGTTGAGGCCGTGTGATTGGTGATGATGAAGGAAGTGAAGATTCAGCAAGGCTAGCGCGATGGTGAAGAGACAAGCGGTGATGACTAATAACTTTGGTTGCATGTTGGTTCGATGTGGAATGAGCAAAGAGTGCCAGCGATTCTAAGCTAGCCGAGATCATCATGGTCTGCTAGTAGGATTGCTTAGTGGCATGACTAGAATGTCAACTTGGCCTTGCCAAATTAAATTGGTAGTAGACCAATGATGGACGCTGCTTCCTAACATAATGAATTTGTGACATGCTGGCTGCTCACCAGGATTATAAGCATTCATTCGACATTCACTTAGGTAGTTTATCGTGCTGGAAGATAATTGGTGTGGCGGTGTCGTTTGTTATTTATTGATGACGACGGTGCTGAGCAATTAGGACGTATCTTAGGCAAGTTCGAATTAATGCACCACGGTGGTGAAGGCTATGATGATGCCTGATGTTAACTCAAAGCATCCCTAACTTAATTTACTCCTAAGCTTCTAATACTTCTAAGTGCTAATATTAATATTACCTAATAAACTAAAGTTAATTTTTTCCTAATTGGCTTCCCGTAACCATATCCTAAATATTCTAATTTATTATTTAATTAAACTATCCACCGAATAACAAATTTATCACCTAATCTTATGTTTTTCTAAGATATTTATAAGGGTGAAGTGCACCAAACCTCCCTGTGTTTAGGGGTAAGTGCACGGTAACCTCCTGTGTGTTAAAAACTCCCTGATTACTATCTTGTATTTTGAAAAACTAGCACACGTGTCCCTTGGTCCTTTTTCCGTCAAGTTTCTTAACAGAAGTTGCAAAAAAGACGTAAATACCCTTAATATTATTTATTTTCTCTCTTTTCTCCTTTTCCTTTTGTTTATATATATATATATATACACACACATATATATTAAAAGAAACAAAAAAAAAGAAAAAAGAAAAGAAAAAACTGTAACTTCCCCGTCAACAACACCCCACCCCCCACCCAACGACGTAACACCCCTCCATCGCCACCCACCTACCCAGCCCCCCAACCCGCCCAGCCCTATAATATATATATATATATATATATATATATATATATATATTAATTATATACACACATATATAAGTTGTGAGCAATAAAATTTTGGTGCAAGTCAAAAGAAGACAAAAAGCAATGGGAAATGAAGAAAAATCTTTGGTTGCAAAGTTAGGCACACACAATTTTGGGTTGATTTCACACTACATTTAGGAAGACTTTTTGTGCATGATGAGCCTATAAATAGAGGCTCATTCTTCACCATTTGAGCATCACCAAAACATTCCAAATTAGAGAGAAAACATAAGCTTTCTCTTGAGTATTTTTCTTCCTCTTTTGTTGTTCTATATTTGCGAGTGAGAGATAGTTTCTCCTATTATTTAACAGACTGATATTGTTCTCTCATTATATTAGAGAGAAGGTTATTGTAAAATACTCCACATCATATTGAAATCCTCCATTACTTGCCCGTGATTTTTTCCTCGATTTTTTTGAGGGTTTTCCATGTAAATCTTGTGTCTCTACTTTCTTTGTTCTTATTCATATTTTAGCTGCGTGATACTGCTTGTCCCCTACCATTCCGTTGCGCTGATACCCAACAGTGGTATTAGAGCCACTGGTTACGGGTCACTGGTATACATACGGGGTTACTGTTCACAGTTACTATTCACGCATACGGTATAGTACTATTCACCTATAAGGTATCAATACTATTCCTGTATACGGTTTGGTACTATTCACGTATACGATACTATTCACGTAAATAGTACTATTCACAGTGAAATAGTGGGAGCCGGTTCAAGTTACGAAGCAGATCGTCGTAATACTATGGCGGCAAAATTTGAAATCGAGAAATTCAACAAGAGAAATTTTTTCCTATGAAAATTAAATATGAAGGCAATCTTGAGAAATGAGAATTGCTTAGCAGCAATTAGAGACAGACCAACGGAGGTGACGGACAACAAGTAGAAAGAGATGGATGACAACGCTATGGCTAATTTGCACTTGGCATTGGCAGATTCAGTATTTTCAAGCGTTGAGGAAAAGAAGTCAGCGAAAGAAATTTGGGATGCGCTGACCAAACTGTATGAGGTCAAGTCACTTCACAACAAGATTTTCTTGAAGATGAGACTCTACACCCTTCGGATGAGTGAGTCCACATCGGTGACAGATCACATCAATACCTTAAATACGCTATTCTCTCAATTGACTGCAATTGGGCATAAAATAGCGGAGCTTGAACGTGCAGAAATTCTACTTCAAAGAATACCTGATTCGTATGATCAACTCATCATTAGTTACATTAACAATGTTCTTTCAGATTTTGTTATTTTTGATGATATTGCAGCCGCTGTTTTGGAAGAGGAATCTAGGCGCAAAAGTAAGGAAGACAGAATCGAAAGTTCACAACAAGTAGAGGCATTATCAATGGTGAGAGGTAGATCAACGGAACGTGGCTCTAGTGGGAGCAACAACCATGGTAGATCAAAATCAAGGAGTAGAAAGAATATCAAATGCTACAACTGTGGCAAGAAAGGGCACTTCAAGAAGGATTGTTGGAGCAACAAAAAGAATCCCGAGGTGACAAATTCTCAGGGATGTGTGGCGACTGCACCAGATGATGGAGATATTTTATACAGCGAAGCAGCAACTGTATCAAAAGGCATAAAAGAGCTCACTGATGCTTGGATAATGGATTCGGAAGCAACATGGCATATGACCTCTCATAGAGAATGGTTCCACACCTATGAACCTGTCTTTGGAGGATCTGTGTACATGGGTAATGATCATGCCTTGGAGATTGCTGGCATCGGTACCATCAAAATTAAAATGTATGATGGTACCATTCGCACCATTCAAGGGGTACAACACGTGAAGGGCTTAAAGAAGAACCTATTGTCCATTGGACAATTGGATGACCTTGGCTGCAAGACCCATATCGAGGATGGGATCATGAAGGTCATCAAAGGAGCGCTTATGGTGATCAAAACAGAAAAGATTGGGGTAAATCTATACATGCTTTTGGGAGCTACGTTGCAGGAGGCAGATGTATCAGTTGCATCAGTCGGTCAAGAAGAATCAACTATAATGTGGCATCACAGATTGGGCCATATGACAGAACGAGGCTTGAAGATTCTCGTTGAATGTAATTTCCTACCTGGGCTCAAGGCGGTAAACTTACCTTTCTATAAGCACTGTGTTACCAGTAAGCAACAGAGATTAAAATTTGGGAGATCTACTGCCAGAAGCAAACACATTCTAGACTTGATCCATTCAGATGTTTGGGAATTACCGATTTTGTCCCTAGGAAGAGCCAAATACTTTGTATCATTTATTGATGATTACTCCAAGAGACTGTGGGTGTATCCAATCAAGAACAAGTCAGATGTGTTTCCAATATTCAAAACATTCAAAGCGCTGGTGGAACTTGAATCCGGGAAAAGGATCAAGTGTTTAAGGACGGACAACGGAGGAGAATACACTAACGGGAGCTTCTTGGCATTTTGCAAGCAAGAGGGTATTCAGAGGCAATTTATTGTTGCACATACATCTCAGCAAAATGGTGTAGCAGAGCCGATGAACAGAACTCTTCTTGAAAGAATGAGAGCTATGTTGGAAACTGCAGGTCTAGCCAAATCATTTTGGGCAGAAGCAGCTAGAACTGCCTGTTACGTGATAAACTGGTCACCGTCAACTGCAATTGGGTTGAAGACACCAATGGAAATGTGGACTAAAAAACCCGCAAATTATTCTACCTTGCACGTATTTGGGTGTCCGGCATATGTGATGTATGGTTCCCAAGAAAGAACAAAGTTGGATCCAAAATTCAGGAAATGTGTATTCTTGAAAAATGCTGATGGTATTAAGGGGTATCGCCTATGGGATTCCATTACCCACAAGGTTGTCATCAGCAGAGATGTGATATTTGCAGAAGATAAACTGCAAAGTGAAGACGACAGCAACACTTCAAAGGAGACTACGACAATACAAATTGAAGATAAGTCAAAACAAGGAGATGCTTCTTCTGAAGTTGCACCGGAGCACGAGGAACAAGAACCAGATGATGCTGAGGTTACAGAAGTCCGACGTTCATTGCGTCAGACAAGACCAACTTGGCATTCAGATTTTGTCATGGCGAGCAATGCTGCATACTGTCTTCTAACGGAGGATGGAGAGTCATCTACCTTTCACGAGGCTATAAAAAGCCCCGATGTTGCCCTGTGGATGACAGCAATGCAAGAAGAAATTGAAGCTTTACATAGAAATAACACGTGGGAGCTTGTTCCACAATAACCAGGACGGAAAGCCATTGGTAACAAATGGGTCTACAAGATCAAGCGAGATGGTAATAACCAAGTGGAGCGATATCGTGCAAGACTGGTGGTGAAAGGATATGCTCAGAAAGAAGGAATTGACTTCAATGAGATATTTCTCCAATGGTAAGACTTACAACTATCAGAGTAGTCTTGGCCATGTGTGCTGTGTTAGACTTACATCTAGAACAGTTAGATGTAAAGACGACTTTTCTTCATGGTGAGCTTGAAGAAGAGATTTACATGCTTCAACCAAAAGGTTTTGTTGAGAAAGGAAAAGAAAACTTCGTTTGCAGATTGACCAAATCTCTGTACAGTTTAAAGTAGGCGCCAAGGTGTTGGTACAAGAGATTTGATTCCTTCGTGATTAGCCTCGGGTACAACAGACTCAATTCAGACCATTGTACGTATTACAAGAGGTTTGGCGATGATGATTTTATCATTCTGTTGTTGTACGTGGACGACATGCTGGTAGTAGGTCCCAGTAAAGATCGGGTCCAAGAACTGAAGGCACAGTTGGATGGGGAGTTTGATATGAAGGATTTGGGACTAGCAAATAAGATTTTAGGGATGCAAATTCACCGAGATAGAGAAGGCAAGAAGGTATGGATTTCCTAGAAGAATTATTTGAAGAAAATCTTGCGGCGCTTTAATATGCAAGATTGTAAGGAAATCTCGACCCCGCTTCCTGTCAATTACAAATTATCCTCAAATATGTGCCCTAGCACTGAAGCGGAGAGGATAGAAATGTCTCGAGTACCGTATGCATCAGCAGTGAGAAGTCTCATGTTCGCTATGATATGTACGAGACCAGATATCGCTCAAGCAGTTGGTGCTGTCAGTCGGTTCATGGTGAATCCTGGTAGAGAGTATTGGAATGTTGTTAAGAGGATCTTAAGATACATCAAAGGGACCTTGGATGTTGCATTATGTTTTGAAGGATCAGAATTTACTGTCAAGGGTTTTGTTGATTCTGATTTTGCAGGTGATACCGATAAACGGAAGTCCACTACAGGCTATGTGTTTACAGTTGCAGGGGGTGTGGTAAGCTGGATATCTAAATTACAGACTGTTGTGGCCCTATCTACAACAAAGGCTGAATACATGGCAGCTACACAAGCCTGTAAAGAAGCAATCTGGATTAAACGGTTAATGGAGGAGCTCGGGCACAAACAAGAGAAAATTCCCTTGTTTTGTGACAATCAAAGTGCCTTGTACATTGTAAGGAATCCAGCATTTCATTCCAGGACGAAACACATAGGTGTTCAATATCACTTTGTTCGAGAAGTAGTGGAGGAAGGGAGTGTGGATATGCAGAAGATACACACCAACGAGAACCTAGCAGATGTCATGACAAAGCCAATCAACGTTGACAAGTTTGTTTGGAGTAGATCCTCATTTGGCCTAGCAAATACGTAAGCAACGTGAAATTGGCAAGTATGGAGAGATTTGAAGTGTCACCAAAATTTTAAGTAGGAGAATGTGAGCAATAAAATTTTGGTTCAAGTCAAAAGAAGACAAAAAGTAATGGGAAATGAAGAAAAATCTTTGGTTGCAAAGTTAGACACACACAATTTTGGGTTGATTTTACACTACATGTGGGAAGACTTTTTGTGCAAGATGAGCCTATAAATAGAGGCTTATTCTTCACCATTTAAGCATCACCAAATCATTCCAAATTAGAGAGAAAACATAAGCTTTCTCTTGAGTATTTTTCTTCCTCTTTTGTTGTTCTATATTTGTGAGTGAGAGTTAGTTTCTCCTATTATTTGAGAGAGTGATATTGTTCTCTCCTTATATTAGAGAGAAGGTTATTGTAAAATACTCTACATCATAGTGAAATCCTCCATTACTTGTCCGTGGTTTTTTCCTTGATTTTTTGAGGGTTTTTCACGTAAATCTTGTGTTTCTACTTTCTCTGTTCTCATTCATATTTTAGCTGCGTGATACTGCTTGTCCCCGACCATTCCGCTGCGCCGATACTCAACATATGTATCACCAAGTGTTAAAAAAAAAGAAGAAACAAATATGTATATATAATACACACACACACACACACACACATATATAAATTTGATGGGGTTTGGGTGTTGGGTGGGTGGAGTCTGACGGGGTTAGAGGGTGGGGTAGGGTAGGGATCCGATGGGGCTGGGGGTGGGGTTCCAAAGAAATTATGCATATGAAAAAGATTGATAATGTTGAAGGGAAGAGAAAAAATGAAATTCACGAAGCAGTGCTACTGCATTGCCATTTGGGATTGTTGATTCCTTATGCAGTTCAGATGAGGATGCATTTCACGAAGCAGTGGTACTGCACTTCAGTTCTGACGGGATGGGGGATGGGGGATGGGGGATGGGGGGTGGGTGGGTGCGTGGGTGGGGTAGGGTGGGAAGGGGGAGGAAGATGATGATTTTTTTTAAAAAAAATTTCTTTAATTTTTTTTGGGTGAAAATTGGATTGAGATAAAAAGAAAATAAAAAGAAAAAAACATACATAGAATATAAGGATATTTTTGTTCAACTAAGTAACATTTTAAGTAAAAAAACATGAACCAATTGCACTTAGCGTGTGCAATGCATTCTCCGTTAAAAGTAAAGGATTTTTGAACAGAGGGAGCACGTGTACTAGTTTTTCAAAATACAAGATAGTAATCAGACGATTTTTAAAGCTCAGCAGGTACCGTGCACTTACCCCTAAACATAGGGGAGTTTGATGCACTTCACCCTATTTATAACTATACTATTCTCCAATAACGCCCAACTGGTTTACTAACTTGTCCATTTAAGATCATTTTAATGAAAAGTGATAAGGTATTATCTTATTACGAATTAGCATTGCTAGCTTAACATTCCAATTTCTATCTCATTATCTATTTATTTTATAATCCCTAATCTTTTAAACTAATTAATGCACCTATTAAGATATAGATACTAATTCTTTCTATTAAGATCTTATCACATATATGTATTTTTCGACTAATCCGAGCTCTACAACTAAGAATTCCTAGGATATAACTTAACCATGTTCAACTATGAAGTTTATAAAGTCTCACATCAAATACATTTATCTTAACTAAGACCAATTACTTTATGAAGTAACCCAAGTAAATCATATATTAACTTAGTTCTTTAATACTCTTAACTAATTTAACTTAGTTCCTAAGTAACAAACCTAGTACATTTCTAAATATTAGTATTAAAGGAAATAACTTAATACATTATCCTTTTACATTATAAGCTAGTATTACCTATTTGCTATATTATCCATATGTACTTGTTAGAACTATGTTATTGTCTAGTAAACCCTAGCTAACATACTAACCTTTCTTTTAAAATTACTATAAGGTATTACCCTTATTAACATTGCCTAATCATCCTCTAACAACCTATCAACCAATATCTTAATTCTCTTTTGTCTATCTCACAAGCCAAACATTATATATCAAGGTACCAAATTTTAATATCTCTAACTTTTTAACCTACCAAGTTAATCTTTTTCCTTTTTAATTGAACGAATGCTTAGTTTGATATGCTAATCTTTATATAGTTTCTAAGTTTAAAGAAATTCATAACGTGAGAAACATAAAAAATACGACACATAAAGCAATGCAATCATAAACAACATCTAATTATATGCCAAAGCTCAAAAATTAGGTTTAGGGCTTCACATAAGAGGTCTTAACCTTGGAGAGAATGATAGAGACAAAGAGTAAAGTAACATTTTGGCTTTTTATTATGAGGCTTTCAGACTTTGTCCGTTTGCCCTTTTACTAATTGCTATGCATTGTATTTTTTTTTCTAATGTGCACCCCCTGGCATGAACGTCCCTCCGCCCCTGCCACGTCCACTTAACAACTAAAGGCAAATTTAGTAGTAAGAACAAGAAATTTAAATAGATTTCAATCTTTATTCCTTTCAGAAAATTGGATCCAAATAGTGGTCAAAGTTACACATGATTGCCATAATTGTTGGAAATTGGATATAGTAGACAAATGTAAAGGAAACATAAAACTTTTAACGTTGTTTAGACTTAACCTACATTCACGAATACCCAACGTTTTTCTTATGACTATATAACTTGAATTGCTTTAGGGTGCTTGGGGTGTGCATGAAACAAAGCCACTAAAGACTATTTATACTAGTAGATAGGAATATAAAGAGACACTAAGAGAGCTTATTTAATCTAGGTATACTAAAAGACACAAGATCTGTACATGATTAGATTCAATGTATCTTCAATTAATCCATTTTATGATTACCAATTCTTTGAGTCTTCCCTTTCTCAAGATTCCAATACTCATCTTGGGTTTGGTTTGCATTCTCCAACACCTCCCTTCAAACCAAAACCAATTTTCACACCAAGTAGTGTTCTCAATTTCTTTAATGCTACGGCATTTCTGAAACGTTTCCATGGCTGATCTTCTTCATTTATGCCTTGTTTGATTGCTCTGGTGCAAACAACTTTCTGCTTCATACATCGTGGAAACAATCTTTACTACTAAGCTTAACCTCTCTCGTCTTTTTGGCGACTACTGCACCATTTCTCTTGACACGAGCTTCTCTTGCTTCTAGCGTCCTCCTTTTGGTAGTCTTTTGTTAACAATCTTCGTCTACTGACAACATATTGGAAGTGACTTAGGATTTACGAATCCTCACACAAAAATTACAATAACAAACTCACAATTTATAGGTTGCAGCCCTTACAAAGTTTTCACTCACTCTTCACTTTTCCTTACTTTTCTGTATTTTTTTCACTCTTGCCTCTCTTTTCACTCTTTTTTTTACTCCTTTTAACAACTCAATCCTTCTGCATTTGTATGCGACCTCGAGCTCTGATACCATTTGTTGAAAATTGGATCTAGCACACAAATGCAAACAAAACATAAAACTTTTAACGTGGTTTAGACTTAGTCTACATCCACGAACACGCAACATTTTCTTTACGACTACATAGCTTGAATTGTTTTCTAAGTGTGACCATCTCTAAATAAGGTCCACGCGTGTTCCACGTGTGACTCATCACAAATCAAGTTACATGTGAGGGGAAGTGTTAGAATATGTATTTGCCTTACATCAGAAAATCAAAAACTCTAAGACCACCTTATAAGATCATGGGCTACTTCACTTGACACCAATTGGTATTAAGATAGAAACCCAGTTTTAACAGTACACTATAAAAAATATTGGTATTTTCGGCACTGTTTCCCGGCGGTTGAAAGCAACTGCCAGTGTAAAGGATAGTCTTTAACGATAGTTATTTACGAATTCCTTGTAAGCTGTTTACACCAACGTTTACAAGAACGCCTGCCTTGGTGATATATTTTTTCATGGCAATTAATAATAAATGCAGCAAAAGTACTTTTTTGGGTGATTTCAACTAATTGCCTTTATTGAGTTTCGATTTTGAGCTTTATATATTTTTGGGGACTAAGTTGATATTTTTTGACACATATTTGTGACAAAATTGACTAATTGTGAACCATGAGGGCGAGTTTGAATTTTTTTAAAAATAATAAAGACTAAATTGATTAATTTAAACAATATAGACAAATTTAAAATTTTAAAAAAACACTAGAAAACAATTTGTACAAATTTATGTGTCACACTGATATTTGATGTTCTTTGTGGTCAAAATTGTGTTTTCAAATTCTCCTTTTCCCACCGCCAAAAAAAAAAAAGGAACGTCTTTCTCCCTACTACTCTCAATAATTGGCCAAAAAAAAGAAAAAGAAAAAGAAAAGTATGAAGTTATGGCTAAAATTAATTGTAGTACCATTTCAAATATGAATATGGACGAAAAAGATCATCGTACAACGTTGTCCGCGTCAATTTGATGACTTGAAAAAAGGAACAGAAAAGAAAGAAAGCCTATTGATAACCTTAGCAGTGACCCCCACCAAGAAAAAACAAAAAATATAAGGAAAATGTGGAGGCAAACCCCAACACCT
Organism: Ehretia macrophylla; assembly: GCA_037974665.1. Lineage (NCBI taxonomy): Eukaryota > Viridiplantae > Streptophyta > Magnoliopsida > Boraginales > Ehretiaceae > Ehretia > Ehretia macrophylla. Next base: position 27,213,271 of record CM075772.1, read on the forward strand.
TGGAGTCCCACCCATATGCTGAAACAGCTAGTACTGTTGTCAATTTAAAAAAAAAAAAAAAAAAATAGTTTAAAAGATATAACTGTGTTAAAGATAATAAATAATATAATAATTTTTTAAAAAAAATTATTTCACCCCTTGAATCTTTAGCCAACAAAAAAAAAAAAGTTAACAAAATTAGATCAAATGACTAAAAAACCAAGCAAAACAACACACACAACACAACGAAAAACTTTTGAATAAATGGAAGCTCAATATTGATGAATGTACTAAAAAAAATCCGAGCCTAGCCGAAGTCGGGGGAATTTTCAGATATGAAGGTGGAGATTGGAGAGGCAAGTTTGCGATTACTTTGGGTGTTGCTACGAGTACTTTCGTGCTAAGATTAGATCTTTATGGGAAGAGATGCTTATGAGCGAGTCAATGAATGTTGAGAAATTTTGAATTGAAACGAATTGGAGCCTTGCTTATGGTGCCATCAAAGGGAGCTTCTCTGCACCTAGATCCTTTAACCCTTTCATAGAAGATTTCCAAAAAATGTTCAACAACCATTCAGTGTTTGAAGGAGAGGGATCATTTCCCACAACTTTGTCCATTTTTTGTACCACGGTTCATAGGACTATAAATTCTCCGATCATTATTTTCAGGTTAATTACTCCTGTAATCCTTATGTTCTTTAAAATGACTTGATTATTATTTAAGTTTTTCATATTATCGGGTTAATTACTCGAGTAGTCCCAAGAAATATAAAAACTATAAAAAAGAACCAACAAAAATTAATTCAATTAGCATTTCATTCTGTTGGCTATTGTTCCACCTTGTCAAAACCTGCACCATAAATTTATATGACTTGCAAAATGGCAAGTTTCAAGAAGCAATTACAGTCCACAAAAATAGAAACCAGTGACATCCACACAAAAATAATTATCTGCTTGAATGGGGAAAACGTTTTTCTTATTGAGCTAACCCGAACTTTATTATTTAGTGACATTATCAAAATTAATTTATAAACGCTTATCTTACAGTCGATTTTGAGATAATTGTGAACATAAAATATAATCCAACAAACCATGGCCTTAATCTAAAAATATGGACGAAACGTATGCGTGTAATTGCAATTTGAAATTGCTCTTCGTTTTGTATGTGATAAGTCTTGAGATCAATTTTTAACAAGTGTAATATTTTTTATATGTGATGTAATATTTAATTAAGTCTTCCTTTAAATTCAAAAAAAAAAACTTCAAAGTAGATAAATTATTTATAGATGAGCTAAAATGACATTAGTGGATTATCAAAATTGAAACCTTGAAACTTGGGGTTCGAAACAGAAAATACAACATCGTAATTAGTGATTATTGTGCCTATGAAGCTTAAACTACGTGCTTTGTAGTTTGAGGCGCTAATCTTGTAGGAAAACATAAAGGGTGGATTGTACAAATGGTACTTATTGTTTTTTTAAAATTTTAAATTCATTTTTATTAATTTAATTAGTTAATTTAGTCTCTGTTGTTTTAAAAAAAAAATCAATTGCGTCTTTATTATTTATAATTAGTTAATTTAATCTCTATTATTTATTAAAAAAAAATCAATTTAATCCCCAAAAAGATATATAGCTCAAATTTACTGCTGACCATTTTTTATGATATATTTTCATTTAGATGAAAAAACAAGTCAGAGCATACTTCAATGAGGCCAATTGGTTTCACAACAACTAGACTCCAACTTTTGATCGGAGTATATGAAGGTTGCACTTATAACTAGCAGGAGCAGACTTAAGATTTTTTTTTTTCCAGTAAGAGTTAAAATATATATATAGTTTTTTTTAATTGTATGAGTATATTTTTTTCAATAGAGCTAATTAATTTTTATAACTAAAAATATATAGATATCTATTTTTTTTTTTTTAAAAGAATACATAAAATTTTTAAATAATTTTTCAAAGTGCTTCCTGTAAGTTTAGAAACTCATCTCACCTGTTTAGTCCATTTCTGAAATTGCTTTTAGGTAAAAGATGGAGTTGAAAAATAAGAAACTCCAAATTGAAGTTTTTCCAAATACGCTTTTGTGAAACTTTTTTTATATAATACGGGAATCTGTTTTTTTTCTCAAATATACCCCTTCATATTTTTTAAATTACAATATTATCCTCAATTTTTTTTAAAACTCAATATAGGCCAAACAGTCAACGATTTTTATTTAACAACACTTCTAACCAAAGTTTTATTGTAAAAGCTCTACAGGTCAAAAATTAAAATTTCACAGTTAGGTCAAACAAAACCTTAATCATTAGAGTTTCACTAGTCACCCAATCAAAGACCTCTTTTTTTTTTTTGAATTCAAAAGAAGTCTAAAGCTATACAACATATTTAGCGAGACTTGAACTCGCAACCTCTGTCATATATAGTAAGTTACATACAATTGGACTAAAGCCCTAGTGGTAATCAAAGACCTCTTTAGTTACTATGTCTCCTATGCCAAGAAATGAAGTTGTTGCAAGCATCATGTAAGCACCAGTTGCAAGTTGCAACCTGCATACACTTCTCAAAATGTGGAGTATGCCACTAGGGATTGGGTCCAGTAATATGTTATATGTGTATTAAAAAAGTTGTAAGTATGAGTCTCATTAATTATAGTTTTAAGCCTTTCTTGAAATCCAAAAAAATAAGGTGGAGTATAGCTATTAATGTGAAACCAATTGGCCTCATGAAGTACGGTCTGACCCTTTAAAAAAAAAAGTATGGTCTGACTAGTTTTGCATCTAGTAATATGAAAAGAAATCATACAAAATCGCCAGCAGTAAATTTGAGCTTTATATATTTTTGGGGACAAAGTTGATATTTTTTGACACATATTTGGGACAAAATTGATTAATTGTGAACAAGGAGGGCAAGTTTGAATTTTTAAAAAAATAATAAAAATTAAATTGATTAATTTAAATAATAGAGACAAATTTAAAATTTTGAAAAAATACTAGGGAACAATTTGTACAAATTTATGTGTCACACTGATATTTGAAGTTCTTTGTGGTCAAAATTGCGATTTCAAATCCTCGTTTTCCCACTGCCAGAAAAAAAAAGGAACCTCTTTTTCCCTACTACTCTCAATAATTGGCCAGAAAAAGAAAAAGAAAAAGAAAAAGAAAAGTATGAAGTTATGGCTAAAATTAATTGTAGTACCATTCCACGAAAAAAATCATCGTACAACGTTGTCCTCTTCAATTCGATGATTTGAAAAAAGGAAAAGGAAAAGGAAAGAAAGAAAGACTATTGATAATCTTAGCAGTGACCCCACCAAGAAAAAACAAAAAAAATAAGGAAAATGTGGAGAAAAACCCCAACACCTTGCAGTCAGACCCATATGATGAATCAGCTAGTACTGCTGTCAATTTACGAAAAGAAATAGTTTAAAAGATGAAATTATGTTAAAAATAATAAATAATATAATATATTTTTTATTATTATTTTATCCCTTGAATCTTTAGCCAACAAAAAAAAATAATAATAAGTTAACAAAATTAGATCAAATGACTAAAAAACCAAGCAAAACAACACACACAACACAACAAAAAACTTTTGAATAGATGGAAGCTCAATATTGATGAATGTACTAAATAGAATCTGAGCCTAGCCGGAGTCGGGGGAATTTTTAGATATGAAGATGGAGATTGGAGAGGCAAGTTTGCGATTACTTTGGGTGTTGCTATGCGTACTTTCGTGCTAATATCCTTGTTTTATGGGGAAGGGATACTTAAGACCGAGTTAATGAATGTTGAGAAATTTCGAGTTGAAATGGATTAGACCCTTGTTTGTGGCGTCATCAAAAGCAGCTTATCTGCACCTAGATCCTTTAGCCCTTTCGTGGAAGATTTCCTAAAAATATTCAACAACCATGCGGTGTTTGATATCGTATACCTATATTGTGAGACAAATCGTTACGATGATTGGTTGACAAATTATGAATTTCGTAGAATATTTGGTACTCATTGTGTTGATGATTTCTCGAATTCTCTACGACTCTTAAAAGAAGATAAAAGAGGTGTACCATTCCTTAAATCTCCTTTTCGGTCTTAGACAGCCTAGAAGCCAAAAAAAACAACAAAGATGAAAAACCCATGCCCTACTATGTTCTTCACACCCGTCTCCAGCTCAAACCATTTCATCAGTCGCGATCAATGGCCTTAAACCCATCATAATTGCAGCCATTGCATTCGCTAAATCGAAAGGCCTTAAAGCCATCATAATTGCAACCATCATCGTAGCAAATGTGGCTCTTGTATTTCTGTCTTGACAATTATTTGTATCTGTAAGCGGGGCGGATCTACTAGAGAGCTAGTGGAGCTAATAAAATTTTAAATATTTATATATTTTTAATTAAAAAAATTAATTAACTCTCACTGAAAAGAAGTATTCATATAATTTAAAAATTATGTGTTTTAACTCTTATTGAGAAAAATTCTGCTAGCATAATTAGGTGTTCTCATGAGGCTTGTATTTAAATACAGACCTAGATCTACCATCACTGGTGTTGCTTTTTTTTTTTTCATAGGGCTTTGTAAAACCCTCAATTTTTGGATTTTATAGATCCCATTGAGGATGCCCTTAGGTCTGTTTGGATTGAAGGGAATGCGAGGAAGGGGAGATAAGGGGAGAGATTAAAAAGTTCTGTCTCTTATTTGTTTTGATTTTTTTTTAAGGGGGAAGGAAGTACAAGGGTCAAAGTAACCCCTCCGTAGTCCAAAAAAAAAAGTAACCCTTCCTAAGCTTACTTTTTCTTTCCTCCCAATTTGGGATAAAATGGAGAGGAGAGAGAGTAATACTTTGTTTGGCATAACTATGGAATTTTAGCTTTTGAGCTATAGAGTTTTGGTTAGAAGTGCTGTTGAAAAAAAACCGTTGACTGTTTGACATATATTGGACAATATTGAGTTTTTAAAAAATTAGATGACAATATTGTACTGAAGGGGTATATTTGAGAAAAAAAAAAGAAAATAACTTCCCGCATTATATAAAAACAGATTCGCAATAGCCTATTTTGAAAAGTTACAATTTGGAACTTCTTATTTTTCACCTTTTATCTAAAAACACTTTAAAAAATGGACCACATAGGTAAAATATGTTTCTAAACTCATAGAAAGCACTTTTGAATGTCAAAAAGTTAGGCCAAACAGAGACTAAGTCTCTTTTATGAAAATAATTATATATATAAAATTTATTCATCCTTTCCATTTTCTTCTTAATTCAAACAAAAGACACTCATACTTCTTTATAATACTCTTATTTCTTTAAATTATCAAATTCAAATATAATTTAATTCTCTCATCTCCTATCCTTTATGATTCTCTCCTTTCTCCTCCTTTATTAAAATTTTCCCCCTCAATCCAAACACACTGGGGTCATGACAAGGGTGTTAAAATTACTGAGTTTCCATCTTGAAATCAATTGGTGCCAAGTGTAGTAATCCAAGATCTTATAAGGTGGTCTTAGACTTTCTAATTTTTCCGATATAGGACAAGTGTTATATTCTAACCCTCCCCTCACGTGTGACCTGATTTGAGAGGAGTCACACTTGGAAGATTAAACACATGTGGAAGATTGAAGAACATGTGAACCTAATTTTTGAGATAGGTCACACATGGAAGATTGAACAAACGTGGTATATAACACTTTGAGAAGGGTCATACTTGGAAGATTGAACACATGTGGTAGATAACACATGTGAAATATTAAAGATGCGTAGAACATGACACACGTGAAAGATTAAACAAAAGTGGACCTGATTTAAGATGGGTCGCACGCGGATGGGACTGGACCAAGTAACTAGCTCTGATACCATGTTAAAATAACTGAGTTTCCATCTTGAAACTAATTGATGCCAAGTGGAGTAGTCCAAAATTTTATAAGGTGGTTTTAAAATTTTTAATTTTTTAATATAAGACAAGTGTTATATTCTATCAAATAGGTGGATTTGCTGTCAACGCTGGAGGATCACTACTCATAGCTGGTAGGGCTCCTCTTATTTCTGGTGTTTATTGCAGAGGTGGAGCCACGAGTAACTCCAATAGGGGCAGTGGCGGAGCCAGACACCGGGTATTAGGGTGTGTACTACAATATCAAAGTCAGTAACCGGGATTACAAGACAATTATTATGCATAAATTTTTATATAAACTATAAAACAATTGATGGTTTTATGTCTAAAATCATATTTTTATATTATAACTAAACTAATATTTAATTTAAACACTTTATAACACAAATATAAGGGTGTTCCACTGCAAAAAATGTTGTGTTCATGGCATTGAACCATAATTTCAGGGTGTTCAACTGCAAAAATGTTGTATTCATAAAAAATAAAAAGAAAAAAAAAGACTACACACCCAAAATTTTAGGGTGTTCCATTGCACACCCAATACCAAAGATGGCTCCGCCCCTAAATGGGGGTGATGAGGAATACGTACCAATAAGCGACTATCAATTTCCCATGTGTTTTCAGATAAGAAAAGATATTTTTACATGGATTTCTGGCGTGTCTGATGCATGCGTGGAAGTTTACTATAAATTTAGGCATTTGCACATTGATCAAAAAAAAAAAAAAAAAAAAAAACTCATTCGCACAGGGATTAAAGTTATTTCATAAAATACACAATACCTTCTGCGCTTTGCTAAATATGTTAGAGAAAAATCTTGAAAACGACCATTGCTCAAAAAATGATCAATGTCTTATGTTTGGTGAGTGCCAAGTTACGGCCTGATTGTTTGAAAGACTTCTCTATATGTTAGTTACTCTTTTGTAGTACCAAAATGACCACATAAACACTTTATATTTTTCAAAAGTTGGTATATTCGCTTCAAACCTTAACTCCGTTTAATGAAAAAGATGAAATGACAATAATATCCTTCATTTAAAATGCACAATAATTCATTATATTTTCCATTACAAGTTAGGTGCTCCTTATCTTATTGAAATGATCTCAAAAAACCATGGCCTTCATTTATAAATAAGCATACTTGTATTTATCATAGTTACACCCCTAGGCCCTAACTTAAAAGCTAGTTTTCCGTTTAATTTTATCAAAATGATCATCTTATTAAACTCTCGTGTGATTTAAAATATTACAAGTAATCCCTGCCATCATGGTCGCATATGCTAATGATCCAAAGTTGCAAAATTAGCAGGTGACGAGCACACTACTAACTTGAACGGATCAACTAACGGTAGGGTGTGTTCAAAACATTCTAAAAAGTACAACTAATTTTTGAGGTCATCTTAGAACCACAAAAGTATAACTAGCATATTCTACAAATCATAAATGATCGATATAGTGCATTTTACCCTAAATGTTTAGGTAATTTATGTTGGGAGTTTTAATATATATAAAATTAAGATTATGTACAAATTTTAGCTTGCTTCTCTTGTTCATAGGAAATTTTCTTTCACAAAAATAGATCATATTGTACATTTGAGTTCAGATGTATTCAAACCAAAAACTCTTTAATTTAATACACCTTTACCTTTTCCACCACTCCCGTTATCCGCCTCGATCCGCTAATATTAGGAAAAGGTAGTATGTGGTGACAAATCAAGAAGAACCTAAACATCTAAGTTTTGTGAAATAATAGGTTAGCACGCTTCACATCTAAGATGTGTGAATATTATATACTAAATTATTACTCCATTTAAAAATTTAAATATTAGAGATAAATTTATTATATTTTTTTTTATTGTATTTAATACATGTCTCATATTTAGGCTAGATACTTTTTGGTTGAGCATTACACATTAACATAGGTTTTACATGTGGGTTGTGGTGAATTGTAAACAGATAATATTTTAGTATCTAAACTCTAATACCACATTTAGTTACCGGCTCATTTAAAAGTTCAAAATGTTAGAGATATATTTATTGTATTTATTTATTATGTTCAATACTATATAACATATATCTTTTTCACGTGCATATAGACCTTCACTTTTTCTCTCTCTTTTTTTTTTTTTTTTTCTGTCAAAGACCTTCACATTTGAGAAAGACGGTAATTGCACTATAAATTGCCATGAAGCATAGCTTAGTGGTCGGAGCAAATTCAACTATCGATCTTGAACAGCCAAGCAAAGGCATATTAGGTGTTCTTTCCAAGCAACAAAAAGATGGATGTTCCTGTTCATCCTGTTCAAGCATCAGCAGCTCCTCTTGTCAATGCTCGTCCCGTTGCAAATTTTCATCCAAGCATCTGGGGAGATCATTTCCTTGCATACAATTCAAACCTCATGGTAAACACAACTGTCATCAAATTCTAATATTTGTAGGGGGCACACGCTTTACATCTCTCGTCTTTTTGCTCTCCATATGTATGTGCTTTGGCTCTGGAATCATAACGTAATTTCTTACAGAAAGAGAAAGAAAAAAAAATACTTGTAAAAACAAATTCAAAAATTTTAAAATACAACTACAGTTATCAGTTTTTCCATCCCCATATCCATTGAGCTGACCTGAATAGTTCTTCTTTTGCTAGACAGGGCAATGTTTAGGATACCCTACTTCCTAAGATTGAGAACCCAGAAAAGCTAAATGCCCGAAAAAGTAAAAACAAATTCAAAAATCAAATGTACCAAAATTATTGAATTTCGGGATACAACAGTCTCATGCATGTCATTGTCTTTACACATGAAAACGAATAGTGAACCTATATTTTTCTCTCTCTTTTTTTATTTTTATTTTAAATTTTCGGTTATTGCCTTTGGCAGGCAGCTGACCGGGCTTACAAGGAGAATCTGGTAAAAGAGCTGAAAGAGCAAGTTAGGAAAGAATTGAAGGCAATTGCCAGCAGGCCGATTCCACTGCTGCAACTTATCGATGCAATCCAACGACTTGGAGTAGAATATCATTTTGAAGTAGAGATTGAGCAAGCGTTACAACATATGTTCGATACATATCACAATTGGGAAGAAAACAATGACATGTACAGTGCTGCTCTTTACTTTCGAATTCTCAGACAACATGGGTTCAATGTTTCATGTGGTATGTACCCGTGAGCATTTTTATATATTAGTCGTTCGCCCTTTTTCATGTTTCTTTATATAATAAATTTGTTACTCTATATATCTACATGAGAAATTTGTCATTTAAATAATTATCGGTACACTAGAATGGAGTTGATAATGAAATGATATTCCCAACTCTATTCCGATTTTCATTCCCAAGATAATCTTATTTCCACATATACATGAAATTAGTCATTCTAGAAAAAATACATAGGATTAGCTCATTCTCATGTGCTTTGAAATAGACTTATTTCTAAAATAACCGAAGTATCCCATAAAAACATAACTTTTATATATAGTTTTTTTCCAATAATAATAATAATAATAATAATAAAAATAACAATAGATAAATACAATAATAATAATAATAATAAATAAAGATAAATATAAAAACAAAATATAATAATAATTGTAATAATAATTATAAAAATAGTATTATCATTATTATAATAATTACAATAAAATTAAAATAAATAATAATAATAATAATAACAACAAAAATAATAAAAAGTAAGAATAAAATAATAATAATAATAATAAATAAAATAACAATAACAATAATAACAATTGTTATTATTAATAATAAATTAAAATAATAATAACAAAAATAGAAAACAATAATAATAATGTAACATAATAATAATAACAATAATAATAATAATAATAATAATAATAATAATAATAATAATAACAATAATAATAACTAATAATAATAATAATAAAAAATTAAAAAAATAAAAATAAAAACAAAAATAAAAACAACAATAAAAAAAAAAAATAAAATAAAAAAAAAATAATAAAAATAAAATATAATCCTTATTATTAATTATAACAATAATAATAATTATTATTATTATTATTATAATTAATAATAATGATTATATTTTGTTTATTATGTTCATGTTATTTACGGTTATATTCATGTTTATTCATAGTTTTAATACTATAATAATAAAGGAGCAATACTGTCATATTATACAAGTTATTTCTGCTCTTATTTTTATAAACATAGGTTTGAAATTTATATATCAATTTCTATCTTTATTCCTAAATCATACCAAATATGCCATTCTGCCATTCTCATTCTTAAATTCATTTCATTCACAGTTTTATTCCATTTCTTAGTTCATTCCATTCATGTTCAGCATTTCAGTATACCAAATTGCTACCTTAATACATGACTTTTGAAAATACAAATGAGGAGTGAAAAAGTGACTCTGTTACCAATATATGTGCTCTAGATAATAATGCTATCTTTTATAAGAGAACAGACTAAATTAAAGACACAAAATTTAACATGTGTATATATTTAAATTATGAATTCGTACCTTACAAATAAGAGGTGAAGGGTGACTCTGTCACCATGCATCATATGCCCTTTCAATAATTGTCTTAGTATAACAATTAGGAGCGAATACAGAATTTTTGTTCAATAAGGACTAAAAATATGCAATTTAATATTTGTACTCTAATATATATATTTTTTTAGTGGTGACTAAAAATATCTTAAAATTACATGCATTTTCAAAAAAAAAATGGAGTTGTATAGCTCTGCTATGACAATAGTTGTTTCCATATACTGATGGAGCAGAGATATTCAAGAATTTCAAGGCCGATGCCAAAGGTAACTTCAAGGAGACACTTATCGATGATGTTCAGGGCATGCTTGCATTCTAAGAAGCCATATATCTGCGAGTGCATGGTGATGATTTGCTTGACGACGAGGCCCTTCCATTTACGACAATTCACCTTCAATCCATTCTCGACAACTTAGGCAATCCGCTTGATGAACAGGTGATGCATGCATTAAAGCAGCCACTAAGAAGAGGAATGACAAGGTTGGAGGCGAGGAGCTATATATCGATCTATGAACAAGATGCTTCACATAACAAGGCATTGCTAAAGCTTGCCAAACTAGATTTCAACCTGTTACAATCATTGCACCAGAAGGAGTCGAGTGAAATCTCTAGGTGGGTTATCCTATTAATGACTCAAGTTATTTCATGAATAAAATAAATGAAGAAAAAAAAATAAAAGAATGAGCAAGCGGAAAAACTCATGCATAATTTATTCTTTCATACTTTTCGATGGAATATTCAAGTAATAACCCGTCATATATGATAAAAGTGATCAAATATTTTAAGTTTGAATTATAATTTCAGCCAGAGGTGGAACTATTTAAAAGCGAGTAGAGGCTGCAACCCTACTCACTCCAATTTTTTTTTTTTTTTTAAAGGTATGTATTTTATGGTAATTTTGAGTTAAAAAATCTATTTAGACCCCACAGAATAAAATAATTGAAAAGAAATATTGCTATTAGTACCATATTTGTATACGAATGTTAGATTATGTATTTTCAAATTTCACTACTAAACTTTAGCTTCCATTGTACCTAAGAAAAGTAACTTATTCTTTCATAAATATATATTAGGTGGTGGAAGGAACTAGATGCTCCAAGAAAGCTACCTTTTGCAAGAGACCGAGTGGTTGAGGGTTACTTTATGAGTTTGACGGTGTATTTTGAACATCAATACGCTCTAGCTAGAAAATTATTAACCAAAGTACTCGGCATGCTATCTATCATAGACGATATATATGATGCCTATGGCACTTATGAAGAACTTGAGATCTTCACGGAAGCATTTGAGAGGTTTGTAAAACATAATTCACTTAGGCTCCGTTTGTTTGCCATAAAATATTTTTTTAATATTATCTTAATTTTTCGGTATTTGATAATACTGAAAAATCGATTAACTAAAAAATATTTTCTAGTCAAAAAAAATATTTAGTTAAAAAGAGCTAATTGAAAATATTTTCATGTCATTTGGGCGAAAAAAATATTTTTCACTTAGTTTATCCCAAATTCACCCACCCTAACCCAACCCTCGAACCCCCCACCTCACTCTCGTCACATTTTCAACTAATTATTATTAAATAAAAATGAATTACTTTAATAATAAAAATTAAATAATTAAGTAATAAAATTTATTTATTTAATAATAAATATTAATTTATTCTAATTAACTTAATAATTAATAAATTTATATTTAATTTTAATTAATTAGCTAAATATTTATTTATTTAATTAATTTTAGATTTTATTCATTTATTAACTATTAATTAATTATTTATCTAATTTTAAAAATTAATGTTAATTAATCAATTAATTATTATTAAATTATGAAATAAATTAATTAATAATTTATTTATTATGTATTAATTAATTAATTATTATTATGTATTAAAAGAATTGATTACATTTTTTTATATCTCCTCTTATATATAGACTAAAAAATCAAATAGAGTTATTTTCTATTACCTCTTTTCCCCAAAATTTATTAAGAAATTAATTATATTTTTCAAAAAATTAATAAATCAATAATTTTAATCAAATTTTTACTATTATATCCAAACATCAGAAAATATTTTTTAGTATACAATCAAACATCAGAAAATATTCTATTTTTCATAAAAATATTTTTTCATGTAAATATTTTATACCAATAAGTTATTTTACGGCAAACAAACGGATCCTTAAACTCGGCTCAATGCCAATATTAGATGTCAAATTTGGAATCAGATAATGGTTATACAATGGAGTTGTAGGTGGAGTATTGACTGCTTAGATCAGGTTCCTGAGTACATGAAATACTGTTTTCAAGCGCTTTTGGTTGTCTTCGAGGAAATTGAGGAAGAAATGGCCAAAGATGGAAGATCGTATCGCGTTTACTATGTGCAAGAATCAGTATGCTACTAATTTCTTTACGTGTATTGCTATATGTCATTTTTAACCTTTTTATTTATTTATAATATCTTCATATATTCACCCTTCTTTTTATAATAAATTTTTTATCATATAATATGAAAGATTTAATATTTAATATAAGAATTTTAATTATACAAAGATGGAGTAAACGGGTAGCAATATTGATGGATGTACTAAAGGAAATCCGAGCCTAGCTGAAGTCGGGGGAATTTTCAGATATGAAGATGGAGATTGGAGAGGCAAGTTTGCAATTACTTTGGGTGTTGGTACGAGTACTTTCGTGCTAAGATCAGAGCTTTATGGGAAGGAATCCTTATGACCAAGTCAATGAATGTTGAAAAATTTTGCGTTGAAACGGATTGGACCCTTGTTTGTGGTGCCATCAAAGGCAGCTTCTCTGCACCTATATCCATTAGCTCTTTCATGGAAGATTTCCTAAAAATGTTGAAAAATTTTGCGTTGAAACGGATTGGACCCTTATTTGGTGCTCATTGTATTGATGATCTCTCGGACTCTCTACGGCTCATAGAAAAAGATAAAAGAGGTGTAATATTCTTTAGATCTATTTTTTGGTTTTAAACGGCCTAGAAGCCAAAAAAAACAAAAAACAAAAATAAAAAACCTATGCCCTACTATCTTCTTCACACCCGTCTCCAGCTCAAGCCACTTCATCAGTCGCGATCAATGGCCTTAAACCCATCATAATTGCAGCCATTGCATTCGCAAAATCGAATGGCCTTTAAAGCCATCATAATTGCAACCATCATCGTAGCAAATGTGGCTCTTGTTTTTTTTTTTTTTTGGCTAGACAAGCAAAGTAATTCTATTAAACTCAACAAAATATATATAAAAGATGTCCTCACCAACAATCTAACTCAACCTCGACAAAGTATGTTCTCTAACTTTCATTTCCTACACAGTATCCTATTCCTTATACTATTTTTTAATTTTTTACATGTATAAATTTTCAGTCTAATAGACTGAAAAATATTGGCAGCAATAGTTTCCTCAGAGGAAAATGTGGCTCTTTGTTGTATTTTTGTCTTGGCAATTATTTGCATTTGTAAGTGAGGGCGGATCTATTAGAGAGCTAGTGGGGGCTAATAAAATTTTAAATATGTATGTATTTTTAGTTAAAAAAATTAGTTAACTCCCACTGAAAAAAGTATTTATAGAATTTAAAAATTATGTGTTTTAACTCTTATTGAGAGAAATTCTGCTAGCATAATTAGGTGTTCTCATGAGGCCTGTATTTAAATACATACCCAAATCTACCATTATTGGTATTGCTTTTTTTTTTTTATGGGGTCTGTAAAACCCTCAATATTTGGATTTTACAGACCCCATTGAGGATGCCCTGGGTCTATTTAGATTGAACGAAAATGGAGGGAAGGAGAGGTAAGGGGAGATATTAGAAAATTCTCTCTTTGATTTATTTTGAAAATTTTCTAAGGGGAAAGGAAGTGGAGGGGTCAAAGTAACCCCTTCCAAGCTTACTTTTTCTTTACCCCCAATTTGGGATAAAATGGAGGGAAGAGAGAGTAAGTTTCTTTTATAAAAGTCATTTTACACATAAAGTTTATTCCTCTCTTCTATTTTCTTCTTAATCCAAATAAAATACACTCATACTCTTTTATAATACTATTTTTCTCAAATTATTCAATCTAAACATAATTTAATCTTTTCATCTCTTCTCCTTAATAATTCTCTTCTTTCTTCTCTTTTATTAAATTTTTCCCCTCAATCCAATCACACTGGGGGTCATGACAAGGGGTGGATTTGCTATCAAAGCTGAACGATCACTACTCATAGCTGGTGGGGCTCCTCTTATTTTTGATGTTTATTGCGGAGGTGGAGCCACAAGCAACTCCAAATGGGTGATGAGAAATACGTGTCAATAAGCGATTGTCAATTACCCATGTGTTTTCAGACAAGAAAAGATATTTTACATGGGTTTCTGGCGTGTCTGATGCATGCGTGGAGCAAGGCGGAATTAGGCCAGGTTCCCCACCTACCAGGATTTTTTTTTAAAAAAAAATTAGTAGTATCATTAAAATAATGTTATTATCATTAAAAAAATTTATATAATATCATTAAAAATAAGTTAACGATCTCTTTTATTTTTTTTTTCTGGTTATGAATATTCTTATTTGAATCTTGACCCCTCCAATTTTAAAATCCTGCCTCTGCTCCTGCGTGGAAGTTTACTATAAATTTCACCTAATGTGAAGTCATTTGCAATTGATCAAAAAAAAAAAAAAAAACTCATTCGCACAAAGGATAATTTGTTTTCATAAAATACACAATACTTTATGCGCTTTGCTAAATATGTTAAAGAAAAATCTTAAAAACGTTCATTGCTCAAAAAATGATCAATGTCTTATGTTTGGTGAGTGCCAAATTAAGGCCTGATTGTTTGAAAGACTTCTCTATATGTTCGTTACTCTTTTGTAGTACCAAAATGACCACATAAACACTTTATATTTTTCAAAAGGTAGTATATTCGCTTCAAACCTTAACTCTATTTAATGAAAAAGATGAAATGACAATAATATCCTTCATTTAATATGCACAATAATTCATTGTATTTTCCATAACAAGTTAGGTGCTCTTTATCTTACTGAAATGATCTCATAAAACCTTGGCCTTCATTTAAAAATATACAACATACTTGTACTCATCATACTTACACCCCTAGGCCCTATCTTAAAAGCTAGTTTTCCGTTTAATTTTATCAAAATGATCATCTTATTAAACCCTCGTGTGATTTAAAATATTACAAGTAATCCCTGCTATCATGGTCGCATATGCTGATGACTAAAAGTTACAAAATTAGCAGGTGACGAGCACATCACTAACTTGAACGGATCAACTAACAGTAAGGTATGTTCAAAACATTCTAAAAAGTACAGCTAATTTTTAGGTCATCTTAGTACCACAGAAGTATAACTAGCATATTCTGCAAATCATAAGGGTTATAGTGCATTTTACCCTAAATGTTTAGGTAATTTATGTTGGGAGTTTTAATATATATAAAATTAAGATTATGTACAAAATTTAGCTTGCTTCTCTTGTTCATAGGAATTTTTCTTTCAAAAAAATAGATCATATTGTACATTTGAGTTCAGATGTATTCAAACCGAAAACTCTTTAATACAACTTTACTTTTTCGACCCCTCCCATTATCCGCCTCAATCCACAAATATTAGGAAAAGGTAGTATGTGGTGACAAATCAAGAAGCAGCTAAACATCTAACTTTTGTGAATAATAGGTTAGCACGCTTCACATCTAAGATGTGTGAATATTATATACTAGGTTACTATACCATCTAAAAGTTTAAATGTTAGAGATAAATTTATTATATTTATTTATTGTGTTTAATACGTGTCTCATGTTTAGGCTAGATACTTTTTGGTTCAGCATTACCCATTAACATAATTTTTATATATAACTGGGTGGCGGTGAATTGTAAACCGAGGATATTTTAGTACTTAAACTCTGATATCATGATTAGTTACCTTCTCATCTAAAAATTCAAAATGTTAAAGATATGTTTGTTATATTTATTTATTATGTTCAATACTATATAGACTTTCACTTTTTCTTTTTTTTTTTCTGTCAAAGACCTTCACATTTGAGAAAGACGGTAATTGCACTATAAATTGCCATGAAGCATAGCTTAGTGGTCGAAGCAAATTCAACTATCGATCTTGAACAGCCAAGCAAAGGCATTTTAGGTGTTCTTTCCAAGCAACAAAAAGATGGATATTCCTTTTCAAGCATCAGCAGCTCCTCTTGTCAATGCTCGTCCCGTTGCAAATTTTCATCCAAGCATCTGGGGAGATCATTTCCTTGCATACAATTCTAACCTTATGGTAAACACAACTGTCATCAAATTCTAATATTTGTAGGGGGCACACGCCTTACATCTCTTGCCTTAGCTCTGAAATCATAACGTAATTTCTTACAGGAAGAGAAAGAAAAGAAAAATACTTGTCTTGCTTTTTGAAAGAGTGCAATTGGGTAAAAATTGTTTTCTGTTTCGTTAAAAATACTCATGTTCATATGTGCCAATTTATAGTACAGCGACTGACTGTTACGATAACTATCATGTGGCTATAAAGAATCAAATGATAAGATAAAAGTTTAAAATTTAAAAGTACAACTACTGTTATCACTTTTTCCATCCCCATATCCATTGAGCTGACCTGAATAGTTCTTCGATTGCTAGATTATTGTGGATGTAATCATAAAAGAGTAATTTTTAGGATATCCTACTTTCTAAGATTGAGAACCCAGGAAAGTTGAATGCCCGGAAAAGTAAAGACAAATTCAAAAATCAAATGTACCAAGATTATTTGTTGTTAATTTAACTGTATATGAATTTCGGGCCGGAATACAACAGTCTCATGAATGTCATTGTCTTTCTACACGCAAATGAATAGTGAATTAACCTATATTTTTCTCTCTCTTTCTTCTCTTTTTTTTTTTTTTATTTAAAAATTTTCGGTTCATTGCCTTTGGCAGGCAGCTGACGGGGCTTACAAGAAGAATCTGGTAGAAGAGCTGAAGGAGCAAGTTAGGAGAGAATTGAAGGCAATTGCCAGCAGACCGATTCCACTGCTGCAACTAATAGATGCAATCCAACGACTCGGAGTAGAATATCATTTTGAAGTAGAGATTGAGCAAGCGTTACAACATATGTTCGATACATATCACAATTGGGAAGAAAACAACGACATGTACGGTGCTGCTCTTTACTTTCGACTTCTAAGACAACAAGGGTTCAATGTCTCATGTGGTATGTAACTATGAGCATTTCTATAAATCACTCGTTCGTCCCGTTTTATATTTTTTTATATAATAAAAATTTCATTATATATAAACACAAGAAATTTGTCATTTAATATAAGAATTTTTATCATGCAGATATGCGCTCTACATAATAATGCTATCTTTTATAAGAGAACAAACTAAATTAAAGACACAAAATTTAACACATATATATTTAAATTATGAATTCGAACCTTACAAATAAGAGGTGAAAGGGTGACTCTGTCACCGTACATCATATGCTCTTTCAATAATTGTCTTAGTATAACATTTAGGAGCGAATACACAACTTTTGTTCAGTAAGGGTTAAAAACGCACAATTAGTACTTATATTCTAATAATTTTTTTTTCAGCAGTGACTAAATTAATTTTTTAGAATAAAAATATCTTAAAATTACATGTATTTTCAAAAACAATTTGGGTTGTATAGCTCCGCTGTGACAATAGTTGTTTCCATATACTGATGGAGCAGAGATATTCAAGAATTTCAAGGCCGATGCCAAAGGTAACGACTTCAAGGAGACACTTATCGATGATGTTCAGGGCATGCTCGCATTCTACGAAGCCACATATCTGCGAGTGCATGGTGATGATTTGCTTGACGATGAGGCTCTTACATTTACGACAATTCACCTTCAATCCATGCTCGCCAACTTAGGCAATCCGCTTGATGAACAGGTGAAGCATGCATTAAAGCAGCCACTAAGAAGAGGAATGACAAGGTTGGAGGCGAGGAACTATATATCGATCTATGAACAAGATGCTTCACATAACAAGGCTTTGCTAAAGCTTGCCAAACTAGATTTCAACCTGTTACAATCATTGCACCAGAAGGAGTTGAGTGAAATCTCTAGGTGGGTTATACTATTAATGACTCAAATTATTTCATGAATAAAATAAATGAAGAAAAAAAAAAAAAAGAATGAGCAAGCGGAAAAACTCATTTATTCTTTTATACTTGTTAATGGAATATTCAAGTAATAACCTGTCATATATGATGAAAGTGATCAAATATTTTAAGTTTGAATTATAACTTCAGCCAGAGGTGGAACTATTTAAAAGCGAGTAGAGGCTGCAGCCCTACTCACTCCAATTTTTTTTTTTTAAAAAGGTATGTATTTTATGGTAATTGTGAGTTAAAAAATGTATTTAGCCCCCACAGAATAAAATAATTAGAAAAAAATAATGCTATTGGTACCATATTTATATACGAATGTTAAATTATGTATTTTCAAATTTCACTACTAAACTTTAGCTTCCATTGTACCTAAGAAAAGTAACTTATTCTTTCATAAATATGTCTTAGGTGGTGGAAGGAACTAGATGCTCCAAGAAAGCTACCATTTGCAAGAGACCGAGTGGTTGAGGGTTACTTTATGAGTTTGACGGTGTATTTTGAACCTCAATACGCTCTAGCTAGAAAATTATTAACTAAAGTACTCGGCATGCTATCTATCATAGACGACATATATGATGCCTATGGCACTTATGAAGAACTTGAGATCTTCACGGAAGCATTTGAAAGGTTTGTAAAACATAATTCACTTAGGTTCCATTTGTTTGCCGTAAAATATTTTTATGAAAAATATTTTTTTAATTTTTCAGTATTTGCTAACACTGAAAAATTGATTAACTAAAAAATATTTTTTGGTCAAAATATTTAGTTAAAAAGAGCTAATTGAAAATATTTTCATGTCTTTAGGGAGAAGAAAATATTTTTCACTTACTCTACCTCAAATTCACCCACCCCAACCCAACCCTCGAACTCCACACCCCACTCCCGTCACATTTTCAACTAATTATTATTAAATAAAAATGAATTACTTTAATAATAAAAATTAATTAATTAAATAATATAAAGTTATTTATTTAATAATAAAGATTAATTTATTCTAATTAGCTTAATAAATAATAAAATTATATTTAATATCAATTTATAATTATTTATTTAATTAATTTAAGATTTTATTCATTTATTAACTATTAATTAATTATTTATCTAATTTTATAAATTAATAATAATTAATCAATTAATTATTATTAAATTATGAAATAAATTAATTAATAATTTATTTATTATGTATTAATTAATTAATTAATATTATGTATTAAAAGAATCGGTTATATTTTTCATATGATCTCCTCTTATATATAGACTAAAAAATCGAATAGAGTTCTTTTCTATTACCTCTTTTTTCCAAAATTTATTAATAAATTAATAATATTTTTCAAAAATTTAATAAATTAATAATTTTAATCAAGTTTTCACTATTATATCAAAATAACAGAAAATATTTTTTAGTATACAATCAAAGACCAGAAAATATTCTATTTTAAAAAAATATATTTTTTCATGTAAATATTTTCTATCATTAAGTTATTTTACGGCAAAAAAGTGAAGCCTCAAGCTCGGCTCAATTCCAATATTAGATGTCAAATTTGGACTCAGATAACGGTTATACAATTGAGTTGCAGGTGGAGTATTGACTGCTTAGATCAGGTTCCTGAGTACATGAAATACTGTTTTCAAGCACTTTTAGATGTCTTCGAGGAAATTGAGGAAGAAATGGCCAAAGATGGAAGATCGTATCGCGTTTACTATGTGCAAGAATCAGTATGCTACTAATTTCTTTCTGAGTATTGCTATATGTCATTTTTAACCCTTCTTTTTATAACATCTTCATTCATTCACCCTTCTTTTTATAATAAATTTTTTATCATATAATATGAGAGATTTAATATTTAATACACGAATTTTTATCATACAAAGTAAGAGTTAACGGGTAGCAACTTGACATAAATATTACTCTTTTTAAAATGTATTTCACATTCTTTTTGAGTACTATGTATAATGGTAATTAATTTGCCTCCTTTATCATATTGTATCGATCTCAGTTAAAAATCTTAGTTCGAGCCTATCTAGTAGAGGACAAGTGGGATCATGAAAGGTACATACCTACAATGGAAGAGAAAATGCCGAATGGAACAAGCACCACAGGATACTTAAATCTCGCAATTACATCATTTATTGGCATGGGAGAAGTGGTGACGAAGAATGAGCTTGATTGGGCGCTCAGTAACCCTGAAATCATAACAGCTGCAGCAACAGTTAGCAGGCTTAGGGATGATATTGTGGGACATGAGGTAAGAAGGAAATAACATGAAATCGTAACTATATAAGGTGAACAATACTAAACCCTCTGTGATTTATTAAAAATATAAAATATTTTTTTCTATTTTTAAAACCCTCTGTAGTTTTAAAAATATCCCTCCAAAAATATGAAATTGTTTTACGGGATTTTGAGGGAATTTTGAGAATATTAAAGGATATTTTACACATTTTACTAATCAGAAGAAGTTTTTTGTCGTTCACCTTACTCTATACATATTTTGTTACATCACAATATTTATCTTTATTTTTCTGATTAATTCCTAAAAATTCTGCTATAGATTTAACAATAATTTCTTAGCCACGTCTTATAAATCACCATATATATGTAACAGAAACCTTTCACTTCTGAATCACAACTTATTCTTCAATGCAGTTTGAACAAGAGAGGGAGCATGTCGCGTCGGCAGTCGAATGCTACATGAAGCAACATGATGCATCGGAGCAACAAGCAATTGATGAATTCAACAAACAAATTGAAGATGCATGGAAAATCATTAATCAAGGGTTCCTAAGACCAACTGTAGTGCCAATGCCTTTCCTTGTTCGTATTCTCAATCTCGCACGTTGGATGGAATTCATGTATAAGGAGGAAGATGGATACACTCATGTCGGAGAAGCTACCAGAAATTACATTAAAGCAACCCTCATCGAGCCACTTCTAGAATAATTACAGCGTTCGTATCTATCTATCTATCTATCTATCTATCTATATATATATATATATATATATAAGTTTCTTCTTTTCGACAAACAAAATAAAGAGGAACTTGTAATAATGTTAAATTTTTTTTATGAAATTATCTAAATGAATGTTAATCTCATGTGCTTCATAACTATCCAAATTCCTATAAAGATCGTGGAGAAATTTAATATATAATATGGATTCTTCATAAAACTATAAATTATATTAATCTCGTAGTAAATGCGAAAGAAATTTCAGAAATTAGTCCTCGTTCGTTCCACTGTATAAAATCGCGAATCGGAGTTCTAAATATGAAATTTAGAACTATGTTTTCACAACTTAAATGCCCTTTTAGTTATGGTATTTTACACATAGTATAGAGAGAGTTTTAGAGAGCAGAGAGATAAAGGTTGAAGAATGACCTCAGTCTTCTTTTTCCTGACGTGTTGTTTTCTTTTCTTTTATTTGGAAGTAGTGGGAAGCGAGATAACTTTCCACAATTTCTATTACCCATACCCACGATTTCTATTACCCATACTTAATGGGTCAAGTCGAGTCAAATCATATTAGGCGACCTAACCCCAAAATCTAACATATGGTATTAAATTGTGCCTTATAAAAGCTCAAACAAAGATCGTGGAATGTCTACTTATTAACTATATATGCCTTGTACTTGAGATCTTTCCTCATCCAGCCATGAGCCACCACCGTCCACTTAACAACTAAATGAAAATTTAGTAGTAAGAACAAGAAATTTAAATCTTTATTCCTATCACAAAGTTCGATCCAAATAGTGGTTGAAGTTACACATGATTGCCATAATAGAAGACACACAACAAATTTAAATAGTTTTCTTTCCTTGTTCCTTTCATAAAGCTCGATACAAATAGTGGTTGAAGTTACATATATATTATTTCCTTAATACATGACACACAAGTTCCATGCCAGTCTTCATCCATCACGCGTGCGAAATTAACTACTTGTATGAGAAGCAACATTGGAGCTAATGTTGGCTCTGCATTATCTTTTAAAGAGTTACAACAAGATGGTTAACATGTGATAGGACTCTACTAGATTTACATATCAACAGCTATAGAAATACATTTGAATAAATGCTAAATTATCCATACGTAGTTATCTGATAGAATCTGTTACAAGGTTCCTTGACACCCCCACAAGCGGATGGCGGGGACACGGCAGGTTGCTTGTCTCGAAGAAACTCGAAATTAGGCCCATATAATGGTTTAGTAAAAATATCCGTTCGTTGGTCTGTCGGGGCAATGTACTGAATTAGAAAGGTGTCATCACTGACTTTCTCTCACATAAAATAGATGTCTATCTCAATGTGTTTGCTTCGATTATGGATAATGGGATTCGTGGCCATGTACAAGGAGCTGATGTTGTCACAATGTAATATCGAGGCCTGAGAGAGTTTAACACGAAGAAATTGTGAGTCGTCAAAAAATAACTAATGAGGAAAAGTCATATTTGGTAACTTGATATTTTTGGTGAGTTAAAAGAAGACAAAAAATAATAGAAAAAGGAAGATTTGTGCAGCAAAGTTTGGTGCAAAATTTGGCACATGAAAATCCTTTTCACACTACTACTTTGCTTTGATTTTGGGTATGTAATGAGCCTATAAATAGAGGCTCATTCCTTACCATTTAGCATCACCAATACATTCCAAGTTAGAGAGAAAACATAAGCTTTCTCTTGAGTATTTTTCTTCCTCTTTTGTTGTTCTATATTTGTGAGTGAGAGTTAGTTTCTCCTATTATTTGAGAGAGATATTGTTCTCTCCTTATATTAGAGAGAAGGTTATTGTAAAATACTCCACATCATAGTGAAATCTTCCATTACTTGCACGTGGTTTTTCCCTCAATTTGTTTGAGGGTTTTTCACGTAAATCTTGTGTCTCTACTTTCTCTATTCTCATTCATATTTTAACTGCGTAATACTGCTTGTCCCCGACTATTCCGCTGCGCCGATACCCAACAGTGGTATCAGAGCCATTGATTACAAGTCACTGGTATACATACGGGGTTACTGTTACTATTCACGCATACGGTATAATACTATTCAACTATACGGTATCAATACTATTCCTATATACGATTTTTGTACTATTCATGTATACGATACTATTCACGTAAATAGTACTATTTACAGTGAAATAGTGGGAGCCGGTTCAAATTACGAAGCAGATCGTTGTTAATACTATGGCGGCAAAATTTAAAATCGAGAAGTTCAACGGGAGAAATTTTTCCCTATGGAAATTAAAGATGAAGGCAATCTTGAGAAAGGAAAATTGCTTGACAGCAATTGGAGACAGATCAGCGGAGGTGATGGACGACAAGTGGAAAGAGATGGATGACAATGCTATGGCTAATCTGCACCTGGCATTGGTAGATTCAGTATTGTCAAGCGTTGAGGAAAAGAAGTCAGCAAAAGAAATTTGGGATGCGCTGACCAAACTATATGAGGCCAAGTCACTTCACAACAAGATTTTTTTGAAGAGAAGACTCTACACCCTTCGGATGAGAGAGTCCACATCGGTAACATATCATATCAATACCTTAAATACGTTATTCTCTCAATTGACTGTAATTGGGCATAAAATAGCGAAGCTTGAACGTGCAAAAATTCTACTTCAAAGTATACCTGATTCGTATGATCAACTCATCATTAGTTACACTAAAAATGTTCTTTCAGATTCTGTTATTTTTGATGATGCTACAGCCGCTGTTCTGGAAGAGGAATCTAGGCGTAAAAGTAAGGAAGACAGAATCGAAAGTTCACAACAAGCAGAGGCATTATCAATGGTGAGAGGTAGATCAACGGAACGGGGCTCTAGTGGGAGTAACAACCATGGTAGATCAAAATCAAGGAGTAGAAAGAATATCAAATGCTACAACTGTGGCAAGAAAGGGTACTTCAAGAAGGATTGTTGGAGCAACAAAAAGAATCCCGAAGTGATAAATTCTCAAGGATGTGTGGCGACTGCACCAGATGATGGAGATATTTTATTCAGCGACGCAGCAACTGTATCAAAAGGCAGAAATGAGCTCACTGATGCTTGGATTATGGATTCGGGAACAACATGGCATATGACCTATCGTAGAGAATGGTTTCACAACTATGAACCTGTCTCTGGAGGATCTGTGTACATGGGTAATGATCATGCCTTGGAGATTGCTGGTATCGGTACCATCAAAATTAAAATGTATGATGGTACCATTTGCACCATTCAAGGGGTACGACATATGAAGGGCTTGAAGAAGAACCTATTGTCTATTGGACAATTGGATGACCTTGGCTGCAAGACCCATATCGAGGCTGGGATCATGAAGGTTGTAAAAGGAGCGCTTGTGGTGATCAAGGCAGAAAAGATCGGGGTAAATCTATACATGCTTTTGGGAGATACATTGCAGGAGGAAGATGTATCAGTTGCATCAGCCGGTCAAGAAGAATCAACTATAATGTGGCATCGCAGATTGGGCCACACGACAGAACGAGGCTTGAAGATTCTTGCTGAACGTAATCTCCTACCTGGGCTCAAGACGGTAAACTTACCTTTTTGTGAGCACTGTGTTACCAGTAAGCAACATAGATTGAAATTTGGGAGATCTACTGCGAGAAGCAAACACATTCTAGACTTGATCCATTCAGACGTTTGGAAATCACCGGTTTTGTCCCTAGGAGGAGCCAAATACTTTGTATCATTTATTGATGATTTGCCCAGGAGACTATGGGTGTATCCAATCAAGAACAAGTCAGATGTGTTTCCAATATTCAAAACTTTTAAAGCGTTGGTGGAACTTGAATCCGGGAAAAGGATCAAGTGTTTGAGGACGGACAACGGAGGAGAATACACTGATAGGAGCTTCTTGGCATTTTGCAAGCAAGAGGGTATTCAGAGGCAATTTACTGTTGCACATACACCTCAGCAAAATGGTGTAGTAGAGCGGATGAACAGAACTCTTTTTGAAAGAATGAGAGCTATGTTGGAAACTGCAGGTCTTGCCAAATCATTTTGGGCAGAAACAGCTAGAACTGCCTGTTACGTGATAAACCGGTCACCGTCAACTGCAATTGGGTTGAGGACACCAATGGAAATGTGGACCGAAAAACCCACAGATTATTTTGCCTTGCACATATTTGGGTGTCCGGCATATGTGATGTATGGTTCCCAAGAAAGAACAAAGCTGGATCCAAAATCCAGGAAATGTGTATTCTTGGGAAATGCTGATGGTGTTAAGGGGTATCGCCTGTGGGATTCCACTGCCCACAAGGTTGTCATCAGCAGAGATGTGATATTTGCAGAAGATAAACTGCAAAGTGAAGACGACAGCAACACTTCAAAGGAGACTACTACAATACAAATTGAAGATAAGTCAGAACAAGGAGATGCTTCTTCTGAAGCTGCACCGGAGCACGAGGAACAAGAACCAGATGATGCTAAGGTTATAGAAGACCGACGTTTATTACGTCAAACAACAAGACCAACTTGGCATTCAGATTTTGTCATGGCGAGCAATGCTGCATATTGTCTTCTAACGGAGGATGGAGAGCCATCTACCTTTCACGAGGCTATAAAAAGCCCAGATATTGCCCTGTGGATGACAGCAATGCAGGAAGAAATTGAAGCTCTACATAAAAACAAGACGTGGGAGCTTGTTCCACTACTATCTGGATGGAAAACCATTGGTAACAAATGGGTTTACAAGATCAAGCGAGATAGTAATGACCAAATGGAGCGATATCGTGCAAGACTGGTGGTGAAAGGATATGCTCAGAAAGAAGGAATTGACTTCAACGAGATATTTTCTCCTGTGGTAAGACTTACAACTATCAGAGTAGTCTTGGCCATGTGTGCTGTGTTAGACTTACATCTAGAACAATTAGATGTAAAGACGGCTTTTCTTCATGGTGAGCTTGAAGAAGAGATTAACATGCTTCAACCAGAAGGTTTTGTTGAGAAAGAAAAAGAAAACTTGGTTTGTAGGTTGACCAAATCTCTATACGGTTTAAAGCAGGCGCCAAGGTGTTGGTACAAGAGATTTGATTCCTTCGTGATTAGCCTTGGGTACAACAAACTCAATTCAGACCATTGTACGTACTACAAGAGGTTTGGCGATAATGATTTTATCATTCTGCTGTTGTACGTGGACGATATGCTGGTAGCAGGCCCCAATAAAGATCGGGTCCAAGAACTGAAGGCACAGTTGGCTGGGGAGTTTGATATGAAGGATTTGGGACCAGCAAATAAGATTTTAGGGATACAAATTCACCGAGACAGAGAAGGAAGGAAAATATGGATTTCCCAGAAGAATTACTTGAAGAAAATCTTGCGGCGCTTCAATATGCAAGATTGTAAGGAAATCTCAACCCTGCTTCCTGTCAATTACAAATTATCCTCAAGTATGTGCCCTAGCACTAAAGCGGAGAGGATAAAAATGTCTCGAGTACTGTATGCATCAGCAGTGGGAAGTCTCATGTTCGCTATGATATGCACGAGACCAGATATTGCTCAAGCAGTTGGTGCGGTCAGTTGGTTCATGGAGAATCCTGGTAGAGAGCATTGGAATACTGTTAAGAGGATCCTACGATACATCAAAGGGACCTCGGATGTTGCATTATGTTTTGAAGGATCAGAATTTACTGTCAAGGGTTTTGTTGATTCTGATTTTGCAGGTGATACCGATAAACGGAAGTCCACTACAGGCTATGTGTTTACAGTTGCAGGCGGCGTGGTAAGCTGGATATCTAAATTACAGACTGTTGTAGCCCTATCTACAATAGAGCCTGAATACATGGCAGTTACACAAGCTTGTAAAGAAGCAATCTGGATTAAACGGTTAATGGAGGAGCTCGGGCACAAACAAGAGAAAATTCCCTTGTTTTGTGACAGTCAGAGTGCCTTGCACATTGCAAGGAATCCAGCATTTCATTCCAAGACAAAACACATAGGTGTTCAATATCACTTTGTTCGAGAAGTAGTGGAGGAAGGGAGTGTGGATATGCAGAAGATTCACACCAACGAGAACCTAGCAGATGTCATGACAAAGTCAATCAACGTTGACAAATTTGTTTGGAGTAGATCATCCTTTGGCCTAGCAAATACGTAAGCAACGTGGAATTGGCAAGTATGGAGAGATTTGAAGATCATCCAATATGACTTTAAGTGGGAGAATGTGAGCCGTCAAAAAATAACTAATGAGGTAAAGTCATATTTGGTAGCTTGACATTTTTGGTGAGTCAAAAGAAGACAAAAAGTAATAGAAAAAGGAAGATTTGTGCATAAAGGTTTGGTGTAAAATTACGCACATGAAAATTATTTTCACATTACTATTTTGCTTTGATTTTGGGTATGGAATGAGCCTATAAATAGAGGCTTATTCCTCACCATTTTGCATCACCAAACATTCCAAGTTAGAGAGAAAACATAAGCTTTCTCTTGAGTAGTTTTCTTCCTCTTTTGTTGTCCTATATTTGTGAGTGAGAGCGAGTTTCTCCTATTATTTGAGAGAGTGATATTGTTCTCTCCTTATGTTAGAGAGAAGGTTATTGTAAAATACTCCACATCATAGTGAAATCCTCCATTACTTGCCTGTGGTTTTTTCTTTGATTTGTTTGAGGGTTTTCCACGTAAATCTTGTGTTTCTACTTTCTCTGTTCTCATTCATATTTTAGTTGCGTGATACTGCTTGTCCCCGACCATTCCGCTGCGCCGATACCCAACAGAAATTGTAAGAGACGTGTAACCCATAGCATTTTGAAGTAAGAGCGACTAACACATGATATTCTTCCTCTGAACTAGATTTTGATACAGTTGTTTGCCATTTTGAACTCCATGAGATCAAGTCATTTCCAAAGAAAATTTCAAACCTAGAAGTGGCACGTCGCATGGTAGGGCAACCAGCCCAATTAGCGTCGCTATAGCCTGATTGCTGCAAGATAGAGATTGGAGTGAACAAGGTTCCATGAGTGAGCGTGTGTTGATATAATGAAGCACTCTTTTCGCAGCGACTAGATGTGGAGTTCGTGGGGCATGCATGTACCGGCATATTGAATTCACAGCATAGAAAATATGGGGTTGTGTCATAGTTAGATACTGAAGGGCACCCACCATTTGTCGAAAGGCAGATGGATCGGATAACAATTCACCATCGTTAGAATTAAGTCGTTCACTAGCCAAGGGAGAACTAACAGGTTTTGCAGTGTTATGTAGGGATTGGAAACAACAAAGAAAAATTGTCCTTATCAATTTTATTACAAAAAAAAATAAAAAATACAGATAAATAGAAACCCAGGAAGAAAACGTGGAAAACACTACAAACCATAAAGTCTGCATCCATCATGAGCGAATGTATTTACAAGCCAACTGCAACTACAATTCTTAGGTGATACAATCAAGTTTTTCAAAGGGTTAGATTTCTCTTCGTTTCTTCATTGAACATTAAATCGTATCAGAAGAGTGTAGAAAGTCAAAGAAAGGAGTTAAATTTTGACTTACAGTTGAATTTTGGGTTATACTTCTTGAGGTGTAATAATCAATAGAGAAATGTTAAAGTCTTTATAGGTATTTAGTTTAATTATTATTATTATTTTGATTAATTGGGTTTGTGTGAAGCAGAATTTACTTTTAGTTTTCTTTGACTTTTTATTTCTTTCCTCGATTTGAATTGTTTCATCTTAATTGTTATGGATTGAATAAGAAGATGTTTTTTAAAGAGCTTTTGTTATCTGCTTGTTTATAATTTCTTAAGATTTGGTGAGCCTTGTGCTTCTCTAGTCTGATGAGTTTCGAGGTGAAAGAGGAAGATGTTAGAGAAGAAGCTTTAGGCATGTCCATGATCTGTACACG
Source organism: Ehretia macrophylla (assembly GCA_037974665.1). Classification (NCBI taxonomy): domain Eukaryota; kingdom Viridiplantae; phylum Streptophyta; class Magnoliopsida; order Boraginales; family Ehretiaceae; genus Ehretia; species Ehretia macrophylla. The sequence goes on from CM075772.1 coordinate 27,242,629, forward strand.
ATCTTGAATTTGCATTTTCGGAGCAGATTAGTTTTCATCTTGTTCTTAGTGATGGCTAAGATTTATGAACTCATTTACGTTGAAGTAGCCGTGCCCGGTGGCTAAGTCGGTGAGGTGAAATTTATTGTGTTAGGATGATCTTTTAGTGTGTTATTCGATAGAAATCCACCGCCTGATCCGTTCATTTCCATGCTTCCTCAATCTCATAAGGTTTTGGTATCTTGTAAGAAATTTCGTGTTAGGGACTCTGCTAAAATTCCTTTTTCTTTCCCTGTATTGTCAAGTGCAAGATTGCTATGTTTCTAGCTTAAATAGAAATGAACTCATCCATTTATTTGTATATCTCGTGCAGGTTGATTTCTGCTGCTAAGTACAGACAATTAGCGTTGCAAATTAGGTATCTATAAATTGTTGTTCTATAGTGGGTGATCGGTGATCCAGATATTTCTTGCGCTATAGCCAGCTGTGTTGAGAATTGTCTTTGCATAGGACTACTGATGATAGCTATATAGCATGGACTCACACCAGATATTTGGATACAGTGTGACTGGTGCAGATCTAGTGTACTCTTCGTATCCCAGTATTCCTTCAGAACCTACGAGATTGTCCGGGTCTTTGAAGTTTGATTCGAGAAATTCACCTAGTTCACCTTCTTCAGCGCATCTTGATTCTGAGTACTTTACAGTGTTGAGTGACAATAGAGAGCAACATAGTGGCAAAGAAAATTTTTCTACATCCAGCCCTTCCTGCAATTCTTCACTGGATTATAATTATCAATTCCAACGGAGTTTGGACTACCGTCTACTTGGGGGAACCTCTTTTCCTCATAATGCAAATGGTGGTCAAAACATACAACACGCTTTGCAGGAGTTGGAAACTGCTTTAATGGGGCCTGATGAAGAAGAGGAAGTGACGACGCCACATCCCTCTGTAAGGGAGAATAAGGGAGCACAGGCTACGGGCCAGAGGTCAGGAACATGGAGCAAGGAGCACCAAGGAACACCTGTGACCCAATCTCAGCCATCATATTTTGCACACTTTGGCAAGTTAGATGATGTACCTCATACTGAGAAACGTCATAAAGCAATGGAGGAGTTGCCCTTGCAAGGTTTCCCTGCAGGTAATCTTAAAGGGTTGCTCATTGCATGTGCTAGCGCTCTTTCTGAAAACAAACTAGATGATTTTGATAAATTGGTGGAAAAGGTTCGTGGTGCCGTCTCTATCAGTGGAGAACCCATTCAGCGTCTTGGTGCTTACATGCTAGAAGGATTGGTCGCAAGGAAAGAGGCATCAGGCACCAATATCTACCGAACATTGAGGTGTAAAGAGCCTGCAGGGAAGGACTTACTTTCCTATATGCATATCCTTTATGAAATATGTCCTTACTTGAAGTTCGGTTACATGGCTGCCAATGGCGCTATAGCAGAAGCATGCAGAAACGAGGACCACATCCACATTATAGACTTTCAAATTGCCCAGGGGACCCAATGGATGACTCTTCTACAAGCACTTGCAGCAAGGCCCAGTGGTGCCCCCCATGTACGTATCACAGGCATCGATGATCCAGTCAATAAATATGCCCGTGGCGATGGTTTGGCAGCAATAGAGAGACGATTGGAAGCCATTTCTGAGAAATTCAACATTCCAGTTGAGTTTCATGCTGTGCCGGTGTTTGCTCCCGATGTCACGAGGGAAATGCTTGATGTGAGGCCCGGTGAGGCTCTCGCTGTTAATTTTCCACTGCAGCTCCACCATACCCCAGACGAGAGTGTTGACGTGAACAATCCAAGAGATGGGCTTTTGAGGATGGTAAAGTCACTGTCTCCCAAGGTGGTCACTTTGGTGGAGCAAGAATCAAACACAAATACTGCTCCTTTTCTACCTAGGTTCTCAGAAACTCTAGATTTCTATTCCGCAATGTTCGAGTCAATAGATGTCACCCTGCCGAGGGACAGGAAGGAGCGCATTCATGTTGAGCAGCATTGTTTGGCCAGGGATATTGTTAACATCATAGCTTGTGAGGGCAAGGAAAGGGTGGAACGACATGAGCTTTTCGGAAAGTGGAAATCCAGATTCACAATGGCAGGATTTCAGCAGTATCCTCTCAGCTCTTACGTGAATTCTGTGATAAGGGGCCTCTTGAGGTGTTATTCTGATCATTATACACTACTGGAGAAGGATGGGGCTATGCTACTGGGATGGAAGGATAGGTACCTGGTTTCAGCGTCGGCTTGGCACTAGGAACGAGGATATACTGAAGAGCATGCGAGTGTAGTCCGAGCGACTGTGTAACTTATAGTAGGCCTATTTTGATCACATCACGCGGCATAGTTGGGGAACTTGTGGATGGGAGGATGTGCTGATTCTATGTTGTCATACATTTTCTTTTTTTCATCTCTGTTTTCTTTTCCATGTTAATTCGATGTTGCGCTGTAACTACTAGTGATATAGAATTTCTCTTTACTCTTTCAACTCTTTTTATAGCATCAATGCTCCCTGTTTGATTAAATCATCATGGAGATCTGGAAACAGAATTGACAAAGTTTCTTACAGTAGATTTATTTTCTGTCAAGGAATTAACTTCATTGATGGGAAAAGATAATCAACCTACACCAGTAGGTTCCATATCAGAAGATACAAGTTGGTTTAATGAAAAAGAACTATGACATAGCCAATCAAAAGGTTGAAGTCTTAGAAAAATCTGCTTAGCTAGCCAATCCACGACTTGGTTCCCGGACCTCCTAAAACTTATTTTGGAGGGCAAGTTCCGATGTTGCTGGAGATGGATTCGATGTAAGTGACTATTATGTGGATTCTCCAGTTTAGGCAACTTGCAAAGGAAGAATCAGCAAGAGATCTGAACAGAGTCTCCGAGTCTGTTTCCACAAGAAGACGGCTGATGTTGGATCGGCAGCAAATACACGAGCAAATCGAATTGCCAAGGCTTCAGCCTGGAGAGAAACTTGGCAGAGTGTTTTCCGGTTATTACCATGAATAGTATCGCCATTGTGATCTTGGCAAACAACTGCTGCAGCAGCTCTGGAAGAAGCTTTTTGAAAACGCTGCAACACGGTTGAATCTGAAGTAAATCCAGGTGGTGGAGAACCCAGGCAGCTTGAATTGCATTCGGATTTAAACCCTCAAGAAGAAATGTGTTCCCTCCTTTCCAGATGTTCCAACATGTACGCGCAATCAGGAGACTGCCTGTGTTTTATCATAGCCTGCAATACATTTCTTTCATGAAGATCAGAGGCCATGAATCAAATCTGGCTGTCTGATTCAGCTCAGGAACTGTTTCAGAAGGAGAGGCCAGCCATATCTGAGATCATGAGTTTCTTATAATAGATTACTAAGACAAATTTGAAGCAAAATCTTCCTATGATAGTTTCCATCGCGGATGTTATAACAACTCAAACCCAAGAATGTAGTAACTCAAGCTCAAGGGGAGAGCTCAACTCAAAAGATTAGTCTATTAGGAGAGATAGTCTCTTACACGTAAAAATCACCCCTTGTGAGAGTGACAACCTGAAGTAGGATCATTACCGATGCTTGCAGTTTAAGTTACAGAGCTGAGGTTCAGTTGCAACTGGTCTCGAGTATTACACTAGCAATTACGCTTAAAAGACTAATGCACATCTCTCGCTGTTTTCGAATCAAGATCTTGCGGGAAATGATCCTTCTGAGCAGATCTTATGTGTTAATTCCAACCTCTAAATAAGTTTGGTTGTTGAGTTTAATAGAATAACTTGTTTTCAGCAAAAAAATTCCGTTGTCATGGAGCAGAAAGCAGAGGGATCATTTCCCACAACTTCGATATAGTCCATTTTTTGTACCACGGTTCATAGGACTATAAATTCTCCGATCATTATTTTCAGGTTAATTACTCCTGTAATCCTTATGTTCTTTAAAATGACTTGATTATTATTTAAGTTTTTCATATTATCGGGTTAATTACTCGAATAGTCCCAAGAAATATAAAAACTATTAAAAAGAACCAACAAAAATTAATTCAATTAGCATTTCATTCTGTTGGCTATTGTTCCACCTTGTCAAAACCTGCATCTTAAATTTATGACTTGCAAAATGGCAAGTTTCAAGAAACAATTACAGTCCACAAAAATAGAAACCAGTGACATCCATTTGAAAAAACAAGTCACAAAAATAATTATCTGCTTGTATGGGGAAAACGTGTTTCTTATTGAGCTAACCCGAACTTTATTATTTAGTGATATTATCAAAATTAATTTATAAACGCTTATCTTACAATCGATATTGAGATAATTATGAACATAAAATATAATCCAACAAACCATGGCCTTAATCTAAAAATATGGACGGAACGTATGCGTGTAATTGCACCATTTGTTCCTTAAGTATTGGAAATTGCTATTCGTTTTGTGTGCGAGAAGTCTCGAGATTAATTTTTAATAGGTGTAGTATTCTCTGTATGTAGGGGTGTGCAATGAAACCGCCAACCTGCCTAACCCAACCCAATCCAATCCATTTTTAGCGGTTTTTTAAAAGTTGGGTTAGTTATGATTTAAATTTTCATATAAACCGATTACATGGTTTGGTTTATGGTTTTTACAATCAAAACCATAAACCCAAACCGACCCGTACATATATATACGTACATACATATATATTTAGAGGACTTTTTACTTCCCTACACATTTTTTTAATCTATCTTCTCTTTCATTGAAAAAAAACAAAAGATATCATGAATAACTCTTCTACATTTTAGATTTCTACAATATAATTACTTTATTCAAATGTAATTATAAGTTAAACCGAATGTATGATTTGGCTTGGTTTGGGTGGTTTGGTTTCTTCAAATGTATTGGTTTGGTTTGGGTGATTTTATGAGGTGTATGAGTTGGTTATTGTTTTAATTTTTTCAAACTAAATGTGTTGGTTCAGGTCGAAAAATATGTTTTAAATCGCTAAAATCGACCCATGCACACCCCTATCTGTATGTGATGTAAATATTGGATTAGGCCTTCTTTTAAATCGAAAAAAAAAAAAAAAAAAGCTTCGAAGTAGATAAATTATTTATAGATGAGCTAAAATGACATAAGTTAAATTGTAAACTATAAATATTAGTGGATTATCAAAATTGAAACCTTGAAACTTGGGGTTCGAGACAGAAAATACAACATCGTAATTAGTGATTATTGTGCCTATGAAGCTTAAACCACGTACTTTGTAGTTAGAGGCGCTACGCTTGTAGGAAAATAGAAAGGGTGAATTGTACAAATGGTATTTATTGTTTTTTTGAAATTTCAAATTCATTCTTATTATTTAAATTAGTTAATTTAGTCTTTGTTGTTTAAAAAAAAAAAATTCAAATGCGTCCTTATTATTTATAATTAACTAATTTAATCCCTATTATTTATTAAAAAAATTAATTTAATCTCCAAAAAGATATAAAGCTCAAATTTACTGCTGACCATTTTTTATGATATATTTTCATATTTATAGATGAAAAACCTAGTCAGAGCATACTTGAATGAGGCCAATTGGTTTCACAACAACTACACTCCAACTTTTGATCGGAGTACATGAAGGTTGCACTTTTAACTGGCAGAAGCAGATTTAAGAATTTTTTTTCAGTAGGAGATAAAATACATAGTTTTTCAATTATATGTATATTTTTTTTAAAGGAGCTAATTAATTTTTGTAACTAAAAATATATATATATCTATTTTTTTTTATAAAAAAAAAATTTTTTTAAATAATTTTTTAAAGTGTTTCCTGTAAGTTTAAAAACTTATCTTACTTGTTTGACTTATTTCTAAAAGTGCTTTTAGATAAAAGTTGAAACTAAAAAAAGCTCAAAAACAAAAAGTTCCAAATTGGAGCGTTTTCAAAGAGGCTTTTGTGAAACTATTTTTATATAATTGGGGAAGCTGTTATCTTTTTCTTTATCAATTTTACCTCTTCATCTTTTTTAAAGTATAATATTGCCCTCAAATTTTTTAAAAGCTCAATATTGCCCAATATAGGCCAAAGAATCATTGATTTTTGTTCAACAACATTTTTAACCAAAGCTCATTGCCCTCAAATTTTTAAATATCAATATTGCCCAATATAGGCCAAACAATCAACGACTTTTGTTCAACAACATTTCTAACCAAAACTCTACTATAAAAGTTATACATGTCAAAAACTAAAATTTCACAGTTAAACTAAATAGAACCTTAATCATTAGAGGTTCCCTGGTCACCCAATCAAAGACCTTTTTTTTTTTTTTTTTTTTAATTCAAAAGAGGTCTAAGGTCATACAACATACTTAACGAGACTCAAACTCGCAACCTCTGTCATATATAGTGAGTTACATACAACTAGACTAAAGCCTTAGTGGTAATCAAAGACCTCTTTAGTTACTATGTCTCCTATGACAAGAAATGAAGTTATTGCAAGCATCATGTAAGCACCAGTTGCAAGTGCAACCTTCATACACTTCTCAAAATGTGGAGTATGCCATTAGAGTTTTGGTCCAGTAATATATTACTCATTGTGTATATAAGAGATTGAAAGTTTAAGTCTCGATAATTACGGCCTCCAGAAACCCAAAAAAATAAGGTGGAGTATAGCTATTGTGAAACCAATTGGCCTCATTGAAGTATGGTCCGACTCTTTTTTTAAAAAAAAAGTATGGTCTGACTAGTTTTTCATCGAGTAATATGAAAAGAAATCATACAAAATGGCCAGCAGTAAATTTGAGCTTTATATATTTTTTGGGACTAAGTTGATAATTTTTGACACATATTTGGGACAAAATTGACTAATTGTGAACCATGAGGCCGAGTTTGATTTTTTTTTTAAAATAATAAAAAAAATTTAAAAAACACTAGGTAACAATTTGTAAAAATTAATGTGTCACACTGATATTTGAAGTTCTTTGTGGTCAAAATTGTGTTTTCAAATCCTCTTTTTCCGTTACCAAAAAAATCCTCTTTTTCCCACCGCCCAAAAAAAAGGAACCTCTTTCTCCCTACTGCCCTCAATAATTGGCCCAAAAAAAAAAAAGAAAAGTATGAAGTTATGGCTAAAATTAATTGTAGTACCATTTCAAATATGAATATGGACGAAAAAAATCATCGTACAACGTTGTCCGATTCAATTCGATGACTTGAAAAAAGGAAGAGAAAAGAAAGAAAGACTATTGATAATCTTAGCAGTGACCCCACCAAGAAAAAACAAAAAAAAAATAAGGAAAATGTCGAGGTAGACCCCAACACCATGGAGTCCGAGCCATATGATGAGACAGTTAGTGATGCTGTTAATTTATAAGAAGAAACAGTTTAAAAGATGTAATTGTGTTAAAAATAATAAATAATATAATATTTTTTTTAAAATTATTTTACTATTTAAATCTTTAGCCAACAAAATAAATAAATAAATAAGTTAACAAAATTAGATCAAATGACTAAAAAACCAAGCAAAACAACACACACAACACAACGAAAAACTTTCGAATAAATGAAAGCTCAATATTGATGGATGTACTAAAAGAAATCCGAGCCTAGCCGAAGTCGGGGGAATTTTCAGATATGAAGATGGAGATTGGAGAGGCAAGGTTGCGATTACTTTCAGTGTTGCTACGAGTACTTTCGTTACGTTGATTGGTTGGCGAATTATGAGCTTCGTAGAAAATTTGGTGCTCATTGTATTGATGATCTCTCGGACTCTCTACGGCTCATAGAAAAAAACAAAAGAAGTATAACATTTTTTAGATTTATTTTTCAGTTTTAGACGACTCTAGAAGCCAAAATAAAAAATAAAAAATAAAAAACCCATGCCCCACTATCTTCTTCACACCCGTCTCCAGCTCAAACCACTTCATCAGTCGCGATCAATGGCCTTAAACCCATCATAATTGCAGCCATTGCATTCGCTAAATCGAATATTGGCCTTAAAGCCATCATAATTGCAACCATCATCGTAGCAAATGTGGCTCTTGTTGTATTTTTGTCTTGGCAATTATTTGCATCTGTGAGCGGGAGGATCTATTAGAGAGCTAGTGGGGCTAATAAAATTTTAAATATTTATGTATTTTTAGTTTAAAAAATTACGTAATCTTCACTAAAAAAAAATATTTATATAATTTAAAAATTATGTGTTTTAACTCTTACTAAGAAAAATTCTACTAGCATAATTAGGTATTCTCATGAGGCCTGTATTTAAATACAGACCCAGATCTACCATCATTGGTATTGTTTTTTTTTTCATGGGGTCTGTAAAACCCTCAATTTTTGGGTTTTACAGACCTTATTGAGGATGCCCTGGGTTTATTTGGATTGAAGGGAATGGAGGAAAGGAGATATAAGGAGAGAAATTAGAAAGTTCTCTCTTTTGTTTGTTTTGAAAATTTTTTGAGGAAGGAAGTGGAGGGGTTAAAGTAACCCCTCTCAAGCTCACTTTTTATTTCTCCTTAATTTGAAATAAAATAGAGGGGAGAGAGAATAAGTGTCTTTTATGAAAGTCATTTTATATATAAAATTTATTCATCCATTTTATTTTATTTTTAATCTAAATAAAAGACACTCATACTTTTTTATAATAATATCTTTTTCTCAAATTATTCAATATAAATATAATTTAATCTTTCCATCTCATCTCCTTTGTAATTCTCTCATTTATTAAATTTTCCTTCCCGTAATCCAATCACACTGGGGTCATGATAAGAGGTGGATTTGCTGTCAACGCTGGAGGATCACTACTCATAGCTGGTGGGGCTCCTCTTATTTGTGGTGTTTATTGCAGAGGTGGAGCCACAAGCAACTCCAAAGGGGTGATGAGAAATACGTGTCAATAAGCGACTATCAATTTTCCATGTGTTTTCAGACAAGAAAATAAATTTTACATGGGTTCCTGGCGTGTCTGATGCATGCGTGGCGCAGGGGCAGAACTAGGTCGGTCCCCTGCCTCTCAAGATTTTTTTTTTTATTTAAATTTAGTAGTATCGTTAAAATAATGTTAACAACCGTTAAAAAAATCTAAGTAATATCGTTAAAATAATATTAACGACTGTTAAAAAACCTATGTGTTATCCTTAAAAATAAGTTAACGACTCCCTTTATTTTTTTCTTTTGTCATGAATGCTTTTATTTGAATCTTGGTCTATCTAATTTTAAAATCCTGATTCCGTCCCTGCGTGAAAGTTTACTATAAATTTCACCTAATGTGAAATCATTTGCAATTAATCAAAAAAAAAAAAAAACTCATTCGTACAGGGATAAATTTTTTTCGTAAAATACACAATACTTTCTGCGCTTTGCTAAATATGTTCGAGAAAAATCTTAGAAACGACCATTGCTCAAAAAATGATCAATGTCTTACGTTTGGTGAGTGCCAAATTAAGGACTGATTGTTTGAAACGCTTCTCTATATGTTAGTTACTCTTTTGTAGTACCAAAATGACCACATAAACACTTTATATTTTCCAAAAGGTGGCTTATTCGCTTCAAACCTTAACTCAGTTTAATGAAAAAGATGAAATGACTATAATATCCTTCATTTAATATGCACAATATATTATTCATTGTATTTTCCATAACAAGTTAGGTGCTCCTTATCTTACTGAAATGATCTCATAAAACCTTGGCCTTCATTTAAAAATATACAACATACTTGTACTTATCATAGTTACACCCAGGCCCTATCTTAAAAGCTAGTTTTCCATTTAATTTTACCAAAATGATCATCTTATTAAACCCTAGTGTGATTTAAAATATTACAAGTAATACCTGCCATCATGGTGGCATATGCTGATGATCCAAAGTTGCAAAATTAGCAGGTGACGAGCACGCTACTAACTTGAACGGATCAACTAACAGTAGGGTGTGTTCAAAACATTCTAAAAAGTACAACTAATTTTTTTGGTCATCTTAGTACCACAGAAGTATAACTAGCATATTCTGCAAATCATAAGGGATATAGTGCATTTTACTCTAAATGTTTAGGTAATTTATGTTGGGAGTTTTAATACATATGAAATTAAGATTATGTACAAAATTTAGCTTGCTTCTCTTGTTCATAGGAAATTTTCTTTCAAAAAATAGATCATATTGTACATTTGAGTTCAGATGTATTCAAACCAAAAACGCTTTAATACAACTTTATTTTTTCGACTCCTCCCGTTATCCGCCTCAATCCACTAATATTAGGAAAGAGTAGCATGTAGTGACAAATCAAGAAGCACCCAAACATCTAAGTTTTGTGAATAATAGGTTAGCACGCTTCACATCTTAGATGTGTGAATATTATATACTAAGTTACTACACCATCTAAAAGTTTAAATGTTACGGATGAATTTATTATAATTATTTATTGTGTTTAATACGTATCTCATGTTTAGGCTAGATACTTTTTGGTTGAGTATTACACATTAACATAGTTTTTACAAATGGGTCGCAGTGAATTGTAAATCGAGGATATTTTAGTACCTAAACTCTGATACCACGTTTAGTTACCTTCTCATCTAAAAATTCAAAATGTTAGAGATATGTTTGTTGTATTTATTTATTATGTTCAATACTATATAACATATATCTTTTTCCCGACCTTCACTTTTTTTCTTTTTTTTTTCTTTTTTGTGTCAAAGACCTTCACATTTGAGAAAGACGGTAATTGCACTATAAATTGCCAAGAAGCATAGCTTAGTGGTCGAAGCAAATTCAACTATAGATCTTCAACAGCCAAGCAAAGGCATTTTAGGTGTTCTTTCCAAGCAACAAAAAGATGGATGTTCCTTTTCAAGCATCAGCAGCTCCTCTTGTCAATGCTCGTCCCGCTGCAAATTTTCATCCAAGCATCTGGGGAGATCATTTCCTTGCATACAATTCAAACCTCACGGTAAACACAACTGTCATCAAATTCTAATATTTGTAGGGGGCAGACGCTTTGCATCTCTCGTCTTTTTGCTCTCCATGTGTATGTGCTTTAGCTCTGAAATCATAACGTAATTTCTTACAGAAAGAGAAAGTACAAAAAAAAAAAAAAAATACTTGTCTTGCTTTTTTAAAGAGGGCAATTGGGTAAAAATTGTTTTCTGTTTCATTAAAAATACTCATGTTCATATGTGCCAATTTATCTGACTGTTACAACAACTATATATATATATGTGGCTATAAAGAATCGAATGATAAGATAAAATCAAAGTTTAAAATTTAAAAGTACAACTACTGTTATCACTTTTTCCATCCCCATATCCATTGAGCTTACCTGAATAGTTCTTCTTTTGATAGATTATTGCGGATGTAATCATAAAAAGATAATTTTTAGGATACCTTAATTCCTAAGATTGAGAACCCAAAAAAGTTGAATGCCGAAAAAAGCAAAGACAAATTTAAAAATCAAATGTATCAGGATTATTTATTAATTTAAATAGATTATATTATACTGTATATGAATATCGGGCCGGGATACAACAGTCTCATGCATGTCATTGTCTTTCTACATGCAAACGAATAGTGAACCTATATTTTTCTCTCTCTTTCTTCTCTCTCTCTCTTTTTCTTTTTTTATTTTATTTTTTAAATTTTCGGTTTATTGCCTTTGGCAGGCAGCTGACGCTGACGGGGCTTACAAGAAGAATCTGGTAGAAGAGCTGAAAGAGCAAGTTAGGAAAGAATCGAAGGCAATTGCCAGCGGGCCGATTCAACTGCTGCAACTAATTGATGCAATCCAACGACTCGGAGTAGAATATCATTTTGAACTAGAGATTGAGCAAGCGTTACAACATATGTTCGATACATATCACAATTGGGAAGAAAACAACGACATGTACGGTGCTGCTCTTTACTTTCGACTTCTCAGACAACAAGGGTTCAATGTCTTATGTGGTATGTAACTATGAGTATTTCTATATATCACTCGTTCATCCCGTTTCATGTTTCTTTATATGATAAAAATTTCATTATAGATAAACACAAGAAATTTGTCACTTAATATAAGAATTTTTATCATGCAGATACGCGCTTTAGATAATAATGCTATCTTTTATAAGAGAACAAACTAAATTAAAGACACAAAATTTAACACGTATATATTTAAATTAGGGAATATGCCAAAAACCTCCATGAGGTTATCTATAAATCCCAAACACCCCTATGAGGTTTTTAATTTACCCACTTTCCCTCAAGACACTTACCTCTACCAAACAATCCTTAAGACTTAAGGGTAATTCAGTCATTTCAACATTTAAATCCTAAATTAATTTTTAACAAAAACAAATTGAAAAAATCTCACTACTGTTATGTTTTTTTTTTTTTGGTCGAAAATGAAATATTCATTAAAAAAAGGATGTGATGAATATATTTTTTACTTTGTTCTAAAAAGGATGTGATAAATTGATTCAGAGTTGGCACTGAATTGCCCACCATTGAAGTACGATTTGAGCATTTAAATATTGAAGAAGAAGCTTTATGTAGGCATACGATTTTGCAGAAGGACACTACTTCTAGGCCCCCCACCCCCCACCCCCCACCCCCTACCCCTACCCCTACCCCGTCAATACACACATATACACACACAGATAACAAACAATACAGACCTATACACACAAATTACATACACAATACACACACTACTCCCGCCACAAAATACCTAACCCATATATACAAGACACCCATTTATCCAACACAGATAAACCACACGCAGTGGGTTCGCAGGGTGGGATTGGGGGCTGGGTTTGCGGGGTAGGGGTAAGGAGTGGGGTTCGCATGGTGAAGGGGGCAGCGACGTCGGGAGGAGGTGGGGGTGTTTTTTCTTTTTGTGTGTAATGTGATTTGTGTGCTCTTACCCAAAAAAAAAAAAAAAACAAATTTGTGTGTTTGCTGTGTGTTGTGTGTGAGTCGTTGTTGGTTGTGTGCGGCTAGGCGGGAAGGTGCAGCGGGGTGAGTGTGTGGCTGCGGTGGCGTGGTATGTTCTTGGGGCGGGGCGGGGCGGGGCGGGCAGGGAGGGGCTGGGTGGGTAGGTGGGAAGCTGAATATTTTTTTGTCGCGTGGGTAGGAAGTTGATTTTTTTTTTTGTCAAAAATTAACTTTACAAGTTAAAATTGGAAATAACTTAATTATCCTTCAATCTTAAGGAAAATTGTAAATGACTTAATTACCTTTCAATCTTAAGGATTGTTTGGGAGAGGTAAGTGTCATAGGGGAAAGTGGGTAAATTAAAAACTTCATGGGGGTGTTTGGGATTTATAGCTAACCTCATGGGGGTTTTTGGCATTTTCCCATTTGAATTATGAATTCGAACCTTACAAATAAGAGCTGAAAGGGTGACTCTGTCACCCTGCATCATATGTCCTTTCGATAATTGTCTTAGTATAATATTTAGGAGCGAATACATAACTTTTGTTTAGAAAGGGTTAAAAACATAAAATTTAATACTTATATTCTAATAATTTTTTTCTACAGTGACTTAATTAATATTTTAAACTAAAAATATCTTAAAATTACATGTATTTCCAAAAACATTTTGGGGTTGTATAGCTCCGCTATGACAATAGTTGTTTCCATATACTGATGGAGCAGAGATATTCAAGAATTTCAAGGCCGATGAAAAAGGTAACGACTTCAAGGAGACAGTACTTATCGATGATGTTCAGGGCATGCTCGCATTCTACGAAGCCACATATCTGCGAGTGCATGGTGATGATTTGCTTGACGACGAGGCTCTTACATTTACGACAATTCACCTTCAATCCATGCTCACCAACTTAGGCAATCCGCTTGATGAACAGGTGATGCATGCATTAAAGCAGCCACTAAGAAGAGGAATGACAAGGTTGGAGGCGAGGAAATATATATCGATCTATGAACAAGATGCTTCACATAACGAGGCTTTGCTAAAGCTTGCCAAACTAGATTTCAACCTGTTACAATCATTGCACCAGAAGGAGTTGAGTGAAATCTCAAGGTGGGTTATACTATTAATGACTGAAATTATCTCATGAATTATGAAATAAATGAAGAAAAAACAGAAAAAAGAATGTGCAAGAGGAAAAACTCATGCATAACTTATTCTTCATACTTTTTGTAGAATAGTCAGGTAATGATTTGTCATATTTGATCAAAGTAATCAAAATTTTTTAAGTTTGATCTGACTTCAGCCAGAGGTGGAACAATTTGAAAGTGAGTAGAGGCTGCAGCGCCACTCACCCCAAATTTCTTTTTTTTTTTTCTTATTTAAAAAAATGTGTATTTTATGATAATTTTGGGTTGAAAAATTTATTTAGCTCTCACTAAATAATTAGCCGAAAACAACTATGGCTATTGATACCATATTTATATATGAGTATTAAGGCTCCGTTTGTTTGCCGTAAAATATTTTTTTAGAAAATATTTTTCTAATTTTACGGTATTTGATAACAGTGAAAAATTGATCAACTAGAAAATATTTTACAGTGAAAAGAAAATGTTTAGTTGAAATGAGTGAAAGATGTATTTATGTCCTTTACAAAACGAAAATATTTTCCACTTATTACCCTACCTCCAGCCACCCAACCCCACCCTCGACCCCACCCCCACCCCCACCCCCAAACCACTCCCCTCCCAATTTTAATTAATTATTATTAATAAAACGAATTAATTTTAAAATAAAATTTAATTAACTAAATATTTAAAAAATATTTAATTTTAATATAATGTATAATATATTAATAATTAATAAAACTATATTTAATATTAAATTAATTAATTATTTGATTAATTTAAGATTCTATTCAAATTATTAATTAATTATTTATCTAATTTTATAGATTAATAATAATTAATTTAAAAATTAATTAACTTAATAATTAAAATTAATTAATTTAATAGTAAAAATTAATTAATAAAATAATAAAAAAATATTTATTTAGTAATAAATTAATTAATGCTATTTTATTGACTAATAAATTAATTAAATTAATACTAAAATTATATTTAATATTAATTAATAATAAATAATTAACTAACTAATAAATTTATTTAATTAATTTTATATTTATATTAAATATTAATTAATTATATATATAATCTTATAAATTAATAATAATTAATCAATCAATTATTATTTATTTATTAAATTATTAATTTATTATGTACAATTAAAATTTTATTAATTAACTATTTTAAACTTATTAATAAATTATAATTTTTAATTAATTAATTAACTATATTGTAAAAAATTTAAAAAATTAATAGGTTTAATTAATTTTTCACTATTATATCTAAACAAAATATTTTCTTATGTGACAACCAAACACTAGAAAATATTCATTTTTTCAATAAAATATTTTTTTTATAAAAACATTTTCTACCATCAAGTTATTTTATGACAAACAAACGGAGACAAAATTATATGATTTCAGATTCTACTGAACAAAAAAGTCTTGGTTCTGCTCTTGACTTTAGCCTCCATTGTATGTACCCGAAAAAAGTAACTTATTCTTTCATAATCTGTCTTAGGTGGTGGAAGGAACTAGATGCTCCAAGAAAGCTATCTTTTGCAAGAGACCGAGTGGTTGAATGTTACTTTATGAGTTTGACGGTGTATTTTGAACCTCAATACGCTCTGGCCAGAATTTTTTTTACCAAAGTACTCGGCATGCTATCCATCATAGACGATATATATGATGCCTATGGCACTTATGAAGAACTTGAGATCTTCACTGAAGCATTTGAAAGGTTTGTAATTATACATATTTCACTTAAGCTCGGCTCCAACGCCAATATTAGAAGTCAAATTTGGACTCAGATAATGGTTATGCATTTGACTGCTTAGATCAGGTTCCTGAGTACATGAAATACTGTTTTCAAGCACTTTTAGATGTCTTTGAGGAAATTGAGGAAGAAATGGCCAAAGATGGAAGATCATATTGCGTTTACTATGTGCAAGAATCAGTATGCTACTATTTCTTTTCAAGTATTGCAATATGTCATTCTTAACACCTTCACCCGTTCACCCTTATTTCAAATTCTTTTTTAGTACCATGTATAATGGTAATTAATTTTCCTCCTTTATAATAATGTATGCCAGTTAAAAATCTTAGTTCGAGCCTATCTAGTAGAGGCCAAGTGGGTTCATGAAAGTTACATACCTACAATGGAAGAGAAAATGCCAAATGGAACTTGCACCATAGGTTACTTAAATCTCGCAATTACATCATTTATTGGCATGGGAGAAGTAGTGACGAAGAATGAGCTTGATTGGGCGCTCAGTAACCCTGAAATCATAACAGCTGCAGCAACAGTTGGCAGGCTTAGGAATGATATCGTGGGACATGAGGTAAGAAAGAAACAACATGAAATCATAACTATATAGAACCAACGATACTAAATCAACCTCTGTGGTTTCTTAAAAATATAAAATGTTTGCTTGTATTTTTAAATGCTCATAATTTTTCCGTAGTTTTTGAAAATACCCCTCCAAAAAAATGGGACTAATTGGGTGACGGGATTTTGAAAATACAAAAGGGTATTTTATTCTTCTAACAAATCACAAGAGGTTATTTGATGTTCACCAGACTGCATATTTTGTTAGATCACAATATTTATCTTTATTTTCTGATTAATTACCTTTTGTAACAGATCTTATTTAGGAAACCTTTAACTTGTGAATCACCACTTATTCTCAAATGCAGTTTGAACAAGAGAGGGAGCATGTCGCGTCAGCAGTCGAATGCTACATGAAGCAACATGGTACATCGGAGCAACAAGCAATTGATGAATTAAACAAACAAATTGAAGATGCATGGAAAATCATTAATCAAGGGTTCCTAAGACCAAGTGTAGTGCCAATGCCTTGCCTTGTTCGTATTCTCAATCTGGCACGATGGATGGAATTCATGTATAAGGAGGAAGATGGATACACTCATGTCGGAGAAGCTACAAGAAATTACATTAAAGCAACCCTCATCGAGCCACTTCTAGAATAATTACAGCGTTCGTATATAAAAATATATATATATAAATGAATGTTAATCTCATGTGCTTCATAACTATCCAAATTCCTATAAATATCATATTAAATTGTGCCTTACAAAAGCTCATACAAAGATAGTCGGATGTCAACATATTAATTATATATTCCTTGTACTTAAGATCTTTCGGGCAAGTAGTCACATAACACACAGAAGACAAAAGGAAAAACAACAAAAGAAAGTGACCCGAACAAACACATTCATAATCAGTTTCTGGTAACTCAAGTAAAATAGCATCCTGTAATAGTAGATTTCATAACTTCACTCATTGTTGTCACTTCAAATGGCCAGTTATTATTATTTTGGTTGATAACCAGCAGGAGGATTCAAACAGCAAGGTGGATAACCTTTAACTAGTTAAATAAACTAAAACCCTAATTAGTTGAGCACTTTAGCTAAACTAGGGCTTGTTTATGTAACTATTTCTAACTTCTAAATTAACTTCTATTTAACTTATTAAATTTATTAATAGTGATTCCTTAATTTATTTAACTCTTTCGTAAAAAATTCCTTTGTTGGTCTATTACTTGTTTACATGTAACTTAATGTATTTTTCTATTAGTACATACATTAACAGTAGGTACTTTAAGTAATGCCTTCAGACATGTATATATATATATATATACAAAGCAAAACCTAGCATCCTTTATTTACTACACGCATAAGCCGACATTATCACAAAAGAGTATCCTTATTTACAGCAAATAAGAGAATCAGTAATGCTTTTATATTAAAATACCCGAGGCAAGTAAATCGAGTGAGTTCATATGTGGTCAATTATATACAAGTTCAGATAAGCAGATAAATAAACCATTCATGCGAGCTATGTTGTATCCTTTTTTTTTTTTAAAACAAAACCTCCTCACATGTTTAATTAATATAATATATGTAATATATAGTCAAGTTAACCATTAACACATTTAATTAGCTTGTAAATAAACATGAATTTAAGAAAATTTCCTCACCTCCAATTAAACATGCAATTAAAAACGGTATACAAGCTTTT
Organism: Ehretia macrophylla; assembly: GCA_037974665.1. Classification (NCBI taxonomy): domain Eukaryota; kingdom Viridiplantae; phylum Streptophyta; class Magnoliopsida; order Boraginales; family Ehretiaceae; genus Ehretia; species Ehretia macrophylla. Next base: position 27,260,607 of record CM075772.1, read on the forward strand.
CCTTCCTTCCTGCCCGACGGTGAGTCCGATCCTCTTTATTTTCCTTGTTGGTCGACGGCAACGGTGACAGAGAATTCTATGATGTGGTGATTGATTCAGTTGGCTTGTTTGATGGAGAATGAATAAAATGACAAATACTAAAGTTTATTTATTTATGTGGTGTAAACCGTGTGTGAGTGGAGTGAATGCTTAGTGTTTGATGCTTTCTTATTTGTGTGAGCTAGTGCCTTTAATGGAATCAGTGGTGATGACTTATCTTAGCTAGAACTAGGATACTATGACCTAAACTTGGTGGTGGTGTGGTCTTACTGCCGCCAACGTGAGAAGGTTTATATAGAGTCAAGAGTGGACGGTGCGTGATGATGATTGCTGTGGTGAATAAGCATAGAATTAATTCTTGTGGTGCTGACTCGTTGGAGCTAGTACTAGGATGATTTGGGGGCAGCTTAAAGGTGAAGGCTGGGTGCTAATGATGAAGAAGTTTGGCTAGTTCATTCGCTGGCATGGTGGACGACGGGATGAGTGGCAGGGCTGATTAGGATATGATGTCGCTAGGCAGCTATGTACAATGACTTGAAGAATTGTTGAGGCCGTGTGATTGGTGTTGATGAAGGAAGTGAAGATTCAACAAGGCTAGCGCGATGGTGAAGACAAGTGGTGATGACTAATAACTTTGGTTGCATGTTGGTTCGATGTGGAATGAGCAAAGAGTGCCAGCGATTCTAAGCTAGCCGAGATCATCATGGTCTGCTAGTAGGATCGCTTAGTGGCATGACTAGAATGTCAACTTGGCCTTGCCAAATTAAATTGGTAGTAGACCAATGATGGCCGCTGCTTCCTAACATAATGAATTTGTGACATGCTGGCTACTCATCAGGATTATAAGCATTCATTCGACATTCACTTAGGTAGTTTATCGTGCTGGAAGATAATTGGTGTGGCGGTGTCGTTTGTTATTTATTGATGACGACGGTGCTGAGCAGTTAGGACGTATCTTAGGCAAGTTCGAATTAATGCATCACGGTGGTGAAGGCTATGATGATGCCCGATGTTAACTCAAAGCATCCCTAACTTAATTTACTCCTAAGCTTCTAATACTTCTAAGTGCTAATATAAATATTACCTAACATAATAAAGTTAATTTTTTCCTAAATGGCTTCCCGTAACCATCCTAAATGTTCTAATTTATTATTTAATTAAACTATCCACCGAATAACAAATTTATCACCTAATCTTATGTTTTTCTAAGATATTTATAACTATACTATTCTCCAATAACTCCCAACTGGTTTACTAACTTGTCCATTTAAGATCATTTTAATGAAAAGTGATAAGGTATTATCTTACTACGAATTAGCACTGCTAACTTAACATTCCAATTTCTATCTCATTATCTAATTATTTTGTAATCCCTAATCTTTAAAACTAATTACTCCCCCTTTTAAGATGTAGATCCTAATTCTTCCTATTAACACCTTATCCCATATATGTATTTTTCCACTAATCTCAGCTCTACAACTAAGAATTCCTAGGATATAACTTACCCATGTTCGACTGTGAAGTTCATAAAGTCTCACATCAAATACAAATATCTTAACTAAGACCCCTTACTTTCTGAAGTCACCCAAGTAAATCATCTATTAACTCAGTTCTTTAATACTCTTAACTAATTTAACTTAGTTCCTAAGTAACAATCCTAAGTACATTTCTAAATATTAGTATTAAAGCAAATAACTTAATACATTATCCTTTTACTTTATAAGCTAGTATTACCTATTTGCTATATTATCCATATGTACTTGCTAGAACTATGTTATTGTCTAGTAAACCCTAGCTAACATACTAACCTTTCTTTTAAAATTACTATAAGGTATTACCCTTATTAACATTGCCTAATCATCCTCGAACAACCTATCAGCCAATATCTTAATTCTCTTTTTCTATCTCACAAGCCAAACATTATATATCAAGGTACCAAATTTTAATATCTCTAACTTTTTAACCTACCAAGTTAATCTTTTTCCTTTTTAATTGAAACGAATGCTTAGTTTGATATGCTAATCTTTATATAGTTTCTAAGTTTAAAGAAATTCATAACATGAGAAACATAAAAAATACGACACATAAAGCAATTCAATCATAAACAACATCTAATTATATGCCAATGCTCAAAAATTAGGTTTGGGGCTTCACATGAGAGGTCTTAACCTTGGAGAGAATGAAAGAGACAAAGATTAAAGTAACATTTTGGCTTTTTATTATGAGGCTTTCAGACTTTGTCCGTTTGCCCTTTTACTAATTGCTATGAATTGTATTTTTTTTCTTTCTAATGTGCACCCCCTGGCATGAACGTCCCTCCGCCCCTGCACGTCCACTTGACAACTAAAGGCAAATTTAGTAATAAGAACAAGAAATTTAAATAGATTTCAATCTTTATTCCTTTCAGAAAGTTGGATCCAAACAGTGGTCGAAGTTACACATGATTGCCATAATTGTTGGAAATTGGATATAGTAGACAAATGTAAAGGAAACATAAAACTTTTAATATGGTTCAGACTTAACTTACATTCACGAACACCCAACGTTTTTCTTACGACTATATAGCTTGAATTCCTTTAGGGTGCTTGGGTGTGCATGATACAAAGCCACTAAAGGCTATTTATACTAGTAGATAGGAATATAGAGAGACACTAAGAGAGTTTATTTAATCTAGGTATACTAAAAGACACAAGATAAGTACATGATTAGATTCAATGTATCTTCAATTAATCCATTTTATGATTACCAATTCTTCGAGTCTTCCCTTTCTCAAGATTCCAAGACTCATCTTGGGTTTAGTTTGCATTCTCCAACACTTCTCTTCAAACCAAAACCAATTTTCACACCATGTAGTGTTCTCAATTTCTTTAATGTTGTGGCATTTCTGAAACGTTTCCATGGCTGATCCTCTTCATTTCAGCCTTGTTTGATTGCTCTGGTGCAACAACTATCTGCTTAATACATCGTGGAAATAATCTTTAATAATGAGCTTCAACTCTCTCGTCTTTTTTGGCTACTACTGCACCATTTCTCTTGACACGAGCTTCTCTTGCTTCTAGCATCCTCCTTTTGGTAGTCTTTTGTTAACAATCTTCGTCTACTGACAACATATTGGAAGTGACTTAGGATTTACAAATTCTCACACAGAAATTACAATAACAAACTCACAATTTATAGGCTGCAGCCTTTACAAAGTTTTCACTCACTCTTCACTTTTCCTTACTTTTCTGTATTTTTTTCACTCTTGCCTCTCTTTTCACTCTTTTTTTTACTCCTTTTAACAACTCAATCCTTCTGCATTTGTATGCGAAATTGAACTCTGATACCATTTGTTGAAAATTGGATCTAGCACACAAATGCAAACAAAACATAAAACTTTTAACGTGGTTCAGACTTAGCCTACATCTACGAACACGCAACATTTTCTTTACGACTACATAGCTTGCATTGATTTCCAAGTGTGACCATCTCAAAATAAGGTCTACGGGTGTTCAATCTTCCACGTGTGACTCCTCACAAATCAAGTTACATGTGAGGGGAAGTGTTAGAATATGCATTTGTCCACATCAGAAAATCAGAAACTCTAAGACCACCTTATAAGATCCTGAACTACTTCACTTGACATCAATTAGTATTAAGATAGAAACCCAATTTTAACAGTACACTATAAAAAATATTGGTATTTCCGGCACTATTTCCCGACGGTTGAAGGCAACTACCAGCGTAAAGGATAGTCTTTAACGACAGTTATTTACGAATTCCTTGGAAGCTATTTACAACAACGTTTACAAGAACGCCTACCTTGGTAATATATTTTTTCACGGCAGTTAATAATAAATGCAGTAAAAGTACTTTTTTGGGTGATTTCAACTAATTGTCTTTATTGAGTTTCGATTTTGAGCTTCATATATTTTTGGGGACTAAGTTGATATTTTTGACACATATTTGGGACAAAATTGACTAATTGTGAACCATGAGGGCGGGTTTGAATTTTTTAAAAAATGATAAATACTAAATTGATTAATTTAAATAATATAGACAAATTTAAAATTTTAAAAAAACACTAGGAAACAATTTGTACAAATTTATGTGTCACACTGATATTTGAAGTTCTTTGTGGTCAAAATTGTGTTTTCAAATCCTCCTTTTCCCACCGCCAAAAAAAAGGAACGTCTTTCTCCCTACTACTCTCAATAATTGGCCAAAAAAAAAGAAAAAGAAAAGTATGAAGTTATGGCTAAAATTAATTGTAGTACCATTTCAAATATGAATATGGACGAAAAAAATCATCGTACAACGTTGTCCGCTTCAATTTGATGACTTGAAAAAAGGAACAGAAAAGAAAGAAAGACTATTGATAACCTTAGCAGTGACCCCCACTAAGAAAAAACAAAAAAAATAAGGAAAATGTGGTGGAAAACCCCAACACCTTGGAGTCCGACCCATATGATGAATCAACTAGTAATACTGTCAATTTACAAGAAAAAATAATTTAAAAGATAGAACTATATTAAAGATAATAAATAATATAATAATTTTTTTGTCAATTTACAAGAAAAAATAATTTAAAAGATATAACTATGTTAAAGATAATAAATAATATAATAATATTAAAAAAAAATTATTTTACCCCTTGAATCTTTAGCCAACAAAAAAAAAAAAAAATTGTTAACAAAATTAGATCAAATGACTAAAAAACCAAGCAAAACAACACACACAACACAACGAAAAACTTTTGAATAAATGGAAGCTCAATATTGGTGGATGTACTAAAGGAAATCCGAGCCTAGCCGAAGTCGGGGGAATTTTCAGATATGAAGATGGAGATTGGAGAGGCAAGTTTGCGATTACTTTGGGTGTTGCTACGAGTACTTTCGTGCTAAGATCAGAGCTTTATGTGAAGGGATGCTTATAACCGAGTCAATGAATGTTGAGAAATTTTGAGTTGAAACGAACTGGACCCTTGTTTATGGTGCCATCAAAGGTAGCTTCTCTGCACCTAGATCCTTTAACCCTTTCGTAGAAGATTTTCAAAAAATGTTCAACAATCATGCAGTGTTTGAAGGAGAGGGATCATTTCCCACAACTTCGATATAGTCCATTTTTTGTACCACGGTTCATAGGACTATAAATTCTCCGATCATTATTTTCAGGTTAATTACTCCTGTAATCCTTATGTTCTTTAAAATGACTTGATTATTATTTAAGTTTTTCATATTATCGGGTTAATTACTTGAGTAGTCCTAAGAAATATATAAAAACTATAAAAAAGAACCAACAAAAATTAATTCAATTAGCATTTCATTCTGTTGGCTATTGTTCCACCTTGTCAAAACCTGCACCATAAATTTATATGACTTGAAAAATGGCAAGTTTCAAGAAACAATTACAGTCCACAAAAATAGAAACCAGTGACATCCACACAAAAATAATTATCTGCTTGTATGGGGAAAACGTTTTTCTTATTGAGCTAACCCGAACTTTATTATTTAGTGACATTATCAAAATTAATTTATAAACGCTTATCTTACAATCGATTTTGAGATGATTATGAACATAAAATATAATCCAACAAACCATGGCCTTAATCTAAAAATATGGATGAAACGTATGCGTGTAATTGCAATTTGAAATTGCTCTTTGTTTTGTATGTGATAAGTCTTGAAATCAATTTTTGACAAGTGTAATATTTTCTAGGGTAAATAGCACCACAACCCTCTATACTTTAGCAAAAATGCACATGACCCCCCTGTGGTTTAAAAAGTGCATCGGAACCCCCTAAGGTTTTCACACCGTGCACACGCACCCCCTCCCTAATTTTCCGTCAACAAATTTAACTAAATTGTATAAAAAGACTAAAATGCCCTTCAATTTTTAATTTTTTATTTCTCTTTTGTTCACACACACACACTTACACACACAGAGACACACACACACATACACACACACACAGACGCACACACACACAGAGACACACACACATACACACACAGACACACACACAGACACATATACACACACACACACACAGACACACACACAAACACACACATACACACACACACATATATATATATACACACGCACACACATATATATATAATATACACACACACACACACATACACACACACACACACACATATATATATATATATATATATATATATATATAAAGATTTGCAGGTTTTTGGAGGGGTGATGGGGTGGGTGTGATGGTGGGGTGGGTGGGGGTGGGGGTTTGACAGTGGGGGTGGGGATGGTGAGGGGGGGGGATGGGGAGCGGTGGTTTGAGGAAGATGGGTTATTATTATTATTTTTTTATTTTTTGTGAAAATTGCATTGGGAGAAAAAAAAAATCATATATAAGGGCATTTTTTGTCCAATTAAGTAATAATTTAAGCCCAAAAACATAAAAAATTGTACCAACCGCGTGTGTAATGCACTCTCAGTTGAAAGTAACGGTTTTTTTAACGGAGGGGGCTGTGGTGCTACACTTTTGAAACCACAGGGGGTTCCGGTGCACTTTTTAAACTACAGGGGAGTAATGTGTATTTTTGCTAAAACATAGGGTGTTGTGGTGGTATTTACCCTATTTTCTATATGTGATGTAATATTGAATTGGGTTTTCATTTAAATTAAAAAAAAGAAACTTCGAAGTAGATAAATTATTTATAGATGATCTAAAATGACATTAGTGGATTATCAAAATTCAAACCTTGAAACTCGGGGTTCGAAACAGAAAATACAACATCGTAAGTAGTGATTATTGTGCCCATGAAGCTTAAACTACGTGCTTTTGTAGTTAGAGGCGCTAATCTTGTAAAGGGTGGCTTGTACAAATGGTACTTATTGTTTTTTTTTAAATTTTAAATTCATTTTTATTATTTCAATTAGTTAATTTAATCTCTGTTGTTTTAAAAAAAAAATCAAATGTGTCTTTATTATTTATAATTAGTTAATTTAATCTCTATTATTTATTAAAAAAAATCAATTTAATCCCCAAAAAGATTTATAGCTCAAATTTACTGCTGACCATTTTTTATGATATATTTTCATATTAATAGATGAAAAAACAAGTCAGAGCATACTTCAATGAGGCCAATTGGTTTCACAACAACTATACTCCAACGTTTGATCGGAGTATATGAAGGTTGCACTTATAATTAGCAGGAGCAGATTTAGGATTTTTTTTTTTTTTTCAGTATGAGTTAAAATACATAATTTTTTTTAACTGTATGAGTATATTTTTTTTAATAGAGTTAATTAATTTTTGCAACTAAAAATACATAGATATCTATTTTTTTTTATAAAAGAATACATAAAATTTTTAAATAATTTTTCAAAGTCCTTATTGGTAAGTTTAAAAACTCATCTCACCTGTTTAGTCCATTTCTGAAATTGCTTTTAGGTAAAAGATGGAGTTGAAAAAAAAGAAACTCCAAATTGAAGTTTTTCCAAATACGCTTTTGTGAAACTTTTTTTATATAAAACGGGAAACTATTTTTTTTTTTCAAATATACCCCTTCATATTTTTTAAAGTACAATATTACCCTCAATTTTTTTAAAAAAACTCAATATAGGCCAAATAGTCAACGATTTTTATTTAACAACACTTCTAATTAAAGTTTTATTGTAAAAACTCCTCAGGTCAAAAGTTAAAATTTCACAGTTAGGTCAAACAAAACCTTAATCATTAGAGGTTCACTATTCACCCAATCAAATACCTCTTTTTTTTTTTTTTTTTGAATTCAAAAGAGGTCTAAAACTATACAACATGTTTAGCGAGACTTGAGCTCGCAACCTCTGTCATATATAATGAGTTACATACAATTGGACTAATGCCCTAGTGGTAATCAAAGACCCCTTTAGTTACTATGTCTCCTATGCCAAGAAATGAAGTTGTTGCAAGCATCATGTAAGCACCAGTTGCAAGTTGCAACCTGCATACACTTCTCAAAATGTGGAGAACGCTACTAGGGATTGGGTCCAGTAATATGTTATATGTGTATGTAAAAAGTTGTGAATTTGAGTTTCATTAATTACAGTTTTAGGCCTTGCCTGAAACCCAAAAAAATAAGGTGGAGTATAGCTATTGTGAAACCAATTGGCCTCATGAAGTACGATCTGACTCTTTAAAAAAAAAAAAAGTATGGTCTGACTAGTTTTTCATCTAGTAATATGAAAAGAAATCATACAAAATAGCCAGCAGTAAATTTGAGCTTTATATATTTTTGGGGACAAAGTTGATATTTTTTGACACATATTTGGGACAAAATTGATTAATTGTGAACAATGAAGGCGAGTTTGAATTTTTTAAAAAATAATAAAAATTAAATTGATTAATTTAAACAATAGAGACAAATTTAAAATTTCAAAAAAATACTAAGGAACAATTTGTACAAATTTATGTGTCACACTGATATTTGAAGTTCTTTGTGGTCAAAATTGCGTTCTCAAATCCTCTTTTTCCCACCGCCAGAAAAAAGGAACCTCTTTCGCCCTACTACTCTCAATAATTGGCCAAAAAAAGAAAAAGAAAAGTATGAAGTTATGGCTAAAATTAATTGTAGTACCATTCCACGAAAAAAATCACGTTGTCCTCTTCAATTCGATGATTTGAAAAAAGGAAAAGGAAAAGGAAAGAAAGAAAGACTATTGATAATCTTAGCAGTGACCCCACCAAGAAAAAACAAAAAAAATAAGGAAAATGTGGAGAAAAACCCCAACACCTTGCAGTCAGACCCATATGATGAATCAGCTAGTAATGCTGTCAATTTACGAAAAGAAATAGTTTAAAAGATGAAATTGTGTTAAAAATAATATATAATATAATATATATTTTATTATTATTTTATCCCTTGAATCTTTAGCCAACAAAAAATAATAATAATAAGTTAACAAAATTAGACCAAATGACTAAGAAACCAAGCAAAACAACACACACAACACAACAAAAAACTTTTAAATAGATGGAAGCTCAATATTGATGAATGTACTAAACAGAATCTGAGCCTAGCTGGAGTCGGGAATTTTTAGATATGAAGATGGAGATTGGAGAGGCAAGCTTGTGATTACTTTGGGTGTTGCTATGAGTACTTTCGTGCTAAGATCATTGCTTTATGGGAAGGGATGTTTAAGACCGAGTCAATGAATGTTGAGAAATTTTGAGTTGAAATGGATTAGACCCTTGTTTGTGGCGTCATCAAAAGCAGCTTCTCTGCACCTAGATCCTTTAGCCCTTTCATGGAAGATTTCCTAAAAATGTTCAACAAACATTCGGTGTTTGATATCGTATACCTATATTGTGAGACAAATCATTATGTTGATTGATTGACAAATTATGAGTTTCGTAAAATATTTAGTACTCATTGTGTTGATGATCTCTCAAATTCTCTACGACTCCTAAAAAAAGATAAAAAAAGTGTAACATTACTTAAATCTCTTTTTCGGTCTTAGACAGCCTAGAAGCCAAAAAAAACAACAAAAATGAAAAACCCATGCCCTACTATGTTCTTCACACCCCTCTACAGCTCAAACCACTTCATCAGTCGCGATCAATGGCCTTAAACCCATCATAATTGGAGCCATTGCATTCGCTAAATCGAAAGGCCTTAAAGCCATCATAATTGCAACCATCATCGTAGCAAATGTGGCTCTTGTATTTTTTGTCTTGACAATTATTTGTATCTGTAAGCGGGGCGGATCTACTAGAGAGCTAGTGGGGCTAATAAAATTTTAAATATTTATATATTTTTAATTAAAAAAATTAATTAACTCTCATTAAAAAAAATATTTATATAGTTTAAAAATTATGTGTTTTAACTCTTATTGAGAAAAATTCTGCTAGCAGAATTAGGTGTTCTCCCGAGGCTTGTATTTAAATACAGACCTAGATCTACCATCACTAGTGTTGCCTTTTTTTTTCATAGGGCTTTGTAAAACCCTCAATTTTTGGGTTTTACAGATCCCATTGAGGATGCCCTTATGTCTGTTTGGATTGAAGGGAATGGGAGAAAGGCGAGATAAGGGGAAAGATTAGAAAGTTCTCTCTCTTATTTGTTTTGGAAACGTTTTAAGGGGGAATGAAGTATAGGGGTCAAAGTAACACCTCCCTAGTCCAAAAAAAAAAAAGTAACCCTTCCTAAGCTTACTTTTTCTTTCCTCCCAATTTGGGGTAAAATAGAGGGGATAGAGAGTAATACTTTCTTTGGCATAATTGTGAAATTTTAGTTTTTGTGTTATAGAGCTTTGGTTAGAAATGCTGTTGAAAAAAAACCGTTAACTGTTTGACATATATTGGACAATATTGAGTTTTTAAAAAATTAGATGACAATATTGTACTGAAGGGGTATATTTGAGAAAAAAAAAAATTCTCGCATTATATAAAAATAAATTCGCAACAGCTTATTTTGAAAAGTTCCAATTTGTAGTTTCTTGTTTTTCACCTTTTATCTAAAAGTACTTTAGAAAATGGGCCAAACAAGTAAAATATGTTTCTAAACTCATAGGAAGCACTTTTAAGTGTTAAAAAGTTAGGCCAAATAGCGACTAAGTCTCCTTTATGAAAATAATTATATATATATAATTTATTCATCCTTTTCATTTTCTTCTTAATTCAAACAAAAGACACCCATACTTCTTTATAATAATTCTCTCATCTCTTCTCCTTTATGATTCTCTCATTTCTTCTCCTTTATTAAAATTTTTCCCCTCAATCCAAACACACTAGGGTCATGACAAGGGTGTTAAAATTACTGAGTTTCCATCTTGAAACCAATTGGTGTTAAGTGGAGTAGTTCAAGATCTTATAAGGTGGTCTTAAACTTTCTGATTTTTCCGATATGAAACAAGTGTTATATTCTAACACTCCCCTCACGTGTGACGTGATTTGAGAGGAGTCACACTTGGAAGATTGAACACATGTGGTAGATAACACATGTTGAAGATTGAAGAACATGTGAATCTAATTTTTGAGATGGGTCACACATGGAAGATTGAACAAACGTGGTAGATAACATTTTGAGAAGGGTCATACTTGGAAAATTGAACACATGTGGTAGATAACACATGAGGAATATTGAAGATGCGTGGAACATGACACACGTGAAAGATTAAACATAAATGGACCTGATTTGAGATAGGTCGCACGCGGATGAGACTGGACCAAGTAACTAGCTCTGATACCATGTTAAGATAACTGAGTTTCTATCTTGAAACTAATTGATGTCAAGTGAAGTAGTCCAAACTTTTATAAAGTGATTTTAAAATTTTTAATTTTTTAATATAAGACAAGTGTTATATTCTAACAAAGAGGTGGATTTGCTGTCAACGCTGGAGGATCACTACTCATAGCTGGTGGGGCTCCTCTTATTTCTGGTGTTTATTGCAGAGGTGGAGCCACAGGTAACACCAATGGGGGTGATGAGAAATACGTACCAATAATCGACTGTCAATTTCCCATGTGTTTTCAGATAAGAAAAGATATTTTTACATGGATTTCTGGCGTGTCTGATGCATGCGTTGAAGTTTACTATAAATTTAGGCATTTGCACATTGATAAAAAAAAAAAAAAACTTATTCGCACAGGGATTAAAGTTATTTCGTAAAATACACAATATCTTCTGCGCTTTGCTAAATATGTTAGAGAAAAATCTTGAAAACGACCATTGCTCAAAAAATGATTAATGTCTTATGTTTGGTGAGTGCCAAGTTACGGCCTGATTGTTTGAAAGACTTCTCTATATGTTAGTTACTCTTTTGCAGTACCAAAAACACTTTATATTTTTCAAAAGGTGGTATATTCCTTTCAAACATTAACTCCGTTTAATGAAAAAGATGAAATGACAATAATATCCTTCATTTAAAATGCACAATAATTCATTATATTTTCCATAACAAGTTAGGTGCTCCTTATCTTATTGAAATGATCTCATAAAACCATGGCCTTCATTTAAAAATAAACATACTTGTATTTATCATAGTTACACCCCTAGGCCCTAACTTAAAAGCTAGTTTTCTTTTTAATTTTATCAAAATGATCATCTTATTAAACTCTTGTGTGATTTAAAATATTACAAGTAATCCCTGCCATCATGGTCGCATATGCTAATGATCCAAAGTAGCAAAATTAGCAGGTGATTAGCACACTACTAACTTGAACGGATCAATTAACGGTAGGGTGTGTTCAAAACATTCTAAAAAGTACAACTAATTTTTGAGGTCATCTTAGAACCTCAGAAGTATAACTAGCATATTCTGCAAATCATAAGGATCGATATAGTGCATTTTACCCTAAATGTTTAGGTAATTTATGTTGGGAGTTTTAATATATATAAAATTAAGATTATGTACAAATTTTAGCTTGCTTCTCTTGTTCATTGGAAATTTTCTTTCAAAAAAATAGATCATATTGTACATTTGAGTTCAGATGTATTCAAACCAAAAACTTTTTAATTTAATACACATTTACCTTTTCCACCACTCCCGTAATCCGCCTCGATCCGCTAATATTAGGAAAAGGTAGCATGTGGTGACAAATCAAGAAGAACCTAAACATCTAAGTTTTGTGAATAATAGGTTAGCACGCTTCACATCTAAGATGTGTGAATATTATATACTAAATTATTACACCATTTAAAAATTTAAATATTAGAGATAAATTTATTATATTTATTTATTGTGTTTAATACGTGTCTCATATTTAGGCTAGATACATTTTGGTTGAGCATTACACATTAACATAGGTTACAAGTGGGTTGATGATATTTTAGTATCTAAACTCTGATATCACATTTAGTTACCGTCTCATTTAAAAGTTCAAAATGTTAGAGATATGTTTATTGTATTTATTTATTATGTTTAATACTATATAACATATATCTTTTTCACGTGCATATAGACCTTCACTTTTTCTCTTTTTTATTTTTTTTTATTTTTATTTTTTATTTTTTTCTGTCAAAGACCTTCACATTTGAGAAAGACGCTAATTGCACTATAAATTGCCATGAAGCATAGCTTAGTGGTCGAAGCAAATTCAACTATCGATCTTGAACAGCCAAGCAAAGGCATTTTAGGTGTTCTTTCCAAGCAACAAAAAGATGGATGTTCCTGTTCAAGCATCAGCAGCTCCTCTTGTCAATGCTCGTCCCGTTGCAAATTTTCATCCAAGCATCTGGGGAGATCATTTCCTTGCATACAATTCAAACCTCATGGTAAACACAACTGTCATCAAATTCTAATATTTGTAGGGGGCACACGCTTTACATCTCTCGTCTTTTTGCTCTCCATGTGTATGTTCTTAAGCTCTAAATCATAACGTAATTTCTTACAGAAAGAGAAAGAAAAAAAAATACTTGTAAAAACAAATTCAAAAATTTTAAAATACAACTACAGTTATCACTTTTTCCATCCCCATATCCATTGAGCTGACCTGAATAGTTCTTCTTTTGCTAGACAGGGCAATTTTTAGGATACCCTACTTCCTAAGATTGAGAACCCAGAAAAGCTAAATGCTCGAAAAAGTAAAAACAAATTCAAAAATCAAATGTACCAAAATGATTGAATTTCGGGATACAACAGTCTCATGCATGTCATTGTCTTTACACATGCAAACGAATAGTGAACCTATATTTTTCTCTCTCTTATTTATTTATTTATTTTAAATTTTCGGTTTATTGCCTTTGGCAGGCAGCTGACCGGGCTTACAAGGAGAATCTGGTAAAAGAGCTGAAAGAGCAAGTTAGGAAAGAATTTAAGGCAATTGCCAGCAGGCCGATTCCACTGCTGCAACTAATCGATGCAATTCAACGACTCGGAGTAGAATATCATTTTGAAGTAGAGATTGAGCAAGCGTTACAACATATGTTCGATACATATCACAATTGGGAAGAAAACAATGACATGTACAGTGCTGCTCTTTACTTTCGAATTCTCAGACAACATGGGTTCAATGTTTCATGTGGTATGTACCCGTGAGCATTTTTATATATTACTCGTTCGTCCTCTTTCACGTTTCTTTATATAATAAATTTGTTACTCTATATATCTACACGAGAGATTTGTCATTTAAATAATTATTGGTATACTGAAATGGAGTTGAGAATGAAATGATATTTTCAACTCTATTCCGATTCTCATTCCCAAGATAATCTTATTTCCACACGTACATGAGATTAGTCATTCTAGAGCAAACACATAGGATTAGCCCATTCTCATGTGCTTTGAAATAGACTTATTTCTAAAATAACCGAGGTACCCCATAAAAACATAACTTTTATATATAGTTTTTTTGCAATAATAATAATAATAATAATAATAATAATAATAAAAATAACAATAGATAAATACAATAATAATAATAATAATAATAAAAATAAAAATTAAAAAAAAATAAAATAAAATAAATATAAATATAAAAACAAAATATAATAATAATAGTAATAATAATTATAAAAATAGTATTATCATTATTATAATAATTACAATAAAATTAAAATAAATAATAATAATAATATTAACAACAAAAATAATAAAAGTAAGAATAAAATAATAATAATAAAAAATAAAATAACAATAACAATCATAACAATTGTTATTAATAATAATAACAAAAATAGAAAACAATAATAATAATGTAACATAATAATAATAATAATAATAATAAATGATAATAATAAAAATAAAAATAATAACAATAATAATAACAATAATAATAACTAATAATAAATTAAAATAATAAACATAAAAACAAGAATAATAACAACAATATAATAATAATATAAATTAAAATAATAATAATAATAATAACAAAATATAATCATTATTATTAATTTTAATAATAATAATAATTATTATTATTATTGTTGTTATTTTGTTTATTATGTTCATGTTATTTATGGTTATATTCATGTTTATTCATAGTTTTAATTCTATAATAATAAAGGAACAATACTGTCATATTATATAAGTTATTTCTACTCTTACTTTTATAAACATAGGTTTGAAAGTTATATATGAATTTCTATCTTTATCCTAAATCATACCAAACATGCCATTCTCATTGGTAAATTCAATTCATTGACAGTTCTATTCCATTTCTTAGCTCATTCTATTCATGTTCAGCATTTGAATATACCAAATTGCTACCTTAATACATGACTTTTGAAAATACAAATGAGGAGTGAAAGAGTGACTCTGTTACCAATATATGTGCCGTAGATAATAATGCTA
Source organism: Ehretia macrophylla (assembly GCA_037974665.1). Taxonomy (NCBI): domain Eukaryota; kingdom Viridiplantae; phylum Streptophyta; class Magnoliopsida; order Boraginales; family Ehretiaceae; genus Ehretia; species Ehretia macrophylla. The sequence continues at coordinate 27,275,877 of CM075772.1, forward strand.
TCTTTTATAAGAGAACAGACTAAATTAAAGACACAAAATTTAACATGTGTATATATTTAAATTATGAATTTGTACCTTACAAATAAGAGGTGAAGGGTGACTCTGTCACCGTGCATCATATGCACTTTCAATAATTGTCTTAGTATAACAATTAGGAGCGAATACAGAACTTTTGTTCAATAAGGGCTAAAAATACGCAATTTAATATTTGTATTCTAATATATATATATATTTTTAGTGGTGACTAAATTAATTTTTTAGACTAAAAATATCTTAAAATTACATGTGTTTTCAAAAAAAAATTTGGGGTTGTATAGCTCTGCTATGACGATAGTTGTTTCCATATACTGATGGAGCAGAGATATTCAAGAATTTCAAGGCCGATGCCAAAGGTAACTTCAAGGAGACACTTATCGATGATGTTCAGGGCATGCTCGCATTCTACGAAGCCATATATCTGCGAGTGCATGGTGATGATTTACTTGACGACGAGGCCCTTGCATTTACGACAATTCACCTTCAATCCATTATCGCCAACTTAGGCAATCCGCTTGATGAACAGGTGATGCATGCATTAAAGCAGCCACTAAGAAAAGGAATGACAAGGTTGGAGGCGAGGAACTATATATCGATCTATGAACAAGATGCTTCACATAACAAGGCTTTGCTAAAGCTTGCCAAACTAGATTTCAACCTGTTACAATCATTGCACCAGAAGGAGTTGAGTGAAATCTCTAGGTGGGTTATACTATTAATGACTCAAATTATTTCATGAATAAAATAAATGAAGAAAAAAAAATAAAAGAATGAGCAAGCAGAAAAACTCATTTATTCTTTCATACTTGTCGATGGAATATTCAAGTAATAACCTGTCATATATGATAAAAGTGATCAAATATTTTAAGTTTGAATTATAACTTCAGTCAGAGGTGAAACTATTTAAAAGTGAGTAGAGGCTGCAGCCCTACTCACTCCAATTTTTTTTTTTTAAAGGTATGTATTTTATGGTAATTTTGAGTTAAAAAATCTATTTAACCCCCACAGAATAAAATAATTAAAAAGAAATAATGCTATTGGTACCATATTTATATACGAATGTTAAATTATGTATTTTCAAATTTCACTACTAAACTTTAGCTTCCATTATAACTAAGAAAAGTAACTTATTCTTTCATAAATATGTCTTAGGTGGTGGAAGGAACTAGATGCTCCAAGAAAGCTACCATTTGCAAGAGACCGAGTGGTTGAGGGTTACTTTATGAGTTTGACGGTGTATTTTGAACCTCAATACGCTCTAGCTAGAAAATTATTAACTAAAGTACTCGGCATGCTATCTATCATAGACGACATATATGATGCCTATGGCACTTATGAAGAACTTGAGATCTTCACGGAAGCTTTTGAGAGGTTTGTAAAACATAATTCACTTAGGCTCCGTTTGTTTGCCATAAAATATTTTTTTAATATTATTTTAATTTTTCGGTATTTGATAATACTAAAAAATCGATTAATTAAAAAATATTTTATAGTCAAAGAAAAATATTTAGTTAAAAAGAGCTAATTGAAAAAAATTTCATGTCATTTGGGTGAAGAAAATATTTTTCACTTACTTTATCCCAAATTCACCCACCCCAACCCAACCCCCCATCCCCCCACCTCACTCTCCTCACATTTTTAACTAATTATTATTAAATAAAAATGAATTACTTTAATAATAAAAATTAATTAATTAAATAATAAAAGTTATTTATTTAATAATAAATATTAATTTATTCTAATTAACTTAATAATAAATAAAATTATATTTAATTTTAATTAATTAGCTAAATATTTATTTATTTAATTAATTTTAGATTTTATTCATTTATTAACTATTAATTAATTATTTATCTAATTTTAAAAATTAATGTTAATTAATCAATTAATTATTATTAAATTATGAAATAAATTAATTAATAATTTATTTATTATGTATTAATTAATTAATTATTATTATGTATTAAAAGAATTGATTACATTTTTCATATGATCTCCTCTTATATATAGACTAAAAAATCAAACAGAGTTATTTTCTATTACCTCTTTTCCCCAAAATTTATTAAGAAATTAATTATTTTTTTCAAAAATTTAATAAATGAATAATTTTAATCAAGTTTTCACTATTATATCCAAACATCAGAAAATATTTTTCAGTATACAATTAAACATCAGAAAATATTCTATTTTTCATAAAAATATTTTTTCATGTAAATATTTTCCACCAATAAGTTATTTTACGGTAAACAAACGGATCCTTAACCTCGGCTCAATGCCAATATTAGATGTCAAATTTGGAATCAGATAATGGTTATACAATTGAGTTGCAGGTGGAGTATTAACTGCTTAGATCAGGTTCCTGAGTACATGAAATACTGTTTTCAAGCACTTTTGGATGTCTTCGAGGAAATTGAGGAAGAAATGGCCAAAGATGGAAGATCGTATCGCGTTTACTATGTGCAAGAATCAGTATGCTACTAATTTCTTTACGTGTATTGCTATATGTCATTTTTAACCTTTTTATTTATTTATAATATCTTCACATGTTCACCCTTCTTTTTATAATAAATTTTTTATCATATAATATGAAAGATTTAATATTTAATATACGAATTTTAATTATACAAAGATGGAGTAAACGGGTAGCAACTTGACATAAATATTACTCTTTTTAAAATGTATTTCACATTCTTTTTGAGTACTATGTATAATGGTAATTAATTTGCCTCCTTTATCATATTGTATCGATCTCAGTTAAAAATCTTAGTTCGAGCCTATCTAGTAGAGGCCAAGTGGGTTCATGAAAGGTACATACCTACAATGGAAGAGAAAATGCCGAATGGAACAAGCACCACAGGATACTTAAATCTCGCAATTACATCATTTATTGGCATGGGAGAAGTGGTGACGAAGAATGAGCTTGATTGGGCGCTCAGTAACCCTGAAATCATAACAGCTGCAGCAACAGTTAGCAGGCTTAGGGATGATATTGTGGGACATGAGGTAAGAAGGAAATAACATGAAATCGTAACTATATAAGGTGAACGATACTAAATCTTCTGTGATTTATTAAAAATATAAAATATTTTTTTCTATTTTTAAAATCATCTGTAGTTTTAAAAAATATCCCTCCAAAAATATGAAATTGTTTTACGGGATTTTGAGGGAATTTTGAAAATATTAAAGGATATTTTACACTTTTTACTAATCAGAAGAAGTTTTATGTCATTCACCTTACTCTATACATATTTTGTTAGATCACAATATTTATCTTTATTTTTCTGATTAATTCCTAAAAATTCTGCTATAGATTTAACAATAATTTCTTAGCCACGTCTTATAAATCACCATATATATGTAACAGAAACCTTTCACTTCTGAATCACAACTTATTCTTCAATGCAGTTTGAACAAGAGAGGGAGCATGTCGCGTCAGCAGTCGAATGCTACATGAAGCAACATGATGCATCGGAGCAACAAGCAATTGATGAATTCAACAAACAAATTGAAGATGCATGGAAAATCATTAATCAAGGGTTCCTAAGACCAACTGTAGTGCCAATGCCTTTCCTTGTTCGTATTCTCAATCTCGCACGTTGGATGGAATTCATGTATAAGGAGGAAGATGGATACACTCATGTCGGAGAAGCTACCATAAATTACATTAAAGCAACCCTCATCGAGCCACTTCTAGAATAATTACAGCGTTCGTATCTATCTATCTGTCTATCTATCTATCTATATATATATAAGTTTCTTCTTTTCGACAAACAAATAAAGAGGAACTTGTAATAATGTTAAATTTTTTTTATGAAATTATCTAAATGAATGTTAATCTCATGTGCTTCATAACTATCCAAATTCCTAGATCGTGGAGAAATTTAATATATAATATGGATTCTTCATAAAACTATAAATTATATTAATCTCGTAGTAAATGAGGAAGAAATTTCAGAAATTAGTCCTCGTTCGTTCCACTGTATAAAATCGCGAATCGGAGTTCTAAATATGGAATTTAGAACTATGTTTTCACAACTTAAATGCCCTTTTAGTTATGGTATTTTACACATAGTATAGAGAGAGTTTTAGAGAGCAGAGAGATAAAGGTTGAAGAATGACCTCTGTCTTCTTTTTCTTGACGTGTTGTTCTCTTTTCTTTTATTTGAAAGTAGTGGAAAGTGAGATAACTTTCCACAATTTCTATTACCCATACCCACAATTTCTATTACTCATACTTAATGGGTCGAGTCGAGTCAAACCATATTAGGTGACCTAACCCCAAAATCTAACATATGGTGTCACGCCCCGAACTTATACACTGAACCCGGGGCGCGACTCCCTATGGACTTACACAATTCATTTTAAACCTGCAAAGCTAATCAAACACCAATATAAAGAATGGCAAAACCTGTTAAATTCACATAAGAGCATCTATATAACATCATTGACAAAATATCTACATAGTCTGAACCAAACATAATACTTTACTAAGATTTATATATTTTCCACCACATAAAAGAAAACATTACTAAGGTTTACAAAGTTTCTACTGATAATCTACAATAATATAGACACATCCAAAACTTAGCTGGATTTGTCCTACAAAAGAAATCCAGCATACCACAAGTTGACTAAGGTAGGGGTTCTAAGACTGGTCCTTCTCCTGATAGCTGGATTTTTTCTTCGTTTCTTCATTGAACATTAAATCGTATTAGAAGAGTGTAGAATGTCAAAGAAAGGAGTTAAATTTTGACTTACAGTTGAATTTTGGGTTATACTTCTTGAGGTGTAATAATCAATAGAGAAATGTTAAAGTCTTTATAGGTATTTAGTTTAATTATTATTATTATTTCGATTAATTGTGTTTGTGTGAAGCAGAATTTACTTTTAGTTTTCTTCGACTTTTTTATTTCTTTCCTCGATTTGAATTGTTTCATCTTAATTATTATGGATTGAATAAGGAGATGTTTTTTAAAGAGCTTTTGTTATCTGCTTGTTTATAATTTCTTAAGATTTGGTGAGCCTTGTGCTTCTCTAGTCTGATGAGTTTCGAGGTGAAAGAGGAAGATGTTAAGAGAAAAAGCTTTAGGCATGTCCATGATCTGTACAGGATCTTGAATTTGCATTTTCGGAGCAGATTAGTATTCATCTTGTTCTTAATGATGGCTAAGATTTGTGAACTCATTTACGTTGAAATAGCCGTGCCCGGTGCCTAAGTCGGTGAGGTGAAATTTATTGTGTTAGGATGATCTTTTAGTCTGTTAGTCGATAGAAATCCACCGCCTGATCCGTTCATTTCCATGCTTCCTCAATCTCATAAGGCTTTTGTGTCTTGTAAGAAATTTTGTGTTAGGGACTGTGCTAAAATTCCTTTTTCTTTCCCTGTATTGTCAAGTGTAAGATTACTATGTTTCTAGCTTAAAATAGAAATGAACTCATCCATTTATTTGTATATCTCGTGCAGGTTGATTTCTGCTGCTAAGTACAGACAATTAGCGTTGCAAATTAGATATCTATAACCTGTTGTTCTTGACTAGTGGGTGATCAGTGATCCAGATATTTCTTGCGCTATAGCCAGCTGTGTTGAGAATTGTCTTTGCATAGGACTACTGATGATAGCTATATAGCATGGACTCACACCAGATATTTGGATACAGTGTGACTGGTGCAGATCTAGTGTACTCTTCATATCCCAGTATTCCTTCAGAACCTACGAGATTGTCCGGGTCTTTGAAGTTTGATTCGAGAAATTCACCTAGTTCACCTTTTTCAGCGCATCTTGATTCTGAGTACTTTACAGTGTTGAGTGACAATAGAGAGCAACATAGTGGCAAAGAAAATTTTTCTACATCCAGCCCTTCCTGCAATTCTTCACTGGATTATAATTATCAATTCCAACGGTTAAACTCCTCTTTGGACTACCGTCTACTTGGGGGAACCTCTTTTCCTCATAATGCAAATGGTGGTCAAAACATACAACACGCTAATTAATTTTTGTAACTAAAAATATATATATATATCTAATTTTTTTTTATAAAAAAAAAAAAATTTTAAATAATTTTTTAAAGTGTTTCCTGTAAGTTTAAAAACTTATCTTTCTTGTTTGACTTATTTCTAAAAGTGCTTTTAGATAAAAGTTGAAACTAAAAAAAGCTCAAAAACAAAAAGTTCCAAATTGGAGCTTTTTCAAATAGGCTTTTGTAAAACTATTTTTATATAATACGGGAAGCTGTTATCTTTTTCTTTCTCAAATTTACCTCTTCATATTTTTTAAAGTATAATATTGCCCTCAAATTTTTTAAAAGCTCAATATTGCCCAATATAGGCCAAAGAATCAATGATTTTTGTTCAACAACATTTTTAACCAAAGCTCATTGCCCTCAAATTTTTAAAAGATCAATATTGCCTAATATAGGCCAAACAGTCAACGACTTTTGTTCAACAACATTTCTAACCAAAACTCTACTATAAAAGTTCTACATGTCAAAAACTAAAATTTCACAGTTAAACTAAATAGAACCTTAATCATTAGAGGTTCACTGGTCACCCAATCAAAGACCTTTTTTTTTTTTTTTAAATACAGAGGAGGTCTAAGATCATATAACATACTTAATGAGACTCGAACTAGCAACCTCTGTCATATATAGTGAGTTACATACAACTAGACTAAAGCCTTAGTGGTAATCAAAGACCTCTTTAGTTACTATGTCTCCTATGACAAGAAATGAAGTTATTGCAAGCATCATGTAAGCACCAGTTGCAAGTGCAACCTTCATATACTTCTCAAAATGTGGAGTATGCCATTAGAGTTTTGGTCCAGTAATATATTACACATTGTGTATGTAAGAGATTGAGAGTTTAAATCTTGATAATTACGGCCTCCAGAAACCCAAAAAAATAAGGTGGAGTATAGCTATTGTGAAACCAATTGGCCTCATTGAAGTATGGTCTGACTCTTTTTTTTTTTTAAAAAGTATGGTCTGACTAGTTTTTCATCTAGTAATATGAAAAGAAATCATACAAAATGGCCAGCAGTAAATTTGAGCTTTATATATTTTGGGGACTAAGTTGATATTTTTTGACACATATTTAGGACAAAATTGACTAATAGTGAACCATGAGGCCGAGTTTGAATTTTTTTTTTTAATTTATAAAAAAATTTAAAAAACACTAGGGAACAATTTGTACAAATTAATGTGTCACACTAATATTTGAAGTTCTTTGTGGTCAAAATTGTGTTTTCAAATCCTCTTTTTCCGTTACCAAAAAAATCCTCTTTTTCCCACCGCCCAAAAAAAAGGAACCTCTTTCTCCCTACTGCCCTCAATAATTGGCCCAAAAAAAAAAAAGAAAAGTATGAAGTTATGGCTAAAATTAATTGTAGTACCATTTCAAATATGAATATGGACGAAAAAAATCATCGTACAACGTTGTCCGATTCAATTCGATGACTTGAAAAAAGGAAGAGAAAAGAAAGAAAGACTATTGATAATCTTAGCAGTGACCCCACCAAGAAAAAAAAAAAAAAAAAAGGAAAATGTCGAGGAAAACCCCAACACCATGGAGTCCGAGCCATATGATGAGACAGTTAGTGATGCTGTCAATTTATAAGAAGAAATAGTTTAAAAAAATATAATTGTGTTAATGATAATAAATAATATAATAATTTTTTAAAAATTATTTTATTTTTTGAATTTTTAGCCAACAAGATAAATAAGTTAACAAAATTAGATCAAATGACTAAAAAACCAAGCAAAACAACACACACAATGCAACAAATTTTTTTTGAATAAATGAAAGCTTAATATTGATGGATGTACTAAAAGAAATCTGAGCCTAGCCGAAGTCGGGAGAATTTTCAGATATGAAGATGGAGATTGGAGAGGCAAGGTTGCGATTTCTTTCGGTGTTGCTACGAGTACTTTCGTTACATTGATTGGTTGGCGAATTATGAGCTTCGTAGAAAATTTGGTGCTCATTGTATTGATGATCTCTCGGACTCTTTACGGCTCATAAAAAAAGATAAAAGAAGTATAACATTTTTTAAATCTATTTTTCAGTTTTAGACTACTCTAGAAGCCAAAATAAAAAATAAAAAATAAAAAACCCATGCCCCACTATCTTCTTCACACCCGTCTCCAGCTCAAACCACTTCATCAGTCGCGATCAATGGCCTTAAACCCATCATAATTGAAGCCATTGCATTCGCTAAATCGAATATTGGCCTTAAAGCCATCATAATTGCAACCATCATCGTAGCAAATGTGGCTCTTGTTATATTTTTGTCTTGGCAATTATTTGCATATGTAAGCGGGTGGATCTATTAGAGAGCTAGTGGGGCTAATAAAATTTTAAATATTTATGTATTTTTAGTTTAAAAAATTAGGTAACCTTCACTAAAAAAAATATTTATATAGTTTAAAATTATGTGTTTTAACTCTTACTTTAAAAAAATCTACTAGCATAATTAGGTATTCTCATGAGGCCTATATTTAAATACAGACCCAGATCTACCATCATTGGTATTGTTTTTTTTTTTTTCATGAGATCTGTAAAAGCCTCAATTTTTGGGTTTTACAGACCTTATTGAGGATGCCCTGGGTTTATTTGGATTGAAGGGAATGGAGGAAAGGAGATATAAGGGGAGAAATTAGAAAGTTCTCTCTTTTGTTTGTTTTGAAAATTTTCTAAGGGAGAAGGAAGTGGAGGGATTAAAGTAATCCCTCTCAAGCTCACTTTTTATTTCTCTTCAATTTAAAATAAAATGAAGGGAAAAGAGAATAAGTGTCTTTTATGAAAGTTATTTTATATATAAAATTTATTCATCCATTTTATTTTCTTTTTAATTTAAATAAAAAACACTCATACTTCTTTATAATAATATATTTTTTCTCAAATTATTCAATATAAATATAGTTTAATCTTCCCATCTCATCTCCTTTGTAATTCTATCTTTTATTAAATTTTCTCTCTCTCAATCCAATCACACTGGGGTCATGACAAGGGGTGGATTTGATGTCAACGCTGGAGGATCACTACTCATAGCTGGTGGGGCTCCTCTTATTTGTGGTGTTTATTGGAGAGGTGGAGCCACAAGCAACTCCAAAGGGGTGATGAGAAATACGTGTCGATAAGCGACTATCAATTTTCCATGTGTTTTCGGACAAGAAAAGAAATTTTACATGGGTTTCTGGCGTGTCTGATGCATGCGTGGCGCAGGGGCAGAACCAGGTCGGTCCCCTGCCTCTCAAGATTTTTTTTTTTTTTTTTAAATTTAGTAGTATCGTTAAAATAATGTTAACAACCGTTAAAAAAATCTAAGTAATATCGTTAAAATAATATTAACGACCGTTAAAAAACCTATGTGTTATCCTTAAAAATAAGTTAACGACTCCCTTTATTTTTTTCTTTTGTCATGAATACTTTTATTTGAATTTTGGTCTATCTAATTTTAAAATCCTGATTCCGTCCCTGCGTGAAAGTTTACTATAAATTTCACCTAATGTGAAATCATTTGCAATTGATAAAAAAAAAAAAAAAAAAACTCATTCGTACAGGGATAAATTTTTTTCGTAAAATACACAATACTTTCTGTGCTTTGCTAAATATGTTCGAGAAAAATCTTAGAAACGACCATTGCTCAAAAAATGATCAATGTCTTACGTTTGGTGAGTGCCAAATTAAGGACTGATTGTTTGAAAGGCTTCTCTATATGTTAGTTACTCTTTTGTAGTACCAAAATGACCACATAAACACTTTATATTTTCCAAAAGGTGGCTTATTCGCTTCAAACCTTAACTCAGTTTAATGAAAAAGATGAAATGACTATAATATCCTTCATTTAATATGCACAATATATTATTCATTGTATTTTCCATAACAAGTTAGGTGCTCCTTATCTTACTGAAATGATCTCATAAAACCTTGGCCTTCATTTAAAAATATACAACATACTTGTACTTATCATAGTTACACCCAGGCCCTATCTTAAAAGCTAGTTTTCCGTTTAATTTTACCAAAATGATCATCTTATTAAACCCTAGTGTGATTTAAAATATTACAAGTAATACCTGCCATCATGGTGGCATATGCTGATGATCCAAAGTTGCAAAATTAGCAGGTGACGAGCACGCTACTAACTTGAACGGATCAACTAACAGTAGGGTGTGTTCAAAACATTCTAAAAAGTACAACTAATTTTTTTGGTCATCTTAGTACCACAGAAGTATAACTAGCATATTCTGCAAATCATAAGGGATATAGTGCATTTTACTCTAAATGTTTAGGTAATTTATGTTGGGAGTTTTAATACATATGAAATTAAGATTATGTACAAAATTTAGCTTGCTTCTCTTGTTCATAGGAAATTTTCTTTCAAAAAATAGATCATATTGTACATTTGAGTTCAGATGTATTCAAACCAAAAACGCTTTAATACAACTTTATTTTTTCGACTCCTCCCGTTATCCGCCTCAATCCACTAATATTAGGAAAGAGTAGCATGTAGTGACAAATCAAGAAGCACCCAAACATCTAAGTTTTGTGAATAATAGGTTAGCACGCTTCACATCTTAGATGTGTGAATATTATATACTAAGTTACTACGCCATCTAAAAGTTTAAATGTTACGGATGAATTTATTATAATTATTTATTGTGTTTAATACGTATCTCATGTTTAGGCTAGATACTTTTTGGTTGAGTATTACACATTAACATAGTTTTTACAAATGGGTCGCAGTGAATTGTAAATCGAGGATATTTTAGTACCTAAACTCTGATACCACGTTTAGTTACCTTCTCATCTAAAAATTCAAAATGTTAGAGATATGTTTGTTGTATTTATTTATTATGTTCAATACTATATAACATATATTTTTTTCCCGACCTTCACTTTTTCTCTTTTTTTTTTTCTTTTTTGTGTCAAAGACCTTCACATTTGAGAAAGACGGTAATTGCACTATAAATTGCCAAGAAGCATAGCTTAGTGGTCGAAGCAAATTCAACTATAGATCTTCAACAGCCAAGCAAAGGCATTTTAGGTGTTCTTTCCAAGCAACAAAAAGATGGATGTTCCTGTTCAAGCATCAGCAGCTCCTCTTGTCAATGCTCGTCCCGTTGCAAATTTTCATCCAAGCATCTGGGGAGATCATTTCCTTGCATACAATTCAAACCTCATGGTAAATACAACTGTCATCAAATTCTAATATTTGTAGGGGGCACACGCTTTGCATCTCTCGTCTTTTTGCTCTCCATGTGTATGTGCTTTAGCTCTGAAATCATAACGTAATTTCTTACAGAAAGAGAAAGTACAAAAAAAAAAAAAAAAATACTTGTCTTGCTTTTTGAAAGAGTGCAATTGGGTAAAAATTGTTTTCTGTTTCATTAAAAATACTCATGTTCATATGTGCCAATTTATCTGACTGTTACAACAACTATATATATATATGTGGCTATAAAGAATCGAATGATAAGATAAAATCAAAGTTTAAAATTTAAAAGTACAACTACTGTTATCCCTTCTTGCCTCCCCACATCCATTGAGCTTCTCTGAGTAGTTGTTCTTTTGATAGACTATTGCGGATGTAATCATAAAAAGATCATTTTTAGGATACCCTAATTCCTAAGATTGAGAACCCAAAAAAGTTGAATGCCGAAAAAAGCAAAGACAAATTTAAAAATCAAATGTATCAGGATTATTTGTTAATTTAAATAGATTATATTATACTGTATATGAATATCGGGCCGGGATACAACAGTCTCATGCATGTCATTGTCTTTCTACATGCAAACGAATAGTGAACCTATATTTTTCTCTCTCTTTCTTCTCTCTCTCTCTTTTTCTTATTTTATTTTATTTTTTAAATTTTCGGTTTATTGCCTTTGGCAGGCAGCTGACGCTGACGGGGCTTACAAGAAGAATCTGGTAGAAGAGCTGAAAGAGCAAGTTAGGAAAGAATCGAAGGCAATTGCCAGCAGGCCGATTCAACTGCTGCAACTAATTGATGCAATCCAACGACTCGGAGTAGAATATCATTTTGAAGTAGAGATTGAGCAAGCGTTACAACATATGTTCGATACATATCACAATTGGGAAGAAAACAACGACATGTACGGTGCTGCTCTTTACTTTCGACTTCTCAGACAACAAGGGTTCAATGTCTCATGTGGTATGTAATTATGAACATTTCTATATATCACTCATTCACCCCGTTTCATATTTTTTTATATAATAAAAATTTCATTATATATAAACACAAGAAATTTGTCATTTAATATAGGAATTTTTATCATGCAATAATGCTATCTTTTATAAGAGAACAAACTAAATTAAAGACACAAAATTTAACACGTATATATTTAAATTAGGGAAAATGCCAAAAACTCCCATGAGGTTATCTATAAATCTCACACACCCCTATGAAGTTTTTAATTTACCCACTTTTCCCCATGACACTTACCTCTCCCGAACAATCCTTAATACTAAAGGGTAATTTAGTCATTTCAAATTTTAAATCCTAAAATTAATTTTTAACACAAGCAAATTGAAAAAATCTCACTACTGTTATGTTTTTTTTTTTTTGGTCGAAAATGAAATATTCATTAAAAAAGGATGTGATGAATATATTTTTTACTTTGTTCTAACTCTTCAAATTGATTAAGAGTTGGCACTGAATTGCCACCATTGAAGTACCATTTGAGCATTTACATATTGAAGAAGCAGCTTTATGTAGGCATACGATTTTGCAGAAGGACACTACTTCTAGGCCCCCCACCCCCCACCCGTCAGCCCCCTCCCTCATCCCTCCCCCTACCCCGACAATACACACATATACACACATAGATAACACACAATACAGACCTATACACACAAATCATATACAAAATACACATATACACACAAATTACATACGCAATACACACACTACTACCGCCACTAAATACACAACACACATAAAACACATGCAGTGGGTTCGCAGGGTGGGATTGGGGGCTGGGTTTGTGGGGTTGGGGTAAGGAGTGGGGTTTGCATGGTGAAGAGGGCAGCGACGTCGGGAGGAGGTGGGGGTGTGTTTTCTTTTTGTGTGTAATGTGATTTGTGTGCTCTTACCCAAAAAAAAAAAAAAAAAAATTTGTGTGCTTGCTGTGTGTTGTGTGTGAGTCATTGTTGGTTGTGTGCGGCTACACGAGAAGGTGCAGCGGGGTGAGTGTGTGGCTGCGGTGGCGTGGTGTGTTATGGGGAGGCGGGGGGATGGGTGGGGAGGTGGGAAGTTGAATTTTTTTTTTTTGTCGTGTGGGTAGGAAGCTGATTTTTTTTTGTGTCAAAAATTAATTTTACGGATTAAAATTAGAAATGACTTAATTACCCTTCAATCTTAAGGATTGTGTGGGAGAGGTAAGTGTCATGGGGGAAAGTGGATAAATTAAAAACCTAATGGGGGGTTTTTGGCATTTTCCCATTTAAGTTATGAATTCGAACCTTACAAATAAGAGGTGAAAGGATGACTCTGTCACCGTGCATCATATGTCCTTTCGATAATTGTCTTAGTATAACATTTAAGAGTGAATACATAACTTTTGTTCAAAAAGGGTTAAAAACACATAATTTAATACTTATATTCTAATATTTTTTTTTTCTGCAGTGACTTAATTAATATTTTAAACTAAAAATATCTTAAAATTACATGTATTTTCAAAAACAATTTGGGGTTGTATAGCTCCGCTATGACAATAGTTGTTTCCTTATACTGATGGAGCAGAGATATTCAAGAATTTCAAGGCCGATGAAAAAGGTAACGACTTCAAGGAGACAGTACTTATCGATGATGTTCAGGGCATGCTCGCATTCTACGAAGCCACATATCTGCGAGTTTATGGTGATGATTTGCTTGACGACGAGGCTCTTACATTTACGACAATTCACCTTCAATCCATGCTCGCCAACTTAGGCAATCCGCTTGATGAACGGGTGATGCATGCATTAAAGCAGCCACTAAGAAGAGGAATGACAAGGTTGGAGGCGAGGAACTATATATCGATCTATGAACAAGATGCTTCACATAACAAGGCTTTGCTAAAGCTTGCCAAACTAGATTTCAACCTGTTACAATCATTGCACCAGAAGGAGTTGAGTGAAATCTCAAGGTGGGTTATACTATATTTAATGACTGAAATTATCTCATGAATTATGAAATAAATGAAGAAAAAACAGATAAAGAATGTGCAAGAGGAAAAACTCATGCATAACTTATTCTTTCATACTTTTTGTAGAATAGTCAGGTAATGATTTGTCATATTTGATCAAAATAATCAAATTTTTTTAAGTTTGTTCTGACTTCAGCCAGAGGTGGAATAATTTGAAAGTGAGTAGAGGCTGCAGTGCCACTCACCCCAAATTTCCTTTTTTTTATTTATTTTAAAAATGTGTATTTTATGATAATTTTGGGTTGAAAATTTTATTTAGCTCCCACTGAATAATTAGCCGAAAACAACTATGGCTATTGATACCATATTTATATATGAGTATTAAGGCTCCGTTTGTTTGCCGTAAAATATTTTTTTGGAAAATAATTTTCTAATTTTACGGTATTTGATAACAGTGAAAAATTAGTCAACTAAAAAATATTTTACAGTCAAAAGAAAATATTTAGTTGAAATGAGTGAAAGATGTATTTATGTCCTTTACAAAAAGAAAATATTTTCCACTTATTACCCTACCTCCAGCCACCCAACCCCACCCTCGACCCCACCCCCAACCCCAAACCACTCCCCTCCCAATTTTAATTAATTATTATTAATAAAACTAATTAATTTTAAAATAAAATTTAATTAACTAAATAATAAAAAATAATTATTTTTAATTTAATGACTAATAATTTAATAATTAATAAAACTATATTTAATATTAAATTACTTAATTATTTAATTAATTTTAGATTCTATTCAAATTATTAATTAATTATTTATCTAATTTTATAGATTAATAATAATTAATTTAAAAATTAATTAACTTAATAATTAAAATTAATTAATTTAATAGTAAAAATTAATTAATAAAATAATAAAAAATTATTTATTTAGTAATAAATTAATTAATGCTATTTTATTGACTAATAAATTAATTAAATTAATACAAAAATTATATTTAATATTAATTAATAATAAATAATTAACTAACTAATAAATTTATTTAATTAATTTTATATTTATATTAAATATTAATTAATTATATATATAATCTTATAAATTAATAATAATTAATCATTCAATTATTATTTATTTATTAAATTATTAATTTATAATGTACAATTAAAATTTTATTAATTAACTATTTTAAACTTATTAATAAATTATAATTTTTAATTAATTAATTAACTATATTGTAAAAAATTTAAAAAATTAATAGGTTTAATTAATTTTTCACTATTATATCTAAACAATATAAAATATTCTCTTCTGTGACAACCAAATAGCAGAAAATATTTTTTTTTTCAATAAAATATTTTTTTTATAAAAATATTTTGTACCATCAAGTTATTTTATGACAAACAAACGGAGCCAAAATTATGTGATTTCAAATTCTACTGAACAAAAAAGTCTTGGTTCTGCTCTTGACTTTAGCCTCCATTGTATGTACCCGAAAAAAGTAACTTATTCTTTCATAATATGTCTTAGGTGGTGGAAGGAACTAGATTCTCCAAGAAAGCTATCTTTTGCAAGAGACCGAGTGGCTGAATGTTACTTTATGAGTTTGACGGTGTATTTTGAACCTCAATACGCTCTGGCCAGATTTTTTTTTACCAAAGTACTCGGCATGCTATCCATCATAGACGATATATATGATGCCTATGGCACTTATGAAGAACTTGAGATCTTCACTGAAGCATTTGAAAGGTTTGTAATTATAAATATTTCACTTAAGCTCGGCTCCAACGCCAATATTAGATGTCAAATTTGGACTCAGATAATGGTTATGCAATTGAGTTTGCAGGTGGAGTATTGACTGCTTAGATCAGGTTCCTGAGTACATGAAATACTGTTTTCAAGCACTTTTAGATGTCTTTGAGGAAATTGAGGAAGAAATGGCCAAAGATGGAAGATCATACTGCGTTTACTATGTGCAAGAATCAGTATGCTACTATTGCTTTCCAAGTATTGCAATATGTAATTCTTAACACCTTCACCCGTTCACCCTTCCTTTTATAATAAAAAACTTTTATCATATATATATAATACGAAAGATTTGATAGTAAGTACATAAATTTTAGAATAGAAACGTGACATAAAATATTTATTTACTCTTTTTAAAATGTATTTCAAATTCTTTTTTAGTACCATGTATAATGGTAATTAATTTGCCTCCTTTATAATAATGTATGTCAGTTAAAAATCTTAGTTCGAGCCTATCTAGTAGAGGCCAAGTGGGTTCATGAAAGTTACATACCTACAATGGAAGAGAAAATGCCAAATGGAACAAGCACCATAGGTTACTTAAATCTCGCAATTACATCATTTATTGGCATGGGAGAAGTAGTGACGAAGAATGAGCTTGATTGGGCGCTCAGTAACCCTGAAATCATAACAGCTGCAGCAACAGTTGGCAGGCTTAGGAATGATATCGTGGGACATGAGGTAAGAAAGAAACAACATGAAATCATAACTATATAGGACCAACGATACTAAATTAACCTCTGTGGTTTCTTAAAAATATAAAATATTTGCTTATATTTTTAAATGCTCATAATTTTTCCGTAGTTTTTGAAAATACCCCTCCAAAAAAATGGGACTAATTGGGTGACGGGATTTTGAAAATACAAAAGGGTATTTTATTCTTCTAACAAATCACAAGAAGTTATTTGATGTTCACCAGACTACATATTTTGTTAGATCACAATATTTATCTTTATTTTCTGATTAATTACCTTTTGTAACAGATCTTATTTAGGAAACCTTTCACTTGTGAATCACCACTTATTCTCAAATGCAGTTTGAACAAGAGAGGGAGCATGTCGCGTCAGCAGTCGAATGCTACATGAAGCAACATGGTACATCGGAGCAACAAGCAATTGATGAATTAAACAAACAAATTGAAGATGCATGGAAAATCATTAATCAAGGGTTCCTAAGACCAACTGTAGTGCCAATGCCTTTCCTTGTTCGTATTCTCAATCTGGCACGATGGATGGAATTCGTGTATAAGGAGGAAGATGGATACACTCATGTCGGAGAAGCTACAAGAAATTACATTAAAGCAACCCTCATCGAGCCACTTCTAGAATAAGTACAGCGTTCGTATATAAAAATATATATATATATAAATGAATGTTAATCTCATGTGCTTCATAACTATCCAAATTCCTATAAATATCATATTAAATTGTGCCTTACAAAAGCTCATACAAAGATATTCGGATGTCAACATATTAATTATATATACCTTGTACTTAAGATCTTTCGTGCAAGTAGTCACATAACACACAGCAGACAGTATGAAAATCAACAAAAGAAATTGTCCCGAACAAACACATTCATAATCAGTTTCTGGTAACTCAAGTAAAATAGCATCCTGTAATAGTAGATTTCATAACTTCACTCATTGTTGTCACTTCAAATGGCCAGTTATTATTATTTTGGTTGATAACCAGCAGGAGGATTCAAACAGCAAGGTGGATAACCTTTAACTAGTTAAATAAACTAAAACCCTAATTAGTTGAGCACTTTAGCTAAACTAGGGCTTGTTTATGTAACTATTTCTAACTTCTAAATTAACTTCTATTTAACTTATTAAATTTATTAATAGTGATTCCTTAATTTATTTAACTCTTTCGTAAAAAATTCCTTTGTTGGTCTATTACTTGTTTACATGTAACTTAATGTATTTTTCTATTAGTACATACATTAACAGTAGGTACTTTAAGTAATGCCTTCAGACATGTATATATATATATATATATACAAAGCAAAACCTAGCATCCTTTATTTACTACACGCATAAGCCGACATTATCACAAAAGAGTATCCTTATTTACAGCAAATAAGAGAATCAGTAATGCTTTTATATTAAAATACCCGAGGCAACTAAATCGAGTGAGTTCATATGTGGTCAATTATATACAAGTTCAGATAAGCAGATAAATAAACCATTCATGCGAGCTATGTTGTATCCTTTTTTTTTTTAGAACAAAACCTCCTCACATGTTTAATTAATATAATATATGTAATATATAGTCAAGTTAACCATTAACACATTTAATTAGCTTGTAAATAAACATGAATTTAAGAAAATTTCCTCACCTCCAATTAAACATGCAATTAAAAACGGTATACAAGCTTTTCCTTCCTTCCTGCCCGACGGTGAGTCCGATCCTCTTTATTTTCCTTGTTGGTCGACGGCAACGGTGACAGAGAATTCTATGATGTGGTGATTGATTCAGTTGGCTTGTTTGATGGAGAATGAATAAAATGACAAATACTAAAGTTTATTTATTTATGTGGTGTAAACCGTGTGTGAGTGGACTGAATGCTTAGTGTTTGATGCTTTCTTATTTGTGTGAGCTAGTGCCTTTAATGGAATCAGTGGTGATGACTTATCTTAGATAGAACTAGGATACTATGACCTAAACTTGGTGGTGGTGTGGTCTTACTGCCGCCAACGTGAGAAGGTTTATATAGAGTCAAGAGTGGACGGTGCGCGATTATGATTGCTATGGTGAATAAGAATAGAATTAATTCTTGTGGTGCTGACTCGTTGGAGCTAGTACTAGGATGATTTGGGGGCAGCTTAAAGGTGAAGGCTGGGTGCTAATGATGAAGAAGTTTGGCTAGTTTATTCGCTGGCATGCTGGACGACGGGATGAGTGGCAGGGCTGATTAGGATATGTTGTCGCTAGGCAGCTATGTACAATAACTTGAAGAATTGTTGAGGCCGTGTGATTGGTGATGATGAAGGAAGTGAAGATTCAGCAAGGCTAGCGCGATGGTGAAGAGACAAGTGGTGATGACTAATAACTTTGGTTGCATGTTGGTTCGATGTGGAATGAGCAAAGAGTGCCAGCGATTCAAAGCTAGCCGAGATCATCATGGTCTGCTAGTAGGATTGCTTAGTGGCATGACTAGAATGTCAACTTGGCCTTGCCAAATTAAATTGGTAGTAGACCAATGATGGCCGCTGCTTCCTAACATAATGAATTTGTGACATGCTGGCTGCTCACCAGGATTATAAGCATTCATTCGACATTCACTTAGGTAGTTTATCGTGCTGGAAGATAATTGGTGTGGCGGTGTCGTTTGTTATTTATTGATGACGACGGTGCTGAGCAATTAGGACGTATCTTAGGCAAGTTCGAATTAATGCACCACGGTGGTGAAGATGATGCCCGATGTTAACTCAAAGCATCCCTGACTTAATTTACTCCTAAGCTTCTAATACTTCTAAGTGCTAATATTAATATTACCTAATAAACTAAAGTTAATTTTTTCCTAATTGGCTTCCCGTAACCATATCCTAAATATTCTAATTTATTATTTAATTAAACTATCCACCGAATAACAAATTTATCACCTAATCTTATGTTTTTTTAAGACATTTATAAGGGTGAAGTGCACCAGACCCCCCTATGTTTAAGGGTAAGTGCACGGTACTCCCCTGAGTTTTAAAAATTCCCTGATCACTACCCTGTATTTTGAAAAACTAGCACACGTGCCCCCTTGATCATTTTTCCATCAAGTTTCTTAACAGAAATTGTAAAAAGACGTAAATACCCTTAATTTTTTTATTTTCTCTCTTTTCTCCTTTTCCTTTTGTTTATATATATATATATATATATATATACACACACATATATATTAAAAGAAACAAAAAAAAAAGAAAAAAGAAAAGAAAAAACTGTAACTTCCCCGTCAACAACACCCCACCCCCCACCCAACGACGTAACACCCCTCCATCGCCACCCACCTACCCAGCCCGCCTAGCCCTATAATATATATATATATATATATATATATATATATATATATATATATATATATATATATATATATATATATATTAATTATATACACACATATATATGTTGTGAGCAATAAAATTTTGGTGCAAGTCAAAAGAAGACAAAAAGCAATGGAAAATGAAGAAAAATCTTTGGTTGCAAAGTTAGGCACACACAATTTTGGGTTGATTTCACACTACATGTGGGAAGACTTTTTGTGCAAGATGAGCCTATAAATAGAGGCTCATTCTTCACCATTTGAGCATCACCAAAACATTCCAAATTAGAGAGAAAACATAAGCTTTCTCTTGAGTATTTTTCTTCCTCTTTTGTTGTTCTATATTTGCGAGTGAGAGTTAGTTTCTCCTATTATTTAAGAGAGTGATATTGTTCTCTCCTTATATTAGAGAGAAGGTTATTGTAAAATACTCCACATCATATTGAAATCCTCCATTACTTGCCCGTGATTTTTTCCTCGATTTTTTTGAGGGTTTTCCATGTAAATCTTGTGTCTCTACTTTCTTTGTTCTTATTCATATTTTAGCTGCGTGATACTGCTTGTCCCCTACCATTCCGTTGCGCTGATACCCAACAGTGGTATTAGAGCCACTGGTTACGGGTCACTGGTATACATACGGGGTTACTGTTCACAGTTACTATTCACGCATACGGTATAGTACTATTCACCTATACGGTATCAATAATATTTCCGTATACGGTTTTGATACTATTCACGTATACGATACTATTCACGTAAATAGTACTATTCATAGTGAAATAGTGGGAGCCGGTTCAAGTTACGAAGCAGATCGTCGTTAATACTATAGCGGCAAAATTTGAAATCGAGAAGTTCAACGGGAGAAATTTTTCCCTATGGAAATTGAAGATGAAGGCAATCTTGAGAAAGGAGAATTGCTTGGCAGCAATTTGAGACAGACCAGCGGAGGTGACGGACGACAAGTGGAAAGAGATGGATGACAACGCTATGGTTAATCTGGACCTGGCATTGGCAGATTCGGTATTGTCAAGCGTTGAGGAAAAGAAGTCAGCGAAAGAAATTTGGGATGCGCTGACCAAACTGTATGAGGTCAAGTCACTTCACAACAAGATTTTCTTGAAGATGAGACTCTACACCCTTCGGATGAGTGAGTCCACATCGGTGACAGATCACATCAATACCTTAAATACGTTATTCTCTCAATTGACTGCAATTGGGCATAAAATAGCGGAGCTTGAACGTGCGGAAATTCTACTTCAAAGTATACCTGATTCGTATGATCAACTCATCATTAGTTACACTAACAATATTTTTTTCAGATTTTGTTATTTTTGATGATGTTGCAGCCGCTGTTCTGGAAGAGGAATCTAGGCGCAAAAGTAAGGAAGACAAAATCGAAAGTTCACAACAAGCAGATGCATTATCAATTGTGAGAGGTAGATCAACGGAACGTGGCTCTAGTGGGAGCAACAACCATGGTAGATCAAAATCAAAGAGTAGAAAGAATATCAAATGCTACAACTGTGGCAAGAAAGGGCACTTCAAGAAGGATTGTTGGAGCAACAAAAAGAATCCCGAGGTGACAAATTCTCAGGGATGTGTGGCGACTGCACCAGATGATGGAGATATTTTATACAGCGAAGCAACAACTGTAACAAAAGGCAGAAAAGAGCTCACTGATTCTTGGATAATGGATTCGGGAGCAACATGGCATATGACCTCTCATAGAGAATGGTTCCATACCTATGAACCTGTCTCTGGAGGATCTGTGTACATGGGTAATGATTATGCCTTGGAGATTGTTGGCATCGGTACCGTCAAAATTAAAATGTATGATGGTACCATTCGCACCATTCAAGGGGTACGACACGTGAATGGCTTGAAGAAGAACCTATTGTCCATTGGACAATTGGATGACCTTGGCTGCAAGACCCATATTGAGGATGGGATCATGAAGGTCGTCAAAGGAGCGCTTATGGTGATCAAAACAGAAAAGATCGGGGTAAATCTATACATGCTTTTGGGAGATTCGTTGTAAGAGGCAGATGTATCAATTGCATCAGCCGGTCAAGAAGAATCAACTATAATGTAGCATCGCAGATTGGGCCATATGACAGAACGAGGCTTGAAGATTCTCGTTGAACGTAATCTCCTACCCAAGCTCAAGACGGTAAACTTACCTTTCTATGAGCACTGTGTTACCAGTAAGCAGCATAGATTGAAATTTGGGAGATCTACTGCCAGAAGGAAACACATTTTAGACTTGATCCATTCAGATGTTTGGGAATCACCGGTTTTGTCCCTAGGAAGAGCCAAATACTTTGTATCATTTATTGATGATTGCTCTAGGAGACTGTGGGTGTATCCAATCAAGAACAAGTCAGATGTGTTTCCAATATTCAAAACATTCAAAGCGCTGGTGGAACTTGAATCCGGGAAAAGGATCAAGTGTTTAAGGACGGACAACGGAGAAGAATACACTGACGGGAGCTTCTTGGCATTTTGCAAGCAAGAGGGTATTCAGAGGCAATTTATTGTTGCACATACACCTCAGCAAAATGGTGTAGCAGAGCGGATGAACATAACTCTTCTTGAAAGAATGAGAGCTATGTTGGAAACTGCAGGTCTAGCCAAATTATTTTGGACAGAAGCAGCTAGAACTGCCTGTTACGTGATAAACCGGTCACCGTCAACTGCAATTGGGTTGAAAACACCAATGGAAATGTGGACTGAAAAACCCGCAAATTATTCTACCTTGCACGTATTTAGGTGTCCGGCATATGTGATGTATGGTTCCCAAGAAAGAACAAAGTTGGATCCAAAATTCAGGAAATGTGTATTCTTGAAAAATGCTGATGGTATTAAGGGGTATCGCCTATGGGATTCCATTACCCACAAGGTTGTCATCAGCAGAGATGTGATATTTGCAAAAGATAAACTGCAAAGTGAAGACGACAGCAACACTTCAAAGGAGACTACTACAATACAAATTGAAGATAAGTAAAAACAAGGAAATGCTTCTTCTGAAGCTGCACCGGAGCACGAGGAACAAGAACCAGATGATGCTGAGGTTACAGAAGTCCGACATTCATTGCGTCAGACAACAAGACCAACTTGGCATTCAGATTTTGTCATGGCGAGCAATGCTGCATACTGTCTTCTAACAGAGGATGGGGAGCCATCTACCTTTCACGAGGCTATAAAAAACCCCGATGTTGCCCTGTGGATGACAGCAATGCAAGAAGAAATTGAAGCTCTATATAGACACAAGACGTGGGAGCTTGTTCTACTACTACCTGGACGGAAAGCCATTGGTAACAAATGGGTCTACAAGATCAAGCGAGATAGTAATGACCAAGTGGAGCGACATCGTGCAAGACTGGTGGTGAAAGGATATGCTCAGAAAGAAGGAATTGACTTCAACGAGATATTTTCTCCTATGGTAAGACTTACAACTATCAGAGTAGTCTTGGCCATGTGTGCTGTATTAGACTTACATCTAGAACAGTTAGATGTAAAGACGACTTTTCTTCATGGTGAGCTTGAAGAAGAGATTTACATGGTTCAACCAGAAGGTTTTGTTGAGAAAGAAAAAGAAAACTTGGTTTGCAGGTTGACCAAATCTCTGTACGGTTTAAAGTAGGCGCCAAGGTGTTGGTACAAGAGATTTGATTCCTTCGTAATTAGCCTCGGGTACAACAGACTCAATTCAGACCATTGTACGTATTACAAGAGGTTTGGCGATGATGATTTTATCATTCTGCTGTTGTACGTGGATGACATGCTGGTAGCAGGTCCCAGTAAAGATCGGGTCCAAGAACTAAAGGCACAGTTGGCTGGGGAGTTTGATATGAAGGATTTGGGACCAGCAAACAAGATTTTAGGGATGCAAATTCACTGAGATAGAGAAGGCAAGAAGGTATGGATTTCCTAGAAGAATTATTTGAAAAAAATCTTGCGGCGCTTCAATATGCAAGATTGTAAGGAAATCTCGACCCCGCTTCCTGTCAATTACAAATTATCCTCAAGTATGTGCCCTAGCACTGAAGCGGAGAGGATAGAAATGTCTCGAGTACCGTATGCATCAGCAGTGGGAAGTCTCATGTTCGCTATGATATGTACGAGACCAGATATCGCTCAAGCAGTTGGTGCTGTCAGTCGGTTCATGGTGAATCCTGGTAGAGAGTATTGGAATGTTGTTAAGAGGATCCTAAGATACATCAAAGGGACCTCGGATGTTGCATTATGTTTTGAAGGATCAAAATTTACTGTCAAGGGTTTTGTTGATTCTGATTTTGCAGGTGATACCGATAAACGGAAGTCCACTACAGGCTATGTATTTACAGTTGCAGGGGGTGTGGTAAGCTGGATATCTAAATTACAGACTGTTGTGGCCCTATCTACAACAGAGGCTGAATACATGGCAGCTACACAAGCCTGTAAAGAAGCAATCTGGATTAAACGGTTAATGGAGAAGCTCGGGCACAAACAAGATAAAATTCCCTTGTTTTGTGACAGTCAGAGTGCCTTGCACATTGCAAGGAATCCAGCATTTCATTCCAGGACGAAACACATAGGTGTTCAATATCACTTTGTTCTAGAAGTAGTGGAGAAAGGGAGTGTGGATATGCAGAAGATTCACACCAACGAGAACCTAGCAGATGTCATGACAAAGCCAATCAATGTTGACAAGTTTGTTTGGAGTAGATCCTCCTTTGGCCTAGCAAAGACGTAAGCAACATGTAATTGGCAAGTATGGAGAGATTTGAAGTGTCACCAAAATTTTAAGTGGGAGAATGTGAGCAATAAAATTTTGGTGCAAGTCAAAAGAAGACAAAAAGTAATGAGAAATGAAGAAAAATCTTTGGTTGCAAAGTTAGACACACACAATTTTGGGTTGATTTTACACTACATGTGGGAAGACTTTTTGTGCAAGATGAGCCTATAAATAGAGGCTTATTCTTCACCATTTAAGCATCACCAAAACATTCCAAATTAGAGAGAAAACATAAGCTTTCTCTTGAGTATTTTTCTTCATCTTTTGTTGTTCTATATTTGTGAGTGAGAGTTAGTTTCTCTTATTATTTGAGAGAGTGATATTGTTCTCTCCTTATATTAGAGAGAAGATTATTGTAAAATACTCCACATCATATTGAAATCCTCCATTACTTGCCCGTGGTTTTTCCCTTGATTTGTTTGAGGGTTTTTCACGTAAATCTTGTGTCTCTACTTTCTTTGTTCTTATTCATATTTTAGCTGCATGATACTGCTTGTCCCCGACTATTCCGCTGCGCCGATACCCAACATATGTATCACCAAGCGTTAAAAAAAAAGAAGAAACAAATATGTATATATAATACACACACACACACATATATATATAAATTTGATGGGGTTTGGGTGTTGGGTGGCAGGAGTCTGACGGGGTTAGAGGGTGGGGTAGGGTAGGGATCCGATGGGGCTGGGGGTGGGGTTCCAAAGAAATTATGCATATGAAAAAGATTGATAATGTTGAAGGGAAGAGAAAAAATGAAATTCACGAAGCAGTGCTACTGCATTGCCATTTGGGATTGTTGATTCCTTATGCAGTTCAGATGAGGATGCATTTCACGAAGCAGTGCTACTGCACTTCAGTTCTGACGGGATGGGGGATGGGGGATGGGGGGTGGGTGGGTGGGTGCGTGGGTGGGGTAGGGTGGGAAGGGGGAGGAAGATGATGATTTTTTTAAAAAAAAATTTCTTTAATTTTTTTTGGGTGAAAATTGGATTGAGATAAAAAGAAAATAAAAAGAAAAAAACATACATAGAATATAAGGATATTTTTGTCCAACTAAGTAACATTTTAAGTAAAAAAACATGAACCAGTCGCAATTAGCGTGTGTGTAATGCACTCTCCGTTAAAAGTAACGGAATTTTGGATTTAAGGGCATGTGTGCTAGTTTTTCAAAATACAGGATAGTGATGAGGGGGTTTTTAAAACTCAGGGGATACCGTGCACTTACCCCTAAACATAGGGGAGTTTGATGCACTTCACCCTATTTATAACTATACTATTCTCCAATAATGCCCAACTGGTTTACTAACTTGTCCATTTAAGATCATTTTAATGAAAAGTGATAAGGTATTATCTTATTACGAATTAGCATTGCTAACTTAACATTCCAATTTCTATCTCATTATCTATTTATTTTATAATCCCTAATCTTTTAAACTAATTAATGCACCTATTAAGATAAAGATACTAATTCTTTGTATTAAGATCTTATCACATATATGTATTTTTCGACTAATCCGAGCTCTACAACTAAGAATTCCTAGGATATAACTTAACCATGTTCAACTATGAAGTTTATAAAGTCTCACATCAAATACATTTATCTTAACTAAGACAATTACTTTATGAAGTAACCCAAGTAAATCATTATTAACTTAGTTCTTTAATACTCTTAACTAATTTAACTTAGTTCTTAAGTAACAGACCTAAGTTCATTTCTAAATATTAGCAAATGACTTAATACATTATCCTTTTACATTATAAGCTAGTATTACCTATTTGCTATATTATCCATATGTACTTGTTAGAACTATGTTATTGTCTAGTAAACCCTAGCTAACATACTAACCTTTCTTTTAAAATTACTATAAGGTATTACCCTTATTAACATTGCCTAATCATCCTCTAACAACCTATCAACCAATATCTTAATTCTCTTTTGTCTATCTCACAAGCCAAACATTATATATCAAGGTACCAAATTTTAATATCTCTAACTTTTTAACCTACCAAGTTAATCTTTTTCCTTTTTAATTGAACGAATGCTTAGTTTGATATGCTAATCTTTATATAGTTTCTAAGTTTAAAGAAATTCATAACGTGAGAAACATAAAAAATACGACACATAAAGCAATTCAATCATAAACAACATCTAATTATATGCCAATGCTCAAAAATTAGGTTTAGGGCTTCACATAAGAGGTCTTAACCTTGGAGAGAATGATAGAGACAAAAAGTAAAGTAACATTTTGGCTTTTTATTATGAGGCTTTCAGACTTTGTCCGTTTGCCCTTTTACTAATTGCTATGCATTGTATTTTTTTTTCTAATGTGCACCCCCTGGCATGAACGTCCCTCCGCCCCTGCCACGTCCACTTAACAACTAAAGGCAAATTTAGTAGTAAGAACAAGAAATTTAAATAGATTTCAATCTTTATTCCTTTCAGAAAATTGGATCCAAATAGTGGTCAAAGTTACACATGATTGCCATAATTGTTGGAAATTGGATATAGTAGACAAATGTAAAGGAAACATAAAACTTTTAACGTTGTTTAGACTTAACCTACATTCACGAATACCCAACATTTTTCTTATGACTATATAACTTGAATTGCTTTAGGGTGCTTGGGGTGTGCATGAAACAAAGCCACTAAAGACTATTTATACTAGTAGATAGGAATATAAAGAGACACTAAGAGAGCTTATTTAATCTAGGTATACTAAAAGACACAAGATCTGTACATGATTAGATTCAATGTATCTTCAATTAATCCATTTTATGATTACCAATTCTTTGAGTCTTCCCTTTCTCAAGATTCCAAGACTCATCTTGGGTTTGGTTTGCATTCTCCAACACCTCCCTTCAAACCAAAACCAATTTTCACACCAAGTAGTGTTCTCAATTTCTTTAATGCTACGGCATTTCTGAAACGTTTCCATGGCTGATCTTCTTCATTTAAGCCTTGTTTGATTGCTCTGGTGCAAACAACTTTCTGCTTCATACATCGTGGAAACAATCTTTAATAATAAGCTTAAACTCTCTCGTCTTTTTGGCGACTACTGCACCATTTCTCTTGACACGAGCTTCTCTTGCTTCTAGCGTCCTCCTTTTGGTAGTCTTTTGTTAACAATCTTCGTCTACTGACAACATATTGGAAGTGACTTAGGATTTATGAATCCTCACACAAAAATTACAATAATAAACTCACAATTTATAGGTTACAGCCTTTACAAAGTTTTCACTCACTCTTCACTTTTCCTTACTTTTCTGTATTTTTTTCACTCTTGCCTCTCTTTTCACTCTTTTTTTTACTCCTTTTAACAACTCAATCCTTCTGCATTTGTATGCGACCTCGAGCTCTGATACCATTTGTTGAAAATTGGATCTAGCACACAAATGCAAACAAAACATAAAACTTTTAACGTGGTTTAGACTTAGTCTACATCCACGAACACGCAACATTTTCTTTACGACTACATAGCTTGAATTGTTTTCTAAGTGTGACCATCTCAAAATAAGGTCCACGCGTGTTCCACGTGTGACTCATCACAAATCAAGTTACATGTGAGGGGAAGTGTTAGAATATGTATTTGCCTCACATCAGAAAATCAGAAACTCTAAGACCACCTTATAAGATCATGGGCTACTTCACTTGACACCAATTGGTATTAAGATAGAAACCCAGTTTTAACAGTACACTATAAAAAATATTGGTATTTTCGACACTGTTTCCCGGCGGTTGAAAGCAACTGCCAGTGTAAAGGATAGTCTTTAACGATAGTTATTTACGAATTCCTTGTAAGCTGTTTACACCAACGTTTACAAGAACGCCTGCCTTGGTGATATATTTTTTCATGGCAATTAATAATAAATGCAGCAAAAGTACTTTTTTGGGTGATTTCAACTAATTGCCTTTATTGAGTTTCGATTTTGAGCTTTATATATTTTTGGGGACTAAGTTGATATTTTTTGACACATATTTGTGACAAAATTGACTAATTGTGAACCATGAGGGCGAGTTTGAATTTTTTTAAAAATAATAAGGACTAAATTGATTAATTTAAACAATATAGACAAATTTAAAATTTTAAAAAAACACTAGAAAACAATTTGTACAAATTTATGTGTCACACTGATATTTGATGTTCTTTGTGGTCAAAATTGTGTTTTCAAATCCTCCTTTTCCCACCGCCAAAAAAAAAAAGAAACGTCTTTCTCCCTACTACTCTCAATAATTGGCCAAAAAAAAGAAAAAGAAAAAGAAAAGTATGAAGTTATGGCTAAAATTAATTGTAGTACCATTTCAAATATGAATATGGACGAAAAAGATCATCGTACAACGTTGTCCGCGTCAATTTGATGACTTGAAAAAAGGAACAGAAAAGAAAGAAAGCCTATTGATAACCTTAGCAGTGACCCCCACCAAGAAAAAACAAAAAATATAAGGAAAATGTGGTGGCAAACCCCAACACCTTGGAGTCCGACCCATATGCTGAATCAGCTAGTAATGTTGTCAATTTACAAAAAAAAAAAAAAAATAGTTTAAAAGATATAACTGTGTTAAAGATAATAAATAATATAATAATTTTTTAAAAAAAATTATTTTACCCCTTGAATCTTTAGCCAACAAAAAAAAAAAAAGTTAACAAAATTAGATCAAATGACTAAAAAACCAAGCAAAACAACACACACAACACAACGAAAAACTTTTGAATAAATGGAAGCTCAATATTGATGAATGTACTAAAAAAAATCCGAGCCTAGCCGAAGTCGGGGGAATTTTCAGATATGAAGGTGGAGATTGGAGAGGCAAGTTTGCGATTACTTTGGGTGTTGCTACGAGTACTTTCGTGCTAAGATTAGATCTTTATGGGAAGAGATGCTTATGACCGAGTCAATGAATGTTGAGAAATTTTGAATTGAAACGAATTGGACCCTTGTTTATGGTGCCATCAAAGGCAGCTTCTCTGCACCTAGATCCTTTAACCCTTTCATAGAAGATTTCCAAAAAATGTTCAACAACCATGCAGTGTTTGAAGGAGAGGGATCATTTCCCACAACTTTGTCCATTTTTTGTACCACGGTTCATAGGACTATAAATTCTCCGATCATTATTTTCAGGTTAATTACTCCTGTAATCCTTATGTTCTTTAAAATGACTTGATTATTATTTAAGTTTTTCATATTATCGGGTTAATTACTCGAGTAGTCCCAAGAAATATAAAAACTATAAAAAAGAACCAACAAAAATTAATTCAATTAGCATTTCATTCTGTTGGCTATTGTTCCACCTTGTCAAAACCTGCACCATAAATTTATATGACTTGCAAAATGGCAAGTTTCAAGAAGCAATTACAGTCCACAAAAATAGAAACCAGTGACATCCACACAAAAATAATTATCTGCTTGAATGGGGAAAACGTTTTTCTTATTGAGCTAACCGGAACTTTATTATTTAGTGACATTATCAAAATTAATTTATAAACGCTTATCTTACAGTCGATTTTGAGATAATTGTGAACATAAAATATAATCCAACAAACCATGGCCTTAATCTAAAAATATGGACGAAACGTATGCGTGTAATTGCAATTTGAAATTGCTCTTCGTTTTGTATGTGATAAGTCTTGAGATCAATTTTTGACAAGTGTAATATTTTTTATATGTGATGTAATATTTAATTAAGTCTTCCTTTAAATTCAAAAAAAAAACTTCGAAGTAGATAAATTATTTATAGATGAGCTAAAATGACATTAGTGGATTATCAAAATTGAAACCTTGAAACTTGGGGTTCGAAACAGAAAATACAACATCGTAATTAGTGATTATTGTGCCTATGAAGCTTAAACTACGTGCTTTGTAGTTTGAGGCGCTAATCTTGTAGGAAAACATAAAGGGTGGATTGTACAAATGGTACTTATTGTTTTTTTAAAATTTTAAATTCATTTTTATTAATTTAATTAGTTAATTTAGTCTCTGTTGTTTTTAAAAAAAAATCAATTGCATCTTTATTATTTATAATTAGTTAATTTAATCTCTATTATTTATTAAAAAAAATCAATTTAATCCCCAAAAAGATATATAGCTCAAATTTACTGCTGACCATTTTTTATGATATATTTTCATTTAGATGAAAAAACAAGTCAGAGCATACTTCAATGAGGCCAATTGGTTTCACAACAACTAGACTCCAACTTTTGATCGGAGTATATGAAGGTTGCACTTATAACTAGCAGGAGCAGACTTAAGATTTTTTTTTTCCAGTAACAGTTAAAATATATATATATATATATAGTTTTTTTTAATTGTATGAGTATATTTTTCTCAATAGAGCTAATTAATTTTTGTAACTAAAAATACATAGATATCTATTTTTTTTTTTAAAAAGAATACATAAAATTTTTAAATAATTTTTCAAAGTGCTTCCTTTAAGTTTAGAAACTCATCTCACCTGTTTAGTCTATTTCTGAAATTGCTTTTAGGTAAAAGATGGAGTTGAAAAATAAGAAACTCCAAATTGAAGTTTTTCCAAATACGCTTTTGTGAAACTTTTTTTATATAATACGGGAATCTGTTTTTTTTCTCAAATATACCCCTTCATATTTTTTAAATTACAATATTATCCTCAATTTTTTTAAAAACTCAATATAGGCCAAACAGTCAACGATTTTTATTTAACAACACTTCTAACCAAAGTTTTATTGTAAAAGCTCTACAGGTCAAAAATTAAAATTTCACAGTTAGGTCAAACAAACCTTAATCATTAGAGTTTCACTAGTCACCCAATCAAAGACCTCCTTTTTTTTTTTGAATTCAAAAGAAGTCTAAAGCTATACAACATATTTAGCGAGACTTGAACTCGCAACCTCTGTCATATATAGTAAGTTACATACAATTGGACTAAAGTCCTAGTGGTAATCAAAGACCTCTTTAGTTACTATGTCTCCTATGCCAAGAAATGAAGTTGTTGCAAGCATCATGTAAGCACCAGTTGCAAGTTGCAACCTGCATACACTTCTCAAAATGTGGAGTATGCCACTAGGGATTGGGTCCAGTAATATGTTATATGTGTATGTAAAAAGTTGTAAGTATGAGTCTCATTAATTACAGTTTTAAGGCTTTCTTGAAACCCAAAAAAATAAGGTGGAGTATAGCTATTAATGTGAAACCAATTGGCCTCATGAAGTACGGTCTGACCCTTTAAAAAAAAAAGTATGGTCTGACTAGTTTTGCATCTAGTAATATGAAAAGAAATCATACAAAATCGCCAGCAGTAAATTTGAGCTTTATATATTTTTGGGGACAAAGTTGATATTTTTTGACACATATTTGGGACAAAATTGATTAATTGTGAACAAGGAGGGCAAGTTTGAATTTTTAAAAAAATAATAAAAATTAAATTGATTAATTTAAATAATAGAGACAAATTTAAAATTTTGAAAAAATACTAGGGAACAATTTGTACAAATTTATGTGTCACACTGATATTTGAAGTTCTTTGTGGTCAAAATTGCGATTTCAAATCCTCGTTTTCCCACTGCCAGAAAAAAAAAAAGGAACCTCTTTTTCCCTACTACTCTCAATAATTGGCCAGAAAAAGAAAAAGAAAAAGAAAAGTATGAAGTTATGGCTAAAATTAATTGTAGCACCATTCCACGAAAAAAATCATCGTACAACGTTGTCCTCTTCAATTCGATGATTTGAAAAAAGGAAAAGGAAAAGGAAAGAAAGAAAGACTATTGATAATCTTAGCAGTGACCCCACCAAGAAAAAACAAAAAAAATAAGGAAAATGTGGAGAAAAACCCCAACACCTTGCAGTCAGACCCATATGATCAATCAGCTAGTAATGCTGTCAATTTACGAAAAGAAATAGTTTAAAAGATGAAATTATGTTAAAAATAATAAATAATATAATATATTTTTTATTATTATTTTATCCCTTGAATCTTTAGCCAACAAAAAATAATAATAATAAGTTAACAAAATTAGATCAAATGACTAAAAAACCAAGCAAAACAACACACACAACACAACAAAAAACTTTTGAATAGATGGAAGCTCAATATTGATGAATGTACTAAACAGAATCTGAGCCTAGCCGGAGTCTGGGGGAATTTTTAGATATGAAGATGGAGATTGGAGAGGCAAGTTTGCGATTACTTTGGGTGTTGCTATGCGTACTTTCGTGCTAATATCCTTGTTTTATGGGGAAGGGATACTTAAGACCGAGTTAATGAATGTTGAGAAATTTCGAGTTGAAATGGATTAGACCCTTGTTTGTGGCGTCATCAATAGCAGCTTTTCTGCACCTAGATCCTTTAGCCCTTTCGTGGAAGATTTCCTAAAAATGTTCAACAACCATGCGGTGTTTGATATCGTATACCTATATTGTGAGACAAATCGTTACGCTGATTGGTTGACAAATTATGAACTTCGTAGAATATTTGGTACTCATTGTGTTGATGATTTCTCGAATTCTCTACGACTCTTAAAAGAAGATAAAAGAGGTGTACCATTCCTTAAATCTCTTTTTCGGTCTTAGACAGCCTAGAAGCCAAAAAAAACAACAAAGATGAAAAACCCATGCCCTACTATGTTCTTCACACCCGTCTCCAGCTCAAACCATTTCATCAGTCGCGATCAATGGCCTTAAACCCATCATAATTGCAGCCATTGCATTCGCTAAATCGAAAGGCCTTAAAGCCATCATAATTGCAACCATCATCGTAGCAAATGTGGCTCTTGTATTTCTGTCTTGACAATTATTTGTATCTGTAAGCGGGGCGGATCTACTAGAGAGCTAGTGGAGCTAATAAAATTTTAAATATTTATATATTTTTAATTAAAAAAATTAATTAACTCCCACTGAAAAAAAGTATTCATATAATTTAAAAATTATGTGTTTTAACTCTTATTGAGAAAAATTCTGCTAGCATAATTAGGTGTTCTCATGAGGCTTGTATTTAAATACAGACCTAGATCTACCATCACTGGTGTTGCTTTTTTTTTTTTTCCATAGGGCTTTGTAAAACCCTCAATTTTTGGGTTTTATAGATCCCATTGAGGATGCCCTTAGGTCTGTTTGGATTGAAGGGAATGGGAGGAAGGGGAGATAAGGGGAGAGATTAAAAAGTTCTGTCTCTTATTTGTTTTGAATTTTTTTTAAGGGGGAAGGAAGTACAAGGGTCAAAGTAACCCCTCCGTAGTCCAAAAAAAAAAAAGTAACCCTTCCTAAGCTTACTTTTTCTTTCCTCCCAATTTGGGATAAAATGGAGAGGAGAGAGAGTAATACTTTGTTTGGCATAACTATGGAATTTTAGCTTTTGAGCTATAGAGTTTTGGTTAGAAGTGCTGTTGAAAAAAAACCGTTGACTGTTTGACATATATTGGACAATATTGAGTTTTAAAAAAATTAGATGACAATATTGTACTGAAGGGGTATATTTGAGAAAAAAAAAAGAAAATAACTTCCCGCATTATATAAAAACAGATTCGCAATAGCCTATTTTGAAAAGTTACAATTTGGAACTTCTTATTTTTCACCTTTTATCTAAAAACACTTTAAAAAATGGATAAAATAGGTAAAATATGTTTCTAAACTCATAGGAAGCACTTTTGAATATCAAAAAGTTAGGCCAAACAGAGACTAAGTCTCTTTTATGAAAATAATTATATATATAAAATTTATTCATCCTTTCCATTTTCTTCTTAATTCAAACAAAAGACACTCATACTTCTTTATAATACTCTTATTTCTTTAAATTATCAAATTCAAATATAATTTAATTCTCTCATCTCCTATCCTTTATGATTCTCTCCTTTCTCCTCCTTTATTAAAATTTTCCCCCTCAATCCAAACACACTGGGGTCATGACAAGGGTGTTAAAATTACTGAGTTTCCATCTTGAAATCAATTGGTGCCAAGTGTAGTAATCCAAGATCTTATAAGGTGGTCTTAGACTTTCTAATTTTTTCGATATAGGACAAGTGTTATATTCTAACACTCCCCTCACGTGTGACCTGATTTGAGAGGAGTCACACTTGGAAGATTAAACACATGTGGAAGATTGAAGAACATGTGAACCTAATTTTTGAGATAGGTCACACATGGAAGATTGAACAAACGTGGTATATAACACTTTGAGAAGGGTCATACTTGGAAGATTGAACACATGTGGTAGATAACACATGTGAAATATTAAAGATGCGTAGAACATGACACACGTGAAAGATTAAACAAAAGTGGACCTGATTTAAGATGGGTCGCACGCGGATGGGACTGGACCAAGTAACTAGCTCTGATACCATGTTAAAATAACTGAGTTTCCATCTTGAAACTAATTGATGCCAAGTGGAGTAGTCCAAAATTTTATAAGGTGGTTTTAAAATTTTTAATTTTTTAATATAAGACAAGTGTTATATTCTATCAAATAGGTGGATTTGCTGTCAACGCTGGAGGATCACTACTCATAGCTGGTAGGGCTCCTCTTATTTCTGGTGTTTATTGCAGAGGTGGAGCCACGAGTAACTCCAATAGGGGCAGTGGCGGAGCCAGACACCGGGTATTAGGGTGTGTACTACAATATCAAAGTCAGTAACCGGGATTACAAGACAATTATTATGCATAAATTTTTATATAAACTATAAAAAAATTGATGGTTTTATGTCTAAAATCATATTTTTATATTATAACTAAACTAATACTTAATTTAAACACTTTATAACACAAATATAAGGGTGTTCCACTGCAAAAAATGTTATGTTCATGGCATTGAACCATAATTTCAGGGTGTTCAACTGCAAAAATGTTGTATTCATAAAAAATAAAAAGAAAAAAAAAGACTACACACCCAAAATTTTAGGGTGCTCCATTGCACACCCAATACCAAAGATGGCTCCGCCCCTAAATGGGGGTGATGAGGAATACGTACCAATAAGCGACTATCAATTTCCCATGTGTTTTCAGATAAGAAAAGATATTTTTACATGGATTTCTGGCGTGTCTAATGCATGCGTGGAAGTTTACTATAAATTTAGGCATTTGCACATTGATCAAAAAAAAACTCATTCGCACAGGGATTAAAGTTATTTCGTAAAATACACAATACCTTCTGCGCTTTGCTAAATATGTTAGAGAAAAATCTTAAAAACGACCATTGCTCAAAAAATGATCAATGTCTTATGTTTGGTGAGTGCCAAGTTACGGCCTGATTGTTTGAAAGACTTCTCTATATGTTAGTTACTCTTTTGTAGTACCAAAATGACCACATAAACACTTTATATTTTTCAAAAGTTGGTATATTCGCTTCAAACCTTAACTCCGTTTAATGAAAAAGATGAAATGACAATAATATCCTTCATTTAAAATGCACAATAATTCATTATATTTTCCATTACAAGTTAGGTGCTCCTTATCTTATTGAAATGATCTCATAAAACCATGGCCTTCATTTATAAATAAGCATACTTGTATTTATCATAGTTAAACCCCTAGGCCCTAACTTAAAAGCTAGTTTTCCGTTTAATTTTATCAAAATGATCATCTTATTAAACTCGCGTGTGATTTAAAATATTACAAGTAATCCCTGCCATCATGGTCGCATATGCTAATGATCCAAAGTTGCAAAATTAGCAGGTGACGAGCACACTACTAACTTGAACGGATCAACTAACGGTAGGGTGTGTTCAAAACATTCTAAAAAGTACAACTAATTTTTGAGGTCATCTTAGAATCACAAAAGTATAACTAGCATATTCTACAAATCATAAAGGATCGATATAGTGCATTTTACCCTAAATGTTTAGGTAATTTATGTTGGGAGTTTTAATATATATAAAATTAAGATTATGTACAAATTTTAGCTTGCTTCTCTTGTTCATAGGAAATTTTCTTTCACAAAAATAGATCATATTGTACATTTGAGTTCAGATGTATTCAAACCAAAAACTCTTTAATTTAATACACCTTTACCTTTTCCACCACTCCCGTTATCCGCCTCGATCCACTAATATTAGGAAAAGGTAGTATGTGGTGACAAATCAAGAAGAACCTAAACATCTAAGTTTTGTGAAATAATAGGTTAGCACGCTTCACATCTAAGATGTGTGAATATTATATACTAAATTATTACACCATTTAAAAATTTAAATACTAGAGATAAATTTATTATATTTATTTATTGTGTTTAATACGTGTCTCATATTTAGGCTAGATACTTTTTGGTTGAGCATTACACATTAACATAGGTTACAAGTGGGTTGTGGTGAATTGTAAACAGATAATATTTTAGTATCTAAACTCTAATACCACATTTAGTTACCGGCTCATTTAAAAGTTCAAAATGTTAGAGATATGTTTATTGTATTTATTTATTATGTTTAATATTATATAACATATATCTTTTTCACGTGCATATAGACCTTCACTTTTTCTCTTTTTTATTTTTTTTTATTTTTATTTTTTATTTTTTTCTGTCAAAGACCTTCACATTTGAGAAAGACGGTAATTGCACTATAAATTGCCATGAAGCATAGCTTAGTGGTCGAAGCAAATTCAACAATCGATCTTGAACAGCCCAGCAAAGGCATTTTAGGTGTTCTTTCCAAGCAACAAAAAGATGGATGTTCCTTTTCAGGCATCAGCAGCTCCTCTTGTCAATGCTCGTCCCGTTGCAAATTTTCATCCAAGCATCTGGGGAGATCATTTCCTTGCATACAATTCAAACCTCATGGTAAATACAACTGTCATCAAATTCTAATATTTGTAGGGGGCACACGCTTTACATCTCTCGTCTTTTTGCTCTCCATATGTATGTTCTTAAGCTCTGGAATCATAACGTAATTTCTTACAGAAAGAGAAAGAAAAAAAAAATACTTGTAAAAACAAATTCAAAAATTTTAAAATACAACTACAGTTATCACTTTTTCCATCCCCATATCCATTGAGCTGACCTGAATAGTTCTTCTTTTGCTAGACAGGGCAATTTTTAGGATACCCTACTTCCTAAGATTGAGAACCCAGAAAAGCTAAATGCTCGAAAAAGTAAAAACAAATTCAAAAATCAAATGTACCAAAATGATTGAATTTCGGGATACAACAGTCTCATGCATGTCATTGTCTTTACACATGCAAACGAATAGTGAACCTATATTTTTCTCTCTCTTATTTATTTATTTATTTTAAATTTTCGGTTTATTGCCTTTGGCAGGCAGCTGACCGGGCTTACAAGGAGAATCTGGTAAAAGAGCTGAAAGAGCAAGTTAGGAAAGAATTTAAGGCAATTGCCAGCAGGCCGATTCCACTGCTGCAACTAATCGATGCAATTCAACGACTCGGAGTAGAATATCATTTTGAAGTAGAGATTGAGCAAGCGTTACAACATATGTTCGATACATATCACAATTGGGAAGA
Source organism: Ehretia macrophylla (assembly GCA_037974665.1). Taxonomy (NCBI): domain Eukaryota; kingdom Viridiplantae; phylum Streptophyta; class Magnoliopsida; order Boraginales; family Ehretiaceae; genus Ehretia; species Ehretia macrophylla. The sequence continues at coordinate 27,314,085 of CM075772.1, forward strand.
AAACAATGACATGTACAGTGCTGCTCTTTACTTTCGAATTCTCAGACAACATGGGTTCAATGTTTCATGTGGTATGTACCCGTGAGCATTTTTATATATTACTCGTTCGTCCTCTTTCAAGTTTCTTTATATAATAAATTTGTTACTCTATATATCTACACGAGAGATTTGTCATTTAAATAATTATCGGTATACTGAAATGGAGTTGAGAATGAAATGATATTTTCAACTCTATTCCGATTTTCATTCCCAAGATAATCTTATTTCCACATATACATGAGATTAGTCATTCTAGAAAAAATACATAGGATTAGCTCATTCTCATGTGCTTTGAAATAGACTTATTTCTAAAATAACCGAAGTATCCCATAAAAACATAACTTTTATATATAGTTTTTTTCCAATAATAATAATAATAATAATAATAATAACAATAGATAAATACAATAATAATAATAATAATAAATAAAGATAAATATAAAAACAAAATATAATAATAATTGTAATAATAATTATAAAAATAGTATTATCATTATTATAATAATTACAATAAAATTAAAATAAATAATAATAATAATAATAACAACAAAAATAATAAAAAGTAAGAATAAAATAATAATAATAATAATAAATAAAATAACAATAAAAAAAATAACAATTGTTATTATTAATAATAAATTAAAATAATAATAAAAAAAATAAAAAAAAATAATAATAATGTAACATAATAATAATAATAATAATAATAATAATAATAAATGATAATAATATTAATAATAATAATAATAATAATAATAATAATAACAATAATAATAACTAATAATAATAATAATAAATTAAAATAATTAAAATAAAAACAAGAATAATAACAACAATATAATAATAATATAAATTAAAATAATAATAATAATAACAAAATATAATCCTTATTATTAATTATAATAATAATAATAATAATAATTATTATTATTATTATTATTGTTATTTTGTTTATTATGTTCATGTTATTTACGGTTATATTCATGTTTATTCATAGTTTTAATACTATAATAATAAAGGAGCAATACTGTCATATTATACAAGTTATTTCTGCTATTATTTTTATAAACATAGGTTTGAAATTTATATATCAATTTCTATCTTTATTCCTAAATCATACCAAATATGCCATTCTGCCATTCTCATTCTTAAATTCATTTCATTCACAGTTTTATTCCATTTCTTAGTTCATTCCATTCATGTTCAGCATTTCAGTATACCAAATTGCTACCTTAATACATGACTTTTGAAAATACAAATGAGGAGTGAAAAAGTGACTCTGTTACCAATATATGTGCTCTAGATAATAATGCTATCTTTTATAAGAGAACAGACTAAATTAAAGACACAAAATTTAACATGTGTATATATTTAAATTATGAATTCGTACCTTACAAATAAGAGGTGAAGGGTGACTCTGTCACCATGCATCATATGCCCTTTCAATAATTGTCTTAGTATAACAATTAGGAGCGAATACAGAATTTTTGTTCAATAAGGACTAAAAACATGCAATTTAATATTTGTACTCTAATATATATATTTTTTTAGTGGTGACTAAATTAATTTTTTAGACTAAAAATATCTTAAAATTACATGTATTTTCAAAAAAAAAAATGGAGTTGTATAGCTCTGCTATGACAATAGTTGTTTCCATATACTGATGGAGCAGAGATATTCAAGAATTTCAAGGCCGATGCCAAAGGTAACTTCAAGGAGACACTTATCGATGATGTTCAGGGCATGCTTGCATTCTAAGAAGCCATATATCTGCGAGTGCATGGTGATGATTTGCTTGACGACGAGGCCCTTCCATTTACGACAATTCACCTTCAATCCATTCTCGACAACTTAGGCAATCCGCTTGATGAACAGGTGATGCATGCATTAAAGCAGCCACTAAGAAGAGGAATGACAAGGTTGGAGGCGAGGAGCTATATATCGATCTATGAACAAGATGCTTCACATAACAAGGCATTGCTAAAGCTTGCCAAACTAGATTTCAACCTGTTACAATCATTGCACCAGAAGGAGTCGAGTGAAATCTCTAGGTGGGTTATCCTATTAATGACTCAAATTATTTCATGAATAAAATAAATGAAGAAAAAAAAATAAAAGAATGAGCAAGCGGAAAAACTCATGCATAATTTATTCTTTCATACTTTTTGATGGAATATTCAAGTAATAACCCGTCATATATGATAAAAGTGATCAAATATTTTAAGTTTGAATTTTAATTTCAGCCAGAGGTGGAACTATTTAAAAGCGAGTAGAGGCTGCAACCCTACTCACTCCAATTTTTTTTTTTTTTTAAAGGTATGTATTTTATGGTAATTTTGAGTTAAAAAATCTATTTAGACCCCACAGAATAAAATAATTGGAAAGAAATATTGCTATTAGTACCATATTTGTATACGAATGTTAGATTATGTATTTTCAAATTTCACTACTAAACTTTAGCTTCCATTGTACCTAAGAAAAGTAACTTATTCTTTCATAAATATATATTAGGTGGTGGAAGGAACTAGATGCTCCAAGAAAGCTACCTTTTGCAAGAGACCGAGTGGTTGAGGGTTACTTTATGAGTTTGACGGTGTATTTTGAACATCAATACGCTCTAGCTAGAAAATTATTAACCAAAGTACTCGGCATGCTATCTATCATAGACGATATATATGATGCCTATGGCACTTATGAAGAACTTGAGATCTTCACGGAAGCATTTGAGAGGTTTGTAAAACATAATTCACTTAGGCTCGGTTTGTTTGCCGTAAAATATTTTTTTAATATTGTCTTAATTTTTCGGTATTTGATAATACTGAAAAATCGATTAACTAAAAAATATTTTCTGGTCAAAAAAAAATATTTAGTTAAAAAGAGCTAATTGAAAATATTTTCATGTTATTTGGGCGAAGAAAACATTTTTCACTTACTTTATCCCAAATTCACCCACCCCACCCCACCCCACCCCAACCCTCGAACCCCTTACCCCACTCCCATAACATTTTCAACTAATTATTATTAAATAAAAATGAATTACTTTAATAATAAAAATTAATTAATTAAATAATAAAAAGTTATTTATTTAATAATAAATATTAATTTATTCTAATTACCTTAATAATTAATAAAACTGTATTTAATTTTAATTAATTAGCTAAATATTTATTTATTTATTTTATTTTAGATTTTATTCATTTATTAACTATTAATTAATTAATTATCTAATTTTATAAATTAATAATAATTAATCAATTAATTATTATTAAATTATGAAATAAATTAATTAATAATTTATTTATTATGTATTAATTAATTAATTATTATTATGTATTAAAAGAATCGATTACATTTTTCATATGATCTCCTCTTATATATAGACTAAAAAATCGAACAGAGTTCTTTTCTATTACCTCTTTTTCCCAAAATTTATTAAGAAATTAATAATATTTTTCAAAAATTTAATAAATCAATAATTTTAATCAAGTTTTCACTATTATATCTAAACATTAGAGAATATTTTTCAGTATAGAATCAAACATCAGAAAATATTCTATTTTTCAGAAAAATATTTTTTTATGTAAATATTTTCTACCAATAAGTTATTATACGGAAAACAAGCGTATCATTAACCTCGGCTCAATGCCAATATTAGATGTCAAATTTGGAATCAGATAATGATTATACAATTGAGTTGCAGGTGGAGTATTGACTGCTTAGATCAGGTTCCTGAGTACATGAAATACTGTTTTCAAGCACTTTTGGATGTCTTCGAGGAAATTGAGGAAGAAATGGCCAAAGATGGAAGGTCGTATCGCGTTTACTATGTGCAAGAATCAGTATGCTACTAATTTTTTTATGAGTATTGCTATATGTCATTTTTAACCTTTTTTTTTATAATATCTTCACATGTTCACCCTTCTTTTTATAATAATTTTTTATCATATAATATGAAAGATTTAATATTTAATATACGAATTTTAATTATACAAAGTAGGAGTAAACGGGTAGCAACTTGACATAAATATTACTCTTTTTAAAATGTATTTCACATTCTTTTTTAGGGCATTTATTGGTGGAGTCAGGTAATACGAGTAGGCGCTAAAGATTGGAAATAGATGGCTTAGACTATTAACAGATAGGTCCACTTGGCAATTAGCCTAAAAAAAGTTGGCAAGAGGGAAAAGAGAGGAAACAGAACAGCACACATTCAAAAAGAAAAATCATAATAGCAGGAGTAACTTTTACTGTACTTCTTGCAGAAAAATTTAATTATAAAATACTTTTTATGACTATACGTTCATTAGTGTATATATTCTGAGCCTCCTCCAAAGCACTTGTTAGCAAATCCAAGAAATACTCTCTAGGAACACCCCCATAGTTCAGCAGAGCAATCAGATTTTTTGATAGAAAGCTTCTCTTTGGTTTATGACTGAAATAACAGTAAATATTTAAAGTCAACACTCTGCTGACGGTTGGTAGAGCCGTGAATTAGCTATATTAAGAATGCTCTCTTCCACAACAATACTATACACAAATGAAGGGCCCCCACTACTTATCCACCATACTTCTTTTGTCATTGTGGCATTCTTCAGATCAAATGATATTGCAAAAAATATCTTACTGTTTTCTAAGTAATTCAATGATACAAACTTCCCACAAAGTAGCATTGTCTACATAGTTTAAGATGATGTAAAAATTGAGATGAAAATGTATAAACTTTAATGACTAATCGCTCCAATAGCTGTGTCTTGGACCCAGAAAGCCAAACAATGACTATTATTAGTGGAACCAAGGGAGTAGCACACAAATTTCTTGAAATTTTATAACGCTCCTACAAACCTCAGCCAAGTACATATACAATTCTATCCTGCACATTGATAATTACGACATATAAGCTACCAATAAGATGTAAGGTAGGCCCCTCAAGAAAGGTTATAACAGTCTACAAATGTGCACAGATAGATTTGGCTTGAGAACTTGAGAATTACTCGAGCACCAATTTATTTTAATATTTGTCATAAATTTTTCCGGAGAAAAATACAGGCAATGCCACGAAGAAATGTAAACTAGGTACCTTATAGTCACTATTTCCAAAGAATTGAAAGTCTGCAAACTCGACAGTCTCAAATCTGTCTCGACCTTTATCATGGAGGGTCTGACCTGAATTGTGCTCCGGGGAAGCTAAGATATTGGAAAATGGAAAAGATTATGACTTGCCGAGTATTATAATACAATGAAGTAATCAATACAGAATGCAACAAAATATTTTAGTGAGAGTGTGAACTCACTGAGAGGAACAACACAAAGAAACAAATAAAATACAGTATTACTACAATCTTTCCAGATATACGATTTGGTTAATGGGAGGCTGAGAATGGAACCAACATCCAATTGGTCTCGATAGCCACATCACTAGCACATTGCCTATAAAAATGATTTTAACTAGAATAGAAAGTTGCTTTGCCCAATCCAGTTCTAAAATGATGAGGTCTCTCTTCTTAGTGCTGGCTGTTAAACATTCTAGCTTATAAAAACCTCAAAGTTGATTTGGACTTGGCTACCTTATGGATTCATGTAAATTACGGAATTCATAGTTCGGTGATCTGGAACTACTCACTATCCTCCTACATTCAAAGCGCAAATTTACCATCTCATCTAAAAGTCTATGTTGTTAGATAAGAGTTTATTTTATTTATTTATTATGTTCAATATGCCCACTAATATGCAAGTGGGTTTCTTTTGATAAATCTTTGCACGTGGACATATTCTTTTTTTAATAGGTAGCAATGAGATTCAAATCTAGGTGCTTTTCTTTAATTTACCACCTCATCTATAAGCTTAAACTATTAGAAAGTGGTTTATTTTATTTCTTTATTGTCTTCAACATAAAGGATAGTCATGAACATCATCCTAGGGTACTCAAGAGGTCAAACAATGTTATCAATGGCTAGTTTCAATCTCGAATGAAGAAAGTGTGATGATATCTCTCCCTTTTCATTGCATATGTAACTTTCACCATGTTCTTAAGAGAGTTCTCCATTAAGAGTAAAGGGACAATGACAAGATAACTACAATACAGAACTCTAGCAGGAAACTCTTTTTCCTAATAGAGGTCAATAAACATAGAGACGGTGTAAATGCTAATTATAATTATGGGGAGATTTTGGAAGCAAAGGAACACACATGGAAGATGAACAAGACTCGACCACAGGCCCAGCTCCCACACCATGTTAATTAACTTGAAGTTCCATCTTAAAACCAGTAAAACCAATAGTTACTAAGAGTAGCCCAGGATCTTATAAGGTGGTCTTGGATTTTATGATTTTTTTATGTGGAATAAGTGTATATTTTAACAAGATTATAACAATAACCAAAGATTAACCAGTAACCACAACTAAAAAGGAAGTGAATAACAATAATGTTAAGTTACTAGAAACCTACTCCCTATACTTGCTGGAACAACAAAAAGAAAGTGGCTCCGTGAGTCAGTGTAAACATATATGCAACAAGGGATATCTCTCCCCATTCCAACTGGACAACAAAACTAGATTTTGCAAAATTTCAAAATCAGCTTTCTTGAGGCACATTTTGCAGCTATACAACTATCATTTTATAATGTAACATTATATTAGCCTTCAAAAGAGCAAATCAATTTGGACTTCAAAGGATGTATCATATGCACTTCTTAGTAATATTTCCTTTAGCAAGGCAAGAAGATTTTCCAATTCTAAAGGATTGATCCAATGGACAAAAGTGAGTCTCATTCAATGGCATAGTAGCACTGAGATGTTTTCAAAAGCTTATAGATAAAGAAGGCATGACATCACAAGCGTGTAATGAAAATGGAACAGGCCTATATTGGCAAAATAAGTTTTTGTCCCTCCAGTTTGTCTAACTAAAGCCATTTCCAACAAGTGCCCTAAAGCACCAAAATGTTCTACATGTAGGGAAGCTGTTGGAGATTTTGGTCTTCGACAGTTTCCCTACACTTATTCTTACATGTAGAGAAATGGTCCAAATTCTCTACATATAGAGAAAAATATAAGAAAGTTGTTGGTGTTGACCTAACCACCCTATTGCAGTCACTCATTGTCAAAGCATGACTTGGAGATCATAAGGGTAGCAATATCTACTATGGACCCAAATCATATTACATAGACAAGCTTTGGTAGGCTCAACATGAGTGTTATATCTATGCTTTTTGAAGTGTAAATAACTTCAAGAGAGAGAAACTTTTACCGTCCGATTGAGAAGAAGGGTTCCCTTCACAGCACAACCATTGTGGAACAAACGACATTGCATTAGCAAAGGCTAGTAGAAGGAAGGAGTATGAGATATATTATTGTTAACAAAATGATTAAAAAAATGAATGCTAATTTAAATAATTCAAACTGCAAATGATGAAGGAAAGTGAGAGGACAAAAAGAGCATTAACTAATTAGCATAAGAAGAAGTACCGGTTCCAAGCTCTGAGTTCCTAGTCCTCCAATGTCTATTGACTTCATACCAGCATTGAGAGAATCTAGATGGTTCTGAAGAGATAAAATGATAGAAATAGAGATAATATATTACTTATTATGAATGAGTAACTATTCTAACAGAAGCAAACAATAAACCAGTAGAAATACAAGCAAATAAGACATACTAGAACATCTTCTAAGCACATAATTATATAATATCACGATTTATAATACAATATTGAGGACAGTGAGGACCTCTCAAAGATCCAATTTTCCAATTAAGTTCCACTTAGCAAGCAAGGGAACCGGCTCCTGCCATCCCTTTGTTTGGCCACAATATAAACTATTATATATTTTGTCCATACCTCATCCAGTTACATCAGATCATTCAGTACGATATCTTTTGATGTTTAAGCCCTCACTTCACTGACTTAAGTCGATTCCTTGTGAAGTACATTAGCTTGGCGCGGCTCCTTCCCCTACCTAGTAGCCAATCTGTTTTCCTGGGGATAAATCCTTACTCTCATTATGACCCAACATCAAGAAGCAGGTTCAACCTGTAGACTCGATCTATCATATTGCATTACGAAGAAGCAAGTAGCCATCAGTCCCTACCGATGAGGCAAGTAGCCATCAGTCCCTACTGATGAGGCACCCCGATGCATTTTTCTTTCTCTTGCTTTATGTATACGGACACCCACACACCCACACATATACTATGTTATGCTTTACACTAATATTTTTGCGTCCAATTTCACAAATGTGATAATATAGTATTGATGAAAGAAATGACCTTTCAATGATTTTATTTTCCAAATAAGTGGATGTGACCCATATTGTGAAGCTAATTCAACCCGTTGGACTAGTCTACGATATTGCATTGTGAAGAATTCAGTAGCCATCAGTCCCTACTGATGAGGCAGCCCAATGCATTTTTATTTCTCTTGATCTCCTCCAACCTGAACCTCTCTAAAAGGGAAAAAGAAATTGATGAAGAAGAAAGGACCATAATCCATCCTTGAATGTCTAGTACAAAATGCATATGGAGTTCGGTCATATCATAGTATTGTTTTTTAAACACTCTTGTAGAGGACTGATATGGATATCTATGGAAGATCTCACAAAGACTTCTCCAATCGACATACCTTATGTTACTCTCCCTGAGCAACAAACCCTAGTGGTTGCTCCATATATAATTCTTCCTCACGAAAATGACCAAAGCATTTGAAGAAGCATTTTTATATCTAGCTGCTGAAGGGGCCAATTAAACATGGCTGCAAAGGCTAAAAATATGCAAACAAAAGACATCTTAGCAACAGGAGAGAATGTATCATCATAGTCAACCCCATAGACTTTTTGCATCCTTTGGCCATCAAACAAGATTTCAATCAATCCACTTGACCATTTGGAGAACATTTGACAACGTAAATCTAACGACAATCAACAACAGATTTACCCATAAGTAGATCAACCAATTCCCAAGTATCATTGGAGCATAAGGTGTACATTTCCTCCATCATTTCCGCATGCCAACAAGGATGAGCAAAAGCTTCGAAAACATTGTCAGGAACAGTGATAAACGAAAGAGAAGCAGCAAAGGACAGGAAAAAAGGTGATAACGCATGATATGAAACAAAATTAGAGATAGGCTATGGAGTTTAGGTGTTCATGTTTCATAACCTAGCTCACATACCATATTAAGAACGAAAGAGACATAAGAGTAGTGAGAAAAATGGCTCTCAAGGAGGTCGTGGTCGAGGAGGTTTCAAATGTTTTATACCAAAATTCATAATCAATTCAACATCACTATTCAGATTTTATATACTGATAATGCAAAAGAATATTTTTCATCCTCTTTTTGTTCCTTTTTGACTATTCATTAGTCATCTTGTGTTTACACTCCACAACAAAATGGAGTGCCCAAATGCAAAAATCGTCATCTTATTGAAACAGCTAGGACACTTCTTCTTCATATGAATGTTCCTATCCGTTTTTGGGACGATGATGAACGCACTATATGTTATCTCATTAATCGCATGCCATCATCTGTTCTCGACAATAAATTCCCATTCACTTTCCTCTTTCCTCATTAATTGCAAAATCAACTACTATGAGATTCCTAAAGGAAATGCGAAGTATATCACAAAGCTCGGCCAACTTAAAACCAGAAGACAACCTCCCGTTGGCCCAACTTACAAAAGTCACAAAAAATAGAGTATATAGAAAAAAGAAGATAAATGGGGAGCTCAATTGAATAGAGAAGTAACACAACCAACAATGATTGTGTTGAGAATATGCTTTACATCTGTGTTTACTTTACAGATTGTTTGTGAGCTGTGTGTGTATTTTACAGACGTGTATCACTTCTTTATTGTTGCTTTTTCTTGTATCATTGCCCTATAAATCAAGGGCTTGTTCTTGCTATTACATATGAAGCAATTCTTTTCTTTTCTATAATGTATCTCTCTCTCTTTTATCATTATCATGGTATCAAGAGCCTGGTTGGGAGACATTAAACCCTAATATACCACAATATAGCATTATCAAAAAAAAAAAAAAAAAACTGTTCACGACAGTAGCCTAAAACCACAGTTATAGACATCAATCAGCAAACCAACACCACGATCCACCTCTCCACCTCACGGCGACATCCACCACCACCTTCCCGTCACTCACAAGCGCCGGAAAACTCAAAACATTGAAAACCCTTGCTGAAATCCTCGATCTACTCTCTTCCAGCCTTCTAATCTCCAATCTGACCACACCACCTTGTTCAACATCAAAATCCGACCAAGACACTACCTTACCTGTCGCCACTGTAGCCTTCACATGCCACCACCAACAGCGTGTGCATCTCACGCGCCACCACCACCTGCCGGAATGCTCAACGACCACCACTACCATGCTCGGTTCTTCCTCCTCTTTCCATTAATGCTGCTGTCTTGCCTTTGGTTTGCATGCTTCATGTGTGAGCCCTGAATAATTCTTTAGATATCTTGTATCTAACAGCATGACTTTGTTCCCCATACAAGTCTTGCTAATTTTGAATCATGCTTGCGGCGTCAGGCATCTTATCACGATGACGCTACAACTAATTATTCGTGGATGCAAGAATGTAACTTTTGGCACAAAGGTCATGTTTAGCCCATTGATTATACGTTTCATGTTCTGCTTCTGTAGCAGCCTCAGGGAAGTTTTAGGGAGGGTCCTTTTCTAGAACGTACTCAATCTTTTCCATTCTCAGAACTATTTTGAGGTTACGTAGCTAGTCATTGTAGTTTGATCCGGTTAAGCTGCTCTTATCAAGAATACGAGCTAACGAATTTAATATTGAATTTCCTTAAAGGCAGCTGTAAGAGAATCTCGAAGCGCCTTTTTAGGCGTGGAGGACAATAAGTCCTTGAAAAGATCTTTGAGATCTGAAGGTGGGGAATCAGGCGGTGGTGCTTTCCTTTTCCTCTGACAGTTTTTCCTTGAAATTCAAATTTACTCCACCATTTTATCATTACGCGTCTGCAGTGTCACGCCCCAACTCGACCCATCTTATGATCAATCAGGACGCAACGGAATTTCGGCAACATAACGACAGTAACATGAACATCAGGGCTCTAAACCAACCCTTAAGAACAACATACATCAAACTCTACAAATCACCAACCAACTCCACAATCAAATTAACAACATACAACGCAACTATTTCATACATTAAACATTATGGTAATTAATTTGCCTCCTTTATAATATTGTATCGATCTCAGTTAAAAATCTTAGTTCGAGCCTATCTAGCAGAGGCCAAGTGGGTTCATGAAAGGTACATACCTACAATGGAAGAGAAAATGCTGAATGGAACAAGCACCACAGGATACTTAAATGTCGCAATTACATCATTTATTGGCATGGGAGAAGTAGTGACGAAGAATGAGCTTGATTGGGCGCTCAGTAACCCTGAAATCATAACAGCAGCAGCAACAGTTAGCAGGCTTAGGGATGATATTGTGGGACATGAGGTAAGAAGGAAATAACATGAAATCGTAACTATATAAGATGAACGATACTAAACCCTCTGTGATTTATTAAAAATATAAAATATTTTTTTCTATTTTTAAAACCCTCTGTAGTTTTAAAAAATATCCCTCCAAAAATATGAAATTGTTTTACGGGATTTTGAGGGAATTTTGAGAATATTAAAGGATATTTTACACTTTTTACTAATCAGAAGAAGTTTTTTGTCGTTCACCTTACTCTATACATATTTTGTTAGATCACAATATTTATCTTTATTTTTCTGATTAATTCCTAAAAATTCTGCTATAGATTTAACAATAATTTCTTAGCCACGTCTTATAAATCACCATATATATGTAACAGAAACCTTTCACTTCTGAATCACAACTTATTCTTTAATGCAGTTTGAACAAGAGAGGGAGCATGTCGCGTCAGCAGTCGAATGCTACATGAAGCAACATGATGCATCGGAGCAACAAGCAATTGATGAATTCAACAAACAAATTGAAGATGCATGGAAAATCATTAATCAAGGGTTCCTAAGACCAACTGTAGTGCCAATGCCTTTCCTTGTTCGTATTCTCAATCTCGCACGTTGGATGGAATTCATGTATAAGGAGGAAGATGGATACACTCATGTCGGAGAAGCTACCAGAAATTACATTAAAGCAACCCTCATCGAGCCACTTCTAGAATAATTACAGCGTTCGTATCTATCTATATATATATATATATATATATATATATATATATATATATATATATATAAGTTTCTTCTTTTCGACAAACAAAATAAAGAGGAACTTGTAATAATGTTAAATTTTTTTTATGAAATTATCTAAATGAATGTTAATCTCATGTGCTTCATAACTATCCAAATTCCTATAAAGATCGTGGAGAAATTTAATATATAATATGGATTCTTCATAAAACTATAAATTATATTAATCTCGTAGTAAATGCGGAAGAAATTTTAGGAATTAGTCCTCGTTCGTTCCACTATATAAAATCGCGAATCGGAGTTCTAAATATGGAATTTAGAACTATGTTTTCACAACTTAAATGCCCTTTTAGTTATGGTATTTTACACATAGTATAGAGAGAGTTTTAGAGAGCAGAGAGATAAAGGTTGAAGAATGACCTCTGTCTTCTTTTTCCTGACGTGTTATTTTCTTTTCTTTTATTTAGAAGTAGTGGAAAGTGAGATAACTTTTCACAATTTCTATTACCCATACCCACAATTTCTATTACCCATACTTAATGGGTCGAGTCGAGTCAAACTATATTAGGCGACCTAATCCCAAAATCTAACATATGGTATTAAATTGTGCCTTATAAAAGCTCAAACAAAGATCGTGGAATGTCTACTTATTAACTATATATGCCTTGTACTTGAGATCTTTCCTCATCCAGCCATGAGCCACCACCGTCCACTTAACAACTAAATGAAAATTTAGTAGTAAGAACAAGAAATTTAAATCTTTATTCCTATCACAAAGTTCGATCCAAATAGTGGTTGAAGTTACACATGATTGCCATAATAGATGAAACACAAGAAATTTAAATAGATTTCTTTCATTGTTCCTTTCATAAAGCTCGATCCAAATAGTGGTTGAAGTTACATATATATTATTTCCTTAATACATGACACACAAGTTCCATACCAGTCTTCATCCATCACGCGTGCGAAATTAACTACTTGTTTGAGAAGCAACATTGGAGCTAATGTTGGCTCTGCATTATCTTTTAAAGAGTTACAACAAGATGGTTTACATGTGATAGGACTCTACTAGATTTACATATCAACAGCTATAGAAATACATTTGAATAAATGCTAAATTATCCATACGTAGTTATCTGATAGAATCTGTTACAAGGTTCCTTGACACCCCCACAAGCGGATGGCGGGGACACGGCAGGTTGCTTGTCTCGAAGAAACTCGAAATGAGGCCCATATAATGGTTTAAAAAATATCCTCTGTCGGGGCAATGTACTGAATTCGAAAGGTGTCATCACTGACTTTCTCTCACATAAAATAGATGTCTATCTCAATGTGTTTGCTTCGATTATGGATAATGGGATTCGTGGCCATGTACAAGGAGCTGATGTTGTCACAATGTAATATCGAGGCCTGAGAGAGTTTAACACGAAGAAATTGCAAGAGATGTGTAACCCATAGCATTTTGAAGCAAGAGCGGCTAACATATGATATTCTTCCTCTGAACTAGATTTTGATACAGTTGTTTGCCATTTTAAACTCCATGAGATCGAGTCATTTCCAAAGAAAATTTCAAACCCATAAGTGGAACGTCGCATGGTAAGGCAACCAGCCCAATCAGCGTCGCTATAGCCTGATAGCTGCAAGATAGAGATTAGAGTAAACAACGTTCCATGAGTGAGTGTGTGTTGATATAATGAAGCATTATTTTCGCAGCGACTAGATGTGGCGTTCGTGGGGGCTTGGGGCATGCATGTACCGGCATATTGAATTCACAGCATAGAAAATATCAGGTTGTGTCATAGTTAGATACTGAAGGGCACCCACCATTTGTCGAAAGGCAGATGGATCGGATAACAATTCACCATCGTTAGAATTAAGTCGTTCACTAGCCAAGGGAGAACTAACAGGTTTTGCAGTGTTATGTAGGGATTGGAAACAACAAAGAAAAATTGTCCTTATCAATTTTATTACAAAAAAAAAAAAAATTACAGATAAATAGTAACCCAGGAAGAAAACGTGGAAAACACTACGAAACATAAAGTCTGCATCCATCATGAGCATATGTATTTACGAGCCAACTGCAATTGCAATTCTCAGGTGATACTACGAGTGGAGTTATTAAAAAATGAGTTGGTATTAAACACAATAAATAAATATAACAAACCCCTCTTTAAAAGTTGGTATTAGAGTAGTATTAAAAGATCCTGTTTTCAAAACCCACTATCACCAATTTGTAAAATTATGTTCACGCTAAGGCTCATTTAAAAACTGCCTCACCTTCACATTATGGGGCGTGTTGAACACAATAAATAAATACAACAAATTTTTCTTTAACAGTTTAAACTATTAGATGAGAAGTCTCAACAGTTGGAGCTGTATTTTTTAAAAATGTGTGTGTTTTTAAGATATCTTTAGGCTAATATATATAACAAACCCCTCTATATATGACTGTTAAATTGTGTAATTTTAACTCATAGTGAACAAATATTTTGAATCAGTCCCTAGCATCCATAGAAAGAGGGTTACCCGCTTGGTTTTTCGCCATCCAATCTGCAACTCGATTTGCTGCTTCTTGATATGCTAAACTCTAATACAGTAGAACCTATTTAAATTAATACTCGATAAATTAATAATATCTTTTAATTAATAAAAATGTCCGGTCTTGACTTGAGACTAGTGTAAAAAGTTGATAAATTCAATAAAATTATAAGATAATACATTTAAATTATTATTTTTTTGTATTTTATTGACACAAATATTTCATAAATTAATAATTAGCTAAAAAGTACATAATAAATTGACTATGAGGTTTTCTTAAATATGAATCAATAGTAACTTGTCTTTTATTGGACTTCAAATCTAATTGAATCTCATATTTAATTATTTAAATAGAAAAAATTGAGATAATCCTACAAGATTATGATACAATATTAGAGAAATTAGTTCTCATTCTAATCCTACAAACACTTTGATGCGAGATTAGAGAAATTTTGTTCTAATCATGCTAAATTAAATTTTATCTTCTATTCTCATTACTTATATTTTCAAATTGGACAGAAAAAATACAAGTCACTTTTTTTTTAAAAAAACATCATAATCATAATATATTTATTATAAAGCCAAAAAAATTAAAAATATTTCTATTAATTAATAGTTATTAATTTATTAATAAATTAATATTTCATTCAATTAATAGAATTTAATGATCATAATATTATTAATTTAAAAAAAATTTACTGTACGTCGATTGTAATCAAACTAATGTCATCAATAATGTGTTTGATTAAATACCACATCTATTTTTGTTGGTGACAGCTGGGAGTATAGCGTACGGGACCAAATCACCGAAATATTTGCTTGTCTATGCGATTTCGATTATTATATATATATATATATATATATATATATATGGTCGGTCCTTAGTCACAACTTCATAGCTTTTTTTTTTTTTTTTTTCCAACCATTTAGAGGAGTAGGGAGAAGTATGATTTGAAGACACAACCTTGTGCACATCAGATCTTCATATTTCAGTGTGGCTCATAAATTTTGTTCCTCATTCCCACTTTGTCAGCAACCGCAAGCAAATTAGTGGCCGTAATTTTTTACTTTTTCTTCATACGAAATGAGTAGAACCAGAACCTTTATATTCGACTGATAAAGACTTCTAAATAAAATTTTGAGGCGCACCTAAATTAAATTCGATGATTTAGGAAAAAAAAAAAAAAAGAAAGAAAGACAATTGATGATCTTATAAGCAGTGACCCCACAAACGAAAAACAAAAAACATAGGGAAAATGTGGGGAAAAAGAACCCAACACCATGAAGTCAGACTCAGACCCATACGATGAATCAGCTAGTATATCAATTTACAAGAACAAGTGGTTTTAAGGACATAATAGTGTTGACAATAATAAATAATATAATAAAATTTTATTTATTAATTTAAGTTTTAGATAAGAATCTAATATAGTATTAAGAGTGTAGGTATTAAAAGATAGATATTTACCTAAATTAGTAGGTTTTTGAACGATTTTACGTTAGTACCAAGGCATTGGTATTTAACTAAAAAGGTAAATACTTGAGCTTGGAAGCTTCTAGTCTAGTGGGTTTGTAAAACTCACTAAGATAAGCGTTATTATATATTGTGGTGAAATGCACCAGACCATCTTGTAGTTTGGCATAAGTATATCGGTGTTCTCTGTGTTTTAAAAACTAATATAAGTAATTTCTGTGTTTTGACAAAAGTGTACACGTGCCCCCTTCGTTCCTTTTCCATAAAAAAAACTAACATAATTTACAAAATGACGTAAATGACCTTTTTTTTTCATTTATCTCTTTTGTCATTATCTCTTTTGTTTAAACAAAAAAAATAAAAGAAAAAGAAAAAGAAAATAACTATATATATATATATACACAAAAAAAAAATACACACACATACATACATATATGTATGCTTCAGGGAAAATCTCACATTTAGTCCCTATTGTTTACAAAAAATTTCAGTTTGGTCCTTATTGTTTAAAATATCTCAATTTAGTCCCTATTGTTTCCTCAAAAAATTTAATTTCATCCCTATTATTTAAAGTTTTTTAATTTTGTCTTTATTGTTTGCTTTGAGTTTCAGTTTCGTCCTTATTGTTTTTAAAAAATTTCAAATTCGTCCCTATTATTTCTCAAAAAATTTCAATTTAGTCATTGAATAATAAGGACGAATTTAAAAGTTTAAGAAAATAATAGGGATAAAATTGAAACTTTTTGAGAAACAATAACGACGAAATTGAGAAATTTTAAATAATAGGGACGAAATTAACTTTTTTTTACAAATAATAGGGACTAAAATGAGACAAATAAAATAATAAGGACTAAATTGAGACAATTAAGTAACAATAGGGACTATTTGTGGAATTTTCCCTATGCTTCACTCTCTCACACACACCCACAGGAGTGCTGCAAACAACAATGGTGAAGTCAACGACGACGAAGGACGCTCAAGCTCTTTTTCACTCTCTTTGTTCTGCTTATGCCGCCACACCCACCAACCTCAAGATCATTGATCTCTACATTATCTCTAAGTTCGTGCGCTTGATGTTATAAGGAACGCAGATCTCTAAAAGTTTGGCGATGAAGGCTGTTAGGTTTTTCGCTTTGTTGAGCTTATTATACATGAACTGGTGCCTGCAACTTGTTCTCCAGGAATACAACTTTGTATGAGCAAAAGTCATGCACCTTAAAAGATTCTTAAAGTGTCAAACTGCTGCATTTTTATGGCTAGGACATGTTTTGCTAAAAAAAAAAAAAATATATATATATATATATATATATGCATACACAACGTAGCAAAAAAAAAAAAGTATTTACAGGGGTGGGGGGTGACGGGGCTGGTTGCGGAGAGGGGGGGGGGGGGGGGGGGGGGGGGGAGGGGGCACGGGGGCTGGTTCGGTGGGGAAGACAACTATTTTCCATTTCTTTTTTATTTTTCTTTATTTTTTTGTGTTTATTTATTTATTTTTTGAAAGGGTATTTATGTCCAAAAATATAATTATTTTGCTGACATGTACATTAAAACATTCGCCTATTTGTATTTGAAGCGCGTGCGTCTCAATCTCAGTCAAAACTAACGATTTTTTGGACAACAGGGGGATCCTGTACACTTTTACCAAAACACATGGACTACTTATAATAGTTTTTAAAATACAGGGGACACCATTGCACTTATGCTTAACCACAAAGGGGTCTGGTGCACTTCACCCTTATCTATTGAACCAAATAAAACAGCAAGCAATGAAACCAAATCTGGTTCAAAACTCATCTGCCACCCATGTAAAAAAAATTAAAAACTATCAAAATACAAGACTCAAAAACTAATTTACCGCCATCCATTTAAAAAAAATATTAAAAACTATCAAGTGCAAAGTTTAAAAACTAACCTCACCTGCACTTGTGAAGACATGTTAAAGATAATAAATAATATAATAAAATCATCTCTATTAACTTAAATTTTTAAATGAAGTGGTCACTTAATAAATTGGTTATAGCGATAATTTGTCAGAAAATTTAAGAGATTTTATTTTTTGTCTAAAGACAAAATTTCCACCTCAGTAGAGTATGATTATATACGATATAAGGGAGAAAAATGTTTAAAATGAAATTTGAGTTACTAGGAATTGAACAGAAATTTCAAATACTAAACTCTTGGTGCAATTACACGCATACATATATCCCTTCCCCATTTTCGGATTGAGGCCATCGTTGATTGGATTATAATTTCTGTTTATAATTATTGTCTCAATATCGATTATGTGATAAGTGAGTAAAAATTAATTATGTCGCTAATAATAACTTTCAGCTTAGCTCAATGGAGAAAAGATTCTACAATTGATGGATGCCGAAATCACGATTCAAATTTAGAACTTCTAATTACAATAGGTCGTTAGCTTATGATTATATTTTTCACATATATCTTACTTATTCAAAAGCCATAGGATGTGACTTTTTCTTTTTTTGGTCAAAATATAGGATGTGATTGGTATCTGATTTTTAGCAATTGTAGTTGTTGTTTGTAATTTGTGCAAGTCGTATAAAGTTAAGGTTTAGCTTTGAGAGCGGAACATTAGTCAAGGGAATGAGGTGAAGATCAACCATCTTTTTTTTTTTTTTTTTTTCCTTCTTTTTCTGAGGAGACCTAAGCTGATTATAATTTAATCACCTTGGGTGACATCTTACCCCTCATACTCTTCTCCAAGAGCACTAAAAGTTCTTGAGGGAGACTATCCACGACATTAGCACGAAACGGTCATTCGAATCCAAAATTTGCAAGTCAGCACAACGGCTGAGTTCACGAAACACAGGAGTAACTGCTTGCCTTCTCCTAAACACCTGCGTGCAATCTTGAATTAAAGGCCTGAGAGGGCTGAAGTCGGCTAAAGCTCCATTGATCATTGAATTATAAATTGTGGCAAAATCAGTTTCAATCACTAATTTTTCAGCCATACCAAGCCCCTTCCCCCCCACCCAAAGTGCATGAAGCTCGCTCTGTTATTAGATGCTTGCCGTAAGTTAATTGCAAAACTTGCCTTCCAATGCCCATTTTCATCACCAAAAAGCCCTCTGCCCCTATTAGTCTTGGATTATCATTGGAGCATCCATCAATGTTAAGCATCCTTGGAAGCCATCGTGTAGATGGATTGTAGGCTAATACATCCCAAAGACGTTGCATTGCGTCAATTGAGTTCAATTTTCGCGCTCAACATTAGAAATTCTTTGGAACCAATATGAATGAATTTTTGTTGGTTCTTCTTTTTACTTTTTATGTCCCTTGAGTTGGTTGGGGGGGGGGGGGAGGGGGGGAGGGGGGGGGGGGAGGAGAGGGGGAATGTTAGAAGTTGTGCAGTATAAGTATGGATTAATTTCAAGGTAAAATAACAAAGTTGTTCAATTGACAAAACTCTGTGACGAATGAAAACGACTGATGTAACTACTTGGTGAAAAACAACTCTGTTACACGTGATGTTGGAACATTAATTGAAATATTAATTAAATCACAGACCGTTAGCAATCTGTTTCTTGTTTGGTCAGTTTGTTCCACTTAATGTTCCAACATAAGTAGTAACAGTAAACAACAACCAGCAGCAGAAATATAAAGCTTGTAAAAGAAACAAAGATACCAAGATTTAATGTGGTTCAACCGTGCGGTCTACGTCCATGGAACCTTCTCTGGTCCAACAAACCTGTTCATTAAGAAATATAATAAATTACAACATCAATGGACTTACACAAGTAAAGACTCCCTCTTGATATTTGACGCTTAGATGAAGAACTCCTTAACGAACTTCGGGTTGACGAGCTCCTCTCGACTTGCAACGTCTTCTCCCAAGAACAACACCTTCTTCTCCCGAAGAATGAATAAATAATACAATAATCTAATCACTTAAAGACTCATATAATTCGCTCATGACTCACTGTCAAAACAAACAAAGTTGTAGCACTTAATACAATCAAAGACTGAAACACATATCATGTTGCAATATCGCTTGAAACACTAGACATAAAATTCTCTTGTATTTTCTCTCGTTGCACTATGTCTACCTCATCTTTTTGCTACAACATATGCTTCATATTTATACCCAACTGCCTTCATATCAACACGTCTTGGGCTATAAGAAAAACCTCCTCTCACAAACCATATTCTTCATTTCCTTGTGAATATGCAATAAATGTCATTCCTTAATTAACACAAATCTTTTTCTCATATGGTAAGTTAACATAAGATTTTTCCTGCACAATATAAAAGGTAAAAACACAAGAATGAAAATAACAAAAGGTTTGCTAAAACATAGCCAATCAAATCTCAATTAATTTAATTGCCTTAACAATCAAATCCCAATCAATTTAATTGTCTAACAGGGGGGTTATGAATCTCTTTCACTTTAATTAAATTGAAGAAAATGCATAAGATTAGTAAATATGAGATGACATTAAGACTTTGACTTTGTTTGGCCAAACTTTTTGACACTTAAAATGACTTTTTGTGAGTTTAGAAGTTGAAATTTGCCTGTTTGGATAATTTTTTTTAGAGTATTTTTATGTAAAAGTTGAAGTTGAAAAAACTAAAAAATAAGAAGCCCCAAATTAGAGTTTTTTGAAAAAGGTTTTTGCGAAACTATTTTTACATAATACAGGAAGTTGTTTTCTTTTCTTTTCTCAAATATACCCCTTCATATTCTTTAAAATCTAACATTGCCCTCAAAATTTCTAAAAGTTCAATATTTCCTATCATAGGCTATACAATCAATGTTTTTTGTTCAATATCACTCAATTCTAACCAAAGTTGTATAGTTCAAAAGTTAAAATTTTATAATTAGGCCAAACAGACCTTTATTGTTAAGTAATAATTTCATCTAAAAGTTTAAATGTTAAAGAAGAGTTTTGAATTTATTTACTATTTTTGAACACTTATTACAAGAGTTGCTAGTAGCATTTTGAATTAGCACTTAAACACCAACTTTAAAATTACTAGAAGTTCGTCTTTGTTATAACCACTATAAATACCCTTGTCTTCAATATAGATGCGCAATTCTATATATTAATCATTTTCAATTAAACTGGCCCGATTAGGGTTGCTTTAATGTAAATTTATTAAGTGTAGCTGCTTCTTCGACATGATCAGTGCATCCATTGTCCCCCCCTTGGACATGAATTTCATCCATCATGCGAGATTGATAGTACAAACAAGGAAAGGAATTGGAACATACTTGGTCTCAGGAATCCTAATTATTTACAAGAGCTTCTTATAAGTAATATTTTATTTTAATATTCTTACATTACATCTCAGTCATTTATTTTTTTCTTAATTATTGGGAATTGTCTTCACTTCTTTCCTAAGTTGTTCTCTTAGCAAAACAACTAGTTTCTCCTTGTAATTAACACATCTTAGATGTGAAGGTTGCAATACAGAATTCATTTTGTTGTTAATAAGAACAAATTGTAAATAGAAAAATGCTACAGTAGTAATTTGGTTAATAAATCAATCAGGATAACGTGGAATATGTTGAATGGTATTTGCTTAGGATTATTAACACCAATTTGAGGCAAAAATCTTCCTTAGATTGTTACGATTGGAAGAACATTCAGATAATCGCAATATGTTGAATGGTATTTGCTTAGGAAGGATTATGATCCTAGTTTTTATATCTGATTACTCAGTTAAGTGGTGTCTTGGATCAACTTACAATCTTTTTTTTTAGCCATCAACTTACAATCGAATGTTAACAAATTACGCTAGTTTAATTTTTTTTTTTTTGTTTGTTTGAAGGGAGGTCTAAGACCAAATATACAACTTAATTAGCGAGATTCAAACTCGCAACTTTTCGCATAGAGTGAATAATCTTACCACTGGAAGTTTAAATTTTTTTTATCTGATTACTCGGTTAAGTGGTGTTTTGGACCAACGTACAAACTGATTGGATTTATCCACCTTCCCTTGTAAAACTCATCTCAATGAACTTTGGTGACAAGTAGGATCTTAATTTTTTTTTTTTGGCGAAGCAAGCAAAATTGTGCATTTCAAGAAGAAAACGGTTACAAAGAATCTTAAATTTATTAGATAAAAATAATTAATTCAAGTTATTACTTCAACTTCTAACACTCATAACTAGTGGCAGATATAAATTGGGGCCAACGGGGTTGAAGCCTTCATTGGCCCTGAAGAACGTTAAAATTTTTATGTATTTTTCTTTAAAAAAAATTAAATATTTATGTTTTTTCAATTAAAAAAATTAATTATCTCCAACTGAAAAAAAAATATTCGTATAATTAAAAAATTATACATTTTAGCCACTATTAAAAAAATAATTCTTAAATCTGCCCGTACTCATAACTACTCACTTATAATGTGTCTGACTGTTTTAATTAGGACATTACAATTCCTTACACAAATTCCCATCCAAATAGTAGTCGAAGTTACACATGATTGCCATTATATGAAGGTGAAGCACAAGAAATTAGAATAGATTCCTATCTTTATTCCTTCCATAAGCTGGATACAAATAGTGGTCTAAGTTACACATTATTGCCATAATAGATTAAACACAACTTCCACAAGGCCACCACAACTATATATTTATAGGTGCAGGAGTAACAAGAACTGAGGTAATGAAATCTTTCAGTGTCGTTTTGGAATTTATATACCAGTCTTCATCTTTGTATAATAGATTTATCACGCGTGCGAAATTAACGACTCGCATGAGAAGAGGCATTGGAGCTGAAGTTGGCTGAAGACATTCTGCGTTTATATCGAGCCATGCATTGTTAACTTGCTTCTGAAACTCAGTGTACACATCTTGGTTTGAGGCACTATATTGTTTCATGAAGCATTCAACACCTGAAGCGACGTGTCCCCTTTGCTGCTCAAACTGAGTATAGTATGTCAAGATTAGAGAAGTAATGATAATGGATTTAGATCCCCTAATAACATAATAATGTTATTAAAAAAATCAATATTGGTGGAGTGATGAGGTAGTTAAGAGTGAAATGATTTAAACTATTGAGTGTGAAAGTCAAATAACTACCTCATTACTTCACAACTATCGATTTTTATAATAACGTTATTATGTTATTAGAGAATCCAAATAAATCAGTACTAAAAGCTCGTAGATTACATAGAATATTGCATGTTATTCCAAAGTTCACAATGTTACTTGTACATTTTTCTTTCCCAAATTAAATGTTGAAGTAGACTTTTTTTTGGCAAAAATAGTCCTCTTCTGAATCATATTTTACATTATTATTATTTTTTAGATTCTTCAATCTTACAAAATATGTATGTTGCGTATGGTAGTACTTTGTAACCACTCCACATCTCGTCAGTCCAATTGATATTTTAGGCCTAGTGGAGCGCAAATGACGATAGCTTAAGCCCAATGCCTAGGAAAAGCATCAAAGCAATAACATTACGTCTCTAGTTAGTTGTGATTGGAATTGGCTAAGGCAATTGACATGTGAGGTGTTGAGTAGCCTATAAAAGGAGAGAGAAGGCATAGAACAAACTAAGCAAAAAAATAACTACTTCTATTTGTTATCTTTTCTGTAATTTCTTTCAGCTTTTGCATTTCAATACAATTCTCTTTTATGTTCCTTTAAATTTTACTGTTAAATCTCTCCCTAAAATCCCAAGTTGCTATATTAGCTACTCAATACCTCACATGTCAATTGCCTTAGCCAATTCCAATTACAACTAACTGGACATGTAATATCCTTGCTCTAATGCTTCTCCTACACATTGAGCTTAATTAAGCTATCGTCATTTGCGTTGGGCACCATTTGGCCTGGAACATCAATTGGGTTGACGAAATCTAGAGTCGTTACATACTTCTATCATTTTGCGATAGGAAAAAAAGCCATTTTAATCCCTGAGGTCTGGGTAAAATCCCAAATCAATCCCGCCATCAAGGGTATCCTCAGGGATTGGTTTGGAACTTAACCCAAATCTAAGGACTAATATGGCTTTCCCCCTTTTGCGATATATGTGTCGACATATATATGCGTATGTGTGCGCGTTTACGTAATAGATCAAATTTATTTTTCTAAAAATATATCTCGTGGCCCACCATGTCGTCCATCAATCTATTAATTACCGATGAAGCTCTAACGCGTAAAGGTTCAGCCGTGACCCAATCAAAGGCCTCTTTAGTTGCTATATCTCCCATGCCAAGAAAGGAAGCTGTTGAAAACATCATGTAATCGCAAGAGACAAGTGCAACCTTCATATACTCTTCAAAAGTTGGAATATAGCTTCTGTGAAGCCATTGAGTCTCTTCAAAATATGCTCTCACTAATTTTTTCATCTTGGGATATTACAAAAAGATCATTTTTTTGGTCAGTCACTAAAAAAAAAAAAGACACGGACTATGAATTTTGGCGACGGGAAAAAAATCCGTAGCCAGTTGGATTTGAACTAATTGATAGTATCTAGAAAGCATAATTAGATGAGGCTTACCTCTGCTTTTGCATATTGGATGCGGTATGATTTGCCTTCTTTTGCCAATTCTTCCTCAGCTTCATTGTAAACATCTAAAACAGGACGATAACAGTGCTGCATGTAAGATGGGAGCTGATCTATGGCTTTAGCATTCCACCTGCATATAGTGACTCCATATTCAATCATTGTACTCTCATAGATTATAATTTCGTAAGTAAATAAGCTAAGTAAGCAACGAGGAGTTGATGATGAGCAGAATTTTAGTATTTGGATACATTTTATACCTTTCTATTGCGTCTGTGAAGAGTTCAAGTTCATCAAAAGTTCCATATACATCATAGACGTCGTCAATAATAGAAGCCATGCCAATTATTTTGGTTAGTATCCTCCTTGCTTGACGAAATTGAGGCTCAAAATAGCCTCCCAATATCCAAAAGTATAATTCTACCACTCTGTCTCTTACAAAAGGTAATTTCGTTGGGGACTCAACTTTTCAGCTTCCAGGAATTTCAGACCATAGCCCTCTTATTCTTCACACGAGTCGCCCTGTTAAGTCCAAACCTAGACCTTTCAAATTTTTTAATGCCTGGACTTCTCACCAAGATTTCCTTGGGGTCGTTTCTCGAGTTTGGGATCAACATATATCCGGGACCCCGATGTACCAAGTTGTTCATAAACTCAAGCTGCTTAAGAAAGAGCTCAAAAAGTTCAATGTGAAACACTTCTCAAATCTGTCAGAAAAGTGTACATCCCTCAGGCAAGAAATTCTTGGACTCCAACAGAAGATTGTGTCGGGAAAAGCCAGCTCTGAGGATTCTTTGGCTGAGAAAAAATTGATTAAAGAGCTGGAAATTACATCCAACATTGAAGAAAGTATACTGAGGCAAAAATCTAGGATTGATTGGCTTAAAGGAGGAGACTCCAACTCAAGTTTTTTCTTCAAAGCAATCAAAGGGAGACAAACTAGAAACAATATTGGTAGCATTGTGAACTCAGAGGGTACTAGACTTGTTGAGGATCAAAGTATCAAAGAGGAAATTCTTGACCACTTCCAGAAAACTTTGGGCTCTGAGAGCAACAACTTTATTGTGCCTAGCCAAACCATCAAAAGAATCCTTGGGAAAACTTTATCAGAAGCTGATAGTGCTAGCCTTCACTGACCTGTTACAGATGAGGAAATTAAAGAAGCCATTTTCTCAATCAATGGTAACAAAAGCCCGGGCCCGGACGGTTTCAACTCCCACTTCTTCAAGACGACCTGGAACATCACTGGTCCCGAAGTTACGAGGGCCATCAAATCTTTTTTCCAGACCAGCACTCTTCTTAAAGAAACAAATTCCACCATTATCACTTTGGTGCCGAAGGTTCCAACACCAGCTAAGGTCACAGACTATCGACCCATAGCTTGCTGTAATGTCATCTACAAGAGTATTACTAAAATCATGGCAAATCGCATAAGAAACTGCCTCAGTTCTGTCATTTCTCATAATCAATCAGCCTTTGTTCCTGGAAGAAGAATTTCAGAAAACATCCTTTTGGCTCAAGAAATTGTTAGAGGCTACAGTAGAAAAAAGGGGGCCCCCAGAGTATCTATGAAAATTGATCTCATGAAGGCGTTTGACTCGATTAATTGGAGGTTTGTGATCAACTCTATGGTGGCTTTGGGTTTTCCTAATGAGTTTGTTAAGTGGACTGAAGAGTGCATCACAACCCCTAGATACTCTATTGCTATCAACGGCAGTCTCGAGGGTTATTTCTACGGCCGAAAGGGTCTAAGACAAGGGGATCCACTTTCCCCTTATCTTTTTCTCATTGCCATGGAAGTGCTTTCTATGATGTTGATTAAGACGAGTCAGATGAAGGAGTTTGACTTTCACCCGAAATGCAAGAAGCTGAAAATTAATCACCTTTGTTTTGCAGATGACATTTTTATCTTTTGCAAAGCCAATTCAAACTCAGTTCGGGCTGTTAAAAACACTATTGAGCTGTTCACCAAGATGTCGGGGCTCCATGTTAACAATGCAAAGAGTGAAATGTACTTCGGAGGATGCAACTCTAACACAAAAGCTCATCTGACTGAGATCATGGGTTTTATTGAAGGAACCCTTCCTATTCGGTATTTGGGTCTCCCTCTTGTCTCTGGAAGACTTAGTCAACAAAACTGCAATGCTCTTGTTGAGAAGATTTCGAGCCGTATCAACTCTTGGAAAAACAGGTGGCTTTCTTATGCCGGGCGGCTCCAACTCATCAACTCAGTCCTGGTGAGTATCCAAGCATATTGGACAAATACTTTTGTTCTTCCAAAAGGTGTTTTAAAAGCAGTTGAAAAGAAGCTTGCAAATTTCCTTTGGAAAGGCACTGACCAAACTCACCATGGCGCTAAGGTTAAATGGATTGAAGTTTGCCTACCAAAACAAGAAGGAGGCCTTGGTATTAGAGCTCTGGTGGACTTAAATACAGTAGGGATCCTCAAATTCATCTGGTATCTTTTTGCGTATCAGGATTCTCTTTGGGCAAAATGGTGTAAGTACACTCACTTAAAAGGGAGCAGTTTTTGGGAAGTTGAAGTTCCAAAGGACACCCCTTGGGCGTGGCGTAAAATTCTCATTCTCAGACCTTTGGCGAAAAAAATGATCTACCACCACATTGGTGATGGAAAGGATACTTTCTTTTGGATTGACTCTTGGCACCCTCTCGGATGCCTTAAGAACTACTACGAAGTTGAATCACTTGCTAACCCAGGTATAAGATTGTTGGCCAAAGTTTCAGATTTCATTTCTAATTGTCATTGGGCTTTCCCAACTAGATACCAAACGCTGAATCATATCAAAGCAAATTTGGGTGGGTTAATGCCTAATCCTAGCAAGAGAGACAAGGTTTCTTGGCTTGGCAATCACATCTTCAGTGCTTCTAAAACCTGGACTGCCATTCGAGTCAATCATCCTAAGTGGACTTATGCAGATATCATCTGGTCGAAATTTGTTATGCCTAGACATGCCTTCTGCAGCTGGTTGGCTATGAAAGACAAGCTCACAACAAAGCATAAGCTGCTCGCTTGGGGCTATCAAGTCGATCCCCATTGCCTCCTCTGCAACATGTATACAGAAACTCAGGAACACCTCTTTTTTGAATGTGGATTCTCTAAAAGGATTTGGTGGAATATGTTGCAGCTTGCTCAAGTCACTACCAAGATATTCAAATGGGAAAGATGTATTAAATGGGTCTTAATTTTCTGCAAAAGCAAGAGTCTCCAGGCTAGTATTATCAAGGCTGCTCTTTGTGCACTCATATACCAACTTTGGCAGGAAAGAAACCAAAGACTTCACAACAATGGTGCAAGGACTGAAGAACAGGTACTTGAAAGAATCAGATTTGACATTGGTGCGAAGCTGGATGTGAAACTTAAATTCAAATGAACTGGTATTAACATCAACATATGTAAAGCTTGGAATATAGATGAAAACATTCTTTTGTAAGGTTTTTTGCTGTAAATTTGGTGACCAGGGAGCACATATACTCCTTTGTATTCTGGTTTGGTTGAAATGGAAAGCCTCTTTGCTGATTGAGCAAAAAAAAAAAAAAAAAAAAAGGTAATTTCGTTGGTACATCCAAACTTTTCCACCACCTATAATAGAAAGAGCATATATCACAGAGTTTACAATCTAAAATTTGTTAAGTTCGAGTTCTAAAAATATTTATTTATTTATTTTAATTATATTTCCCTTGGCTTTTTTATCTTATAGAACCAACCAGTAACTTAGGCATGACAACATTACCGTGTAATATGACTTAGCTCTTGTTGATGCATCTTTTGCAATATATTGAAGTCCGATTTTGCAAATTTGAGTAGTAATTCATCGTGCAAATCATCTTCTTCATAGATTGATATGTACACCTTCGCAGTATGCCTTGTCAAGGATTTTTGGATCGGTAGATTTAAAGCTTGGTTGACTTGTGTCGCAACGGAATGTTTCAAGTTGGGCAACATTGACTCGAGGTGAGTGGTGGTGAATGTAAGTGCTTCTTCAAGAATATCTTCTCCATGCACTCTAAAGTGAGCAGCCTCGTACAAGCTCAAGATTCCAGCCACACTACTGTTTATAAAAGATTCACTAAATTTTCCCTTCTGATCCTTGAATTTGTTGAACACGTCTGCTTAATACAATAACAAAGACTTGATATTATCCGCGAAAATGATGAATGAAAAATTATGTGTTTCATCTTAGAATCAATAGTACCAAGAGGGCTAGTCTACGATTTTATATGGTGATACTGGAGTTTATATTTCTTTCATGGAGACACTTGTTTATATATTTTGATACTTCTTCTGTGATCCGATTTGAAGAAGCAATAGTCAGGAAGAAGAGAAATAGATTATCACACGTGGATGCTAGTTAGCGAGAAAAGACGCTATAACATTTTAAATCTTTTAATTTGTAATACTAAGATTGAGAAATGAAAAAGATCTTTATGAAAATGGAAAAAACTGTCATATTGCAATGGTTTTTAACCATTGTATAAACTAAATTTTTTTGCATTAATCACTTACTTTTTATTAATAATTACTCATGAAATTACTTTTTGCAACGTTTTGAAATGTTGCTTATTATTTGTAAGAAACCTTTGTAGTAGAGAATTTGCAACGGGAGTACCATATGCAATGACACCATATGCAACAATTAAAGTTTTTTTTGGATGATAGAAAAAACCTAATTGGCGGAGCCTGACAATCGAATTATTCAGCGAAACCCGACCACCAACTGGTAAAATCCCAATTGTAGAACCTTACTCCAAGGATGTACCAGATTAGTCCAAAATGGAACCTTAAGGACATGGTGGGGATTTGGACCCGTGATCAACCACAGGCCTTCCCTGATACTTTAACCACCCGAGTCATGTCTTGAGAGCAACAGTTCAAGTTATTTGCAAAGGTTTTTTTGCCTTTTTAGTTTTATTTAATTCTATAAATGTTCTAATAGATGAAAAAACTAAAATTTTTCGCGACAGTTAAATTTTTTTAATCACTTATATATGGGATAAATTGATGTAAAGATCCCAATGTGTATCTTGATTTTTTTTTTTTTTTTGGTGTTGAATGAAATGATTACTTACATAAAAATAAAAATAAAATAAAATAAAAAAGCAGTGAACCACTTACCACACGAGACATGAAACCCTTGTTGTCTAAGTAAGCGGAAACGAAGAGCAACACTATAAATGTCGCTGTCATCTTCTTTAACGCATTCTTGATAGGTATCATATATGTAATATAGTGAATTTTCTATCTCTTTCTGAAAATGGTAAGCCACCCCTAGACGTTGGATTGTGTCAATCAATTAGTTTAGTTTTCGCAAGGACTTTTCAGGTGCAAATACAAGCATCCTCTTCACCTCTTCTTTTAGTTGCTGAAGCTCTTCTTCTTCACGGACATCAACTTTCTGCAAAAGAAAACAAATTAAGCTTGTTATATATCAGCATGCATGTGATAGAATTGTAAAGTTGTGTTTAATTGAGTATTTTCTATTGATTAAAAATGTATCACAATATAGTTTAAATAAATCAAACTAATCACTACAAAAAATGTTGGTATTTCCGGCACTATTTTCCGGTGGTTGAAGGTAACTGTCAGCGTAAAGGCTAGTCTTTAACAGCGGTTATTTACGAATACCTTGGAAGTGTGAGCAATAAAAGTTTGGTGCAAGTTAAAAGAAGACAAAAAGCAATGGGAAATGAAGAAAAATCTTTGGTTGCAAAGTTAGGCACACACAATTTTGGGTTGATTTCACACTACATGTGGGAAGACTTTTGGTGCAAGATGAGCCTATAAATAGAGGCTTAAACTTCACCATTTAGCATCACCAAAACATCCCAAGTTAGAGAGAAAACATAAGCTTTCTCTTGAGTATTTTTCTTCATATTTTGTTGTTCTATATTTGTGAGTAAGAGTTAGTTTCTCCTATTATTTGAGAGAGTGATATTGTTCTCTCCTTATATTAGAGAGAAGGTTATTGTAAAATACTCCACATCATAGTGAAATCCTCCATTACTTGCCCGTGGTTTTTCCCTCGATTTGTTTGAGGGTTTTCCACGTAAATCTTGTGTCTCTACTTTCTCTGTTCTCATTCATATTTTAGCTGCGTGATACTGCTTGTCCCCGACCATTCCGCTACGCCGATACCCAACAGTGGTATCAGAGCCATTGGTTACGGGTCACTGGTATTCATACGGGTTACTGTTCACAGTTACTATTCACGCATACGGTATAGTACTATTCACCTATACGGTATCAATATTATTCCCGTATACGGTTTTGGTACTATTCACGTATACGATACTATTTACGTAAATAGTACTATTCACAGTGAAATAGTGGGAGCCGGTTCAACTTATGAAGCAGATCATTGTTAATGCTATGGCGGCAAAATTTGAAATTGAGAAGTTCAACGGAAAAATTTTTTCCCTATCGAAATTAAAGATGAAGGCAATCTTGAGAAAGGAGAATTGCTTGGCAGCAATTGGAGACAGACCAGCGGAGGTGACAGACAACAAGTGGAAAGAGATGGATGATAACGTTATGGCTAATCTGCACTTGGCATTGGCAGATTCAGTATTGTCAAGCGTTGAGGAAAAGAAGTCAGCAAAAGAAATTTGGGATGCGCTGACCAAACTATATGAGGTCAAGTCACTTCACAATAAGATTTTCTTGAAGAGAAGACTCTACACCCTTCGGATGAGTGAGTCCACATCGGTGACAGATCACATCAATACCTTAAATACGCTATTCTCTCAATTGACTGCAATTGGGCATAAAATAGCGGAGCTTGAACGTGCAAAAATTCTACTTCAAAGTATACCTGATTCGTATGATCAACTCATCATTAGTTATACTAACAATGTTCTTTCAGATTCTGTTATTTTTGATGATGTTGCAGCCGCTGTTCTGGAAGAGGAATCTAGACGCAAAAGTAAGGAAGACAAAATCTTAAGTTCACAACAAGCAGAGGCATTATCAATGGTGAGAGGTAGATCAACGGAACGTGGCTCTAGTGGGAGTAACAACCATGGTAGATCAAATTCAAGGAGTAGAAAGAATATCAAATGCTACAACTGTGGCAAGAAAGGGCACTTCAAGAAGGATTATTGGAGCAACAAAAAGAATCCCGAGGTGACAAATTCTCAGGGATGTGTGGCGACTGCACCAGATGATGGAGATATTTTATATAGCGAAGCAGCAACTGTATCAAAAGGCAGAAAGGAGTTCACTGATGCTTGGATAATGGATTCGGGAGCAACATGGCATATGACCTCTCGTAGAGAATGGTTCCACAACTATGAACCTGTCTCTGGAGGATCTGTGTACATGGGTAATGATCATGCCTTGGAGATTGCTGGTATCGGTACCGTCAAAATTAAAATGTATGATGGTACCATTCGTACCATTCAAGGGGTACGACACGTGAAGGCTTTGAAGAAGAACCTATTGTCCATTGGACAATTGGATGACCTTGGCTACAAGACCCATATCGAGGATGGGATCATGAAGGTCGTCAAAGGAGCGCTTGTGGTGATCAAGGCATAAAAGATTGGGGTAAATCTATACATGCTTTTGGGAGATACGTTGCAGGAGGTAGATGTATCAGTTGCATCAGCCAGTCAAAAAGAATCAACTGTAATGTGGCATCGCAGATTGGGCCACATGACAGAACGTGGCTTGAAGATTCTCGCTGAACGTAATCTCCTGCCCGGGCTCAAGACGGTAAACTTACCTTTTTGTGAACACTGTGTTACCAGTAAGTAGCATAGATTGAAATTTGGGAGATCTACTGCCAGAAGCAAACACATTTTAGACTTGATCCATTCAGACGTTTGGGAATCACCGGTTTTGTCCCTAGGATGAGCCAAATACTTTGTATCATTTATTGATGATTACTCCAAGAGACTATAGGTGTATCCAGTCAAGAACAAGTCAGATGTGTTTCCAATATTCAAAACTTTCAAAGCGCTGGTGGAACTTGAATCCGGGAAAAGGATCAAGTGTTTGAGAACGGACAACGGAGGAGAATACACTGACGGGAGCTTCTTGGCATTTTGCAAGCAAGAGGGTATTCAGAGGCAATTTACTGTTACACATACACCTCAGCAAAATGGTGTAGCAGAGCGGATGAACAGAACTCTTCTTGAAAGAATGAGAGCTATGTTGGAAACTGCAGGTCTTGCCAAATCATTTTGGGCAGAAGCAGCTAGAACTGCCTGTTACGTGATAAACCGGTCAGCGTCAACTGCAATTGGGTTGAAGACACCAATGGAAATGTGGACCGGAAAACCCGCAGATTATTCTACCTTACACATATTTGGGTGTCCGGCATATGTGATGTATGGTTCCCAAGAAAGAACAAAGCTGGATCCAAAATCCAGAAAATATGTATTCTTGGGAAATGCTGATGGTGTTAAGGGGTATCGCCTGTGGGATTCCACTGCCCACAAGGTTGTCATCAGCAGAGATGTGATATTTGCAGAAGATAAACTGCAAAGTGAAGACGACAGCAACACTTTAAAGGAGACTACTACAATACAAATTGAAGATAAGTCAGAACAAGGAGATGCTTCTTCTGAAGCTGCACCGGAGCACGAGGAACAAGAACCAGATGATGCTGAGGTTATAGAAGTCCGACGTTCTTTGCGTCAGACAACAAGACCAACTTGGCATTCAGATTTTGTCATGGCGAGCAATGCTGCATACTGTCTTCTAACGGAGGATGGAGAGCCATCTACCTTTCACGAGGCTATAAAAAGCCCCGATGTTGCCCTGTGGATGACAGCAATGCAGGAAGAAATTGAAGCTCTACATAAAAACAAGACGTGGGAGCTTGTTCCACTACCACCTAGACGGAAAGCCATTGGTAACAAATGGGTCTACAAGATCAAGCGAGATGGTAATGACCAAGTGGAGCGATATCGTGCAAGACTGGTGGTGAAAGGATATGCTCAGAAAGAAGGAATTGACTTCAACGAGATATTTTCTCCTGTGGTAAGACTTACAACTATTAGAGTAATCTTGGCCATGTGTGTTGTGTTAGACTTACATCTAGAACAATTAGATGTAAAGACGGCTTTTCTTCATGGAGAGCTTGAAGAAGAGATTTACATGCTTCAACCAGAAGGTTTTGTTGAGAAAGAAAAAGAAAACTTGGTTTGCAGGTTGACCAAATCTCTGTACGGTTTAAAGCAGGCGCCAAGGTGTTGGTACAAGAGATTTGATTCCTTCGTGATTCGCCTTGGATACAACAGACTCAATTCAGACCATTGTACATACTACAAGAGGTTTGGCAATAATGATTTTATTATTCTGCTGTTGTACGTGGACGACATGCTGGTAGCAGGTCCCAGTAAAGATCGGGTCCAAGAATTGAAGGCACAGTTGGCTGGGGAGTTTGATATGAAGGATTTGGACCAGCAAGCAAGATTTTAGGGATGCAAATTCACCGAGATAAAGAAGGCAAGAAGGTATGGATTTCCCAAAAGAATTATTTGAAGAAAATCTTGCGGCACTTCAATATGCAACATTGTAAGGAAATCTCGACCCCGCTTCCTGTCAATTACAAATTATCCTCAAGTATGTGCCCTAGCACTGAAGCGGAAAGGATAGAAATGTCTCGAGTACCGTATGCATCAGCAGTGGGAAGTCTCATGTTTGCTATGATATGTACGAGACCAGATATTGCTCAAGCAGTTGGTGCGGTCAGTCGGTTCATGGTGAATCCTGGTAGAGAGCATTGGAATGTTGTTAAGAGGATCCTAAGATACATCAAAGGGACCTCGGATGTTGTATTATGTTTTGAAGGATCAGAATTTATTGTCAAGGGTTTTGTTAATTCTGATTTTGCAGGTGATACCGATAAACGGAAGTCCACTACAGGCTATGTGTTTACAGTTGCAAGGGGCGTGGTAAGCTGGATATCTAAATTACAGACTGTTGTGGCCCTATCTACAACAGAGGCTGAATACATGGCAGCTACACAAGCTGTAAAGAAGCAATCTGGATTAAACGGTTAATGGAAGAGCTCGGGCACAAACAAGAGAAAATTTCCTTGTTTTGTGACAGTCAGAGTGCCTTGCATATTGCAAGGAATCCAGCATTTCATTCTAGGACGAAACACATAGGTGTTCAATATCACTTTGTTCGAGAAGTAGTGGAAGAAGGGAGTGTGGATATGCAGAAGATTCACACCAACGAGAACCTAGCAGATGTCATGACAAAGCCAATCAACGTTGACAAGTTTGTTTGGAGTAGATCCTCCTTTGGCCTAGCAAAGACGTAAGCAACATGGAATTGGCAAGTATGGAGAGATTTGAAGTGTCACCAAAATTTTAAGTGGGAGAATGTGAGCAATAAAAGTTTGGTGCAAGTTAAAAGAAGACAAAAAGCAATGGGAAATGAAGAAAAATCTTTGGTTGTAAAGTTAGGCACACACAATTTTGGGTTGATTTCACACTACATGTGGGAAGACTTTTGGTGCAAGATGAGCCTATAAATAGAGGCTTAAACTTCACCATTTAGCATCACCAAAACATCCCAAGTTAGAGAGAAAACATAAGCTTTCTCTTGAGTATTTTTCTTCATATTTTGTTGTTCTATATTTGTGAGTAAGAGTTAGTTTCTCCTATTATTTGAGAGAGTGATATTGTTCTCTCCTTATATTAGAGAGAAGGTTATTGTAAAATACTCCACATCATAGTGAAATCCTCCATTACTTGCCCGTGGTTTTTCCCTCGATTTGTTTGAGGGTTTTCCACGTAA
Source organism: Ehretia macrophylla (assembly GCA_037974665.1). NCBI lineage: Eukaryota > Viridiplantae > Streptophyta > Magnoliopsida > Boraginales > Ehretiaceae > Ehretia > Ehretia macrophylla. Next base: position 27,349,586 of record CM075772.1, read on the forward strand.
ATCTTGTGTCTCTACTTTCTCTGTTCTCATTCATATTTTAGCTGCGTGATACTGCTTGTCCCCGACCATTCCGCTACGCCGATACCCAACAGGAAGATGTTTACATCAACGTTTACAAGAACGCCTACCTTATTATAGTTATTGCTATCTAACAACAATCATTATATCTTTCAATTACAGGATATTGTTAGAAGAGAGGTTGATGAAAAAAATGGCAACTCCAATTGTTCAGACCATAAGTGTTTTAACTTGGAACAAGAGGCATTTCTAAAAACTCTTGGTCCTGAAAAACCCGGACGTGTTTGAGGGTTTGGGTCTGGGGTCATGATAACTCAATTATATGGTTCTTCTAGAAATGAAAGAAAGAGAGATGGAAAAGGAGATAAGGATAAAAAAGATGGAAGAAGATATGAATCTAATGAGGAAATATATTTTATCATCACAATCTTCTAATGGATCAAGTTAAAGACTGGAGGGTTTGCGAAGAATTGAGTTTTGTTGGAATGGATAATTCTTGAAATGTTTTGTGAAGAATGGTGTTTCGGATTTCTTCTTTTATTTTTGGATAATTGTGAACGCATACAGTTGGAATGGATGTTTTTTATTTGGAGAATTTATATGTTAAGTCAATTTTTGTAGATGATTGGTTTTTGAGTATGCAATGCTTAATTCTCGGATGTCTGCCTTATGATTTATAGGATGTTATGAATATTACTCAACGTTATGAATGGGCAGGAAAATGGTTTTGAAATCAACAGCATGACAATCTGATTTTAGCGACGTTTTTGACAATTGCCGTGGATTTTAGAACAACGGCATTTAAGTAAAAATGCCTTATTAGACACACAGTATGACACTCAGAAAATGTCATCTATAAAATATATGACGGCACCGTTTTTTATAAAAGCCTTTAAACGATCAAACGCGACATTTTAGCACTATATTACGGCATTTTAAAAACACTATATTTGATTTATGCTGGTGGTTTTAACAAACACCGTTAAAAAATGGAACATAGGCATTTTAGAATACGTCGTGTTAGTCCTATAGTGTGGCGTTTAGCTTGAAACGCAGGCAAAAGATCTCCAAATATGGCAGTCCTTCGGCGTTTATTGACACCGTCGATAATTCTTCAAGGGCAGTTTAAAATTGCCTTGGAAGGTCAAGAAAAATGCCGAGAAAAGTACAAATTTAGTGAATCCAAAATTGTCAAGCATAATAAATACATATTACACTGCTCTAGGAGGCATACAACTCAAGACAGTATCTGGTGAGGCACATTGCTCAAGATATTCTATCACAGTCTCTCAAGTGAAACCAAATTATTGACAGTGAGCTTGTTCCAAAAAATATAAAAATGGCGAATCTTTGTGGTTGCATAGGTGATAGAGGTAACAGGTCGGACACAACTGGCAATTAAGAAAGGAGATAATAGAGGAAATTGATTTAAAGAAGAGATAATAGAGGAAAGAGCGCCAGTGAGGTAGCTTTTGCGCTTGAGAGAAGTACTGACTTCAAGAAGAGAGAGATTTTTTTTTTTTTCGATTGAGAAGAGAAAAGGCAGAGTTGTTGAAGAAATGAAGCAGATATAGTCTATGTTTGCCGGTTTAGTTAAAATGGAATAGCAGAGAAGACAAGAAATTGAAGGGAAAATAGGAAGATATCCTTGGACTCTTGAATATTATGTGAGGGTCGTAAGCTAGTATTTTTTTTGTTGAGATCGCGAGCTAATAATTTTGTAATTGGACCGATGTACTAGCATTAGATTGCGGGTATTGCTATCAATTTGGGGGTAGCTAAAAGTTGTCGAGCTGAAATTATGGCATTGTGGGAAGGACTAAAGTTAGCATCAAGTTTGAATATTGGGACACTTGTGATTGAGACAGATTCAATTACAACATACAATCTGGTGTGTGATGGTTCAGTGGTACTTAGTTCTCTAAGGCCTTTTGTTGAGGATTGTAAAAGACTTCTTGCATTTCACAGTAGTTTTAAGTTGGTCCATATTTACCACGAGAGCAATTATTATGCAGATTGACTTGCTAATTGGGGCATTCGTCAACCTTTGGAAGTGACAAGGTTACAAGATTTGCCGGATCCGCTGCAGTGGCTGATGGAGAGGGATAAAATGGGTGTGAAGTTTTCTCGAAGTGTTAATTTGTAACTGGTTTCGGCCTCCTTCGAAAAAAAAAAGAGTAGAAATAATTAAATTTAAAATGAGAGAGAGACGGGGTGGGCCCATGATTTTAGTGAAGAGAGAGGAAGACATGGCTACGGGTTCATAGATTAGAATTGGATTTTGTTGGTTGGGGGGTGATGGGTTAGGGAAGGAATTTGTCATGTTTGTTTGATTATTTTGAAGAGTAGTGCGTGGGGTAGAGTCGTTGAGTGAGAGAGATGAGTACGATAGGGACACAAGGAAAGTAGATTAGGTAGGAAAAGAATGAAATGGTTGATTATGTTGGACATTTGGGTAAGGACTAGGATACATGATACAATTTATAACTCTTCTCATTTCGTGAAGGGTAAATATCATTACACTTCATGTATTATATAAAATTATTACGCTATTTTCTGTATTTAAAATCTATCATAAATTTTTTTATATTTTTAGAAAAGCCTCATACTACTCCCTTTTATGACATTTTTACCATTTTATAATTTATATATATTTTTTTTCTTTATTTTCACCAATTTTTTTAATTTATTATTAAATAAAAAAATAAAAAACAAATTTCATCTTCTCTACCCCCACCCTCATTGTCACCCTCACCCTCACCTTCACCTTCAACCTCTTCCTTATCCTCGCACCCTACCCCTACCCCTTTCCCATGCCCTCCCCTCTCCACCGCCACCTCTTACCCCATTTCTCACTGTTGCCGTCGGCGCAACAACAACGAGGGGGTGGGGGTGGGGGTGAGGGTGTGAGAGGGGGAAGGGGTGGGTTGGGGTGGGAGGGGGGTGGGGTTGGTATTGTATAAAATTTAACGCAAGTGCACGTGTCGTAACAAGTAATAATATGATGAATAAAGATCATTCCCACGAGGACTGAAATTATTAACTATCGAAATTGATTTAGCTTCAATTTTATTTAGATGACCAAAATTTGAGAGGTTATGACTAAACACTAAAGAGTTAACAAAACTAATGAAAATAACAACTAAACAATTGCGAATTTGATGGAAAACTTGATTCAATAATTGGAGAGTTCTAGGGATTACGATTTCACCAAAATTTATCCTACTCGAATCTGTTGACTAAATCTAATTGACGACTATTCCTTATGCTGCCAACAATTTCACTAAGGTAGATACTAATCTTTCTCAAGCATCAATACCCTACTCCAGTAAGCAAGCTACCTATATCTCTGTGATAACTGTGAACTTATGGAATGCATTAAGCCCTAGAAATTTAAACGTTGCACTAGATCTCATAACTATCTCTAGCTTATGAAAATTTAATGATACTTCACACGTGGTCTAGTTTAGTTATCACTTCTCAGTCTCAAACTAAACCACAAAACAAGTAATTATTGGCCAGATAATCACAAGCATTACGTATAGTGTGAAATATTCAGCATAAAAATAGAATAATCAATCAACCAATAAATTCAACATAATCCGAGTAATCAAAATATGGCTACATCGTATCCCTAGAAAAGTAATCTAGCAACTCATAATAAATGTAAATAAAATCCAAAATATATTAAAGTTCATGATGAGAGAGAAAGAAAAAAAACTAGAAATCTCAAGAAAGTCGTAGCTAATATTGTCTCTGATCCGTCCTTCCTCGTCAATCTTGTCTTTCTTTGCTTTCTCTCCTCTCCAAAAGTTGATTTTTTTCTCTACAGAACTTGCTGCCTCTCCAAAAGCCTCCTTTTCTAACGTTTGATCCTTGTTTTTAATCGTAGGGTTTTCTTCTTTTTGCGAATTTTACAAAATTGCCCTTAAAATTCCTGCGATACCGCGCAGCTGCGCTATGACTGCGCTACTATGATTTTCAGCAATTTATCCACAAGTTGCATGAAATCTTGCCCTTTGCAATTTTTCTTCAATCTTTGCCTCAAAATCCACGTCTTCTCATATAATTCACCTACATCACAAAACATACATGGAACCAATTAAATTGCTCATAAAATACTCAAGAACGAACAAAATTTAAGTGAAACGGCGCTGAAATAACATATCAATATTACACCCAACAAACACCCCCAAACTTAAGTTTTGCTTGTCCTCAAGCAAAAGACACAACTAAAGAAAAAAACAAACTAAAACTAAAGACTTAACACAAAATAACTCATGAAAGCAATGCTGTAGGATAATAAATTTTTCACGGCCTCAGTAGTTTTTTCCCAACTCAAGAGGTAACTTTCAATCATAAGCATGAGAAATAATAACTTCACATAAGTTGCATTTTACTTCAAATCCCCCAAGTGAGTGTGTGAATAGCCTCTATCCTAATCAATTGTCCCCGGATGAGTTTATGCAAGTTAAGTGAATTATCAATATGGATCTTTTATTTTCAATCACTTAGGACTTCATAAGCTTACTTTTCATGCCACTCTCCACTAATGTAGGTTAATCATAGCATTAAATGTCAGTAGGACTTTACATTTGGTTGAAACGTGTGGCTAGGGTCAAGGTAGGATAATGGATATAATATAAGGCTAAACTACCTGCAAACACACAACTATTCGAGGATGTTTAATGGAACACATGCCAACTCTACTTCGTACCACCAAAACTATTCAACATATCTTTTCTCTTTCATTTTTCATTTCACTTCCTCAACAATCATCCACAACGCTTGAAAATACATAAAGAACCCACACTCCCCCAAACTTATATTTTGATATTAATTACAATGAGTGTGGCTCTTCTCGTTTCTTTTCATTCTTTTCTTTTTTTTCTTTTGTTTTTCTCAATAGTTCATTCTTTTTTTTTTTTTTGAAACAAAATAATACATCACCAAATCATCAAACCTCCCATCATTCAATACAAAACATGGCTGCATATAATCATCCTAGAACAATCATATGTTACAGGTAGGAGGGTCATAATCTGGAGAAATCAACTTGACAAGTTAAGGAAGAATTTATAGGATGCACATGAAAGAAAAGGCTAATTAGGCTCAAATTGGTAGACTAGGGATATTCAATTATTACAAAGGTTGGCTTGAAAGGCTCAAACGATCCAAAGATGGCCTAAATTATTTCTCTAATGTTATGCAAGCTAGGATTTCGCCTCGAGTGACAATCAAGCAAGTTCTAAAGTCCTATACTCGTTCATTTTCATTTTTTTTTCTCTTCACTTAAACTCACATAAACCTTCTCTAAGCGACAACAGACTAGGCGAGGCTAAGTTCGCAATAAATGGGGATTTTCCGTAAAACAAAACTATGCTTCAGTCAAGTATCCTCATTACTATCATGTCATTTGTACGCTACTCATCATCAGCCTATTTCTTATCTTTTCAGCATTACTTTCAATTTTTTTTTCAGTTTTTCAGCCTTTTTTCTTTTTTTGGAATTTAAACAATGAAAACAAATAATGAAAATAACTAAAACATGTAACACGAACACCAAAATAACACACAACTCAGACCAAGCAAAGAGACGCCACCCCCAAACTGTAAAGGAAAACATTGTCCTCAATGTGAAAAGACTGAAAAACAAAGGAGTAGCAACTTCCCTAAAAAGACGGAGTCATTCATCATCTGGAGGGAAATAGTGACTAGTCGGCAGAAAGGGGTGTAAAGCAGGTGCTGGCGAAACACCCAATTTCTTGCCTATCTTTGCCATGTATTTGAAACTCTGCTCTTGCCTGGCAGCTAACGCATCTTATCGCTGGATAATCAGAAGCAATCTTTCCCCAAGGCGGTCTTCCTGCTCTAATCTCTTTTGTTGCCCCTTATCCATGTCCTGGCGCAACTGCGCTATGTCCTGACGCAAGGCCAGAATATCGGTGGTAGAGGCCTCTCCCTGATCGATCTGTTCAGTCTCCTGTTGTGCCATACAAGTCCCCAAAGTTGCTATGGTGATATGCGTTAAGGGCACCTGGGGATGTATCATCTCCTCAGTCGCAGAAAATGGCACTCCAGCTGCTAGACACAACCCAGTAATCAAGGCAGGGTACGGAAGTCCTCCAGTCGTGCGCCCTTTCAAGTATTGCAAAATAGACCTCTCGATCACTCTTCCCACATCAATGCTCAACTGATTCCCTATGGCATAATTCAGGCTGGCTCTTTCTCGCGAGACTTCATATGTGTTCCCCGTTGGTAAGAGCGTGGCACAGATGAACAAGTGCCACGCTTTAATCTCCTTACGCATTCCAGACGATGGGAAATTAATCACCTTTTCACCTTTCTTTTTCCAAGCAACTCTGTTATCTGTTAAGTACGTGAGGATGGCAGTTGGATCAATCTCATCTCCTTGGGTATTGTAAAAGTCCTCATTAACATCTGGTACTTGGAAAAATCTATTTATAGCAGGCCGATCAAATGAAACAGGCTTCCCACGAACCATAACCCGCTTGTCTTGGTGCTCTTGTGCATTAGCATAAAACTCCCTAACCAACAACACATAACACGGCCGAGGAGATTTGATTAAATGAGTCCATTGCCGTGATTCAACCTGTTGTGCAATAATAGGTCCAGGGTCCTCAAAACCACGCTCGACAACCAAAGATTTTTTGATGATAGTCTCAGTATAGCGAGCTTTAGCCGCCTCACTAACAAATATGTGCGTATTCAACGCAGGCCTTGATGTGGATGTAGATGCACCAGAAGTTGAACCTCGTTTTCTTTTAGGAGCCATGGCCATCTAGAATAATCAATCAAAGACAACTGTTCACTCACACCCAACTATTCAATCACAAGTTTTAACACAACAGTCCCATGCACCACTACGAACTAAGAACCACCAAACAAACTCAATAAAAGCTACAATGATCACAATCGATTCCAAAATACACCCAGCATCAGAACATCCGTAAAACCAGCAGAACGCAGCCAACAATCACACAGTCTTAGATTTCTCAACCAATGTAATACTCCAAAGTAGTTCAAGTCACACGGCAGTCAACCAAAAACTCACCAACACATGTACAAAATACTCAATCGAGATCAAGAGGGCACACGCAGACATTAACCAATTGTTCAAAGACTTTTGAAACTCAGCATACAACAATCCCCACAGGCCGATGGTCACTGCTTCTGTCAGCGGGTGAAATTTTTGTTTTTTTCAAATTTTCTGTTTTTTTTTTAATTCTTTTTTTGTTTTTTTTTTCGAAAACTGTCCACCAGCAAGGAAAATAGATTAACAACTCAAAAACAAAGCACTCACCAAAGCAAGAAGGATTGTTGCCGTGAGATATGCGGCGACGCGAGCGAAAAAGGAGGAGGGACGTGTGCTGTCATCGGTATGAAGGCGGAGAGAGAGCTGATCAGCGCCGTCGTCGTCGATGAGAGCCCGAGGTGGTGCTACTTCACCGGCGGCCCTGTGATTCCTCCTTGTCAGAGTTTTTTTTTTTTTTAAAAAAAAAAAACTTTTGGCTATGGTGAGTAAAGAGGGAGTTTGCGTGAGAGAGGAAGCAACAGAAGGAAGGGTTCTGGTTTTGCATTTTTAGGAGGCTAAAGTGATTAGTGTTGAATATTGGTAATGGGTTTGGATAGTTGATATATGGTTGTGGGTCGATTTTAGAGGCTAGCATGTGTGGGTTGAATCTGATTTGAGGAGTGTGTGAGATGGTGGTATGTGATGTGGGTTTGGTAAGAGAATGTGGGCCGCGGGTTGGGTAGGTAGGATGTTGGGTTTTTTTTTAGACGTCAAATGCAAAGGACGCTAGCGCAATAGCGCCTTTTTTTAGCGCAACAGCGCTACTGTTTTTTTTTCTCGAACATCAATGTAGAGGATGCCAGCGCAGTAGCGCCATTTTGTAGCGCAACAGCGCTATTGTTTTTGCAAACAGCTCTTTGAAAACGTAACTTCTTGAGACCACCAGCGCAGTTGCGCTAGAATTTAGCGCAACAGTGCTACTGTATAACTTTATTTCTTCTTGTTTTCCTCTTCCATGCACATAACATCTTCACTCTAAACACAATTTTCTTGAAATTTTCTCTTCTAAATGACTTGGTAAAACCTCTCCTTGCCTCGACTTTCCCCAAACTTATCCTTGAACCTACCATGACAATAAAAAACAATAATTAATTTAAACAACTAAAACTAAAAAATTAACTAAAACAACTAACACTATTAAATCAAGAAAAGTGATAAATTAGGGTTGCCTCCCGAAAAGCGCTTGTTTTAACGTCGACAGCCCGACGAAGCAATTTCTTATGCCAAGTTGAGGTGGACGACGGACTTGTGCTTATCAAACTCATCATCCCAATAAGTCTTCAACCGTTGTCTGTTAACCTTGAACGTTCCCTTCTCTAGATGATTTACTTCAACAGCTCCATAGGGAAACACCTTTGTCACAACGAAAGGCCCAAACCATCTTGATTTAAGCTTTCCAGGAAACAAGCGAAGCCTTGAGTTGTATAAAAGAACTTTCTGACCAGGCAATAACTCTTTTCGTGAGATGTGCTTATCATGCCACGCTTTTGTTCTCTCCTTGTAAATTTTTGTATTCTCATAGGCTTTATTCCGGAATTCTTCTAACTCGTTCAATTGCAAAAGTCTCTTTTCTCCTGCAGCTTGCATATCCAGATTCAATTGCTTTATCGCCCAATATGCCTTGTGCTCCAGCTCCACTGGTAAATGGCAAGCTTTTCCATAGACCAATCTGAAAGGCAACATCCCAATTGGTGTTTTAAATGCAGTACGATACACCCACAGTGCATCATCAATCTTCTTGGCCCAATCTTTGCACGAATTACCCACTGTTTTCTCCAAAATCTTCTTTATTTCTCGATTTGAAACTTCTGTTTGCCCATTGGTTTGAGGATGGTAGGCAAGGGCTTTCCGATGTTTGATACCATATTTAAGTACGAGAGCTTCACACTGCTTGTTGCAAAAATGGGTACCCTCATCACTGATTATTGCTCGAGGTGTGCCAAACCTTGTAAAGATGTTCTTCTTCAGAAAATTCAACACTACCGCACCATCATTTGTTGGAGTCGCCACTGCTTTCACCCATTTAGATACATAATCAACTGCCAACAAAATGTATTTGTTACTGTAGGAGGACAGGAAAGGCCCCATGAAATCGATTCCCCACACATCAAAAAGTTCAACTTCAAGAATGTTCTGCAATGGCATCTCATTCCTTCTCGAAATATTCCCCAATCTCTGGCATCTGTCACATGCAACAGCAAAAGCGTGAGCATCTTTAAACAAGCTAGGCCAATAGAAACCTGATTGGAGCACTTTTGCCGCTGTTCTATTGCCTCCAAAGTGACATCCACACTCAAGTGTGTGGTAGTGCCGCAAAATATCTTCCATCTCCTCTTCTGGAACACACCTTCTGATAACTTGATCTGCACAATACTTGTAGAGTATAGGATCTTCCCAATAATAGTGCTTCACATCAGATAAAAATTTCTTCCTTTGCTGATAATTAAGATCTGCTGGAATTATTTTTGCTGCTAGAAAATTTACAAAGTCAGCATACCAAGGAAGTGTCTGAGCAGATTGAATTGCGAGAATCTTTTCATCTGGGAAGTCATCTTCAATAGGCGGCTTCACCATCTCAATCTCTGCTGGTAACTCAAGTCTAGAAAGGTGATCTGCCACCAAATTTTCTGTGCCTTTCTTATCTCTGATCTCCAAGTCAAACTCTTGTAACAACAACACCCAACGAATGAGCCTTAGCTTCGCATCCTTCTTGGCCATAAGGTATTTAATAGCTGAATGATCAGTGTAAACGATTACCTTATTTCCAATCAGATAAGGACGAAACTTGTCAAAGGCGAATACTATTGCGAGCAACTCTTTCTCTGTTGTTGCATAATTAAGTTGTGCATCATTAAGAGTATGACTCGCATAGTAAATAGCATGAAACACCTTGTTCTTTCGCTGCCCCAAAACTGTTCCAACTGCGTAGTCGCTTGCATCACACATCAACTCAAAGGGTAATTCCCAAGCAGGTGCTACAACAATAGGTGCTGACACAAGTTTCTCCTTGATTGTTACAAATGCACGCTCACATTCTTCATCCCACACAAATGGAACATTCTGCGCCAAAAGATTTGAAAGCGCCTTAGCAATCTTTGAAAAATCCTTGATGAATCTTCTATAGAACCCTGCATGTCCCAAAAAACTTCTAACTCCTTTCACAATTGTCGACGCAGGCAACTTCTCTATGGTCTCAATCTTCGCACGATCAACTTCAATGCCTTTAGCTGAGATACGATGCCCCAAGACAATACCTTCATGCACCATGAAGTGACACTTCTCCCAATTTAATACCAAGTTTGTCTCTTCACATCTTTTCAACACTAACTCCAAATTGTAAAGACAATTATCAAACGACGTACCCACCACAGAAAAGTCATCCATAAACACCTCAATTCCACGTTCCACCAAATCTGAGAAGATAGCCATCATGCATCTCTGAAAAGTACCTGGTGCGTTACATAATCCAAATGGCATTCTCCGAAAGGCAAATGTACCATAAGGACATGTAAACGTCGTTTTCTCTTGATCTTCTGGTGCAATAGCTATTTGGTTGTAGCCAGAGTAACCATCCAAGAAACAATAGTACTCATGTCCTGCCAATCTATCAAGTATCTGATCAACAAAGGGCAAGGGAAAGTGGTCATTCCTTGTAGCCTTGTTCAACTTCCTATAATCGATACACACTCTCCACCCAGTAACAGTCCTTGTAGGAATCAGTTCATTGTTTTCATTCTTCACAACTGTCATGCATCCCTTCTTGGGTACAACTTGCACTGGACTTACCCAAGAACTATCTGAGATTGGGTAAATTACTCCTGCATCTAACCACTTTAGAACCTCCTTTCTTACCACTTCTTTCATTGTAGGATTGAGTCGCCTTTGTGCGTCAATGGATGGTTTGCTATCATCCTCTATAAGGATACGATGCATGCACATGGAGGGACGAATTCCCTTAATATCTGCCAAAGACCAACCAATTGCTGACTTGTGAGTTCTAAGCACTCTCAGTGATTTATCTTCTTCTTCGTTAGAGAGCGACGAAGAGATAATTACTGGAAGTGTGTCTGACTCGCCCAAATATATGTAGCGTAAGTGTGCTGGTAGAGGTTTCAATTCCAACACAGGTGGTTGCTCAATTGATGGCCTGGAACGTGCAGAACCTTCTCCCAATTCTTCAAAATATTGTCGCCTATTTGGTTCAAATGAGTCCATCCAATTTAAATATGCTTACACCTCTTCATCCTCTAAATCAACAAAATCATCTTGTATTAAGCTAGCCTCCAAGGGATCCAGTCGACCCACATGGCTAGACACTATAGCTTGCACATCATCAATACGAAAGCAACTGTCGCTAGCTTCAGGATATTTGATAGCTTTGAACACATTAAATATCACTTCTTCTTCTTGTACCCTTAGTCGCAACTCTTCCTTTTGAACATCGATGAGTGCTCTTCCAGTTGCGAGGAATGGTCTCCCAAGAATAATAGGAATCTCCTTGTCTTCTTCCATGTCCAGCACTATGAAATCTGCAAGGAATATGAACTTATCAACTTTGACTAGCACATCTTCAATAACTCATCTGGGATGCTTTAGTGAGCAATCAACTAACTACAATGTAACATTTGTAGGTCTCGCCTCACCCAAACCAAGCTTCCTGAAAATAGATAAAGGCATCAAATTAATGCTAGCATCTAAATCACACAAAGCTTGCTCAAAAACAACATTGCCAATTTCACAAGGAATAGTAAAACTCCCTGGATCTTTGAGCTTTTGTGGTAGCTTCTTTTGGAGAATAGCGTTGTACTCCTCAGTAAGTGCGACTGTCTCATAATCTCCAAGTCTTCTTTTATTCGAAAAGATGTCCCTCATAAACTTCACGTAACTTGGCATCTGTTCAAGTGCATATGCAAATGGAATATTAATGTGAAGCTTCTTAAAGACCTCAAGAGATTTTGCAAATTGTTTGTCAAGCTTGTTCTTCTGCAATCGTTGAGGAAATGGCACCACCACAGGTGGTTCTTGTGTGGGCTGCGACTGAGCTTCTACTTTCTCTTCCTCTTTCGCCTCATCTTTTGCTTCACATTTCTCAACCTTCTTAGTTCTCACTGGCTCCTCTAACTCTTTGCCGCTTCTTAATGTGACAGCTTTACAATGCTCTTTACCCTCTCTTCTAGGGTTCACTTCTGAACTGCTAGGTAAATTCCCTTGTTGTCTTTTTGAAAACATGGTAGCCATTTGGCTAAACTGTGCCTCTAAATTTCTGATTTGTGCAGACTGGTTCTGAAAGTTTGTCCTTGTTTCATTCATAAATTGAGTCTGCGAAGTCGCCAACTGAGCCAATGCATCCTCCAAGTTCACCTTCTTTTCTGGTGGTGGGTTATTCTGCTCAGGCTGCAACACATTCTGATTATTTCTCCAGGAGAAATTCGGATGATTACGCCATGCTGGATTATACCTGTTAGAGTACGATTGTGCTGTTGCCCATTAAAATTTCCCAGATACTGTGCTTGTTCTGCTGTGCCTTGCGCAAATGGATTTCCAACCTGACATTCTGCACTATGATGTGGACCACAACAGAACTCACACACCACTATTGCCTGAACAACATTAGTAGTTGCCTAGCTATTCTGCAACTGTTTCGCGAGATTGTCAATTTTTGCTGTTAATGCAGTTATGGCATCAATCTCATGAATCCCAACTATCTTCTTTGGTATGACTCTCTCGCTTGACCACTGCTGGTGGTTCAGAACAATATCCTCTAGCAACGCATAAGCTTTATCTGCTGTCTTGTTCATTAAAGCTCCTCCTGCTAATGCATCTATCAAAGTTCTTGTGGAGCTAATTAAACCATTGTAAAAATTATGAACTTGCATCCACCTAGGTACTCCATGATTAGGACACTTCCTCAGCAATGCCTTGTACCTCTCCCATGCTTCACATATAGTTTCTCCTTCATGTTGCGCAAAATTATTAATCTCTATGCGCAGCTTCGCTGTCTTTCCAGGTGGGAAAAACCTTGACAAAAACTTGTGCACCAAATCCTCCCAAGTAGTGATTGAATCTGAAGGCAGCGAGTTCAACCATTCCTTAGCTTGATCCCTTAAGGAGAAAGGAAACAAGCGAAGGCGCAGAGTTTCATCAGTGATTCCATTATACTTAACTGTACCACAGACTTCTAGAAAATTCACAATGTGCTGGTTAGGATCTTCAGAAGGCAATCCATGGAACTGAATATTTTGAATCAACTGTAACGTCACTATCTTCAAGTCAAAATCATGCGCCTGAATTGCTGGCCTTCTAATCATAAGTTGAATTCTAGTGGGTGGCAAAGCATACTCTCGCAGTGTTCTAGGTGGATTTTCCTGATTATTTCCTTCTTGTGCTACCACGATGTCAGCCATATTTTCTCGCAATTGATGGGTAGTTGTAGTAGCTCTTTTCTCCTTTCTATTCTTCCGACAGGTTCGTTCTACCTCAGGATCGAAAGGCAACAAATTACTACCTCTTGACTTTCGCATGCACGTAAAGGAATATATCCTGAAACATACGTAACAAAACAAAATTAAATAAAATCCAAAGTAAAATTAAAACTATGTGGTATCGATATTAATAATTGCCACAGTCCCCAGCAACGGCTCCAAAAATTATTGTATGAAATCTAACGCAAGTGCACGTGTTGCAACAAGTAATAATATGATGAATAAATATCGTTCCCACGAGGACTGAAATTATTAACTATCGAAATTGATTTAGCTTCAATTTTATTCAGATGACCAAAATTTGAGAGGTTATGATTAAACACTAAAGAGTTAACCAAACTAATAAGAATAACAACTAAACATTTGCGAATTTGATGGGAAACTTGATTCAATAATTGGAGAGTTCTAGGGATTACGATTTCACCAAAATTTATCCTACTCGAATCTGTTGACTAAATCTAATTGACGACTATTCCTTATGCTGCCAACAATTTCACTAAGGTAGATACTAATCTTTCTCAAGCATCAATACCCTACTCCAGTAAGCAAGCTCCCTACATCTCTGTGATAACTGTGAACTTATGGAATGCATTAAGCCCTAGAAATTTAAACGTTTCACTAGATCTCATAACTATCTCTAACTTATGACAATTTAATGATACTTCACACGTGGTCTAGTTTAGTTATCACTTCTCAGTCTAAAACTAAACCACAAAACAAGCAATTATTGGCTAGATAATCACAAGCATTACGTATAGTGTGAAATATTCAGCATAAAAATAGAATAATCAATCAACCAATAAATTCAACATAATCCGAGTAATCAAAATATGGCTACATCGTATCCCTAGAAAAGTAATCTAGCAACTCATAATAAATGTAAATAAAATCCAAAATACATTAAAGTTCATGATGAGAGAGAAAGAAAAAAAACTAGAAATCTCAAGAAAGTCATGGCTAATATTGTCTCTGATCGGCCCTTCCTCGTCAATCTTGTGTTTCCTTGCTTTCTCTCCTCTCCAAAAGTTGATTTTTTTCTCTCCAGAACTTGCTGCCTCTCCAAAAGCCTCCTTTTCTAACGTCTAATCCTTGTTTTTAATCGTAGGATTTTCTTCTTTTTGCGCCTTTTACAAAATTGCCCTTAAAATTCCTGCGATACCGCGCAGCTGCGCTATGACTGCGATACTATGATTTTCAGCAATTTATCCACAAGTTGCATGAAAGCTTGCCCTTTGCAATTTTTCTTCAATCTTTGCCTTAAAATCCATGTCTTCTCATATAATTCACCTACATCACAAAACATACATGGAACCAATTAAATTGCTCATAAAATACTCAAGAACGAACAAAATTTAAGTGAAACAACGCTGAAATAACATATCAATATTACACCCAACAAACACCCCCAAACTTAAGTTTTGCTTGTCCTCAAGCAAAAGACACAACTAAAGAAAAAAACAAACTAAAACTAAAGACTCAACACAAAATAACTCATGAAAGCCATACTGTAGGATAATAAATTTTTCACGGCCTCAGTAATTTTTTCCCAACTCAAGAGGTAACTTTCAATCATAAGCATGAGAAATAATAACTTCACATAAGTTGCATTTTACTTCAAATCCCCCAAGTGAGTGTGTGAATAGCGTCTATCCTAATCAATTGTCCCCGGATGAGTTTATGCAAGTTAAGTGAATTATCAATATGGATCTTTTATTTTCAATCACTTAGGACTTCATAAGCTCATTTTTCATGCCATTCTCCACTAATGTAGGTTAATCATAGCATTAAAGATCAGTAGGACTTTACATTTGGTTGTAACGTGTGGCTAGGGTCAAGGTAGAATAATGGATATAATATAAGGCTAAACTACCTGCAAACACACGACTATTCGAGGATGTTTAATGGAACACATGCCAACTCTACTTCGTACCACCAAAACTATTCAACATATCTTTTCTCTTTCATTTTTCATTTCACTTCCTCAACAATCATCCACAATGCTTGAAAACACATAAAGAACCCACACTCCCCCAAACTTACATTTTGATATTAATTACAATGAGTGTGGCTCTTCTCATTTCTTTTCATTCTTTTCTTTTTTTTCTTTTGTTTTTCTCAATAGTTCATTCTTTTTTTTTTTGAAACAAAATAATACATCACCAAATCATCAAACCTCCCATCATTCAATACAAAACATGGCTGCATATAATCATCATAGAACAATCATATGTTACAGGTAGGAGGGTCATAATCGGGAGAAATCAACTTGACAAGTTAAGGAAAAATTTGTAGGATGCACATGAAAGGAAATGCTAATTAGTCTCAAATTGGTGGACTAGGGATATTCAATTATTACAAAGGTTGGCTTGAAAGGCTCAAACGATCCAAAGATGACCTAAATCATTTCTCTAATGCTATGCAACCTAGGATTTCGCCTCGAGTGACAATCAAGCAAGTTCTAAAGTCCTATACTCGTTCATTTTCATTTTTTTTTCTCTTCACTTAAACTCACATAAACCTTCTCTAAGCGACAACAGACTAGGCGAGGCTAAGTGCGCAATAAATGGGGATTTTCCGTAAAACAAAACTATGCTTCAGTCAAGTATCCTCATTACTATCATGTCATTCGTACGCTACTCATCATCAGCCTATTTCTTATCTTTTCAGCATTACTTTCAATTTTTTTTTTCAGTTTTTCAGCTTTTTTTTTTTGAATTTAAACAATGAAAACAAATAATGAAAATAACTAAAACATGTAACACGAACACCAAAAATAACACACAACTCAGACCAAGCAAAGAGACGCCACCCCCAAACTGTAAAGGAAAACATTGTCCTCAATGTGAAAAGACTAAAAAACAAAGGAGTAGCAACTTCTCTAAAAAGACGGAGTCATTCATCATCTGGAGGGAAATAGTGACTAGCCTGCAGAAAGGGGTGTAAAGCAGGTGCTAGCGGAACACCCAATTTCTTGCCTATCTTTGCCATGTATTTGAAACTCTGCTCTTGCCTGGCAGCTAACGCATCTTGTCGTTGGATAATCAGAAGCAATATTTCCCCAAGGCGGTCTTCCTGCTCTAATCTCTTTTGTTGCACCTTATCCATGTCCTGGCGCAACTGCGCTATGTCCTGACGCAAGGCCAGAATATCGGTGGTAGAGGCCTCTCCCTGATCGATCTGTTCAGTCTCATGTTGTGCCATACGAGTCCCCAAAGTTGCTATGGTGATATGCGTTAAGGGCACCTGGGGATGTATCATCTCCTCAGTCGCAGAAAATGGCACTCCAACTGCTAGACACAACCCAGTAATCAAGGCAGGGTACGGAAGTCCTCCAGTCGTGCGCCCTTTCAAGTATTGCAAAATAGACCTCTCGATCACTCTTCCCACATCAATGCTCAACTGATTCCCTATGGCATAATTCAGGCTGGCTCTTTCTCGCGAGACTTCACATGTGTTCCCCGTTGGTAAGAGCGTGGCACAGATGAACAAGTGCCACGCTTTAATCTCCTTACGCATTCCAGACGATGGGAAATTAATCACCTTTTCACCTTTCTTTTTCCAAGCAACTCTGTTATCTGTTAAGTACGTGAGGATGGCAGTTGGATCAATCTCATCTCCATAGGTATTGTAAAAGTCCTCATTAACATCTGGTACTTGGAAAAATCTATTTATAGGAGGCCGATCAAATGAAACAGGCTTCCCACGAACCATAACCCGCTTGTCTTGGTGCTCTTGTGCATTAGCATAAAACTCCCTAACCAACAACACATAACACGGCCGAGGAGATTTGATTAAATGAGTCCATTGCCGTGATTCAACCTGTTGTGCAATAATAGGTCCAGGGTCCTCAAAACCACACTCGACAACCAAAGATTTTTTTATGATAGTCTCAGTATAGCGAGCTTTAGCCGCCTCACTAACAAATATGTGCGTATTCAACGCAGGCCTTGATGTGGATGTAGATGCACCAGAAGTTGAACCTCGTTTTCTTTTAGGAGCCATGGCCATCTAGAATAATCAATCAAAGACAACTGTTCACTCACACCCAACTATTCAATCACAAGTTTTAACACAACAGTCCCATGCACCACTACGTAACTAAGAACCACCAAACAAACTCAATAAAAGCTACAATGATCACAATCGATTCCAAAATACACCCAGCATCAGAATATCCGTAAAACCAGCAGAACGCAGCCAATAATCACACAGTCTTAGATTTCTCAACCAATGTAATACTTTGATAACCCGAGCCTGACATGCATTTAATATCACTTGACTGCATTTGATTAAATGTTTAATTAGTTAAATCAACCAATTTGTGCTATTTTAATATTTCTCTTGGAAGCATTTAGTAATTGTATATTGAATAATTAAAAGATTATTATCTATTTCTAATAATTATAGTAATTGAATTTATTCTCTTGTGATTAATTAAGTGTTATCTTAAATGTTAATATCTAATTACACTTGATTACATGTTTATATTTATTTGTTCATTTGTAACTTAATATTAACTTCATAATTCTTTAAAAAGTTCTAGAAATAGTTAAATTAATTATTTTAAATGAATATTAATTACCTTGATTGCTTTGATTATTTTAATAATCGGTTTTGGTTGTCTTGCATTAAAATCATTCGTTTTTCAATTAAATGAAAAGTAACTCCGAGTCGGAGTAAATTTTAAACTATGATGTTTTCCGAAAATGATATATTTCTTAGATTCTTTGAGATTTAATTGTTATTCTTCTATTGACGCAAAGTGCATAGCATATCGAGAGAGATAATTAGGAAATGAATTCAAGTCCTCAGTAAATAGTGAAAACTAGTATTTAGTGTTTTAATTTTAGTGTTTTAAGTTGTATTTAACTGGAATTGGATTTATGTTACTTGTTTTAGCTTTAAAAATGCTTGAAATAGGCCATTTTGACCAATTTTAAGTTAGTTGACCAAGTGCTTTGACCTTTGACCTTAGTTGGCTTATAAAATAACAAATAACAAAGAGAAAAAAATAAAACAAAAGCTGGAAAAAACAGAGCAGCCATGGCCGAAACCATGAGGAGAAAAAAAAAGGAATTTCAACCTTCCAAACTTCCAATCTTCGCGTGAGCTCGTGCGGGGTGGTTTCCGAGGTGTCCAGCGTTGTTTTCCTAGTGACTAGGAGTCCCTAAGGTGAGGAAATCACGTTAATTGCGCATTTAAATGTTATGTATGTCAACTTTGTGAATTTTGAGATTTATCCGTAGATTATTGTTTAAAGTATTTTGATGCTTCTAGAATGTTCCTTGGCAATTGTAGAACATGTATTTATAGCTTTTTAACATTTTCTGCGGTTAAATGTTGAGATTACAATTTAAATTGGTTGTTGAATAGTGTTTTGTGAATAGTAAATCCTTGAAACGATGAAGTTGCTCCGTTATGCCGTCCGTTGATGTAGAAATGTGCTAGGTATGCTAGAATGCCTAAATGCATGGTTTGTTTGGGTTGCGTAATGGAAAAACGGAGAAAAACGGCTTGGTGAAAGTCAGGATCGTTTAGGTCGAGTTTGGCATTTTCTCGTTTTGCGTGTTGGCATTGTGTCGGGAGGCCATGGAAGCTCTTTTGGTGCGATTATGGCGTTGGTTGGGTGTTTGGTTGGTATAGTTGTAGTTCAAACGAGCAAAGGGGGAAATTGGGGCTTTGCGTGAATTCTAGGGTAAAGTAGGGTTTCGGGGTCCTTAGACGTGCCTTATGGTGACCTAGGAGGATTGGCGAAGTCGGTTTCCAGAACTCGTGGCTCGTTTGGAAACGGTAGTGTTTTGATAGTTGGGGCCGATTTGTGATTTTGTTTGTTATCTTGATATTATGCCTATAGAATGCTTAGGGTTGCTTGATATACTTGTTTAATTGGTGTTATTGTTGCTTATTATTGCTTGTTATGCTTAAAAAGTTAGTTGAATGCTAGTATTGATTGTGATTGCTTGTTATCTCGTTTGTTGTCACTAGTTTGTATTGTTGTGCTATCACTCGTTTATCGCCTTGTATCGAGTCTTGCATTGCATAGTGTCTCGCGCGTGAGTGATGGGTCTCTCTGGTTAGCCTCCGGGTGCCAATGTTGGTTGTTCTAGCTCTGTGACTATTCCCTTTTCTCGCTTGGGTTGCCTCCCAGGGAGATTTGGGTCGTAGAATTGATGGTTACTCCCGGGGTATTCCAAACTGGTGTTATAAGGTGGATGCGCGCTTATTGTCATCGTTGTCAACATCAAGCTCGAGATTGATGTATCACTCGTGAAATGGTATATTACTCGTAAGAGTGAATCATAGCCTTCAGAGTATGGTATAGCTTTGAATGGTTGTGTTAATGCTTTCAATAATTGCTTATTGTATTGATTGTTCGTCTTGGTTGCTTATTTATCAGTTATATTGCTTAACTGTCTTATTTGCATTGCACGACTTTCTTTCTCTCCAATTCGATATCTGTCTCGCCCTCACTGAGTATACGTGTTATGTATACTCACTCCTCACCACCACATTTCAGGAAATGTCATGTTAGCTGGAAAGTTCGTGATTTCGTGAAAGTTCGTTGCCTGAAGAGTTGTCTTGTGTGCCTATGTGGCTTGAGTGTCGAAGTTTGTAAAGATGTATGTTCATATGTTGTTTGTATTTATTGTCAAAAGAAATGTAATTTAAATTTAGCTAAGTAGCTGAGTTGAATTGATAAGATAGTTTATGTAATCAGTTAGCATAGCTTAACTTCAATGCATGTCTGTAATGTCCAAAGGAAAAGAGTTAGAATGGCATGATAGTTTATTTTATGCAGTAGCTTAGTATGGTTTAACCGTCTAGTTTGAATGTACTTGTCAAAAATGAAAAGAGATAGGTTAGCTTTTAAATTGGAAATGTATGTATATTTGCTGAGTTTAAATTGTTGAGAACCGAGGCTCGGATAGCCTTGAGGTGGTTTTGAATGTTTGGACATGGTATTGGTCCACTTATATGCTATCGTAGGTTTTACATTTCGCCTAGAAACAGGGAAGACTCCGTCCGTTTTCCCTGAAAATTATGCCCGGGTTTGGTTTGGGTTGTGATTAGATCGATTGATAGAACTCCCGGTCTCGAGAAGGATCGGGGTATTACAGGTGGTATCAGAGCTTGTCTAGCTCATAAGCCGGGACAGGGTCCTCGGTCTGGTGGGTAGTGACCCTTGAATGTGTGCTTGTTAAGTGTGTCTTGAAAGTGTATGCTTGTATGTGAGATTGTGTGTCTTGACTTGAATGTATGCACTTATATGATAAAGTTATGTGTTATGTGTTAAATGTTTCTCAAGAAAGGTGAAATGTCTAGTTGTCTATTGAATTGACTTATTGAATTGGTATCGTGAATTGAATTGACCTCGTGAATTGTTATTTGCTTGAAGTTTTACTTGTAATGTGTGTATAGAATGTCTTGAATTAGCTATGCCGTGATTTGAATTGATTATGTTGTGCTTGACTTGATTGCCGTGCTTGAGTGACTTTGATGAATGAATTCTTTTGTAAACTTGCTTGCATAATAGTATAAGGCATGTGTATAACTGTGATATATTGGCATTCAAACATGTCCTATGGAAATGGTAAGTAAGTCCTCTTCCTCCCCTGAAGAAAGTGGTTCATCGCTGGCTTTTCAAGGTGTATGGATTGGCAGGAAATGAATGGCATTTGACTAGCCTTATTTGGGAGTTGGTGTTTGTTTATGGAGCTCAGTTGTTGGCACACTTCTAAGACTCTTATTGGTGAATGGCAATCATAAAAAGATAACTTTCTTTGGGGTTTCTGTATGATGGCTCTTGGTAGCATTCTTGGGTTTCTTACTGGGTATTCTTTGGAGACTTCTATTGGCACTTCTTGGTAGACTTGGCTATTGAGTTTTCAGTTGGACTTACTGCATGGTATTATCTATGGCATATGTGTCTCAGTCTTTATTGGAGTGTTACTAGTATTCCTTATTGGAAATTCTTCAATGGCATTCTCTAGGATTCTCAATGGCCAATTATTTAGTATTACTTATTGGGCAATTCTTGGTACTTTCTTACTGGAGCATTATTCGGGTATTTTCTTTGGCATCCCTCAGTTGGTTTGGTAACTGGAATCCCTATCAGACTCATTATCTCATGTTACTTACGGTATTCTTTGGAATTCTTATCGGCATTTTATTAGTATTTTCCTTATTGGCATTTATTGGAAGATCCTACACTTGGAATTCTGCTTGGACATATTATCTTGTACTGTTTACGGCTTCTCCTTCGGCCTTTCCACTCAGGGGAATCTATATTTACTGTTTTACTAAGATGTTGCGGTAGGAACACAGTGATTGGAAGATTTCATTTAGAGGTTTGCCTTTGGTATTCTTCTCTATAATCCTTTACAGAACTTTCAGCTGGGTCTATTTACGGTAGTCAGTACTGTATGAGGTGCATCTACTCTGGCTATCTCTTAACTTTCTTATTTGGTACTTGTTAGACTTCTATTGAAGATTCTTCAATAGGGTATTCCTTCGGTACTCTTCCTGCCATTAGTATGTGGTATTGATGATATCTACAGTATCTTTGCTTCAGTCTTTAGTTGGTATTTCCTCGGCATTCTTGATTGGAATTTCTACTCGGGATTTCCTATGAGCATTCTTATATATTATCTTGCTCAGCAACCGATGAAGATTTATCAGAGTTGGATTTTAGATGATGCAGAGTCCTATTGGAAGAAGAATTGCGAGGACGCAATTGTTTTAAGGGGGGAATGATGTGATAACCCGAACCCGGCATGCATTTAATACCACTTGACTGCATTTGATTAAATGTTTAATTAGTTAAATCAACCAATTTGCGCTATTTTAATATTTCTCTTGGAAGCATTTAGTAATTGTATATTAAATAATTAAAAGATTATTATCTATTTCTAATAATTATAGTAATTGAATTTATTCTCTTGTGATTAATTAAGTGCTATCTTAAATGTTAATATTTAATTGCACTTGATTACATGTTTATATTTATTTGTTCATTTTTAACTTAATATTAATTTCATAATTCTTTAAAAAGTTCTAGAAATAGTTAAATTAATTATTTTAAATGAATATTAATTACCTTGATTGCTTTGATTATTTTAATAATCGGTTTTGGTTGTCTTGCATTAAAATCATTCGTTTTTCAATTAAATGAAAAGTAACTCCGAGCCGGAGTAAATTTTAAACTATGATGTTTTTCGAAAATGATATATTTCTTAGATTCTTTGAGATTTAATTGTTATTCTTCTATTGACGCAAAGTGCATAGCATATCGAGAGAGATAGTTAGGAAATGAATTCGAGTCCTCAGCAAATAGTAAAAACTAGTATTTAGTGTTTTAATTTTAGTGTTTTAAGTTGTATTTAACTAGAATTGGATTTATGTTACTTGTTTTAGCTTTAAAAATGCTTGAAATAGGCCATTTTGACCAATTTTAAGTTAGTTGACCAAGTGCTTTGACCTTTGACCTTAGTTGGCTTATAAAATAACAAATAACAAAGAGAAAAAAATAAAACAAAAGCTGGAAAAAACAGAGCAGCCATGGCTGAAACCATGAGGAGAGAAAAAAATGAATTTCAACCTTCCAAACTTCCAATCTTCGCGTGAGCTCGTACGGGGTGGTTTCCGAGGTGTCCAGCGTTGTTTTCCTAGCGACTAGGAGTGCCTAAGGTGAGGGAATCACGTTAATTGCGCATTTAAATGTTATGTATGTCAACTTTTTGAATTTTGAGATTTATCCGTAGATTATTATTTAAAACGTTTTGATGCTTCTAGAATGTTCCTTGGCAATTGTAGAACATGTATTTATAGCTTTTTAACATTTTCTACGGTTAAATGTTGAGATTGTAATTTAAATTGGTTGTTGAATAGTGTTTTATGAATAGTAAACCCTTGAAACGATGAAGTTGCTCCGTTATGCCGTCCGTTGATGTAGAAATATGCTAGGTATGCTAGAATGCCTAAATGCATGGTTTGTTTGGGTTGCGTAATGGAAAAATAGAGAAAAACGGCTTGGTGAAAGTCGGGGTCGTTTAGGTCGAATTTGGCGTTTTCTCGTTTTGCGTGTTGACATTGTGTCAGGAGGCCATGGAAGCTCTTTTGGTACGATTATGGCGTTGGTTGGGTGTTTGGTTGGTATAGTTGTAGTTCAAACGAGCAAAGGGGAAAATTGGGGCTTTGCGTGAATTCTAGGGTAAAGTAAGGTTTCGGGGTCCTTAGACGTGCCTTATGGTGACCTAGGAGGATTGGCGAAGTTGGTTTCCAGAACTCGTGGCTCGTTTGGAAATGGTAGTGTTTTGATAGTTGGGGCCGATTTGTGATTTTGTTTGTTATCTTGATATTATGCCTATAGAATGCTTAGGGTTGCTTGATATACTTGTTTAATTGGTGTTATTGTTGCTTATTATTGTTTGTTATGCTTGAAAAGTTAGTTGAATGCTAGTATTGATTGTGATTGCTTGTTATCTCGTTTGTTGTCACTAGTTTGTATTGTTGTGCTATCGCTCGTTTATCGCCTTGTATCGAGTCTTGCATTGCATAGTGTCTCGCGCGTGAGTGATGGGTCTCTCTGGGTAGCCTCGGGTTGCCAGTGTTGGTTGCTCTAGCTCCGTGACTATTCCCATTTCTCGCTTGGGTTGCCTCTCAGGGAGATTTGGGTCGTAGAATTGATGGTTACTCCCGGGGTATTCCAAACTGGTGTTATAAGGTGGATGCGCGCTTATTGTCATCGTTGTCAACATCAAGCTCGAGATTAATGTATCGCTCGTGAAATGGTATATTGCTCGTAAGAGTGAACCATAGTTTTCAGAGTGTGGTATAGCTTTGAATGGTTGTGTTAATGTTTTCAATAATTGCTTATTGTATTGATTGTTTGTCTTGGTTGCTTATTTATCAGTTATATTGCTTAACTGTCTTATTTGCATTGCACGACTTTCTTTCTCTCCAATTCGATATCTGTCTCGCCCTCACTGAGTATACGTGTTGTGTATACTCACTCCTCATCACCACATTTCAGGAAATGTCATGTTAGCTGGAAAGTTCGTGATTTCGTGAAAGTTCGTTGCCTGAAGAGTTGTCTTGCGTGCCTATGTGGCTTGAGTGTCGAAGTTTGTAAAGATATATGTTCATATGTTGTTTGTATTTATTGTCAAAATAAATGTAATTTAAATTTAGCTAAGTAGCAGAGTTGAATTGATAAGCTAGTTTATGTAATCAGTTAGCATAACTTAACTTCAATGCATGTCTGTAATGTCCAAAGGAAAAGAGTTAGAATGGCATGATAGTTTATTTTATGCAGTAGCTTAGTATGGTTTAACCGTTTAGTTCGAATGTACTTGTCAAAAATGAAAAGAGATAGGTTAGCTTTTAAATGGGAAATGTATGTATACTTGCTGAGTTTAAATTGTTGAGAACCGAGGCTCGGATGGCCTTGAGGTGGTTTTGAATGTTTGGACATGGTATTGGTCCACTTATATGCTATCGTATGTTTTACATTTCGCCTAGAAACAGGGGAGACTCCGTCCGTTTTCCCTGAAAATTATGCTCGGGTTTGGTTTGGGTTGTGATTAGATCGATTGACAGAACTCCCGGTCTCGAGAAGGATCGGGGTGTTACAAATACTCCAAAGCAGTTCAAGTCACAAGGCAGTCAACCAAAAACTCACCAACACACGCACAAAATACTCAATCGAGATCAAGAAGGCACACGCAGACATTAACCAATTGTTCAAAGACTCTTGAAACTCAGCATACAACAATCCCCACAGGCCGATGGTCACTGCTTCTGTCAGCGGGTGAAATTTTTATTTTTTTCAAATTTTCTGTTTTTATTTTTTTTAATTTTTTTTTTTCGAAAATTGTCCACCAGCAAGGAAAATAGATTAACAACTCAAAAACAAAGCACTCACCAAAGCAAGAAGGATTGTTGCCGTGAGATATGCGGCGACGCGAGCGAAAAAGGAGGAGGGACGTGTGTTGTCGTAGGCCTGTCGTCGGTGTGAAGGCGGAGAGAGAGCTGATCAGCGCCGTCGTCGTCGATAAGAGCCCGAGGTGGTGCTACTTCGCCGGCGGCCCTGTGATTCCTCCTTGTCCTAGTTTTTTTTTTTTCAAAAAAACTTTCGGCTATGGTGAGTAGAGAGGGAGTTTGCGTGAGAGAGGAAGCAACAGAAGGAAGGGTTCTGGTTTTACATTTTTAGGAGGCTAAAGTGATTAGTGTTGAATATTGGTAATGGGTTTGGATAGTTGATATATGGTTGTGGGTCGGTTTTAGAGGCTAGCATGTGTGGGTTGAATCTGATTTGAGGAGTGTGTGAGATGGTGGTATGTGATGTGGGTTTGGTAAGAGAATGTGGGCCGCGGGTTGAGTAGGTAGGATGTTGGGTTTTTTTTTTTTTTTTTTTGAGACGTTAGATGCAAAGGACGCTAGCGCAATAGCGCCCTTTTTTAGCGCCACAGCGCTACTGTTTTTTTTTTCTCGAACGTCAATATAGAGGACGCCAGTGCAGTAGCGCCATTTTGTAGCGCAACAGCTGAAAAACGGAAAAAAATTGAAAGTAATGCTGAAAAGATAAGAAATAGGCTGATGATGAATAGCGTACGAATGACATGATAGTAATGAGGATACTTGACTAAAGCATAGTTTTGTTTTACGGAAAATCCCCATTTATTGCGCACTTAGCCTCTCCTAGTCTGTTGTCGCTTAGAGAAGGTTTATGTGAGTTTACGTGAAGAGAAAAAAAAAATGAAAATGAACGAGTATAGGACTTTAGAACTTGTTTGATTGTCACTCGAGGTGAAATCCTAGGTTGCATAGCATTAGAGAAATGATTTAGGCCATCTTTGGATCGTTTGAGCCTTTCAAACCAACCTTTGTAATAATTGAATATCCCTAGTCCACCAATTTGAGCCTAATTAGCCTTTTCTTTCATGTGCATCCTACAAATTCTTCCTTAACTTGTCAAGTTAATTTCTTCAGATTATGACCCTCCTACCTGTAACATATGATTGTTCGAGGATGATTATATAGAGCCATGTTTTGTATTGAATGATGGGAGGTTTGATGATTTGGTGATATATTATTTTGTTTCAAAAAAAAAAAAGAATGAACTATTGAGAAAAATAAAAGAAAAAAAAGAAAAGAATGAAAAGAAACGAGAAGAGCCACACTCATTGTAATTAATATCAAAATGTAAGTTTGGGGGAGTGTGGGTTCTTTATGTGTTTTCAAGCGTTGTGGATGATTGTTGAGGAAGTGAAATGAAAAATGAAAGAGAAAAGATATGTTGAATAGTTTTGGTGGTACGAAGTAGAGTTGGTATGTGTTCCATTAAACATCATCGAATAGTTGTGTGTTTGCAGGTAGTTTAGCCTTATATTATATCCATTATCCTACCTTGACCCTAGCCACACGTTACAACCAAATGTAAAGTCCTACTGATCTTTAATGCTATGATTAACCTACATTAGTGGAGAGTGGCATGAAAAGTGAGCTTATGAAGTCCTAAGTGATTGAAAATAAAAGATCCATATTGATAATTCACTTAACTTGCATAAACTCATCCGGGGACAATTGATTAGGATAGAGGCTATTCACACACTCACTTGGGGGATTTGAAGTAAAATGCAACTTATGTGAAGTTATTATTTCTCATGCTTATGATTGAAAGTTACCTCTTGAGTTGGGAAAAAACTACTGAGGCCGTGAAAAATTTATTATCCTACAACATTGCTTTCATGAGTTATTTTGTGTTGAGTCTTTAGTTTTAGTTTGTTTTTTTCTTTAGTTGTGTCTTTTGCTTGAGGACAAGTAAAACTTAAGTTTGGGGGTGTTTGTTAGGTGTAATATTGATATGTTATTTCAGCGCCATTTCACTTAAATTTTGTTCGTTCTTGAGTATTTTATGAGCAATTTAATTGGTTCCATGTATGTTTTGTGATGTAGGTGAATTATATGAGAAGACGTGGATTTTGAGGCGAAGATTGAAGAAAAATTGCAAAGGGCAAGCTTTCATGAAACTTGTGGATAAATTGCTGAAAATCATAATAGCGCAGTCATAGTCCAGCTGCGCGGTATCGCAGGAATTTTAAGGGCAATTTTGTAAAAGGCGCAAAAAGAAGAAAACCCTACGATTAAAAACAAGGATCAGACGTTAGAAAAGGAGGCTTTTGGAGAGGCAGCAAGTTCTGGAGAGAAAAAAATCAACTTTTGGAGAGGAGAGAAAGCAAGGAAACACAAGATTGATGAGGAAGGACGGATCAGAGACAATATTAGCCACGACTTTCTTGAGATTTCTAGTCTTTTTTCTTTCTCTCTCATCATGAACTTTAATATATTTTGGATTTTATTTACATTTATTATGAGTTGCTAGATTACTTTTCTAGGGATACGATGTAGCCATATTTTGATTACTCGGATTATGTTAAATTTGTTGGTTGATTGATTATTCTATTTTTATGCTGAATATTTCACACTATACGTAATGCTTGTGATTATCTGGCCAATAATTGCTTGTTTTGTGGTTTAGTTTGAGACTGAGAAGTGATAACTAAACTAGACCACGTGTGAAGTATCATTAAATTGTCATAAGCTAGAGATAGTTATGAGATCTAGTGCAACGTTTAAATTTCTAGGGCTTAATGCATTCCATAAGTTCACAGTTATCACAGAGATGTAGGTAGCTTGCTTACTGGAGTAGGGTATTGATACTTGAGAAAGATTAGTATCTACCTTAGTGAAATTGTTGGCAGCATAAGGAAATGTCGTCAATTAGATTTAGTCAACAGATTCGAGTAGGATAAATTTTGGTGAAATCGTAATTCCTAGAACTCTCCAATTATTGAATCAAGGTTTCCATCAAATTCGCAATTGTTTAGTTGTTATTTTCATTAGTTTTGTTAACTCTTTTGTGCTTAATCATAACCTCTCAAATTTTGGTCATCTGAATAAAATTGAAGCTAAATCAATTTCGATAGTTAATAATTTCAGTCCTCGTGGGAACGATCTTTATTCATCATTTTATTACTTGTTACGATACGTGCACTTGCATTAGATTTCATACAACAAGTTTTTGGCGCCGTTGCGAAAAACTACCGCAACTCAAGTGCACTAAAATCTAACGCAATAACAACTAATAACTATCGCAATTAATTACAGTTATGTAATTAGTTTTGGAACTCTTTAGTTGTTAAAATCTAACGCAAGTGCATGTATCGTAACAAGTAATAAAATGATGAATAAAGATCGTTCCCACGATGACTGAAATTATTAACTATCGAAATTGATTTAGCTTCAATTTTATTCAGATGACCAAAATTTGAGAGGTTATGATTAAACACTAAAGAGTTAACAAAACTAATGAAAATAACAACTAAACAATTGTGAATTTGATGGAAAAATTGATTCAATAATTGAAGAGTTCTAGGGATTACGATTTCACCAAAATTTATCCTACTCGAAACTGTTGACTAAATCTAATTGACGACTATTCCTTATGCTGCCAACAATTTCACTAAGGTAGATACTAATCTTTCTCAAGCATCAATACCATACTCCAGTAAGCAAGCTACCTACATCTCTGTGATAACTGTGAACTTATGGAATGCATTAAGCCCTAGAAATTTAAACGTTGCACTAGATCTCATAACTATCTCTAGCTTATGACAATTTAATGATACTTCACACGTGGTCTAGTTTAGTTATCACTTCTCAGTCTAAAACTAAACCACAAAACAAGCAATTATTGGCCAGATAATCACAAGCATTACGTATAGTGTGAAATATTCAGCATAAAAATAGAATAATCAATCAACCAATAAATTCAACATAATCCGAGTAATCAAAATATGACTACATCGTATCCCTAGAAAAGTAATCTAGCAACTCATAATAAATGTAAATAAAATCCAAAATATATTAAAGTTCATGATGAGAGAGAAAGAAAAAAAACTAGAAATCTCAAGAAAGTCGTGGCTAATATTATCTCTGATCCGTCCTTCCTCGTCAATCTTGTGTTTCCTTGCTTTCTCTCCTCTCCAAAAGTTGATTTTTTTCTCTCCAGAACTTGTTGCTTCTCCAAAAGCCTCATTTTCTAACGTCTGATCCTTGTTTTTAATCGTAGGGTTTTCTTCTTTTTGCGCCTTTTACAAAATTGCCCTTAAAATTCCTGCGATACCGCGCAGCTGCACTATGACTGTGCTACTATGATTTTCAGCAATTTATCCATAAGTTGCATGAAACCTTGCCCTTTGCAATTTTTCTTCAGTCTTTGGCTCAAAATCCACGTCTTCTCATATAATTCACCTACATCACAAAACATACATGGAACCAATTAAATTGCTCATAAAATACTCAAGAACGAACAAAATTTAAGTGAAACGGCGCTGAAATAACATATCAATATTACACCCAACAGTTGGAAAAGATGAACAAATTTTTTTTATTTAGTAATAACTAAATAAAAATTAAAAATGAAGAGGAAAAAAGGAAAAAGAAAGAAATATATATATATATATATATATATATATATATATATATATATATATATTATAAAATGGTAAAAATGTCATAAAGGAGGCTAGTATGAGGTTTTTCTAAAAATATAGGGAGGTTTGTGATAATTTTGTAAATATAAGGGGTAGCATGATAGTTTCGTATAACACAGAGGGACAGAGTGATATTTACCCTTTAACGAATCCTCGTGGATACATGATACAGTTTATTTCAAGAGAAATAGAATAGCAAAGGAGAGAATATGCTATTTATTTGGGTTTATTTTTCTTTGATTTGGGCAGGGTGCCATCAAAGGCAAAGAAATAAGTAGCGGAGAAGAAAAGTCACCATTGAGAAAGCCTCGGCGAATAAGAGGACAAAATCCAAGAAGGAACTCCCGAAAGGTGGAGCCACTGCATCTCCGACAGAAATGGAAAATCATGACGCTAGTCTTGTAAGCTCTTGTGTTTCATCGAATATTTTTCATTGATTAAAAATGTATTGCAATATAGTTTAAATAGATCAAACTAATCCAAAATTGTCAAATATAATAAATCTATATCACATTGTTCAAGTAGGCAGACTGCTCAAGACTGTATCTGGTGAGGCATACTGTTCAAGATATTCTATGAGTATGCTAGGAACTCAATATGTCTTAGTTAGAATTTGAAAACGTTTGTGTTTTCTATAGCAAAAAAAAAAAAAAAAAATCTCTAATATATCCAAGAGTTAGGTAAAATGAAAGGGTAGTTGTTAAGAAGTCTGCAGTTCCATCTTAAATCCAATAGGTGTAAAGTAAAGTACCCCAAGATCTTAAAATCAATTGGTTTTAAGATAAAAACCCAGTTATCTTAACATGGTATCAAAGCTAGGCCCTTGGTCCAGTCATATTCATTCGCGTGCGGCCCATTTTATATCAGGTTCACTTGTATTCAATATTTCACGTGTGTCATATTTCACGCATCTTTAATTTACCATGTGTGTCCCAAGTGTATTCAATATTCCATGTGTGACCTATCTCAAAAATTCGGTCCATATATATTCAATCTTCTAAATGTGACCATCTCAAAATAAGATTCATGCATGTTCAATCTTTTTTGTGTGACTCCTCACAAATCAAGTCACACGTGAAGAGGAGTGTTAGAATATGCACTTGTCGCATATTAAAAAATTAAAAACTTTATGGGCACCTTATAAGATCCTGGACTATTCCATTTAGCACCAATTAGTATTAAAATAGAAACTTAGTTATCTTAACAGTAGCGATCACTTATGATCCAAGTGATTAAAAGTTTTAAGCCGTATCATGGCTTTGACCTTTATTATACCAAAAAAAAAGGAAAAAAACAAAAAAAAAAATCTCTAACTTCAAAGTTATGGAAAGGTTATAGAACTAGATGACAATTGAGTCGCAAGAAGTGAAAAATCTTATTCACCGTGAGATCAGAATCATATGCAAGGAAACAATCTCCCCATACACTTGGATGATAATTTGCTGAGCGGCGTATAACCTCAATGCCATTTGACGAGGGGTTCCCGAGCTGAGGCGAGACGTCCATTCCGAGCTGAGACGGGCTAATCAGCGCCAATACCAGCACGTTCAGCTAAATGTCCAACCTAGATGATTGGCCCGACCCCGAAAACCCCGACCTCAGTTTCAGCTATTCCGATGGGACATAAAGCGCCGATGGGACATAAAGCGCCGATGGGACATAAAGCTGCATCGCATTAAATGCTGTCAGACCTGAACTTAGTATAAATAGAGTTCCACCCTCTTCATTTAAGGGTAACTCGCTATTAAATGCTCTCAGCTACTTTGTCAGCTCGGACATACTAATCATTCGCACGCTCGAGGGGAAAATCTGGGTCGTCACCTCGCCTTTTCCTTCCTTTCCTTGTGCAGGTCTGATGGCCGACCAGGAAAGTACAGCTCGGAGGCCAACCTGAAAAGTCTAGCTCGGCGAAAGCAACTCCCAACTTAAACTGTGAGATTTTCAACCTCGACAGTTTGGCGTCGTATGTGGGAAACGACGAGTTCTTTTATAACTCTCTTCACCACTCATTGAGAAACCATTATGGTGCAAACTAGAAGCCACAACATATCGGTAGAGGATTCGCCCAACCCGGAAGGGGACCTCGAAACCACGCAAGTGCCCAGCCAAAACCTAACCCAAGCCGACGTTGGAATGAGCCAACGTATACATTTAGCCACTCAAACCAACCCCACAGCAGAAGAAGACCCCAACTCCAGCCTGTCACCGGAGATAAGGATGATGTTAAGGATGTTCGAAGAACTTAAGGAGCAGGTAGCCCAGCTAGCTGAGGGCCCCCTGGCTCCGTAGGAGGCTATGCCGCGGCCATCGAGTCTGCAATTCCACATCTCAGAGTCAAGGCGAAAACGGACGCAGGACGATGAGGGCTTCCTAGAGCCGACAGCAAGATCCGACGCGGCGAGAGGTAAAAGGGCAGCTCAAGCTGACCCCGAGCAGGCTAAAACCACAGCTGCCATAGCCAAGGTCATCAACCAGCTCGGCGTAAGCCCACTCTTCCCCGAGGTACTGGCCATGCCTCTGCCCACCGGCAACCGTATGCCCAACCTGGCCGTCTACAACGGAGATGGAGACCCAGCCAGCCACCTGCTCAATTTTGATCACCACATGACTCTGCATGACATGCCATATCTCATGAAGGCGAAGACATTCCTGACCACCCTGGTTGGCAACGCCTTGGATTGGTTCCAAAAACTTCGTCCTGGTTCAATTGCAAGTTTTCACCAGCTGGCTGAGGCTTTCCTGTCCCGCTTCGCGGGAAGCTGGCGCGCCACCCGCCATACTTCTACATTGCTGCTGGTGAAGCAACATAGAGGGGAAAGTTTGAGGGCTTACACGGCCAGATTCAATGAAGAGTCCCTCCGAATTCCCAACCTGGAGGACTCCATGGCTCTGATGGCTTACCAGAGTGGGCTTAGGTCGGGCCCCCTCACATCTTCCTTGGCAATCGACCCCGTGGATACTGTATCCGAGCTGATAGTACGAGCAGAAGGGTACATACACTCAGAGGAAATCCATCAGGCGAAAAGGGATGATGACAAGGAGAGGAGGCTGGGAAGAGAGGAGAGGCCTCCCGAGCCCAACCTGGGGCCAAAGCCCAGAACGACCGAGGCAAGCAGCCTCAACAGCCAAAGCAGAACCCCCGGTTCACTATGTTCACTCCCCTTAACATCTCGAGGGAGCAGATCCTGATGGAGATCCAGCACCAGAACCACCTACCTCCAGCTCCGAGAATGAAAGGCCGACCCGAGAAGCGCAATAGGACCAAATATTGCCGCTACCAGATGGACTACGGCCATACCACCGAAGAGTGTAAAGACTTGCAACAGGAGATTGAGACACTGATAGCCCGAGGCCACCTCCGGAGGTATGTAGATCCGCAGCCGACCCGGAATCCAGACCAAAGGGATAGGGAGAGGAGTCCGCCCAGGCGCCAGGCTGGGGGCGGACGCTTGGCCGTGATTGAAACCATTGCGGGAGGATTGGCGTCAGGGGGCGAGACCTCAGCAGGCAGGAAGGGTTATGTTCATGCTGGGAGGGAATATGGACCAATGCAGGGGCCGGCCCCGGAGATGCAGGAGCTCACCTTCTCCTCAGAAGACTTGGAGGGGGTGATATTGCCTCATGACGACCCACTGGTGATCAGCGCTGAAATAGCCAACTTCACCGTCAAAAGGTTGATGGTGGACACCGGGAGCTCAGCATAAGTCTTATTCCTCAGCGCTTTTAAGCAAATGGGGTTGGACAGGAGCCGACTCAGGCCATTGAGGGGTACTTTAGCAGGTTTTACCGGGCAGTCCCACCGAGCCGAAGGAGTCATCAACCTCCCGCTGAAGCTGAAAGATGGGGGTAAGTGGGTGTCGATGCAAGCCAACTTCATTGTAATGGATTGTAACTCCACTTACAATGGGATCTTAGGTCGGGTGGCACTTAATCACTTCAGGGTCGTCCCCTCAACTTACCACCAGGCCCTAAAATTCCCGACCCCGGCCGGAGTAGTCACCATTCGCGGAGCCCAGCTCTCAGCTCGGGAATGTTATGAAAACTCACTCCGGCCCAAATATCAAATCGGTTGGGGACCAGATCTGCCCGAAGAAAAGAGAGATGCTAAGAGAGGAAGCCCGACCGAAGACCTTCAAGAGGTGGAGCTCTCCGATGAAACCAAGAAAGCAAAGATCGGGAGTGAACTCTCCGCCAATCTCAAGAAAGGTATAAGCCAATTTCTTTTAAAGAATGAGCATGTATTTGCCTGGTCAGCCTCTGACATGACAGGAATTGACCCGAATGTGGTTGAGCATCAACTGAATGCCGACCCAAATCACTATCCGGTAAAGCAAAAGCACCGGCACTTCCATTATGATAAGCAACAAATCATAGCAGAAGAGGTAGACAAGTTAGTGGACGCCGGCCATATAAAGGAAATACAGTACCCAA
This sequence comes from Ehretia macrophylla, assembly GCA_037974665.1. Lineage (NCBI taxonomy): Eukaryota > Viridiplantae > Streptophyta > Magnoliopsida > Boraginales > Ehretiaceae > Ehretia > Ehretia macrophylla. The sequence continues at coordinate 27,384,168 of CM075772.1, forward strand.
CCTGGTTATCCAATGTGGTGCTGGTGACTAAGTCCTCAGGTGGATGGAGACTGTGTATCGATTTCACCGACCTCAACAAAGCGTGCCCCAAGGACTGCTTCCCCCTACCAATGATTGACCAGATGGTAGACGCCACCTCCGGATTCGAGCTACTCTCCTTCATGGATGCCTTCAAAGGTTATAATCAAATCAAGATGGCTCCCGGAGACAAAGAGAAGACCGCCTTCACCACCGATAAAGGAATCTACTATTATGAGGTCATGCCTTTTGGCCTCAAGAATGCTGGAGCCACATACACTCGGATGGTGAACAAGGTCTTCAAAAATCAGATTGGTCGGAATATGAAAATCTATGTAGATGACATGTTGGTCAAGAGCAGGAGGGCGGAAGACCATGTAGCCGACCTGGCTGAAGCCTTCGCCGTAATGGAGCACTTTGGGATAAAGCTGAACCCGAAAAAGTGCGCATTCGGCGTCAAGGCAGGCAAATTCATGGGCTTCATGGTCACAGCCCGCGGAATAGAAGCCAACCCGGAGAAGGTCCAGGCGATACTTGACCTGGCGCCACCGACCTGCGTGAAGGACGTCCAGGTATTAGCAGGCAAGGTCGCGGCGCTGAGCATATTCATGTCCAGGTCGGCTGACAAGTGTGCTCCTCTGTTCAAAATATTGAGGAATCCAAAAAACTTTGAATGGACTGAGGAATGCCAGAACGCCTTCCAAGAGCTGAAAAGGTATCTAGCTTCGCCACCCCTATTATCCCGACCTGAGGTGGGGGAGGAGCTAATACTATACTTAGCATGCTCGGGAACAGCAGTGGCGGCGGCACTAGTCCGAGAAGAAGGAAAGGAGCAGAAGCCGGTCTATTATGTTAGCAAAACCTTGCAAGGGGCCGAGGCGAGATACTCCTCCTTGGAAAAACTCGCCCTCGCGCTCATCACAGCTGCAAGAAAGTTGAAGCCATACTTTGATGCTTATCCAGTTAAGGTCATGACTGATGCTCTGCTCAAGTCCATCATGCACAAGCCAGAGGCGTCGGGCAGGCTACTGAAATGGGCAGTTGAGCTGAGTCAATTCGACATCACCTACCAGCCCAGGACAGCTATCAAAGCCCAAGCCATTGCGGACTTTGTTGTAGAATACACTGGCCGAGCAGAGCATGACCCGGAGGATGTGTGGAAGGTCCATGTGGATGGGGCCTCAAGGAAGTCCGGAAGCGGAGTTGGGGTGGTCATTCTCGACCCAACCCGGTATGAGCACCAGTACTCCCTCAAGTTCACCTTTCCGGCGTCCAACAATGAAGCAGAATACGAAGCGGTGATTGCAGGGCTAAAAATTGTAGCTCAGCTCGGGGCACAAACAGTCGACCTGAGCACCGACTCTCAATTGGTCTCTAGTCAGATATCGAGAAAGTTCGAAGCCAAGGACAGTGCTATGCTAGCCTACCTCAACAGAGTCAAGGATTTGACCTCAGCGCTCAGAAGGTTCACGATACAACAGATTCCTAGGGAAGAGAATATGAAGGCTGATGCCCTGTCCAGGTTAGCTTTAGGTGAAAGCCGACCTGCCCTGGTCCATGTGGAGGAAGTATCCGAACCTAGTATTCAGTTGGGATTACAGGCAGTAGCCGAGCTCAATCTAAGTCCAGATTAGACCAAACCAATCATGGACTACTTGGAGGGGGCTATGACCCCAGAAGATGAAAAAGCAGCTCGAAAACTCATGAAACAGGCCTCAAGGTTTGTCATAATCGCCGGGCAACTCTACAAGAGAGCCTACACCTGGCCTCTTTTGAAATGTGTTGGACCCGAAGAAGGAAACTATGTACTCCGGGAGATTCATGAAGGGGTATGTGGAAACCACTTGGGGGGCAAAGCTCTGGCTCGGAAGGCATTAAGGCAAGGCTATTTCTGGCTGACCTTAGAACAAGATGCCAAAGAGTATGTAAAAAAGTGCGACATCTACCAGAGGTTCGCCAACGTACAAAGGAATCCTGCTGTAGACCTCACAGTGATGGTAAGCCCATGGCCATTCTATCAGTGGGGTCTAGACATCATCGGCCCATTGCCGACCGGTGTCGGCCAAAAGAAGCACGCCTTCGTAGCTGTAGACTACTTCACTAAATGGCCCGAGACTAAAGGTGTTGCTAGAATAACAGAAAAGGCAGCTTGGGATTTCGCATGGAAAAACATCATTTGTCGATTTGGGGTGCTAAAGGTCATCGTCACTGACCACGGCAAACAATTCGACAGTGCATACTTTCGAGACAAATGTGTTGAGATTGGGATCGACCTCAGATTCTCATCTATTGCTCACCCTCAAAGTAATGGCCAAGTTGAAAGGACTAACCAAATCATTTTGCAGGGCCTGAAAACCAAGCTGGAGGAAGCGGAGGGCCAATGGGCATCAATTCTTCCCGAGGTGATGTGGGCTCAGCGGACCAACACCAGCTCGGCCACGGGAGAATCGCCCTTCGAACTGACCTTCGGCACTCAAGCGGTGCTGCCAGTGGAGATCGGGTCTCCGACCAGTAGAACCCTCCACCATGATCCAGAAACAAACGGAGCACGAATCCGTGAAGAGCTCGACCTCGCTGAAGAGCTCCGAGCTAAAGCTCAAATCAGAATACTGGCCAGCAAAGCTGCCATGAAAAGAGCCTTCGCCAAACAGGTCAAGCCTTAGCCTATTTAGGTTGGCGACCTCGTACTCAGAAAGGCCATCTTTTTACCGCGCTCCGTTAACAAGCTCTCTCTGACCTGGGAAGGATCCTACGAAGTCGTGAAAGAAGTCCGACTAGGGACCTTCTACCTTCGCGACAAGAACGGAAAGTTGTTGAAAAATGCATGGCATTCGGAACATCTGAAGCGGTATTTTGTCTAAAACAGCCCCGAGTCGAAACATTTTGTAACGGTCCGAGCCGAAATATTTTGTGAATGGCCCCGAGCCGAAACATCTTGTAAAGGTCCCAAGCCGAAGTATCTTGTAAAGGCCCCGGGCCAAGACATTACTTGTACAAATTCAATACAATGCAATTTTGTAAACCGGTGCAATGCCCGACCCGGGCCCAAGTACTACAACTACAAAATTATTCCAACTCGGATTAACGCAGTGGCCACGCTTAATCACGAGCAAAATGATAAAGTAAACCAGCTCGGACTAAGTTCCAGCTCGGGTATAATCAATAAACAAATTTGATTAGTTTTGCCAGTTCGGATTAAGATCCAACTCGGTGCATCCTGGCTTCAGGTCGGTATATTAGTTTGGGTCTAAACTCGAACTTAATATTTGTCAACATTAGTTTGACCAATTTTATAACAGACTGACGAGTTCGAGTTGGTAACAATTATAAGTTGCCCCGATTACACCAGCTCGGATAAGGATGATAAATCATTAATCGCGTCCAGCTCGGTTCATTACGCTTAAGTTTATATGGTCTATTAAATTGGTCCGACCCCACTTACTTGAGAAAAATTTGCGAAGAGAAAAGTACATGTGTACGAACTCAATCAAAACGCAAACGAAAATAAAGCAAACATTTCATTAAAATTAAAAGGTGATTACAAAAGCCCAACTCGGGCGAGATTACAATAACCCAACTCGGGAAAAATTACAAAATCTATTTTTGCGCGGCGGCAGAGGTGGTGGCCTTGGCTTCATCCCCAACCTGGTCCAGGCCCTTCTGGACAAACTCAGTAACCTCCTTGGCCTGGGATGTCAGGTCGGACGGAAGCTCGGGGATCTCCCAGAACTCTGGCAGCGGAACCTCCAAGATCTCGATGTAGTCGTTCTTGGTGGCTGGGAAAAAGGTCTTCGCTCTCTCCCGAGCTGCGACTTGACCTCGGAAGTAGAATTCCATTTCCGCATACTTCGCCATGGCCCCGCCTTCCGTGGCCAACCAATCCACCGCCGCGTCGCTGGACTTGAAGGCCTCCACTGCCTTTTCTCCCTCGACGCTAACCCGGTCCACCAGATCCTTTAACTTAGCCTCTGCCTCCCGTTTCTCTCGCTTATAGCGATCAACGTCCTTGGCCGCAGCTTCGCGTCGGTCCTTTTCCAGGTCCAGCTCTTTCTTCAGGCGGTCGATCTCCGCCGTATCCGCCTTCTGCCTCTGAGCGGCCTCTTCCCTCACTGTATTAAGCTCAGCTCGGGCATCCACGTATCGTTGCTCGAGCTCGACGCAGTGAGTCTGGGCCTTGATCAGGAAGCTGGGGGCCGAGAGAATATGGGACTCGGCCTGTTTAGCAGAAAATAAAGCAATCAGCCGAGCTAAAAATACAACCTTACCAGAAGATGGTTAGGGACTCACCGTGACTATGGCCGTCCTCAAATCAAGCGAGAGTTGTTCCACGGGGACTGTCGCCAGCTTGGGGTCGCGATCCACCTTGGACGCCTCCATGAAGTTTTTGTCAGAAGGGCTCACCTCCGTGGCGTTACCCTTCCCAGAGTGTTCAGGCCGAGGCCGCTTTCTACTCTAGGGTCAGGAGGAAGAGCGCTCCGGGATCGCTACGCCCGAGCCCAATTTCTTTGGCAAAGGGGACCCCGAAGCCCCTTTTGAGGAGACCTCGGGACCGACCTCTCGTCCTTGGCTGCTGGGGCGCTGCCTTTGTCCCTGAGCAGTACCTCCCAGTCCTGACCGAGCCGACGCGTCGCCACTGACCTCACTCTTCCTCCGCACTTGGGCATATGCAAGCTTCCTCATGTCTGCCATATTTGCAAAAGGTAGAGCAAATAGGTGAAAATGAGTCGAAGACCAACCTAAAAAGGCTAACAAACAGAACGACGAGGAGGTCGGGCACCGATCCTACAAACTGACCCTCTTCTGAGCTAGACCCCACGTCCCCTTCTGGGTAAGGAAGCAGGTGGGGATGATCCCCCGAGAGGTCGGGCTCCCTACCAAACAACTTGGAATCCCAGATTCGCTCCCATTTCAGCACGCTGTCAATGTCTATCAGCGTCCCGGGCACGGGCTTGAGCATTGCGACTTCCCCGAGTTCCTCATTCGAGAGCTTAGGGTCATCGTTGGCGGTCTTCCTCAAACTCGGGGTCCAGTCCAGCCTACATCCAGTGTTCACGGCCGACTCCACCCAGTAATAGTCATTGTGCCAGCCCTTGTTGGAGGAGTGCCACTTGGTGAATATGGAGTAGCCGACCCGAGCTGCGAAGTGAAACCACCCAGGCTGCTTTAGGTTGGGTTTACACACGAAGAAATGCTTGAACCTGCGCAAGGTCGGCTCCACTTTCTTCTCCAGGCAGAACACGTAGAAGGCCACCATCACGGCCCAACCATTCGGCGACATCTGACCCGGGCTTAGCTCGAAATAGTTCAGGATTCCAACAATGAAGCCAGGGAGAGGGAGCTGGATGACGTCGAACGCCAGGTCATATATGGTGAAGTGGTCGGCTGGGGGATAACACGCCGATTCCTGCCGACCTGGAACCTTCAGCTTGTGATGTCGATCAACCGACCAGTTCCTCAACCTTGCGTTTGCCATCTGCACTGTGGAGTGGCACTCTCGCTTGCAACAGGTGAATAGCTGCTCGATCCTCTTCCCTCGAATTGAAGAAGCACTGGCTGAAGCTGAGCTCCGAGGTCGAACGGCACTGACTGGCACAGCTTCGATCGGCTCGGTGGCAGAGACCCCGGCTAAGAACTCTTGAGGTATCTCGATGCTCTCCAGTTGATTTAGCGGCTCCTCATCATCCCTGTCATCGAAGTCTCCCAGGTCGGACAAAGGATCCGCCTCTGCTTCCTCTTGCACCAATCTGACCCCCATAACTTGGCAGTCATCATCGCTCTCCCCAGGACCGGATTTCTGAGCCGGCACTGAAGACGAACTGGCGCTCCCTCCACCACGGACCCTGTTTGAGGTGGATGCCGAGCTCGGCGGACTCTCATCTCCACCATAGGACCTTACTTCCATAGTCTGAGAATCTTCCGATTCCGACCTCCCCATCCTGTCTACAGTAAATATAAATGCACAGGAATGACTAAAGGGAGTCGGGACGTACCTACTGCTCTTGACTGCGGAGTGCGACCGACTAAGCTGGGTCCGAGCTGAAATATCCCGAGAAGATTCTTTCCGAGCTAGTTGCGTCCGACCACTCTGGTGTCCGACCTAAATTCCTTGAGAAATTGAAAGCGAAGTATGAAATGAATCTCAGATGATAAGGCCCTATTTATAGGCACCCCTGAAAATCGCCTCGGGAAGCCCAAACGTTACGTCTCGTCAGAACCGCCAGGTGACGTGGCAGCCATCCGTTGGGCATGCACCGCTGACGTGGCCATCCCTACTCTGTCGGGGTCGGACACCTACAGCTCGGGAGGAACTTCCAATTCTAGATCTCACCTTCTCGATCTCGACTCGGGGGGGGGGGGGGGAGGGGGGGGAGGGAATTGACGAGGGGTTCCCAAGCTGAGGCGAGACGTCCATTCCGAGCTGAGACGGGCTAATCAGCGCCAATACCAGCGCGTTCAGCTGAATGTCCAACCTAGATGACTGGCCCGACCCCGGAAACCCCGACCTCAGTTCCAACTGTTCCGATGGGATATAAAGCGCTGATGGGACATAAAGTTGCATTGCATTAAATGCTGTCAGACCTGAACTTAGTATAAATAGAGCTCCACCCTCTTCATTTAAGGATAACTCGCTATTAAATGCTCTCAGCTACTTTGTCAGCTCGGACATACTAATCATTCGCACGCTCGAGGAGAAAATCCGGGTCGTCACCCCGCCTTTTCCTTCCTTTCCTTGTGCAGGTCTGATGGCCGATCAGGAAAGTACAGCTCGGAGGCCAACCTGAAAAGTCTAACTCGGCAAAAGCAGCTCCCAACTTAAACTGTGAGATTTCTAACCTCGACACCATTATTTATTTGGGATGAAAGTGGAGCAACTTGTAGTTGAACATCCATTTTTGGTTGCGAGAATTGTTGGTGGACTAAAACTGAAGAGAGAAGAATATAATTGGAAACTTTGCTCGCTGTTTTGTAAGCCCGCCTGTGTGTAAGCTTTTTGTGGAGTGAAATAGACGAGCTCTGCTGCACTGCAATTTATAATCGTTTCTCGTGGTGGGGACCTTATAGCCAGAGCCGCATTTGTTGGCTAATCCATACAAGTCTCCAAGTGGTAACTATATCTTGACTATTCATTTTAATCAAAATAACTAAAACTTAATCTAATAGCTACTATAACTCTAATTAGCAGATCGGCTAACTATGTCATGCCCATTAGTTTTGCAAGATGTTAGAGCAGGTTGAACACGTGTGACATCTAACATCGATAGGAAATAATGTATATATATAATTTATAAATTATGTTATAAGTATATATAAATAATAATTTGGAGTAATTATTTGAACTAGTAGAAAAAAGAGTTTAATTAGTTATTTTTTATACCTACAACACTTGTCTCGTCTATAACACCTGTCTCGTCTACAAATTTGAAGTTTTGGGTTCTGGACGTGACAACCCACTTTTCCGGCAAGCAAATGACAACCCATAACTTTTTTGTTTTTCTTGATTCGAAATGATTCTCGCTTTAAATGCAAGAGATTCAGACCAATTCTTAGAGGATATAACATTTTTGTGATGTAAAATATAAAATTGACTTAAACTTTTCTTAGAATATTGTTTTTATGAAATAAAAAATATTGTCTTTCACAAGGTACTGTACGAATTCTTTCTAGTGTTCATGTCTACAAAAGTAGTGTTTTTACTTCTTTTTTATTATTCCTTTTTTGTTTAAAATTTCATTTAACAACTTTTTTGTCGTTTTGGGAGCAATGTGAACAGATAACTCCAAGATTTCGACTTGAATCCTTAACGATATAATAAGACTAACATATCTAATAATATTTCACTTCTCTATATTTTTGTAATACGAAAAATGTCCTAACTAGCTAGGATCACTTGAATTCTCCGAAGTGAAAAATTATATGATACAATAGTATATTTTAATATTTATTCTAAATTAATTAAAAGATAAATAGCATTTGTGACGAAAAAATATAAGTTCAAATTTAAAATATTTGCACATAATATATATTCCATTTCCACCTAACCTTTGAGAGCAACTTCACTTTGATTACATATTTTTAACAACCTCCTTTTTGTCTTTTGGGGAGGGATATGAATTTCTAATCCTATGATTTCCGTATGAATGGTTGTTAGACATCACTGGCAGCATTAAAGACCAGAGGGAAAAATGGGTTCAATGGGACCAAGAAAATGAGTGAGAATAGAGAAATAAATGGTTTTCAAGCCAAATAGATGATACCGAAAATTATTTAAACTACGTCAAAAATTATTGAAGTGGGTTCTCTTTTCTTTTTTTTTTTTTTAGTTTCACCTAGATCGTGAATCGTATCGTGAATTGCACGATTTACCATGATTCATTCTGATTCACTTACTGATTTATCTTAATTAACAATTTACTAATTAATTCGAATCATTTTTGTATGAATCAAATCGAATCGTACGAGTCGTATCACGAATTGTACGATTACAAAAACTATGCTTCAAATCATTTACTAAATCTCAAAATACAATCCAAACAAGAAGACGGATTCCCTAATCCCTCTAATTTCTTTTGTAATATCTTATATCGGTGAAATATAGTGTATATATGGGGTATATAAGTGAGTATTGTGCCAATAAGGAATAACTTTGATTAACCATTTTGGGCCAGTAAAAAAGAAGTTCAAATAGTTATTTCTTATGCGTACAACACCATTCTCGCATGCGGGTTCGAGGTTCTGAGCTCAGGGAGTGACAAAATAGTATCAGAGTAGGTCACTAGCCGGTGCGAGAACTAAGTGCTATGCAAGATAAAGTGCTACACTAAGAAGATGGTGTGAGCCATCTCTTGAACCTGTATGAGCCACATCTTAAACCTGTAGGAGTCACCTTTATAATATTTTACCATCTGGTTGGTCCTGGGTGTTTGTGCCCCTGACAAAGACGGTCGTATATATGCATAGTTTAAAAGTGAGTGTTATGGGTATAATAAATAAATTGGGCTAATTATTTTGGACCAATAAAAAAGAGGTTCAAATAATTATTTCTTATACTTACAATATCAATTTCGTTTGCGAGTCCAAAGTTTTACACTCGGGGTGTAACACCTTTACTTTCCTTTTAAAAGTCACGGGTTGTAATTTGTGATTGTGGGAAGGACGAACATAAAGCTTGCAATCATATGAGTTTGATCTTCCGGGTATGTAAAATGAAAATGAAGCAAGTTTTTTGTGTCACTCGACAAGAATCGAGAAGAGAACTAACATTGAGTTTAAACAAGTTAGTGAGAGCTAAACCATAATGGATTATATGTGGAAGGATATGAGTAAACCACAAAATGTTCAACTCTGATATCACGTTAAAAATTATAAAATTATATCTTAAAATTAATCAATTAGTATTAAATAGTATAATTCAAAATTTTACATGATAAACTTAAAATTAGTAATTTTTTGATTTGAAATAAATATATATTCTAACATATGGAACATAACACTCCGCTCATGCAAAAGCATAGTCCAAATTTTAAAGTTGTGACTTACATTAACTATAGTAGCACCTTGAAATGTGCATTCGTAAGGGAAAAGCAATGTAAAGTGTTATCCTTATCAATTTTATCATGTGATAAACAATGATCCCACCGCCCAACCAAAAAAAAAGAAAGAAAGAAAAAAAGATAAACACTAACCCAGGAAAAAAAGAACGTGGAAAACACTAATCATGGAACAACTACTCCAGCAATTATCAGGTGATACGGAGAGTAAAATTATTAACAAGTGAGTTGGTGATGAACACACTAAATAAATATAACAAGTTCCTCTTTAAAAATTAATCTGATATCAGAGTCTAAGTATTAAAATGTTCTAGTCTCAAAATTCACTATCACCTATTTGTAAAATTATGTTCACGCTAAGCTCAATCAAAAACTATATAACCTACACGTAAGGGGGCGTATTGAACACAATAAATAAATATAACAAACATCTCTCTAAGAGTTTAAACTTTTAGATAAGTTGGTCTTAACAGTTGGGGTTGTATTTTGTGAAAATGTGTGTGTTTTTAAGATATGCTTAGGCTAATAAACCAAGTAATTAACTGCCACAGAGAAAATTTGTCTATATATGACTACTAAATTCTGTAATTTTAACTCTTAGTGAATAAATATTTTGAATCCGCCCAGGCCTAGCACCCATAGAAAGAGGGTTTATATCAAACAAGGTCGGAAAACTTTATTAATTTTCCGGAAGGAACTGGTTTTAAAGGACATACTATTTTCTGATTTTAATTATGCTTCAACTTGAGCTTGGACATAGAAATATGTCAAAGCAACACTCTAAAATGCTATGTGCCTATGTCCTCGTATGTTTGTCCACCCCTGTTAGCTATTTCTTTGTTTGTTTTTCCACTACAGACGGCAATTATTTGGAAGAAACATGCCCAGATGGAATGGATGATAATTTGCCGATAGACGAGGAACTTCAATCCACACATTTGATGAAGGAAGAGGAATAGATAATGTCATGTCCTTTTTTTTTGGCTAAGCTATAGAAATAATTTCATTAAAGAAAAACAAATACAAGAGGAGGGTCGTCAAACCAAAACAGAAAAAACTGATTTCAAAGCCAAAGTGGCAAAGAGATCAGGAAACAAGTAAGAAGGATTTCAAGGCCAAAGTGGCCAAGAAATCGAAACACAAATCCTCCCATCCTGACAGACAAATAAAACAAAGAAAGCAAGTATAAATTAAGTCAAGTTTAATTGAACTCAGTTGGCGAAGTATCTATTGATGCTAGTAGTAGAGAATCGTCGTTTAGCATGGGTCCTCACAAAAATGTCTGCATGAATCCTCCCAGCAATCTGCTCTTTGATACTTGCATCACCCCTGAAGATGTGTCTATTCCTTTCAATCCAAATGTGGTAGATAGTTGCACAGAAAAGAAGCCTAAACATATAGTTTCTAAGATCATTACCTGTAAGAGAACATGAATATGTAAGAATTGACTCAAAAGAAGTACATGGCAAGTCAATAAGCAATAAATTCAAACTTACCTTCCAAATTGTCTTGGTGAAACTCCAATCGAAAAAGAGGTGGTCCCTTGTCTCACAGCGAAGATATTGGAGTTCTTTCCATGTTTTTCCTATGTTTTTTGGTTTTTCTTTGCGGGGTCATTGCTTAAAATATCATAGTTGTCCTTTCTTTCTTTTTTGTCTAATTTATCGAAATGACAAGGACAACACTGTAGGATGATTTTCATCCTCCTTCTCTAAAGGGAGCCTCAAGGTACACATATATGGTCCATTTCCTATTTTGTGTAAATATTTATCATTTTTTAATTGAGATGAATAAAAGAATATTCAACAATGAAGCCTCCATCCAAGAGCATATAACACAATATATCAAAGATGAAACGAGGGCTAACATTTTTATAGTAAGCAAGTCCAAAAACTCTCACTAGACACTTTTGTAATAGAAAAGGTATATACTCATTTGATTTTTTGTGTGTGATCGCCTGTGGTCATTTAATCCTGCCCCTTCGAGACTTTATTTGTAAACCTTAATCTTTTTCATTTATGAATCATTCTTGCTAATTAACAAAACAAAGAAAAAAAAAGCATGATGATGTTTCCTCTAAATGCATATTTGACGCTAGCTGCTATAGTACTTAATCTTACTCAACTTCATTTTTCTTCTTTTCTTTTTTGGCCAACCATTGAGAGGAGTAGGGAGGTGGAGGATTTGAAGACACAACCTTGAGCACATCAGAACTTCACGTTTCAGTGTGCTACTTATATAGATTTTATTCCTCCTTCTCACCTTTTCCGCAAGCAAATTACAACCCATAACTTTTTAGATTTTCTTGATTCAAAATAATTCTCATTTTAAGTGCGAGAGATTCTTAAACTAATTTTCAGATGATATAACATCATTGTGATGTAAAATATAAAATTAGTTTATGCGCCCTTAGAATAATAATGAGTAGAACAACTTCTATATTCGACTGGTAAAGACTTCTAAATAAATTTATTTAACACATTGATCTAATTCATAAGTGTTTGGAACCACACATAGCTTGGCATGAAGCTTAAACTACGTACATTGTAGTTAGAGACGCTAATCTTGTAGGAAAAACGGAAAAGTAAATGCCTACGTAGAGTCCAAACCATCCTCCAACAAACACCCCTAGAGGATTGAAAATTCTTTGGTCAGTCCAAACTGACTATCAACTCTAGAGACATGAGATGGATCTTACATGCTAGGCCCCACTTATATGTGAGTCTATCCAAAGATTTACTCTTATAGGATAATTAAATCAGAAAATTTTAAGTCCTTCAAAACCAGTCAAGGTAGCCTCCAAAGATTGAATAAAATGATCAAGTTTGACTTATTTTGGCAAATGTTCTAAATTTAAACTTATATCATGCTATCATATGTAGTGTCTGACCCTTAATTTATCTGAAGTATGTGTTGAAATACGTAAATGAATTACAAGATTTATAACCTGAAAGTGTTTGGTGTTGTTATGCCTCTCGTGAGTTTTTTCATCATGAAAAAAAAAAACATTGCCTCCAAATGCACGTTTTCCTGGGTCAGTGTTTATCTTAATTCTTGTTTTTGTGGGGAGGGTCATTATTTATCATATAATAAAATTGAGGGTAAATTATGCATAAATTCTTTATTGTTTACGCATTTATTTAAGTTGATCTTTAATATTTCAAAAAAATTATACTAGTATCTAATATTTACAAAAGTGATTCAAAATGATTCATATTATTCAAAATTAGTCAATTTAGTCCCTATTATTTTTCAAAAGTTTCAATTTAATCCCCAAATAGGAGTCATGTGCAGGGACTAAATTATATTTTTTCAAAAAATAATAGACACTAAATTGAATTTTTTGAAAAATAATAAGGATCAAATTGACTAATATTGAACAATAAAGAGCATTTTGAATTACTTTTATAAATACTGGGAATTACTATAAATTTTTTGAAATATTAAGAACTCTATTAAAAAATATATAAATTATAGGAACTAAATATAAATTTTACCTAAAATTGATAAGGAATTCAGGACAATAATGTGCTGTGCTTTTTGCCTCCAAATGTACTTTTTTATTTTTTTATGTCAAAGACCATGAAACATCTAAATACACATTTCTCAAGGAGGCCGGCTACTATAGCTAACGTTTATAAATAGCCCTAATAGCATGCGCTTGGTTATACAAAGTTTTGGTGTCAAACGCTATCCTCCAACTATAACCAACAGAAAAATGGATCTTTATGTTCAAGCATCATGTGTTCCTCTTCCATCTTCAAATGTGTGGCCTGTAAGTTACTCGTCGACCGGCAAATTATCATCCAAGCATTTGGAGAGACTATTTCCTCTCATATGCTTCTCCGACCTCACGGTACGTATAGGAGAATAAATTCTCCATTAATTATCAATTTTCGGGTTAATTACACTATTCGTCCATATACTAAGAAAATGATAAATTGGTTATTTAATACGCCCCTCATACACGGGTTGAATTAAGCATTATGTACATATTTTTTTAAAAATATAATGGGTAATGGTAAGTCTTGGACCCATGATTTTTTTAGTAATATATATAGACTCCCATACATTTATGACTACCTTGTTTTAAAAATCAAATTGTTAAAGAAAGATTTGTTATAATTATCAATTATTCTCAACACAATGATATATATATATATATATATATATATATATATATATATATATTTTGGCTAAACCAGTAAGTGAATTTCATTCAGCAAAACAAAAGTCAATACAATGGGGTCAATACAAAAACTCGAAACTATTTAAGTATAGCGCTAATATTTCAATAATTACAAAGGGCTCTATTGCTAACATTGTTCGTGAATTGACCACTTTCAAGCATCTTCAGTCTAACATCTTCACAAATTTTAGTCATAATTTGATCCAATCATATATATATGGTGATATGACAAGTTTATGTGTGTAGTAAATTGATCTTCGTGTAGAAGAAGAGCATGAACAGCTTAAGAAGGGTTTTGACGAAGCTGTTACTAGCTAGCAGCTCCTAGTACGTCCTTACTCCAGAGCCTATACGATGGCTACCAAGAATGCATTAAAGAAGGACATCCTGTTTCATCGAATGCTTTTTGGAACTTTGTCCAACGACGTGTGCATTCTAGTGGAACTATCCATTTATCCAACAAATAGAGAATGGATCAACTAGAACTAGTTATCTCAACAACTTTCTTAAAGAAGAACCTCATATAAATACTACTGTACATGTATAATTTTGTATTAGGTATTGTTGCAGACTGCAAAAGCTACAATTTTGCTACAGCATGGTATATTGAGTTTTTTTTATTTCATATCTAGTCAAAAAAAAAAATTCATTTATTATTATTATTATTATTATTTTATTTTGGCATTGAAGGATATATATTCAACAAATTCGAGGATCAGGAGGGCAAATTTGATAAATCTCTAGTAAAGAAAATCGAAGGAATCTTGAGCTTGTATGAGGCTGCTCATTATACGGTGCATGGAGAAGATATTCTTGAAGAAAGACTTTCTTCAAAATTATATCAAGAGTAAAATGCATCATATACCCTTGTGTTATTAAAAAGTTGTGTTATAAACCCTGTGTTTTAAAAAGTAGCGCCACAAATCCTGTGTTTTTTAAAACGTTACAAATAAAACCCTGCCGTTAGTTTTTTCGTTATTTTTAATACCAAAAATAACGAAAAAACTGACGACAGGGTTTTATTTGTAACGTTTTCAAAAACACAGAGTTTGTGGCACTACTTTTTAATACCAAAAATAACGAAAAAATTGACGGCAGTGTTTTATTTGCAACGTTTTAAAAAACACAGGGTTTGTGGCGCTACTTTTTAAAACACAGGGTTTATGACGCAACTTTTTAAAAACACAAGGGTATATGGTGCATTTTATTCTTATATCAAACTTAATACATATGATGAACTGGAAAAATGCTTACCACAGGAGACGTTGCATTGCGTCTATCAAGTTCAGTTTTTCCGAGGACGTACCAGGAGCTGCAAGTAGCATTTTCATCATATCTGTCGAAAATTTTATGGTCAGTCTAGGTTGACCATCAGTGCTAAAGGCAATGGGGAGCCCCACATGGTGTGAGAGATTGCTAGAATGATTTTTGGAGTTAACATTCTAAGTGATGTAATATTAACTTGTAATCCTCCTTGAAAATATATTAAAAAAATATAGTAAGGTGTCTCTAACATGTTGAATCGCATCATTCTCTTCAATATGTATTTTTTTGTCGCTTCCTCTATTAAAATATACACTTGTCCCACATTGAAAAATCAGAAACTCTAAGACCACCTTATAAGATCCTAAACTACTCTACTCGACACCAATTGATTTTAAAATGGAAATCAATGATTCTTAACATGGTATCAAGGTTAAGCCCTTGGTCCAATTTTATTCATCCGAATGTGACCAATTTCAAATCAGATCCATGTGTACGTGTTCAACGTTTCACGCATTTTCAATCTTCTATGTGTGACCCATATCAAAATGGAAACCCTCTGATTACAGTAATTAATTTTAAAATAAAAACTCATGATTCTTAACATCTTCGACATGAGTGTATCAATCTTCCTCATTAATAGAGATATATTGGCTTTGAAATTTAAAATATAAATTTCTCCACATTATCTCTTAAATTGATCAATCCTAATTCAGCCACTATAATATATATTGTACGTTGATGTAATTGACTTGATTAATACAACCACAATAACGCAACTCTTTCACTCACCATACATGAATTCCATCCATCATGCGATGCATCCTAGTTCTACTTTCACTACTAAAAGTGAGATAGAGAATACGAAAAGGGAAAGGCAATGGCTTGTTATTTGGTCTTAGGGACACTTGAATAACAATACAGTAATTAAAGATAACCCCATGATATAAAGTTAGAAGAAAAAAAAATCAATTTTAATTCGAGAAATGTCCATACAATTTTGAGAATTTGAAGGTGGGACCTTATATTTCGAAGAGACAGCTTGGTGATAGAAATTATCATTCTCAATCAAAAATCAAGAAGTTAGTGAGCTGAAATCTCATTCCTACAATGTTATGATTATCACTTTAAGCTTAAAAGGCCCCGAGATTGAATTTCAAATTTAACATTTTAAATAATATAATATTAACTTGTAAACCCTCCATAAAAACTGTCAAAAAGGAATATCTCATAACCTTTACCACAAAGCCAAGTTCTAATTGCCCCCTGTAGCCAAGTGTAATGTGGGATATGGGTTATGATAAGTATTATTTATTGGTTGTATAAAGAGTTTTTTTTCTTTAAAAAAAAAAAACGGATACGATGCTTGTGGAGTTTATTGGCCGCATCATTTACAAGGTTGGCCACAAGTTTACCCAAGCTTATGGAGTTTTTCTGTTTTTCTTTTTCCTTTTGATTTATTCCAATATCGACAAATTTCTCAAATGTTGTTTTAAAGTTTCCAAATCCTTCTTCGGTTTTGTTCGAAATACATGCAATACAGTCACAAAGTACCAAACCCAAAAAATTGAAATACATTTTTTTTTTTTGGAGAAAGAGGGGGCGGTACCATCCGAGATTTTATTAATACTAAAAAGAAAGTTACAAAAACGAAGGGGGACATAAGCCTAACCTTCGTGGGAGGATGGGAGACTTATCTGCTCCATCATTCTTCTACTCTAAAAGGAGTACAAGGACTCCTTTTTACCAAAAAATTGAAACACATAATTAAGATAAATTACAAAACACGTGTTCATATTGTCACAGGATCCACAAGCATTGAGGAAATGAAATTCCTCAGTTTGGTTTTGGAATTTGTATATCCATCTTCATCCTTGTATATTAGATTTATTACTCGGGCAAGATTGAGAATTCGGTCGAGGAGAGGCATTGGCACGGCAGTTGAGCAAAGGCATTCTGCATTTATATCTTTCCATGCATTTGCAACTTGTTTTTGAAACTCAGTGTAAGCATCTTGTTTTGAGGTACCAAGTTGTTTCATAAAACATTCAACAGCTGAAGCTACATGTCCTCTTTCTTGCTCGAACTGCATATAAAATTAGACGCTTTATGAAATGAAGTCGATCATTCACAAAAGACGAGTAATATTTAACACGGATTTGAAAACGAATATGTATTTTACTAACTGCCTTATAAATATATTGAATTTTGTCATCGTTCGTGGTATTCGATATTTCTACATCCTCCATTAACAGAAGAGTAATGTTTTATGTCACCTATTCATCTCTTCACCCAAGGAAGAGTGATGGGGTGAATGGATGATATATAGCATTGCTCTTAACGAAAATATTTAGTTCCAATTATTTTCGTTTTTACCTCGTGTCCCACCGTATCGTCCATTAATCTGCAAATTACTGATGAAGCTTTAACCATTAAAGGTTCATTGGTCACCCAATCAAAGGCCTCTTTGGTTACTATCTCTCCCATGCCAAGAAATGAAGTTGTTGCAAGCATCATGTAAGCACCAGTTACAAGTGCAACTCTCATATACTCCTCAAAAGTTGGAGTATAGCTGTTGTGATACCAATTGGCCTCAGCAAAATATGCTCTAACCAGTTTTTTCATCTGGTAATATGAGATATATATATATAGATCATAGAAATTGGTTAGCATTAAATTTGGGCTCTTTGCTACTCTACTCTAATTTAGTACTATATCAAATAAAGTTGGAGTATAGCTGTTGTGATACCAATTGGCCTCAGCAAAATATGCTCTAACCAGTTTTTTCATCTGGTAATATGAGAAATATATATAGATCATAGAAATTGGTTAGCATTAAATTTGCGACTCTAATTTAGTACTATATCAAATATGAACTAGCTAGAATAGATATAGGATGCTTATAATTACCTCTGCTTTTGCAAAGTGGACGAAGTGTAATTTGCCTTCCTTGGTTAATTCCTTTTCAATTTCACTGTAAACATCTAAAAGGGCACCATAACAAATTTGCATGTACGCAGGTAGTTTGGTTGTGGCAGTAGCATCCCATCTGCACATCATGAAATGAAAGTAAGTTAAGAGATTGGATTAATCTATTTCGTTTGGGGACTAAAAGAAAGAAATGAAAATAGGTGGGATGTCACATCGTGACCCATCTCCCGACAGTTTTATCATTACTTTTGGAGAAACATAAGAGAATTGAAACATTCTCTAGATTGATCCTTTTATAATATGACTATGCGTCCTTAGTAAAATAAAGAAAGAGACAAGCAATGGAATTAAGTTTACCTCTCGATTGCATCTGTGAACAGTTCAAGTTCATCAAACGTCCCATATACATCATATATGTCATCAATGATCGAAGTCATAGCCAATACTTTGGTTAGTATCCTCCTCCCCAGGCAATATTGGGGCTCAAAATAAACTCCCAATATCCAAAAATAGCACTCTACCAATCTGTCTCTTGCAAAAGGTAATTTCTTTGCAAATTCCAAACTTTTCCACCACCTGAAAGTAATGGAATAGGGTAAATAATATACATTGTAAACCCTAATATCCCAACCGAAAAAAGAAAAAGAAAAAGAAAAAAAAAACTTACATTGTAACATCACTTAGCTCTCTTTGATGCATCTTCTGCATTATATTAAAGTCCAATTTTGAAAATTTGAGTAGTAACTCATCATGCGATACATCTTTTTCATATATCAAAATGTACTCCTTTGCTCCAAGCCTTGTTAGAGATTTATGGATCGGAAATTTTAAGGCTTGAATGATCTGTGCTGCAAGTGGAGAGCTCGAGTTGGGCAACATTGACTCAAGGTGAGTGGTGGTGAATGTGAGTGCTTCTTCAAGAATATCTTCTCCATGCACTCTATAATGAGCAGCCTCATATAGACTTAACATTCCTTCAATGTTGCTTACAAGAGATTGGTCAAAATTCCCCTCTTGATCCTTGAACTTGTTGAATATATCTGCGTCGACCCCAAAAAATGCACTTGAGATACGATATTTAAGAATTCAATATACCATACTTCAGCAAATACGTAGCTTATGCAGGCTGCAACGATATCCATACAACATTATGTATATATATAGTCGATGCCTTATAAATCTCCTCTATCCCTTAGGATTTCATGTCCTATATATTTTTATATTGTTCTAAATTTATAATTGTTGAGAAATATAAGGTTTTATTCTAAAATTAATTAGTGTAAGTCATGATTTTCCATGTAGAGGATTGTATTTTTCCAATTCTCTCCCTTACGTTGACCTGGATTGAGAACGCAGCAACTTTGAATGACATGACAAGCAGCTTGTGACCAAGATTAAAGAGTCAGCTTTAGATGACATGATAAGCTATATATATGAGCATGGTCACCCATAGATGAGTATAAGAACGATCCAACTCTAATATCATATCGAGAAAATCAGAATTAACAAGGATGATATGGCAAGCTTCCTCTTATGTCCCCAAGTGAATTTTGTACTTTTATCTCTTTCAGCAATAAAATGGTTGTGGTTTATGCCAAGTCCTCCATCACTTCAAAGTTGATTTCTTTGAGAAAAAAAAAAAAAAAGGGGGAAAAAAAACAAGGTGTAGTGGTAAATTATGAAAAGTAAGATTTGGCTCAAAAAACATGACAAACAAGAAAAATGCTTACCACAGGAGACAGGATGCCCTTGTTGTCTTAGTAGTCGAAAACGAAGGGCAACAATGCAAAGATCATCATCTTCTTTAATGCATTTTTCGTAGTCATCGTATATACACTGGAGCGACAGCTCAATATGGCTTTCAAAATGGTAAGATATGCCTAGACGTTGCATTGCGTCTATTAGGTTAAGTTTTTGCAAGGATGTATTAGGAGTTGCTAGTAGCATCTTCGTCAGATCCTTCTTTAGTTGTGCATGCTCTTCTTCTACACGAGGATCAATTTGCTGCACGCACAAACTTCTCTTATCACCATCTTGAAGATAATGAATAAATACAACAAAAATCTCTCTTTTAAATTTTTAAATGAAGTAGTCACTTAAAGCGTATGAAAGTCCAAGTTATAAAAATAATCATTAATTCAAGTCTTGTCTTCTCTCAGTTAAAAAAATATATTCATGTGCAGTGTATAATTTTGCCAGCACACAGCGGGCGTGTTGAAGAATATAGCAATCAAATCATTTTCAACTATATAGAGATTATTACCGTAATTAACCCAAACAGATAGTTGGAGAATTTATACTCCTATGTACTCTGGGCCGAATTCAATAAATTTTCTTAGTGAAAACACATAATGTTTAAAATATACAAGTATGTGTATATATATTATATATATATATATATATTTTTAATAGGGGCTAATTAATTTTTGGATAAATAGCATCTCGATCCCCTATGGTTTATCATAAGTGCAAGTCGGGTCTCTGTCGTTTCATAATTAGCTTATAACCCCTTGTGCTTTTCAAAATTGAAGCATACATGCCCCCTCCGTTAAATAATTTGTCAATTTTAACAGAATTTGTTATGCACGTGCTAGTAACGCAACTGTTTGTGTTTTTTACACGATTGACCAATATGTATGAGGTGTGCAATGGCCCCTTGAGTTTTAATGATGGTGCGCAATAGTCCCATGTGTTTTTAATGATGGTGCGCAATAGCCCCCTGTGTTTTTAATGATGGTGTGCAATGGCCCCTTGTATTTTTAAAGATATTTGATATGCTGACATTACCTCGGGGGGCATTTGTGTCATTTTGATATTGCTGTTAAAATTTTAAACGGACTTGGACCAAAGGGGCACGTGTGCTTCAATTTTCAAAAACACAAGGGGTTATAAACTAATTATGAAACCACAGGGACTCGACTTGCACTTATGGTAAACCACAGGGGGCCGAGATGCTATTTACCCTTAATTTTTTAACTAAAAATATATAGATATTTAATTTTTTTTTTTAAATATACAAAATTTTTAATGTTATTTTAGACCAAGTACATCCATACGTACCGTGAGGTCAGAAGTATATGCAAGGAAATAATCTCCCCAAATGCTTGGATGATAATTTGCCGATCGACGAGTAACTTCAGGCCACACATTTGAAGATGGAAGAGGGACACATGATGCTTGAACATAAAGATCCATTTTTTTGTTGGTTATAGTCGGAGGATAGCGTTTGACACCAAAACTTTTTCGACTTGGCTTTATATTCTACTTCGATAATTCAATTTGCTTGTATGACAAAGCTTATGCTATAGGGGTATTTATACAAAACTTCCACATATGCTTCAGAAACCATGAAGGTCTAGAAACCCATGATTAAATTGATGGTACCTCATTGACACGATTTATCGAGTCTTTGAAGCTACTTGTGGCTCCAAATTCTTTAAACTGGATCCTCAGTACTATTTTTGTGTCATAAATTCATTCGGAGGTCTTCATCAAAAAATATCTAACCTACACGTGAGAAGCGTATTGAACACAATAAATAAATATAACAAACTTCTCTCTAACAGTTTAAGATTTTAGATAAGTTGGTCTTAACAGTTGGGGTTGTATTCTGTGAAAATGTGTGTGTTTTTAAGATATCTTTAGGCTAATAAACCAAGTTAACTGCCACAGCGAAAATTTGTCTATATATGACTGCTAAATTGTGTAATTTTAATTCTTCGTGAACAAATATTTTGAATCCGCTCCTAGCACCCATAGAAAGAGGGTTTATATCAAACAAGGTTGGAAAACTTTATTAATTTTCCGGAAGGAACTGGTTTAAAAGGACATACTATTTTCTGATTTTAATTATGCTTCAACTTGAGCTTGGACATAGAAATATGTCTAAGCAACACTCAAAAATGCTATGTGCCTATGTCCTCGTATGTTTGTCCACCCCTGTTAGCTATTTAATCCACACACATTTGAAGAAGGAAGAGGAATAGATAATATCATGTCCTTTTTTTTTTTTGGCTAAGCCATAGAAATAATTTCATTAAACAAAAAAAAAATAGTTAAACCAAAACAGGAAAGACTGATTTCAAAGCCAAAGCGGCGCAAAGAGATCGGAAAACAAGTAAGAAGGATTTCAAGGCCAAAGTGGCCAAGAAATCGAAACACAAATCCTCCCATCCTGATAGACAAATAAAACAAAGAAATCAAGTATAAATTAAGTCAAGTTTAATTGAACTCAATTGGCGAAGTGTCTATTGATACTAGTAGTGGAGAATCTTCGCTTAGCATGGGTCCAAGCAAAAATGTCTGCATGAATCCTCCCAGCAATCTGCTCTTTGATACTTGCATCACCTCTGAAGATGTGTCCGTTCCTTTCAATTCAAATGTGGTAGATAGTCGCACAGAAAAGAAGCCTAAACATATAGCTTTTAAGATCATTATTTCCAGTAAGAGAACATGAAAATGTAAGAATTGACTCAAAAGAAGTACATGGCCAGTCAATAAGCAGTAAATTCAAACTTTTCTTCCAAATTCTCTTGGTGAAACTGCAGTCCAAGAAGAGATGGTCCCTTATCTTACAGCCAACATATTGGAGTTCTTTCCATGTTATTCCTATATTTTTTGGTTTTTCTTTGCTCGGTCATTGCTTAAAATATCATAGTTGTCCTTTCTTTCTTTTTTGCCTAATTTATCGAAATGACAAGGACAGTACTGTAGGATGATTTTCATCAAGGTACACATATATAATGGTCCATTTCCTTTTTTTTTTTTTTAGTCCATTTCCTATTTTGTGCAAATATTTATCATTTTTTTATTGGGATGAATAAAAGAATATTCAACAATGAAGCCTCCATCCAAGAGCATATAACACAATATATCAAAGATGAAATGAGGGCTAACATTTTTATAGGATGCAAGTCCAAAAACACTGGCCTCAATAGACACTTTTTTAATAGAATGAATCTTAGTATGTACTCATTTGATTTTTTGTGTGTGATCGCCTGTGGTCATTTAATCCTGCCCCTTCGGGACTTTATTTGTAATAAAACCTTAATCTTTTTCATTTATGAATCATTCTTGCTAATTAGCAAAACAAAGAAAAAAAAAAAAAGCGTTGTATGATGATCTTTCCTCTAAATGCATATTTGACGCTAGCTGCTATAGTACTTAATTAATCTTATTCACAACTTCATTTTTCTTCTTTTCTCTTTTGGCCAACTACTGAGAGGAGTAGGAAGGTGGAGGATTTGAAGACACAACCTTGAGCACATCAGAACTTCACATTTCAGTGTGCTACATACATAGATTTTGTTCCTCCTTCCCACTTTTCCCGCAAGCAAATTACAACCTATAACTTTTTAGTTTTTCTTGATTCGAAATAATTCTCGTTCTAAGTGCGAGAGATTCTTAAACCAATTTTCAGATGATATAACATCATTGTGATGTAAGATATAAAATTAGTTTATGCACCCTTAGAATAATAATGAGTAGAACAACTTCTATATTCGGCTGGTCAAGACTTCTAAATAAATTTATTTAACACATTGATCTAATTCATAAGTGTTTGGAACCACACAAAGCTTGGCAAGAAGCTTAATCTACGTACATTGTAGTTGGAGACGCTAATCTTGTAGGAAAAACGGAAAAGTAAATGCCTATGTAGAGTCCAAACCATCCTCCAACAAACACCCCTATAGGATTGAAATTTTTTTGGTCAGTCCAAGCTGACCATCAACTTTAAAAATGTGGGGTGTGTCATAAATTCATTTGGAGGTCTTCATCAGTCAGGTTTTGAGTTAGTACTGGTTGTATGGATTGCAAAAAGATAAGATAGAGGAAGAAAAATAAAGGAAAGGAAATGAAAGAAAAAAAAAATCTCTTGTATGGATTGCAAAAAAAATAATAAGAGAAAGGAAATGAAATAAATTTACAATTTTTTGTTTAGACTAGAGAAATAAAAGAAAGGAAATGATAATTTTAGATGAAAAATTACTTTAGTTGATCTTTTTATAAGATAACCATAAAAAAGATTAAGGATAAATTAGTTTTTTCATACATTTTACTTTTATTTCCCTCTATTTTACCCTAAATTGGAATAATTGTAAAATTTCTCATTAAAAAAAATAGAGGGATTTTGGAATCCCTTCAAATCATTTACTAAATCTCAAAATACAATCCAAACAGACGAGGACCTTTCTTGTTTTATATCATATATCGGTGGAATATAGTGTATAAGTGGAGTTTATTAGTGGGTATTATGGATATAAGAAATAACTTGGGTTAACTATTTTAGGTCAATAAAAAAGAGGCCCAAGTAATTATTTTTTATGCCTGCAATACCAATCTCGCCTGCGAGTTCGAGGTTCTGAGCTCAGGGCATGATATCAAAGCACGTCACTAGCCGATACGGGAGTTAAGTACTATGCAGGGCAAAGTGTTATACTAAGAAGATGGTGGGAACTATCTCTTGAACTTGTAGGAGCCACCTCTATAATCCTTTACCGCCTAGTTGGTCTTGGGTGTGTGTGCCCTCTAACAAGGACCTTAGTTTCTTAATAGGGGGTGTGTGTAATATCCCACATCGGAAGAATATCTCGTATATATGTATGGTTTATAAGTGAGTGTTGTAGATATAAAAAATAACTTGAGTTAACTATTTTGGGCCAGTAGAAAAGACGCTCAAGTAGTTATTTCTTATGTCTACAACACCAGTTTCGCCTATAGGTCTAGAGTTCTGGGCTCGAAATGTGACACATTTACTTTCCTTTAAGAAGTCATAGGTTGTAATTTGTGATTGTGGGAAGCACGAACATAAAGCTTGCAATCATATGAGTTTGATCTTCCGCGTATGTAAAATGAAAATGAGGCAAGATTTTTGTGTGACCCGACAAAAATTGAGAAGAGAACTGACATTGAGCCAAAAAAAGTTTGCGAGAGCGAAATGATAATGGGTTACATGTGGATGGATATAACTAAACCAACTACCAAAGGCTCAACTCTGATACCACGTTAAGAATCATGAGGTTTTATCCTAAAACTAATCAATTGGTACTAGGTAGAATAGCCAAAAAAAAAATAGATAAACATTAACCCATAAAAAAAAGAACGTGAAAACCATTAATCATGGGCGGATACATTCATGGACCAACTATTGCTGCAATTCTCAGGTGATACGAAGAACTATGAACAAGTGAGTTGGTGATGAACAAACTAAATAAATACAACAAATCCCTTTTTAAAAACTAACATGGTACCAGAGTCTAAATATTAAAAGGTCCTAGTCTCTGTTATGGTACCAAATTCATCTACCACTCTCATAAGCTTTTAGATCTCCTTTTACCTTAGCTAGCGTGGTGGCTCTAGTAGCTCTTCCCTGTGCACCCAGATCAATCATGAGGCACTGCGAACCAACTCTCGGACGATCCCGCTTGGGATCACCCAGATCAACCATGTCTTACTCTATCGCGTTATCGTAACCTCGTACAACTTTGAGAGTACAACCCCATAATTATGTTTATCGTGAGTACAACCCAAGAATTATATCGTGGCCCTACTCCATCCTCCAAGCCTAACTGCCAAGCTTCAGTGATAGTACGTCACGACAGTGTACTATCTTCATGAGTTCGGGCCAAGATCGTCAAACTATCGGCTCTAATATTTGTTTGTTATGGTGAGTTCAAAGAACCTGAGAACAAATGGGCCTTAACACACATGTGTATAACTTAATTATTGACCCAAAAGCTTAAACTATTGGGTCTTGAACCTATACATGTTTATTAATAGCTCATTATTCTCCTAATCTTTCTATGTGAGAGAAATCATTCTCTTTGCTCTTTAGTTCACCATGTGAAATTCCTAACAAATCTCCTCATTTTCATATGTGAACTCCAATTAGGCCTTAACTCCCCATTGACCTATATTCGTTGCCAATGGATTCATCTACCACTCTCACAAGCTTTTAGATCTCCTTATACCTTAGCTATTGTGATGGCTCCAGTAGGTCTTTCCCGTGCACCCAGATCAACCATGAGGTACCGCGAACCAACTCTCGTACGAGCCCGCTTAGGATTACCCAGATCAACCGTGCCTTATTCCATCACGTTACCGTAACCTCATACAACTTTGAGAATACAGCCCAAGAATTATGGTTATCGTGATCCTACTCCATCCTCCAAGCCCAATTGCCAAGCTCCACTGAGAGTCCATCATGACAATGTACCATAATTCTTCGAGAGATCGGGTTAAGATCATCAAACTATCGGTTCTGATACTAATTTGTTGTGGTGAGTTCAGAGAACCTGAGAACAATTGGGTCTTAATATAAATGTGTATAACTCAATTATTGACCAAATAACTTAAACTTTTGGATCAATAGTGAGTTCAACACATGAGTGTTAACGCTCATTTGTTCTCATATTCTTTAGGTTGGCTATAACAGTGTCAAAACTCACAATCACCTATTTGTAAAATTACATTCACGCTAAAGCTCAATCAACAACTATCTAACCTACACGTGAGGGGCCGTATTAAATACAATAAATAAATATATCAAACCCCTTTCTAACAGTTTAAACTTTTAGATAAGTTGGTCTTAATAGTTGGAGTTTTATTTTGTGAAAATGTGTGTTTTTAATATATCTTTAGGCTAATAAACCAAGTTAGCTGCCACAGAGAAAATTTATTTATATATGATTATTAAATTGTGTAATTTTAACTCTTTAGTCAACAAATATTTTGAATCCACTCTTACCACCCATAGAAAGAGGGTTTATATCAAACAAGGTCGAAAAACTTTATTAATTTTCCGAAGGAACTGGTTTTAAATGACATACTATTTTCTGATTTTAATTATGCTTCAACTTCAGCTTGGACATAGATATGTCGAAGCAACACACTAAAATGCTATGTCCTCGTATGTTTGTCCACCCCAGTTAGCTATTTCTTTCTTTGTTTTTCTACTACAGTTGGCTATTATTTGAAGAAATATGCACACATGCATGGATGATAATTTGCCGATCGACGAGGAACTTCAATCCACACATTTGAAGAAGGAAGGAAAAGAAAAAAAAAATGTTAGAGCCCCCTAATTTTTATGGTTATTTATCATCAATTTTTTTAATTAAATTTTGGTCACTTAAAATCAAATTTCTGGTTCCTCTCTAACAGGAAAAGTGGGAATGGGGAACAAAATTTATGTGCCACACAGAAATTTCAAGTTCTATGTGCTCAAAATTGTGTTTTCATATCATCTTTCTCCCTAGTCTTCTCCATAATTGACCAAAAGACAAAAAAGAAAAAAGAAAACTATGAAGTTGTGGCTAATATTAATTGTGGTACCGTTTCGAATATGCATATGGAGGAAAAATCATCGTACACGGGTCAATTCGAAGATTTAGAAAAAAGAAAAGAAAGAAAGACAATTGATGATATTATAAGCAGTGACCCCACAAAGAAAAAACAAAAAACATGAGGAAAATGTGGGGAAAAATAAAAAAAACCAACACCTTGAGGTCAGACCCATACGATGAATCAGCTAGTAATGTTACCAGTTTACAAGAAGAAGTGGTTTAAAGGATGTAATTGTGATAAAGGTAATAAATAATATAACAAATTTTTTTTATTAATTTAAAATTTCAGATTAGTGATCATTTAATAAATTTGTTATAATGATTAGTGATGGAATTTAAGTGATGTTATTTTTGTCCAAAGAAATTTCCACCTCGGTAGAGTATGACCATAAACGATTAAGGGAGAAAAAATGTTTAAAATGAATTTGAGAGTAGGAATGACAACGAGTAGGGTTTAAGTCTGAATCTGACGGGTATTCGACCTGATTATAAACCCGTTTACTAAACTGATAGAGTATCTGTTAGAATTTAATTTTTATAAGTGGTTACTGATAGATAATCCGATAAAGTTTGATAATAGCAATTCAAAAAGACTCGAAACCCGAAAACCCGTTTAGTATTTAGTAAAAATAAATTAATAAACATGTTTATGTATTTACATACATATACAAATAATATATTATTTAAGAAAATATATTTTTTTAATATTGGTCCAAGATTAATAGTTGTGGTTATAACCCAACTCTTATTATAAATTATTAACCCTCATCGTTTATGTTTACCTATTCTTTTATCTAATACTGTTAGAATATGCACTTGTCCCAAATAGAAAAATAAAAAACTCTTAGACCACTTAATAAGATCTTGGACGACTCCACTTGGCACAAATTGGTTTTAAGTTAGAACATCAGGCTTCTTCACATGGTATCAGAGCTAGGCCCATGGTCTAGTGTCATTCATCTTCCGCGTGCGACGCATCTCAAATCAGTTTCACTTGTCTTTTATCTTCCGTGTGTGTATAGTCTACGCACTTTCAATCTTTCACATGTGTTATCTACCACTTGTCGTCAATATTTCGCGTGTGCATAATCCACGAACTTTTAATCTTTCACATGTGTTATATACCATATGTGTGTTCAATCTTCCAAGTGTGACCATCTCAAAATAAGATCCACGTGTATTCAATATTTCACGTATGACCCTCTTAAATCAGGTCACACGTGAGGGAGAGTGTTAGAATATGCATTTGTCCCATCTCAAAATAAGGTCCACGTTTGTTTAATATTTCATGTGTCCTCTCAAATCAGGTCACACGTGATGGGGATTGTTAGAATATGCATTTGTCCCACATAGAAAAATAAAAAAATCTTAAACCACTTAATAAGATCTTGGGCGAATCTGCGTGTGCATAATCCACACACTTTCAATCTTTCACATGTGTTGTCTACCATATGTGTGTTCAATCTTCCAAGTGTGACTATCTCAAAATAAGGTTCACGCTTGTTCAATATTCCACGTGTGACACCTCTCAAATCAGGTCACACGTGAGGGGGAGTGTTAGAATATGCAATTGTCCTACATAGAAAAATAAAAGACTCATAGACTACTTAATAAGATCTTTGGCCACTCCACTTGACACCAATTGGTTTTAAGATGCAAACTCAGTTATCTTAACAAATACAACCACTCAATTATTAAATAATTCAAATGAAAATGATAATTTACAATTGTGACAAGTACTTTATATTCTTTTTTCTTCAGATTATTTCATATTATTATGGAAGGATAATAGCTTCTCAACATAAATATTTTGTTGAATGTATTTGTTTATAGACAAAAAATTTAATTTATTTTTTCTAATCCATTGTGAATTGTCATTATTTAGTACCTCTTTTCATTTACTTTTAAAACATTTTAAGTTTTTCTTTAAAAAAAAATCTTTTTTCTATTCATTAACGGGTCAGGCCGGGAATCTGCGGGCTTTAAATATTTAACAGTTTCATATTTGGTAAGAAAAATTTAAACCCAACGGGTTTCCATCACGAGTTTTGTAAAATATAATTTAAAGGGGTCAGAATTTAATTTAATAAATTTTAGTTTCTATATATATATATATATATATTGAGGCCATCATTGGTTGGAGTATATTGTATGTTTATAATTGTCTCAATATCAATTTTTTGATAAGTCATTAAAATTAGTTATATTACTCAGAATAACTTCAGCTTAACTCCATGGAAATAACTTTTCGCCATACAATCAAATAATTCTTATCTTGAACCTTGATTTTTATTTTTTACAATGGAGGCTGAAGTCGTGATTTAAATTCAAAATTTTCGATTACGTACAACAGATCGCTAGTTTAAAATCATATTTTTCACATGGATCCTACTTATTCAAAACCCATAGGATTTTCTCTCTTTTTCGGTTAAATTATAGGATGTGACTAGTATCTGTTTTTATGAGTTGTAGATGTTGTTTGTAATTGTATGGCTCCGTTTGTTTGCCGTAAAATAACTTATTTGTGAAAAGTTTCTCTCCGTTTGTTTACCGTAAAATAAATTGTTGAGAAAATATTTTTTTTTTGAAAAATAGAATATTAGAAAATATTTTTTGATGTTTGGATATACAATGAGTTCCATAAAATATTTTTTTCTCCCAAAGAAAATAAAAATATTTTTTCAAACTTTATACAAGCCGTAATATTTGACCGGAAAATATTTTACAATTGAACAATTTTTTGGTATTACCAAACACCGAAAAATTGAAAAAAAGTAGCCACCATTTTTAACTAAAAAATATTTTACAGTTGACTTATTTTTTAATGTTATCAAACACCGAAAAATAAGGAAAATATTTTACAGCAAACAAACGGAACCGTAATTTGTGAAAGTAGTTTAAAGTTAAGGTTCAGCTTTGAGAGGCGGAACATTAAATTAACAATTATGAGATGACATTATGACTTATCGTCAAATAATCATTTCATTTAAAAAATTAGATTATTACAAAAAAAATTAATTTTATATTTATTTATTATCTACAACACTTATTATACCGGAATTGCTAGTAGCATTTTGCATTTGCACTAAAACACCAACTTTAACATTACTACAAGCACAATTCCCCTTTGTTATAACCACTATAGATATCCTTGTCTACCATAAAGATGCGAAATTCTTTATTAAACTGGCCCGATTAGGGTTGCTTCAATGTAAATTCCTTGTAGCTTCTCCGACATGAGTGTATCCATTGTCCCCCTTGTACCTGATAAATTCCACCCATCATGCGAGACTGAGAATACGAATAAGGAAAAGCATTGGAACGATACCTGGCCTTAGGAACCCTTATTTATAAACAAGATCTTCTCCTAAGTAATATTTTATTTTAATATTCTAATATTACATTTCAATCATTCATTTTCCCTTAATTATTATCAATTGTCTTCACTTCTTTCCTAAGCTGTTATCTTAGCTCTATAACTAGTTTCTCTTTGTAAGCGTTGTGTGCCTGCCGAAGGCAATATACAGGAGAAAAAGAGATGTTCACTATTTGTGCTTATGAAGAGACAAAAGCCAGCTATATATCTAGTATTCACACATGCATCTGAGATGTGAACATTGCAATACAAAATTCATTATAATGTTAAGAACAAATTGTACATGGAAAAAGGCTAGAGTACTAATCTGATTAATTGATCAAGCTATCGAGTTTCTGATGAGGTTGCATGTCTGGGGCGTATTGAACACAATAAATAAATATAACAAACTCCTTTCTAACAGTTAAGTTTTAGCTAAATTGGTCTTGACAGTTGGAGTTTTATTTTGTGAAAGTGTGTGTTTTTAAGATATTTTTAGGCTAATAAATCAAGTTAGCTGCCACAGAGAAAATTTGTCTATATATGATTGTTAAATTATGTAATTTTAACTCTTTAGTGAATAAATATTTTAAATCCACCCCTATCACCCATAGAAAGAGGGTTTATATCAAATAAGGTCGGAAAACTTTATTAATTTTCCGAAGGAACTGGTTTTAAAGGACACACTATTTTCTGATTTTAATTATGCTTCAACTTCAGCTTGGACATAGATATGTCGAAGCAACACAATGCTATGTCCTCGTATGTTTGTCCACCCCAGTTAGCTATTTATTTCTTTGTTTTTCTACTACAGTTGGCTATTATTGAAAGAAACAAGCACACATGCATGGATGATAATTTGCCGATCGACGAGGAACTTCAATCCACACATTTGAAGAAGGAAGGAAAAGAAAAAAAAAATATATATATATACGTAATTTTTTTAAAAAAAAAATGTTAGAGCCCCCTAATTTTTTATGGTTATTTATCATCAATTTTTTAAATTAAATTTTGGTTGCTTAAAATCAAATTTCTGGTTCCTCTCTAACAGGAAAAGTGGGAATGGGGAACAAAATTTATGTGCCACACAGAAATTCAAGTTCTATGTGCTCAAAATTGTGTTTTCATATCATCTTTCTCCCTAGTCTTCTCCATAATTGACCAAAAGACAAAAAAGAAAAAAGAAAACTATGAAGTTGTGGCTAATATTAATTGTGGTACCGTTTCGAATATGCATATGGAGGAAAAATCATCGTACACGGGTCAATTCGAAGATTTAGAAAAAAGAAAAGAAAGAAAGACAATTGATGATATTATAAGCAGTGACCCCACAAAGAAAAAACAAAAAAATGAGGAAAATGTGGGGAAAAATAAAAAAAACCAACACCTTGAGGTCAGACCCATACGATGAATCAGCTAGTAATGTTACCAGTTTACAAGAAGAAGTGGTTTAAAGGATGTAATTGTGATAAAGGTAATAAATAATATAGCAAATTTTTTTTATTAATTTAAAATTTCAGATTAAGTGATCATTTAATAAATTTGTTATATTGATTAGTCATGGAATTTAAGTGATGTTATTTTTGTCCAAAGAAATTTCCACCTCGGTAGAGTATGACCATAAACGATTAAGGGAGAAAAAATGTTTAAAATGAATTTGAGAGTAGGAATGACAACGAGTAGGGTTTAAGTCTGAATCTGACGGGTGTTCGACCTGATTATAAACCCGTTTACTAAACTGATAGAGTATCCGTTAGAATTTAATTTTTATAAGTGGTTACTGATAGATAATCCGATAGAGTTTGATAATAGCAATTCAAAAAGACTCGAAACCCGAAAACCCGTTTAGTATTTAGTAAAAATAAATTAATAAACTTGTTTATGTATTTACATACATATACAAATAATATATTATTTAAGAAAATATATTTTTTTAATATTGGTCCAAGATTAATAGTTGTGGTTATAGCCCAACTCTTATTATAAATTATTAACCCTCATAGTTTATGTTTACCTATTCTTTTATCTAATACTATTAGAATATGCACTTGTCCAAATAGAAAAATAAAAAACTCTTAGACCACTTAATAAGATCTTGGGCGACTCCACTTGGCACCAATTGGTTTTAAGTTGGAACATCAGGCTTCTTCACATGGTATCAAAGCTAGGCCCATGGTCTAGTGTCATTCATCTTCTGCGTGCGACCCATCTCAAATCAGTTTCACTTGTCTTTTATCTTCCGTGTGTACATAGTCCACGCACTTTCAATCTTTCACATGTGTTATCTACCACTTGTCGTCAATATTTCACGTGTGCATAATCCACGCACTTTTAATCTTTCACATGTGTTATATACCATATGTGTATTCAATCTTCCAAGTATGACCATCTGAAAATAAGATCCACGTGTATTCAATATTTCACGTATGACCCTCTCAAATCTGGTCACACGTGAGGGAGAATGTTGGAATATGCATTTGTCCCATCTCAAAATAAGGTCCACGTTTGTTTAATATTTCATGTGTCCTCTCAAATCAGGTCATACGCGATGGGGAGTGTTAGAATATGCATTTGTCCCACATAGAAAAATAAAAAACTCTTAGACCACTTAATAAGATCTTGGCGACTCTGCGTGTGCATAATCCACACACTTTCAATCTTTCACATGTGTTGTCTACCATATGTGTGTTCAATCTTCCAAGTGTGACTATCTCAAAATAAGGTTCACGCTTGTTCAATATTTCACGTGTGACCCCTCTCAAATCAGGTCACACGTGAGGGGGAGTGTTAGAATATACACTTGTCCTACATAGAAAAATAAAAAACTCATAGACTACTTAATAAGATCTTTGGCCACTCCACTTGACACCAATTGGTTTTAAGATGCAAACTCAGTTATCTTAACAAATACAACCACTCAATTATTAAATAATTCAAATGAAAATGATAATTTACAATTGTGACAAGTACTTTATATTCTTTTTCCTTCAGATTATTTCATATTATTATAGAAGGATAATAGCTTCTCAACATAAATATTTTGTTGAATGTATTTGTTTATAGACAAAAATTTTAATTTATTTTTTCTAATCCATTGTGAATTGTCATTATTTAGTACCTCTTTTCATTTACTTTTAAAACATTTTAAGTTTTTCTTTAAAAAAAATCTTTTTTCTATTCATTAACGGGTCAGGCCGGGAATCTGCGGGCTTTAAATATTTAACAGTTTCATATTTGGTAAGAAAAATTTAAACCCAACGGGTTTCCATCACGAGTTTTGTAAAATATAATTTAAAGAGGTCATAATTTAATTTAATAAATTTTAGTTTCTATAAATATATATATATATATATTGAGGCCATCATTGGTTGGAGTATATTGTATGTTTATAATTGTCTCAATATCGATTTTCTGATAAGTCATTAAAATTAGTTATATTACTCAGAATAACTTCAGCTTAACTCCATGGAAATAACTTTTCGCCATACAATCAAATAATTCTTATCTTGAACCTTGATTTTTATTTTTTACAATGGAGGCTGAAGTCGTGATTTAAATTCAAAATTTTTGATTACGTACAACAAATCGCTAGTTTAAAATCATATTTTTCACATGGATCCTACTTATTCAAAACCCATAGGATTTTCTCTCTTTTTCGGTTAAATTATAGGATGTGACTAGTATCTGTTTTTATGAATTGTAGATGTTGTTTGTAATTGTATGGCTCCGTTTGTTTGCCGTAAAATAACTTATTTGTGAAAAGTTTCTCTCCGTTTGTTTACCGTAAAATAAATTGTTGAGAAAATATTTTTTTTTGAAAAATAGAATATTAGAAAATATTTTTTGATGTTTGGATATACAATGAGTTCCATAAAATATTTTTTTCTCCCAAAGAAAATAAAAATATTTTTTCAAACTTTATACAAGCCGTAATATTTGACCGGAAAATATTTTACAATTGAACAATTTTTTGGTATTACCAAACACCGAAAAATTGGAAAAAAGTAGCCACCATTTTTAACTAAAAAATATTTTACAGTTGACTTATTTTTTAATGTTATCAAACACCGAAAAATAAGGAAAATATTTTACAGCAAACAAACGGAACCGTAATTTGTGAAAGTAGTTTAAAGTTAAGGTTCAGCTTTGAGAGGCGGAACATTAAATTAACAATTATGAGATGACATTATGACTTATCGTCAAATAATCATTTCATTTAAAAAATTAGATTATTACAAAAAAAATTAATTTTATATTTATTTATTATCTACAACACTTATTATACCGGAATTGCTAGTAGCATTTTGCATTTGCACTAAAACACCAACTTTAACATTACTACAAGCACAATTCCCCTTTGTTATAACCACTATAGATATCCTTGTCTACCATAAAGATGCGAAATTCTTTATTAAACTGGCCCGATTAGGGTTGCTTCAATGTAAATTCCTTGTAGCTTCTCCGACATGAGTGTATCCATTGTCCCCCTTGTACCTGATAAATTCCACCCATCATGCGAGACTGAGAATACGAATAAGGAAAAGCATTGGAACGATACCTGGCCTTAGGAACCCTTATTTATAAACAAGATCTTCTCCTAAGTAATATTTTATTTTAATATTCTAATATTACATTTCAATCATTC
The DNA here is from genome assembly GCA_037974665.1 of Ehretia macrophylla. NCBI lineage: Eukaryota > Viridiplantae > Streptophyta > Magnoliopsida > Boraginales > Ehretiaceae > Ehretia > Ehretia macrophylla. Next base: position 27,419,461 of record CM075772.1, read on the forward strand.
ATTTTCCCTTAATTATTGTCAATTGTCTTCACTTCTTTCCTAAGTTGTTATCTTAACTCTATAACTAGTTTCTCTTTGTAAGCGTTGTGTGCCTGCCGGAGGCAATATACAGGAGAATAAGAGATGTTCACTATTTGTGCTTATGAAGAGACAAAAGCCAGCTATATATCTAGTATTCACACATGCATCTTAGATGTGAACATTGCAATACAAAATTCATTATAATGTTAAGAACAAATTGTACATGGAAAAAGGCTAGAGTACTAATCTGATTAATTGATCAAGCTATCGAGTTTCTGATGAGGTTGCATGTCTGGGGCGTATTGAACACAATAAATAAATATAACAAACTCATTTCTAACAGTTAAGTTTTAGCTAAATTGGTCTTAACAGTTGGAGTTTTATTTTGTGAAAGTGTGTGTTTTTAAGATATCTTTAGGCTAATAAATCAAGTTAGCTGCCACAGAGAAAATTTGTCTATATATGATTGTTAAATTATGTAATTTTAACTCTTTAGTGAATAAATATTTTGAATCCACCCCTATCACCCATAGAAAGAGGGTTTATATCAAATAAGGTCGGAAAACTTTATTAATTTTCCGAAGGAACTGGTTTTAAAGGACACACTATTTTCTGATTTTAATTATGCTTCAACTTCAGCTTGGACATAGATATGTCGAAGCAACACAATGCTATGTCCTCGTATGTTTGTCCACCCCAGTTAGCTATTTCTTTCTTTGTTTTTCTACTACAGTTGGCTATTATTGAAAGAAACAAGCACACGTGGATGGATGATAATTTGCCGATCGACGAGGAACTTCAATCCACACATTTGAAGAAGGAAGGAAAAGAAAAAATATATATATATATACGTAATTTTTTTTTTAAAAAAATGTTAGAGCCCCCTCATTTTTTATTGTTATTTATCATCAATTTTTTAAATTAAATTTTGGTTGCTTAAAATCAAATTTCTGGTTCCTCTCTAACAGGAAAAGTGGGAATGGGGAACAAAATTTATGTGCCACACAGAAATTCAAGTTCTATGTGCTCAAAATTGTGTTTTCATATCATCTTTCTCCCTAGTCTTCTCCATAATTGACCAAAAGACAAAAAAGAAAAAAGAAAACTTTGAAGTTGTGGCTAATATTAATTGTGGTACCGTTTCGAATATGCATATGGAGGAAAAATTATCGTACAAAGGTCAATTCGATGATTTAGAAAAAAGAAAAGAAAGAAAGACAATTGATGATGTTATAAGCAGTGACCCCACAAAGAAAAAACAAAAAACATGAGGAAAATGTGGGGAAAAATAAAAAAAACCAACACCTTGAGGTCAGACCCATATGATGAATCAGCTAGTAATGTTACCAGTTTACAAGAAGAAGTGGTTTAAAGGATGTAATTGTGATAAATGTAATAAATAATACAGCAAATTTTTTTTATTAATTTAAAATTTTAGATTAAGTGATCATTTAATAAATTTGTTATAATGATTAGTCATGGAATTTAAGTGATGTTATTTTTGTCCAAAGAAATTTCCACCTCGGTAGAGTATGACCATAAACGATTAAGGGAGAAAAAATGTTTAAAATGAATTTGAGAGTAGGAATGACAACGAGTAGGGTTTAAGTCTGAATCTGACGGGTATTCGACCTGATTATAAACCCGTTTACTAAACTGATAGATTATCCGTTAGAATTTAATTTTTATAAGTGGTTACTGATAGATAATCCGACAGAGTTTGATAATAGCAATTCAAAAAGACTCAAAACCCGAAAACCCGATTAGTATTTAGTAAAAATAAATTAATAAACATGTTTATGTATTTACATACATATACAAATAATATATTATTTAAGAAAATATATTTTTTTAATATTGGTCCAAGATTAATAGTTGTGGTTATAGCCCAACTCTTATTATAAATTATTAACCCTAATAGATTATGTTTACCTATTCTTTTATCTAATACTGTTACAATATGCACTTGTCCCACATAGAAAAATAAAAAACTCTTAGACCACTTAATAAGATCTTGGGCGACTCCACTTGGTACCAATTGGTTTTAAGTTGGAACATCAGGCTTCTTCACATGGTATCAGAGCTAGGCCCATGGTCTAGTGTCATTCATCTTTCGCGTGCGACCCATCTCAAATCAGTTTCACTTGTCTTTTATCTTCCGTGTGTGCATAGTCCACGCACTTTCAATCTTTCACATGTGTTATCTATCACTTGTCGTCAATATTTCGCGTGTGCATAATCCACGCACTTTTAATCTTTCACATGTGTTATATACCATATGTGTGTTCAATCTTCCAAGTGTGACCATCTCAAAAGAAGATCCACATGTATTCAATATTTCACGTATGACCCTCTCAAATCAGGTCACACGTGAGGGAGAGTGTTAGAATATGCATTTGTCCCATCTCAAAATAAGGTCCACGTTTGTTTAATATTTCATGTGTCCTCTCAAATCAGGTCACACGTGAGGGGGAGTGTTAGAATATGCATTTGTCCCACATAGAAAAATAAAAAACTCTTAGACCACTTAATAAGATCTTGGCGACTCTGCGTGTGCATAATCCACACACTTTCAATCTTTCACATGTGTTGTCTACCATATGTGTGTTTAAACTTCCAAGTGTGACCACCTCAAAATAAGGTTCACTCTTGTTCAATATTCCACGTGTGACCCCTCTAAAATCAGGTCACGCGTGAGGGGGAGTGTTAGAATATGCACTTGTCCTACATAGAAAAATAAAAAACTCATAGACTACTTAATAAGATCTTTGGCCACTCCACTTGGCATCAATTGGTTTTAAAATGCAAACTCAGTTATCTTAACAAATACAACCACTCAATTATTAAATAATTCAAATGAAAATGATAATTTACAATTGTGACAAGTACTTTATATTCTTTTTTCTTCAGATTATTTCATATTATTATGGAATGATAATAGCTTCTCAACATAAATATTTTGTTGAATGTATTTGTTTATAGACAAAAAATTTAATTTATTTTTTCTAATCCATTGTGAATTGTCATTATTTAGTACTTCTTTTCATTTATTTTTAAAACAGTTTAAGTTTTTCTTTAAATTTTTTTTTTCTATTCATTAACGGGTTAGGCCGGGAATCTGTGGGCTTTAAATATTTAACAGTTTCATATTTGGTAAGAAAAATTTAAACCCAACGGGTTTCCGTCACGAGTTTTGTAAAATATAATTTAAAGGGGTTAGAATTTAATTTAATAAATTTTAGTTTCTATATATATATATATATATATATATATATATATATTGAGGCCATCATTGGTTGGATTATATTGTATGTTTATAATTGTCTCAATATCGATTTTTTGATAAGTCATTAAAATTAGTTATATTACTCAGAATAACTTCAGCTTAACTCCATGGAAATAACTTTTCGCCATACAATCAAATAATTCTTATCTTGAACCTTGATTTTTATTTTTTACAATGGAGGTTGAAGTCGTGATTTAAATTCAAAATTTTTGATTACGTACAACAGATCGCTAGTTTAAAATCATATTTTTCACATGGATCCTACTTATTCAAAACCCATAGGATTTTCTCTCTTTTTCGGTTAAATTATAGGATGTGATTGGTATCTATTTTTATGAATTGTAGATGTTGTTCATAATTGTATGGCTCCGTTTGTTTGCCGTAAAATAACTTATTTGTGAAAAGTTTCTCTCCGTTTGTTTACCGTAAAATAACTTGTTGAGAAAATATTTTTTTTTTTGAAAAATAGAATATTAGAAAATATTTTTTGATGTTTGGATATACAATGAGTTCCATAAAATATTTTTTTCTCCCAAAGAAAATAAAAATATTTTTTCAAACTTTATACAAGCCGTAATATTTGACCGGAAAATATTTTACAATTGAACAATTTTTTGGTATTACCAAACACCGAAAAATTAGAAAAAAGTAGTCACCATTTTTAACTAAAAAATATTTTACAGTTGACTTATTTTTTAATGTTATCAAACACCGAAAAATTAAGAAAATATTTTACAGCAAACAAACGGAACCATAATTTGTGAAAGTTGTTTAAAGTTAAGGTTCAGCTTTGAGAGGCGGAACATTAGATTAACAATTATGAGATGACATTATGACTTATCGTCAAATAATCATTTCATTTAAAAAATTAGATTATTACAAAAAAAATTAATTTTATATTTATTTATTATCTACAACACTTATTATACCGGAATTGCTAGTAGAATTTTGCATTTGCACTAAAACACCAACTTTAACATTACTACAAGTACAATTCCTCTTTGTTATAACCACTATAGATATCCTTGTCTTCGATATAGATGCGAAATTCTTTATTAAACTGGCCCGATTAGGGTTGCTTCAATGTAAATTCCTTGTAGCTTCTCCGACATGAGTGTATCCATTGTCCCCCTTGTACCTGATAAATTCCAGTACCCATCATGCGAGACTAGAATACGAATAAGGAAAAGCATTGGAACGATACCTGGCCTTTGGAACCCTTTTTTATAAACAAGATCTTCTCCTAAGTAATATTTTATTTTAATATTTTAATATTACATTTCAATAATTCATTTTCCCTTAATTATTGTCAATTGTCTTCACTTCTTTCCTATGTTGTTATCTTAGCTCTATAATTAGTTTCTCTTTGTAAGCGTTGTGTGCCTGCCGAAGGCAATATACAGGAGAAAAAGAGATGTTCACTATTTGTGCTTATGAAGAGACAAAAGCCAGCTATATATCTAGTATTCACACATGCATCTTAGATGTGAACATTGCAATACAAAATTCATTATAATGTTAAGAACAAATTTTACATGGGAAAAGGCTAGAGTACTAATCTGATTAATTGATCAAGCTATCGAGTTTCTGATGAGGTTGCACGTCTAAGGTAAATCATTTTGGTTAATGCGTAATCCCTTGCTGACTGAAGTCCTTCCATCCTTTTGTAAAGTTGTTGAGCTTAATGCATTTACTTGTTTACCTAAGAAAAAACAAAATGAAAGTTTTTGTTTGATTAGCAACCAAAAAAAAAAAAAAAAAGAGTTGCAATAGAAAATTTGAGTGACTTTAGTGACTTGTTTGGGGAGTTGGGCTTAAATCAGGCTGAATCAAGCAAGGCCGAACTTGGCGCTTTTTACATTTTAGGCTAATAAAATCGTGCCCAGCCCATAGAACAAGCATATTTGTAGCAAAGTCGTAGCTTGGACAATAAAACGCGCTAGTTATGTTATAAAACCTTAGATTAATTAAAAAACAAGCCAAACCTACTAGTAGTCTTAGCAATTGCTCTCTCCAACTTTGGAAATTGCATTATAGGTCAAAAATGGTTGTGCGTTGTGGTTTGTGGAGGGTGTAGCTGTTACTACAAGAAAAACTATCAAAAGTAACGATACGTCTTCTTTTCGCCGTTAAAAAAGTGAAGAAAATGAGACGAAACTTTCGCTACATGAATAGTGACCATTTTGAGACGCTTTGGAAACAACTTAGGTATGTCGTCTCCAAACTATCTCCCAATGGAGACAATTTGGAGACAAAACATGAATGTCGTCTCCAAATCGTGACGAAAAAGAGATGACATGCCTAAAGATATGTTCTCCGTCTCCATTTTGTCTCCTTTTTGGACACGAAATGGAGACGAACCATCGACAGATTTTTTCCAATTTATTTAAATTTTTTCCCAAAAAATTCAAACAAAAAAAATTATATAAACGGAAACAGACCATCCATTCCTTCTCCAATTTTGGATAAAATTTTCCAATTTGTTTATATATATACTTTGTAGTTGAATCATGGTTTTAAGTTGATTATATATTATTTCAGATTTATTTATTTATTTATTGTCTTTTCATATATGTAAATATATTGTGTATATATATATATATATAATTAGTATAATTTTTTTATTAAAAAAATCAATTTTTTATAGTAAATCTCATATGATTTGAATTTATAACTTTTTTATTTTAAATTATTTTTTTTAAAAAAATTAAAAATGTGACGGAAATTAGACGAAATATGAGGGAGACGAATTGGAGACAAAATGTGAGCGAGAGAGAAAGGTGACGAAATATTTTTTCTTCTTCATTTGAGACGAAACGGTGACAAAATTCAAAATTGGAGACAGGTCAAAAGGTAACGCCCGAGTTTCATCTCTTTTTCAGATTGGAAACAGAACGAAAACGAAAATGTGCCGTCTCCGAACATGAAATTTCTTGTAGTGCGTCACTAACCCTAATATTTTTTTAAAAATTGTGTTTATTTAAAAAAAAATTAAAAATATGTTTACAAATATGAAAAATCGAATTAATCCTCAATGCAATATAATGTGACCACAGAAAACGACCATTCATAGGACCTGATCCTATAATTAAGGAAACAAATTAAATCCAGTATATGCTTGGACCCAAAAGAAAACTCTAGTATATTCTCATCAGCTCCGATACGCATGCAAACACTTGTTTAGTTTTTTCTAATTCAAAATAAGCCTAAATCGTAGATGATATCACTCATAAAAATTGTTTTTGCAACCTCTTGCACAGGGACGGTTCTATGTAGTGTGGGAGGAAGCTAATGTTTTAAATTTTTTTAAAAATATTTATGTAGTATCATTAAAAAAAATTATCAATCCCTCTTATTTTTAAAAATTTATATATAATATTATTAAAAAAATATTTTAACTCTCCAATATTAAATTTCTAAATCTACACCTACTCTCGCACCTGAACTAATAACAAATTAACATGCTTTTCATGTCAATGACAAACTACTACTAGCATATCCTCATTAAAAAGAGTTCCATGTAAAGAACACCACCACCTCACCACCTTTAACACAGAAAACATAAAACATGCCTAGTACCGCACCCTCCTCATCTTTAACTTCCAATGGCCAAGACCTCCGTGCACCGCTTCTTCCTCCGGTGGTCGACGGAGAATATTCTCCGTCAAAAGCCGCCGAAAAGCTATGCATGGATGACATGTTACAAAAGTATTGCGGCGAGTTTGGGTGGTGGCAGCTTAAACACTTTGTGTTAACAAGCTTGGCATGGGCACTTGAAGCCTTTCATACCATGGTTATGATATTTGCTGATCGTGAACCGGGGTGGCGATGCTTGGATGATGAACCCGGTTCAGGTTGTTGGTATAAGGCGAGAAGTGTTTGTGATCTTGAACCTGGTTCTTGGGAGTGGATTGGCGGACCGGAAAGCTCGACAGTGTCCGAATTTGGATTGGTCTGTGGTGAGAAATACAAGGTTGGCCTTGTCCAGGCAATGTTTTTTGGAGGCTGCATGATCGGTGAGTTGTCTGGTCCTTTCTCTTCTTAACACGTGCTGCCATCTAGGGTTCATTAATGTTCGTTAATGCTTGTTAATTAAAGGTAAAAAGGTAATTAATTTTGTGAGAAGAATTAGGTGAAACGATAGAGTAATCGATAAGTTATTTCGGTCTCCGTAAAAAGAATAAAGTTTTAATATTACTCATTATATCTCCCTATGAAAACTTAATGGGATAAAAAGCCATTAAGGTCTAAAGACGATGTATTTTTTTGTTATTTCTTTATATTTTTTATTTCTTTTTTCTTTCTTTATCTTTCTCTTTCTTCTTCACTCTCTTTTTTTTTCGTAAAACTTAACGTTTTCTTAACCCGTTAAATTTTATGATAAAATTCTAGCAAGTAAGATAAAAACTTCGTGGGGGAATTCAGAAATTGAACTGAACCTCAAAATGACTTTTTCCTTCTTCATAAACTTATCGTTCTTTTCCTGAATCATCATTAAGCTAGCTCTATACTTTTATTATATTCTACAATCTTTTATATAATAGATAAATGCATGTGGATCATAGTCATTGATATATCATCTATGTTTATGAAAGTTTTAACTTTAAATTTTTCTAGTCTCTTGGCAAACCAGCATTATGTAACATAGACCAACCACTCCAAGTTATAAGAAGAGAAAAAATAGATTACAGTTAAACAAAATTTATGTGATAGTTGTGGTACCTTTCATTCTTTTTCTATTTTAAGTGTAAGTTGTTCAACTTTCTTGTGCCTTCCAGTCCATGTGACCATTGTCTCCCCTTAAACTATCTGATATTAATGGTGGTAAAGTGTGATACGGTTATATATTTTTTACATTTAATGATTGAAATTAATTTATTATAATTGCATTATTACTTATTATTGATTTTTCTCTTCGAGTTATTTTTATGATATCCGTCATCCATTCATTGGGTGGAAAACAATAGCTTATTCAAGTCTATCCAAGAAGGGATCGGTTTATTATATATGTTGTCTAACCTCTAACACAATTTATTTCACGTATAAAGATAAGAGAAACGGTAGAAAAAAAGGTCTAGTTGTTGCCTAGTTCAATTGGCAACTTGTTTCCCTTTTTGAATTAAACTCTTATAATCATTTCTTTAACTTTTGGTTCGCATTCAAAAATCATAATTTGTCCACTAATACTACCTTATAGAATTGACAGGCAGAATTTCAAAGGCCTCGAGATGTGATTTTTTCGTGGCCAAAAGAATTGTTTTCAACTTTTTAAATAATCCGTGCCTTATATTTTGTCCCTCGTTCTTCCATGTAAGGGCGGATTTATTTAAAGAGTAATAGGGAGCGCAATCCTTACTAATTTTGTTTTAAGTATCTTTAATTTTAGTTTTAAAGAGTAATAGGGAGAGTAATATGTTCTTCCATTGCAACATCGATGATAATGAAAACAAAGTAGACAAGTGAAGGGAGAGTATAACCAACACGTCTTTGCTGAAAGAAGAGATGGTGATAGCATGAGCATGCAAGTGAAGAAAACAATTAGAAACATTAATTAGTTAAGAAAACTTTTGGTCCTCTTTTTGTCCCCCTCAACTATCACTCCAAATGAAGGAAAGAGTTGCGTATCATCATTTACTCGTGCGACATCTGATGTGCTATTGCCCGAGTTTCAATAGTAATGTTACGAGAGATATTTAATAGGTTTGAATTAGCCATGTAGTTATATTATTATTTAAACAGTTTATCACAATTAATCTTTTCTCGAAAAATTATAATATTAGGTAATCATTAAATTTCAGACCAATAGACCATGTAACGACTGAAGTGCGTTGAAAGGAATTGCAAAAACCCACATGCTTATTATATAATAGATGTTGGCCACGTAGTAGTGTATGATGTCTGAACCAGCTTAATAAGTTAATTAGTAGAATTAGAGAGCCAATTTTTTGTCACTTCTATGATAAAGCCTAATGAGAATTAAATGATGTTTATATCTTCCATGGTGGAGTTTATGATTTTTTTATTAAAAAAATGTATATTGTAACATTATCCTTACGTGTGACCTGATTTAAAGGAATAAGGTGGGCTACACGCATGAATTGATATTGAGGTGAGTGATGGGTCACGCGTAAATAAACATAATTGGATCAAAGCGCAGCTTTATTACTATGTTAAAAATCATGAAGTTTTATCCTAAAATTAATTGATGCTAGAAGGACTGCACAAGAATCTTATATGGTAAGTCTTGGAATTAATGATAATTGTTTTCTGTGAGAGAAACATATATTTTAGCACTTATAATAGGAAGGCTGGTGAAGCTTCACCCAGGGTGATATATTTATCAATCCTAATGTCTAATATTGTTATTTCCAGAGTATAGAGTGATTGATAGTACCATCCCAGTAGTATTTTCTGACAAAACCTCAAGAACTATAGCATTAGTGAGCACAAGTTTATTAATTCATTCATTATTTTTGAATTATAAATACGTTTATCACCAAGGGATATCAAACTTCTCAGTACTTATTGCAGACACATTAACTTATTAGTGCTAAAATACATTTTTTGTTTTTAGACTAATACTTTTCAGCACATGATATATAACACATACATTAAGAGGTCCTTGTCACACAAGGTTGAGCTTGTTTTAGAATTCAAAAACGTGAAAGATCATCCTGGTTTTCTAATCCAATGGTAATTGCCCTCGTTTGCTTGTATATCTGCTTGATCGTCTTGGTGTCTCAAATTAGTCTATCTCTAGTGCATGATCGTGTACAAGTGCTAGAAGTTTAAAAGTTTAAAATTACAGTATTAGTTCCATTGCCTGAAATAATTGTTTCAAATCTGAAAATTCGACCAGAAATCAATCACAATAACTCATCCTTCGAGTGCTGCTCGGGTGGTGGCGAACAATGGTGCTTGTGTAAAATCAAATCTAACATTTTGCTGCAATTTTCTCAGGTGCCGGAATATTTGGCCATCTATCAGACTCCAGACTGGGAAGGAAGGGCTCTTTAACCATTGTTTGCATTTTGAACGCGATATTCGGTTGCCTAACATCATTATCTCCAAACTACTGGACCTATGTCCTGTTTCGTCTACTAACCGGTTTCAGCACCGGTGGGGTTGGCCTTTGCGTGTTTGTCCTTGCCACAGAGCCAATTGGACCGGCCAAGCGCGGTATTGCTGGAATGTCCACCTTCTATTTCTTCTCAACTGGAATAGCTTCTCTATCCGGTATAGCTTACATCTTTAGATCATGGCGAGCTCTCTATATTGCTGCTGCAATACCATCAATTCTGTTCCTGGTCATCATAATCCCTTTCGTTTCTGAGTCACCTCGATGGTGCCTAATCCGAGGGAAGATAAAGCGTGCAATGAAAATTATGCATGAAATCGCGAAAACAAATGGAAAGCACCTTCCTGAAAATGTACTCCTTGCCCTGGATGAAGAAGCGAATGATCATAATCCAATCAAAGCTGAAAACAATAACAAGACCGAAATTCAATCCAAAGAAGCTATTACAGGCTCTCTGGTAGATGTATTTCAGTCACCACTCACTCGGATTCGATTATTTCTAGCAGTTGCCATCAACTTCACATGTTCTGTTGTCTACTATGGCCTCAGCTTAAACGCTGTTAACCTCGGGACCAACCTCTACCTGAATGTCTTTTACAACGCGTTAGCAGAGATGCCGGCATTTTTGTTGACAGCACTCTTGCTAAACGATGGTTGTATTAAGTGATAGCATTCCGTTTGCAGTGTTTGGAGTATGCGGAATATTGGGAGGATTTCTAGCATTTTACTTGACAGAAACTTTGAATCGGCCTTTGTATGATACAATGACCGGAATGGAGAGTGGAGAAGGCGCTTGCACAACCGTTTAAAAATCTTGAGTCAGTCTAGATTGATTTATCGACTTTTTATATTGTTAGTGTGACCCACACGTGTGGATTTCACCAATATGCAATTAAAAGCTCTAAGACAGAATTTTCTTTATTGATTTTTAGGGGTAAATAGGCCAGGAAAGATGCAGCTGTGACAGCCTAAATTTACTATTATAACATGCAAAAATGTTGATCATGTATTATGTGATTGGATACACACACTTCTCTTGAGGTTTCCAATGAATTACAAGTCCTCTCCTGAACCTGGAACTGCACACTCAGTGGCTTACTGAATGTTGCCTTTGACAACCTATCAACACAACATAGACTTCTAGTATTTTGATCATTGGCTTCTAATTGGATCGATTGAATTGAAATTTTTTCTTTTGTTTTTAGTACAACGATTAGATCCTAAATCCTCTACCTCGCCCTCAGAAATCAAACCTAGGTTTAGTCTGGCGAAGCCAACCAAACCACCGCCAGACTAAACTTGATTTCTATTGAAGACAAGAAATAATATAACAAGTTCTTTTCTAATAGATTATAAAAAATTTATACAAAAATGTAACTTAATAGGATATTGAAGTCCAATTTGCCGCCACCCTTTAATAATATTAAATATTTTTTACGTGCAAGACTTGAAAATGAATTTTGTTTAAATGACATGGTAACTTAATAATTCCCCAGTTGAATTGAAAGTTGAACATTGTGCTCCAAAAACATTTAAGATCACCACAGCCATGCTTCACTTTGTTAGAGTACTGTTCTGTAAATTTCCTACGTTATTATCGGCTACAATTGAGAAATTCTCATCGCTCAAGCTGTAAACATGATTGTGTAGTAAAAAGGATTAGCCAACGTAATTTCTCGTTATATATATTCAAGTCTCTATCACACTCTTCCGTGCAAGGACGTGTATATTATACTCATTTGCCACGGATAGATATTTGATATTTGATTGAAGGTGAGTCATTGAAACAATGAAGCTTTGGACATCACGAGTATGAATCGTGAAAACAGTCACTTGAAAAATATACAAAAATATAAGATAAAATTACACATAATAGATTTCAAATTAATCGGTCTGTTCTTTTTGTAAACCCTATACATAGTAAAAGTTTTGTACAACAAACTTAACTTTTAAACTATAAACTCTTGAAAACATCATTTTCTTCGACTTTAATTAGGATTAAAGGAATCAGATAACGTAATCCCGTATTATCACCCCATTTTCTTGTTTTTTGTTTGGTTGTAGACACCACTTTGTCCCACATAAAAGTCATGCAACCATCTTAATTTATAACTGTATATCTATAATTGATGGAAAAACAATTGCCTCATGCAACTTTAGAACGACATGGACCAAGATATTTATTTCTTCATGTCGACTTTATAGTTGAGTGCGCTTGCATAACGCAGTAACTCAACATTATTTCTAGTAGGCACCACAACATGATGGCAGATCATAGCTTTTCCAAGTTTTCCTCCTCCATCTGTTGCATTATATGTTTCATTTCTCCTTCTACAAAAACTCCATTTCTGATATGCAAGCGGTACAAATCAGTTAAGAAATTAATTTCTTTTAGAGTAAATCGGACAGTCCTAATAGACCTTGTATCTAAGTAACTTAAATCGTTCCTCCCCTGAACGCAGTCATGTGACCTTAATTTAAAAAAAAAAAAAATGAAATTACCAGAAGCAATCAAAATTAGGAATAAAACCATAAATTTCCACATAGAGCAGCAACGAAGCTAAGCTTTCTCTTTCACTAACAAGTGTACATGAAGAAAACGAAATTGCCCTAAAGTTCAATACGAGTGTAAACCTATTGACCACCAATATGCAATTCTAATCAAAAGCTCTAGAAGTCTTTTATTGACCTCAATATTTACACACAAAATCTCTTAAAACAAGAACGGTGTTGGGGACAATGCCGGCATAATTGCTGTAATTGGAGATCGCCTGCGAAAACAAATGGCAATATTATGTCAGCTTTTTAATTCGAACAAATTAATCGACTGAAAAATGAACGCATTTTCGCTCAAGAGTTGGATGAAATCATCAAATAGTGATTTATTGTACTCAAAGATTTTGAATTCGAATTACGACTTCGCCTCCATTGTATCGAAAAAGAAAAAGAATGAATGTATTTATCTTACTATGAGGAGGCACTAACATGTAATAAATCAAGTAAAGCATCTATAGGAATTTTAACATCCTGCTCTGACCAAGCAACAATGTGAGAATCACTGTGAAACTAACATGAATGTTTCTACAGATTACAAAAATAGCTGGATTTTGCGACGGATTGTTGCCATGCCGTCACCAACAAAGCGATGGTTTAGTGACGGAAAAAGTTGACGCAAGTTTTGTGAAGGGAAGGTGACGGAAAAATGTCAGACACAAAAAACTGTCACCAAGTCGTTACCAATAGTGACGACCGTCTTTGCCATCTCCAATTTGGTGACGGCCAAGCTAGACTGTCACCAAATTGGCGACGGTTGGGTGAGGAGAAAAATATAATTTTCTTATAATTTTTATTTAATTACTAAGATTAAAATTAAATTTTTAAATATACAATTTTCTTATTATTTTTATTTTAAAAAATTAAAAATTATATTTTTTCCTATCTCCGTATTAGAGACAGGGATCAATCCCGTCACCAATATTAAAGACGAGAGCTAAACCCCGTCTCTAGTATTGGAGACGGGGCTGGAGACGGGGGTTGAACCCCGTCTCCATTAATGGAGACAGGAGATGAACCCCGTCTCCATTAATTAAGACGGGGGTTAAATATTGAAAGTGTTTGGTGTTGTTCTGCCTCTCGTGAGTTTTTCATCATGAAAAAAAAAAAGCATTGCCTCCAAATGCACGTTTTCCTGAGTCAGTGTTTATCTTTATTCTTGTTTTTGGGCGGAAGGTCATTATTTATCATATAATAAAATTGAGGGTAAATTATGCATAAAGTCGTTATTGTTTACGCATTTTTTAAAGTTGGTCTTTAATGTTTCAAAAAAATTATACTAGTATCTAATGTTTACAAAAGTAATTCAAAATGGTTCTTATTATTCAAAACTAGTCAATTTAGTCCCTATTATTTTTTAAAAGTTTTAATTTAATCTCCAAATAGGAGTCATGTATAGAGACTAAATTATATTTTTTCATAAAACAATAGGCATTAAATTGAATTTTTTTAAAAATAATAAGGACCAAATTGATTAATATTGAACAATAAGGAACATTTTGAAATACTTTTTTAACTACTATAAATTTTTTGAAATATTAAAAACTCTATTAAAAAATATATAAACTATAGTAACTAAATGTAAATTTTACCTAAAATTGATAAGGAATTCAGGACAATAATGTGCTGTGCTTTTCGCCTCCAAATGTACTTTTTTATTTTTTATGTCAAAGACCATGAAACATCTAAATACACATTTCTCAAGTAGGCCGGCTACTATAGCTAACGTTTATAAATAGCCCTAATAGCATAAGCTTGGTTATACAAAGTTTTGGTGTCAAACGCTATCCTCCAACTATAACCAACAGAAAAGTGGATCTTTATGTTCAAGCATCATGTGTTCCTCTTCCATCTTCAAATGTGTGGCCTGTAAGTTACTCGTCGACCGGCAAATTATCATCCAAGCATTTGGAGAGACTATTTCCTCTCATATGCTTCTCCGACCTCACAGTACGTATAGGAGAATAAATTCTCCATTAATTATCAATTTTCGGGTTAATTACACTATTCGTCCATATACTAAGAAAATGATAAATTGGTTATTTAATATGCCCCTCATACACGGGTTGAATTAAGCATTATGTACATATTTTTTTAAAAAATATAATGGGTAATGGTAAGTCTTGGACCCATGATTTTTTTAGTAATATATATAGACTCCCATACATTTATGACTACCTTGTTTTAAAAATCAAATTGTTAAAGAAAGATTTGTTATAATTATCAATTATTCTCAACACAATGATATATATATATATATATATATATATATATATATATATATATATATATTTTGGCTAAACCAGTAAGTGAATTTCATTCAACAAAACAAAAGTCAATACAATGGGGTCAATACAAAAACTCGAAACTATCTAAGTATAGCGCTAATATTTCAATAATTACAAAGGGCTCTATTGCTAACATTGTTCGTGAATTGACCACTTTCAAGCATCTTCAGTCTAACATCTTCACAAATTTTAGTCATAATTTGATCCAATCATATATATATGGTGATATGACAAGTTTATGTGTGTAGTAAATTGATCTTCGTGTAGAAGAAGAGCATGAACAGCTTAAGAAGGGTTTTGACGAAGCTGTTACTAGCTAGCAGCTCCTAGTACGTCCTTACTCCAGAGCCTATACGATGGCTACCAAGAATGCATTAAAGAAGGACATCCTGTTTCATCGAATGCTTTTTGGAACTTTGTCCAACGACGTGTGCATTCTAGTGGAACTATCCATTTATCCAACAAATAGAGAATGGATCAACTAGAACTAGTTATCTCAACAACTTTCTTAAAGAAGAACCTCATATAAATACTACTGTACATGTATAATTTTGTATTAGGTATTGTTGCAGACTGCAAAAGCTACAATTTTGCTACAGCATGGTATATTGAGTTTTTTTTATTTCATATCTAGTCAAAAAAAAAAATTCATTTATTATTATTATTATTATTATTTTATTTTGGCATTGAAGGATATATATTCAACAAATTCGAGGATCAGGAGGGCAAATTTGATAAATCTCTAGTAAAGAAAATCGAAGGAATCTTGAGCTTGTATGAGGCTGCTCATTATACGGTGCATGGAGAAGATATTCTTGAAGAAAGACTTTCTTCAAAATTATATCAAACTTTATACATATGATGAACTAGAAAAATGCTTACCACAGGAGACGTTGCATTGCGTCTATCAAGTTCAGTTTTTCCGAGGACGTACCAGGAGCTGCAAGTAGCATTTTCATCATATCCGTCGAAAATTTTATGGTCAGTCTAGGTTGACCATCAGTGCTAAAGGCAATGGGGAGCCCCACATGGTGTGAGAGATTGCCAAAACGATTTTTGGAGTTAACATTCTAAGTGATGTAATATTAAAAAAATATAGTAAGGTGTCTCTAACATGTTGAATCGCATCATTCTCTTCAATATGTAATTTTTTGTCGCTTCTTCTGTTAAAATATGCACTTGTCCCGCATTGAAAAATCAGAAACTCTAAGACCACCTTATAAGATCCTAAACTACTCTACTCGACACCAATTGATTTTAAGATGGAAATCAATGATTCTTAACATGGTATCAAGGCTAAGCCCTTGGTCCAATTTTATTCATCCGAATGTGACCAATTTCAAATCAAATCCATGTGAACGTGTTCAACGCTTCACACATTTTCAATCTTCTATATGTGACCCATATCAAAATGGAAACCCTCTGATTACACTAATTAATTTTAAAATAAAAACTCATGATTCTTAACATCTTTGACACGAGTGTATCAATCTTCCTCATTAATAGAGATATAATGGCTTTGAAATTTAAACTATAAATTTCTCCACATTATCTCTTAAATTGATCAATCCTAATTCAGCCACTATAAAATATATTGTACGTTGATGTAATTGACTTGATTAATACAACCACAATAACGCAACTCTTTCACTCACCATACATGAATTCCATCCATCATGCGATGCATCCTAGTTCTACTTTCACATTAAAAGTGAGATAGAGAATACGAAAAGGGAAAGGCAATGGCTTGTTATTTGGTCTTAGGGACACTTGAATAACAATACAGTAATTAAAGATAACCCCATGATATAAAGTTAGAAGAAAAAAAAATCAATTTTAATTCGAGAAATGTCCATACAATTTTGAGAATTTGAAGGTGGGACCTTATATTTCGAAGGGACAGCTTGGTGATAGAAATTATCATTCTCAATCAAAAATCAAGAAGTTAGTGAGCTGAAATCTCATTCCTACAATGTTATGATTATCACTTTAAGTTTAAAAGGCCCCGAGATTGAATTTCGAATTTAACATTTTAAATAATATAATATTGACTTGTAAACCTCCATAAAAACTGTCAAAAAAGAATATCTCATAACCTTTACCACAAAGCCAAGTTCTAATTGCCCTGTAGCCAAGTGTAATGTGGGATATGAGCTATGATAAGTATTATTTATTGGTTGTATAAAGAGTTTTTTTTCTTTAAAAAAAAAAAAAGGGATACGATGTTTGTGGAGTTTATTGGCCGCATCATTTACAAGGTTGGCCACAAGTTTACCCAAGCTTATGGAGTTTTTCTGTTTTTCTTTTTCCTTTTGATTTATTCCAATATCGACAAATTTCTCAAATGTTGTTTTAAAGTTTCCAAATCCTTCTTCGGTTTTGTTCGAAATACATGCAATACAGTCACAAAGTACCAAACCCAAAAAATTGAAATACATTTTTTTTTTTTTTGAGAAAGAGGGGCGGTACCATCTGAGATTTTATTAATACTAAAAAGAAAGTTACAAAAACGAAGGGGGACATAAGCCTAACCTTCGTGGGAGGATGGGAGACTTATATGCTCCATCGTTCTTCTACTCTAAAAGGAGTACAAGCATAATTAAGATAAATTACAAAACACGTGTTCATATTGTCACAGGATCCACAAGCATTGAGGAAATGAAATTCCTCAGTTTGGTTTTGGAATTTGTATATCCATCTTCATCCTTGTATATTAGATTTATTACTCGGGCAAGATTGAGAATTCGGTCGAGGAGAGGCATTGGCACGGCAGTTGAGCAAAGGCATTCTGCATTTATATCTTTCCATGCATTTGTAACTTGTTTTTGAAACTCAGTGTAAGCATCTTGTTTTGAGGTACCATGTTGTTTCATAAAACATTCAACAGCTGAAGCTACATGTCCTCTTTCTTGCTCGAACTGCATATAAAATTAGACGCTTTATGAAATGAAGTCGATCATTCACAAAAGACGAGTAATATTTAACACGGATTTGAAAACGAATATGTATTTTACTAACTGCCTTATAAATATATTGAATTTCGTCATCGTTCATGGTATTCGATATTTCTACATCCTCCATTAACAGAAGAGTAATGTTTTATGTTACCTATTCATCTCTTCACCCAAGGAAGGGTGATGGGGTGAATAGATGATATATAGCATTGCTCTTAACGAAAATATTTAGTTCCAATTATTTTCGTTTTTACCTCGTGTCCCACCGTATCGTCCATTAATCTGCAAATTACTGATGAAGCTTTAACCATTAAAGGTTCATTGGTCACCCAATCAAAGGCCTCTTTGGTTACTATCTCTCCCATGCCAAGAAATGAAGTTGTTGCAATCATCATGTAAGCACCAGTTACAAGTGCAACCCTCATATACTCCTCAAAAGTTGGAGTATAGCTGTTGTGATACCAATTGGCCTCAGCAAAATATGCTCTAACCAGTTTTTTCATCTGGTAATATGAGATATATATATATATAGATCATAGAAATTGGTTAGCATTAAATTTGGGCTCTGCGCTACTCTACTCTAATTTAGTACTATATCAAATATCAACTAGCTAGAATAGATATACGATGCTTATAATTACCTCTGCTTTTGCAAAGTGGACGAACTGTAATTTGCCTTCCTTGGTTAATTCCTTTTCAATTTCACTGTAAACATCCAAAAGGGCACCATAACAAATTTGCATGTACGCAGGTAGTTTGTTTGTGGTCGTAGCATCCCATCTGCATG
The DNA here is from genome assembly GCA_037974665.1 of Ehretia macrophylla. Classification (NCBI taxonomy): domain Eukaryota; kingdom Viridiplantae; phylum Streptophyta; class Magnoliopsida; order Boraginales; family Ehretiaceae; genus Ehretia; species Ehretia macrophylla. The sequence goes on from CM075772.1 coordinate 27,438,428, forward strand.
CACATCATGAAATGAGAAGTAAGTTAAGAGATTGGATTAATCTATTTGGTTTGGGACTAAAAGAAAGAAATGAAAATAGGTGGGATGTCACATCGTGACCCATCTTCCGACAGCTTTATTATTATTTTTGGAAAAAGATAGGAGGGTTAAAACATTCTCTAAATTGATCGTTTTATAACATGACTATGCGTCCTTAGTAAAAGAAAGAAAAGAGACAAGCAATGGAATTAAGTTTACCTCTCAATTGCATCTGTGAACAGTTCAAGTTCATCAAACGTTCCATATACATCATATATGTCATCTATGATCGAAGTCATAGCTATTACTTTGGTTAGTATCCTCCGCCCCAAGCAATATTGGGGCTCAAAATAAACTCCCAATATCCAAAAGTAGCACTCTACCAATCTGTCTCTTGCAAAATGTAATTTCTTTTCAAATTCCAAACTTTTCCACCACCTGAAAGTAATGGAATAGGGTAAATAATATACGTTGTAAACCCTAAATATACCCAACCGAAAAAAGAAAAAGAAAAAGAAAAAACTTACATTGTAACATCACTTAGCTCTCTTTGATGCATCTTCTGCAAAATATTAAAGTCCAATTTTGAAAATTTGAGTAGTAACTCATCATGCGATGCATCTTTTTCATATATCAAAATGTACTCCTTTGCTCCAAGCCTTGTTAGAGATTTATGGATCGGTAATTTTAAGGCTTGAATGATTTGTGCTGCAAGTGGAGAGCTCGAGTTGGGCAACAATAATGACTCAAGGTGAGTGGTGGTGAATGTGAGTGCTTCTTCAAGAATATCTTCTCCATGCACTCTATAATGAGCTGCCTCATATAAACTTAACATTCCTTCAATGTTGCTTACAAGAGATTGGTCAAAATTCCCCTCTTGATCCTTGAACTTGTTGAATATATCTGCTTCAACCCCAAAAAATGCACTTGAGATCCGATATTTAAGAATTCAATATACCATACTTCAGCAAATACGTAGCCTATGCAGGCTGCAACGATATCCACACAACATTATGTATATATATAGTCGATGCCTTATAAATCTCCTTTATCCCTTAGGATTTCATGTCCTATATATTTTTATATCGTTCTAAATTTATAATTGTTGAGAAATATGAGATTTTATTATAAAATCAATTAGTGTTATAGTATATATTGTAAGTCATGATTTTCCATGTAGAGGATTGTATTTTTCCAATTCTCTCACTTACGTTGACCAGGATTGAGAAGGCTGCAACTTTGTTGTGGCCAAGATTAAAGAGCTTCAGATGACATGACACATAAATGAGTATAATTAAGATGGATTCAACTCTAATATCATATTGAGAAAATTAGAATTAATGAAAGATGATATGGCAAGCTTCCTCTTATGTCCCCAGTGATTTTGTACTTCTATCTTTTTCAGCAATAAAATGGTTGTGGTCTATGCCGAGTCCTCCATCACTTCAAAGTTGATTTTTTTAAGAAAAACAAAAAAAGTGGGGGGGAGGGGAGGAAGCAAGGTGTAGTGGTAGATTATGAAAAGTAAGATTTGGCCCAAAAAACATGACAAACCAGAAAAATGCTTACCACAGGAGACAGGATGCCCTTGTTGTCTAAGTAGTCGAAAACAAAGGGCAACAATGCAAAGATCATCATCTTCTTTAATGAATTTTTCGTAGTCATCGTATATGCACTGGAGCGATAGCTCAATATGGCTTTCAAAATGGTAAGATATGCCTAGACGTTGCATTGCGTCTATTAAGTTCAGTTTTTGCAAGGACGTATTAGGAGTTGGTAGTAGCATCTTCGTCAGATCCTTCTTTAGCTGTTCATGCTCTTCTTCTACACGAGGATCAATTTGCTGCACGCACAAACTTCTCATATCACCATCTTGAAGATAATAAATAAATACAACAAAAAATATCTCTTTTTTAAGTTTTTAAATGAAGTAGTCACTTAAAGTGTATGAAAGTCCAAGTTACAAAAATAATAATAGATTCAAGTCTTTCAGTCCTCACTCAGTTAAAAAAATATATGCATGTGCAGTGTATAATTTTGCCAGCACACAGCGGGCGTGTTGAAGAATATAGCAATCAAATCATTTTCAACTATATAGAGATTATTAGCGTAATTAACCCAAACAGATAGTTGGAGAATTTATACTCCTATGTACCTAGGGATGGATTCAAGAATTCTTCTTAGTGGAGATTGAAACACATAATGTTTAAATTATATGAGTATATATATATAGGGGCTAATTAATTTTTTAACTAAAATGCATAGATATTTAATTTTTTTTAAAAATATACAAAAATTTTAATGTTTTTTTGGACCAAGTACATCCATCCCCGTATGTTCCGTGAGGTCAGAAGTATATGCAAGGAAATAATCTCCCCAAATGCTTGGATGATAATTTGCCGATCGACGAGTAACTTCAGGCCACTTTTTTGAAGATGGAAGAGGAACACATGATGCTTGAACATAAAGATCCATTTTTTTGTTGGTTATAGTCGGAGGATAGCGTTTGACACCAAAACTTGTTGGACTTGGCTATATATTCTACTTCGATAATTCAATTTGCTTGAATGACAAAGCTTATGCTATAGGGGTATTTATACCAAACTTCCACATATTCTTCAGAAACCATGAAGGTCTAGAAACCCATGATTAAATTGATGGTACCTTTTTTTTTTTTTTGGTAACAAATTGATGGTACCTTATTCACACGTTTTTATCATCTCTTTGAAGCTACTCGTGGCTCCAAATTCTTTAAACTGGATCCTCAGTACTATTTTTGTGTCATAGATTCATTTGCAGGTATAGTCTTCATCAGTCAGGTTTTGAGTTAGTACTGGTTGTACTCATCTCGAACCTACCCCCTGTTTGGATTGCACATAGGAAAGGAAAGGAAACTAAGGTAGAGGAAAAAAAGTAGAGGAAGAAAAATAAAGGGAAGGAAAAGGAAAAAAAAAATCTTTTGTATGGATTGCAAAAATGATAATAAGAAAAAGGAAATGAAAGAAATTTACAATTCTTTGTTTACATAAATAGAGAAATAAAAGAAAGGAAATGATAATTTTAGATGAAAAATTACCCAAGCTGTATTTTTTATAAGATAACCAGAGAAAAAGTTAAGGATAAAATAGTTTTTTCATACATTTTACTTTCATTTCTCTATTTTATCATAAATTGGAAGAATTGTAAAATCTTTTTCATTAAAGAAAATAGATGAATTTTGGAATCCCTTCAGATCATAGTTTTTGTAATTGTACGATTCGGTTCGATTCATGCAAAAAACGATTCAAATCAGTTAGTAAATCATTAATTACGATGAATCGGTAAGTCAATCGTGTGATTCACGATACGATTCACGATTCAGGTCAAACTAAAAAAACCCAAAAATCAAAAAAAAAAAAAAAAAAGAACCGACTTCAGTTTTTTTCAAGCAATATAGAATTAGCCCATTATTAAAAAAACATGAACAAACAAAATAAAAATAAAAGCCCATTTAGATTTAACATCAATTTTTAACTATAATTACAAAATCAAAACATTCAAAACTCAAAAGTTAAAATCCCTAAAAAAACAGAGAGAGAGAACCCTACTTATCTTCATCTCGACTGTAAGTGAGCTGCTGCTAAACTAGATCAAAAGTTAAAATCCCTAAAAAAAACAGAGAGAGAACGCTACTTATCTTCATCTCGACTGTAAGTGAGCTGCTGCTAAACTCGATCAAAAGTTAAAATCAAAACATTCAAAACTACACATTTAGATTTAACATCAATTTTGGTTCCATTTTTTTTCTAATGTTCATGTTCAAAATAAATTTGTTTGTGATGGTTGTCACAAACCCAAGCATACTAGGTCACCTTTTCCAGCCAAGAGTAATAAAAATGTTGTAGTTTTCCATCTTATGCATTGTGATATCTCGGGTCCCCATGGAACACTTCAAAATTTTGGAGCCCACTATTTTTTAGACATTATTGTTGACAATAGAAGGTCGATATAAGTATATATCTCATGACATACAAATCAAAAAACTATGACATAATCAATACATAATTGCTTTGGCTATTAGGGACAAGTAAAGTAGTGAACCATTTAGAGAAGTAACAAAAAACATATATTAATATTCATTCAAGGGAAAAGAAAAAAAATCGGTCTTTCTGTATGAATTCTTTCTAGTGTTCATGTCTACAAAAAGTAGTGTTTTTACTTCTTTTTTATTATTTCTTTTTTGTTCAAAATTTCATTTAACAACTTCTTTTTTGTCTTTTTGGGAGCAATGTGAACAGATAACTTCAAGATTTCGACTTGAATCCTTAACGATATAATAAAACAACATATCTAATAATAATTCACTTCTCTTTATTTTTGTAATACGAAAAATGTCCTAGGTAGGATCACTTGAATTCCCCAAAGTGAAAAATTATGTGATACATTGGTACATTTCAATATTTACTCTAAATTAATCAAAAGATAAATAGCATTTGTAACAAAAAAATATAAGATCAAATGTGAAACATTTGTACATAATATATTCCATTTCCACCTAACTTTTGAGAGCAACTTCACTTCTCTTTGATTACATATTTTTAACAACCACCTTTTTGTCTTTTTCTGAGGGATATGAATTTCTAATCCTATGATTTCCGTATGAATGGTTGTTAGACATCATGCATTCGTATGGAAAAAGCAATGTAATCCAATAGTAGCACCTTTTAGAAATGTGCATTCAGATGGAAAAAGCAATGTAAAGCGTTGTCCTTATCAATTTTATCATGTGATAAACAATGATCCCTCCGCCCAACCAAAAAAAATAAAAATAAAAGATAAACACTAACTCAGGAAAAAAGGAACATGCAAAACACTAATCATGGGCGGATGGATTCATTGACCAACTGCATTGCAAATCTCAGGTGATACTAAGCGTGAAACTATTAACAAATGAGTTGGTGACGAAAACATTAAATAAATATAACAAATCTTTCTTTCAAAGCTAACATGATATTAGAGACTAAGTATTAAAAGGTCCTCATCTCAAAACTCACCATCATTAGTTTGTAAAATCACATTCACGCTAAGGTTTAATCAAAAACTATATAACCTACATGTGAGGAGGCGTATTGACCACAATAAATAAATATAACAAACATCCCTCTAACAGTTTAAGTTTTTAAATAAATTGGTCTTAACTGTTGGAGTTGTATTTTGTAAAAATGTGTGTGTTTTTAAGATATCTTTACGCTAATAAACTAAGTTAGCTGCCACAGAGAAAATTTGTCTATATATGACTGCTAAATTGTGTAATATTAACTCTTAGTAAACAAATATTTTGAATCCGCCCCTAGCATCCATAGAAAGAGAGTTTATATCAAACAAGGTCGGAAAACTTTATTAATTTTCCGAAAGGAACTGGTTTTAAAGGACAAACTATTTTCTGATTTTAATTATGCTTCAACTTGAGCTTGGACATAGATATGTCGAAGCAACACTCTAAAATGCTATGTCCTCGTATGTTTGTTCACACCCAGTTAGCTATTTCTTTCTTTGTTTTTCTACTACAGTTGGCTATTATTGGAAGAAACATGCACAATTGCATGAATATTGATAATTTGCCGATCGACGAGGAACTTAATTCAATCCGCACATTTGAAGAAGGAAGAGGAATAGATAATGTTATGTCCTTATATTTATTTGTTTGGCTGTCGATTTCGATTATTCACCTGGCTTGTGATATTGGTGGCTACATGTGTGTCATAACGAGGGCAGAACTAGGCCATTTAAAGGAGGTCTGGCCCAGCTTAAAGAAAAGAAAAAAAATATGTAATTTTTTTTTAAATGCTAGTGCCCCTTAATTTTTTATAATTATTTATCGTCAATTTTTTTAATTAAATTTTGGTTCTTTAAGATCAAATTTCTGGTTCCGCCCTAACGGGCAAAGTGGGAACAGGGAACAAAATTTATGTGCCACACTGAAATTTGAAGTTCTATGTGCTCAAAATTGTGTTTTCAAATCATCTTTCTCCCTACTCCTCAATAATTCGCCAAAAAACAAAAAACTATGAAGTTGTGGCTAATATTAATTGTAGTACCATTTCAAATATGCATATGGAGGAAAAATCATCGTATAAGGGTCAATTTGATGAATTAGAAAAAAGAAAAGAAAGAAAGACAATTATAATAAAATAAAAATAGATAAATTATAATAAAATAAAAAGTAAATGATAAAATAGAATAAGAAAATAAAATAAAATAAAGCTACACAAAATACAATATTTAGAACAAATATAATAATAACAATAAAAATAAGAAAATAAAATAAGTAAAATAAAATAATTTAAAATAAAATAAAATAAAAATAAAAATAGTAAGAATAAAATATAATAAAACTATATAAAATAAAACATTTAGAATAAATAAAATAGTAACAATAAAAAAAATGAAAAGAAATAAAAAAATTATGAATTTTCTAGATTTTAAAATTTTAAATTTATTTAATTTAAAATTTTAAAAATAAAATAAAAATAAAACAAATAATTTGTAAATTTTTATTTTAAATTTTTTTTTAAAAATAATAAATTTAAGTTTCTAATTTTGAAGTGTCAAGTTAAAATTTATAAATTATAGAAATAAATTTACTTTCGTTGTATTAATATGTTAAATTTTTTTTACTAGCGTATTAGCAAAAGTATGCAAAATGTATCGTTATTTGTACACTTTGTTTGATATTCTTTTTTTTTGAGTTATGGACATTATTGAAAAATTGTTCAACATTCTTAAAAATATTGAGTCTAAACCAAACATAATAAAATAACATTCCTAAAAATTTAACAAAATATTCCCAAGAATATTTTTAACAAATCAAACACTTTTAACCACATTACCGGAAATAACATTCCTGTAAATGAAAAATCTATTCGTAAACCAAACCTCCCCTAAGGTTCAGCTTTGAGAGGCGGAACATTAGCCAATGGGAATGAGGGTGTATGAATCTCTTTTACTACATTGATTAAATTGAAGAAAATGCATAAGATTAGCAATTATGAGATGACATTGTGACTTATCGTCAAATAATCATTTCATCTAAAAATTTAAGTTATTACAAAAATTAATTTTATATTTATTTATTATCTCTAACACTTATTACAAGTAGCATTTTGCATTAGCACTTAAAAACCAACTTTAACATTACAATAAGCTCCTCTTTGTTATAACCACTATAGATATCATTGTCTTCGATATAGATGCGCAATTCTTTATTAAACTGGCCCGATTAGGGTTGCTTCAATGTAAATTTCTTGTAGCTTCTCCGACATGAGTGCATCCATTGTCCCCCTTGTACATGATCAATTACACCCATCATGCGAGACTGAAAATACGATTAGTATTGAAACGATACCTGACCTTAAGAACCCTTATCTCGTAAGTAATACTTTATTTTAATATTCTAATATTACATTTCAATCATTCATTTTTCCTTAATTATTGACAATTGTCTTCACTTCTTTCCTAAGTTGTTATCTTAGCTCTATAACCAGTTTCTCTTTGTAAGCGCTGTGTGCCTGCCGAAGGTAATATACAAGAGAAAAAGAGATGTTCACTATTTGTGCTTGTGAAGAGACAAGAGCCTGCTATATATCTAGTATTCACACATACATCTTAGATGTGAACATTGCAATACAAAATTCATTATAATGTTAAGAACAAATTGTACATGGGAAAAGGCTAGAGTACTAATCTGAGGTTGCACCTCTGAGGTAAATCATTTTGGTTAATGTGTAATCTCTTACTGACTGAACTTCTTCCATCCTTTTGTAAAGTCGTTGACCTTAATGCATTTACTTGCTTACCTAAAAGAAAACAAAATGAAAGTTTTTGCTTGTTTAGCAACCAAAAGAGAGACGACAAAAAAAAAAAAAAAAAAGTTGCAATAGAAAAAATTATGTGACTTATTTGGGGAGTTTGGGCTTAAATCAGGCTGAATCAAGCAAGGCCAAACTTGGCGCTTTTTACATTTTAGGCTATAAAGTCATGCCCAGGCCCAGAGAACAAGCATATTTGTAGCAAAGTCGTAGCTTGAACGATAAAACTCGCATATTGCAAGTTCGAGTCTCGTTAATTACGTTGTACAATTTTAAACCAATTAAAAAACAAGCCAAACCTACTAGTAGTCTTAGCAATTGCTCCCTCCAACTCTGGAAATTGCATTATGGGTCAAAAATGGTTGTATGTTGTGGTTTGTAGAGGGTGCAGCCTGTCCCCAATATTTTTAAAAAATATGTGTTTATCTAAATTAAAACAATTTTAAAATATGTTTACAAATATAAAAAATCGAATTAATCCTTAATGAAATATAATGTGACCACAGAAAACGATCATTCATAGGACCTGATCCTATAATTAAGGAAACAAATTAAATCCAGTATATGCTTGGACCCAAAAGAAAACTTTAGTATATTCTCATCAGCTCCGATACGCATGCAAATACTTGTTTAGTTTTTTTTCTAATTCAAAATAGGCCTAAATCATACCTGATATCACTCATAAAAATTGATCTTCCAATCTCTCACAACTAGAGGGAATAACAAATTAACATTCTTTTCATGTCAATGACAAACTACTACTAGAATATCCTCATTCAAAAGAGTTCCATTTAAAGAACACCACCACCTCACCACCTTTAACACAAAAAACATAAAACATGCCTAGTACCACACCCTCCTCATCTTTAGCTTCCGATGGCCAAGACCTCCGTGCACCGCTTCTTCCTCCGGTGGTCGACGGAGAATATTCTCCGTCAAAACCCGCCGAAAAGCTATGCATGGATGACATGTTACAAAAGTATTGCGGCGAGTTTGGGTGGTGGCAGCATAAACACTTTGTGTTAACAAGCTTGGCATGGGCACTTGAAGCCTTTCATACCATGGTTATGATATTTGCTGATCGTGAACCGGGGTGGCGATGCTTGGATGGTGAACCTGGTTCAGGTTGTTGGTATAAGGCGAGAAGTGTTTGTGATCTTGAACCTGGTTCTTGGGAGTGGATTGGCGGACCGGAAAGCTCGACAGTGTCTGAATTTGGATTGGTTTGTGGTGAGAAATACAAGGTTGGCCTTGTCCAGGCATTGTTTTTTGGAGGCTGCATGATCGGTGAGTTGTCTGGTCCTTTCTCTTCTTAACACTTGCTGCCATCTAGGGTTCATTAATGTTCGTTAATCCTTGTTAATTAAAGGTAAAAAGTTAATTAATTCCGTAAAAAAAGTTAGATGTAACGATTGAGTAATCCATCAGTTATTTCGGTTTCCGTAAAAAGAATAAAGTTTTCATATTACTCATTATATCTCCCTATGAAAACTTAATGGGATTAAAAACCCATTAAGGTCTAAAGGCGATGTATTTTTTTGTTATTTCCTTACATTTATTTATTTATTTATTCTTTTTTTATCTTTCTCTTTCTTCTTCACTCTCTTTTTTTTTCCGTAAAACTTAACTTTTTCTTAACCCGTTAAATTTTATGATAAAATTCTAATAAGATAAAAACTTTGTGGGGGAATTCGGAAATTGGACTGAACCACAAAATGACTTTTTCCTTCTTCATAAACTTATCATCCTTTTCCTCAATCAGCTCTATACTTTTATTATATTCTACAATCTTTTAAATAATAGACCATAAATGCATGTAGATCATAGTCATTGATATATCATCTATGTTTATGAAAGTTTTAACTTTAAATTTTTCTAGTCTCTTGGCAAACCAGCATTATATAACATAGACCAACCACTCCAAGTTATAAGAAGAGAAAAAATAGATTACAGTTAAACAAAATTTATGTGATAGTAGTGGTACCTTTCATTCTTTTTCTATTTTAAGTGTAAGTTGTTCAACTTTCTTGTGCCTTCCATGTGATGTCTGTCAAGGTTATTAATTGCACTACTCGCATTTCATAAGGGACCATTGTCTCCCCTAAAACTATCTGCTATTAATGGTGGTAAAGTGTGATCCGGTTATATACTTTTTACATTTAATAATTGAAATTAATTTATTATAATTACATTATCACCTACTATTGATTTTTCTCTTCGTGTTATTTTCACAATATCCGTCATCCATTCATTGGGTGGGAAACAATAGCTTATTCAAGTCTATCCAAGAAGGGATCGGTTTATAACTTGAAAGTGTTTGATGTTGTTTTGCCTCTCGTGAGTTTTTCATCATGAAAAAAAAAAAAAAAAAAAAAAATCATTGCCTCCAAATGCACGTTTTCCTGGGTCAGTGTTTATCTTTATTCTTTTTTTTTTTGGGCGGAGGGTCATTATTTATCATATAATAAAATTGAGGGTAAATTATGCATAAAGTCTCTATTGTTTACGCATTTTTTCAAGTTGGTCCTTAATGTTTCAAAAAAAATTATCCTAATCCCTAATGTTTACAAAAGTGATTCAAAATGATTCTTATTATTCAAAACTAGTCAATTTAATTTCTATTATTTTTTAAAAGTTTTAATTATCCCTATTATTTAAAATGTCTCAATTTAGTCCCTACTGTTTCCCTAAAAATTTCAATTTCATCCCTTTTGTTTAAAGTTTTCAATTTCGTCCTTATTATTTCCCAAAAAATTTCAATTTCATCCTTATTATTTTTAAAAAGTTTTAAATTCAACCCTATTATTTCTCAAAAAAATTCAATTTAGTCCTTGGATAATAGGGACGAATTTAAAACTTTAAAAAAATAATAGGGATAAATTTGAAACTTTTTAAAAATAATAGGGACGAAGTTAAAACTTTTTTAAAAAATAATAGGACTAAATTGAGACATTTTAAAAAATAAAGACTAAATTAAGATACTTTGCAAATAATAGAGATTAAATGTGAAATTTTTCCTAAAATTTACCCTAAAGTTGATAAGGAATTTAGGACAATAATGTGCTGTGCTTTTCGCCTCCAAATGTACTTTTTTATTTTTTATGTCAAAGACCATGAAAACATCTAAGAAAATGGATCTTTATGTTCAAACGCTATCCTCCAACTATAACCAACAAAAAAATGGATCTTTATGTTAAAGCATCATGTGTTCCTCTTCCATCTTCAAATGTGTGGCCTGTAAGTTACTCGTCGACCGGCAAATTATCATCCAAGCATTTGGAGAGACTATGTCCTCTCATATGCTTCTCCGACCTCACGGTACGTATAGGAGAATAAATTCTCCATTAATTATCAATTTTCGGGTTAATTACACTATTCGTCCATATACTAAGAAAATGATTAATTGGTTATTTAATACGCCCCTCATGCACAGGTTGAATTAAGCATTACGTACATATTTTTTTAAAATGGGTAATGGTAAATCTCGGACCCATGATTTTTTTAGTAATATATATGGACTCTCATACATTTATGACTACCTTGTTTTAAAAATTAAATTATTGAAGAAAGATATTTGTTATAATTATCTATTATTCTCAACACAAAGACGGTGATATGACAAGTTTATGTGTGCAGCAAATTGATCCTCGTGTAGAAGAAGAGCATGAACAGCTAAAGAAGGGTTTGACGAAGCTGTTACTAGCAGCTTCTAGTACGTCCTTGCAAAAACTGAACTTAATAGATGTAATGCAACGTCTAGGCGTATCTTACCATTTTGAAAGTCATATTGAGGTATTACTCCAATTCCTATTCGATGGCTACCAAGAATGCATTAAAGAAGATGATGATCTTTACATTGTTGCCCTTCGTACAAGGACATCCTGTTTCCTGTGGTAAGGTTTTTTTCTAGTTCATCAAATGCGTTTCGGAACTTTGTCCAACATTCTGGTATCATTTCTAGTCGAACTATCAATTTATCCAACTAATAGAGGATGGATCAACTAGCTATATCGAGAACTTTCTTAAAGAACCTCATATAAATACTACTGTACATATATAATTTTGTATTAGGTATTGTTGCAGCCTGCAAAAGCTACAAATTTGCTACAGCATGGTATATTGAGTTTTTTGATTTCATCTCTAGTCCAAAAAAAAAAATTCATTTATTATTATTATTATTATTTTGGCATTGAAGGATATATATTCAACAAATTCGTGGATCGGGAGGGCAAATTTGATAAATCTCTGGTAAAGAAAATCGAGGGAATCTTGAGCTTGTATGAGGCTGCTCATTATAGGGTGCATGGAAAAGATATTCTTGAAGTCTGAAGAAAGACTTTTTCTAAATTATATCAAACTTAATACATACGATGAACTAGAAAAATGCTTACCACAGGAGACGTTGCATTGCATCTATCAAGTTCAGTTTTTCCAAGGACGTACCAGGAGCTGCAAGTAGCATTTTCATCATATCCTTTGAAATTTTTTTGGTCAATCCGGGCTGACCATCAACCTTAGAGACAATAGGGAGCCCCACATGATGTGGGGCCTACTTGCATGTAAATGTAGTTAGTCCGAGCTGATCAAAGAAGTTCTCTATTTTTTTTTTTAGATGTTCATGCCCTTCTTCTAAACGAGGATCAATTTGCTGCACACACAAACTTTGCCATATCACCGTTATTGTCTTGAAAATAATAAATAAATATAATAAAAATCTGTCTCTAAAAGTTTAAATTTTTAAATGAAGTGATTACTTAAAATGTGTCCCATATTATCAAAATAATTATGAGTTCAAATTTTACCATCACTCATTTAAAAATAATATACTAAATATTGGCTATATATCTGCGTGGTTTTTCTCAGGTGACTATGTGGGGAGAGGACATATCAGAGTGATTATACCAGTGCTTATATGCTGGTATATATGGCTAGAACGTAATGATGCAAAACATAGAGGTGATAAAAACAAAAACAATGGAGAGGTGATAAAAAAACTAGCTGCTAAATTTTGCGTATTTTATGCAAAAGGAAAACTAGGCAGATTGCCTAGCTTCAGAACTAGTGCTAGGAATGGTTAGGTGAATGTAAGGGTACCTAAGGGCCCAATAGTTGATGTTATATAGGATTAATGCAAAGAGAGTAGATGACTAGCATTTATTCTTCGCTGATTTTGTTTACATAGAGGAGGTCTTAGCCTAGTCCCCCATCTCTATTTGCTTGTAATTTCGAGGTTAGGCCTAAAGCCCTACTTTGTATTTGTACTCTTTTTTTGTGATTAATAGAAATTTTGAAAGGTACCATTCCTCCTTCTATAAAATAAAAATAAAAAAAAAAACACACACACACAACAACTTAGTTCAATAGATAAATGTGAAGATGTGTTAAAATATGAAGAATATATATAGGAAACCCGTGGAAAAAGAAAACCTAAAACCTTGAAGTGGATTAGGGCCATGCAACGAATTAGCTTCATTATTTACATCAAGTAATCTTGGAGACCCCTTATAATGCTATCAATCTACACAACCCAAAAAAAAAAGGTTTAAAGTACATGATTGGTTTAGCAGCTAGTTAGGGAGGTTTAAGTGTCATTGATTAATTAATTTTTGTATAATATATATTTTCCACCACGGTGAAGTATGAGCACAAATGATTAGGGAAGAAAAAGGTTCAAAATGAAAATTGAGTGTCTACGAATAGCAATTTCAAATACTTAAGGAACTATTAGTGTTACGTGCATACATCACTTCCATATTTCTAGATTAAGGCCATCGTTTTCAAAATTGGTAAGGCGTCAACCACTAGCCATTTGATCTAGTAGTATAATTTTCATTTTAAAAGTGAGAGATTGCAAGTGTTATTTTTGGAGTTAACATTTTAAATGATGTAATATTAGCTTGTAAGCCTCATTGAAAATATATTAAAAAAATATAGTAAGGCTTCTCAAAGATATTGAATCGCATCATTCTCTTCAATATGTAATTTTTTGTCGCTCCTTCTGATAAAATATGCACTTGTCCCACATCAAAAAATGAGAAACTATAAGACCACCATATAAGATCTTGAACTACTCCACTTGACATCAATTGGTTTTAAGATGGAAATACATGATTCCTAACATGTTATCAAGGTTGAGCCATTGGTCCAGTTTTATTCATTCACGTGTGACTCATTTCAAATCAGGTCCACCTGTGTTCAACCTTTAGCATGCGTCAACATCTTCGACATGAGTGTATCAATCTTCCTCATTAATAGAGATATATTGGTTTTGAAATTTAAACTATAAATTTCTCCACATTATCTCTTAAATTGATCAATCCTAATTCAGCCACTATAATGTATATAGTATATACTATAATGTATATTGTATGTTGATGTAATTGACTTGATCAATACAACACAATAACACAACTCTTTCACTCACCATACATGAATTCCATCCATCATGCGATGCATACTACTTCTACTTTCACTACTAAAAGTGAGATTGAGAATACGAACAGGGAAAGGAATTGGCTCGGTATTTGGTCTTAGGAACACTTGAATAACAATACAGTAATTAAAGATAACCCCATGATATAAAGTTAGCAAAAAAAAAATCAATTTTATTTCGAGAAATGTCCATACAATTTTCAGAATTTGAAGGTGGGACCTTATAAAGATAGAAATTATCATTCTCAACCAAAACCAAGAAGTTGTGAGCTGAAATCTCATTCAATATAGAGTTATGATTATATATCGCTTTAAGTTTAAGAGGTCTCAAAATTGATTTTCGGATTCAACATTCTAAGAAATATAATATTAACTTGTAAGCCTCCATAAAAACTATCCAAAAGGAATATCTCATACCCTTTACCACTAAGCCAAGTTCTAATTTCCCTGTAGCCAAGTGTAATGTGGAATATGGGCTATGATAAGTGTTATTTATTGGTTGTATAAAGAGAATTTTTTTTATTTTAAAAAGGACGGATACGATGTTTGTGGAGTTTATTGGCCGCATCATTTACAAAGTTGGCCACAAGTTTACCCAAGCTTATGGAGTTTTTCTGTTTTTTTTTTCTTTTAATTTATTCCAATATCGACAAATTTCTCAAATGTTGTTTTAAAAGTTTCCAATCCTTCTTCGGTTTTATTCGAAATACATGCAATACAGTCACAAAGTACCAAACCCAAAAAGTTGTTACATATTGTCACAGGATCCACAAGCACTGAGGAAATGAAATTCTTCAGTTTGGTTTTGGAATTTGTATATCCATCTTCATCCTTGTATATTAGATTTATCACTCGCGAAAGATTGAGAATTCGGTCGAGGAGAGGCATTGGCACGGCAGTTGGGAAATTAAAAGGCATTCTGCATTTATATCTTTCCATGCATTTGTAACTTGTTTGTGAAACTCAGTGTAAGCATCTTGTTTTGAGGTACCATGTTGTTTCATAAAACATTCAACAGCTGAAGCTACATGTCCTCTTTCTTGCTCGAACTGCATATAAAACTAGACGCTTAATGAAATGAAGTCAATCATTCACAAAAGACGAGTAGTATTTAACACGGATTTGAAAACGAATATGTATTTTACTAACTGCCTTGTGAATATATTGAATTTTGTCATCGTTCGTTGAATTCGATATTTCTACATCCTCTATTATGAAAAGAGTAATTTTTTATACCATCCCTTCATCCCTTCACCCCTTCAGCCCTTCACCCTAGGCAAGGTGATGAGGTGAACGGATGACATATAACATTGCACTTAAAGAAAATATTTAGTTCCAATTATTTTCGTATTTACCTCGTGTCCCACCATATCGTCCATTAATCTGCAAATTACTGATGAAGCTTTAACCATTAAAGGTTCATTGGCCAACCAATCAAAGGCCTCTTTGGTTACTATGTCTCCCATGCCAAGAAATGAAGTTGTTGCAAGCATCATCTAAGCACCAGTTACAAGTGCAACCTTCATATAGTCCTCAAAAGTTGGAGTATAGCTGTTGTGATACCAATTGGCCTCAGCAAAAATATGCTCTAACCAGTTTTTTCATCTGGTAATATGATATATATATATATATATATATATATATATATATATATATATATATATATATATATATATATATATATATCATAGAAACTTCTTATCATTAAATGTTGGCTCTTTGCTTCTCTACTCTAATTTAGTACTATATCAAATATCAACTAGCTAGAATAGATATAGGATGCTTATAATTACCTCTGCTTTTGCAAAGTGGACGCAGTGTAATTTGCCTTCCTTGGTTAATTCCTTTTCAATTTCACTGTAAACATCTAAAAGGGCACCATAACAAATTGGCATGTACGCAGGTAGTTTGGTTGTGGCAGTAGCATCCCATCTGCACATCATGAAATGAAAAGTAAGTTAAGAGATTGGATTAATCTATTTTGTTTGGGGAAAATCTTGCATCCATCTGCTTCAATTCACCTGTGTGAGACAAGACAAGCAAACAAATAGATGCGCGACATGTGGCAATGAATTTTGTGTGTTAATCATGTTAAAGAACTGAATGGCCATTCTATCTTTGTTTTAATAATATAATTATAGTACGAAATGAAGACAAAAGTAACATTACAAAAGACCAATACACCCTTAAACGAAAATATAATAACTTTGCAAAAGTCCAAAACACCCCTCAACAATAAACAATCAGCTTGTGCTGTATTTTTTTTTATAAAAAAAAATGAAATTTGTGAGAAAATATGAAAGTACCTTTTAGGTATGAAAAGTTACTAAAATGGGTTCCGAATTGTGTATGTTTGTGCTATCTTCTTAATGTAATAATTCACAAAATATAGAAAAAAGTATAAATCTAAAATTTGACATATTATAAAACAAAATGTATAAAATTTGTTACATTTAATTAGACGATTAAAAGATAATAGAGAGGAAACATTTTCATAATGTGTACGTCACATAGACAGACATATTGCATTCTTTGTATATTGGCTCATAGTCTTCAATTTGAAGCCAACCTGTCATTATCTTCTTGGGTACGTCATGAAGTGAACAATATAGAATTTTACGGATGATTGGGTGATGATATCTGGACTTGCCATGCAAAATTCTGCACAAACTCTTTAGACACTCTTTCGCCTTAGTGTTCGGATCCCTTATAAATGTAAGAAATTTAAAAAATATTTGCTTAACAATATTACTGTTTGAAAACATACATAATAACTAAAAATTTAATTATGCAGAGGAATAATTACATATATCCGTTCATGGTTATTTACGCAGATTTAAAGCATATAATAATTTAATCTAATTAAATTGACCAAACTCGAACTCCTTGATAACCAGATCACATGTCTAATTACTACGAGCCCAATTAAATTAATACACTACAAGAAAAACTGTCAAAGGTGACGGTCCGTCACTTTTTCGTCACCAAAAAAGTGACGAAAATGAGACAGAACTTTCGCTATATGAATAGTGACCTTTTTGAAACGGTTTGGAGACGGCTTAGGTGTGTCGTCTCCAAACTGTCTCCCAATGGAGACGAAACATGAATGTCGTCTTCAATTCGTCTCTGATAAGAGACGAAAAGGAGATGACATGTTTGAAGATATGTTATTTGTCTCCATTTCGTCTTTCTTTTGGAGACGGAATAGAGATAAACCGTTGATGTAGTTGTTTCAATTTGTTTAACTTTTTTCCGAAAAAATTAAAAAAAAAATTTATCAAAAGGGATACGAACCATCCATTCCGGCTCCAAAATGGAGACGGACCCAATGTTGATAAAAATTGATAATTCGTCTCCAAATATATATATATATATATATATATATATATATATATATATATATATATATATATATATATATATATATATATATATTTGTTTTTCGTTTTATGGGAAAAAATTTAAACAAAGACAAAAAAAAATTATGAATAAAATTAAAAAATAAAAATAAAACGGAGACGGACCACTCCAGCCAATTTTTAAAATTGGCTGGAGACGGACCAGTTGGTCCGTCTCCTTAAAGAAGACGGACCAAGTGGTCCATCTCCCTTTAAGGAGACGGACCAAGTGGTCTGTCTCCTTAAAGGGGCCGGACCAAGTGGTCCGTCTCCTTAAGGGGGCCAATTTTTTTAAATTGGCTGAGGGCACAGATCGTGCCCTTAGCCAATTTTATTTTTTTTAAACCCAATACCCCACCCCCCACCCCTTACCCCTCTAACCCCCACGCCCCCTACCCTCCTATCCCCCCACCCCCGACATTAAGGTTAGATATATATGTATATTTTTGTATATGTATATGTATATGTATATATAGATGTATAAATATATGTAGATGTAGTTGTAAATATATATATATAGATGTATAAAAATATGTAGATCTAGCTGCAAATATAAATATAGTTGTATAGTAGTATGGATATATGTATGTGTATGTGTATGTGTATGTTTGTGACTATGTATAGAAGTTTATATATATATATATATATATATATATATATATATATATATATATAAGTATATATATGCATATATACTTATTTATTGTTGGTAGATGTATGTTTATTTTTTATTTTCGTTTTTATTTTCGGTTTTTGTTTTGTTTTTTTTTTCAGTTTTGTTTTTCTTTTTATGCATATATAAATATATAGTTATATATATATAAGTATATATATGCATATATACCTATTTTTTGAATATGCAGATCTAAGTTTGTTTTTTATTTTCGTTTTTTTTTGGGTTTCTGTTTTTTGTTTTGTTTTTTTTTTCTTTTTATACATATATAAATATATATATATATATATATATATATATATATATATTTATTTATTTATTTATTTATTTATTTAGGTATAAATATATAACTAAATTTTGATGGTAAATGTTAGTAATTTTTGGGGGGGATTTTGTTTAATTTTTTATTTTTCAGTTTCATTTTTTTATTTTTTTTTCCGTTATTTGTTATTTATATATTTTTAAAAATAAAAAATTTGACATAATCAGAATTAAATAACTTTTTAATTGTAAATTATTATTTTTTAAAAAAAATAAAAAAATGTGACGGAAAGGAGACAAAATGTGAGGGAGACGGAACAGAGATGAAATGTGAACGGAGACGGAAATGAGACGAAATTATATAGAGATGGAACGGAGACGAAATATGAGGGAGACGGAAAGGTGACGAAATGTGAGAGGGATAGAAAGGTGACGAAATATTTTTTCATCTCTATTTGAGACGAAACAGTGACGAATTTCAAAAAAAGAGACAGGCCGAAAGGTGACACCCGAGTTTCGTCTCCGTTCCGTCTCCTTTTCAGATTGGAGACGGAACGGAGATAGAAATGTGCCGTCTCTTATGTGTTATTAAAAAATCCTTGCACTACCCCATCCAAGCTATTAAATGATATTTTTACCCTTTTATAATACATGTTTTTTTTTCTTTTTTCTCTCTATCTCCACCTATTTTATTATTTACCACTAAATAAAAAAATTTAAAAATTTAAAAATTTAAAAAAAAAAGTCATTTTCCCCAATATCTCAACCCTCTCCCCCACCCCCCACCCTTCCCCACCCCCAGCCCGCACGTTGTTGAGTCAGATCCGGTAGTAGCAGCGAGTTCTCACAGCTACGTCGTGCCCAGTAGAGTTAGAGTGGGGGTGGGGATGGGGGGCGGGGGGAGCGGGTTGGGGTGTTAGGAAATATGACCTTTTTTTTATTTAGTAGTAAATAGAAAAATAGGTGGAGATGAAAAGAAAAAAAAAAGAAAAAAATATATGTATTACAAAAGGGTAAAAACATCATTTAATAGCTTAGAGGGGGGGTAGTACAAGGACTTTTCTCTAATCCAATTAATTCATAAATCTCTTTTGTGTGTGACATCTCGGGTTCATAATTAATCTAATTAATTAATTAAATTAGAACTCTTTCTAATTAATTCGCAAATCGCGAGTGACACCTATCAGTATATCGTAATCACCTAATTAAAGATGAAGTACAAGTATACAAACCCTTTAAGTAATTTTCATGCAATCGAATCATTCTTTCTAAATCATCCCAATTGAATCAGAGTCGTGGATAAGGTCGTCAAACTCTATTACTCAATCATATGTCACAATCTATTTAATCAATAACTTATAATTAATGCATTGAACGACTTCCACCATTCTACCTCGGCCAAGGATTTTCTAGTTACTCAATCAATAGATCGCATAAGATCTCTAATTGATAGATCTCGTATCTATATACACCTATTTCCAGGACGGAATAGATCATAACCACTGAATACATTGTCTAATACATGATTGAGACTAGCTTAATTACATCAGCGAATTATGGTATCTCTAATCATAAAATAATCGTGGTGTCTCATGTATGAGGGTTAATTGCATGATTACATTATACAACGAATTATTGACTGGTCCATGTAATTCGTTGTATTGGTGGTCAAGTCCAGTCACTTATTCACTAACAAGTACTATTAATCGCCCAAACTAATATCTCTTATTATTTGGTTAGTAAACTATAATTCAATCTATCCGGATAAACTAATGCCAAATTAATTTATCCTATGATCGGGGACAACTTTAAGAACATATTTGTAAATATAGATATTGTCACTAATATGTTTACTCCTAACCATATAATTTATAAATGGCGTTCTAAGAACTTTTATATATATATATATATATATATATATATATATATATATATATATATATATATATATATATATATATTATACATAATGACCATCTTACACAATTCAGTTTGACGGTACCCTCAATTTATTAATGGCATGTCTATCTTTATAAATTAATAATTATTAATTTATCAATAAATTAATATCTCGCTAAGTTAATAGAAATTAGTGATCCCATCACTATTAATTTAAAATGTTATATTATATCTTAAGAAATGAAAAAATGAATAATATGCAATCGGAATAGTATCTTTAGTAATCGAGTGTTCATATACCATTGATTCACATATGATTAAGTGACTAGTAAAATTTCATATACCATAAAATTCGGATATGGATAAATGGTTGGCGAATGTGGGTTGACATATAGCATTCCTCATATCTTATTTTGACTAAAGTAACACGAATAAACTATCTTAAGAAAGTAAACAAAGAAAAGTGAACAATTTGTAATTGAAATAGTACTTACAGTAATTGAACATTCATATACTGTAGATATGGTTAAATAGGTAATGAAAATGGTTAAAGAAGCCATTTCAGCACTACATATAATATATAGATTGGGTCCTAACAGGTTATAATAGTAAATTCATAAATAAAAATTAGATGTTATTGATAAGGGTATTTTAGTCATTGTGCAACCTAAAACGCTAAAGCAAATATTTCAGCACTACATATAATATTTTGTAACAAAAAAAGAACCATTTTGTATAAAAAAAATTGTGGATTAAAAAGATAGCTTAGATATTAGATTAGAAGTTAAGGATAAGCAGTGAATAATTAACTTACCAATAATTAAATTACCACACGAGACATGAAACCCTTGTTGTCTATGTAAGCGGAAACGAAGAGCCACACTATAAATGTCGCTGTCATCTTCTTTAACGCATTGTTGATAGGTATCATATATATAATATAGTGATTTTTCTATCTCTTTCAGAAATTGGTAGGCCACCCCAAGACGTTGGATTGTATCAATCAAGTTTATTTTTCGTAAGGACTTTTCAGGTGCAAATACAAGCATCTTCTTCACCTCTTCTTTTAGTTGCTGAAGCTCTTCTTCTTCACGGACATCAACTTTCTGCAAAAGAAAACAAATTAAACTTGTTATATATCAGCATGCTAGCAACTTAATAGGTCTTAGTTAGAATTCGAAAACGTATACGTTTTCTTTAGCAAAAAAGAATCTCTAATACACCTAAGAGTCGGTGAAATGAAAGGGTAGCAATCAGTTATGATCAAAGTGATCAAAGATTTCTAGCACTACCATGACTTTGACCTCTATTGAAAAAAAAAAAAAAAGAAGTAAATTTATGGAAATGTTATAGAACTAGATGACAATTGAGTCCCAAGAAGTGAAAAATCTTATTCACCGTGAGCTCAGAATCATATGGAAGGAAATAATCTCCCCATACGCTTGGATGATAATTTGCAGAGCGGCGTATCACCTCAATCCCATTATTTGTTTGGGATGAAACTAGAGCAACTTGTAGTTGAACATCCATTTTTGGTTGCGAGAATCGTTGGTGGAATTAAACGAGCTTTTTGTGAAGAGTGAACTAAACGAGCTTTGCTGCACTGCAATTTAATTACGTGCTTTCTTGTGGTGAGGACCTTATATATAGTCAGAGCCACATTTGTGGATTAATCCATACAAGTCTTTAAGTGGTAACCTAATTTGCTTATATATTTTTCGATTAAGGTTATCTTCTAACTAATATTTTAATATAATATTAACATTACATATATTTTAACTATTCATTTTAATCAAAATAACTAAATTTTAATTTAATAGCTACTATAACTCTAGTTAGTAGATCGGCGAACAATGTCATGCCCATTAGTTTTGGAAGAAGTTCGAGCAGGTTGAAGATGTGTGGCATCCCACATCGGTGGGAGAGAGTGTATAAGTATAGCTTATAATCGAGTGTTATAGATATAA
This sequence comes from Ehretia macrophylla, assembly GCA_037974665.1. NCBI lineage: Eukaryota > Viridiplantae > Streptophyta > Magnoliopsida > Boraginales > Ehretiaceae > Ehretia > Ehretia macrophylla. The sequence continues at coordinate 27,460,923 of CM075772.1, forward strand.
GAAATAACTTGAGTTAACTATTTTGGACCTCTAGAAAAGAGGTTCTAAGTAGTTATTTATTATACTTATAACACTAATCTAGCATGCGAGCCTGGGGTTCTGGGTTCGGGACTTGACAACTCAACTTTTTAGTTTTTCTTGATTCGAAATGATTCTCTCTTTAAACGCAAGAGATTCCTAGACCAATTCTTAGAGGATATAACATCCTTGTGATGTAAAATATAAAATTAGTTTAAGCTTCCCGTAGAATAATAATGAGCAGAACTACTTCTATATTCGACTGGTAAAGACTTCTAAATAAATTTATTTAACACATTGATCTCATTCATAATTGTTTATAGCCATACGTAGCTTGGCATCATCTATTCCTCTTCCTTTTGATCGTTATGTCTTAATCAAGTGATTTTTTCTTCACCGCATTGGACAGCGGACTATAAATTCTCCCCACTATTTTCCATGATAATTAAACTTCTCGTTCCAATATTGTTGAAAAAGACTTCATACTTAAACTCATTATGTCACATTTAATCTTCACATATAATTTTATTTTTTTCATAATTCTTAGTGTTCGAGTACCATTGTCTTTTGAGTCATAAACTTGTGATACACTATAAAACTACATATAAAGATATGAAGCTAAAAAGTATATCAAAAGTAAAAGATACAACATCGTGATTTCTTACCTTCCAAATCTTTACCACTAGCCATATGTTGTAGTGGTACGATTTTTGTTTTGTATGTGAATGTTTTGAGATCGATTCTTAACAGCTGTAACATCTTTTGTATCTGTTGTAATATTGGTGTTAGGAGTTTTACATGGTGAACTAAAGAGCAAAGAAAATAATTTCTCTCACATGGAAAGATTAGGAGAATAGTGAACTATTAATAAACATGTGTTGGTTCGAAACTCAATAGTTTAAACTTTTGGGTCAATAGTTAAGTCTACGTACACAAGTGAGTTAAAACCCATTAGTTCTTAGTTTCTATAGGCTTGCCACAAAAAATTGGTATCAAAGCTGCAATCTTGGCCCCGATTCTCGAAGAATTATGGTGGACTCTAGGGGGAGCTAAGCATCAAGGCTCGAACGATAAAGTAGGGACACGATTATGATTGATCTCGGGTGTACACGGAAGAGCTACTGGAGCCACCATGGTAGCTAAGGTGCAAAAGAAGATCTAAATAACTTGTGAGAGTGGTGAAGATGGATATATCTATCGGCAATCAATATGGATCAAGGAGGAATTGAGGCCTAACATTGGAGTTGACATGTAAAAAGGGAGAGATTTGTTAGGAGTATCGCATGGTGAACTAAAGAGCAAAGAGAAGAATTTCTCGCACATGCAAAGATTAGGAGAATAATGAGCTATTAATAAATATGTTTTGGCTCAAAACCCAATAACTTAATCTTTTGGATCAATAGTTGAGTCTACACATGTGTGTTAAAACTCATTTGTTCTCAGTTTATCTAGGCTCGCCACAACAATTAGTTTAGGCCCCTTTTAAATAAAAAAAAAATATTTGAAGTGGATAAGTTATTTTATAAATGAGCTATAATGACATAGTTAATTTGTAAAGAATAAAGATTAGTGCAAGTATCAAAATTTTCAACTTTGGGTTCGAAACAGAAAAGATAAAACATCGTAATTAGTGATTATTGTGCTTTCAGCCTACGTACGTACTTTGTAGTTAGAGGTGCCAAACTTGTAGGAAAACAGAAAAGTAAATTTCTACGTAGAGCACAAACCATCCCCCAACAAACACCCAGGATTGTATTTTTCACATGTATCTTACTTATTCAAAACCCATAGGATGTGACATTTTCTTTTTCTTTGGTCAAAATATAGGATGTGATTGGTATCTGATTTTTAGCAATTGTAGTTGTTTGTAATTATTTACAAGAGCTACTTACAAGTAATATTTTATTTTAATATTCTTACATTATATCTCCGTCATTCATTTTTTCCTTAATTATTGGGAATTGTCTTCACTTCTTTCCTAAGTTGTTCTCTTAGCAAAGCAACTAGTTTCTCCTTGTAATTAACACATCTTAGATGTGAAGGTTGCAATACAAAATTCATTTTGATGTCAATAAGAACAAATTGTAAATAGAAAAAGGCTACAGTAGTAATTTGGTTAATAAATCAATTAGGATAACGTGGAATATGTTGAATGGTATTTGCTTAGGATTATTAACACCAATTTGAGGCAAAAATCTTCCTTAGATTGTTACGATTGGAAGAACATTCAGATAATCGCAATATGTTGAATTGTATTTGCTTAGGAAGGATCATGATCCTAGTTTTATATTTGATTACTCGGTTAAGTGGTGTATTGGATCAACTTACAATCTTTTTTTTAGTGATCAACTTACAACTGAATGTTAACAAATTACCCTAGTTTAATTTTTTTGTTTTTTTGTTTTTTTTTGGTTTTAAGGGAGGCCTAAGACCATACAACGTAATCAGCGAGATTCGAACTCGCAACCTCTCGCATACATCGAGTAATCTTATCACTCAAAGTTTATTTATTTATTTTTATCTGATTACTCAGTTAAGTGGTGTTTTGGACCAATGTTCAAACTTATTGAATTAATCCAATTTCCCCTGTAAAACCCATCTCAATGGACTTTGGTGACAAGTAGGGTAGTAATTTTTTTTTTTTTGCGAAACAAGCAAAATTGTGCATTTCAAGAAGAAAACGGTTACAAAGGGTAATCTTAAATTTATTATCATAAAATAATTAATTCAAGTTATTACATCAACTTCTGACACTCATTATTTTTTGTGCTATGATGACATAGTTAATTTGTAAAGAATAAAGATTGGTGCAAGTATCAAAATTTTCAACTTTGGGTTCGAAACAGAAAATATAAAACATCGTAATTAGTGATTATTGTAGTTTCAGCCTATGAAGCTTAAACTACGTACGTACTTTGTAGTTAGAGGCTCCAAACTTGTAGGAAAATAGAAAAGTAAATGCCTACGTAGAACCCAAACCATCCCCCAACAAACACCCAGGATTGTATTTTTCACATGTATCTTACTTATTCAAAACCCATAGGATGCGACCTTTTCTTTTTTTAGGTCAAAATATAGGATGTGATTGGTATCTGATTTTTAGCAATTGTAGTTGTTGTTTGTAATTTGTGCAAGTCGTATAAAGTTAAGGTTTTTAGCTTTGAGAGCGGAACATTAGTCAAGGGAATGAGGTGACGATCAACCATCCCTTTTTTTTTTCCTTCTTCTTTTTCTGAGGAGACCTAAGCTGATTACAAGTTAATCACCTTGAGGGATGTCTTGCCCATCATATCTTTCTCCAAAAGTACCAAGAGTAATGAGGGAGACTATCCACAACATTAGCATGAAACGGTCCTTCAAGTCCAAAATTTGCAAGTCAGTCAGCACAATGGTTGGTTTCACTAAACACATGAGTAACTGCTTGTCTTCTCCTAATATAGCACATACGTGCAATCTTGAATTAAAGGCCTAAGAGGGTTGAAGTCGGCTAAAGCTCCATTGATCATTCTATAAATTGTAGTAGAATCAGTTTCAATCTCCAAATTTGCAATCTCTAAATTTTCGGCCATACCAAGCCCCTCCCAAATTGCATGAAGCTCGCTCTACTATTAGATGCTTACCGTAAGTTAATTGCAAAACTTGCCTTACAATGCCCATTTTCATCACGAAAAAACCCTCTGCCCCTGCTAATCTTGGATTATCATTGGAGCATCCATCAATGTTAAGCATCCTTGGTAGCCATCGTGTAGATGGATTGTAGGCTAATACATCCCTAAGACGTTGCATTGCGTCAATTGAGTTCAATTTTCATGCTCATCATTAGAAATTCTATGGAACCAATTTGAATTAATTTTTGTTGGTTCTTCTTTTTACTTTTTATATCCCTTGATTTGGGGGTGTATGAATCTCTTTCACTTTACATCGATTAAATTGAAGAAAATGCATAAGATTAGCAAATATGAGATGACATCAAGCCTTTGGCTCTATTTGACCTAACTTTTTGACACTCAAAAGCGCTTCTTGTGAGTTTAGAAGCTGAAACTCGCCTGTTTGGCTAATTTTTTAGGGTGCTTTTAGAAAAAAACTAAAGCTGAAAAAACTAAAAAATAAGAAACCACAAATTGGAGTTTTTCCAAAAAGGCTATTGCGAAACTGTTTTACATAATGCGTGAAACTGTTTTTTTTTCAAATATACCCTTTCTTATTTTTTAAAATCCAACATTGCCCTCAAAATTTCTAAAAGCTAAATATTGTCTATTATAGGCTAAAGAGTCAACGCTTTTGTTCAATAGCACTTAATTCTAACCAAAGTTCTACTTTTAGAAGTTATATAACTCAAAAGCTAAAATTTCATATTTAAGCCAAACAGACTCTTATTGTTAAGTAACTACTTCATTAAAAGTTTAAATGTTAAAGAAGAGTTTTGAATTTATTCACTATTTTTGAACACTTATTACCAGAGTTGCTAGTAGCATTTTTCATTAGCACTTAACCACCAACTTTAAAATTACTAGAAGTTCCTCTTTCTTATGACCACTGTAAATAGCCTTGTCTTCAATATAGATGCGCAATTCTATATATTAATCATTTTCAATTAAACTGGCCCGATTAGGGTTGCTTTAATGTAAATTTATTAATTGTAGCTGCTTCTTCGACATGAGTGCATCCATTGTCCCCCTTGTACATGAATTTCATCCATCATGCGAGATTGATAGTACGAACAAGGAAAGGAATTGGAACATACTTGGTCTCAGGAAACCCTAATTATTTACAAGAGCTTTTTATAAGTAATATTTTATTTTAATATTCTTACATTATATCTCCGTCATTCATTTTTTCCTTAATTATTGGGAATTGTCTTTCCTTCTTTACAAAGTTGTTCTCTTAGCCAAGCAACTAGTTTCTCCTTGTAATTAACACATCTTAGCTGTGAAGGTTGCAATACAGAATTCATTTTGATGTCAATAAGAACAAACTGTAAATAGAAAAAGGCTACAGTAGTAATTTGGTTAATAAATCAATCAGGATAACATGGAATATGTTGAATGGTATTTGCTTTGGATTATTAACACCAATTTGAGGCAAAAATCTTCCTTAGATTGTTATGATTGGAAGAACATTCAGATAATCGTAATATGTTGAATGGTATTTGCTTAGGAAGGATCATGATCCTAGTTTTATATTTGATTACTCGGTTGAGTGGTGTCTTGGATCAACTTACAAGCTTTTTTTTAGCCTTCACCTTACAACTGAATGTTAACAAATTACCCTAGTTTAATTTTTTTGTTTTTTTTTTGTTTTTGTTTTTTTTTTGGTTTCAAGAGAGGCCTAAGACCATACAACGTAATCAGCGAGATTCGAACTCGCAACCTCTCGCATACATCGAGTAATCTTATCACTGAAAGTTTATTTATTTATTTTTATCTGATTACTTAGTTAAGTGGTGTTTTGGACCAATGTACAAACTTATTGAATTAATCCACTTTCCCCTGTAAAACTTATCTCAATGGACTTTGGTGACAGGTAGGATAGTAATTTTTTTTTTTTTTTTGCAAAACAAGCAAAATTGTGCATTTCAAGAAGAAAACGGTTACAAAGGGTAATCTTAAATTTATTATCTTAAAATAATTAATTCAAGTTATTACTTCAACTTCCAACACTTATAACCAGTGGCGGATATAATTCGGGCCAGCGGGGCTGCAGCCTTCACTGACCCCTAAAAGCGTTAAAAATTTTATATATTTTTCTTTTAATATTCGTATAGTTGAAAAATTATGTGTTTTAACCACTACTGAAAAAAAATTCTTAAATCTGCCCGTGCTCATAACTACTCACTTATAATGTGTCTGACTGTTTTAATTAGGACATTACAATTCCTTTCACAAATTCCCATCCAAATAGTGATGGAAGTTACACATGATTGCCATTATATATAGGTGAAGCACAAGAAATTAAAATAGATTCCTGTCTTTATTCCTTCCAAAAGATGGATACAAATAGTGGTCTAAGTTACACATTATTGCCATAATAGATTAAACACACCTTCCACTAGGCCGCCACAACTATATTTTTATAGTTGCAGGAGTAACAAGAACTGAGGTAATGAAATCTTTCAGTGTCGTTTTGGAATTTATATACCAGTCTTCATCTTTGTATAATAGATTTATCACGCGTGCGAAATTAACGACTCGCATGAGAAGAGTCATTGGAGCTGAAGTTGGATGAAGACATTCTGCGTTTATATCAAGCCATGCATTGTTAACTTGCTTCTGAAACTCAGTGTACACATCTTGCTTTGAGGCACTATATTGTTTCATGAAGTATTCAACACCTGAAGCGACGTGTCCCTTTTGCTGCTCAAACTGAGTATAGCATGTCAGGATTAGAGAAGTATTGATAAGGCATTTAGATCCTCTAATAATATAATAATATTCTTAAAAAGTGAATAGAGGTGGAGTGATGAGGTAGTTAAGAGTGAAATAATTTAAACTATTGAGTGTGTAAGTTAAATAACTACCTTTTTATTACGCTACTATCAAAGTTTATAATAACGTTATTATGTTATTAGAGGATTCAAATCAATCAGTGCTAAAAACTCGTAGATTACATAGGATATTGTATGTTATTGCAAAGTTCACAATGTTACTTGTACATTTTTCTTTCCCAAATTAAATGTTGAAGTATACTTCTTTTTTTTGTTGATAAAAATAGACCTCTTCCGAATCATATTTTACATTATTATTTTTTTTAGATTCTTCAATCTCACAAAATATGTATGTCGCGTATGGTAGTACTTCTATCATTTTGCAATATATGTGTCGAGTTTACGTAATAAATCAAATTTATTTTTCTAAATATATACTTCGTGGCGCACCATGTCGTCCATCAATCTATTAATCACCGATGAGGCTCTAACGCTTACAGGTTCAGCCGTGACCCAATCAAAGGCCTCTTTAGTTGCTATATCTCCCATGCCAAGAAAGGAAGCTGTTGAAAGCATCATGTAACCGCAAGAGACAAGTGCAACCTTCATATACTCCTCAAAAGTTGGAATATAGCTTCTGTGAAGCCATTGAGTCTCTTCAAAATATGCTCTCACTAATTTTTTCATCTTGGGATATCAGAAAAAGACCATTTTTTTGGTCAGTCACTAAAAAAAATAAATAGGACATGGACTACGAATTTAGGCAACGGAAAAAAATCCGTAGCCAGTTGGATTTGAACTAATTGATAGTATCTAGAAAGCATAATTATATGAGGCTTACCTCTGCTTTTGCATATTGGATGCGGTATGATTTGCCTTCTTTTGCCAATTCTTCCTCAGCTTCATTGTAAACATTTAAAACAGCACGATAACAATGCTGCATGTAAGATGGGAGCTGATCTATGGCTTTAGCATTCCACCTGCATATGGTAACTCCATATTCAATCATTGTACTCCCATAGATTATAATTTCGTAAGTAAATAAGCCAAGTAAGCTACGAGGAGTTGATGATGGGGGGAATTTTAGTATTTGGATACATTTTATACCTTTCTATTGCGTCTGTGAAGAGTTCAAGTTCATCAAAAGTTCCATATACATCATATACGTCGTCAATAATAGAAGCCATGCCAATTATTTTGGTTAGTATCCTTCTTGCTTGAGGAAATTGGGATTCAAAATAGACTCCCAATATCCAAAAGTATAATTCTACCACTCTGTCTCTTACAAAAGGTAATTTCGTTGGTACATCCAAACTTTTCCACCACCTATAATAGAAAGAGCATATATCACAGAGTTTACAATCTAAAATTTGTTAAGTTCGAGTTCTAAAAAAATTTATTTATTTTCTTTAATTATATTTCCCTTGGCTTTTTTATCTTATAGAACCGACCAGTAACTTAGGCACAACATTACCGTGTAATATGACTTAGCTCTTGTTGATACATCTTTTGCAATATATTAAAGTCCGATTTTGCAAATTTGAGTAGTAATTCATCGTGCAAATCATCTTCTTCATAGATTGATATGTACACCTTCGCAGTAAGCCTTGTCAAGGATTTTTGGATCGGTAGCTTTAAAGCTTGGTTGACTTGTGCCGCAGGGGAATGTTTCAAGTTGGGAAACATTGACTCGAGGTGAGTGGTGGTGAATGTAAGTGCTTCTTCAAGAATACCTTCTTCATGCACTCTAAAGTGAGCAGCCTCGTACAAGCTCAAGATTCCAGCCACACTACTGTTTATAAGAGATTCACTAAATTTTCCCTTCTGATCCTTGAATTTGTTGAACACGTCTGCTTCATACAATAACAAAGACTTGACATTATCCGTGAAAATGATGAATGAAAAATTATGTGTTTCATCTTAGAATCAATACTACCAAGAGGGCTAGTCTACGATTTTATATGGTGATACTGGAGTTTATATTTCTTTCATGGAGACACTTGTTTATATATTTTGATACCTCTTCTGTGATCCGATTTGAAGAAGCAATAGTCAGGGAGAAGAGAAATAGATTATCACACGTGGATGCTAGTTAGCGAGAAAAGACGCTATAACATTTTAAATCTTTTAATTTGTAATACTAAGATTGAGAAACGAAAAAGATCTTTATGAAAATGGAAAAAACTGTCATATTGCAATGGTTTTTAACCATTGTATAAACTAAATTTTTTTGCATTAATCACTTACTTTTTATTAATAATTACTCATGAAATTACTTTTTGCAACGTTTTGAAATGTTGCTTATTATTTGTAAGAAACCTTTGTAGTAGAGAATTTGCAACGGGAGTACCATAAGCAATGACACCATATGCAACAATTAAAGTTTTTTTTGGATGATAGAAAAACCTTATTGGCGGAGCCTGACAATCGAATTATTCAGCGAAACCCGACCACCAACTGGTAAAATCCCAGTTGTAGAACCTTACTCCAAGGATGTACCATATTAGTCCAAAATGGAACCTTAAGGACATGGTGGGGATTTGGACCCGTGATCAACCACATGCCTTCTCTGATACTTTAACCACCCGAGTCATGTCTTGAGAGCAACAGTTCAAGTTATTTGCAAAGGTTTTTTTGCCTTTTTAGTTTTATTTAATTCTATAAATGTTGTAATAGATGAAAAAACTAAAATTTTTCGCGACAGTTAAATTTTTTTAATCACTTATATATGGGATTAAAAGTTAAGGATAAGCAGTGAGAATAAATTGATGTAAAGATCCCAATGTGTATCTTTATTTTTATTTTTTATTTTTTTTGTTGAATGAAATGATTACTTACATTAAAAAAAAAAATGGCAGTGAATCACTTACCACACGAGACATGAAACCCTTGTTGTCTAAGTAAGCGGAAACGAACAGCAACACTATAAATGTCGCTGTCATCTTCTTTAACGCATTCTTGATAGGTATCATATATGTAATATAGTGATTTTTCTATCTCTTTCTGAAAATGGTAAGCCACCCCTAGACGTTGGATTGTGTCAATCAAGTTTAGTTTTCGCAAGGACTTTTCAGGTGCAAATACAAGCATCCTCTTCACCTCTTCTTTTAGTTGCTGAAGCTCTTCTTCTTCACGGACATCAACTTTCTGCAAAAGAAAACAAATTAAACTTGTTATATATCAGCATACATGTGATAGAACTGTAAACTTGTGTTTAATTGAACATCTTCTATTGATTAAAAACGTATCACAATATAGTCTAAATAAATCAAACTAATCACTACAAAAAATGTTAGTATTTCCGGCACTATATAGTTATTGCTATCTTACAACAATCATTATATCTTTCAATTACAGGATATTGTTAGAAGAGAGGTTGATGAAAAAAATGGTGACTCCAATTGTTCAGACCACGAGTGTTTTAACTTGGAACAAGAGGCATTTCTAAAAACTCTTGGTCCTGAAAAACCCAGGGTTTGGGTCTGGGGTCACGATAACTCAATTATATGGTTCTTCTAGAAATGAAAGAAAGAGAGATGGAAAAGGAGATAAGGATAAAAAAAGATGGAAGAAGATATGAATCTAATGAGGAAATATATTTTATTATCACAATCTTCTAATGGATCAAGTTAAAGACTGGAGGGTTTGCGAAGAATTGAGTTTTGTTGGAATGGATAATTCTTGAAATGTTTTGTGAAGAATGGTGTTTCGGATTTCTTCTTTTATTTTTGGATAATTGTGAACGCATACAGTTGGAATGGATGTTTTTTATTTGGAGAATTTATATGTTAAGTCAATTTTCGTAGATGATTGGTTTTTGAGTATGCAATGCTTAATTCTCGGATGTCTGCCTTATGATTTATAGGATGTTATGAATATTACTCAACGTTATGAATGGGCAGGAAAATGGTTTTGAAATCAACAGCATGACAATCTGATTTTAGCGGCGTTTTCGACAATTGCCGTGGATTTTAGAACAACGGCATTTAAGTAAAAATGCTTTATTAGACACACAGTATGACACTCAGAAAATGTCGTCTATAAAATATATGACGGCACCGTTTCTTATAAAAGCCTTTAAACGATCAAACGCGACATTTTGGCCCTATATTACGGCATTTTAAAAACGCTATATTTGATTTATGCTGGTGGTTTTAACAAACACCGTTAAAAAATGGAACAAAGGCATTTTAGAATACGTCGTGTTAGTCCTATAGTGTGGCGTTTAGCTTGAAACGCAGGCAAAAGATCTCCAAATATGGCGGTCCTTCGGCGTTTATTGACACCGTCGATAATTCTTCAAGGGCAGTTTAAAACTGCCTTGGAAGGTCAAGAAAAATGCCGAGAAAAGTACAAATTTAGTGAATCCAAAATTGCCAAACATAATAAATACATATTACACTACTCTAGGAGGCATACAACTCAAGACAGTATCTGGTGAGGCACACTGCTCAAGATATTCTATCACAGTCTCTCAAGTGAAACCAAATTATTGACAGTGAGCTTGTTCCAAAAAATATAAAAATGGCGAATTTTTGTGGTTGCATAGGTGATAGAGGTAACAGGTTGGACACAACTGGCAATTAAGAAAGGAGATAATAGAGGAAATTGATTTAAAGAAGAGATAATAGAGGAAAGAGCGCCAGTGAGGTAGCTTTTGCGCTTGAGAGAAGTACTGACTTCAAGAAGAGAGAGATTTTTTTTTTTTTTCGATTGAGAAGAGAAAAGGCAGAGTTGTTGAAGAAATGAAGCAGATATAGTCTATGTTTGCCGGTTTAGTTAAAATGGAAGAGCAGAGAAGACAAGAAATTGAAGGGAAAACAGGAAGATATCCTTGGACTCTTGAATATTATGTGAGGGTCGTAAGCTAGTATTTTTTTTGTTGAGATCGCGAGCTAACAATTTTGTAATTGGACCGATGTACTAGCATTAGATTGCGGGTATTGCTATCAATTTGGGGGTAGCTACAAGTTGTTGAGTTGAAATTATGGCATTGTGGGAAGGACTAAAGTTAGCGTTAAATTTAAATATTGGGACACTTGTGATTGAAACAGATTCAATTACAACATACAATCTGATGTGTGATGGTTCAGTGGTACTTAGTTCTCTAAGGCCTTTTGTTGAGGATTGTAAAAGACTTCTTGCCTTTCACAGTAGTTTTAAGTTGGTCCATATCTACCGCGAGAGCAATTATTGTGCAGATTGACTTGGTAATTAGGGCATTCGTCAACCTTTGGAAGTGACAAGGTTACAAGATTTGCCAGATCTGTTGCAGTGACTGATGGAGAGGGATAAAATGGATGTGAAGTTTTCTCCAAGTGTTAATTTGTAACTGGTTTCGGCCTCCTTTAAAAAAAAAAAAAGAGTAGAAATAATTAAATTTAAAATGAGAGAGAGAGACGGGGTGGGCCCATGATTTTAGTGAAGAGAGAGGAAGACATGGCTACGGGTTCATAGATTAGAATTGGATTTTGTTGGTTGGGGGGTGGTGGGTTAGGGAAGGAATTTGTCATGTTTGTTTGATTATTTTGAAGAGTAGTGCGTGGGGTAGAGTTGTCGGGTGAGAGAGATGAGTACGATGGGGACACAAGGAAAGTAGATTAAGTAGGAAAAAAAGGAAATGGTTGATTATGTTGGACATTTGGGTAAGGACTAGGATACATGATACAATTTATAACTCTTCTCATTTCGTGAAGGGTAAATATCATTACACTTCATGCATTATATAAAATTATTATGCTATTTTCTGTATTTAAAATTTATCATAAATTTCTTTATATTTTTAGAAAAGTCTCATACTATTCCCTTTTATGACATTTTTACCATTTTATAATTTATATATATATATTTTTTCTTTATTTTCACCAACTTTTTTAATTTATTATTAAATAAAAAAATAAAAAACAAATTTCATCTTCTCTACCCCCACCCTCACCGTCACCCTCACCCTCACCCTCACCCTCACCTTCAACCTTTTCCTCATCCTCGCACCCTACCCCTTACCCCCTCCCACGCCCTCC